>OX458320.1:0-1300269 GCA_949768715.1 Dascillus cervinus | reverse complement strand
GAAAAACAATAAGATCATCACATGATAAATGTCATTTAAGTATCAATATAAGAGTTTTATTCAAATTTTCAATTATTTTATGATTCGAATTGCCTCTTGCGGAACTCAATGGACGCCAAAATTAATACTAATTGACTAAAAGTTAAATTTGCTGAAAATGGTTAGGAAAATGGACCAATTCGGTGGTCGGCAGGTTCGCCTCTCGATTTTTGGCTTTGGGGTTATGTTCAAGACCGAGTTTATCTAACCAATGCAGAAAACGTAGAAATTTTGAGACAGGATTGTCAATGTTTGTCGCGAAATTCCTCCTAATTTTATATTGAATGCAACCTATGAAGTGACTAGAGGGCGCCAGTTGCGCAGTCAACAAGATGGTGGTCAATATTTGATCAATATTTACAAGAACATTTTTTTGTTTTGCTTGAACTGGTTTTGTTATTTGAATCAAATATTTCAGTCAATTCATTATTATTTATGATCATTGTGTTATTTCACATAGAATTATAAATTCGAATCATAAAATAGCTGAAAATTTGAATGAAACTCGTATATTGACACTTAAATGACATTTATCACATGATAATGTTATTGTTTTCCAAGGCATGCTAAATTTTTTTATTAGAACCTCGACTTACTTTGATAAAATATTTAATTTTTTTTCTCCTTAATATTACTTCAAGGTTAAGTTATTAGATATCATTGGATTTAGAAAAAAATCTTCTACCACAATAAATAAAAAAATGTATATTGTCATTTGAAAAAAAAGTTGACTGTCGCTTCGCATTGAAGTTAATGTGGGAAAAATTCAAATTAATACCTTCTTGTAGTACTTACTCGATTAATTATTTACATTTTTTTTTTCTGAAATCGGGAATAAATAATTGAATTAGAGCTTGGGATGTTTCTTAGGAATCACCCTGTATATTTATTTAATTTTCATAGAACAAGTGGAATTGAGATTATCGATAATCGCATGAGTTGGGACACGAAACATAAATTCGAGTCATAAAATAGCTGAAAATTTTAATGAAACTCGTATATTGACATTTTTTTAATGGCATTTATCATTTTATGATTTTATTAGAACTCTGACTTATTTCGATAAAACATTTTTTTTCTCCTTAATATTACTTAAAGGTCAAGTTATTAGATATCATTGGATTTAGAAAAATTTTTTATTGTGAATTCAAATTAGTTTTACCGCGTATCGATAATATAGGTCGCATTGTGACGTCATATCCAGGATAGAAATTTTTAACGCCGGTTAAAGTGACTTTTTGTAAATATGTGGCATTATAAAAATTGGGAAAATTATGAGAAAATTATGTTACAAATTTGTCATCTGCCAAAATTGGATTTGAAAGATCAACAACAGCGCAAACCATCTGAAAAATGGGATCACTTTAGGAAACGATGCAAAACCTTTAAAGCTTCTCGACATAAAACTATTTAACAAAAATGTTGAATCATCTTTGTGTAAATGAAATAAAGTAATTTTTTTACTAGAAGTAGGATTCGTTTCCATTCAATAAACTTATCATCTGCTCGGATTGGGTTTGAAAGGTTTACAACTGCACATACTACAAAAATATCATCTGTTGTTGGTACTTGATTGGCTGGCAAGTGATTTGCCAATATTTTAAACGTTTTTATTCTCTGATTAGACCTCTCAATATGGACCATAGGTGAAGATATTTGAGCAATCTCAATAGCTTCAGCGTGAGAATTTCTTTTAGGTTAGTTTCGAATGTATTCATGGTTAATGTTAACACTGACACTTTAAATCTGGCCTACAACTTGATATCAAACAAACAAATTACAAATTAGTTCATTTCTTCTTTAGAATTATCGAAAACTAATCAAATTATGACAAAGCTAGAACAATAACAAACGCACGTGTCACGACGTGACGTCACAACAAGGAGTTCACTTAGTTGAATTTATTTACGCTAGAGTCGCATGCTTAGCTTGAATTTCCCACAATAAATAAAAAAATGACTGTCACATTGTGGGAAAAAATCCAAATTAATACCTTCTTGTAGTACTTACTCGACTAATTATTTATAATTTTTTTTTCTGAAATCGGGCAATAAATAACCGAGTTACAACGTGGGACGTTTTTTAGGAATCACCCTGTATAAACCTAGCATGCAATGCGACTTTCCGCCTCCTAATTCGTCGACCGATATGGGGTGCTACGTTTGGAAGCAATCTTCAATGTAAATTTATAAAATTAGTGATTTATTTTTACTTACGGAAACATTCATAATCAGTACATAAATTAAACATCTTCCTTCGGCAATTTAATTGATCTAAATTGAAGGAAGTAAATTAACATTAATGCAACAGTTTATAACTCGGTGCGTTGCAGTTTCAATTGTTCTATTCTTTGGATGTAATCGTTTTTTTCTATACAACCTTGGCAATCCTCGCCCCAATCACTCAAGACTTTTCTAAGATCTCTCACTTTAAGTTTCTTTAAATCTACAGTGTTTAAGTCTATTTCCACGTCGTATCGCAAATCACAAATTTGCATGTCTTTCTTCTTCAGTTTCTCGCAGATCTTGTCGGCCGGCATCGACCAGGAAAGCGGTTTTGAAAGCTCCCCGAGTATTCCGGTCGCACTTTCCTCCAATCCGCCGAGATAATAACACTAAAATGCAAAAAACAGTTTCAAAATTGATACTTAGACAAAGGAAACGCTTACGAATCGGTTTTCTTTATTTTTAGTTCCTTCGCAGTACGTTTTAAATTCTTGCTCAATTTTCTTCGGATCCTTTTTGATTTCATCAGACAAACGACTGGCAAATCTTTCCACGGTTTTCACACAAACTGAAATGTTGAACAGTTTCATCACACAAATACAGAGGTTGGCATAACGGAACTTACCTTCACATTCTCCAGGTTTCAAAGCATCAACTGATACCATTAACAATAAAGTACAGAAATATGTGAATATTTGCATTGTGTGAAATATACAATTAATATTAAACGGACAATACAGACGAGATGACGTTGAGGTTATGTCGACTCAATTTTTATTAACGAAACTTGTTCAATTATTGAACCCACGGCAGAATTAAATCGAACTTAAATTGGATTGATGTTCACCAGATTGATGACTTATTTTCTAGTTGAGCGATGTTCGAAGAGAATTTCAACTTCTTATGTCAAAAAGTAGCGGTTCTGTTGGCGTTTCGTGATTGGTCCACGATTATTTTAGTTGCCACCAGGGTTTCCACCGACCGTGGGGTCATCGGATTGAACTAATTTAGTCCAGTAACAAACCTTTACTAATCTTTTACCACAGGTTCCCATCAATAAAAGAACCATTGCTAAATTTTGAACTAAAATTTAACAGCGGGTTATTTGAAATTAACTTTATTCATACTTTTGTAATTACACAGATAGGTGTTACGCAATTAAAAACTCTGTTAATTAAATATTTCTTTAATTAAAGTTTAAAGCGCTGATCGATATATTTTTTATTGTACAGGAAGAGTTAAGTTTTACCGCCCGTGGCAAAATAGGCCTTTAAAATAATTTGTCAATTCTCATAAATTGCATGAGCAATTTTATATTATTAAGGTACATAGAAACCAAGAAAAAATCTTTTTTTTTTAATCAGGTAAAATGTTGGCTTTCTTTCAATTATTAATTGCTCAAGTTATTAGTTTTTTTTATGTACGAACAGTAAAATATTTTCACATAATTTAGTGTAATTGAAATAATTTTACTAATTTGGGTTCATTAAATAAAGCCATTTCCGTATTAGAGGGTATTTTTTTAAATGTTTTACGACATAAGCTGACCAATTCACCTAACAATGGTATTGGTCTTGGGTACTTGGCTGATTATTTATGACAGTCATAAAGTTAAGTTAAAAAGTGCAACGCTACATTTTACAGGACCGGAATAAGGGTCTTCGCTATCTTTAAAAGTTCACAACATCGTAACTAACAGCTACACGGTAATTATAATCATAATAAAAAATAATTTTTGCAATGTTAGATTTTCAACTTGATAAGAAAATCGCTTACCAGCTTCTAATTTTCGTTAGTATATCTGTCTACAATTTTGTGTTTTAATTTTGCCGTCTGCAAAGTCAATATACGTATCGGTTATTGAACCTTCCCATAAAATAAATTGCTTAATTCACCCAAAGTTTAAAAACCCTGTTCACAACCCTAGGTCACTTTGTGAATAAAGAAACATTCACATTCGCAACAAATCTTCCAACACTTAAACATCGTTGGTAAAAAGTGAAAATTAAAACTTTGTTTTGTGGAATAGTGAACATTTATATTTAGTTCAGGTATAATCATGCCATTTCAATACTCAGTCGAGGAGAAGCTTGAAATGCTTTTAATTTATGGGTAATGAGGCATCACTTTGAGCATCTTTTATAAAATAAACTTAATATTTACCTATTAAAAACTTATTTTATTTTTCTCACAAATTGCAGAATACGGGTCTGGCAACAACTAAAACGCCGTTCCGTTCAGTTTTATGGGTCGATCATCAGGCATTGTTACGTGGCAGACCGTATTATCCATTGTTGGAAAGTCATAAATAAAAGTATTTTTCGTGCTTTATGTTGTTAAATTTGATTTAACTCAAAAAGTAATAATTATTTAACGAATCAAATTGCAATTTACAATGCTACGAATAATTTGACTAATTTTGAAATAAAAAACCAAACATGGAAGTTTTACCCGAAACTCTTTGTTTTACTTTTTTGGCTTCAAATAAAAATGATTTGGAAAACTTGTAGCACTAATCAAAAGTGTAAACTTCAACTGATGTAACATGTAAATTGCATACTTTTCCCTCAATCTTTAATAGATATTATGGCCGGGGCGGTAAAAATTAACTCACCCTGTATTACATTATTAAGTTTTGAGTTGTTACACCATAAAACCGGGGTATCAATAAAATAATAGTCATTCCAAACGTGTTACAGACTATATTTTCTCTAGGACTGTATGTGAAAATAAAAAGTAATAATAATAATAAAAAAATAATAACAATACAATAATACAATACAATACAATAATTCTCTATTAATATATTTTCTTTTTTACTTACTAAATTAATAGTAATATTTTGTCAACGGTTAAATGTGATATTTGATAAGTTACAAACATTTGATGATGTGGTATTTGCCACATAAGAATGTGACGGCAACATTGTAGAATTCTGTATGGAACTTCCTGGTGTAGGTTCGATATCTAAATGTTCTAATATTTTATTGGCAACATTTAAGCGATTGTGAATTGAATTGTCGATATAGCCTTTGGCCACTTCAATAGATTTCCATCCACCATGTCTTTTTAAAATTTCTATATTGGCCCCAGCATCTATCAACATGGTGGCAGATGTCCGTCTAAAGCAGTGTCCGGTGTAAGACTCTGAATTTAGTAGTTGCAACAAGGTAACCACTTGTTTAGCCATATTACCTAGTTTATTTATACCCATGACTTGTTTGGTGCAATGACCTTTTTGAAAATTTACAAAAAAATTGTCTGTTGTAATGTTAGGGGGCCTTAAATCTGCATATTTGCTAAATGTTATAAAATTCTGCATTGCTGAATTTTCTAGAAACCTTTATTTTGGCATCAGGTACACTAATTAATACTGAATTTTCTAAGTATTTTATATCTTGAATGTTCATTAAATATAATTAATTTTTTCTGCATGATGCCGACAATTAAAACAACCTAAATAATAAAAAACAATTAAAAGCAACTCTTCATTTTCTGTATTCTTTGTTGAAAGATATTGTTTTTAAACTTAAATCATTAATTTATTAAATTATATTACACTTAGTGCACAAAAAGTGTATTTAAACAGAGATAATCACCAAAAAGGCACAGGACAGTTCAAATTGCTTAAATCATGTGAAGCGATTTTTTAAATCGAGTTTTGACAAATTAAAAAAAAACAAATCTCATAATTTTTTTCCTCTTTCGATTAAAAAAACAATAGTTCCAATGGAGGGCGCTGGTGGTAGTAATTCCATAACAAGTAATGGTATGAATATTCCGTAACAGGTGTAAAGAATAGCCCTATTCAATGTTCAAAAATGATCGCAGAATGCATCTATTCGAAAACAGTCGTAGAGAAAAATTATACGTCAACAAATATGCCGGTCTTTCAATAAGATTCAATTATTTCGGTCAAAACCTTTGTCACACTGTTGGCACTTAAAAGGTTATTTATTCTCATGCCTTAGCATATGTGCTTTGAAACGATCATTTTGGGTAAAACCTTTGTCACACTGTGAGCAGTTAAAAGGTCTTTTATTCTCATGCTTTAACATGTGCTCTTTGAGCTGAATATTTTGGCCAAAACTTTTATCACACTGTGAGCACTTAAAAGGTCTTTTATTTGCATGAATTAACATGTGTCTTGTGAGATAGCATTTCAGAGAAATTTTTTTATCACACTCTTGCCAGCTAAAAGGTTATTTACTGCCATGAATTGGCATGTGTGCTCTGAAATCATATTTTCGCTTAAAAACTTTGTCACACTGTTGGCACTTAAAAGGTTTTTTCCCATGAATCAATAGGTGCGCTTTGAGATGAGAATTTTGGTTAAAACTTTTGTGACACTGTGAACATTTAAAACCTCTCTTATTCTCATGTGCCAACATGTGTACTTTGAGATGACTATTTTGCTTAAAACTTTTGTCACACTGTGAGCATTTAAAACCTCTCTTATTCTCATGTGCCGACATGTGTACTTTGAGGTTACTATTTTGGTTAAAACTTTTGTCACACCGTTGGCACTTAAAAGGTCTCTCATGAATTACCATGTGTGCTATGACATCACAATTTTGAGCAAAACCTTTGTCACACTGTTGGCACTTATAAGGTCCTTCAGTCTCATGACTGAACATGTGCCTTTTCAGATGCTCATTTTGAACAAAACCTTTATCACCCTTTGAGCATTTAAAAGGTCGTTTATTCTCATGAATTAGCATGTGCTTTTTGAGATTGCTTTTCAGAGTAAATTTTTTGTCACACTGTTGGCATTGAAAACGTTTTTTATTCTCATGACATAACATGTGTACTTTGAGATGACCATTTCGATTAAAACTTTTGTCACACTGTGAGCATTTAAAACCTCTCTTATTCTCATGTGCCAACATGTGTATTTTGAGGTTACTATTTCGGTTAAAACTTTTGTCACACTGTGAGCATTTAAAACCTCTCTTATTCTCATGTGCCAACATGTGTACGTTGAGGTTACTATTTTGGTTAAAACTTTTGTCGCACCGTTGGCACTTAAAAGGTCTCTCATGAATTACCATGTGTGCTATGACATCACAATTTTGAGCAAAACCTTTGTCACACTGTTGGCACTTAAAAGGTCCTTCAGTCTCATGACTGAACATGTGCCTTTTCAGATGCTCATTTTGAACAAAACCTTTATCACACTTTGAGCATTTAAAAGGTCGTTTATTCTCATGAATTAGCATGTGACTTTTGAGATTGCTTTTCAGAGTAAATTTTTTGTCACACTGTTGGCATTGAAAACGTTTTTTATTCTCATGACATAACATGTGTACTTTGAGATGACTATTTTGCTTAAAACTTTTGTCACACTTTGAGCATTTAAAACCTCTCTTATTCTCATGTGCCAACATGTGTACTTTGAGGTTACTATTATAGTTAAAACTTTTGTCACACCGTTGGCACTTAAAAGGTTTCTCATGAATTACCATGTGTGCTGGGTCTTCTACGTTGAAATTAAGATATCTTTCCATTTTTGATTTGAACACCTGCTCAGGAAGCCTCATAACTTGAATGTCACACGTACAAATTTTAAATAATTCCTCGATGCTAGTTATTGCAGGATCAACTTTGATCTAAAAATTTAGAGAAAATTTTAAAATTTCCCTTGAAAACACGAAAATGTACCTCGGTATCTGCTGCACGATCTCTAATACCAAGTGTTGGAGGATTTGTGTTGTACTTGATGATTTCAAGTGAACCCAATTCTTCCAATTCTTCCACTTCATCAGGCTCATCTTTTATTATTAGTTCTTCCTGTTCCAATTTAATTTCCTCATTTATCTGAAATAAAATAAATAATTAAGGTAAACGTAGTACTTGACACCGTGTTAGTAGTTGACATTCTTGCATTTAATAGTACAAAATAGGGAATTAAAAAATATTTCTAACATTCTGTGAACGCCAGGACTAACTAGCGATATTTGTGAGGCGATTGTCCAATTTTGGAATCATTCTGGCTCACAACCGCAGTTTGACACCATTTTTGTGTTGCATGGTAGCATCCAGTTCATTTGTCGCGAATTTACTCAATATAAGTGATAAGAGGGTTAGTTTATAAAAATGTTTTTTTCTAAATTAAACTTTGCATGATTGCGATTGTAGTTGTACTATTTTGATGTGCAGATATAGGAGAAATGAATGTTCTTTAAAAAAAAACGAATTTTAACCTCTAAATGAGGAATAAGCTTGGTGTCAAACACTAAAACAAGAGACCTAAGTTTTCTAATAATTGACATTGATGTAAACTTCTAGTGTTAAGCACAGACTCTTGATTTTAATACTTTTTCTACAGCACTCTTTCAATATTTAAAAAAAATCATTTCCTCTATCAATAATATTGCTCTAATTGAATCTAGTAGTTGACACTAATGTCATTTACTAGAATTTTAGGATGTCATCTCCCGAAGCATGAAAAGTAGAAAAGATACCAGCAGTTGTAACATCAAAAGAATGGCAAGGCCGCCATGAAAATAAAGAGAATAAAAATCTACGTTTTCTAGAGGAAAAAAAGAAAAGAGCTGAAGAGAGGCAGAAGAAAAAACAAGAGAATGATATTTTGAAAAAAGAAAAGCTGGAGCAACGCAAAAAAACAGAAGACTATCGAGAAGAAACGAAAGCCATCTACGAGGAAACGAAAATATTCCTCAAGTACTGATGATGAGTCGTGGGTTGAATCTGGAAGTAGTATAGATGACTTACCTTCTGAAGAACAGAATAATGAAGAGCCTGAATATATATTTGTCAAATTCCCCGGCAGTGTAAAGATAAGTTTTATAAAATTGAACCAAATATTGAGGAAATTGCCAAACCCTAAAATTATTATTGCTGGAGAGAGACCTAAATACCAATTTCTGACAGCAATTGAAGTTGGTTGAAAATAATAGTCCCTCTTATCATGTTTATATTTAGTTTTTTGTATGTTGTGGATCAAAATTCTTTCTAATTAGCATAAAAAATTGTTTCATTTCCATGTCAACTACTAATAGTTATTATATGTAAACCACTAGATTTTTAAAATTTTCGAGTGTCAAATACTAACAAATTTTAAAGATTTTTAAAAAATTCCTTTAAAAAAACTGTATTTCCATTTTTAAAATACTTCATTTTATATCATTTACACGAAAATAAAGTACAGAACTATACATTATCTAAAAAAAATATTAAAATATAGATATAAAAGCAAAAAAACCTTTTTTTCCTCCATTATAATGTCAACTATTAGTGCGGTTACCTTAATTCAATTCTACAGCATATAAAAAAATTCAAGTACGATCAAATGGAGTTTCAATTGAAATTATACACCCGACATAAACACAATAACTGAAAAGGTTCTTAAACAGTGAATCGGTTTCCACACTAATTACAACTTGCATTCTTGTGGTAGAACATGTGTTTTCCAAATAAATATTTTGAGGGCGCAACAATTACATACCTCGCATTTAAATGTGACTTGAGATTCTTGGCCAAGTGCGCTTCATCTTCCTCTTTTTGTTCTACTTTAATCTGTACTTTGGAAGCAAAAGCATTGTTAGTTTCTGAACTGACCACATCTTTAGGGCTGTTACATATCGAGGGGTCCATTTTGATCTGAAAATCATAGAAGCAATTAATTTCAACTTCTTTCTACTTAATTATTGGCCGTTGTAACCTCAGTATTTGTTGGAAGATCCATATCAAAATTTGAAACCGACATTGTGTTCTTCGTTACCTTGTCGGCTGCAATTTTTATAACAAGTTCGTCGTTTTCTAATTTAATTTGAAAAGCACTGAAATTATCACTACTATTATCCAACAATTATCAACAATTACGAATATATAGAATTAATTTAATCAACTTTACATTGAAGACGCATATAACCTCAAATGAACTGAATATGTTGTTTCACGTGGTGGGAGTAATATAAGGTGTGCCAACGCGCATATATACAAAACTGTCCTTGTTCCAGTGACGTCACCATCGGAATAAGTCAACGCCATCTTTATTTTACAAGCCGTGAACTAAGAAATTTGGCAGCAGTGTTGCTAGGCGGACATTTTGCGTTCTTCAGTTCAGTATTGCATCATTGAGTTGTTGTTGATATTGTTATAAAGTGCAGTTAACGTTAGATAGTTGTGGTATTTCCAAACCTGTGTGTATTTATCAGAATATTTAACTCAATAATTTGATATTCGACAATATAGAAAGTAAGTACATTTAACCTTTGGTTCATGCTTTTCACATGAAAACTTTTTAGATGACTAGAAAATGTTGTGTCCCAAGCTGCAAATCGAATTACGAAAGTGTATCCGTAAAGGGGCAAGCTGCAGTTACTACGTTTTCATTTCCAAAAGATGAAGAAACGAAAAAGAAATGGCTTCGAGCTATCCCGAGGAAAAATTGGCGGCCTACGAAGTATTCATCTGTTTGTATAAAACATTTTAACGAAAATGATGTTATATTAGATCAGATATACAAAAACGGTCAACTGTTACTACGTTGCTATTAGCACACCCAAAATTAAAGGAAGACGCTGTACCCACAATTTTTCAAAATCTTCCAGTTTATCTGTCTTCAACTTCAACAGTAGTTAGACGAAAAGACCCTGAAGTAAGAAGGAAAGCGTTGCAATCAAAAGAAGCTGGAAAAATTGAAGAAAATGTAAAATCTGATATTATAAATGACTTTACAAATTTTCTTGACACTTTTCAAACAAAACTAAATGGTATAAACAGTGAAACAAAGTGGAACTTTAAAATTAAGAGCAACTTTGGTGTTTGGCTGTATTTATTAAATATTGAGTGTTCTAATAGTTCTTCTGAAAGTGAAACTGAGTTAAGTGCCGCCGAAATTTTATGTAGTGTTCTTGTGAAAAGTGATTTAACATTAAAACTCTTTATTGGAAAAGAAGAAATTTCTGCTCACGATTTGAACTGGATTCTCCCTTGTGATTTAAAATTATCTCGATGGTCGCAACTTGAAAATATATTAGTTAGGTATGCCAACGTAAGTCAACACAATTTAAGGACTTGATCTTTTGAATTTTTCTTGCAAAAGTCGTATGAAAATTTAGTTATGTGTAACGAAAAAGCTGAAGAAATGGAAGACTATCAACATAAAAAAAATTGGAACTTTTAATTGATCAGTTAAACATGATATTGTTAAAAAGATGAAAATATTCCCCAGCAACTATTTTGTTTGCATTTATGGCTTATTCATATTCATTGTCTTGTTACATGCTCTTACAAGATCATTTGCTGCTGCCTAGTAAACGATATTTACAACAAATATCTTCTAGATTTAATGTAAAACCAGACAAAAATCTTTCAAATACCAAGTCACTATTTGAAACAAATTTCCAAAAACTTGACTGTTCGAGAAAAATATACAATATTACAAATTGATGAAATTTATGTGAAATCTAAGTTAGATTTTAAAGCCAATGGAATTGTTGGCAGTTCAGAAAATAATGCTAAGGATCTGGCAAAAACTATTGAAACTTTTATGATCTCTTCTGCTTTTGGTAATTTTAGTGAAGTTATTCGACTAGTTCCTGTGAATAACACAACAGGAGATCAGTTAAAGATACTCGTTAATGAGGTAATTGAATTTGTTCAAAAATGTGGTTTTCCTATAGTTGCGATACTAACTGATAACAATAGAATAAATCAGAATATGTTCACTTTAATTTCTTCAAACGAATCTATGCCAAATCCATGCTTCCCTGATATTAATACTTACCTATCGTATGACACTGTTCACATTTTTAAAAATGTTAGGAATAACTGGTTGAACAAAAAAGATACTTTTCACACTTTAATATATCCTGATTTTGAAAATTATACAATAAAACGGTATGCATGTTTCGAACATTTGCGACTATTTTTCAAGGACGAGCAAAATAAGTTAATTAAAAAAGCATATAAGTTGAGTTATAAAACTTTGTATCCCTCGAATTTAGAGAGACAAAACGTTTTGTTAGTGGATAATGTTTTTCATATGTCAACTATTGCTGCTTTACAAACGGAAGAAAAATGTACAGATACTGCAAATTTTTTACAAATTTTTCGCATCTGGTGGGATATTGTAAATTCTAAAAACCCTATCGTAGGAAAAATAAAAAGAAATGAATGGGCAGGACCAGTTTGTAGTATTGAGGATGAAAAGTTATTGTTTTTGAAACGTTTTTTGTCTTGGATAGAAGCATGGCAGTCTTTCAAGGACAAAGCTGGCTTAAGCTCCGACACATTTGAAGCAATAAGAAGAGCATCTCAAGTGTTATGTAAAATTGCTAACGATGCTGTAACAAAATTTAATGTTTCATATGTACTCTTGGGGAAATTTCAAACAGACAAGTTAGAGAAAAGGTTTGGAATGTACAGACGACTATCTGGATCAAACTATAATGTATCAGTTAGGCAAGTAATTGAATCAGAAAACAAATTACGAATAAGACATATTTTGAAAATGATCAATAAAAAAGAAGCATGCTTTAGCAACTTTGCTAATGAAAGTACTGAATCAAATTTATATAATGTTGACATTGATCAATTTCGCCCCATTATAACTTTAAATTATCTTGAATTATGTGAAATCGAGGAATCAAGCTGCATATATGTTTGTGGCTATGGAGCACGATCTGTTTGCAAAAAACTGGAATGTACTGCCTGTGTTTTTTTATTTGAGGAAGGACGCGGCAGTAATGTTTGCAACGAATATTTTGACTTTTTACAGCGAGGTGGCTTAAGTGTACCAAGTTACCATGTTAAGTGTGTTTTCTTTCATATGTATGCTTTGTTAGAATATATTGTAGCTAATAGCGTGTGGGAAACAAAATTTTTGCAATCTTCCTGTCAAAAAGGCATTTTAATTCAACTGACACAGTTAAGCTTAAATTCCAATAACTTTTTTTAACAATTTGAATTACATTGTCTGTGTGGCAACGATGTTTCTAGATTGTTTAAAACATTGTATTCTGTTTTTGCAAATATTCTGTTGAATAACTACACAAAATATTCAAAAGAAACAAATGGCACTAAAAATTTAGAGAAAAAAAGGAAATTAGCTACGCTAACAAAAGAGAAGAATAAACGTTAAAAATATGTTATTTGTAAATAATGTCATTTAATGTTTAATAAATACCACAAAATAAAATTTCCTGCCCTTACTAACTTTTGTTTTATTTCTTAATACTATCAGAATAATGATGTAGTATGGATCATTTCATGTTAGTTATTTTTTAATAAGTTTCGATTGCAACCGACGTGCAATGATACCCGGCCTACTTCTGTGCATTAATGCGGTGTTGCCAAGCATGGCTTCACGGCTTGTAAATAAAGATGGCGTTGAATAAGTTCAAATCCCTACCGAACTGAATTACACATAAAATGAAATTAAATCTGAAATGTTGAATTTTTTGAAGAAAAAATGTTATTCCGCTAATCAAAAAAGATTTATCATTTTTATACTATTGGTGCCTGTGTTCGTATTTGATTAATTAAAATACACTTACGCATTAATAGTTTATTTTAAACTATTTTTAAGTAAATAAATAAAAAACAATTAAAAAATTGCAGTGCACATTTTCATAAAGTGTACTCAGGTCAATTGTTTTTTTTTTTTTTAATGTTAGGATCCACATTTTCATAAAGCTAAAAACATTTTTCATTTTCTTGTTTTCAAATGATTACAACAAGGGTTGAATCTTAAAAGGCGGTTTTTCTAGGTAAAACCATGCAAATTGCAGTGCACATTTTCATCAGGTCAATTTTTTTTTTCTTATTTTTTCCTTACTAGGATAACTTTTTCTGCTGGAAACGATGGAACAAGAATCAATTGAGTTGCTCCAGTATTAACGGAGCTACGGCCATTTTCTCGATTTATAGTTTTCTATCTCTGTCAATCTTAGAGCAAATGGATTTTTAATTGCACCATCGTGTTCCTCGCAAAACAAATACATAAGTTTTCATTTTTATATAACTCTCTGTCCAAAAAAAAACATGCAAATTGCAGTGGACATTGTCATAAGGTGCTAAGGATCTACTTTTTTATAAAGTTTGCTAAGGTACGGCAAGGGGACGATAGGCCTAAAAAGGATGGGAATCCTTGTTCTAGAACATAACGTTACATTACATTTATGTTTTTTAAATTATTAAGTTTCGAAATAAAAAATTCAAATTTTTATTTCCTTGCTTCACCCAATGATCAGCAATGATATTTGTTCTGTGTCTGACGTCATGCGCAAACTTCAACGAAATAAGGTTTAGTTTGTAGAACACCATATAATACTCTCACCACTGTGTTTCGTAGTAGAGATAGTTTACTGTATGATGTGTTGCCAGGACATATGATCAAATGATGATAAATTAACTTGCTGTGATCAATAAAATTAGTTTATAAGTGCAAATTATTGTTGGAACTTTATTCTTATAAAATTAATAATAAATAAATAAATTAATTAATTAATTAGTAATTAGTATTATTATTAAATTTGTTCCAGGAATTATCTGATGAAAAGCGTTATAATTAAATTAACTTGCTGCAATCAAAAAAATTGGTTTATAAGTGCAAATTATTTTTATAGAATTAATAATTCAGGTAGCCGCAGTTGCGTTCTTGCAAAAGTCAGCGCAAATCGAATCGGCGTAAAAAGAACCCATATTTACAGTGATATATAGGGTTAGGTTCTACATAAGTGAAGAAGAAGCAAATCATTTTATTTATTAATACAATATAATGCAAAATACATATACACCTATCCCCCGATTTACACCGAAGATTGTTTTTTTATAGGCAAAACCGTGTAAATCGAAAACAACGTCATTTATTTAACGTAATTTTTTTTAATAAGATATTTTGAAAAATTAAAATAACAATTCATTCATAAAATAACAAATATACAGTGCGAACCAGTCAAATGGAATAAATTCAGTATCTCAATTATTGTGCATATTTATAAAAACTCCTGTTTATGACATGATATCCTGCAAAGTAAAAATTTCATCCCTAACCTCAACTCCCTTCGAGTGACAGTTTCAACCCCCAAATTTTTAAATAGGAAGTAGGGGCTTGTGATACCTCATTTGACAGGTCTCTTCATGCTCCATTAAAAACTGCTATGGTTTAAAATTTTATTGCGAAAAAAATTGTAAAAATGCTACAAAAAATAATTGTTTATCGCTAACCAGTAAATATAAAGTTTGAAAAATTCTGATTAGTAAAAACACAATGATGTACACTTTTCTACTGGCACAAATTTACTGCAGTAATGTACGTAAATATGTAGGAAGTTTTATTGTGCATACAAAACGGGGAATCACCAATATGTATAACCAAGTGAATGAAGTTTAAAAATGATTGTAGAAATATGTACTCATCTGAAATATTCATGTTTACCATTTTATTTTGAATTCGTTATTTTAAAAACCGTGTGAAAGCGAAATCGTGTAAAAAAGTATCGTGTAAATCGGGGAATAGGTGTATTATAAATTTAATTTTTAAAATGTATTTTAAGATAACATGAAGTGAAATGTTTTTATTAAAAAATATTAACAAAAACAAATGAAATTTCAAAGTTTCGGATCTCTAACATTTTTTGGAAAAAAGAATTCACAACGTCGCGACTCAACACTGAAACGAAAATCAGTCTAACATAGGAAGAATCGGTGAATTACCCAATTATGTAGACGGCGAAACAGTGAATTCCACAGCGGCGTTATTGTGAATCGGCGTAAATTGAGCCGGAGTAAATCGAGGGCTACCTGTATTAGTAAAATATAGCCGACTTTAGCAGTCGAGTATAATAAGTTGCCTATCCTACGTTTGCAATTTTTGCCGGGTGGTGTTTGGGTTGCCTGCGCCCGACAATTTCTAAATTTTGAAACGAATTTAAAAAACAGTGAACATTGTGAAGAATAAACAGTCTGGAAGTGGGTGACAATTTGTTCCAGGAATTATCTGATGAAAAGCGTTTATAAGCGCAAATTATTTTATAGAATTAATAATTAAATTATTAGTAAAACATGGCCGACTTCAACAGTCGAGTATAATAAGTTGCCTACCTAATGTTCACATTTTTTTTAGTTCGTGGTTTGTGTTGCAGGCGATTTCCAAAAGAATTCAAAAGAATAAAATCGCAAGAGATTATCATTCGGATTTTACGAACGCACGATCGGGTTCCTCGGCGATAGTTCCTCGCCGTGTGTTTGTTTTATTCAAATAAAAAACCCGGGCGAAATTTCGAGAGAGCGGCCGCGGAGAAAACCGAGGTACGGTTCACTAACCCAAATCCAGGTAGGAGCCGCGTCCGCCAACGCGGGCAGAACTACACCTGTCCACAAGCCAACCTGGCATCCTACCTACCTGCACACTCAAATGGTGATGGTAGCTGGCCAGCACAAGAACAACTGGTGTTAAATTCAGTGTTTTTCGAACCCTAACCCGGGACGTTGTTTGCGCGAGTGGTTCCAACCGACGCACGCAAATGTGACATCCCAAATCGCCAACTTCTCGTGGATTTACCTTTTTGTTTTTTCTCCCAATCGCCGAGACGACCAAGAGTAAGAGAATTTTATTTTTTCCCATGCGATTGGAAATCATTTCCACGCCCTGCCAATCCCTTGGGCCGCGAAAGTCGCGCAATCGACGATTAAAAAAGGTTTTTTTCGAAATGTTGTCATTGACGAGCCTGCGATATTAAAATCACATTACAACGGTAAATTTACTTTTACACCGCGCGCCTGGCCTTCGGATGCCTACATAACTAATCGATTGACCAACGGAGGAAATTTCGGATTTCCAGGGCGGCTCCCCGAGGGATCAGCCGATTTTTTTTCTTCTTAATTAGACGAGAAAAATTTCGTTATTATCTCCGGGTCCTCATAATAACACAATGATGTGTCGGAGGAATTGTTACCGAAATTTCGTAATGTTTATTAAGGGGCAGGCTAAATTATAGCCATGAGTATGAGATTCCGTCTATTGTTAACTTGCTCACATTGTTGTATTGTGTAAAAGAGTTGAAATGTGAAACGCAGCTACAGGGTGCGGCGATTATTTCCTTGAGATTTAAAAATAGGCAATGATCTCAAATTTAGACAGGCTAAAAAAATTTTACATGAGCCGATTGATTGCCGCAGATAAAGATTCATAAGTTATATCACAAGCGAGAAATAATTCGACAGATTTTCGAAGGCAACAAGTTTGATAAAATGACTGGAGAATTATTTTTTAATTAATTTGCACTCTCGAGTGGCATTTGGAAGATTATTTTTTAATATTGAAATAAAAAATACAGTTTAACTGATCATAAACTAAAATAAAACTGGCGACAGATGTCAAAATTAGAAAATGTGTTGTCAAGTTACAAAAACAAAATACTAGAAATTATTCTCGCGAGAAAAAAAAAATCATAAGTAATATCACAAGTGAATGAGAATAAATTGAAAATAATTCGACAGATTTTCGAAAACTTGTTCTCAAATGGCAACAAGTTTGAAAAAGTAACTGGAGAATTATTTTCTAATTAATTCGCACTCTTGAGTGGCATTTGGAAGATTATTTTTTAATGTTGAAATAAAAAATACAGGATAAAAAATATAGTTTAACTCATTATAAACTAAAATAAAACTGGTGACAGATGTCAAAACTAGAAAATATGTTGTCGAGTTACAGAAACAAAATACTAGAAATTATTCTCGCGAGAAAAAAAAATCATAAGTAATATCACAAGTGAATGAGAATAAATTGAAAATAATTCGACAGATTTTCGAAAACTTGTTCTCAAATGGCAACAAGTTTGAAAAAGTAACTGGAGAATTATTTTCTAATTAATTCGCACTCTTGAGTGGCATTTGGAAGATTATTTTTTAATGTTGAAATAAAAAATACAGGATAAAAAATATAGTTTAACTCATTATAAACTAAAATAAAACTGGTGACAGATGTCAAAACTAGAAAATATGTTGTCGAGTTACAGAAACAAAATACTAGAAATTATTCTCGCGAGAAAAGAAAATCATAAGTAATATCACAAGTGAATGAGAATAAATTGAAAATAATTCGACAGATTTTCGAAAACTTGTTCTCAAATGGCAACAAGTTTGAAAAAGTAACTGGAGAATTATTTTCTAATTAATTCGCACTCTTGAGTGGCATTTGGAAGATTATTTTTTAATGTTGAAATAAAAAATACAGGATAAAAAATATAGTTTAACTCATTATAAACTAAAATAAAACTGGTGACAGATGTCAAAACTAGAAAATATGTTGTCGAGTTACAGAAACAAAATACTAGAAATTATTCTCGCGAGAAAAGAAAATCATAAGTAATATCACAAGTGAATGAGAATAAATTGAAAATAATTCGACAGATTTTCGAAAACTTGTTCTCAAATGGCAACAAGTTTGAAAAAGTAACTGGAGAATTATTTTCTAATTAATTCGCACTCTTGAGTGGCATTTGGAAGATTATTTTTTAATGTTGAAATAAAAAATACAGGATAAAAAATATAGTTTAACTCATTATAAACTAAAATAAAACTGGTGACAGATGTCAAAACTAGAAAATATGTTGTCGAGTTACAGAAACAAAATACTAGAAATTATTCTCGCGAGAAAAAAAAATCATAAGTAATATCACAAGTGAATGAGAATAAATTGAAAATAATTCGACAGATTTTCGAAAACTTGTTCTCAAATGGCAACAAGTTTGAAAAAGTAACTGGAGAATTATTTTCTAATTAATTCGCACTCTTGAGTGGCATTTGGAAGATTATTTTTTAATGTTGAAATAAAAAATACAGGATAAAAAATATAGTTTAACTCATTATAAACTAAAATAAAACTGGTGACAGATGTCAAAACTAGAAAATATGTTGTCGAGTTACAGAAACAAAATACTAGAAATTATTCTCGCGAGAAAAAAAAATCATAAGTAATATCACAAGTGAATGAGAATAAATTGAAAATAATTCGACAGATTTTCGAAAACTTGTTCTCAAATGGCAACAAGTTTGAAAAAGTAACTGGAGAATTATTTTCTAATTAATTCGCACTCTTGAGTGGCATTTGGAAGATTATTTTTTAATGTTGAAATAAAAAATACAGGATAAAAAATATAGTTTAACTCATTATAAACTAAAATAAAACTGGTGACAGATGTCAAAACTAGAAAATATGTTGTCGAGTTACAGAAACAAAATACTAGAAATTATTCTCGCGAGAAAAGAAAATCATAAGTAATATCACAAGTGAATGAGAATAAATTGAAAATAATTCGACAGATTTTCGAAAACTTGTTCTCAAATGGCAACAAGTTTGAAAAAGTAACTGGAGAATTATTTTCTAATTAATTCGCACTCTTGAGTGGCATTTGGAAGATTATTTTTTAATGTTGAAATAAAAAATACAGGATAAAAAATATAGTTTAACTCATTATAAACTAAAATAAAACTGGTGACAGATGTCAAAACTAGAAAATATGTTGTCGAGTTACAGAAACAAAATACTAGAAATTATTCTCGCGAGAAAAGAAAATCATAAGTAATATCACAAGTGAATGAGAATAAATTGAAAATAATTCGACAGATTTTCGAAAACTTGTTCTCAAATGGCAACAAGTTTGAAAAAGTAACTGGAGAATTATTTTCTAATTAATTCGCACTCTTGAGTGGCATTTGGAAGATTATTTTTTAATGTTGAAATAAAAAATACAGGATAAAAAATATAGTTTAACTCATTATAAACTAAAATAAAACTGGTGACAGATGTCAAAACTAGAAAATATGTTGTCGAGTTACAGAAACAAAATACTAGAAATTATTCTCGCGAGAAAAAAAAATCATAAGTAATATCACAAGTGAATGAGAATAAATTGAAAATAATTCGACAGATTTTCGAAAACTTGTTCTCAAATGGCAACAAGTTTGAAAAAGTAACTGGAGAATTATTTTCTAATTAATTCGCACTCTTGAGTGGCATTTGGAAGATTATTTTTTAATGTTGAAATAAAAAATACAGGATAAAAAATATAGTTTAACTCATTATAAACTAAAATAAAACTGGTGACAGATGTCAAAACTAGAAAATATGTTGTCGAGTTACAGAAACAAAATACTAGAAATTATTCTCGCGAGAAAAGAAAATCATAAGTAATATCACAAGTGAATGAGAATAAATTGAAAATAATTCGACAGATTTTCGAAAACTTGTTCTCAAATGGCAACAAGTTTGAAAAAGTAACTGGAGAATTATTTTCTAATTAATTCGCACTCTTGAGTGGCATTTGGAAGATTATTTTTTAATGTTGAAATAAAAAATACAGGATAAAAAATATAGTTTAACTCATTATAAACTAAAATAAAACTGGTGACAGATGTCAAAACTAGAAAATATGTTGTCGAGTTACAGAAACAAAATACTAGAAATTATTCTCGCGAGAAAAGAAAATCATAAGTAATATCACAAGTGAATGAGAATAAATTGAAAATAATTCGACAGATTTTCGAAAACTTGTTCTCAAATGGCAACAAGTTTGAAAAAGTAACTGGAGAATTATTTTCTAATTAATTCGCACTCTTGAGTGGCATTTGGAAGATTATTTTTTAATGTTGAAATAAAAAATACAGGATAAAAAATATAGTTTAACTCATTATAAACTAAAATAAAACTGGTGACAGATGTCAAAACTAGAAAATATGTTGTCGAGTTACAGAAACAAAATACTAGAAATTATTCTCGCGAGAAAAGAAAATCATAAGTAATATCACAAGTGAATGAGAATAAATTGAAAATAATTCGACAGATTTTCGAAAACTTGTTCTCAAATGGCAACAAGTTTGAAAAAGTAACTGGAGAATTATTTTCTAATTAATTCGCACTCTTGAGTGGCATTTGGAAGATTATTTTTTAATGTTGAAATAAAAAATACAGGATAAAAAATATAGTTTAACTCATTATAAACTAAAATAAAACTGGTGACAGATGTCAAAACTAGAAAATATGTTGTCGAGTTACAGAAACAAAATACTAGAAATTATTCTCGCGAGAAAAAAAAATCATAAGTAATATCACAAGTGAATGAGAATAAATTGAAAATAATTCGACAGATTTTCGAAAACTTGTTCTCAAATGGCAACAAGTTTGAAAAAGTAACTGGAGAATTATTTTCTAATTAATTCGCACTCTTGAGTGGCATTTGGAAGATTATTTTTTAATGTTGAAATAAAAAATACAGGATAAAAAATATAGTTTAACTCATTATAAACTAAAATAAAACTGGTGACAGATGTCAAAACTAGAAAATATGTTGTCGAGTTACAGAAACAAAATACTAGAAATTATTCTCGCGAGAAAAGAAAATCATAAGTAATATCACAAGTGAATGAGAATAAATTGAAAATAATTCGACAGATTTTCGAAAACTTGTTCTCAAATGGCAACAAGTTTGAAAAAGTAACTGGAGAATTATTTTCTAATTAATTCGCACTCTTGAGTGGCATTTGGAAGATTATTTTTTAATGTTGAAATAAAAAATACAGGATAAAAAATATAGTTTAACTCATTATAAACTAAAATAAAACTGGTGACAGATGTCAAAACTAGAAAATATGTTGTCGAGTTACAGAAACAAAATACTAGAAATTATTCTCGCGAGAAAAAAAAATCATAAGTAATATCACAAGTGAATGAGAATAAATTGAAAATAATTCGACAGATTTTCGAAAACTAGTTCCCAAATGGCAACAAGTTTGAAAAAGTAACTGGAGAATTATTTTCTAATTAATTCGCACTCTTGAGTGGTATTTGGAAGATTATTTTTTAATGTTGAAATAAAAAATACAGGATAAAAAATATAGTTTAACTCATTATAAACTAAAATAAAACTGGTGACGGATGTCAAAACTAGAAAATCTGTTGTCAAGTTACAGAAACAAAATACTAGAAATTATTCTCGCGAGAAAAAAAAATCACAAGTGAATGAGAATAAATTGAAAATAATTCGACAGATTTTCGAAAAATTGTTGCCAGGGAATAGACACGAGAGCCCGTAGGGCTCGAGTGGCTGTTTTTTCAAAATGGCAACAAGTTTGAAAAAATAACTGGAGAATTATTTTCTAATTAATTCGCACTCTCGAGTGGCATTTGGAAGATTATTTTTTTAATGTTTAAACAAAAATGAGGAATTTCGTCCGGGTGAAGTAATTGAGAGCGGTTCACCTTACTCCCAAATTCGTCTAATGTCGGTATGAGGAAATGGGAACCGAACATAAAACTTCTGCATTTTTCTGACAGCAAATAAAATTCTAAAAGTGAATGCACTGGCGAAATTCATTTCGATTGATAACGTAAAACTTGGACTTGGACTTTCGAATGTTCCTTCCTGTCCAATTTGGCGTAATTAAGTAAACCTAAACGCATAACGAGCGTTAAAAAAAATCGACGTTTTTAAATTCCAGAAACCATTAGAAGATTGCGAAAATTTTTTTTTCACTTTATGTTGACAGTCGTGGCATTTGAAATCTGTCAGTTTATGGTTATACTAGTACTGTAGTATGAAAATTAGAAAATGTAACAGGAATCGGTTCTGTCGAAGGAAGCGATCGACTATTTTTAAAGAACTTTCGATATTCTGTAACATTTAAGTGATTCTGTCAAAATTGTACAGTTTATAGTATTAGAACCAACATAAAGTAAAACTAAATATTTTGTAACTGTTTCTAGAATTAAAAAAAAATTGGTCAAGAGGCTCGCACAATTAGGGTTCCGTACTAGAACAATAATTTTCCCGCAATATTGTCGAAAAAATACGCAGTTTTCCTATAATATATGGCTTAATATCTGCTAACTTAAAATTGTAAAAACAATATTTCTAGAATCCTTACAGTTAGCTCTTTCAAATTTAATTTAAACTTTTCTTTTATTGGTACCAAACTAACCCCCGATATTAATAAAAAAACATTTTTTATCCAGTTATTGACGAGCCATATAAATGCGCGTTATCAAGATTTATCATTATGCCAAGTTTTAAGTTTCTGCGTTACTTAGTTTTCTAGAAAAGTGATCTTATAAGGGTTCCATTTTTTCCTTTTTGCATTTGTTAGCTGATGTCGTGTGGTGTCGATTACTTTCTGACATTTACAAGTAGGGTTATGTTCACAAGTGAACAGTTTTTTTGAACGCACGTTACTACACGCCCGAAATTAAATTAGCAAATTAGCACAATTAGTTGAAACGAAACAGTTCTAAAAAAAAACAAATTAGAGAAAGCGTAAACCGCCCACAAATTTCGGCCTTGTTTGCGAATCCTGTTATGATAAGCGCCGTTTCACTGTGTTTATCCAAAGTACACACAAACATCGAATTTCATTCATGACTTACAGGAAACAATTGCGATACGAAGCGATTAAATAACAGAAATGTTTTGAAAATAAATTGCTCGGTTTCACGGATGGCGTCCATTATGATAACTCGTGTTCAGAAATGAAACGGAATAATTTTAAATAAATTGCATAAAATGTGTATTTCTGCAACTTTAGTTAAAATCACTTTTTGTAAAGAATTGCAACGCGTAATTGACAAACTGTGGGACAAATGAGAAACGCTGATTTGTCTAATGAAAACTTTATTGTTTTTTTTTGTTTCAAATGGAATTGTGTGTTTCTGTGTCGCGAATAAAATTAGTGAAATTAAGCCTCCTAACAAAAAAACTTAATGGAAGAATTTTTTCATTGTAAATTACATTTTTATTCGATTTTGGTCCTTCGAACCGGATAATGCAAAAAAAGTTTGGGATGAAGATGATAAAAATCGATTGTTTTGTTTAAAAATGCGAACAAAACAATTTTTTTAACTTGATTTTGGTCCTTCGAACCGGATAATACAAAAAACATTTAAGATGAAGGCGGTAAAAACTGATTTTTCCCATAAATCTCAAGAAAATCAATATTTCAATGATATTTTCAGAAATATTATTCGTTTGGTTTGTTTGAAAGTGAAGATTAAATAACTTTTCTATATATCAGTTTCATTCAGCAACGATTTTGGTCCTTCGAACCGGTTAATGCAAAAAAACTTTAAGATGAAAGTGGTAAAAACTGATTTTTTCTATAAATCTCAATTAAATCAATATTTCACTGATATTTTCAGAAATATTATTCGTTTGGTTTGTTTAAAAGTGAGGATTAAATAACTTTTCTATAAATCAGTTTCATTCAGCAACGATTTTGGTCCTTCGAGCCGGATAATACAAAAACAGCACTAAATTGATCTTTTCAGAAAGATTTTGCGCAAGCTTTCTATTTTCCATACCTAATGACAACACATTCACAAAATTAATAAGCCCCATAATTGCGGTAATTAGTCTGATTGCAAAACCGAAGCGAATGCGACTAAAATCCCGCAACAAAAAAAACCGTTCACCGAGAAAAAATCATGCACTTTGTCGACCTCGACATTTCATTAATCCGAACAGCTGTAAACGTTACACTTAGCATTCCGCCACGAAAATCGCATCGGGGCCCCGAAACAAAGCGAGAAACCACCTTGAAACCGGAGACACTTTCACGCTTTTATCCGCGCAACCTTGTGCGTGCGACAAATCGACCGGGGAACAGGAAAATTTTCGAACAATCCTTTTTTCGATTTACATACAATCATAACAATGTGTCCGAAACGGGGTAAGGCCGCGCGGCTCCTTTCTAAAACTCAAATTTTCGAATATCTGCAGCAAATCGCGGCCATGTTTTTTTTGGGTTGCCAATTAGAAAGTATCGTTATGTAACCCGCGCATTGTCAAAATGTACCCCGCGACTAGAAAGTGAGCGCGCGACTTCCTGAATCGATTTTTTTGGTTTTCTTGATTTTTTCAAAGCTCCGCGCGGCCGCATAGGCCAGGGTCGCGAACCGTCGCGTCATCGCGCATCGCGAAAGTGGATCCTTCCCGCGCACCTGTCGGTCCAACCCCCAACGAGCGACGCGTTGCGAAACCGATCGTGGCATTTGCGGTTGCGAAACTCCTTTCGCCTGTTGAGATCATCTTCGGCTTGCATCCGCTTTGTTGTTGTTCATTTTTTCTAAAGATTAATGTCAGAGGCTTCAAAACTGGTCACAAACTATTTTAAATCGCAGTCAAACGTTGGTACATCCATACGTATGATCCGGTTAGAAGGACCAAAATGTGTATGGGCAAGAAACCTTTTCTTCTTTCTCTCTGGTGATGAGGGTGTTACCTTATTATTATCATCACCAGAAAGAGAAAAGTAAAGGTTTCTTGCCAATACAGATTTTGGTCCTTCTAACCGGATCACACAAGGCGTGCCAACTGTTTCACTTTACAAGTTTAGGACAAAAAAGGGGTTGCTTTATAAATTAAGTTAATAATTGTTCATTCAAAACTCAAGTTAGTTACAACTGAAAGAAATTAGGTTGCGAATGGTCAGTCTGTGCATGAATTGTTTAGTGCTAATTTATTTTAGGTTTAAAAAGTGAATATACACATTTTACAAGCCAATTATTTTCTACGTTCAGTTTCACTGAAAACAGCATAAATGAAATTTAATTAACGGAATCTGTCTTGAATTTGAAAGTAAATTAAACTTCGGAATGATTCTGGCGTTCGTGAAACACTGGAAAAAAATTAAAACAATTTGAAAGTATTGAAAGGCCGGTTTCGGACATTTTGGAAACGATTTTAAACTCACTCTCAACCTTTTGGTATGCAAAGTGCAAAAAGTGAAGTTCATTGTACAAGCTAATTACCTTCTACACTCAATTTCCTTTAAAACAGCTTAAGTGAACTTTAATTAACGAAATTTAATCATTAAATTAAAAAAATGCCGCAAAATAATATTGTTGGTTCTTCATTAAAAGCGATATGGTTTGAACACCGCCGCCACTGTGGTGTAACGGTAACATCCCAGGTAACAATTTGATGTTTTATAAAAGTCGAGATAACATTTACACAGCAAATCTTATAAAACAATATTTATGATAAGAACGTTTCGTGAACGTTCTTTCAACCAAAATGGGCTCAATCTTATAAAACAATTCAGTTCTTTAACACTGTTTTAAAGCCTGTTCAATGTTATGTAACGTTTATACAGCATTTATAAAACAATTTTATTTTGTAAGCTTTATTTTTGTACAGCTATAAAATTGTTTTGCTGTATGGCGTTACATCTATAAAACTAAACAATTCCATAAATGTATCTTTAAAAAACAAATTAATCTAATCGCTTTCTTAAACAATGACAATGAGTCTTTTAATGCCAGCAGTACTTCAGGTTGGGTGTAGAATTTACGGTGGGGCGTTCGGATGTAATTTTTCATCCTCGGGTAGTTTTTCCTGTAATTGCTTCTAAATGATGCAACCTGTAATTTGCGGGGTGGCTACCCTTACAATTAACACAAACTACCTTCTTTTATGGCGTAACATACATTTAACACATTGTGGAATGTGTCGATAGCCTTAGTTTTTTGGTATGACTGAAAAGTTGACAACGTTTACATAACAATTGTATAATTGCTTTTTAAGTTGTTTCATAATTTTGCTGTGCGAACGTTCTCAACAAATAAGTTTCATGCAACAAATTGGTCTTATCCGCAACTTTTACTCAACCAATTGGTAACTGCGGAGCAACAATATAGCAGCAATAAAACATAACAGTTCTATTAGCTAAGAATTATACAGCTACATTGTTACTTGGGATATCTGGCTAGTTACAGAAGGATTAATAATTATTAATTACAGTAAAACTCCTGTAAAGCGACCACTTAAAAAATGGTCTCTTTGGCTTTGGAGAACTTTTTCTTAAATTAATATAAAATAAACACCATATTAACTTTAAAACGTTTTCTTATCAATAATGAAGAACGCGAAGGCTCCTATATTTTCATAAAAATACAAAGCGTCAATTTAGACGCACACAAGACAAATTAATAATATTAAATAATAGAATGTTTAAAAATTAATGCAAATAAAAAATATTCACGATATAAAAAATAGCCAAGACCAAGAAATAAAGATATACAAGGCTTACTACCAAAATATTGTTCTAAAACAGTTTGCTTACAATTTTTAAAATTTTTTAATTAGAGACAATTTCTTTTTCGTGTTTTTTAAAATCTCCTGAATTTGGGTTGTGCCACATTTGTATTTAGAAGCTAGATTTCGTTGCGATAAACCTCTTTCGCTGTCTTTAATAACATTTTGCGAGCTTCCAAATTTAAAATCTCCGTAACCCCGTTTAGCCATCATTTTCTAAGCTATTCCAGAAGCACAGTGACAACGATTTCTGATACGAATTTTTTGCCTTCATAGTATGTACCATTTTAAATATCCACACGAGCCCAGAAATATCGCATAAAAAATTGGAACCGAAGAACTGATTTATAATTGTAACAGATTTATTACCAAAAGACGAACTTGACGAACTACGTGTTCAGCCTAAATATCTTCGATTTTGTTTCTGTCAAGTATAAAACCAACTAGTTAATGTATTTACAAGATAAAAAAACTTTTTTTGGGGTCCATAAAGATCAATGTATTACATAAGTATACTTTTTTCGACAACCGTTCAAAAGATTTCAACCAGATTTTGCACACATTTAATTTTATGTCTTTCTGACCCATTAAATTCTCAAATTTTTTAATTTTTTATACTCAAAAGTCGTTATTCAAAAAAACAAGAAAAAATTACACCGAAAAATTTTTTTAAGCAAGTTCCAGAAATAATTTTTGAAATTCCTCTATTCAATCGCTTCGGATATACATGCTTTATGACACAAAAGAATTTCAAGGCTCTAGCTTTATCCGTTTTGTAGAAAAATCCACTAAGTGGAAAAAAGCCTACTTTTCAGGAGAAGCGAAAAACCAATTGACGCTCTGTGTAAATCGCACGACTTTGTTATCTTTGTCCTCAAATTTGGAGCACTTTTAGTAATCATAGAACTCTCGGAATAGATAGTTTTGCTCAGAAAACAATGCAGTTATTAAATATACAAAAATAAAAAAATTGCATTTTTTCAATTTTTTCGTATCCTGTAAAATTTACTTCCGTTCTACCATGTAAAGTATTTGGGAAAAAACGCATCAATAAAGCAGTATACACAAGTTGCAGCATTTCTGCCTTTTACTGGTGGAATACTGTTATTTTCTTTGGTATTAACTAAGCTACAATTAAAATACTACAATACAATATCATGGTTACCATTTTTACCTTCACAGTACCATTTTAAATATCCACACGAGCCCAGAAATATCGCATAAAAAATTGGAATCGAAGAACTGATTTATAATCATAACAAATTTATTACCGAAAGATAGAACATGTGTCGAGTACTTAACGAAAAAAGCTTCTTAATAAATTCTGCAGTGTATAATTGACATTTTAAGTTTTACAAACCCGATCTCATAGTGAGACAACTCATAAATCAACACAAAGACAAAAATTAAAAGGATTTTCACAAAGGAGTAACAATGTATTACTGATATTATTGCGATTTAAATGAACTTTCACGACAGTATTTTTTTTCACTCAGCCACACAAGCAAACAGTCGATCCAAATCGGTATTAATAGGAAGCGCAATTCTAAAGTCGATCGCCACTTACAATACAGTTAGTGGACATCTGAAAGATTCATTCCCCGTCAAGTTAACAGTTCTTTCACAAACAGTACTTTTTGCCGGACATGAGAGCAAACACAACCACAATGAGTTGTACCACTAATTTGAATTCGTACCTCCAGGAATTCGTTTCCTTGACTTTTGAACAGATTTCCCAACTCCAACCTAAAAAATTAATACTAATAAAATCGGTTGCGTAATCTCGCCGTTTTTACAAACTGGATTCGTAACAGAGATTAAGAATGAACTGACGAAATTTTCGGGCCGCAACAGATCGACGTTTGAGCAACACAAATTACTTAATCAAACACATCACTGAGAAGCAACCGGTTCTCGAGATTTCTTGTCGGCCATCCGCGGATGATGCGACGAATTTTTTGTATTTCGGCCATTTTTGATCGATAAATCAAACGGGCTTTCATTTCCGTTGCAGTAACGTCTCACTTCCGTCACTGGAGTCTCAAGTGGGGTTCAAACGGCGAAAGCAAAAACAATAAAAGTTGTAAAAACTGATCAATTAATTGGCTGTCTGCTTTCGGTTTTCTAACATTTAATTGGACGGTTTTCTCCGTCGTATCATCCGTTAGGCGAGGAATAATGAGCGACCTGTTATCTGATTTCGGTCGACACATGTAATTTAATTTAATTTATTCTGCGTTTTTTCTCCGAGTTTGCAAACGAATGCCTCTAGTAGGAGACAATATTCACTTAATATTTATAAAATATTTTTGAAATATATTTAAAAATTATTTATTTTTGCATATTTAAAAAATATTAGATTGACATAAAGAAAAAAATAATTTATTTCTGTGCATTCAAGAAAAAAATATTTTATTTTTGCATATTTAAAAAATATTAGAGTGACATAAAGAAAAAAATAATTTATTTCTGTGCATTCAAGAAAAAAATATTTTATTTTTGCATATTTAAAAAATATTAGAGTGACATAAAGAAAAAAATAATTTATTTCTGTGCATTCAAGAAAAAAATATTTTTTTTTGCATATTTAAAAAATATTAGAGTGACATAAAGAAAAAAATAATTTATTTCTGTGCATTCAAGAAAAAAATATTTTTTTTTGCATATTTAAAAAATATTAGATTGACATAAAGAAAAAAATAATTTATTTCTGTGCATTCAAGAAACATTAGATTTATATCAAGAAAAAAATGTTTATTTTTGCACATTTAAAAAATATTAGATTGAGATAAAGAAAAAAATAATTTATTTCTGTGCATTCAAGAAACATTAGATTTATATCAAGAAAAAAATATTTATATTTGCATATTTAAAAAATATTAAATTGACATAAAGAAAAAAATAATTTATATCTGTGCATTCAAGAAACATTAGATTTATATCAAGAAAAAAATGTTTATTTTTGCACATTTAAAAAATATAAAATTGACATAAAGAAGAACATAATTTATTTCTGTGCATTCAAGAAACATTAGATTTATATCAAGAAAAAAAAATTTATTTTTGCATACCTATTCAAAAAATATTAGATTTACATAATGAAAAAAAAATTTATTTTTGTACAGGTGTCCCATCACTTATTTATTTATTTGAAATTTGGTGCACGCATGCCTCTGGTATAAGCCTAGAAATTTCCAGTTTTACATGATAATTATCGGCGTTAGTTTTCAAGAAAAAAATAAAAACTGATTTTTTATAAAAATACTATTTCCCAATTTCGTCAAATTTCACTTTTCAGGATCACTATGATTAAGACAAAGATATCCAAAGTAAAAAAAATTCAAAAGCTGTAATTAGCCTAAAATTCCCTTATATTGGAATTTCGAGAATAAAAGTAATAATTTATGACTGTAAATACCCGTTAGTACTTTCCGCAGAGATAAGTGCGATTTAAATTTATGACATTGTAAGCATATGTCACTGTCGAGTGGAAGTCGGTCGATGTGAACAACAGGAGCGTATCTAAGTCGATCCTTTTTGCATTCTTGTAGATTTCTAAAATTTACGTAAATTTCAAGTCCTCTAATAAATTACGATTATGAATACGAAGATGCTTCAAAGTGTGAATGTTGAATTATTTTTTTTAACTCGAAGACGACTTATTACATTTTTTGTTTGAAATATTTTCGGTGCGATTATGAAAAAGGGACAGACCATTCGAGGTACCAGTTACCTACTTCCAGTTTCGGAGAAAATTTTACAATGCCATACATTTAAATCGTACTTAACTTTGCGGATAGAACTAAGGACTATTTATAGTCATAAATTATTACTTTTACTCTTAAGATTCCAATATAAGGGAATTTTAGACTAATTACAGTTTTTGGATTTGTTTTGTTACTTTGGATATCTTTGTCTTAATCATAGTGATCCTGAAAAGTGAAATTTGTCAAAATTGGGAGATATTATTTTTATAAAAAATCAATTTTTCTTTTTTTCGAAAACTAACGCCGACAATTAACTTTTAAAACTGTAATTTTCTAGCCAGAGGCATGCGTGCACCAAATTTTAAATAAATAACTTTCAATTAAAGCTCAATTTTGTGGGTAACCATAAGTGATGGGACACCCTGTACATTCAAGAAATATTAGATTTATATCAAGAAAAAACATTAATTCCATATCGGGAAAATATCATTAAATTTGAATTAAAATTAAAATTTATTATTTGTAAAATATTAGGTTTACATAAAAAAAATTCTTTATGTTCAAAGAATATTACATTTTGTATCAAAAAAATTAAAAAAAATCAAAAAATAAAAACCTGAAATAATATTTCTTTAATCTTTTTAGGAAATATTGTTTAAATGTTTTGAAGAAACGTTTTTTAGAAATATTTTTTAAATGATTTGAAGAAATGTTTTTTAATGTTTTTTAGAAATATTTTTTAAATATGTTTTTTTAAATATTCAAGGAAAATAGTTAAAAAATATTTCTTTGTTACTGGAAGCAAATCGGAAACGGTTGGGCGACTCTTCATTATTTGACTTAATTTCTGTGACGATTCCGATCGAAATTCCAACTAGGGTTATTTGCATAATTCGGTTCCGCTGCGTTCGATGCAATTTCACAAACCGCAATTATTTTCATTCATTCGATTTTCTCATCAAAATTAGATTAAAAGTCGAGCCAATTTAGCAGAGAAATCTTTCGAATTAAAAAGAAATTAGAGTCTTGTGTTCCGTTTTAATCGAAATCGCATTCGGGGCACCGATTGAAAGGGTTTTTTCTTGCTTCGGCTTTACCCAAGAAGATTAAAATAAAAATTAGGAGTACTCACACATTAAGGTTAATTGTATCCATTGCAAACACCTGCGAAGATACGCCTATCGCTTACTAACAAGCCGAACGTTTACCGAACGTTTACGAACGTCATTTCGACGACTGATAAAAAGGGGAATTTTTCTGTATTGTAAAATAAATCGTTGCAGGAGTTTTTATCTGACGAAAGAAAAAAAAAACAAACGGCCGATAAAAGGCGGATTTAATTGCAGACTGCCGTTAAATTGGATCTTTATTGTGTTTGATAAAGTAACAAAGGAAGCAATTTTAACGCGAATTTAAAGCAAGGAAAATAAAAGTTGGAAAATATTCGAAACGAAATTAAAATTAGAAAACGATTCGCAAACGAAAAATAGAGAAACAATTCGGAAGTTAAAATTTCATTTAAAACGTTGTCAAAAATATTTGCAAAAGTCGAAATTAAATTCAAATTGCGATTAGAAAGCATTAATTGGCAAATCAACTCAGAAAAATGTTAATTAAAAAAAAATGAGCGTTTAAAAAATTCAAAAGTTAAAATTTCAAGCAATATATTATTAAAAATCAAAATTCATAATAAAAAACACATCCAAAAGTCAAAATTACATTCAAATTGCAATTAAAAAGCATTCAGTAACAAACCAAAGAGGCTAAATTAAATTGAAGCTGCGAAAATTTGCGTTTAAAAAATTCAGAAATGAAAACAAATGAAATATTGTTAGAAATCGAAATTCAAAATAAACAACATATCCACAAGGAAAAAAAATAATTCAGAAACAAACCAAAAATAACAAATTAAATTGCATCAGCAAAAATTGGCGTTTAAAAATTTGGAAGTGAAAATTTCAGGTCAAATATTGTTGAAAATCAAAATTCAAAATAAAAACATTTTTGTAAGCTAAAATTACATTCTCATTGCAATTCGAAAGCATTCGCTAACAAACCATTAATTTTGAAGAAGACCAAATTAAATTGAACCTGCAATTGGAAATTATTTAAAAAATCCAAAAGCTTTTGTAGAGAATGATCAAAAACCAAAACAGAAAACATCACAAAATCAAAATTAAATTTCAACCACAATTGAACATTAAAAAAATTTAAAAGCTAAAATTTCCAATTGAATGGAGTTAATATGCAAAAATCAAAATAAAAAATAATTCCAAAAATCAAAATTAAGTGGAAATTATTCAAAAAATCCAAAATCTCTTGGACAACGATTGACTTCCAAAGTCGAAATTCAATTTCAACTACAAAAAATTCAAAAGTTAAGATTTCAAGCAAAATATCGTTAAAAACCAAGAAAATAATAATTTTTTTCGCCAAAATTAAATTCGAATTGCAGTTAGAACTACAAGAAACAAAAATGAAAACTAAAAAATAATTTCAAAAATTAATTAATTCAAAACAGAACACAAAACAGAAAACATCACAAAATCAAAATTAAATTTGAACCACAATGGAACATTAAACAAATTTAAAAGCTGAAATTTCCAATTGAATCGAGTTAAAAGACAAAATTCAAAATAAAAAATAATTCCAAAAATCAAAATTAAGTGAAAATTATTTAAAAAATCCAATATCTCTTGAACAACGGCTGAAATCCAAAGTCGAAATTAAATTTCAACCACAAGAAATTGAAAAGTTAAAATTGCAAGCAAAATATCGTTAAAAACCAAGACTCAAAATAATTTCTTTTCGCTAAAATTAAATTCAAATTGTAGTTAGAACCACAAGAAACAAAAATAAAAACTAAAAAATATTTTTAAAAGTTAATTAATTCAAAACAGAACACAAAACAGAAAACATCACAAAATCAGAATTAAATTTCAACCACAATTGAACATTAAAAAATTTGAAAAGCTACAATTTCCAATTGAATTGAGTTAAAAGCCAAAATTCAAAATAAAAAATAATTCCAAAAATCAAAATTAAGTGAAAATTATTTAAAAAATCCAAAATCTTTTGGGCAACGACTGAATTCCAAAGTCGAAATTAAATTCCAACCACAAGAAATTCAAAAATTAAATTTTCAAGCAAAATATCGTTAAAAACCAAGACCCAAAATAATTTTTTTTTCGTCAAAATTAAATTCGAATTGTAGTTAGAACCACAAGAAACAAAAATAAAAACTAAAAAATATTTTCAAAAGTTAATTAATTCAAAACAGAACACAAAACAGAAAACATCACAAAATCCAAATAAATTTCAACCACAATTAAACATTAAACAAATTTAAAAGCGGAAATTTCCAATTTTTCCTATGACTGAATTCCAAAGTCGAAATTAAATTCCAACCACAAAAAATTCAAAAGTTAAAATTTCAAACAAAATATTGTCAAAAACCAAGACTCAAAATTTTTTTTGCCAAAATTAAATTCCAATTAGAACCACAAGAAACAAAAATGAAAACCAAAAAATATTTCCAAAAGGTAATTAATTCCAATTATTAGACTGTCCCGAAGATCGCCACGTCCCAAAACGAATTCCAGCACTTAAAAAACCTAAACCACCGCTTCCGGGCGTTACATAATAAATCAAAAACCACCGCCCGCGCACCTTAACAAAAAAAACCAACACCATATTATCTGCATAGTCAATAAATGTCACCCGACGCGAAACCGGGCCGCGCAAACGAACTCCGACATTTAAACAACACCGCGATTGCACCGCCGTTTCGTCACGCGCCGCGGTTCGTTCAGCAATTTAAAACGGCCAGAGATTCGTTCGGCTTTTCGTTAATGACCTCAAGCGCGTAGAAATCCGTGCGTAAGTAGGCAACTGGGTTAACCGAAAAATACACTTTCGCAGCTCGCGCCATCCCAGTGCCATACAATACTATGAAAAACCGATCTTGACCAAAATGGCCCTGCGACTGAGAAAAGACCCGAAGAAGTCGTCGTATTACGTTACAAAAACGAAAACCAGAAAAATTTTTTTTCAAAAATTAATTAATTCAAAACAGAGCACAAAATCGCAAAATCAAAATTAAATTTCAACCACAATTGAACATTAAACAAATTTAAAAGCTGAAATATCCAATTGAATTGAGTTAAAGGCCAAAATTCAAAATGAAAAATTATTCCAAAAATCAAAATTAAGTGGAAATTATTTAAACAATCCAAAATCTCTTGAACAACGACTGAAATCCAAAGTCGAAATTAAATTCCAACCACGAAAAATTCAAAAATTAAAATTTCAAGCAAAATATCGTTAAAACCAAGACTCAAAATAATTTTTTTTTGACAAAATTAAATTCGAATGGCAGTTAGAACCACAAGAAACAAAAATTAAAACAAAAAAGTATTCGATCAATCCAAAACTAAAAATATTTTCAAAAGTTAATTAATTCAAAACAGAAAACATCACAAAATCAAAATTAAATTTCAACCACAATTGAACATCAAAAAAATTTTAAAAACTAAAATTTCCAATTGAATTGAGTTAAAGGCGAAAATTCAAAATGAAAAATAATTCCAAAAATCAAAATTAAGTGGAAATTATTTAAAAAATCCAAAATCTCTTGAACAACGACTGAAATCCAAAGTCGAAATTAAATTCCAACCACAAAAAATTCAAAAATTAAAATTTCAAGCGCAATATCGTTAAAACCAATACTCAAAATAATTTTTTTTGCGAAAATTAAATTCCAATTGCAGTTGGAACTGCAAGAAACAAAAATGAAAACAAAAAAGTATTCAATCAATCCAAAACTAAAATTATTTTCAAAAGTTAATTAATTCAAAACAGAACACAAAACAGAATACATCACAAAATCAAATTAAATTTCAACCACAATTGAACATTCAAAAAATTTAAAAGCTCAAATTTGCAATTGAATTAAATTAAAGGCTAAAATTAAAAATAAAAAATAATTCCAAAAATCAAAACTAAGTGAGAATTATTTAAAAAATTCAAAATCTCTTGGGCAACGACTGAATTCCAAAGTCGAAATTAAATTCCAACCACAAAAATTCAAAAGTTAAAATTTCGTGCAATATATCGTTAAAAAACCAAGAAAATATTTTTTTTCGCCAAAATTAAATTCGAATTGCAGTTAGAATTACAAGGAAAAAAATAAAACTAAAAAATATTTTCAAAAGTTAATTAATTCAAAACAGGACACAAAACAGAAAACATCACAAAATCAAAATTAAATTTCAACCACAATTGAACATTAAACAAATTTAAAAGCCGTAATTTCCAATTTAATCGAGTTAAAAGGCAAAATAAAAAATAATTCCAACAATCAAAATTAAGTGAGAATTATTTAAAAAATCCAAAATCTCTTGAACGACTGACTTCCAAGTCGAAAAAAATTCAAAAGTTAAAATTTCAAGCAAAATATCGTTAAATAACCAAGAAAATAATTTTTTTTCGCCAAAATTAAATTCGAATTGCAGCTAGAACTGCAAGAAACAAAAATGAAAACCGAAAAATATTCGATCAATCCAAAACTAAAATTATTTTCAAAAGTTAATTAATCCAAAACAGAACACAAAACAGAAAACATCACAACATGAAAATTAAATTTCGACCACAATTGAACATTAAAAAAATTTAAAAGCTAAAATTTCCAATTGAATGGAGTTAATATGCAAAAATCAAAATAAAAAATAATTCCAAAAATCGAAATTAAGTGGAAATTATTCAAAAAATCCAAAATCTCTTGAACAACGGCTGACTTCCAAGTCGAAAAAAATTCAAAAGTTAAAATTTCAAGCAAAATATCGTTAAATAACCAAGAAAATAATTTTTTCTCGCCAAAATTAAATTCGAATTGCAGCTAGAACTGCAAGAAACAAAAATGAAAACCGAAAAATATTCGATCAATCCAAAACTAAAATTATTTTCAAAAGTTAATTAATCCAAAACAGAACACAAAACAGAAAACATCACAACATGAAAATTAAATTTCGACCACAATTGAACATTAAAAAAATTTAAAAGCTAAAATTTCCAATTGAATGGAGTTAATATGCAAAAATCAAAATAAAAAATAATTCCAAAAATCGAAATTAAGTGGAAATTATTCAAAAAATCCAAAATCTCTTGAACAACGGCTGACTTCCAAGTCGAAAAAAATTCAAAAGTTAAAATTTCAAGCAAAATATCGTTAAATAACCAAGAAAATAATTTTTTCTCGCCAAAATTAAATTCGAATTGCAGCTAGAACTGCAAGAAACAAAAATGAAAACCGAAAAATATTCGATCAATCCAAAACTAAAATTATTTTCAAAAGTTAATTAATCCAAAACAGAACACAAAACAGAAAACATCACAACATGAAAATTAAATTTCGACCACAATTGAACATTAAAAAAATTTAAAAGCTAAAATTTCCAATTGAATGGAGTTAATATGCAAAAATCAAAATAAAAAATAATTCCAAAAATCGAAATTAAGTGGAAATTATTCAAAAAATCCAAAATCTCTTGAACAACGGCTGACTTCCAAGTCGAAAAAAATTCAAAAGTTAAAATTTCAAGCAAAATATCGTTAAATAACCAAGAAAATAATTTTTTCTCGCCAAAATTAAATTCGAATTGCAGCTAGAACTGCAAGAAACAAAAATGAAAACCGAAAAATATTCGATCAATCCAAAACTAAAATTATTTTCAAAAGTTAATTAATCCAAAACAGAACACAAAACAGAAAACATCACAACATGAAAATTAAATTTCGACCACAATTGAACATTAAAAAAATTTAAAAGCTAAAATTTCCAATTGAATGGAGTTAATATGCAAAAATCAAAATAAAAAATAATTCCAAAAATCGAAATTAAGTGGAAATTATTCAAAAAATCCAAAATCTCTTGAACAACGGCTGACTTCCAAGTCGAAAAAAATTCAAAAGTTAAAATTTCAAGCAAAATATCGTTAAATAACCAAGAAAATAATTTTTTCTCGCCAAAATTAAATTCGAATTGCAGCTAGAACTGCAAGAAACAAAAATGAAAACCGAAAAATATTCGATCAATCCAAAACTAAAATTATTTTCAAAAGTTAATTAATCCAAAACAGAACACAAAACAGAAAACATCACAACATGAAAATTAAATTTCGACCACAATTGAACATTAAAAAAATTTAAAAGCTAAAATTTCCAATTGAATGGAGTTAATATGCAAAAATCAAAATAAAAAATAATTCCAAAAATCGAAATTAAGTGGAAATTATTCAAAAAATCCAAAATCTCTTGAACAACGGCTGACTTCCAAGTCGAAAAAAATTCAAAAGTTAAAATTTCAAGCAAAATATCGTTAAATAACCAAGAAAATAATTTTTTCTCGCCAAAATTAAATTCGAATTGCAGCTAGAACTGCAAGAAACAAAAATGAAAACCGAAAAATATTCGATCAATCCAAAACTAAAATTATTTTCAAAAGTTAATTAATCCAAAACAGAACACAAAACAGAAAACATCACAAAATGAAGATTAAATTTCAACCACAATTGAACATTAAAAAAATTTAAAAGCTAAAATTTCCAATTGAATTGTGTTAAGAGCCAAAACTGAAAATAAAAAATAATTCCAAAAATCGAAATTAAGTGGAAATTATTCAAAAAATCCAAAATCTCTTGAACAACGGCTGACTTCCAAGTCGAAAAAAATTCAAAAGTTAAAATTTCAAGCAAAATATCGTTAAATAACCAAGAAAATAATTTTTTCTCGCCAAAATTAAATTCGAATTGCAGCTAGAACTGCAAGAAACAAAAATGAAAACCGAAAAATATTCGATCAATCCAAAACTAAAAATATTTTCAAAAGTTAATTAATTCAAAACAGATCACAAAACAGAAAACATCACAAAATGAAGATTAAATTTCAACCACAATTGAACATTAAAAAAATTTAAAAGCTAAAATTTCCAATTGAATTGTGTTAAGAGCCAAAACTGAAAATAAAAAATAATTCTAAAAATCAAAATTAAGTGGAAATTATTGAAAAAACCCAAAATTTTTTTTTCGCCAAAATTAAATTCCAATCGCAGCTAGAACTATAAGAAACAAAAACGAAAAAAAAAAAATTGATAAATCAAAAACTAAAAATACTTTCAAAAGTAGATTAATTCAAAACAGAAAACATCACAAAATCAAAATTTAATTTCAAGCACAATTGAACTTTAGGCAACTGGGTTAACAGAAAAATCACTTTCGCAGCTCGCGCCATCCCAGTGCCACACAAACTATGACCAACCGATCTTGACCAAAATGGCCCTGCGACTGAGAAAAGACGTGAAGAAATCCTCGTACTACGTGTGGTTCCTCGGCGCCAAGGAGTCCAAAGGCCTCAGAGGGTCCGAGTACGTCCTGCCGGTGATCCAGCACCTGGTCAACCGCGAGAAGGACATCGAGCCCTTCAAGGTCACCCTGCAGGTGTCGCACAAGGGGCTGAAGATCGTCCAGAACGTCGTGGCCCAAGGGGCGAAGAACTCCAAGCCGAAGAACGAGACTATCAAGCACTTCATACCTCACAGTACGATAACGTGCGTTTACCAGCACGAGGACATAATCGCCTGCATTTTGCTGCTGTTCAACCCCGTGACGAAGTGTCCTCTGCACGTGCATGCGTACAGATGCGACAGTTTGGAGACGGCCGCGCACCTGAAGCAGCAGCTGCAGACTATCGTGGAGCGGCCGGAGAATCAGAAGAAATTCGCAGAGATTGAGAACAGGCTGAAGGCGCCGGAAGTGAAGAAATTCGACTCTTCGGTGGGAAGCGACACTGGTACCTCGACGAGGGAGAGCGAATCCAGCGAAGAAAGGTGCGTGGCAATCATCCCCCATTTTTTACCCCTCCCCCTTAACCTGAAAGTAGTCGCATGCGGAGTCTCGCTCCGCACGACTGTATTTTTTTGATTTTCCGAGGAATTTTCCATTCTCTCAAACCTGATATTTATAAAATGTTTAAAAGATATTTATTTTTGCATATTTAAAAAATATTAGATTTACATAATGAAACAAATATTAGATTTATATCATGAAAAAATATTTATTTTTGCATATTTAAAAAATATTAAAATTACACAATAATAATAAAACATTTATTTCTGTGCATTCAAGAAATATTAGAATTACATAATAATAAAAACCATTTATTTCTGTGCATTCAAGAAACATTAGATTTATATCAAGAAAAAAATATTTATTTTTGCACATTTAAAAAATATTAGAATTTCATAATAATAAAAAAACATTTGTTTCTGTGCATTCAAGAAATATTAGATTTATATCAAGAAAAAAATATTTATTTTTGCATATTTAAAAAATATTAGAATTACATAATAAAAAAAAAAAATTATTTCTGTGCAATCAAGAAATATTAGAATTACATAATAAATAAAAAAACATTTATTTCTGTGCATTCAAGAAATATTAGAATTACATAATAAAAAAAAACATTTATTTCTGAGCATTCAAGAAATATTAGATTTATATCATAAAAAAAATTTATTTATGCATATTTAAAAAATATTAGAATTACATATTAAAAAACAACATTTATTTCTGTGCATTCAAGATATATTAGATTTATATCAAGAAAAAAATATTTATTTTTGCATATTTAAAAAATATTAGAATTACATAATAAAAAAAAATATTTATTTCTGTGCAATCAAGAAATATTAGAATTACATAATAAAAAAAAACATTTATTTCTGTGCATTCAAGAAATATTAGAATTACATAATAAAAAAAAAACATTTATTTCTGAGCATTCAAGAAATATTAGATTTATATCAAGAAAAACAATTTATTTATGCATATTTAAAAAATATTAGAATTACATATTAAAAAACAACATTTATTTCTGTGCATTCAAGATATATTAGATTTATATCAAGAAAAAAATATTTATTTTTGCATATTTAAAAAATATTAGAATTACATAATAAAAAAAAATATTTATTTCTGTGCAATCAAGAAATATTAGAATTACATAATAAATAAAAAAACATTTATTTCTGTGCATTCAAGAAATATTAGAATTACATAATAAAAAAAAGCATTTATTTCTGAGCATTCAAGAAATATTAGATTTATATCAAGAAAAACAATTTATTTATGCATATTTAAAAAATATTAGAATTACATATTAAAAAACAACATTTATTTCTGTGCATTCAAGATATATTAGATTTATATCAAGAAAAAAATATTTATTTTTGCATATTTAAAAAATATTAGAATTACATAATAAAAAAAAAAATTATTTCTGTGCAATCAAGAAATATTAGAATTACATAATAAATTAAAAAACATTTATTTCTGTGCATTCAAGAAATATTAGAATTACATAATAAAAAAAAACATTTATTTCTGAGCATTCAAGAAATATTAGATTTATATCAAGAAAAACAATTTATTTATGCATATTTAAAAAATATTAGAATTACATATTAAAAAACAAGATTTATTTCTGTGCATTCAAGATATATTAGATTTATATCAAGAAAAAAATATTTATTTTTGCATATTTAAAAAATATTAGAATTACATAATAATAAAAAAACATTTGTTTCTGTGCATTCAAGAAATATTAGATTTATATCAAGAAAAAAATATTTATTTTTGCATATTTAAAAAATATTAGAATTACATAATAAAAAAAAAAATTATTTCTGTGCAATCAAGAAATATTAGAATTACATAATAAATAAAAAAACATTTATTTCTGTGCATTCAAGAAATATTAGAATTACATAATAAAAAAAAACATTTATTTCTGAGCATTCAAGAAATATTAGATTTATATCATAAAAAAAATTTATTTATGCATATTTAAAAAATATTAGAATTACATATTAAAAAACAACATTTATTTCTGTGCATTCAAGATATATTAGATTTATATCAAGAAAATAAATATTTATTTTTGCATATTTAAAAAATATTAGAATTACATAATAAAAAAAAATATTTATTTCTGTGCAATCAAGAAATATTAGAATTACATAATAAATTAAAAAACATTTATTTCTGTGCATTCAAGAAATATTAGAATTACATAATAAAAAAAAAACATTTATTTCTGAGCATTCAAGAAATATTAGATTTATATCAAGAAAAACAATTTATTTATGCATATTTAAAAAATATTAGAATTACATATTAAAAAACAACATTTATTTCTGTGCATTCAAGATATATTAGATTTATATCAAGAAAAAAATATTTATTTTTGCATATTTAAAAAATATTAGAATTACATAATAAAAAAAAATATTTATTTCTGTGCAATCAAGAAATATTAGAATTACATAATAAATAAAAAAACATTTATTTCTGTGCATTCAAGAAATATTAGAATTACATAATAAAAAAAAGCATTTATTTCTGAGCATTCAAGAAATATTAGATTTATATCAAGAAAAACAATTTATTTATGCATATTTAAAAAATATTAGAATTACATATTAAAAAACAACATTTATTTCTGTGCATTCAAGATATATTAGATTTATATCAAGAAAAAAATATTTATTTTTGCATATTTAAAAAATATTAGAATTACATAATAAAAAAAAATATTTATTTCTGTGCAATCAAGAAATATTAGAATTACATAATAAATTAAAAAACATTTATTTCTGTGCATTCAAGAAATATTAGAATTACATAATAAAAAAAAAACATTTATTTCTGAGCATTCAAGAAATATTAGATTAATAAAATAAGAAAAACAATTTATTTATGCATATTTAAAAAATATTAGAATTACATATTAAAAAACAACATTTATTTCTGTGCATTCAAGATATATTAGATTTATATCAAGAAAAAAATATTTATTTTTGCATGTTTGCATATTCCAGTAGTCGCATGCGGAGTCTCGCTCCGCACTACTGTATTTTTTTTAAATTTTCCAAGGAGTTTCCCATTCGCTCAAATAAAATAATTTATGACTGTAAATAGTCGTTAGTACTTTCCGTAGAGGTAAGTGCGATTTAAATTTATGACATTGTAAAAATTTGTCACTGTCGAGTGGAAGTCGGTCGATGTGAACAACAGGAGCGTACCTAAGTCGAGCCTTTTTACATTCTTGTAGATTTCTAAAATTTACGTAAATTTCAAGTCCTCTAATAAATTACGATTATGAATACGAAGATACTTTAAAGTGTGAATGTTGAATTATTTTTTTTAACTCGAAGACGACTTATTACATTTTTCATTTGAAATATTTTCGGTGCAGTTATGGAAAAGGGACAGACCATTCGAGGTATCAGTTACCTACTTCCAGTTTCGGAGAAAAATTTTCAATGCCATACATTTAAATCGTACTTAACTTTCGGATAGCTACTAAGGACTATTTATGGTCATAAATTATTACTTTTACTTTTAAGATTCCAATATAAGGGAATTTTAGACTAATTACAGCTTTTGGAATTTGTTTTTTTACATTGGATATCTTTGCCTTAATAATACTGATCTTGAAAAGTGAAATTTAACAAAATTGGGAGATATTATTTTTATAAAAAATCAGTTTTTATTTTTTTCGGCGAAAACTAACGCAGACAATTAACATTTAAAACTGGAAATTTGTAATAATCATTTTCGATACAAGTGCACTGTCCAATAATTTTCAAAATGTTGGTTGCTTGTTTCAAGCAAAAAGCCAAGTTGTGTGATAGAAAAGCTGCACAAAATAACAGCGTACGTTTTTTCATATTAAAAAAAACCATTACTTTATTGTAAATTTTGAAGTTGTTTGACAAATCGTCAAGTTAATATTGGTTTGTTCAATATCTACTTTTTGGGGATATTGGGTTATAGATTTCGTAGACGGATTGTAGAATCCGCTACAATACAAACCGGCTAGCCGCATTATAAAACGGCTCGGTTTTGTAAATCGGCTGGTTAACGTTTAGGCGGGTTGTAATACGGCTAAACGTTGGTCAGTCTTACTGTAACGACGTTTCGCGTTCTCCAATGCAACAAAATAACGGGTCGCCGTTTTAAAAAACGGCGAAAAGAGACTTTATAAAAAGAAAACCTTTCCTTGTAGCTATGACAAATATAAAGTCATAACTATAAGAAAAAAGGTTTAACTCAATGTAAAAGGTTTTTTTTATAGAATTTCTAGCAATTCTTTCTTTATCAAACGGACTGTTATTCAGCGATTCATAAAACACCTAAAATTTTCAGTCAAATTGTAAAAATTCTCTGTTCATTCTATATTTTACAATCTCCCCAATCATTTAGAAAACGACTGAATTTACAATTGGCCGCCGACATCTACAATATGGCTGATTGTCGCCCTACATTACACATAGTCCACATTGCGGCTAAACAATCTGCCTAAACGTTGATCAGCCATTTTACTAAACAGAGCTGCTTTGTAAAGTGGCTAGCCGCTTCATATTGCGGCGGATTCTACAATATAGCTGCGACATGTACACCAAAGTTTATGTTAAAGTTTAAGTTAAAATTAGCTTGTTCAATGGTCCACAAGAGAACCAGTAAAATAAAAAGTTTTCAGTATTTATTTTGTACAATATCTGGTAAAATTATTAAAATTTTGTGTTGTAGGTAAGATTCATTAAAGTTTTTTGAAAATTGTTTTGCTCAAAATTTTTTTTTTATGTTTATGGCATAACAACTTAATAATACACTTGGAAAGGCTATAATAATTTATTACCAATTTTAATTTAAAATTTCAAAAAAATATAGAATTTTTATTTGTTGAGTCTCTCTAATGTCTCAAAAAAGATGCGACTATTCGGTGGTTAATTTCCTTTTGTTGCGCGATTTAGATACAGCACGAACGATAACACCCGAGTGGCGACGCTTTACGATTCGGTGGCGGCGGAATTGAGGGCGAAATTGAACAAGAACAACGTTCCGATTTTGTTGCCGCCCCGCGATTACGACACGGTGCACAGGCAGAAGGGAAATCTGACCGGGATCGAGTTGCGCAGGTGTCTCAATTCGAACATCGTCGGTCAGAACGCCAAGGGCGGCAGGAGGCTGGAGAGCAGCGGAGGCAGTTCCGGGATTGGTTCCGATCACGCGCCGTCCCCGGATTCGCCGGACGCGCCCGACACCAGGTTCAACACTTTGGACAATCAAAGTTCCAGCGGTGAGTCGATTTTATTTTAAATATTCGATGTGTCTAAATTAGAACTGAAACAAATTCAAGACAATGCGATTTTGTTTTTTTAGATAGATTTCCGCTCTAAGCGTATTTTTTAGAAACATCTAAGTACATTTTAGAAACGTCTAAGCAAATGTTAGATACATCTAAGCATATTTTTGATACATCCATTTTCAAGGAACTTGTAGAACATTTTTTTTTTATAACAAAGTTTAAAGTTGCACTCATTTAATGTTGAACTCACGTAAGTTCGTTTTGATAAAAATTTAAAACGTGGATTTTAAAGTTTATGTTGTTAAAGAATAGGTATATCTAAGTTAGATGCAGTAAACTGTTCAATATTTAAAAGAAACAAATTTAACATTAAGATTTTGCTAGTTTTCTGTTTTATGCAATTTTCTAGAAAAATTCAAGTCAATTTAGAAACATCTAAGCAAATGTTAGATACATCTAAGCACATTTTTGATACATCCATTTTCAAGGGACTTTTAGAACATTTTTTTTTTTTACAAAGTTTAAAATTGCACTTATTTAATGTTGAATTTATGTGGATTTGTTTTGATAAAAATTTAAAACGTGGATTTTAAAGTTTATGTTGTTAAAGAATAGGTATATCTAAGTTAGATGCAGTAAACTGTTCAATATTTAAAAGAAACAAATTTAACATTAAGATTTTGCTAGTTTTCTGTTTTATGCAATTTTCTAGAAAAATTCAAGTCAATTTAGAAACATCTAAGCAAATGTTAGATACATCTAAGCACATTTTTGATACATCCATTTTCAAGGGACTTTTAGAACATTTTTTTTTTTTACAAAGTTTAAAATTGCACTTATTTAATGTTGAATTTATGTGGATTTGTTTTGATAAAAATTTAAAACGTGGATTTTAAAGTTTATGTTGTTAAAGAATAGGTATATCTAAGTTAGATGCAGTAAACTGTTCAATATTTAAAAGAAACAAATTTAACATTAAGATTTTGCTAGTTTTCTGTTTCATGCAATTTTCTAGAAAAATTCAAGTCAATTTAGAAACATCTAAGCAAATGTTAGATACATCTAAGCACATTTTTGATACATCCATTTTCAAGGGACTTTTAGAACATTTTTTTTTTTTACAAAGTTTAAAATTGCACTTATTTAATGTTGAATTTATGTGGATTTGTTTTGATAAAAATTTAAAACGTGGATTTTAAAGTTTATGTTGTTAAAGAATAGGTATATCTAAGTTAGATGCAGTAAACTGTTCAATATTTAAAAGAAACAAATTTAACATTAAGATTTTGCTAGTTTTCTGTTTTATGCAATTTTCTAGAAAAATTCAAGTCAATTTAGAAACATCTAAGCAAATGTTAGATACATCTAAGCACATTTTTGATACATCCATTTTCAAGGGACTTTTAGAACATTTTTTTTTTTTACAAAGTTTAAAATTGCACTTATTTAATGTTGAATTTATGTGGATTTGTTTTGATAAAAATTTAAAACGTGGATTTTAAAGTTTATGTTGTTAAAGAATAGGTATATCTAAGTTAGATGCAGTAAACTGTTCAATATTTAAAAGAAACAAATTTAACATTAAGATTTTGCTAGTTTTCTGTTTTATGCAATTTTCTAGAAAAATTCAAGTCAATTTAGAAACATCTAAGCAAATGTTAGATACATCTAAGCACATTTTTGATACATCCATTTTCAAGGGACTTTTAGAACATTTTTTTTTTTTACAAAGTTTAAAATTGCACTTATTTAATGTTGAATTTATGTGGATTTGTTTTGATAAAAATTTAAAACATGGATTTTAAAGTTTCTGTTGTTAAAGAATAGGTATATTTAAGTTAGATACAGTAAAATGTTCTTTATTTAAAAGAAACAAATTTAATATTAAGATTTTGATAGCTTTCTGTTTTTTCCATATTTTTTAGATAAATCTAAGTCAATTTAAAAACATCTAAGCAAATGTTAGATACATCTAAGCATATTTTAGATATATACTTTTTCAATTGCCTTCTATAACGTGATGTTTTTCTAGCAAAGTTTTAAATTTTACTTATTTAATGTTGAGTTCGCGTGGGTTCGTTTTGATAAAAATTTAAAACGTGGAAAAAGAAACAAATTTAAGAAAACAGATTTCGGTGGTTTTCATATTACTCATATTTTCTAGATAAATTTTAGCCCATACAGATACAGCTTGCGGCGTTTTTTACGAACCACTCTGTATTAAATTCTGACACTTAAACGACGACTAAACAACAGACCCTTAAATTTGTTCGACATTGTGTACATTCGATTTCTAACTCAAATTCCAAGTTTTTTAAGCGACAATTGATAAATTGATGAAACAGCTCGGAAAGTGTTTCAATGCTGCAGTAAAATTTATTGTTTTGCAAATAGAAATAGAAATAGAAATTTCAAATGTGGAACCTGGTTCCATTTCCTGTGTGCCACGCACTGCGAGTAAATCAATTTTTTCGACGACTTTCCCCACATTTGCGATATTAAAATGCGCGAACTCTTCCAACTCGACTCAAAAATTGTTTTATTCCCGAATTATGCAATCACACAAAATGACAAAAACGCATGAATTCCTCTCAAAAACGCAAAAATTTCACTTCTAATTTCGCTGCCCGTCAAGCACACGAAAACCCGCCAATTAACGACAATTACCGACATCAAAGCGGGCGAAAGCTTGAAGAGGGATGAACCGCCGACAATGGTAATCAGTGGCGGCTCGTGGTAGAATAAAACAGGTGTTTTGCAATTTGCATCTCATATAATCAGGGTAGTGTTTTTATCAACAAAATATCCACTAAATTTTATACAGTTTATAATTTTTGATAGAACGTATCTATTTTTTGTCACTTTATCATTATGGTGCTGTAAGTGTTTCCAATATGCCGAATTTAAATGAGATTGGATGTTGATTGTTCCTAATATTGCTAACTCCATTGAATTGTGAAGATGACTTTTGAAGTTTTCATGCTTTTTTATTTTTTCACCCAAGTGTACCAAATCAGTCACTCCAACCTGTGTCCATGCTTTATCTCCACCAAAAAAGCAAACATGGAAATCAAAAAAGAGCATTTTTCTTGTTGCAGCCACAAATCCAGTTATTCCTTGCATAAATTTCTTTGTTGAACTGACGTTTATATGGCTTTCCATGACTAATACCGCTTGTTTCAATAATAATGTCCGGCAGCGGTCGACCTTTATTTTTCAAATCTATTTTTTCTTCGTAACTATACTTTACACATCGATTAAAGTTAATCAAATTGTCCACAACATCCATTGTCAAAAAAACACTAATATGTCTCAGAATCTGCTTTTTCTGACTCTGAATGGTATTTTTCATACTCAGAATCGATTTTTTTATCTCAGAATTTGCTTTTTCTGACTCTGAATGTGATTTTTTCTACTCAAAATCGATTTTTCTAAATCAGAATCTGCATTTTTTGACTCCGAATGTGATGTTTTCTGCTCAAAATGATTTTTTTGTCTCAGAATTTGTTTTTTTTACTCTGAATGTGATTTTTCCTGCTCAGAATCAATTTTTCTGTCTCAGAATTTGCTTTTTCTGACTCTGAATGTTATTTTTCATACTCAGAATCGATTTTTTTATCTCAGAATTTGCTTTTTCTGACTCTGAATGTGATTTTTCCTACTCAGAATCGATTTTTCTGTCTCAGGTTCTGCCTTTTCTGACTCTGAATGTGATTTTTCCTTCTCAGAATCGATATTTCTATCTCAGAATCTGCTTGTTCTGACTCTGAATGTGATTTTTCCTACTCAGAATCGATTTTTCTGTCTCAGGTTCTGCCTTTTCTGACTCTGAATGTGATTTTTACTTCTCAGAATCGATATTTCTATCTCAGAATCTGCTTGTTCTGACTCTGCATGTGACTTTTCCTACTCAGAATCAATTTTTCTATCTCAGAATTTGCTTTTTCTGACTCTGCATGTGATTTTTCATACTCAGAATCAATTTTTCTATCTCAGAATTTGCTTTTTCTGACTCTGAATGTGATTTTTCCTTCTCAGAATCGATATTTCTATCTCAGAATCTGCTTGTTCTGACTCTGAATGTGATTTTTCCTACTCAGAATCGATTTTTCTGTCTCAGGTTCTGCCTTTTCTGACTCTGAATGTGATTTTTCCTTCTCAGAATCGATATTTCTATCTCAGAATCTGCTTTTTCTGACTCTGAATGTGATTTTTCCTACTCATTAATTGACATTAATTTAATTAATTTTGCAAATTTTAATTAAAATGAGTGAAAACAATGAAAGTCAACTTGTAAAAATTAGATTGTAATTTCCATCCTTGAATTTCCCGCTCAAATCAATAATTAGAAAAAAGCAAGACCTAATCTACGCCACTGTATTGACAAGTTGATTAATTTTATGTTAAAAACAGAAGGTTAGATTTAATTTCAAACTCGTGAAAAGAATTGTTTTAGAATAATAACGAATCAGATTCTACGCCACTGTTTTGACAAGTGACAGTTTCTGTTCGATTTGATGGAGTTACTCGGTGCGAGTTGTAGCGATTAAGAAAATAAAAATCTGTGACGAAATTCAATTTTTCCAATATTACGTTTATAAATTAAATACAAACGAAGGTAATTTTTTTTTGGTGTTAATTTTTTGGCAGTTCTGCAGCTCTACATAAGTACGAGTCGCCACTGATGGTAATCATTAAAAAAAATTGTTTCTTCAAGAAATGTGTATTGTCCATTCGCCAACTTGTCGCCGGTTTGCCAGTGACCCGACAATTTTATTCACTCAATAACTGTTGCAACTGAGTCGGCAGTGTTTTTGTACCCTTTCAACAAAGAGATGTCTTTCGTTTTAATTACAAGGTTCGCGTGACGTTGTGCACCGTTCGACAGGTTCGATACCGTATCCTTCACGTTTTCCTGGCGTCGTCACTGTTATTCGGACGACGATTATCATCGGGTGCACGAACTTGCCGTAACGCTAAACGTAATAATTACAATGGATACAGGGCGCGCACGCGGTGCAAACACACACTTGAACGCGAATCTGTTCTTTTTTTATTTTCAAGTCGACACGCTAACTGAATAATTATGATTGCGGCTGTGTGTGCTTTCCTATTTGCGTTTATTGCACGTTGAATGTAAATATTAGCGCTGGTTGTGATTTGCGTGCTAATGAGGCGACTTCCGATCCCCGAGTTTGCGAATAACGTTACGCGTACTTCCTCCATTAACGCTTGGAGATATGCTTAAATAAATTGAATTCCTAACTGTTTTGTGAGTCTTTTAGTTTTTAAGGTGGAATTTTTTTTGATTGAGTTCTGCTTTCTCGATTTGATGGTCCTAATTGAGAGTCGAATTATGGGCAATTTAAGTTGCATTTTTTAGTGCTTATTTTCTTTTTTTTTTGGTGAGAAAATTTTTAGCTACAAATTTTCAGTGTTGGAATTTTTTTTGCACAAAATCGACGTTCTAAATTTTTGCTGAAACGAATCTTTTGTTGCAAAAAAATTGTCACAAAAGGCGAACAATCGTTCATTTGTTTTTTTTTCTGAAATCAGACAATAAATAAGCGAGTTGGAGCGTGCGGCGTTTTTTAGGAATCAACCTGTATAAACTAGGGGAAAAAACTATGCGATTGTGTTGGCAATGCCGAAAATGTCAATTATTGCCAACTTTCATATTTCCAAAAACGTTAATTAAAATTTTCAGCATTGCCAACATAACTCCATAGTTGTTTTTTTCTTAAGTTTATTTTATATTTAAACGGCGACTGAACGACAGGCCATAATTGTTAATTTTAAACTGAAACGACCACTTTTTTACCAGCAATCCAAAATTGTCATTCTCAATTCACAAACTGTTCAGCGCAGACCAGTAAACTGATTGGTGTTGGGTTGAACAATTAAGAAGTTGTTTAAAAAAAAACAACTCTTATTCCCATATTGATCTACCACCTATTCTAGTAGTAATATGGCTACCACTACGAGGACTATACCAGTAATAATAAATTTTAAACTATAGGAATTATTTATACTAAACTATTTGCTGATTACATTACATTATCAACGTTAAGTAATAAATTTGAACTTGCCTCTTTAAACGTCAATGCTGATGGTCAGCTATTCGGAGGTTCAATGTTCTTACTTCCTTGTTACAAATTTTATATAATAAGCATAAGTAGGTGCACTTAATTACAGTACAATGTAATTACAAATTATAAATTCAGTTCATTTGCACTGACACAATAAACTAAAATTAAAGTCCCATGTTTAAAATTTCAAACACCAACTCGTTTCTTTGTTGTAAGGGTAAATAAGCCAAATCAGCGCAACAAAATAAAGAGCATACCGTGTCTTTATTTTAAAATTTAACATACAATGTAAATATCCCTATGTTCTTTTTTTTCCCTAATTTTAGAATAGTTTCACTATAGTACTGTAATATTTGTAATCTGTTATATTGCGTTCAATTTCAGTTTCAATATTCCGGAACCTCGACAGTATGAGTGGGGAATTTAATTATCTTTCTGCATGTTAAGCACTCTGTCCTATTTTTTTTTGGGGGGGATTTGAAGAAAACCTTTATAAACTACCTGAGCACTAATATCCACCCATATGGTCCTAACGCACTTGCTTAAGGTTCAAACCTGTATAATTGATCCAATTTGTAAGTGTAGGTAATTTTATTGGTCAAGAATTTTTAGATTTCACTTGAATTTAAAGAATTCCAAACGTTTTCAACAGGTCACATTGTGGGACACACAATTTGTAAAGAATGTGGTTCAGAAGCTCAATTGGATCAGATTAGGTATATTAGAAAGATCAGTTTTAGGGCCTTTTCAAAATGAATTAAAATGTTTCTGATGTTAATCGGAACGCATCATTAAAGAAATTAATTTTAGCGGGTCATTGTCAAAGCAATAAAAATCGTTGGGTATTATTTAAGAGTCAACAGAAGGACCTTGCATACAGAAACCATGTTGCTGATGATGAAATTTCACCAATTTTTACAATAGCTTTCGTTCGCAGCTAACATTTACATTTTTTCCACAACTCTTTTGTTTCAATTTCCTAATCACTAAAAATCTCGAATTTAATTTCGCACAGGTAAACAACGGGGCAAGATAAAACGGATTCCGAGCGCTCGCGGGGGTGGCTGCGAATTAGGCGCGCGAATTCATAAAAGTGCAGTTTCGTGTGCCGATTTGTCGAGTCAAGGACTCGATCGACAACGGCGAGGTAGTTGTCCGAAACCGGTTTCGTCGAAAACGTCCGAAAACTGTGGCCACTCTTCTCGCATATACTTGACCCACTCCGAATCCTAATTAAACTCTATCACGATCCATTATCTGGATAAACGGTAATTAGCAGCTTTGTGTGTTTTTGAAATCGGCTGCATCGATTAAATTGTCGTGTCACTGAGAATTAATGCGCAGACATCCTTACCCGGTGACCTCTGACATCTGACCCGAAAACTCGGGGAAAAATTTTGCGGCGATTTAAATAGTCAAAGCTTAAAAAATTAAATTTTGTTTCAGACTGAGGTAAAATATTCAGTTTACAGTTGCACATTTTGGTAGTTTGGTAGTTTTAAAATACAAATCTGTCTCCACGTTGTTTATCTGTCTTTTAGCAGTTCTGTCGGCGTTTGCGTGATTTCTACAGTGAGGACGCGTGGGTTGGAATAAATTCATTTAAAATTCATGAGTTTGGTTTTTGGAAAAACGCTCGAACAGGTCGATTTTTGTTTTTAAAGCTGCATCTTTCTTGATATTTATACTTTTACGATCGTCTTTTGTTTTCGCACTATGACGTCATCAATAATTTTTTTAAATTGTACTCTATATTTTTGTTCACGAATTTGGATGCAGCGCATTTTTCTGAGTACAGAAATGTCAAATTTGTATGACCTTGAAGAGGAAAGTTTTCGAAATAATCAGTCCTAAAGTTTCAAAACTTTATGATAAAATTGTTAGAGTAGACCACTAATAATATCATCAAGGAAGCGCTGGAAATCGAGCAAAACATTCAATTGTGTGTTTATTTTGTTTTTTTGATTTGTACAGTTTCAAAGCTTGAAGAATGGCGCGTTTAACTGAGAAACAACGAATAGAAATGTCGATGATGGTAGGATATGACGATAATACTCGAACACAAGCTGAAGTTTGCGAATTGTTCAATGATAAGTACCCGGAGAAGCCTATTACACAATCAGTAGTTAGTAAGGTGGAGAAAAAGTTTAGACTTTGGCCACGTAAGAGACAATTACAAAACCAACCATGTTACATTTCCAAAAAAATACACAATTGAATGTTTTGCTCGATTTACAAGAAAATCCTCACAAATCAAGTCGACAAGTAGTTGCAGAACAGTCACTAAGTAAATCTTCTGTTCTAAAATATTTACACAAGAACAAATGGCACCCATGCAAAGTACATTTTGTTGAGGAACTTATTGAAGACGATCTCGACCGCAGAATTTTGCGAAATAATGATGGATAGATGCAATGCCAACCCGGAATTTTTACGTAACATAGTTTTTTCCGACGAGGCAACATTTTGTTTGAATGGTTCGGTAAACAGGCAAAATTTTCGATATTGGGCACAAGAAAACCCACATTGGAGAATGGAAAGTCATACACAATTCCCTCAGAAAGTAAACGTTTGGGCCGGAATTGTGGATACCTCAATTGTGGGTCCCTTTTTGTTGAGGAACACTTAATTTTGAAAAATATTTAGACTTACTACAAAATGACATAATACCCAGTGTAAGTGCGCTCTACCTGAATAATGAAAACCCAAATATACCGGCAGATTCAATATGGTTCCAACAGGATGGAGCGCCCCCAGACTATTCGAGAACAGTACGAGAATACCTTCATAATATTTTCCCAAATAGATGGATCGGAAGGAGAGGTTTTATCGAATGGCCAGCTAGGTCTTCAGATTTAACCCCATTAATTTTTTATCTATGGGGTTATCTGAAATCTAAAGTCTACTTCAATAAACCGGAAAAATAAACACGCAATTGAATGTTTTGCTCGATTTCCAGCGCTTCCTTGATGATATTATTAGTGGTCTACTCTAATAATTTTATCATACATTTTTGAAACTTTAGGACTGATTATTTCGAAAACTTTCCTCTTCAAAGTCATACGAATTTGACATTTCTGTACTCAGAAAAATGTGCTGCATCCAAATTCGTGAACAAAAATATAGGGTGCAATTTAAAAAAATTATTGATAACGTCATAGTGCGAAAACAAAAGACGATCGTAAAATTATAAATATAAAAAAAGATGCAGTTTTAAAAACAAAAATCGACGTGTCCGAGCGTTTTTCCAAAAACCAAACCCATGAATTTTAAATGAATTTATTCCAACCTACGCGTCCTCACTGTATAATAAAAACTGAACCTTGCTGAAATTGAAATTTGTCTAAATTTAAATAGTTCACTCGAATTGGAGTTTGAAGATAAAAAAATTAAAAACTAACTCGAAAGAAGTGCCACTAAGTTGGCAAATTGCAAATAAGTGGCAAAATTACGTCTTTTTTCACAAATGACCTGCATATTTGTCTGAATTAACTGGTAGCAATAATTCATTTTTGAAGTTTGGTTAGTTACTAGGTGTCACTTCTTAACCGATGATATCCCCTATTGCCTTTGTTACAAAAATGTAATTCCATTGAGATATTTTCCTACAGAACGGCGGAATTGCATTTTCGAATGTTGTAGGAACAGTTTTCAGTGGAATACATGTTGATAGATTCACATGAATTTACCGAACTAGCTAATCCGACGTTTACGTTTAAATTTAAATATGGCAAAATTCTCGAAAACACTTTATCAAAATTTAGAAACAAATTAACCTTAGTTACTTACCGAAGATAATTAATTATTGTCATTTAAGAGAAAATTTATTTTCAAATATGGATCAGTCACTTCTGTTACAAAAAAGGCTGTTGACTTGCGACTAATACACACAGTGGCGAAAACTATTCCACTGAGAACGCACCATAGGAATGTTTTGTGGTGGAAAAATTCCAACAACACAATTCGGGAATACAAGTTTCGCATTCTTGTGGGAAAATTCGCCACTTTCCTATGAAAATACAATTCCGTCGAATTTGAGAATCGACCACCTGGTAATTCAATTTGAAATTAGATGTGACTTGTAGCAAATTAAATTTAAATCGAGCTTTCCTTGTTATGTAATTAATATTGTTACTTACAATTTTTGTTTCTTTTTTCCATAACAATTTTTTTTTAAACTTTTCACTTTTACATTTTAAAAAGTACTTTACTAATACATACTACAAATTACAATTACAAAATACATTTTAAAACACATTTTAAAACATATGTCAATTTTCACAATGATTATGATTGTGAAAATTGACATGTTTTAAAATGTGTTTGTTAAAAATGCGTTTTAATAGTATATTAAGCAATGAGCATTTAATGATAGCTATTTACACACAAGTATGAGAATTACGACACGAGCCACAGGTGAGTGTCGTAATGAATTTACTATTTTTTCTACGATCAGCCATAATATTAAAAACCAAGCACTTTATTTTTAAAATGTATTAAACTTGAAACTTAATGAAATTATAAGTTATAATTGAGGAAATATTATGATAACTTTATCACAAAGAAAACGTTGAAAACAATTAAGACATTTTCTGAAAAGTTTTGAACCTAATTTTTGTACTTTCAATTCATAAACTGAAAGTAAAAGTTTTCATATGTCTTTGCTGATTTTATGGACAATAAATTGTTTTCGACTCTTGTAAGCCGTTCCCCAATTTCAATATTACCATCGCACATTTTCACCGATTTTATTTGTAAAATGCACAAATTTTAAGAATATATTAGGTTAACTGTTAAAATTGATAAATTTTAGATCCGCCTACCCTCATGGCAATGCTTGATATTGACCGAATATTAGTACAGGTAGCCCTCGGTTTACGCCGCAGTTCCGTTCTTACAAAAACCGGCGCAAATCGAATCGGCGTAAACAGAACCCATATTTACAGTGATGTATAGGGTTAGGTTCTACATAAGTGAAAAAGAATCAAATCATTTTATTTATTAATACAATATAATGCAAAATACATATACACCCATCCCCCGATTTACACGGAAGATTGTTTTTTTATAGACAAAACCGTGTAAATCGAAAACAACGTCATTTATTTAACGTATTTTTTTTTAATAAGATATTTTTAAAAATTAAAATAACAGTTTATTCATAAAATAACAAATATACGTGCGAACCAGTCAAATGGAATAAATTAAGTATTTCAATTATTGTGCATATTTATAAAAAATTCCGTTTATGACATGATATCCTGCAAAATAAAAATTTCATCCCTAACCTCAACTCCCTTCGAGTGACAGTTTCAACCCCCAAAATTTTATATAGGAAGTAGAGGCTTGTGATACCGCATTTGAAAGGTCTCTTCATGCTCTATTAAAAACTGCTATGGTTTAAAATTTTATTGCGAAAGAAATTGTAGAAATGCTACAAAAAATAATTGTTTATCGCTAACCAGTAAATATGAAGTTTAAAAAATTCTGATTAGTAAAAACACAATGATGTACACTTTTCTACTGGCACAAATTTACTGCAGTAATTTACGTGAATACGTAGGAAGTTTTATTGTGCATACAAAACGGGGAATCACCAATATGTATAACCAAGTGAACGGAGTTTAAAAATGATTGTAGAAATATGTACTCATCTGAAATATTCATTTTCGCCATTTTATTTTGAATTCGTTATTTTAAAAACCGTGTAAAAGCGAAATCGTGTAAAAAAGGATCGTGTAAATCGGGGGATAGGTGTATTATAAATTTAATTTTTCAAATGTATTTTAAGATAAAATGAAGTGAAATGTTTTTATTAAAAAATATTAAGAAAAACAAATGAAATTTCAAAGTTTCGGATCTCTTACATTTTTTGGAAAAAAGAATTCACAACGTCGCGGCTCAACACTGAAACGAAAATCAGTCTAACATAGGAAGAATCGGTGAATTACCCAATTATGTACACGGCGAAACAGTAAATTCCACAGCGGCGTTATTGTGAATCGGCGTAAATTGAGCCGGCGTAAATCGAGGGCTAACTGTAATGTTGGATTTCCATTGGTTATAAATTTGTAACTTAATGAAAAATTTGTATCTTAATAGGTATCATTAAGGCACAAGTAGTAAAATAAATTGATTAAAATATGGGAGTAGAAAAAATGTATTTTGTAATTGTAATTTGTAATAATGTAACGTAGTTTTTAAAATGTAAAAACGAAAAGTTAAAAAAAAATTTGTTATGGAAATAGGAGCAAAAATTGTAAGTAACAATTGTAGCAAATTGTTATGGGCCATTCCCATGATAACCTCGATTTGCACCGTTACAATTCTGACTTGAAACCGGCCCCTAAATAAGCAAGAACAACACGATTCTTTAAGTAGTACCTACTACATCAATTTTTTATGTCAGAAAAAACGTACTGTTTCCACGCTTATCAGAAATCGTTGGACGCACGATTGTGGGCACCGGGCCTAAAAACGCGATTTAAAAACGCCGCTGGTAGGGTGACCTTGCCAGTGAATGAACACTTTGCATTTCGGTAGTCACATTTGCGTTCACAGAATTATTTTCTCCGTCCCCAATATCACTTTTGTTGCTAATAACTTGTTGTATCGATAGATATTTTGTTAGAGCACAAGATTATTGCATCATTTGGAAGACTCGCTACAAATCAATTTATTAAAAGACATTTAAATACAAGACGTACTAAATACCCAGTGAATGAACACCAAAACCAAGTGAATGAACAGCGACATCCAGTAAATGAACACCCAATGTGGATGACAATACATTAACTTCAAACGTATTTGTAGTAAATTAAAATTTGTTTCTTTGTTATAAAATAATATATAAATATTGGGAATATTATACAGACCGTCTCCAAAAAGAAACACGAGTCCATAACTCCCTTATTTAGCTAATAAATTAACATACCCAATGTGGATGACAATCAATTAACTTTAAACGTATTTATAGTAAAAAATATTTTTCCTTATTATAAAATAACTAGTAGAAAACCTCAACCCTAAAACGGTCTGGCAGTATTTATTGTGTATTTATGCATTTTATTTATCTATTTTATTTATTATTTATCTACCATTTTATTTATATACATTTGCATTGCAATATAATGTATTTTGCTTTACTTACCTTTAAGCTCCGTAAGTTGACGATATAAAAGATATAATTAGTCGATTTTTGACACTCAGCTTCGTCGCCTACTCTGATCCGTTCAAAAAAAATTGCGAAATAGACCACCATCGTGAATTATATTTAGAGATATTGTGTATATTAGATATTGTGTATATTAGATATTGTGTATATTATATAAAACAAACTTTAGATAAAGTAATAAAAGCTACCTAGCAACAACTGGCGCAAATATATGAGGAGCTTAAATTCAAAAAGAATAATATCCATTTTTAACTTATTGGAGAAAGCAAAGATTTTTCAATAGCAGCAATACTGAAAATCATAAAAAACAAATACATGCAAGGAACTACTCCATTGAATTTCAGGAGATAATAGTGATTTTAACAGAAATTGGAAATTACCAATGGCGGACTTCTTGCAAAATAGAATTGGATAAAACTCTTTTTGAACTAAAAACCAGGATAAAACTTCATTTGAATAGAAATTGAACCAAGAAAAGTGTTGGTATAGGTAAATTGTGGAGCGACTATAGATTACAAAATTAAACTTTGTTGAAAATCATTGAAAAATGTAGGAAATAAGCCAAAATAGTTGTTGATTACAAAAAAATATTAAGTCTTCTATATTCACACACCTCCATCCCGTTGTCTTTTCCTACTTCCCTGACTACTCACACTCAAAACTTCAAATTCTATTTTTAACCGTAGAATACTAACGTTACTGGAATTAATAGTTTACTGTCAAGCAAAATTTGACCATGGCCGATATTGCTGATATTACGATTTACAGATAAGACCTATGAGTTCCTGCTCATTTTGCTTTTATTTATTATTTTTTTATTTTATTATTTATTTATTTATTTCAAACATCGCATTTAATATTGTTAGTTAAGTTCGTCGATGCTGATACCTAAATTTGAACGTGCAGATGTTTAATTTTGTTGAAATAAATATGGCTTCAAAGCTTTTCGAAAAAATTCAGACCATTTACTGAAGATAGATGACTCTATTGAAGCAAGTAAAAAATTGTTTGATGGGCACTGGTTTACAGCTAGTCAATAGCTTCTTATCTGTAATTCAATACGATTTAAAACATAAAAACTAAAGTCGCTTAGTGTATGTAAGCAAATCGTCAAATTGACGATCGTTAGTACTCTATGGTTAATATGGACAATCAGCGATTTTAGTTGACATATTTTGAATGTTATTGAGATAAGAAGCTGTTAACTCGCTGGAAATCAGTAAGCATCAAATAATTTTGTACTTCCTTCAATAGTCACCTATTTTTAAGAAATGGTCTGAATTTTTATCGAAAAGGTTTGAAGCCAAACTCAAACATCTGTACGTTCAAATTTATCTATTAACATCGACAAATGTAACTCTAATAATTAAATGTAATGTTAGGAATGTTTACTACTACTATTTCGGATTTATAATATAAATAAATAAATTCAAAATCAGCAGAAACTCCCAGCTCTTATCTTCAAACCATAGTTCGACAATCGAATAATGTATATTGAACAAAAGTAGTTCATTCACTGGTTAAGAACTGGTAAGGTAAGGACCAGTAAATGAACATCTGTTCATTCACTGGAATTATCAATTTTGGCATCCAGTATATGAACACTTCGAAATAACAGAAATTCAAAATGTTATCTTAACGTATTTTACTATTTTCTACTCCAGGAACACTTTACTACCATAAAAATATAAAAAAAACAAAATTAAGTTAATAAAAGTACTCCAAAATTATGTTCAAAAATACCATGAAATAGGACCTGCCTCTACATTTGACTACAACTCGCAACCAACTGTTGATTTGAGCAATGTCTTTTTTTGGAATAGACTGATAAGAAAAAAACGATAATTGGATCATATCTGTAGAGACCTAATGGAAGATAGTTCGAAAATGCTCAATTGTTCTTAATAATTCAGTTTATTTGAGCAGTGTTCATTCACTGGACGGTTCACCCTATCCAGGCCGCGCATCTGGGTCTGCCCGTTTGTAGGAAGCGCCGCGCAAAAATTCACACAAATTTTCGTTAGGCAAATTAATACTGTGGGATTCTGATTGCGAGACAATGCCTGGCCTGTCGTCAGCGCTCTAATCTAATTAATTGCGGCACGGAGGATGGCGCAACGCTCGAACCGTGCGACGATCTTGACGAAATCGCCTTTTTTCGGTAGGGCGGGGCACTTTTGAATACGGGCACAGGTGAAACCCTTGGGCTGTAGGCCGTGTGCTGAGAATGCGGAAGTCGCCCATCCATGGGAGGACGCGGCGCGCACTCATCTTCAAGCGAGCAAGTGTTTAGCAAAATGACTTTTCCGAAGAGTGCTGGCGGTTTTCGTTTTGGTCACATTCTTCGTGCGGTTTTTTATAATCTTGGACGGGTTTTGTCGCTTATCCAAACGACGTTGATGAGGCGAGAAAGTCGACGATACAATTCCGATTTGAAAACGATTTGGTTGTTTTTGTTTTCAAGTTGTTGGATTTTTCCGAGCGCGCGTCACGAAATTTTTTGTTTGATTGTTTTTTCTAAACATTGAAAATTTTCTTCGAAAATTGTTTATTTACAAATTTGTCGTCGACCGAATTTGTGGTCGACAACTTTCAGTGTCTCCTAAACTTTTTATGTCTTGCTGTATGTATACAGGGTTTTTACTTTAACATTGAACATGCGATGTAAATATCCCTCAGTCAATGTTTTGCAATCAAGCATACTCTACATGTCAATTAAGTTTAGGTTATGTGTTATTAAATTGTAATGGCCAGACGTTAAATTAGTAAAACGATTTATTTAAAATAAATAAATGAAAATACAAAATTTAAAATTATCAATTTTCATTTTCCATTTCGTTTTCCATGTCCATTTATCATTTCCATTTTCCATTTCTATTTGCCATTTCCGTTTTTCATTTTCAATTTAACAAATCCATTTACCATTTTCATTTTCCATTTTCCATTTTTAATTTTCCATTTTCCATTTTCAATTTTTCGTTTCCAGTTTCCACATCCATTTACCATTTCGATTTTTGATTTACCATTTCCATTTTTCATTTACCATTTCCATTTTTCATTTACCATTTCCATTTTCGATTTGCCATTTCCGTTATCCATTTTCGATTTTTCATTTCAATTTTCCAAATCCATTTTCATTTTCCACTTACCATTTTCAATTTTCCATTTCAATTTTCTATATCCATTTATCATTTCGATTCAAGTTTTCCGTTTTTCATCTTCTATTTTGAAATTTCAATTTTTCAATTCCATATCCATTTACCATTTCCATTTTCATTTTCCGTTTTCCATTATTTTCTTTTACGTAAATCGTTTTACTGTTTTAACGTTTGACCATTACAAAACATTGACCGAGTGACAAAAAATTGTTTTAAATTCAATATAGGGATATTTACATTGTATGTTCAATTTTAAACACGGTATACGAAATTACTTACACTTACAAATTGGGTCAATTATATATTTCTGAACCTTAAGCAAGTGTGTTAGGACCATATGGATATTAGTGCTCAGGTAGTTTGTGCGGATGTAGCTAAGCGTCGTCGTTTATAAACGTTTTCTTCAAATCCCCCCCCAAAAAAATAGGACAGAGTGATTAACATGTAGAAAGACAATTAAATTCCCCACTCGAGGTTTCGGAACATATACAAAATTACCCACACTTACAAATTGGGTCAATTATATATTTCTGAACCTTAAGCAAGTGTGTTAGGACCATATGGATATTAGTGCTCAGGTAGTTTGTGCGGATGTAGCTAAGCGTCGTCGTTTATAAACGTTTTCTTCAAATCCCCCCCCAAAAAAATAGGACAGAGTGATTAACATGTAGAAAGACAATTAAATTCCCCACTCGAGGTTTCGGAACATATACAAAATTACCCACACTTACAAATTGGGTCAATTATATATTTCTGAACCTTAAGCAAATGTGTTAGGACCATACGGGTGGATATTACTGCTCAGGTAGTTTGTACGGATGTAGCTAGGCGTCGTCTATAAAGATTTCCTTCAAATCCCTTAAAAGAAAAGGACAGAATGCTTAACATACAGAAAGACAATTAAATTCCCCACTCATACTGTCGAGGTTCCGGAATATATACGAAATTTGACGAGTAATTAACATTGCCTAGAAAAACGTCTTCCATTGATTTGAATTTTCTTAAAATAAACATCCAATAAAACATAAACATAATAAAATTACTGACACTTACAAATTGGGTCAATTATACATTTCTAAACCTTAAGCAAGTGTGTTAGGACCATATGGGTAGATATTACTGCTCAGTTTGCATGGATGTAGCTAGGCGTAGTCTATAAAGGTTTCCTTCAAAACAAATAGGACAAAGTGCTTAACATGCAGAAAGACAATTAAATTCCCCACTCATACTGTCGAGGTTCCAGAATATATACGAAATTTGACGAGTAATTAACATTGCCTAGAAAAACGTCTTTCATTGATTTGAATCCTTTAAAAATAAACATCCAATAAAACATCCTTGACCTTTCCTTCACCAATTAATTTCGCTTATGTCATACAAATTTTTATTTGCATTTTGCTCCGTTCATTACCGACAATTATTAATAACTAGCCATCATCGTTACAAGTTGTAAATAAATCTTGACTTTGACCAACTCTTACATCATCGGCGAATTCCAACGGCCAATTAATTTGTCCGTGATTTTTCAGACGAAGACTGGAACGCAGAAACGGGCGAATCGTCCCTCTACCTGATGCACGGCCCCTCGGAAGTGACCCTCCCCCGGCCCTCGCGCCTCCCCGACCCCGAAAAGAAGGACAAACCGCCCGAGCACCGCAAAGACCACCGCTACGAGGCCGAGAAATTCTACTACGGCGACTACCACCACAACTCGGCCGACAAGAAGAAGACCCCCGACCCCAGGAAGCAGCCCAAATTCCGCAAGGACCCCAAGCACGAGAAGGAGAAATACTCGACGGACGACGGCTTCGACGAGGTCATCAAGGGCAAGTCCAAGAGTGACGAGCGACGATACTACGAGGAGGACGAATGGTACGGCGAGAAGGAAGCTCCGGTGCCCAAAACCCGCCAGAGGTTTTCTCCGGATGATCCCAGGTTTTACAGCGACGACCGCAAGAACCGGTACTACCAGGAGGAACCATCAAAATACTACGCGAGCAAAGAATCGCAGTTCAAGTACAGTCAGGATTATTACGAAGATCCTGAATCGAGGAGGCGGCCGGAATTGAGGCAGAGGAGCCCTCCTCCGGAGGGGAACGTGACTCCGAGGGATCGGTTCAAGGACGCCAAGGAGAAGTTTTTGCTGTTGGAACGCGAACGAATTGACGAGGAAAGGATAAGGAAGGAGGCTCCGATTTCGCCTAGTAGGAAGGACAAAGCTTCCACGAAGAGGCAGGACAAGTTCACGTTTGATGAAGACGAATTTTTTGAGGAGCGAAGATACGAAGAAGAAAGGAAACCCAGATATGAAGAAGAAAGAAAGCCAAGATATGAGGATGAAAGAAAACCAAGATATGAGGAAGAACGAAAACCAAGATATGAAGAAGAAAGGAAACCAAGATATGAAGAAGAACGAAAACCAAGATATGAAGACGAGAGGAAGCCAAGATATGAGGAAGAACGAAAATTAAGATATGAGGAAGAAAGGAAGCCCAAACCAGCTCCAAGGACCTTGATCCACGAGGAGATCAGATACCGCAAGGAAATTCCTCTGGAACGTTACCGAAACGCGGACAAATCTGACCCAAAAAGGCGTTCCATGTTCAGCTTGATCGAAGAGGAGCACAAGAAGAACTCCAACGAGATCGCCAAGGAGCTGAAGAGGCGCTCTTACATGGACAACGCGGAGGAGGAATACTATCGCGAGACCAGCTACAACGAATTGCCCGAAAGTGAGCGATACTCGAAACAGGATCGCTACCATTTTTCCAAATCGAGCGTCGATTTGGACAAGGTCACCGAAATGAAGTTCGAAAACAGCAAATACGCGAAGGCTAATCAGAAGGCAAAGAATTTGGCAGGCTACAGACACAGCTACGCGGAGCCCAAACTGAAACTGGACAAGAATGCGAAAAAATTTGCTGAAGTCTTGCACAGAACGAACAGTTCCGTCTCCAACACTGGAAGGGTTGGCATCGCCAGCGTCCACCCCTACTAGAAAACTTGAGAGGGTGGTAGGATTTAATTTTGACTCGCTCTCGGAGGGTTGTTTAAGTGCCTTAATTAACTGCTTTGATCGGTGTAATCAATCTTTTTAAGTTTTACTTGTAAATTAACGGAAGACTCAATTGTAACGTTTGGATGAAGGAGGTTCTATTTCTTGTAATCACTGAACGAATTGTTTTTTAACGAAGCTCTGGAGTGCTCATTGTTCGTGGCAGTACGATGCTGCGCTTGTTTTTCTTTTGGAAATTATTTCTGTTTTTATTTTATTTAATTTTATAAAAAGAATGAAAGATTTAATAAAGATTTATTTTATAGCAAAAATGCCTATAATTGAAAATTTCCAAAACTAATTTTAAAATTATAAATTAACAGCTTCCGCAAATCACAACTTATTTTGTAATGTTATGTCACTTTGAAATACTTAATTTCATTGTTTAATTTTTTAAAATTCATTTTATTTAACGAATTTTACGAGAAGCGAAGATACGAGGAAGAAAGAAAGCCAAGATATGAAGAAGAAAGAAAACCAAGATATAAAGAAGAGAGGAAACCAAGATATGAGGAAGAAAGGAAGCCAAGATATGAGGTAGGATTTAATTTTGACTCGCTCTCGGAGGTTGTTTAAGTGCCTTAATTAACTGTTTTGATCGGTGCAATCAATCTTTTTAAGTTTTACTTGTAAATTAACGGAAGACTCAATTGTAACGTTTGGACGAAGGAGGTTCTATTTCTTGCAATCACTGAACGAATTGTTTTTTAACGAAGCTCATTGTTCGCGGCAGTACGATGCTGCGCTTGTTTTCTTTTGGAAATTATTTCTGTTTTTATTTTATTTAATTTTATAAAGAGAATGAAAGATTTAATAAAGATTTATTTTATAGCAAAAATGTCTATAATTGAAAAGTTCCAAAAATAACTTTAAAATTATAAATTCATTAACAGCTTCCGCGAATCAACTTATTTTGTAATGTTATGTCACTTTGAATTACTTAATTTCATTGTTTAATTTTTTTAAATTTATTTTATTTGATGAATTTTACGAGAAGCGGAGATACGAGGAAGAAAGGAAACCAAGATATGAGAAAGAAAGAAAACCATATATGAGGAAGAAAGAAAACCAAGATATGAAGATGAGAGAAAACCAAGATATGAGGAAAATTTAGCATTTTATTGAAGAAAAATTGTCAATCTCACTAACAAGCGAGTATCATTGGTTGCATACCTACTAAATTTTGTTCTAAAAATAAACCTCATAAAAATTACAACTGGTTGCTGCATCTTTCATCAACATTTTATTTCCAGTTTAAATTAAAATAATGTTGAGATCACGTTTTCACTTCCACATTTTTTGTAACCTTCCTTGAAATGCAAATCAGCAATAAAACAGCAGATTTTAAACGCTTCCATAAATATCTAATTAGTTTTTTCACGTTTTAATAATAAATAAATAAAATCTGAATTGTCCAACTTCTCAATTCCCATAAGAAAAATTATGGGTGTCAAACCGTGTTTTCTGTGGTTTGAAACCGTGCGAAAATTAATTCAATTACTTAATTAAGTTAATTACACTTCCCACGTGATTCTCTCTAATAACTATAATTAACAGCAAAATATTTATTAAACACCAAAGGAAATTGTTCTTGCGATAAGGCAAACGAAACACGTTGTTACCTTGTGCATTCAAGACCATTTTCCAATGCTTAAAATAATTTTATGTGAACAATTAGTATTCTGCTGATTATGGATTATTATTAAAAATGGCGCGTTTCGGTGATTGTTCGTCAAACATTGTTGATGAAAAGATACAAAATCGTAAACCGTGTAACACTGTAAAGTTTCACAAATATATTTGGGCCCAATTTACCGAGTTTTGCGACTATCGCAATTATTATTTCGTCCGAAAAAGTATTAAATTGTTCATTCGTGATATAATCTGACGAATACCATTCGTGGAATCGTGATTATTGATAATCGCATGAATTGATGCACTCAACATGTTGTCAAATAATTTCACGACTCGAAGAGGAGTGAAATTAATTTTTGACAACATATTTCGTGTCCCAACTCATGCGATTATTACTAAGCTCGATTTCACTTGTTGTATTATATATGAAAGTATAGTTGAAATGACAGTTATAATGACTCGCGCCTGCGCATTCAGGGGGCACTTTATTACTTTTTGAATTTAAGGAAAAAGTACAGCCAAGAATTATAGTCAATACGCCAACCAAAACGTGGAAATACCACAAAGAGTTTTCCTCTCTTTTGCTACTGATTTATCATCAATCATAGTCATTTTTCTTTGCCACTAGATGGCACTAAATCTTTCCTTTGTTCAACTTACATATTTTCATTCGGGAGACAAAACCGTCGTTGCAATATGTAATTTTTTGAAAACAAGTGAATACGAACAAACTACAAAACTAATTTGATAATTGTGAAGTCTGTTTTGAAAAATAAAACACAACTGAATGACTTTTAGTTCTGGTTCGCTTTGTAGATGCCGCTTCCCAGTTAGCGAAAAATCTACAAACTGTTAGTCTGTAGTTGTGGTTCATACGTTGTTTCCAGACTGGTTCCATAACGTTCAGTTAATTTTCGACCTAAGTTTCAGCTTTTGGTTATTTTAATTTTTTTATAAAAAACTGTCGACTCAAATCTTACAAAAAAAATACTGCTAACAGAGCATTCCAGTTCAAATAAGTGTAGAAAATGTAAAAAAATTAAAAAATGAAATGATCCCCAAAAGATAGTTTTTAAATTTTTATTTATTTATTTTTATTTTTTTTTATTATTATTATTTTATTTATTTTATTTATTTTAAAAATAATTTCATGTGTTGCTTAGCCATTGCTGAAAGCATAACTACAATAATAATGATCAATATCGTCATTGGCGTGTTTTAAATTATTTGGCAACTAAAATGACAGTTTTATTGACTCGCGTGGCGTGGCGTTCACCGTTCACCTGACACATCAGAATTCAAGATGAAAAACTTTCAATTCATTTTTTAAAAAGTCTACAAACTGTTAGGTAGTACTTGTTGTTCGTACGTTGTTTACAGACTGGTTCCATAACGTTCAGTTAATTTTCGACCTAAGTTTCAGCTTTTGGTTGTTTTCATTTTTTTATAAAAAACTGTCGACTCAAATATTTGAAAAAAAAAAACTTGCTAACAGAGTATTGCAATTCAAATAAGTGTAGAAAATGTAAAAAAATTAAAAAATGAAATGATCCCCAAAAGATAGTTTTTAAAATTTTTATTTATTTATTTTTATTTTATTTTATTATTATTATTTCATTTATTTTATTTATTCTAAACATAATTTCATGTGTTGCTTAGCCATTGCTGAAAGCATAACTACAATAATAATGATCAATATCGTCATTGGCGTGTTTTAAATTATTTGGCAACTAAAATGACAGTTTTATTGACTCGCGTGGCGTGGCGTTCACCGTTCACCTGACACCATAAGAATTCAAGATGAAAAACTTTCAATTCATTTTTTAAAAAGTCTACAAACTGTTAGGTAGTATTTGTTGTTCGTACGTTGTTTTCAGACTGGTTCCATAACGTTCAGTTAATTTTCGACCTAAGTTTCAGCTTTTGGTTGTTTTAATTTTTTTATAAAAAACTGTCGACTCAAATATTTAAAAAAAAAAACTTGCTAACAGAGTATTGCAATTCAAATAAGTGTAGAAAATGTAAAAAAATTAAAAAATGAAATGATCCCCAAAAGATAGTTTTTAAAATTTTTATTTATTTATTTTTATTTTATTTTATTATTATTATTTCATTTATTTTATTTATTCTAAACATAATTTCATGTGTTGCTTAGCCATTGCTGAAAGCATAACTACAATAATAATGATCAATATCGTCATTGGCGTGTTTTAAATTATTTGGCAACTAAAATGACAGTTTTATTGACTCGCGCAAGTTTACCAATAGAAAATTATTTTACACAAATTTTCAAAACAGATTAAATTAAAAATCACAATAGCGTTCTCACATAATAAATAAATTTCGCCAGAACATTTCTGCAGAAATTCAGTGTGTGACCGTACGGTTACGCAACCATTTTTTAATAAATCAACATAAGAAAATAATTCGGTTCAATGACACGATTAGTCCAAACCACCGACAATCTCCTGCGGAAATGTAGGTTACGCCACTCCATCAACGTGAATCCGAAGCTTTATTTAGGAAGTAGCGACCAGTTCACAACCAACGTTTCGTGCAAGTGGGTTCCAGTTCGTCCGTCGATAAAACAGTCCGCAACAAATTAGCAAGTTTTCAATTAAAATCAAATGGAATAAATAGGCCTCATTCAACCAGGTAACTTTTGTCCACATTTAACGTTTAGAATGTCACAAATTCAGTCGGTTTTAAGTTGGTGTGACTCATTTGCGATTCGACGTAAGTCCGACTCATTAATTTTGTTGGAATTGGGCGCAACGTCCTTCCGTTTGTGATGGCGATTTGTTTGTTCTTCACGTCCGTTGGACGCTCAGGTGTTGCAAGTGGGTCAGCAAATTACACGGGAAATTTGCTGTTTGGTTCTGTTAAATGCATCCGTGCGTTTTCTGTGTTAGATGCAATTTTTCTCAGTCGTAAGAGAAATCTCGGGACCCAATTTCGATCCGGCCAGCACCGTATTCGACAGGTTTGCAGAAATTCATTTTCAAAGTGTCAAAATTGGTGCTACTTCCAATAAAAATCGAAAATTGAGTGTGGCGCACCGAAAAGGTACGAAAAACGAATTGTTGACAATTGGAGCGCATGCGCATGTGGATATTACTGTCATGTTAGTTGCCAAATAATTTTAAATGGTTCCCATAATTTATTATATTAGTTACACTTTCCAAAATTGGTATGTTTACTAATTGTACAATTTTTTTTAAGTTGAGGATTATTTAAAGGCGAAAAAAATTACATTGATTGGTAAAAACAGGAATTTGGTACTGATTGCAGCCAAATAATTTCAAATGGTTCTGATAATTTGTTAAATTAGTTACACTTTCCAAAATGGGTATGTTTACTAATTGAACAATTTTTTTTTTAAGTTGAGGATTGTTTAAAGGGCACAAAATTTACATTGATTGGTAAAAACAGGAATTTGGTACTGATTGCAGCCAAATAGTTTGAAATGGTTCTGATAATTTATTAAATTAGTTATACTTTCCAAAATTGGTATGTTTACTAATTGAACAATTTGTTTTAAGTTGAGGATTGTTTAAAGGCCAAAAAATTTACATTGATTGGTAAAAACAGGAATTTGTTACTGATTGCAGCCAAATAGTTTCAAATGGTTCTGATAATTTGTTAAATTAGTTATACTTTCCAAAATTAGTATGTTTACTAATTGAACAATTTGTTTTAAGTTGAGGATTGTTTAAAGGCCAAAAAATTTACATTGATTGGTAAAAACAGGAATTTGTTACTGATTGCAGCCAAATAGTTTGAAATGGTTCTGATAATTTATTAAATTAGTTATACTTTCCAAAATTGGTATGTTTACTAATTGAACAATTTGTTTTAAGTTGAGGATTGTTTAAAGGCCAAAAAATTTACATTGATTGGTAAAAACAGGAATTTGTTACTGATTGCAGCCAAATAGTTTGAAATGGTTCTGATAATTTGTTAAATTAGTTATACTTTCCAAAATTAGTACGTTTACTAATTGAACAATTTGTTTTAAGTTGAGGATTGTTTAAAGGCCAAAAAATTTACATTGATTGGTAAAAACAGGAATTTGTTACTGATTGCAGCCAAATAGTTTGAAATGGTTCTGATAATTTGTTAAATTAGTTATACTTTCCAAAATTAGTACGTTTACTAATTGAACAATTTGTTTTAAGTTGAGGATTGTTTAAAGGCCAAAAAATTTACATTGATTGGTAAAAACAGGAATTTGTTACTGATTGCAGCCAAATAGTTTGAAATGGTTCTGATAATTTGTTAAATTAGTTATACTTTCCAAAATTAGTATGTTTACTAATTGAACAATTTGTTTTAAGTTGAGGATTGTTTAAAGGCCAAAAAATTTACATTGATTGGTAAAAACAGGAATTTGTTACTGATTGCAGCCAAATAGTTTCAAATGGTTCTGATAATTTGTTAAATTAGTTATACTTTCCAAAATTAGTATGTTTACTAATTGAACAATTTGTTTTAAGTTGAGGATTGTTTAAAGGCCAAAAAATTTACATTGATTGGTAAAAACAGGAATTTGTTACTGATTGCAGCCAAATAGTTTGAAATGGTTCTGATAATTTGTTAAATTAGTTATACTTTCCAAAATTAGTATGTTTACTAATTGAACAATTTGTTTTAAGTTGAGGATTGTTTAAAGGCCAAAAAATTTACATTGATTGGTAAAAACAGGAATTTGTTACTGATTGCAGCCAAATAGTTTCAAATGGTTCTGATAATTTGTTAAATTAGTTATACTTTCCAAAATTAGTATGTTTACTAATTGAACAATTTGTTTTAAGTTGAGGATTGTTTAAAGGCCAAAAAATTTACATTGATTGGTAAAAACAGGAATTTGTTACTGATTGCAGCCAAATAGTTTGAAATGGTTCTGATAATTTGTTAAATTAGTTATACTTTCCAAAATTAGTATGTTTACTAATTGAACAATTTGTTTTAAGTTGAGGATTGTTTAAAGGCCAAAAAATTTACATTGATTGGTAAAAACAGGAATTTGTTACTGATTGCAGCCAAATAGTTTGAAATGGTTCTGATAATTTGTTAAATTAGTTATACTTTCCAAAATTAGTATGTTTACTAATTGAACAATTTGTTTTAAGTTGAGGATTGTTTAAAGGCCAAAAAATTTACATTGATTGGTAAAAACAGGAATTTGTTACTGATTGCAGCCAAATAGTTTCAAATGGTTCTGATAATTTGTTAAATTAGTTATACTTTCCAAAATTAGTATGTTTACTAATTGAACAATTTGTTTTAAGTTGAGGATTGTTTAAAGGCCAAAAAATTTACATTGATTGGTAAAAACAGGAATTTGTTACTGATTGCAGCCAAATAGTTTGAAATGGTTCTGATAATTTGTTAAATTAGTTATACTTTCCAAAATTAGTATGTTTACTAATTGAACAATTTGTTTTAAGTTGAGGATTGTTTAAAGGCCAAAAAATTTACATTGATTGGTAAAAACAGGAATTTGTTACTGATTGCAGCCAAATAGTTTGAAATGGTTCTGATAATTTGTTAAATTAGTTATACTTTCCAAAATTAGTATGTTTACTAATTGAACAATTTGTTTTAAGTTGAGGATTGTTTAAAGGCCAAAAAATTTACATTGATTGGTAAAAACAGGAATTTGTTACTGATTGCAGCCAAATAGTTTCAAATGGTTCTGATAATTTGTTAAATTAGTTATACTTTCCAAAATTAGTATGTTTACTAATTGAACAATTTGTTTTAAGTTGAGGATTGTTTAAAGGCCAAAAAATTTACATTGATTGGTAAAAACAGGAATTTGTTACTGATTGCAGCCAAATAGTTTGAAATGGTTCTGATAATTTGTTAAATTAGTTATACTTTCCAAAATTAGTATGTTTACTAATTGAACAATTTGTTTTAAGTTGAGGATTGTTTAAAGGCCAAAAAATTTACATTGATTGGTAAAAACAGGAATTTGTTACTGATTGCAGCCAAATAGTTTCAAATGGTTCTGATAATTTGTTAAATTAGTTATACTTTCCAAAATTAGTATGTTTACTAATTGAACAATTTGTTTTAAGTTGAGGATTGTTTAAAGGCCAAAAAATTTACATTGATTGGTAAAAACAGGAATTTGTTACTGATTGCAGCCAAATAGTTTGAAATGGTTCTGATAATTTGTTAAATTAGTTATACTTTCCAAAATTAGTACGTTTACTAATTGAACAATTTGTTTTAAGTTGAGGATTATTTAAAGGCTAAAAAATTTACATTGATTGGTAAAAACAGGAATTTGTTACTGATTGCAGCCAAATAGTTTGAAATGGTTCTGATAATTTGTTAAATTAGTTATACTTTCCAAAATTAGTACGTTTACTAATTGAACAATTTGTTTTAAGTTGAGGATTGTTTAAAGGCCACAAAATTTACATTGATTGGTAAAAACAGGAATTTGTTACTGATTGCAGCCAAATAGTTTGAAATGGTTCTGATAATTTGTTAAATTAGTTATACTTTCCAAAATTAGTATGTTTACTAATTGAACAATTTGTTTTAAGTTGAGGATTGTTTAAAGGCCAAAAAATTTACATTGATTGGTAAAAACAGGAATTTGTTACTGATTGCAGCCAAATAGTTTCAAATGGTTCTGATAATTTGTTAAATTAGTTATACTTTCCAAAATTAGTATGTTTACTAATTGAACAATTTGTTTTAAGTTGAGGATTGTTTAAAGGCCACAAAATTTACATTGATTGGTAAAAACAGGAATTTGTTACTGATTGCAGCCAAATAGTTTGAAATGGTTCTGATAATTTGTTAAATTAGTTATACTTTCCAAAATTAGTATGTTTACTAATTGAACAATTTGTTTTAAGTTGAGGATTGTTTAAAGGCCAAAAAATTTACATTGATTGGTAAAAACAGAAATTTGTTACTGATTGCAGCCAAATAGTTTGAAATGGTTCTGATAATTTGTTAAATTAGTTATACTTTCCAAAATTAGTATGTTTACTAATTGAACAATTTGTTTTAAGTTGAGGATTGTTTAAAGGCCAAAAAATTTACATTGATTGGTAAAAACAGGAATTTGTTACTGATTGCAGCCAAATAGTTTCAAATGGTTCTGATAATTTGTTAAATTAGTTATACTTTCCAAAATTAGTATGTTTACTAATTGAACAATTTGTTTTAAGTTGAGGATTGTTTAAAGGCCACAAAATTTACATTGATTGGTAAAAACAGGAATTTGTTACTGATTGCAGCCAAATAGTTTGAAATGGTTCTGATAATTTGTTAAATTAGTTATACTTTCCAAAATTAGTATGTTTACTAATTGAACAATTTGTTTTAAGTTGAGGATTGTTTAAAGGCCACAAAATTTACATTGATTGGTAAAAACAGGAATTTGTTACTGATTGCAGCCAAATAGTTTGAAATGGTTCTGATAATTTGTTAAATTAGTTATACTTTCCAAAATTAGTATGTTTACTAATTGAACAATTTGTTTTAAGTTGAGGATTGTTTAAAGGCCAAAAAATTTACATTGATTGGTAAAAACAGGAATTTGTTACTGATTGCAGCCAAATAGTTTCAAATGGTTCTGATAATTTGTTAAATTAGTTATACTTTCCAAAATTAGTATGTTTACTAATTGAACAATTTGTTTTAAGTTGAGGATTGTTTAAAGGCCAAAAAATTTACATTGATTGGTAAAAACAGGAATTTGTTACTGATTGCAGCCAAATAGTTTGAAATGGTTCTGATAATTTGTTAAATTAGTTATACTTCCCAAAATTGGTATGTTTACTAATTGAACAATTTGTTTTAAGTTGAGGATTATTTAAAGGCTAAAAAATTTACATTGATTGGTAAAAACAGGAATTTGTTACTGATTGCAGCCAAATAGTTTGAAATGGTTCTGATAATTTGTTAAATTAGTTATACTTTCCAAAATTAGTATGTTGACTAATTGAACAATTTGTTTTAAGTTGAGGATTGTTTAAAGGCCAAAAAATTTACATTGATTGGTAAAAACAGGAATTTGTTACTGATTGCAGCCAAATAGTTTCAAATGGTTCTGATAATTTGTTAAATTAGTTATACTTTCCAAAATTAGTATGTTTACTAATTGAACAATTTGTTTTAAGTTGAGGATTGTTTAAAGGCCAAAAAATTTACATTGATTGGTAAAAACAGGAATTTGTTACTGATTGCAGCCAAATAGTTTGAAGTGGTTCTGATAATTTGTTAAATTAGTTATACTTCCCAAAATTGGTATGTTTACTAATTGAACAATTTGTTTTAAGTTGAGGATTATTTAAAGGCTAAAAAATTTACATTGATTGGTAAAAACAGGAATTTGTTACTGATTGTAGCCAAATAGTTTGAAATGGTTCTGATAATTTGTTAAATTAGTTATACTTTCCAAAATGGGTATGTTTACTAATTGAACAGTTTTTTTTAAGTTGAAGATTGCTTAAAGAACAAAACATTTACATTGGCAAAAACAGAAATTTGGTACTAATTGCAGCCAAATAATTTGAAATGGTTCTCATAATTTATTATATTAGTTATACTTTCCAAAATTGGTATGTTTACTAATTGAACAATTGTTTTTAAGTTGAGGGTTGTTTAAAGGATAAATAATTTACATTGATTGGTAAAAACAGGAATTTGGTACTAATTGCAGCCAAATAATTTGAAATGGTTCTCATAATTTATTATATTAGTTATACTTTCCAAAATTGGTATGTTTACTAATTGAACAATTGTTTTTAAGTTGAGGGTTGTTTAAAGGATAAATAATTTACATTGATTGGTAAAAACAGGAATTTGGTACTAATTGCAGCCAAATAATTTGAAATGGTTCTCATAATTTATTATATTAGTTATACTTTCCAAAATTGGTATGTTTACTAATTGAACAATTGTTTTTAAGTTGAGGGTTGTTTAAAGGATAAATAATTTACATTGATTGGTAAAAACAGGAATTTGGTACTAATTGCAGCCAAATAATTTGAAATGGTTCTCATAATTTATTATATTAGTTATACTTTCCAAAATTGGTATGTTTACTAATTGAACAATTGTTTTTAAGTTGAGGGTTGTTTAAAGGATAAATAATTTACATTGATTGGTAAAAACAGGAATTTGGTACTAATTGCAGCCAAATAATTTGAAATGGTTCTCATAATTTATTATATTAGTTATACTTTCCAAAATTGGTATGTTTACTAATTGAACAATTGTTTTTAAGTTGAGGGTTGTTTAAAGGATAAATAATTTACATTGATTGGTAAAAACAGGAATTTGGTACTAATTGCAGCCAAATAATTTGAAATGGTTCTCATAATTTATTATATTAGTTATACTTTCCAAAATTGGTATGTTTACTAATTGAACAATTGTTTTTAAGTTGAGGGTTGTTTAAAGGATAAATAATTTACATTGATTGGTAAAAACAGGAATTTGGTACTGATTGCAGCCAAATAGTTTGAAATGGTTCTGATAATTTGTTAAATTAGTTATACTTTCCAAAATGGGTATGTTTACTAATTGAACAGTTTTTTTTAAGTTGAAGATTGTTTAAAGAACAAAAAAATTACATTCGTAAAAACAGAAATTTGGTACTAACTGCAGCCAAATAATTTGAAATGGTTCTGATAATTTGCTAAATTAGTTATACTTTCCAAAATGGGTATGTTTACTAATTGAACAATTGTTTTTAAGTTGAGGGTTGTTTAAAGGATAAAAAATTTACATGATTGGTAAAAACAGGAATTTGGTACTAATTGCAGCCAAATAATTTGAAATGGTTCTGATAATTTATTAAATTAGTTATACTTTCCAAAATGGGTATGTTTACTAATTGAACAATTTTTTTAAGTTGAGGATTGTTTAAAGACGAAAAAATTTACACTGATTGGTAAAAACAGGAATTTGGTACTGATTGCAGCCAAATAATTTGAAATGGTTCTGATAGTTAGTTATACTTTCCAAAATGGGTATGTTTACTAATTAAACAATTGTTTTTAAGTTGAGGATTGTTTAAAGGTCAAAAAAATTTGCATTGATTGGTGAAAACAGGAATTTTAAAATTGGGTACTGACCGCAACCAATCTGGCCTTGTGCAGGACTAATAAGGCGACGAATAACTGATTCAGAACCTCGTTCGCCTTCGCATTCGACCATTGACCTTTAATCGTCCAGTTTTTGTCTGAAAAACGTTTCAATCGCCGAGGACAAAATGCAGCAACGGTATTCATTGCACGTTTCGCGTTACAATACTTTCTAAATTCCCATTTTGTGTCAGTTCGTGTTAAACTGCAAAAAGTGAAATGCAGATTAGGCGCAGTGGCGTAACGACCGTTTCCCGGACGGTTTCCGTGAGAACCACTAAATAAAAATTGACAACAAAGGCCGCGATTTGCCTGCGGTTTGAGGAAGCGTTGCGGTTAAAACAAAGCAACCTAACCTTGAATGCGCAGAGAAAGAGGAGAAAAATTCCTAAATCAGCTGATCGTTCCTGGGGGGGCAATTCAAACTGTAAATAAATCTTTAAATTTTTTTTTTAACATTAAAAAAAAAGTCAATCAGTCAATGTATTGTTGTGTATATTCCAGCAATTTATAAATAAAAAGAGAGTACGGTAGGTTGCATACGTTACAATTGACTGATTGATTTTTTTTTTATACAACGTGTCCCAAAAATAATGTCATTAATTTTAACCAGTGATAGAACTCGACAAATCCAAGAACTTTTTTAAATAACTTTTTGGTGTAAACGTTTTGATTAACAAGTTAAAATTGTTGACAGATTTGACTCTTATTTCGTTACCCGCCTATGGATAATAATGCTGAATGTTAAACACCGATAAGCGTAGAACAAAAAACCAATGCAAGAAAACATTCCCTGCTTTTTAGTTCTGTCGACGCAGCAACTCATTGTAAAGTTCTGGAATGCAAATTGAAAAATGCTACGGTAATACATAAATGAAATAATTTGAGTCCTTGTCAAAGTTTTACTACCAAAAATGGTATGTTCAAAATAATTGTTACTAATTACAAGTCACAATAACAAAGACTAGATGTGCGGCGGGTGGTTTAAATAAGTGAGTAAAAAAATTATTTATTATAAAACGCACATACCTTGAATATCCAATGAAAGATAATTTTTATGCAGTCAGCAATAACTAAATTCACGATCACCGTCAGTGATTTATCAAATCAAGGCGACTCGTCAATTTCAGGGGGGGTAAAATGCCAAAATAAAATTGCGATTTCGAAAATGGTACATAGAAAAAATGTTTGTTTTTAGGAGTTCCACTGACATTATTTCCGGGACACGTTGTATATCAGTATTAATAAAAAAAACCCGGTAGTGTGCGCCAATGGATTAAATTAAATTAAATGACACATTCAACACGCAAATCATATCCGCACGTTTTGCTGTCACAATGGTGGCCTACATCGCAAAAATTAGTTGCAAAACTACTTATCGGCCATCTGGGAAGTCTCTCTCCACTGTGTCGCTCTGTTACACTTTCTTAAATTAACTAATTTCCTAGTTTAACGCTCGAGTTGTCGTTTGTTCAAGCTGTTACGTGTTAGTTTGCTTTCGCTGACAAATATTTGCGAGCAGCCTTGGACTGGGATTAATGCGAAAATTAATTGCGCGTTTTGCAGAATGATTGGAGCGGCTTTCACCATTTTGGTATTGGCGAATCTGCCCCAAATCAGAGGACATGGAAGGCTGATCGAACCGCCGAGTAGGGCCTCTGCCTGGAGATACGGCTTCAACACCCCTCACAATTACAACGACCATGAGCTGTATTGCGGCGGTTTTACCCGACAGTGGGTGAAGAATGAGGGAAGATGTGGCGTTTGCGGGGACGCTTGGGACAACAGGTAATATCCAGAAAAAAATTCGACTACATTGAACAAATTAATTAATTAATTCACCCTAAAGATTGTTGACAAATGCAATTTGCTTTTATTGATTTAGCGTACGCCTTAATGCAGGCAACACCTCATACTTTTTTATTATTCAGATGTCACTATAATTACGGTAAAATGCAGTGGATAATAGGTTTAAGTGTAACAATGAAAACGGCTTTCGAGGGGTTGCATTTCAATATATCTGTTCAATAGATGCGAAAATTTTTTTATTTTCAATAAATTTAGAACGATTAATTTAAAGTACAATAATAATATACGGATTAGTATGTTGATTCCTGGTATTTTTTCAACGTAATTTATATTTATATCGTAAATCGTTTTTAAAAATTGATTTTTAGCCGTTTCAAATTCTATTAATGACATATCCAGAATATCGTCTATCTCCACCATAATCGGAATCTTTATTTTGAAATGTACGCGCTCTTTTAATAATTTTGCGGTTACTGTATTTTTTGTCAATTTGTTACAATATGGGAACAAACAGATAATGGAATGCAGCTGACTGTAGTTAAAATTTTTGGGCCAAATAACCTGTCTGAAGAAAGGTTGTATTGTCGAACGTCATAAAATTTTATTACTTCTAGAAAATTCTGTTCAGAACTCGGAACAGATATTGAATTTCGTATTTGAACGGACTAATATTTATTAATAAATTAAAACACAACTAGTAAAAGATTAACCTCTTAAGGCACAGTTTTTGTTTTACAGAAAATTGTAGTTTTAGCTTGTTATAAGTTATTACCACTATAGTTTATTTTTTTTAATTAATGTGGGATAAAAAAGCTAAACAATTTTTTTGGAAAGAAATTATAATTTAAGCTTATTCTCATTCATTTATTTAAAGGGGTCTTCACGAGCGATTTAAAAAATTAATATGACCTTAGAGTTGAACTTATATCCTATTAAGTTCATGTAGATAATAAAGATTAAAATTGTCTAAGACTAAAAAATAATTTATAGTAAAAAAACTTTTTCAATAAAACAACCTTTTATTAAAATGTGTCTTTATTTTTAATCATTTAGATCAATATCAAAATTACAGTTGAACTCCTCTATAGTGATGTTCGAAAAGCTATGAAAAAACATCACTATAGAGAAACTTCACTATATAGAATTCAAGTATAATTTTACAGTTTTGGCAGTCACTTTAAAAACCAATCGATATTCAAAACAAAAAATTAAGATTTATTATGTTTGAAAAGATATTTGTTTATTTACAACTACACACAGTACAATACAGATTTTCATCATATGCAACTGAATACTTATATAACATATATTTATTGATGAAAAAATCTGTCCAAAGTTGATGCATTTTTAAAAATGGAAATTTCCATAAGTAAGGATTTTGCAAGAAATTCTTGTAAGGATTTTTTAGGTAGTCGGAATTTGGGAAAAGAACCAGATGTTCAATACATCTATTGCATTTTCTATTACCGAAAATTCCGTTCCCCGAGAATTTTGGTAAACCTTTCGTAAAGAATAATCACTATATAGAGGCTTAACATCATAATATAGAGGTATTTTTATATGGGAAACGTTAAAAAATGCACGTTCTGACAAAAACATCACTACTGAGAAAAAATCATTATAGGGGAGGTCACTATAGAGGAGTTCGACTAGTTTTAAATTTTTACTACGTCTTAATAAAAGCTTGTTTTTAAAAAAAAGTCTACTATAAATTATTTTAAATATACCGTTTGAAAACGAAACTTAGTTTTAAAAGTATTATTGCTGTTAAACCATAATTACCTACTGCGAGTTGTAAATCTTTTTGACGGAGCTCGGAAATCGGCAAAAATTAGCTGCTTCAATTTCGGTTCTTGATCTAAAGAAAATTGAATAAATCAAAAATTATTGCGTTGTTTAAAACAGCTCAAAATAAAAAAGTCTAATCTACGAATTAAAAAAATTGTAATACAAAATTTTGATAACTGAAGGCAAAAATCGAATTTCGGAATTTGTTTTAATCAGTAACTTGGTTAATTATGATTATTTAATTATGGCTTGGAGTCAGCTCAAATTAGATTGGTATTCTCTGTAATATGAAGTATCGACCTTTTCAAAATTAAAAATAAAGCTTAAGGCGGGGGAACCCAACCTCAAAAAATGCAGAGTTTTAAGAAACTCAGTATCGCTTAGAAAGTACTTATCAATATATAATTTGCGAAGCAACAGTTGTAAACATAATGTTACCGCATCTAATAATATATTTGCTTTGGTGAAGAAGTGCCTAGTTTTCAAAAATTAACCTCCGAAAGTGCAATTCTCGCAAAAATGTTGTAGTGAGGGTTTTTTACTGAAATCTTTAGAGTTACGAAATATTTTGCAATGCACTTTACAGCACTTGTAAGAAAATATTTTTTTATTGCGAGAAAGTTGATAACTTAAGAAGAAAAAAATTGGCAACAATATTTTTTTGAATATTTAGTGTGCCAGTAAACTCAGTTCAGCTCAAGAAGTAAGTTATATTGTAGAAATTCCTTCAGGGTACTTATACCAAATATATAGTAGTTTAATATGACATGTTTTTTTATGATAACATGGTGAATATCTTTTAAAAAAAATCTAGAAGTTGTGGTACGAAATACAGTATTATTTGATCGCGTTTTTTACTGCTTTCCGAACACAACATCGTCAACAAATTACATAAAAATGTTCCTTTAGCACCTAAGAAATAGTTTCCGTAAACCAAATTGGATAAATGTCTCAATTTTACATTTTCGGGGAAAAGTTGTTTTTCCATAAGATTTTAGTCAAATAGTTCATCCTTTTACTCACAGATGTCCTGTCAAATCTGTACCTTTTTGATTGACGGCATGGATAGAATAATTTGTATTAAAATGCACACTTGATATAGTGCAAATTGTTAGGATATAACCATATTCGCACACGTAAGGATATAAAACTCTAAAAATTTATAAAAATACACACTTGATAATGCAAAATATCCATGTTCACACGCGTAAGGATGTGAAACATTTTCGAGCCTACTAAATTGTACAATATATATTAGTTTCGAATAGCATCGTAGGAAAATTTGTTTGAAGCATCTATTCACAAAAAATTACAAAAAAAAACAGTAAATAATGCAGCAATCGCATTGACTGATTTTACCGCCGTTATCGCCGCAGACAATAATATCAATAATATTTATCAAATTATGAGCGTATAAAAATGGGGATAAAGATTACTCTTTGCATAATTGAAAATGTGTTTGCAGCCTGTTAAGGGATTAATTATAGCAAGTACATCTATGAAAACACAAAATTGGCAAAGAATGAGCAAAAAATTATAGACTAATTTATTTCCGACTGAGTTTACCGTCGTTATCGCCACATACCATAATATAAATAATATTTATCAAGTTACGAGTGTATGAAAAACGCGCAACTCTTTTTTTTTGTTCTTTCTCTGTTCAATACTTAAATTTCAAACCTTATTAGTTAGGATACCTCTTTGGTTGCCTAAACATTTTTTATTTTAAGGGGCAAAATTGGTGCCCCCTGAGCGGAAGAATTGTGCATTACTTACCAGTTCCCGGACCTTAAAATCAAATCGCGTTTTACATGCATTGAAAACCTTAGAGTGAAACGCCGTTAAGTTCTCAATTTCCAAATCTGATTCAAAACCAATTTCAGACTCCCACGTCCTCACGAATTTGGAGGAGTTTACGGCCAAGGAGTCATCGTGCGCAACTACGCCATCGGCGCCACCATGAACATCAGGATCGAACTGACCGCCAACCACCATGGCTACTTCACCTTCTCCATCTGCGAAGACTACAAAAACGCCAGCCAAAACTGCCTCGATAAGAACATCTTGAAGCTGGTGAAACCCCAAGAAGACGTGGACCACGAAGGAGTTCGCTACTTCCCCAAGGACGGCAACAAGGTCTACGAGATGAAGTACCGCCTCCCGAAGATGCCCTGCAAGCACTGCCTCCTCCAATGGAGATATATCGCCGGAAACAACTGGGGAAACTGTCCCAATGGGACGGGGGCGGTTGGATGCGGCCCCCAGGAGGAGTTCCGGGCCTGCGCCGACGTAAGCGTGGGTGGAAAGTGGGTGGAAACCACCGAATCGCCGGCCGTCACGACGACGGCTCCGGCGCTCCCTGGAGCCGAGGAGTCCTACAACCCCATCACATCATTGATCATTTCGCTGGTCACTTTTTTAGCGGTGCTTTTAATTTTATTCCTTTTGTACTTTCATTACTATCGAATTGGTAAGAAGATTATCAGGTGGATCAAGGGGGGGCGGGAGGAGGAGTGCGTGGCGCCGGAACCGCCGCCGCGCGCTAAGAGGCTCAAGAACAAGGCCGATGGGGACAGCATGCACGAGATTAGTTTGGAGCACGATAGTTTATCTTAAGACTGATTTTTTTTTTTTTTTTTATTGGCGTGTAGCTATTTTTGTTGTGTGAGTTATGTAAATAAAGTATTTATTTGATTGGTTTCTCGGCGGGGAAATTCTGGTTCCGATTCGACTTGGGAAGTTTCGGTTGTCGATAAAAAAAAAACGGTAAATTTGTGTCACAAATTTACGATGGCGTAGTTGGGACATGCAAAAAATTTAAAAAAGGTTGAAATTTCAACATTTTTCTTGAAATTTTACCTTTTTAAAAAAGTTTTAATTTCACCTTTTTTAATAAAAGTTGAAACTACCTTTTTTAAAAAAACCTGAAATTTCAACATTTTTCTTGAAAGTTTACCTTTTTAAAAAGTTGAAATTTTACATTTTTTTAGAAAAAGTTGAAACTTTACCGTTTTTAAAAAAACTTGAAATTTCAACATTTTTCTTGAAATTTTATCTTTTTAAAAATGTTGAAATTTCACATTTTTTTAGAAAAAGTTGAAACTTTACCGTTTTTAAAAAAACTTGAAATTTCAACATTTTCCATGAAATTTTACCTTTTAAAAAAAAGTGAATTTCAAGTTTTTTTAAAAAAGGTGGAATTTCACGTTTTTTAAAAAGAAAAATGTTGGAATTTCAAGTTTTTTTTAAATTTTTTGCATGTCCCAACTACGCTTTCGTACAAGTTAAACTGTGTGGTTAAATAATTGAAAGATTAAAAATAGCGCACGAAATATTTATGCAAATTCGGGTTCCAAGATGCATACTCAGGAAGTTAATGTCCTTGACTCGGAGCGACAGAAGTGCATTGTTTGCTAACAGATTTTTGAAGTTTGTTACTTTTGGCGATGTTACCGTGTCTTATTGCACTACAAATTATTCAAAATCAAACGAGACTGATTTCTACTGATAACTAAGACTCCGAGTTGCTAATCGATGAGACCAAATTTGTTCATTATTGACTTTAGGACAATCCCGAAATATGAAATATTCTTTTCGGCCATGATTTTTTATTCAATTTCAAGAGATTATAAGAAATAGAACGAACAAATTATACTTATTAAATTAATCGAGTTGCCACAAAATATTTTGTCAGTTGTCAAAGTGACGTTTGATTAAATTAAAATGTCGAGTGACGACGATGCAATAATTTGTTCCCCTTCTGACTTGCGTTAGATAGCTGATAATGCTTCTTTAGAGTTAGTGCCACAAGAATCAAAATAAGTTTACGAAAGGGCATATCAGAGAATTGAAAATCGGTTCTACAACAAATTAATTATCTTTATTGTTAATACTGCATTTTGATTAAGCAATATTTTTATGACGTTTATATTTTAAAGATATTTAAAAAAAAACATTTAAAAAATATTATTTCAAATCATTTAAAAAATATTATTTCAAATCATTTAAAAAATATTCAATAAAAAGATTAAAAAAATATTTTTAAGAAATAGTTTTTAAATGTTTGGAAGAAATATTTTTTAAATGTTTTTAATGAATATTTCTAAAATATTAACAAGAGTGTCATAAAAATATTTTTTAAATGTTTTGCAGAAATATTTTTGAAATGTTTTAAAAAGATATTTTTTAAATGCTTTTTAGAAATATTTTGTAAATGTTTTGAAGAAATATTTTTTAAATGTTTTTTAGAAATATTTCCCAAATATTAACAAAAGTCTCATAAAAATATTTTTTAAATCTTTTTAAGAAATATTTTTTAATATTTTGAAGAAATATTTTTTAAATGTTTTTTAGAAATATTTCTCAAATATTAACAAATCTCATAAAAATATTTTTAAAATCTTTTTAAGAAATACTTTTTAATGTTTTGAAGAAATATTTTTTAAATGTTTTGAAGAAATATTTCTCAAATATTAACAAAAGTGCCATAAAAATATTTTTAAAATCTTTTTTAGAAATATTTTTTTAATGTTTTGAAGAAATATTTTTTAAATGTTTTTTAGAAATATATCTCAAATATTAACAAAAGTTTCATAAAAATATTTTTTTCTTCTTTTTTAAGAAATTCTTTTTAAATGCTTTAGGTTAGTGGAAAAACAAATTCCTGATAGCTTTAACCGTTTAATCGTTAATTCTCAAACTGATTTCATTTAAAAAAACAATAACTCGGCCATTTAGAATTTTTTTCGACCATTGAAAAAAGGTTTTATTTCAAAAATGCCGCACGATGAACCAACTGTGTGTTTAAATTCATGGTTAAATATTTTCCATGGGTCAACTATTAGTTCAGGCGAAAAAACCCAATATTTCACACATTCAACAATTCAGAGACTTGGCCGATTTTTCCTGTGAAGTAACCAGTGCAAATATTCTAAAACAATATACAGTGCGCGTCAGCCAAATGCCATAGTTTAAAAATTTATTCTAAAAATGAAAAAAATTAATCTGTTTAACGATATTCGCTACAACACATTAAAAAATCAAAAATTAATAGCGTTTCGTTCTTAGTAATGTAATACAATAAAAAATATATAAATCAGCGCTTTAAACTAAACTAACACTGTCAACTAACGAAAAATGTTGATAACTTTTTATGTCATTTTCTGAACAAGTGGTGACTGGACCAAGTACCGACCCCGAATTGATGGGAAAAAAATTCCGACCTTCAAATAAAATATAAAAAATATAAAAATCGAGTAAAATTAACAATTTGAAAATAATAAATTAAGAGATTATGTAATTCATTTATTTTAATTTGTTCAATTGAATTTAATTTAAATCCTTTTACCTATTGACCACAAACGAGTTCTAACTGCAATATTTCCCAGAATTTGCATTGCTCACCAGACCCATTAAAAAAAAAAAAACAACTACCGGATTGGATCCGGGCGGCCGAGTCATTATTCTCTCCAACCGCAGATATTTCACAATCACAACAGAAGTCATATTCGCGCACTTGGACACACTTTCAATATTTTCTCAAGCCAATTTTTTACACCGGCCCAACAAAAAAACCGCGCAATAAAAGAGCTCTTCAAGAAACGTGCATCGTCATCATCAAAGTTAATATTGTTCGAGCAGTAAATTTTTTTTCTGAGAACCACCTATCAACAACCATTTCTTTGGATACAGCGGAGCCAACCTGCAATAATTGCATCTGAAAATTAAAGCGACAAAAAACGTAATCGGCCCTCGTGTACCACTCCGGCGATTATTAAGGCGTTTCTAGGCTCTCTAAAAATTGATTGACAGGTGAAAACTTGGGCTTATCAAGTGAAATTTCAATTACTGGTTTATTTCCGGCGACCTAAATAACTATAATCGCTTGTTAATAACAAACCAGCGATTAAGGATTGTCAGTAAGCGATTAACGGTAAATTAGTCAAATCAGGCGATTAAAGGAAAAATAAATTGAGAAATTGAGAAATTGAGAAATTGGGGAACAGGAAAAAAATTATTACAGGGTGGCCCCAGTGCGCGAAACCAACCAAAATGAAACAAATGTGGCCAATTTGGCGACGGAAAAAAATATACCGGGTGATTTCAGCGCGCGATCGCAACAAAATCGCTTTTTCGGGCCGTTTCAACTGTACATGCGACAAAAATGAAATCACAAAGGGAAAAAAATTCTTCAAGAGTCCAATTTGTCTGCATCACGCCTCGAGTGGTCCGAGTGCAGACAAAAATCGACGAAAAAACCGGACACCGGCGTTAACGGATGCCGAATCACGAACGAAAAATTAATACCCAATTAATCTGATCGTTAATTGTCCCGGAACGCTCCGGTTTCGCAACCGGTTCCGGATGCAGAACTAGTTCTTCGAACGCGAGAAAAATCTCAGCCACCGACGCACGCAGATAGAAAAGAAGTGAAAAATTTGTTAATAACAAGGCTAGTTAACTATTAAGAAATATTGATTGATATTTGGTTCACCAAATGTTTATTTACGATTAACTGACAGTTTATTGATACGATTTCAATTAGCTTAATTTACTTCTAAGGCATTGTTATTTATAATAAAGTAAGCAATTATTAAAAACAAAAAAGAATTTGGTAATAGTTAACACACGTTTAGTTACACCAAATAAATGTATTATTCAGTCTTAATTTGCTTTATTTTGGAGGAATTGTTGATTATTAATAAAAAATAAATGTATATTAAAATCAAATAAATATTTGCTATTAATAAATATTCTGTCATGAATATTTGTTAACATTAAATATACGTTTAATAATAGTAAATAATAATACAACCAAGATTTATGAATTATTTATATCATTTTAATATAAATTGTTTTTTACTAATGAATTTCAGTTAACAATTAAATTCGCATATTAATAATAATAAATAATATGCGGGAAATATTTGCTATAAACCCTTCATTATTTATTAATAAATATTTTATAAATTGGATTTTTAATAATAATCTCGTATTAAACTGAAGTTTTTTTTTAAAAATGAATAGAAATATTTAAAACACAATAAAATAAAATAAACATGAAACAAAACTTATACCTATAAATAATTAAAAAAATATTAGGGGATCATTCAATGTGAAATGTATTAGAAATGTTTGTAAAATGTCTAAATAATACAGTTGCTGTTGTTATAGATATCTATTAATATTCTTGGTTCCTGCAGGAAAGAAATTTACGTCCATCACCGGTTAAATGATGTGTGAGAAAAGTGCAACAAATATTTTTAATGTCAATAATGTGTTTAGAAGTGAAAAAATCATCATCAGTCACTTCATATGCTTCAAAATCTTTATCAATACCATAACAAACGATTGTTTTATATACAGGTAGCCCTCGATTTACGCCGGCTTAATTTACGCCGATTCACAAAAACGCCGCAATTCATCGTTTCGCCGTGTACATAATTGGGTAATTCACCGATTCTTCCTATGTCAGACTGATTTTTGTTTCAGTGTTGAGCCGCGACGTTGTGGATTCTTTTTTTTCCAAAAAATGTAAGAGATCCGAAACTTTGAAATTTCATTTGTTCTTGTTAATATTTTTTAATAAAAACACTTCACTTCATTTTATCTTAAAATACATTTGAAAAATTAAATTTATAATGCACCTACCCGATTTACACGATTTCGCTTTAACACGGTTTTTAAAATAACGAATTCAAAATAAAATGGTAAACATGAATATTTCAGATGAGTACATATTTCTACAATCATTTTTTAACTCCGTTCACTTGGTTATACATATTGGTGATTCCCCGTTTTTTATGCACAATAAAACTTCCTACGTATTCACGTAAATTACTGCAGTAAATTTCTGCCAGTAGAAAAGCGTACATCATTGCGTTTTTACTAATCAGATTTTTTAACTTCATATTTACTGGTTAGAGATAAACAATTATTTTTTGTAGCGTTTTTACAATTTTTTTCGCAATAAAATTTTAAACCATAGCAGTTTTTAATAGAGCATGAAGAGACCTTTCAAATAAGGTATCACAAGCCCCTACTTCCTATTTAAAAATTTGGGGGTTGAAACTGCCACTCGAAGGGAGTTGAGGTAAGGGATGAAATTTTTACTTTGCAGGATATCATGTCATAAAGGGGATTTTTTATAAATATGCACAATAATTGGGATACTGAATTTATTCCATTTGACTGCTTCGCACTGTATATTTGTTATTTTATGAATGAACTGTTATTTTAATTTTTCAAAATATCTTATTTAAAAAAATTACGATAAATAAATGACGTTGTTTTCGATTTACACGGTTTTGGCTATAAAAATTCAAAATTCCGTTTTACACGGTTTTTTGAGGAACCAATCTTCCGTGTAAATCGGGGGATAGGTGTATATGTATTTTGCATTATATTGTATTAATAAATAAAATGATTTGCTACTTTTTCACTTATGTAGAACCTAATCCTATACATCACTGTAAATATGGGTTCTTTTTACGCCGATTCGATTTGCGCCGACTTTTGTAAGAACGGAACTGCGGCGTAAACCGAGGGCTACCTGTATTTATTTTTGATAAAAATGTACAAATGTATTTTCTTTCACTAACAATAAATTAGTACCAAATAGTCATTATACATAAAAAAACCTTAATTATTATAAACAAAAGCCCATTGTTATACTTAATAAAATTTTGTTTGCATGAATTGAGAACACATTTGTTTTCAAATAATACAAAAACAAAGTCGAAAGTAATAAATACAGTCGAACTCCTCTATAATGATGTTCGAAAAGCCATGAAAAAGCATCACTATAGAGAAACTTCACTATATAGAATTCAAGTATAATTTTACAATTTTGGCAGTCACTTTAAAAACCAATTGATATTCAAAACAAAAAATTGAAATTTATTATATTTGAAAAAATATTTGTTTAAGTATATAGAAATACACACAGTTATTAATAAACAATACAAATTTTCATCTGAATAATTACATAACATGTACTTATTGATGAAAAAATCTGTCCAAAGTTGATTGCATAAGTAAGGATTTTGCAAGAAATTCTTTTAACCTTTGGGAACTAACTTAGCTTTATAAGACATGAAGTCGAACATCGGTCTCATAGACCAATTGGAAAAATTATAGCCGCCTTTTGGAAGATTACTTGGTTTAAATTTTATTTCTTAAATATAAAGTGTTTGGGTAATTTAACCAAGTTTGTGTGTTCATAGAGCTTTTATTATAAAAAATATAAAATTATAAAAAATTTAAAATTTAGTGAAACGTAAAATATTAGAAAATTAAAAAATACGACATGATTACTTTCCTTTATTGTAAAATAGGACGCAAACGAAACTTAACATTTTGTTAAATAAATATAAAAGAAACAAATTGTCCCAATATTTCGGAGGAACTGAAACTTTGCAGTCCAAATTACTGTTCTTCTTGGAGAACACATGTCTGGTATATCGGTACTAAATGCTCTAAGCACATAAATTTTGGGCATTTCTGGCATTTGTATTTCGAATTTATATTTTTCTTGCTGCAGCAATAATAACATCTTCCATAGATTGGAGTTTTCGGATTAGGATCAGAAATGTTATAAATTCCTTGAATACGTAATTTAATAGTTTTCGAAACGCCGGTACTAGTAACTCGATTTTTAATATGCTCCTCAACTAGCTGGTGTCCAAGAAGTTCTAAAAATTTTCTTCTTAGAATTTTTTCTTCCGGGTTATTATGTTTATATACAGTGCTTTCGTAAAGTATGGAATAAATTCGATAAAACATTTTAGAAGAATTTTCACAAAAAATCCCCGGACCGGTCGACTTTAGTTTTTAAAACTGCATCTTTTTTAATATTTATAATTTTTACGATCGTCTTTTATTTTCGCACTATGACATCAATTTTTTTTTTTAAATAGCACCCCATACTTTTGATCGCGAATTTGGATGCAGCACATTTTTCTGAGTAGGAATATGTCAAATTCGTATGACCTTGAAGAGGAAAGTTTTCGAAATAATCAGTCCTAAAGTTTCGAAAATGTATGGTAAATTTATTAGAGTCGAAAAGTGTTTTCTGTACTTCCTCACCAGTGCAGGCAGCCATTTTTTTTATACTGATGGAAAAGTGAAAATATTACACCTAACGAAACAGCATAGAACTTATTTCAACAGCTGAATAATTATAACTAAACTAGCAGCAACGCAATGAGTTGTTAAAATATTGTTTAGTTGCAAGAAACATTTCCAAGAATAATCTCGAATAAAATAATATATTAATGCTAGCAAAGCACCGTTGATGAAGGTAAATATAGAGTTACAGACGAACTTAGCCAATTATATAACTAATAGACTAACATCGGTCTGTGGGACCGAAAGCGTTTATAACTTAAGAACTGTTCAACGCTCAACTCTGACAACTTGAGGGTAACTGACTCTATTTGAGATCGAAAGGTACTGAGGACGGCAGAAATTTGCCTCAACTAGGGAAAAAATGCTTGGCAAAAATCGTAAATGTCGGTCTCTGAGACCGTATTGTTAGCTCCGGAAGGTTAAGGATTTTTCAGGTTTTCTATTACCAAAAATTCCGTTCCTCGAGAATTTTGGTAAACCTTTCGTAAAGAATAATCACTATATAGAGGCTTAACTTCATAATATAGAGGTATTTTTATATGGAAAACGATAAAAAATGCACGTTCCTGACAAAAACATCACTATAGAGAAAAAATCATTATAGAGGAGTTCGACTGTAGTTTATTTTTAAAAAATAAATTGATTTATAAGAATTGGTAGTAGTTAATACTTTTTGACAATTTAAATACTTAAACATAAATAAATCAGCCGCAAATAAGCGTTTTTTTACTATTAGACTGACTATTTCATTCAGTGTAAGGGACATTCTCCGATTCAATAATATGTTGATCTCAAACAAAGTCGAAAGTAATGAAAAGTTTATTTCTAAAAAATAAATTGATTTATAAAAATTGTCAGTACTTAATAAAGTGCACTTTTTGACAATTTAAATACTTAAACATAAATAAACCAGCCGCAAATAAGCGTTTTTTTACTATTAGACTGACTATTTCATTCAGTGTAAGGGACATTCTCCGATTCAATAATATGTTGATCTCAAACAAAGTCGAAAGTAATGAAAAGTTTATTTCTAAAAAATAAATTGATTTATAAAAATTGTCAGTACTTAATAAAGTGCACTTTTTGACAATTTAAATACTTAAACATAAATAAACCAGCCGCAAATAAGCGTTTTTTTACTATTAGACTGACTATTTCATTCAGTGTAAGGGACATTCTCCGATTCAATAATATGTTGATCTCAAACAAAGTCGAAAGTAATGAAAAGTTTATTTCTAAAAAATAAATTGATTTATAAAAATTGCCAGTACTTAATAAAGTGCACTTTTTGACAATTTAAATACTTAAACATAAATAAACCAGCCGCAAATAAGCGTTTTTTTACTATTAGACTGACTATTTCATTCAGTGTAAGGGACATTCTCCGATTCAATAATATGTTGATCTCAAACAAAGTCGAAAGTAATGAAAAGTTTATTTCTAAAAAATAAATTGATTTATAAAAATTGTCAGTACTTAATAAAGTGCACTTTTTGACAATTTAAATACTTAAACATAAATAAATCAGCCGCAAATAAGCGTTTTTTTACTATTAGACTGACTATTTCATTCAGTGTAAGGGACATTCTCCGATTCAATAATATGTTGATCTCAAACAAAGTCGAAAGTAATGAAAAGTTTATTTCTAAAAAATAAATTGATTTATAAAAATTGCCAGTACTTAATAAAGTGCACTTTTTGACAATTTAAATACTTAAACATAAATAAATCAGCCGCAAATAAGCGTTTTTTTACTATTAGACTGACTATTTCATTCAGTGTAAGGGACATTCTCCGATTCAATAATATGTTGATCTCAAACAAAGTCGAAAGTAATGAAAAGTTTATTTCTAAAAAATAAATTGATTTATAAAAATTGTCAGTACTTAATAAAGTGCACTTTTTGACAATTTAAATACTTAAACATAAATAAATCAGCCGCAAATAAGCGTTTTTTTACTATTAGACTGACTATTTCATTCAGTGTAAGGGACATTCTCCGATTCAATAATATGTTGATCTCAAACAAAGTCGAAAGTAATGAAAAGTTTATTTCTAAAAAATAAATTGATTTATAAAAATTGTCAGTACTTAATAAAGTGCACTTTTTGACAATTTAAATACTTAAACATAAATAAACCAGCCGCAAATAAGCGTTTTTTTACTATTAGACTGACTATTTCATTCAGTGTAAGGGACATTCTCCGATTCAATAATATGTTGATCTCAAACAAAGTCGAAAGTAATGAAAAGTTTATTTCTAAAAAATAAATTGATTTATAAAAATTGGCAGTACTTAATAAAGTGCACTTTTTGACAATTTAAATACTTAAACATAAATAAACCAGCCGCAAATAAGCGTTTTTTTACTATTAGACTGACTATTTCATTCAGTGTAAGGGACATTCTCCGATTCAATAATATGTTGATCTCAAACAAAGTCGAAAGTAATGAAAAGTTTATTTCTAAAAAATAAATTGATTTATAAGAATTGGTAGTAGTTAATACTTTTTGACAATTTAAATACTTAAACATAAATAAATCAGCCGCAAATAAGCGTTTTTTTACTATTAGACTGACTATTTCATTCAGTGTAAGGGACATTCTCCGATTCAATAATATGTTGATCTCAAACAAAGTCGAAAGTAATGAAAAGTTTATTTCTAAAAAATAAATTGATTTATAAAAATTGTCAGTACTTAATAAAGTGCACTTTTTGACAATTTAAATACTTAAACATAAATAAACCAGCCGCAAATAAGCGTTTTTTTACTATTAGACTGACTATTTCATTCAGTGTAAGGGACATTCTCCGATTCAATAATATGTTGATCTCAAACAAAGTCGAAAGTAATGAAAAGTTTATTTCTAAAAAATAAATTGATTTATAAAAATTGCCAGTACTTAATAAAGTGCACTTTTTGACAATTTAAATACTTAAACATAAATAAACCAGCCGCAAATAAGCGTTTTTTTACTATTAGACTGACTATTTCATTCAGTGTAAGGGACATTCTCCGATTCAATAATATGTTGATCTCAAACAAAGTTGAAAGTAATGAAAAGTTTATTTCTAAAAAATAAATTGATTTATAAAAATTGTCAGTACTTAATAAAGTGCACTTTTAGACAATTTAAATACTTAAACATAAATAAACCAGCCGCAAATAAGCGTTTTTTTACTATTAGACTGACTATTTCATTCAGTGTAAGGGACATTCTCCGATTCAATAATATGTTGATCTCAAACAAAGTTGAAAGTAATGAAAAGTTTATTTCTAAAAAATAAATTGATTTATAAAAATTGTCAGTACTTAATAAAGTGCACTTTTAGACAATTTAAATACTTAAACATAAATAAACCAGCCGCAAATAAGCGTTTTTTTACTATTAGACTGACTATTTCATTCAGTGTAAGGGACATTCTCCGATTCAATAATATGTTGATCTCAAACAAAGTCGAAAGTAATGAAAAGTTTATTTCTAAAAAATAAATTGATTTATAAAAATTGCCAGTACTTAATAAAGTGCACTTTTTGACAATTTAAATACTTAAACATAAATAAATCAGCCGCAAATAAGCGTTTTTTTACTATTAGACTGACTATTTCATTCAGTGTAAGGGACATTCTCCGATTCAATAATATGTTGATCTCAAACAAAGTCGAAAGTAATGAAAAGTTTATTTCTAAAAAATAAATTGATTTATAAAAATTGTCAGTACTCAATAAAGTGCACTTTTTGACGATTTAAATACTCAAACATAAATAAATCAGCTGCACCAATTGAACTTGATCGCGCTTGAACCAAAGGTCCAACAGACCCGTTACCGAATTCGCCTCGGAAATGAAAAAAATTCGATTGTGATTCAAGAAGAATCGCCGCGGCGGAGGGGGGAGGATTTCCCCGAAGACAGCAGGAGCCGGCTGGAACCGTCGGCGGGTTCCGTCTCTCTCGCGCGCGCTTCGGCGAAGGGCCGCCGACCGAAACGCGCGACACAATAGACTTTTCGAAATGAACGTACAAATTTTCACGGCCGCGCCGTTTCAGATTAGTCGTCGTTCGGATTTCGCGTTATTAGCACTATGAGAAATCGGTCGCCAATTCCGCGAGCAAACGCAACGGACTGAGACCTTTTCGCGGTGCCAAAATGGATCTGCGGCCGTTTTTAGTGACCGCGTTTGTCGTTTGCGCCGGAGTTTGCGCCGGGATGCTGGACAGCCCCTGTCCGGACGTGTTCCGGTACGAGTTCGACGACAGTGATGTGCTGTACGGCTTCATCCAGGTCGACTGTCCCGACGACAATGTGATTCAGCTGAACGTGGAGATCAGTTTGGGGAATAAAGTGGACGTAAGTAGGCCGCAGAAAGGCAGGTTTGTGGGTCGAAAATGGGTGCGACAGGTGCAAAAAAATATGATCGATGAATCAGGTCTTTCTTTGAGTGAGACAGTTTTCTGGTCTGATCAGGAAGATAAGCGACATGCAAATGCGCTCGTTTTTGACCTTCTGGCGCAATTTGGGCGTTTTTCGTTGACTTCATTTGATTCATTATTTTTTTCAATTTATGGATATTTCATCTTATCGAAAATTCCAAGATAGTACAATTTTTCCCTTGAAAATAACTAAATAGGCAAGAAACCCAGTGTTCAACAAAAGAAGTTTAAGTCGCTGCATCTCAATCGGTTTGAGCAAAAAAACTAAGATGACCAATTTTTTGTTAATTTCATTTGATCCATCGATTTTTAAAATTCGTGTAAATTTCATCTCATCAAAAATCCCAAGATATAACAATTTTTTCCTGCAAATAACTGAATTGGCAAGAAACCCAAAAAAATCGCTGCATCTCAATCGGTTTAACTAAAATGACCAATTTTTCGTCGATTTCATTTGATTCATCAATTTTTAAAATTCGTGTAAATTTCATCTTATCGAAAATCGCAAGATAATACAATTTTTTTCTTGAAAATAACCGAATTGGCAAGAAACCCAAAAAAAGTCTCTGCATCTCAATCGGTTTGACCAAAAAAACTAAAATGACCAATTTTTCGATGGTTTTATTTGATCCATCAATTTTTAAAATTTGTGTAAATTTCATCTTATCAAAAATCCCAAAATAATACAAATTTTTTTTTGAAAATAACTGAATTGGTAAGAAACCCAAAAAAAGTATCTGCATCTCAATCGGTTTGACCAAAAAAACTAAAATGACCAATTTTTCGATGGTTTTATTTGATCCATCAATTTTTAAAATTTGTGTAAATTTCATCTTATCAAAAATCCCAAAATAATACAAATTTTTTTTTGAAAATAACTGAATTGGTAAGAAACCCAAAAAAAGTCTCTGCATCTCAATCGGTTTGACCAAAAAAACTAAAATGACCAATTTTTCGATGGTTTTATTTGATCCATCAATTTTTAAAATTTGTGTAAATTTCATCTTATCAAAAATCCCAAAATAATACAAATTTTTTTTTGAAAATAACTGAATTGGTAAGAAACCCAAAAAAAGTCTCTGCATCTCAATCGGTTTGACCAAAAAAACTAAAATGACCAATTTTTCGATGGTTTTATTTGATCCATCAATTTTTAAAATTTGTGTAAATTTCATCTTATCAAAAATCCCAAAATAATACAAATTTTTTTTTGAAAATAACTGAATTGGTAAGAAACCCAAAAAAAGTATCTGCATCTCAATCGGTTTGACCAAAAAAACTAAAATGACCAATTTTTCGATGGTTTTATTTGATCCATCAATTTTTAAAATTTGTGTAAATTTCATCTTATCAAAAATCCCAAAATAATACAAATTTTTTTTTGAAAATAACTGAATTGGTAAGAAACCCAAAAAAAGTCTCTGCATCTCAATCGGTTTGACCAAAAAAACTAAAATGACCAATTTTTCGATGGTTTTATTTGATCCATCAATTTTTAAAATTTGTGTAAATTTCATCTTATCAAAAATCCCAAAATAATACAAATTTTTTTTTGAAAATAACTGAATTGGTAAGAAACCCAAAAAAAGTCTCTGCATCTCAATCGGTTTGACCAAAAAAACTAAAATGACCAATTTTTCGATGGTTTTATTTGATCCATCAATTTTTAAAATTTGTGTAAATTTCATCTTATCAAAAATCCCAAAATAATACAAATTTTTTTTTGAAAATAACTGAATTGGTAAGAAACCCAAAAAAAGTATCTGCATCTCAATCGGTTTGACCAAAAAAACTAAAATGACCAATTTTTCGATGGTTTTATTTGATCCATCAATTTTTAAAATTTGTGTAAATTTCATCTTATCAAAAATCCCAAAATAATACAAATTTTTTTTTGAAAGTAACTGAATTGGTAAGAAACCCAAAAAAAGTCTCTGCATCTCAATCGGTTTGACCAAAAAAACTAAAATGACCAATTTTTCGTTGATTTCATTTGATTTATCAATTTTTAAAATTCGTGTAAATTTAATCTTATCAAAAATCCCAAGATAATACAAATTTTTTCTTGAAAATAACTGAATTGGCAAGAAACCCAAAAAAAATAACTGCATTTCAATCGGTTTGACCAAAAAAATCAAAATGACCAATTTTTCGATGGTTTTATTTGATCCATCAATTTTTAAAATTTGTGTAAATTTCATCTTATCAAAAATCCCAAAATAATACAAATTTTTTTTTGAAAATAACTGAATTGGTAAGAAACCCAAAAAAAGTATCTGCATCTCAATCGGTTTGACCAAAAAAACCAAAAAGACCAATTTTTCGTTGATTTCATTTGATTCGTCAATTTTTAAAATCCGTGTAAATTTCCTCTTATCAAAAATTCTAAGATAATACAATTGTTTTCTTGAAAATAACAGAATTGGCAAGAAACCCAAAAGTTTTAAGTCTCTGCATCTCGGTTTGACAAAAAAAAACAAAATGACCAATTTTTCGTCGATTTCATTTGATTCATCAATTTCTAAAATTCGTGTAAATTTCATCTTATCGAAAATCGCAAGATAAAATAATTTTTTTCTTGAAAATAACTGAATTGGCAAGAATCCCAGAAGATTTAAGTCGCTGCATCTGAATCGGTTTGACCAAAAAACAACAAAATGACCAATTTTTCGTTAATTTCATTTTATCCCTCAATTTTTAAAAGTCGTGTAAATTTCATCTTACCAAAAATCCCAAGACAATACAAAATTTTCCTTAACAATAACTGAATTGGCAAGAAACCCAAAAAAGTCTCTGCATCTCAATCGGTTCGACCAAAAAAACACTAAAATGACCAATTAGGACAAAAAAGAACAATGAATCATGAGATCACATCACAATTCAGATCGCGCCGCAATCAGAAAGTCGACATCCTGTTCAAGTGACATTGATCACTAAGTCTGATTTCCATAGGGTTACAACGGCCGGATCGAGCTCGCCTACTCTCGAATGCGGGCCGTCGAAAACGTCCTCAACCGACGCCCCCTCTCCTACAAGCTGTTTTTCCCAGCCTGGACCCAAGTGCTCCCCAGAGTGACCAGAATCCTGATCAACGGCCAGCTAGTTTGCGCTGGTCCATCTGTCGACAGTAGGTACTTACCTCGGTCAAGATGAAAATGTCCCTGTTGTAAAAGAACCTTTCAGTCGGTGATTATTACTTGAATATTCTTGGCATAAACCAGTGGCATTGTAGAGCTTGTATCGGTCCTAAAGAAAACAAGTGCACCACTTTGTTGTCATTTTTGCTAAACTAATATTTATCTACAAGAAGTTTTGAATGATGGCTGACTAAACAAATGTTATTCGCCTGAGAGAAATACAATACCATATGAATTAATAGATTTATATCGTTATTAGGCGTAGACATTGTTGTTGGCGTATAATAATTTTTCAAATATTTCATTTGATTTTACGTTTCAGCTTAATTAACGATCAAACCGTTTTACAGGGAAAATTAAGTTTTACCACCCGTGGCAAAATAGGCCTTTAAAATAATTTGTCAATTCTCATAAATTGCATGAGTAATTTTATATCATTAAGGTACATAGAAAACAAAAAAAATCTTTTTTTTTAATCAGGTAAAATTTTGGCCTTCTTTCAATTACTAATTGCTCAATTTATTAGTTTTTTTTTATGTACGAACAGTAAAATATTTTCACACAATTTGGTGTAATTGAAATAATTTTACTAATTTGGGTTCATTAAATAAAGCCATTTCCATATTAGAGGGTATTTTTTAAAATGATTTACGACATAAGCTGACCAATTCACCTAACAATGGGATTGGTTTTGGGTACTTGGCTGATTATTTATGACAGTCATAAAGTTAAGTTAAAAAGTGCAACGTTACATTTTACAGGACCGGAATAAGGGTCTTCGCTATTTCTTTGAAAGTTCACAACATCGTAACTAAAAGCTACACGGTAATTATAATCATAATAAAAAATAATTTTTGCAATATTAGATTTTAAACTTGATAAGAAAATCGCTTACCAGCTTCTAATTTTTGTTAGTATATCTGTCTACAATTTTGTTTTAATTTTGCCGTCTGCAAAGTCAATATACCTATCGGTTATTGAACCTTCCCATAAAATAAATTGCTTAATTCACCCAAAGTTTAAAAACCCTGGTCACAACCCTAGGTCACTTTGTGAATAAAGAAACATTCACATTCGCAACAAATCTTCCAACACTTAAACATCATTGGTAAAAAGTGAAAATTAAAACTTTGTTTTGTGGAATAGTGAACATTTGTGTTTAGTTCAGGTATAATCATGACATTTCAATACTCAATCGAGGAGAAGCTTGAAATGCTTTTAATTTATGGGTAATGGGGCATCACTTTGAGCATCTTTTATAAAATAAACTTAATATTTACCTATTAAAAACTTATTTTATTTTTTCCACAAATTCCAGAATACGGGTCTGGCAATAACTAAACGCCGTTCCCTTCAGTTTTATGGGTCGATCATCAGGTATTGTTACGTGGTAGACCGTATTATCCATTGTTGGAAGTCATAAATAAAAATATTTTTCGTGCTTTATGTTAAATTTGATTTAATTCAAAAAGAAATAATTTTTTAACGAATCAAATTGCAATTAACAATGCCACGAATAATTTGACAAATTTTGAAATAAAAAACTAAACATGGAAATTTTACCCGAAACTCTTTGTTTTACTTTTTTGGCTTCAAATAAAAATGATTTGGAAAACTTGTAGCACTAATCGAAAGTGTAAACTGCAACTGATGAAACATGTAAATTGCATACTTTCCCCTCAATCTTTAATAGGTATTATGGCCGGGGCGGTAAAACTTAACTCACCCTGTATAGGGTGTAACAAAACTATCAAATAAGAATTATTGTAACTTTTTAGTAAGAAAAAGTTGTCTAGGTTAATTACTGTGCATATTTTGATCTTTTTAGTCTGTTCTTTGTTTACGATTTCGTGACGTAATATTTACGACTTTCCGAGGATATCGAAGCTGCAAAACAGCACGTCTTGGAAATCAATTTTTAGGGCAACCATGAGCTAGTAAAACGATTAAGTCTAAAAGGGCTTGACCATCTTCGAATTTAAACCATGAAACAGTTTTTGGTTTTGCAACATTTCCAGCTCCATTCGTTTTTAAAGTTTATTAAAAATCCCCGTCTCTTTAGTTGTCTGAAACAGTGTTTGAAAGTTCGTTGGTTTCAAAATTGTTCGTTTTTCTAGTAATTAAATTTGTGTTTTCATCAATATGCCGAGATTACCGGGACAGAAAGTTCTTTAAGATTCTGAACAAGAAGAGGTTAAATATGGCTTCAATCTATTTTTTTCAATATTTTTATAAATTTTGATCGAACTAAAACATTTTTCTTTTTGTTCCATGAATTATATTTTTTACTTCCCGAGAACTATTGCTCGAAAATTTTAATTTGCATTGAATTTAATGGAAATTTCATTTTTGAAAATTCAAAGGTTTAAAACCCTTATTTTTAAGGTTTAGATTCGAAGTTTTAAAGATCCTAATATTGCAATTCAATATTGTGTAGAAATGTAATTTTTTAGGTTCAAAATAGCTCAACAACCTTTTATTTTTGAAGGTTCAGGTTCGCAATTTTAAATATCCCGAAAACTATTGCTGGAAAATTTTAATTTGCATTTAATTTAATGGAAATTTTATTTTTGAAAACTCAAAGGTCTAAAACCTTTTTTTTAAAGGTTTAGATTCAAAATTTTAAAGATCCTAATATTACAATTCAATATTGTGTAGAAATGTAATTTTTTAAGGTTCAAAAAAGGTCAACAACCTTTTATTTTTGAAGGTTCAGGTTCGCAATTTTAAAGATCCCGAGAACTACTGATCGAAAATTTTAATTTACATTGAATTTAATGGAAATTTCATTTTTGAAAATTCAAATTCAAATTCTCTTTTTTGAAGGTTTAGATTCGAAGTTTTAGGGCCACTTTTCTTTTTGTTCCAAGAATTATATTTTTTACATCAGTTTCTCAACTACTTTTATGTATCGATGCCTCATTTCTACAGTGAAACAAGATAAAAAGAGTCATTTTTGTAGCGCATTAATCAACAGCAAAAGGTGTATTTTATTCAATTCAAAAGAGTAACGTTTCGAATTTTCAAAATTCGTCAAACCACAAAACGAAATTTTGAGCAAAGTTCAATTGTGTAACAACTCAATTTTTTTGTGGAATTTTTAAAAGTGTAAGAACCAGTTGCAAAAACGAAATTAACGCTCTGTTAGCTGACACTTTTGTTTACATAAATTTATATTAACCAGAAATATGAATTTAATGTGTTTCTTTACCGGCTGGTGATTACCGCAGAAATAATAAAAAAGTTTGTTGTCCTCTTTAAAAAAATGGCGTTGTCTCATATTATAAAAGAAGACTAGAAATATTTAAATGTTACAAATTTAAATCCATTATGTTATATCAAACATTTTAAATAACACACAAAGATTTGTTTTCTTTAGTCCAGAAATCAGATTTTTACGAACAACTCACATTTTCTACAAATCATTGATTTATGACAGTACCATTTAGCTAATAATCCCCAACAGGGACATTTTCACCTTGGCCAAATTCCCAATCGCCCAAATTAATATCAATTTTCGCCCCAGAAACCACAGTTCCAATTTTGACCATGATCAATCTGCAACACACCTTCAAGATCAACATCCCCCCGAACATGATTTTGAGCCTCCCAGAACGCCCAATCCGTCCCAGACACTCGACAGAAACGGGACCGATGTGGGACTTGGATTCCGACGATGCCACCCAAAAACCATTGAGCATCCCGTTGCAGAACATCGATTTTAACCCGACGATGCCCAAAGATCCCAGCAAAATCTTCCCTGGGAACCCGTTCTTGAGTCGACTGCCAACCAGACCGCCAACGAGGCCACCAACAACTCAAAGACCAACAATGCCAACGATGCCAACGATGCCACCGACGAGGACGACGACGGAACCATCCGTGGTGATGTTCGAGGTTCCAGTGTTCGCCAATCGCCAGCCGGAAGTTGAGCAAAAGGCGCCACAATCCGATGTTTGTGGGATGTCGATCGCCGCCAACTCGCTGATCGCCAATGGTAGTCCGGTGGTGCGAGGAACTTATCCTTGGGTGGCGGCCATCTTCGTCCAAAAGCCTTTGGGGTTGGAGTTCAGGTGCAGTGGCAGCTTGATTTCCAAAAGGCACATAGTCACAGCCGCGCACTGCATGAAACAAGGCAGTCGAAAACTGACCCCTGAACAGATTTTGCTAGTCCTGGGGAAGAACAACATCCAGAAGTGGACGAGGGTCAAAGGGGAAGTTATAATTGAAGCTGATAGTATTCATATGCATCCGGAGTACGAAATGATGTCAGGCGACGCCGACATCGCTGTGATCACGCTTGGTGAAGAGGTGGAATTTTCCAAATACATAAGGCCCATTTGTCTTTGGGGCGGCGATACAGATCTCAATGACATAGTGGCTCAAAAAGGAACAGTCGTTGGGTGGGGGAGGGACGAAGACGGCCACACAGTAACCGCCGAACAAAAACTGGCCACGCTACCAGTTGTGTCCCAAGAAGACTGCTTGAGATCAATGTACAGCTTCCAGTACATCACATCGAACCGAACCTTTTGTGCAGGTTGGTACCAATCCAAATCATCTAACTAACTATTAACAAACTAAATAACTGGAAACTTAACCTTAAAAAATATGCATATCCAAATTATTAACAAAATAAACAACTGGAAACTTTGAAAAAAGTCATTTCAAAACAACATCGGTCCTTCGCATTGCAGGTTTAATGTCCTTTTCGGAGGAACTAAATTTACACTATCTAAAAAAAGAAAATATTACACACCCCTTTCTTAAAATCATTTCAACTTACCAATATAATCAAAGCTGCAATTACAAAACCGACTTTTTCTCTCCGTCCTTGCATAATTCAAATTGCATAATACAAATTCATGTAGGTATTATCAAACGGACTTGGTGATTTGTTTCGTAAATTCATAATAAACTATTTCTCCCAATCGAGGCAAAGTGAGTTGCCTAAAACATGTAAAAAATACAGTCGAACTCCTCTATAATGATGTTCGAGAAGCCATGAAAAAGCATCACTATAAAGAAACTTCACTATATAGAATTCAAGTATAATTTTACAATTTTGGCAGTCACTTTAAAAACCAATTGATATTCAAAACAAAAAATTAAAATTTATTATATTTGAAAAAATGTTTGTTTAAGTATGTAGAAATACACACAGTTATTAATAAACAATACAAATTTTCATCTGAATACTTACATAACATGTACTTATTGATGAAAAAATCTGTCCAAAGTTGAAAGCATAAGTAAGGATTTTGCAAGAAATTCTTCTAAGAATTTTTCAGGTTTTCTATTACCGAAAATTCCGTTCCTCGAGAATTTTGGTAAACCTTTCGTAATGAATAATCACTATATAGAGGCTTAACATCACAATATAGAGGTATTTTTATATGGAAAACGTTTAAAAATGCACGTTCCTGACAAAAACATCACTATAGAGAAAAAATCATTATAGATGTCACTATAAAGGAGTTCGACTGTATTTAAAAAAAGCTTAAATACATTGTCATTTTTACTTACGGCAAAAACTGTTTAAAGGGCAGTCACTACAACTAATGAAATAAGTGTACAGGCACCAAATGCATCAAACAAAAGATTAAGGGTAAATAAGTTACTTGTAAAATTTGCCCCGACAGCCGTTAGAATAAAGGAATTCCGACCCTCAATAAAATTGCAAGGTTACGGCATATTCACAAAAGACTAACCTCCACCTTTTTCCAGGCTGTGAATAATAGCTGAATTTATTGCTTTAAATTTTTAAATTTAAATATCTTATAATCTATTAATACAATTACCGAATTCAAATTTTTCTCAATTTAAGTTCAAAAATATAATTAATTCACTACATTTCTTTTAAAAACGAGACAGATCCTTTGTGCAAAATTTCAATTACTTTTTGAAATTGAAATTAAAATACCGGGCCACTTGGAGTTGTAAGATTGTGTTTTTGTGTAACGTAGAATGGGGTTAAATTAGTCACTGTGGATTTTAAATTTCCTATAGCGTTTTACTTTGCCTACAAAGATTATTAACGTAATAATTAGTTGTAAATATGTATCACTTAATGATTTGAAAAAAGTCATTTAAAAACAACATCGGTCCTTCGCCACCATTTTCCCATTGCAACTTTAATGTCCTTTTTGGAGGAACTAAATTTACACTATCTAAAAAAAAGAAAATGTTACACACCCCTTTCTTAAAATCATTTCAATTTGCGAATATAATCAAAGCTGCAATTACAAAATCCACTTTTTCTCTCCGACTTTGCATAATTCAAATTGCATAATACAAATTCATGTAGGTATTAGGGGATTTGTTTTGTAAATTCATGATAAACTGTTTCTCACAATCGGGGCAAAGTAAGTTGCCTAAAACATGTAAAAAATATTAAAAAAAAGCTTAAATACATTGTCATTTTTACTTACGGCAAAAACTGTTTAAAGGGCAGTCACTACAACTAATGAAATAAGTGTACAGGCACCAAATGCATCAAACAAAAGATTAAGGGTAAATAAGTTACTTCCAAAATTTTCCCCGACAGTCGTTAGAATAAAGGAATTCCGACCCTCAATAAAATTGCAAGGTTACAGCATATTCACAAAAGACTAACCTACACCTTTCCAGGCTGTGAATAATAGCTGAATTTATTGCTTTAAATTTTTAAATTTAAATATCTTATGATCTATTAATACAATTACCGAATTCAAATTTTTCTCAATTTAAGTTCAAAAATATAATTAATTCACTACATTTCTTTTAAAAACGAGACAGATCCTTTGTGCAAAATTTCAATTACTTTTTGAAATTGAAATTAAAATACCGGGCCACTTGGAGTTGTAAGATTGTGTTTTTGTGTAACGTAGAATGGGGTTAAATTAGTCACTGTGGATTTTAAATTTCCTATAGCGTTTTACTTTGCCTACAAAGATTATTAACGTAATAATTAGTTGTAAATATGTATCACTTAATGATTTGAAAAAAGTCATTTAAAAACAACATCGGTCCTTCGCCACCATTTTCCCATTGCAACTTTAATGTCCTTTTTGGAGGAACTAAATTTACACTATCTAAAAAAAAGAAAATGTTACACACCCCTTTCTTAAAATCATTTCAATTTGCGAATATAATCAAAGCTGCAATTACAAAATCCACTTTTTCTCTCCGACTTTGCATAATTCAAATTGCATAATACAAATTCATGTAGGTATTAGGGGATTTGTTTTGTAAATTCATGATAAACTGTTTCTCACAATCGGGGCAAAGTAAGTTGCCTAAAACATGTAAAAAATATTAAAAAAAAGCTTAAATACATTGTCATTTTTACTTACGGCAAAAACTGTTTAAAGGGCAGTCACTACAACTAATGAAATAAGTGTACAGGCACCAAATGCATCAAACAAAAGATTAAGGGTAAATAAGTTACTTCCAAAATTTTCCCCGACAGTCGTTAGAATAAAGGAATTCCGACCCTCAATAAAATTGCAAGGTTACAGCATATTCACAAAAGACTAACCTACACCTTTCCAGGCTGTGAATAATAGCTGAATTTATTGCTTTAAATTTTTAAATTTAAATATCTTATGATCTATTAATACAATTACCGAATTCAAATTTTTCTCAATTTAAGTTCAAAAATATAATTAATTCACTACATTTCTTTTAAAAACGAGACAGATCCTTTGTGCAAAATTTCAATTACTTTTTGAAATTGAAATTAAAATACCGGGCCACTTGGAGTTGTAAGATTGTGTTTTTGTGTAACGTAGAATGGGGTTAAATTAGTCACTGTGGATTTTAAATTTCCTGCAGCGTTTTACTTTACCTACAAAGTTTATTAACGTGATAATTAGTTGTAAACATGCATCACTTAACGATTTGTAGTGAAAAAATTTGAATTTCGTTTCTAAATTAAATTATAATTAAAATAGACGGTGATTAACTTCATAATTAAAATGGGGTCAATTTGATTAGTGACGGAATCAATCAACTTTTTGATTATTAAACACAATAGAGGCAAATTTGATCAAAACTTTATCTTGCTTTTTAGGATCCAGAGACGGGTCGGGTCCTTGCAACGGGGACAGCGGAGGCGGCTTCATAATGCTCCGGAACGGACGGTGGACCCTTCGAGGGATAGTCTCCCTGTCGCTTCCGGATCCCATCACCAAATCGTGCGATTTGAAACAGTATATTGTATTTAACGACGCTTCGAAATTTACCGACTGGATTATGTCGCTGGTCAATAAAAAATAATGTTATTAAGTGATGTTTGTTGTTTGTTTGCTTGACCCTTGTAAAAAGAGGTTGACCTTCGATCCTCTCAAACGTAGTAAAGGCTCGCGCGGAATTCACCGTCAGTTCGAGATGAAGCGCCGCGGTGTCGTCTCGGTCCGCAATTGTTTAATTAATTTGTTGCAACGAAAACAACGAAAACGGCGCTTGGAAATTAGTGAAATAAAGAATGGCCGTGATGTTGGTTGTTATGTGTCGTTTCCGTACAGTTGCACTTTCTCCAAAATGAGAGGCGTTGTTTTTAACAATAAGCAATAATGCCGGACCGCCGGAGGAAGGTTGGAAGGGAATGAGACACCCCATTGTAATTTTTTTCTAATGCAATTTGATATTTTAAGTGGGAAATAAAAAATAAAATTGCAACTATTAATGTCACACCTTAAATTCCACCTCAAAATTGTATCACTTCATTTCTCCAGAAAAATTAGCTGAATAAGATATCAACTTGAAATTAAAAAGTGCAATAAATAACACTTTCACAAAGTTCTCAAAAAATTTTGGGTCAATTATAAAAACACAAATCTTCAGAATCTAATCTTATTAGAATTACAGTCCATTGAAAATTACAGTTGCAATTAAATACTGAATTATTTTTTTTTGAAGGTTTAGATTCAAAATTTTAAAGATTCGAATATTGCAATACAATATTGTGTAGAAATGTAACTTTTGAAGGTTCAAAAACGGTCAATAACATTTTATTTTTGAAGGTTCAAGTTCGCAATTTTAAAGAACCCGAGAACTATTGTTCGAAAATTTTCATTTGTACTTAATTTAATGGAAAATTCATTTTTAAAAATTCATAGGTCTAAAACCCTTTTCTTTTGAAGGTTTAGATTCGAAATTTTAAAGATCCTAATACTGCAATTCAATATTGTGTAGAAATTTTTGAAGGTTCAACAAAAGTCAATTACCTTGTATTTTTGAAGGTTAAAATCGCAATTTTAAAAATCTCGATTGCTGGAAAATTTTAATTTGCATTTAATTTAATGAAAATTTCATTTTTGCAAATTCAAAGGTCGAAAACCTTTTTCTTTTGAACAATTTTAAATATCATAATATTGCAATTCAATATTGTGTAAAAATGTAATTTTTGAAGGTTCAAAAGAGGTCAATAACCTTTTAATATTGAAGGTTCAGGTTCGCATTTTTAAAGATCCCGAGAAGTATTGCTCGAAAATTTTAATTTACATTTAATTTAATGGAAATTTCATTCTTGAAAATTCAAAGGTCTAAAACCTTTTTCTTTTGAAGGTCTAGATTCGAAGTTTTAAAGATCCTAATATTGCAATTCAATATTGTGTAGAAATGTAATTTTTGAAGGTTCAAAAAGGTCAATAACCTTTTATTTTAAAGATCCCGAGAAATATTGCTCGAAAATTTTCATTTGCATTTAACTTAATGGAAATTTCATTCTTTAAAATTCAAAGGTCTAAAACCTTCTCATTTTTGAAGGTTTAGATTCGAAGTTTTAAAGATTCTAATATTGCAATTCAATATTGTGTAGAAATGTAATTTTTGAAGGTTCAGAAAAGGTCAATAACCTTTTATTTTTGAAGGTTCAGCTTTGCAATTTTAAAGATTCCGATAACTATTGCTCGAACATTTTAATTTGCATTTAATTTGATGGAAATTTCATTTTTTAAAATTCAAAGGTCTAAAACCTTTTCCTTTTGAAGGTTTAGATTCGAAGTTTTAAAGATCCTAATACTGCAATTCAATATTGTGTAGAAATGTAATTTTCGAAGGTTCAAAAAAGGTTAATAACCTTTTATTTGTGAAGGTTCAAGTTTGCAATTTTAAAGATTCAGAGAAAATTTTAATTTGTATTTAATTTAATGGAAATTTCATTTTTGAAAATTCAAAGGTCTAAAACCTTTTCCTTTTGAAGGTTTAAAGTTTTAAAGATCCTAATTTTGCAATTGAATATTGGTAGAAACGTCATTTTTGAAGGTTCAAAAAAGATCAATAACCTTTTATTTTTGAAGGTTCAGCTTCGCAATTTTAAAGATTCCGATAACTATTGCTCGAAAATTTAAATTTGGATTTAATTTAATGGAAATTTCATTTTTGAAAATTCAAAGGTCTAAAACCTTTTCCTTTTGAAGGTTTAGATTCGAGGTTTTAAAGATCCGAATACTGCAATTCAATATTGTGTAGAAATGTAATTTTTGAAGGTTCAAAAAAAGTCAATAACCCTTTATTTGTGAAGGTTCAATTTCGCAATTTTAAGATTCACAGAACCATTGTTCGAAAATTTTAATTTGTATTTAATTTAATAGAAATTTCATTTTTGAAAATTCAAAGGTCTAAAACCTTTTCCTTTTGAAGATTTAGATTCGAAATTTTAAATATCCTAATATTGCTATTCAATATTGTGTAGAAATGTAATTTTTGAAGGTTCAAAAAGGTCAATAACCTTTTATTTTTGAAGGTTCAGGTTCGCAATTTTAAAGATCTCGAGAACTATTGTTCGAAAATTTTAATTTGCATTTAATTTAATGGAAATTTCATTTTTGAAAATTCAAAGGTCTAAAACCTTTTCCTTTTGAAGATTTAGATTCGAAATTTTAAATATCCTAATATTGCTATTCAATATTGTGTAGAAATGTAATTTTTGAAGGTTCAAAAAGGTCAATAACCTTTTATTTTTGAAGGTTCAGGTTCGCAATTTTAAAGATCTCGAGAACTATTGTTCGAAAATTTTAATTTGCATTTAATTTAATGGAAATTTCATTTTTGAAAATTCAAAGGTCTAAAACCTTTTCCTTTTGAAGATTTAGATTCGAAATTTTAAATATCCTAATATTGCTATTCAATATTGTGTAGAAATGTAATTTTTGAAGGTTCAACAAGGTCAATAACCTTTTATTTTTAAAGATTCAGGTTTGCAATTTTAAAGATCCCGAGAACTATTGCTCGAAAATTTTAATTTGCATTTAATTTAATGGAAATTTCATTTTTGAAAATTCAAAGGTCTAAAACCTTTTCCTTTTGAAGATTTAGATTCGAAATTTTAAATATCCTAATATTGCTATTCAATATTGTGTAGAAATGTAATTTTTGAAGGTTCAAAAAGGTCAATAACCTTTTATTTTTGAAGGTTCAGGTTTGCAATTTTAAAGATCCCGAGAACTATTGCTCGAAAATTTTAATTTGCATTTAATTTAATGGAAATTTCATTTTTGAAAATTCAAAGGTCTAAAACCTTTTCCTTTTGAAGATTTAGATTCGAAATTTTAAATATCCTAATATTGCTATTCAATATTGTGTAGAAATGTAATTTTTGAAGGTTCAACAAGGTCAATAACCTTTTATTTTTAAAGATTCAGGTTTGCAATTTTAAAGATCCCGAGAACTATTGCTCGAAAATTTTAATTTGCATTTAATTTAATGGAAATTTCATTTTTGAAAATTCAAAGGTCTAAAACCTTTTCCTTTTGAAGATTTAGATTCGAAATTTTAAATATCCTAATATTGCTATTCAATATTGTGTAGAAATGTAATTTTTGAAGGTTCAAAAAGGTCAATAACCTTTTATTTTTGAAGGTTCAGGTTTGCAATTTTAAAGATCCCGAGAACTATTGCTCGAAAATTTTAATTTGCATTTAATTTAATGGAAATTTCATTTTTGAAAATTCAAAGGTCTAAAACCTTTTCCTTTTGAAGGTTTAGATTCGAAGTTTTAAAGATCCTAATACTGCAATTCAATATTGTGTAGAAATGTAATTTTCGAAGGTTCAAAAAAGGTTAATAACCTTTTATTTGTGAAGGTTCAAGTTTGCAATTTTAAAGATTCAGAGAAAATTTTAATTTGTATTTAATTTAATGGAAATTTCATTTTTGAAAATTCAAAGGTCTAAAACCTTTTCCTTTTGAAGGTTTAAAGTTTTAAAGATCCTAATTTTGCAATTGAATATTGGTAGAAACGTCATTTTTGAAGGTTCAAAAAAGATCAATAACCTTTTATTTTTGAAGGTTCAGCTTCGCAATTTTAAAGATTCCGATAACTATTGCTCGAAAATTTAAATTTGGATTTAATTTAATGGAAATTTCATTTTTGAAAATTCAAAGGTCTAAAACCTTTTCCTTTTGAAGGTTTAGATTCGAGGTTTTAAAGATCCGAATACTGCAATTCAATATTGTGTAGAAATGTAATTTTTGAAGGTTCAAAAAAAGTCAATAACCCTTTATTTGTGAAGGTTCAATTTCGCAATTTTAAGATTCACAGAACCATTGTTCGAAAATTTTAATTTGTATTTAATTTAATAGAAATTTCATTTTTGAAAATTCAAAGGTCTAAAACCTTTTCCTTTTGAAGATTTAGATTCGAAATTTTAAATATCCTAATATTGCTATTCAATATTGTGTAGAAATGTAATTTTTGAAGGTTCAAAAAGGTCAATAACCTTTTATTTTTGAAGGTTCAGGTTCGCAATTTTAAAGATCTCGAGAACTATTGTTCGAAAATTTTAATTTGCATTTAATTTAATGGAAATTTCATTTTTGAAAATTCAAAGGTCTAAAACCTTTTCCTTTTGAAGATTTAGATTCGAAATTTTAAATATCCTAATATTGCTATTCAATATTGTGTAGAAATGTAATTTTTGAAGGTTCAAAAAGGTCAATAACCTTTTATTTTTGAAGGTTCAGGTTCGCAATTTTAAAGATCTCGAGAACTATTGTTCGAAAATTTTAATTTGCATTTAATTTAATGGAAATTTCATTTTTGAAAATTCAAAGGTCTAAAACCTTTTCCTTTTGAAGATTTAGATTCGAAATTTTAAATATCCTAATATTGCTATTCAATATTGTGTAGAAATGTAATTTTTGAAGGTTCAACAAGGTCAATAACCTTTTATTTTTAAAGATTCAGGTTTGCAATTTTAAAGATCCCGAGAACTATTGCTCGAAAATTTTAATTTGCATTTAATTTAATGGAAATTTCATTTTTGAAAATTCAAAGGTCTAAAACCTTTTCCTTTTGAAGATTTAGATTCGAAATTTTAAATATCCTAATATTGCTATTCAATATTGTGTAGAAATGTAATTTTTGAAGGTTCAAAAAGGTCAATAACCTTTTATTTTTGAAGGTTCAGGTTTGCAATTTTAAAGATCCCGAGAACTATTGCTCGAAAATTTTAATTTGCATTTAATTTAATGGAAATTTCATTTTTGAAAATTCAAAGGTCTAAAACCTTTTCCTTTTGAAGATTTAGATTCGAAATTTTAAATATCCTAATATTGCTATTCAATATTGTGTAGAAATGTAATTTTTGAAGGTTCAACAAGGTCAATAACCTTTTATTTTTAAAGATTCAGGTTTGCAATTTTAAAGATCCCGAGAACTATTGCTCGAAAATTTTAATTTGCATTTAATTTAATGGAAATTTCATTTTTGAAAATTCAAAGGTCTAAAACCTTTTCCTTTTGAAGATTTAGATTCGAAATTTTAAATATCCTAATATTGCTATTCAATATTGTGTAGAAATGTAATTTTTGAAGGTTCAAAAAGGTCAATAACCTTTTATTTTTGAAGGTTCAGGTTTGCAATTTTAAAGATCCCGAGAACTATTGCTCGAAAATTTTAATTTGCATTTAATTTAATGGAAATTTCATTTTTGAAAATTCAAAGGTCTAAAACCTTTTCCTTTTGAAGATTTAGATTCGAAATTTTAAATATCCTAATATTGCTATTCAATATTGTGTAGAAATGTAATTTTTGAAGGTTCAAAAAGGTCAATAACCTTTTATTTTTGAAGGTTCAGGTTTGCAATTTTAAAGATCCCGAGAACTATTGCTCGAAAATTTTAATTTGCATTTAATTTAATGGAAATTTCATTTTTGAAAATTCAAAGGTCTAAAACCTTTTCCTTTTGAAGATTTAGATTCGAAATTTTAAATATCCTAATATTGCTATTCAATATTGTGTAGAAATGTAATTTTTGAAGGTTCAAAAAGGTCAATAACCTTTTATTTTTGAAGGTTCAGGTTTGCAATTTTAAAGATCCCGAGAACTATTGCTCGAAAATTTTAATTTGCATTTAATTTAATGGAAATTTCATTTTTGAAAATTCAAAGGTCTAAAACCTTTTCCTTTTGAAGATTTAGATTCGAAATTTTAAATATCCTAATATTGCTATTCAATATTGTGTAGAAATGTAATTTTTGAAGGTTCAAAAAGGTCAATAACCTTTTATTTTTGAAGGTTCAGGTTTGCAATTTTAAAGATCCCGAGAACTATTGCTCGAAAATTTTAATTTGCATTTAATTTAATGGAAATTTCATTTTTGAAAATTCAAAGGTCTAAAACCTTTTCCTTTTGAAGATTTAGATTCGAAATTTTAAATATCCTAATATTGCTATTCAATATTGTGTAGAAATGTAATTTTTGAAGGTTCAAAAAGGTCAATAACCTTTTATTTTTGAAGGTTCAGGTTTGCAATTTTAAAGATCCCGAGAACTATTGCTCGAAAATTTTAATTTGCATTTAATTTAATGGAAATTTCATTTTTGAAAATTCAAAGGTCTAAAACCTTTTCCTTTTGAAGATTTAGATTCGAAATTTTAAATATCCTAATATTGCTATTCAATATTGTGTAGAAATGTAATTTTTGAAGGTTCAACAAGGTCAATAACCTTTTATTTTTAAAGGTTCAGGTTCGCAATTTTAAAGATCTCGAGAACTATTGTTCGAAAATTTTAATTTGCATTTAATTTAATGGAAATTTCATTTTTGAAAATTCAAAGGTCTAAAACCTTTTCCTTTTGAAGATTTAGATTCGAAATTTTAAATATCCTAATATTGCTATTCAATATTGTGTAGAAATGTAATTTTTGAAGGTTCAAAAAGGTCAATAACCTTTTATTTTTGAAGGTTCAAAAGGTCAATAACCTTTTATTTTTGAAGGTTCAGGTTTGCAATTTTATAGATCCCGAGAAAATTTTAATTTGCTTTTAATTTAATGGAATTTTTTTTGAAAATTCAAATGTTTAAAACCTTTTTCTTCTGAAGGTTCAGATTTGCAATTTAAGGACCCTAAGAACTATCGTTTGAAAATTTCAATTGCAATTTGATATTTAATGGAAATTAAATTTTTGAGGTTTCAACGAAGGCCTGAAACCTTTTTCGAAGGTTCAAATTCGCGATTATCAGAATTCTAAAAATTGCCACTTACAAAAATTTCAATTTAACAATTTGTAGGTTAAAATGGGCTGTTTTTAATCGAAATTATAAAAAAGTGTCCAATCGGAATTTTACAATCAATTTTGGCAACAGGATGGAAAATCGGAGTCTCAAGAAAAAATGGTAGAACCTTGAAAATCCAGGAATTTCGAATTACGCAACCGGAAAAATTATCCCCCCTCCATCTTGAGCGGGAAATGATTACCATAACCAAAGCCGGTCACATATTCGACTGCGACTTCTGGCATTCGCACGTCTTGCAAGAATGTCCAGTTAAATTTCGGAGGGGGCAGCGAATATAAGCAGAAAAACGACCCGTCGATAATCAAGTGTTCCACCAAATCGCGACTGTTGTGAAAGGGGCTGTGAAAAGGTCAGTAAACGGATTTTTTCAAGGCCGTCACTGTCATCATACGGGGCGCGACAGTTACTTGTCCCCGGACGAATTTGTCATCGTTTCGTGTCCGGATTAGGAAAAATGTGAAGGCTACGCCCCTCATTAAATTTTCTGTTCAAGATGAATCACAGGGTGGCCTTTTTGGGCGCTCTAATCGTGGTGGTTAACGGCGCTTTACTGCCGAAAAATCCCTGCCCGAACTTGTTTCGTTATCAGGAAGACGGCGACCGCATGATTTATGGCGCTCTGGAATTCCCCAATGACGGCACTGGAAATTATGAATTGGCTGTTAATATGTCGGTCGCTGCTTTACTGGCTGAGAATCAAGTAAGGCACGTTCCGAAAACCCAATTGTAAATATTTACATTTTCCACTCGTTTAAATATTACCAAAACGTAGTTAGGACATGCAAAAAATAAAAATAAAACTTGAGATTTCAACATTTTTCTTGAAATTTCACTTTTTTTTAAAAAAGTTGAAATTTCACCTTTTTTTAAAAAGTTGAAATTTAACCTTTTTTAAAAAATGTTTACTTACAAATTTCGTTCCTTGTTCATAACAATTTTTAAAAATTTTTTAACAGTTAACAAATCACAAACATTTTAAAAACCACATTCTTTAAAACATTGTCAAATACACATATTATGTTTTAGAAAACATATTTTTAAAATGTGTTTTTTAAAATGTTTGTGATTTGTTAACTGTTAAAAATTTTTTAAAAATTGTTATGAACAAGGAACGAAATTTGAAAGTAAACATACATTTTACATAACAAGGGAAAAAGAAATTTGAATAAATTAAATAAATTTTTTAAAAAAGTTGAAATTTCACCTTTTTTAAAAAAGTTGAAATTTCACCTTTTTTAAAAAAACTTGAAATTTAACCTATTTCAAAAAATGTTTACTTACAAATTTCGTTCCTTGTTCATAACAATTTTTAAAAAATTTTTAACAGTTAACAAATCACAAACATTTTAAAAAACACATTCTTTAAAACATTGTCAAATACACATATTACATTTTAAAAAACATTTTTAAAATGTGTTTTTTAAAATGATTGTGATTTGTTAACTGTAAAAAAAAAAATTTTAAATTGTTATGTACAAGGAACGAAATTTGTAAGTAAACATACATTTTACATAACAAGGGAAAAAGAAATTTGAATAAATTAAATAAATTTTTTAAAAAAGTTGAAATTTAACCTATTTCAAAAAATGTTTACTTACAAATTTCGTTCCTTGTTCATAACAATTTTTAAAAATTTTTTAACAGTTAACAAATCACAAACATTTTAAAAAACACATTCTTTAAAACATTGTCAAATACACATATTACATTTTAAAAAACATTTTTAAAATGTGTTTTTTAAAATGATTGTGATTTGTTAACTGTAAAAAAAAAAATTTTAAATTGTTATGTACAAGGAACGAAATTTGTAAGTAAACATACATTTTACATAACAAGGGAAAAAGAAATTTGAATAAATTAAATAAATTTTTTAAAAAAGTTGAAATTTAACCTATTTCAAAAAATGTTTACTTACAAATTTCGTTCCTTGTTCATAACAATTTTTAAAAATTTTTTAACAGTTAACAAAAACATATTTTTAAAATGTGTTTTTTAAAATGTTTGTGATTTGTTAACTGTAAAAAAAAAAAAAAAATTTTTAAAATTGTTATGAACAAGGAACGAAATTTGTAAGTAAACATACATTTTACAAGGGAAAAAGAAATTTGAATAAATTAAATACATTTTTTTAAAAAGTTGAAATTTCACCTTTTTTAAAAAAGTTGAAATTTCACCTTTTTAAAAAAAAACTTGAAATTTAGCCTTTTTCAAAAAAATTGAAATTTCACCTTTTTTAAAAAAAACTTGAAATTTCACCTTTTTTAAAAAGTTAAAATTTCACCTTTTTTAAAAAAGTTGAAATTTCAACCTTTTTTAAATTTCAACTTTTTTAAAAAGGTGAAATTTCAAGAAAAATGTTGAAATTTCAAGTTTTTTTAAAATTTCTTGCATATCCTAACTACGCTTTCGTAAAATATGTACAGCAAAAGATAATTTAAAAAATCTTCTCAGAATATCAAATTGGAACTGCAAACTTCTGTGGACGACTTGCGCGCAGGAAAGTCCCCCAGCTACAACGTCTATTTCCCCATTCAAGAGCCTCTACCCAAATTAACAAGAGTCGAATTCAACGGGAACCAGTTCTGTTCAGGACCTCCGGAACCTCGTGAGTAATTAACCTTGTTTGGATGACGAAACTACAGGTTGTACTATATTAACTATTCATTATTAGTAACTTTGTTATTATTGAAGTCGGTTAACCTTAACACAGTCCAATAATTTTCAAAGTGTGTGGTTGCTTGTTTCAAGCACGAAGCCAAGTTGTGTGTTTTCATATTAAAAAAACCCATTAATTTATTGTAAATTTTGAAGTTGTTTGACAAATCGTCAAGTTAATATTGGTTTGTTCAATATCCACTTTTTGAGTTGGGTTATAGATGTCGCAGACGGATTGTAGAATCCGCTACAATACAAACCGGCTAGCCGCATTATAAAACAGCTTGGTTTTGTAAATCGGCTGGTTAACGTTTAGGCGGATTGTAATACAGCTAAACGTTGGTCAGCCTTACTGTAACGACGTTTCGCGTTCTTCAATGCAACAAAATGACGGGTCGCCGTTTTATAAAACGGTGAAAAGGGACTTTATTTTTAAAAAAACCTTTCCTTGTAACTATGATAAATATGAAGTCATAACTATAAGAAAAAGGTTTAACTCAATATAAAAGGTTTTTTTTAATAAAATGTCTAACAATTCGTCCTTTATCAAACGGACTGAGTTATTGAGCGATTCATAAAACACCTAAAATTTTCAGTCAAATTGTAAAAATTCTCTGTTCATTCTATATTTTACAATCTTCCCAATCATTTAGAAAACGACTGAATTTACAATTGGCCGCCGACATCTACAATATGGCTGATTGTCGCCCTACATTACACATAGTCAACGTTCCAGCTAAACAATCTGCCTAAAAGTTAATCAGCCGTTTTACAAAAGAGAGCTGCTTTGTAAAGTGGCTAGCCGCTTCATATTGCGGCGGATTCTACAATATGGCTGCGACATGCGACCAAAGTTTAAGTTAAAATTTAAGTTAAAATTAGCTTGTTCAATGGTTCACAAGAGAACCAGTAAAATAAAAAGTTTTCAGTATTTATTTTGTACAATATCCAGTAAAATTATTAAAATTTTGTGTTGTAGGTAATATTCATTAAAATATTTTTGAAAATTTTTCTGCTCAAAACTTTTTTTCTTAATGTTTATGGCATAACAACTTAATAATACACTTGGAAAGGCTATAATTTATTACCAATTTCAACTTGGTAAAACCATGCAAATTGCAGTGCACATGTTCATCAAGTGTGCTCAGGTCAATGATTTTTTTTTAAATTTATGTTAGAATTCACATTTCCATAAAGTGTGCTCAGGGTTGAATCTTAAAAGTTGGTTTTCCTAGGTAAAACCATGCAAATTGCAGTGCACATATTCATAAAGTGTGCTAAGTCAATAATTTTTTTAATTTTTTTTTAAATTTTTAAAAAATTATTATTTATGTTAGAATCCACAGATTCATAAAGTGTGCTCAGGTCAATAATTTTTTTCATTTTTTTTCATTTTTTTTTCATTCTAATTATTATTTATGTTAGAATCCACATACTCATAAAGCGTGCTCAGGTCAATAATTTAAAAAAAAAAAAATTTAATTTTTTTTTCTTAATTATTATTTATGTTAGAATCCACAGATTCATAAAGTGTGCTGAGGTCAATAATGTTTTTCATTTTTTTTTTCATTTTTTTTTCTAATTATTATTTATGTTAGAATTCACATATCCATAAAGTGTGCTCAGGCCAATAATTTAAAAAAAAATAATAATAATTTTTTTCTTTTTTCTTAATTATTATTTATGTTAGAATCCACAGATTCATAAAGTGTGATCGGGTCAATACTTTTTTTCATTTTTTAAAAATTTTTTTTTTCTAATTATTATTTATGTTAGAATCCACATATTTATAAAGTGTGCTCAGGTCAACAATTTAAAAAAAAAAAAAATTTTTTTTTTCTTAATTATTATTTATGTTAGAATCCACAGATTCATAAAGTGTGCTCAGGTCAATAATTTTTTTCATTTTTTTTCATTTTTTTTTTCTAATGATTATTTATGTTAGAATCCACAGATTCATAAAGTGTGCTCAGGTCAATAATTTTTTTCATTTTTTTTCATTTTTTTGTCATTCTAATTATTATTTATGTTAGAATCCACATACTCATAAAGCGTGCTCAGGTCAATAATTTAAAAAAAAAAAATTTAATTTTTTTTTCTTAATTATTATTTATGTTAGAATCCACAGATTCATAAAGTGTGCTGAGGTCAATAATGTTTTTCATTTTTTTTTTCATTTTTTTTTCTAATTATTATTTATGTTAGAATTCACATATCCATAAAGTGTGCTCAGGCCAATAATTTAAAAAAAAATAATAATAATTTTTTTCTTTTTTCTTAATTATTATTTATGTTAGAATCCACAGATTCATAAAGTGTGCTCGGGTCAATACTTTTTTTCATTTTTTTTAATTTTTTTTTTCTAATTATTATTTATGTTAGAATCCACATATTTATAAAGTGTGCTCAGGTCAACAATTAAAAAAAAAAATTTTTTTTTTCTTAATTATTATTTATGTTAGAATCCACAGATTCATAAAGTGTGCTCAAGTCAATAATTTTTCTCATTTTTTTTCATTTTTTTTTTCTAATGATTATTTATGTTAGAATCCACATATTCATAAAGTGTGCTCAGGTCAATAATTTTTTTTAAAAAATTTTTAATTTCTTCTTTTTTTTTAAATTATTATTTATGTTAGAATCAACAGATTCATAAAGTGTGCTCAGGTCAATTTTTTTTTTTTTGATTTACCATGTACTATTTTTTGGATCACCATTTTCAATTATTTGCGTGTCTACGTGATTTTTGTAGTTAATTGAAATAAATACTTCAATTGCTTGTAACTTCTTGGTAGTTAATTTAATAGTATTAGTGCATTAAAACTCTTTTACTCAAAATGAAACATTCCTTCGAAATAGGTAAAAAAGTATGTCATTCCATTTAAAAAAATGTTATTTTCGTGAATATCTCGAGCAGTTGCCATTCGATTGTTACCAAAGTCACCAATGGCGGACACTGAACATAATACAACTTGTATATTAATTTTTACAGTGTTACCCGGAGGCGCAGTCACCAACATGTGGGCCAAGGTAGTGTTGCGCACGATGGTCTACAATTACAACATCCAATACCAACCGATCTCTCCCCAAACGAGACCACCAATTCCTCCAACAAACCAACCAGCACCAAGACCTTCCCAACCGCCACCAAGTCCACCAATAAGCCCATCAACAGCCGCACCAACAGTTCCAACAGTTCCAACCCCATCACCTTTCACATCAGCTCCCCAATCGACCCCATCTTCAGATGTGGGAGGTCGCCTTCCAGACGACACCTGCGGACAAGTGACCAACGTCCAAAACCTAATAGTAAATGGCGAGAAGGTTCAAAACGGAGAATACCCTTGGTTGGTGGCGATCATGTACTGGCTAGGTTCCAACTACAACTTCAGATGCGGCTCCAACTTAATTTCCAATCGCCACATAATAACCGCAGGCCATTGCGTCCAGTACCAAAAAGCTCTCCTCTTCTCAAAAGAAGAACTTCTCTTAGTCGTTGGAAAATACAATATTAGAAATTGGGCCAAAGGGGCGCTGTTGCGTTACGCTGAAGACATCCAAGTCCATCCTGATTACAAACAGGGCAATGGAGACGCGGATGTGGCTGTTATAACAATGAACGAATTGGTGCAGTTCAAGGCGACGGTGCGGCCTCTGTGTCTTTGGAACGAGCAGGAGAACCTGAAGGAGATAGTCGGAAAGAGAGGAACTGTGGTTGGATGGGGAATGGATGAAACTGGTGCGGAATACGTCCAAGAACCCACGAAAATTGACCTGCCGATCGTCAGCCAAGAAGACTGTTTAAGGTCAAATCGGGCCTTTGTCGCCTTGACTTCCAACAGGACCTTCTGCGCGGGGAGAAGGAACCAAGCTGGACCTTGCACCGGAGACAGCGGCACCGGGTTCATAATGGAACGAAACGGTCGCTGGACTTTGAGAGGGATAGTTTCGGTCGCTCTGAAGGGTTCTGATGGAACCACCTGCGATCTGGACAACTACGTGGTGATGACAGACGTGGCGAAAGTAATGAGTTGGGTCAAGAGCAACATGACGTAGTTATAAAGAATTAATGGGATTATTAAATTGTAGATTATGTAAATATTTTAAATTAGAATTCTTCGATGAGGAAATTCTTGAGAATTTTTGGGCGTCCGGTTTCGAACTGCCCTTGCGGTTTTCGCCGACGCAAAGTTTGATAAATCAACAACAGGAACTCAGGAGTTCACATTTAAAATGACGGGAAAGAACATCTTCTTAAAGCACCAAAAACTTGTACCAAATAATATAGAAAACCTGTGAATGTTTCACTATGTAATTAATTTGCAAAAAAATTTAAAAAATTAAAATTACAAGAAAGAACATCTTTACAAAACACCAACAAAATTTTGGTAGAATTATAAGATTCCTGAATTTAAGAATCTCCCCTGAAACTTGTGCCAAATAATATCGAAAATCAACCAACTAAAACAATCAATTCAATTCTCCAAAAAATCAACGAATTAAAATATCGAGTTCAAATTTAAAATTACAAGAAAGAACATCTTCACACAGCACCAAAATAATTTCGGTAGAATTATAAAATTTCTGAATTTCATAATCTCCCCTGAAACTTGTGCCAAATAATATCGAAAATCAACCAACTAAAACAATCAATTCAATTCTCCAAAATATCAACGAATTAAAATATCGAGTTCAAATTTAAAATTACAAGAAAGAACATCTTCACACAGCACCAAAATAATTTCGGTAGAATTATAAAATTTCTGAATTTCATAATCTCCCCTGAAACTAGTGCCAAATAATATCGAAAATCAACCAACTAAAACAATCAATTCAATTCTCCAAAAAATCAACGAATTAAAATATCGAGTTCAAATTTAAAATTACAAGAAAGAACATCTTCACACAGCACCAAAATAATTTCGGTAGAATTATAAAATTTCTGAATTTCATAATCTCCCCTGAAACTAGTGCCAAATAATATCGAAAATCAACCAACTAAAACAATCAATTCAATTCTCCAAAATATCAACGAATTAAAATATCGAGTTCAAATTTAAAATTACAAGAAAGAACATCTTCACACAGCACCAAAATAATTTCGGTAGAATTATAAAATTTCTGAATTTCATAATCTCCCCTGAAACTAGTGCCAAATAATATCGAAAATCAACCAACTAAAACAATCAATTCAATTCTCCAAAATATCAACGAATTAAAATATCGAGTTCAAATTTAAAATTACAAGAAAGAACATCTTCACACAGCACCAAAATAATTTCGGTAGAATTATAAAATTTCTGAATTTCATAATCTCCCCTGAAACTAGTGCCAAATAATATCGAAAATCAACCAACTAAAACAATCAATTCAATTCTCCAAAAAATCAACGAATTAAAATATCGAGTTCAAATTTAAAATTACAAGAAAGAACATCTTCACACAGCACCAAAATAATTTCGGTAGAATTATAAAATTTCTGAATTTCATAATCTCCCTGAAACTAGTGCCAAATAATATCGATAATCAACCAACTAAAACAATCAATTCAATTCTCCAAAAAATCAACGAATTAAAATATCGAGTTCAAATTTAAAATTACAAGAAAGAACATCTTCACACAGCACCAAAATAATTTCGGTAGAATTATAAAATTTCTGAATTTCATAATCTCCCCTGAAACTAGTGCCAAATAATATCGAAAATCAACCAACTAAAACAATCAATTCAATTCTCCAAAAAATCAACGAATTAAAATATCGAGTTCAAATTTAAAATTACAAGAAAGAACATCTTCACACAGCACCAAAATAATTTCGGTAGAATTATAAAATTTCTGAATTTCATAATCTCCCCTGAAACTAGTGCCAAATAATATCGAAAATCAACCAACTAAAACAATCAATTCAATTCTCCAAAAAATCAACGAATTAAAATATCGAGTTCAAATTTAAAATTACAAGAAAGAACATCTTCACACAGCACCAAAATAATTTCGGTAGAATTATAAAATTTCTGAATTTCATAATCTCCCCTGAAACTAGTGCCAAATAATATCGAAAATCAACCAACTAAAACAATCAATTCAATTCTCCAAAAAATCAACGAATTAAAATATCGAGTTCAAATTTAAAATTACAAGAAAGAACATCTTCACACAGCACCAAAATAATTTCGGTAGAATTATAAAATTTCTGAATTTCATAATCTCCCCTGAAACTAGTGCCAAATAATATCGAAAATCAACCAACTAAAACAATCAATTCAATTCTCCAAAATATCAACGAATTAAAATATCGAGTTCAAATTTAAAATTACAAGAAAGAACATCTTCACACAGCACCAAAATAATTTCGGTAGAATTATAAAATTTCTGAATTTCATAATCTCCCCTGAAACTAGTGCCAAATAATATCGAAAATCAACCAACTAAAACAATCAATTCAATTCTCCAAAAAATCAACGAATTAAAATATCGAGTTCAAATTTAAAATTACAAGAAAGAACATCTTCACACAGCACCAAAATAATTTCGGTAGAATTATAAAATTTCTGAATTTCATAATCTCCCCTGAAACTAGTGCCAAATAATATCGAAAATCAACCAACTAAAACAATCAATTCAATTCTCCAAAATATCAACGAATTAAAATATCGAGTTCAAATTTAAAATTACAAGAAAGAACATCTTCACACAGCACCAAAATAATTTCGGTAGAATTATAAAATTTCTGAATTTCATAATCTCCCCTGAAACTAGTGCCAAATAATATCGAAAATCAACCAACTAAAACAATCAATTCAATTCTCCAAAATATCAACGAATTAAAATATCGAGTTCAAATTTAAAATTACAAGAAAGAACATCTTCACACAGCACCAAAATAATTTCGGTAGAATTATAAAATTTCTGAATTTCATAATCTCCCCTGAAACTAGTGCCAAATAATATCGAAAATCAACCAACTAAAACAATCAATTCAATTCTCCAAAAAATCAACGAATTAAAATATCGAGTTCAAATTTAAAATTACAAGAAAGAACATCTTCACACAGCACCAAAATAATTTCGGTAGAATTATAAAATTTCTGAATTTCATAATCTCCCCTGAAACTAGTGCCAAATAATATCGAAAATCAACCAACTAAAACAATCAATTCAATTCTCCAAAAAATCAACGAATTAAAATATCGAGTTCAAATTTAAAATTACAAGAAAGAACATCTTCACACAGCACCAAAATAATTTCGGTAGAATTATAAAATTTCTGAATTTCATAATCTCCCCTGAAACTAGTGCCAAATAATATCGAAAATCAACCAACTAAAACAATCAATTCAATTCTCCAAAATATCAACGAATTAAAATATCGAGTTCAAATTTAAAATTACAAGAAAGAACATCTTCACACAGCACCAAAATAATTTCGGTAGAATTATAAAATTTCTGAATTTCATAATCTCCCCTGAAACTAGTGCCAAATAATATCGAAAATCAACCAACTAAAACAATCAATTCAATTCTCCAAAATATCAACGAATTAAAATATCGAGTTCAAATTTAAAATTACAAGAAAGAACATCTTCACACAGCACCAAAATAATTTCGGTAGAATTATAAAATTTCTGAATTCATAATCTCCCCTGAAACTAGTGCCAAATAATATCGAAAATCAACCAACTAAAACAATCAATTCAATTCTCCAAAATATCAACGAATTAAAATATCGAGTTCAAATTTAAAATTACAAGAAAGAACATCTTCACACAGCACCAAAATAATTTCGGTAGAATTATAAAATTTCTGAATTTCATAATCTCCCCTGAAACTAGTGCCAAATAATATCGAAAATCAACCAACTAAAACAATCAATTCAATTCTCCAAAAAATCAACGAATTAAAATATCGAGTTCAAATTTAAAATTACAAGAAAGAACATCTTCACACAGCACCAAAATAATTTCGGTAGAATTATAAAATTTCTGAATTTCATAATCTCCCCTGAAACTAGTGCCAAATAATATCGAAAATCAACCAACTAAAACAATCAATTCAATTCTCCAAAAAATCAACGAATTAAAATATCGAGTTCAAATTTAAAATTACAAGAAAGAACATCTTCACACAGCACCAAAATAATTTCGGTAGAATTATAAAATTTCTGAATTTCATAATCTCCCCTGAAACTAGTGCCAAATAATATCGAAAATCAACCAACTAAAACAATCAATTCAATTCTCCAAAATATCAACGAATTAAAATATCGAGTTCAAATTTAAAATTACAAGAAAGAACATCTTCACACAGCACCAAAATAATTTCGGTAGAATTATAAAATTTCTGAATTTCATAATCTCCCCTGAAACTAGTGCCAAATAATATCGAAAATCAACCAACTAAAACAATCAATTCAATTCTCCAAAAAATCAACGAATTAAAATATCGAGTTCAAATTTAAAATTACAAGAAAGAACATCTTCACACAGCACCAAAATAATTTCGGTAGAATTATAAAATTTCTGAATTTCATAATCTCCCCTGAAACTAGTGCCAAATAATATCGAAAATCAACCAACTAAAACAATCAATTCAATTCTCCAAAAAATCAACGAATTAAAATATCGAGTTCAAATTTAAAATTACAAGAAAGAACATCTTCACACAGCACCAAAATAATTTCGGTAGAATTATAAAATTTCTGAATTTCATAATCTCCCCTGAAACTAGTGCCAAATAATATCGAAAATCAACCAACTAAAACAATCAATTCAATTCTCCAAAAAATCAACGAATTAAAATATCGAGTTCAAATTTAAAATTACAAGAAAGAACATCTTCACACAGCACCAAAATAATTTCGGTAGAATTATAAAATTTCTGAATTTCATAATCTCCCCTGAAACTAGTGCCAAATAATATCGAAAATCAACCAACTAAAACAATCAATTCAATTCTCCAAAAAATCAACGAATTAAAATATCGAGTTCAAATTTAAAATTACAAGAAAGAACATCTTCACACAGCACCAAAATAATTTCGGTAGAATTATAAAATTTCTGAATTTCATAATCTCCCCTGAAACTAGTGCCAAATAATATCGAAAATCAACCAACTAAAACAATCAATTCAATTCTCCAAAAAATCAACGAATTAAAATATCGAGTTCAAATTTAAAATTACAAGAAAGAACATCTTCACACAGCACCAAAATAATTTCGGTAGAATTATAAAATTTCTGAATTTCATAATCTCCCCTGAAACTAGTGCCAAATAATATCGAAAATCAACCAACTAAAACAATCAATTCAATTCTCCAAAAAATCAACGAATTAAAATATCGAGTTCAAATTTAAAATTACAAGAAAGAACATCTTCACACAGCACCAAAATAATTTCGGTAGAATTATAAAATTTCTGAATTTCATAATCTCCCCTGAAACTAGTGCCAAATAATATCGAAAATCAACCAACTAAAACAATCAATTCAATTCTCCAAAAAATCAACGAATTAAAATATCGAGTTCAAATTTAAAATTACAAGAAAGAACATCTTCACACAGCACCAAAATAATTTCGGTAGAATTATAAAATTTCTGAATTTCATAATCTCCCCTGAAACTAGTGCCAAATAATATCGAAAATCAACCAACTAAAACAATCAATTCAATTCTCCAAAAAATCAACGAATTAAAATATCGAGTTCAAATTTAAAATTACAAGAAAGAACATCTTCACACAGCACCAAAATAATTTCGGTAGAATTATAAAATTTCTGAATTTCATAATCTCCCCTGAAACTAGTGCCAAATAATATCGAAAATCAACCAACTAAAACAATCAATTCAATTCTCCAAAAAATCAACGAATTAAAATATCGAGTTCAAATTTAAAATTACAAGAAAGAACATCTTCACACAGCACCAAAATAATTTCGGTAGAATTATAAAATTTCTGAATTTCATAATCTCCCCTGAAACTAGTGCCAAATAATATCGAAAATCAACCAACTAAAACAATCAATTCAATTCTCCAAAAAATCAACGAATTAAAATATCGAGTTCAAATTTAAAATTACAAGAAAGAACATCTTCACACAGCACCAAAATAATTTCGGTAGAATTATAAAATTTCTGAATTTCATAATCTCCCCTGAAACTAGTGCCAAATAATATCGAAAATCAACCAACTAAAACAATCAATTCAATTCTCCAAAAAATCAACGAATTAAAATATCGAGTTCAAATTTAAAATTACAAGAAAGAACATCTTCACACAGCACCAAAATAATTTCGGTAGAATTATAAAATTTCTGAATTTCATAATCTCCCCTGAAACTAGTGCCAAATAATATCGAAAATCAACCAACTAAAACAATCAATTCAATTCTCCAAAAAATCAACGAATTAAAATATCGAGTTCAAATTTAAAATTACAAGAAAGAACATCTTCACACAGCACCAAAATAATTTCGGTAGAATTATAAAATTTCTGAATTTCATAATCTCCCCTGAAACTAGTGCCAAATAATATCGAAAATCAACCAACTAAAACAATCAATTCAATTCTCCAAAAAATCAACGAATTAAAATATCGAGTTCAAATTTAAAATTACAAGAAAGAACATCTTCACACAGCACCAAAATAATTTCGGTAGAATTATAAAATTTCTGAATTTCATAATCTCCCCTGAAACTAGTGCCAAATAATATCGAAAATCAACCAACTAAAACAATCAATTCAATTCTCCAAAATATCAACGAATTAAAATATCGAGTTCAAATTTAAAATTACAAGAAAGAACATCTTCACACAGCACCAAAATAATTTCGGTAGAATTATAAAATTTCTGAATTTCATAATCTCCCCTGAAACTAGTGCCAAATAATATCGAAAATCAACCAACTAAAACAATCAATTCAATTCTCCAAAATATCAACGAATTAAAATATCGAGTTCAAATTTAAAATTACAAGAAAGAACATCTTCACACAGCACCAAAATAATTTCGGTAGAATTATAAAATTTCTGAATTTCATAATCTCCCCTGAAACTTGTGCCAAATAATATCGAAAATCAACCAACTAAAACAATCAATTCAATTCTCCAAAAAATCAACGAATTAAAATATCGAGTTCAAATTTAAAATTACAAGAAAGAACATCTTCACACAGCACCAAAATAATTTCGGTAGAATTATAAAATTTCTGAATTTCATAATCTCCCCTGAAACTAGTGCCAAATAATATCGAAAATCAACCAACTAAAACAATCAATTCAATTCTCCAAAATATCAACGAATTAAAATATCGAGTTCAAATTTAAAATTACAAGAAAGAACATCTTCACACAGCACCAAAATAATTTCGGTAGAATTATAAAATTTCTGAATTTCATAATCTCCCCTGAAACTAGTGCCAAATAATATCGAAAATCAACCAACTAAAACAATCAATTCAATTCTCCAAAATATCAACGAATTAAAATATCGAGTTCAAATTTAAAATTACAAGAAAGAACATCTTCACACAGCACCAAAATAATTTCGGTAGAATTATAAAATTTCTGAATTTCATAATCTCCCCTGAAACTAGTGCCAAATAATATCGAAAATCAACCAACTAAAACAATCAATTCAATTCTCCAAAATATCAACGAATTAAAATATCGAGTTCAAATTTAAAATTACAAGAAAGAACATCTTCACACAGCACCAAAATAATTTCGGTAGAATTATAAAATTTCTGAATTTCATAATCTCCCCTGAAACTAGTGCCAAATAATATCGAAAATCAACCAACTAAAACAATCAATTCAATTCTCCAAAATATCAACGAATTAAAATATCGAGTTCAAATTTAAAATTACAAGAAAGAATATCTTCACACAGCACCAAAATAAGTTTGGTAGAATTATACAATTCCCGAATTTCAGAATCTCCCCTGAAACTTATGCCAAAATAATATCGAAAATCAACCAATTAAAACAATCAATTCAAATTTAAAACCACAATAAAGAACATCTTCATAAAGTGCCAAAACAATTTTGGTACAATTATAAAACTACAAATTTTCAATCGCGCCAGAAACTGAAAACCTGTGATTGTTTCACTATGTAATTAATTCCCCAAAAAATCGACGAATTAAAATATCGACTTCAAATTTAAAATTACAAGAAAGAACATCTTCACACAGCACCAAAATAATTTCGGTAGAATTATAAAATTTCTGAATTTCATAATCTCCCCTGAAACTAGTGCCAAATAATATCGAAAATCAACCAACTAAAACAATCAATTCAATTCTCCAAAATATCAACGAATTAAAATATCGAGTTCAAATTTAAAATTACAAGAAAGAACATCTTCACACAGCACCAAAATAATTTCGGTAGAATTATAAAATTTCTGAATTTCATAATCTCCCCTGAAACTAGTGCCAAATAATATCGAAAATCAACCAACTAAAACAATCAATTCAATTCTCCAAAATATCAACGAATTAAAATATCGAGTTCAAATTTAAAATTACAAGAAAGAACATCTTCACACAGCACCAAAATAATTTCGGTAGAATTATAAAATTTCTGAATTTCATAATCTCCCCTGAAACTTGTGCCAAATAATATCGAAAATCAACCAACTAAAACAATCAATTCAATTCTCCAAAAAATCAACGAATTAAAATATCGAGTTCAAATTTAAAATTACAAGAAAGAACATCTTCACACAGCACCAAAATAATTTCGGTAGAATTATAAAATTTCTGAATTTCATAATCTCCCCTGAAACTAGTGCCAAATAATATCGAAAATCAACCAACTAAAACAATCAATTCAATTCTCCAAAATATCAACGAATTAAAATATCGAGTTCAAATTTAAAATTACAAGAAAGAACATCTTCACACAGCACCAAAATAATTTCGGTAGAATTATAAAATTTCTGAATTTCATAATCTCCCCTGAAACTAGTGCCAAATAATATCGAAAATCAACCAACTAAAACAATCAATTCAATTCTCCAAAATATCAACGAATTAAAATATCGAGTTCAAATTTAAAATTACAAGAAAGAACATCTTCACACAGCACCAAAATAATTTCGGTAGAATTATAAAATTTCTGAATTTCATAATCTCCCCTGAAACTAGTGCCAAATAATATCGAAAATCAACCAACTAAAACAATCAATTCAATTCTCCAAAATATCAACGAATTAAAATATCGAGTTCAAATTTAAAATTACAAGAAAGAATATCTTCACACAGCACCAAAATAAGTTTGGTAGAATTATACAATTCCCGAATTTCAGAATCTCCCCTGAAACTTATGCCAAAATAATATCGAAAATCAACCAATTAAAACAATCAATTCAAATTTAAAACCACAATAAAGAACATCTTCATAAAGTGCCAAAACAATTTTGGTACAATTATAAAACTACAAATTTTCAATCGCGCCAGAAACTGAAAACCTGTGATTGTTTCACTATGTAATTAATTCCCCTAAAAATCGACGAATTAAAATATCGACTTCAAATTTAAAATTACCAGAAAGAACATCTTCACATCTTATAAAATTCCTGAATTTCAGAATCTCCCCTGGACAACTACGTTGTGACGACAAACGTGGCGAAAACAATGAGTTGGGTCAAGAGCAACATGACGCAGTCATAAATAATTAATGGGATTATTAAAATTGAGATATGTAAATTGTTTAAATTAGAATTCCTCGATAAGTGAATTCCTGACTTATCAGCGACACGTGCGGTTTTTTGGGCGGCCGGTTTCGAACTGCCCTTGCGGTTTTCGCCGACGCAAAATTTGATAAATCGACAACAGGAACTCGATTTTTTACAAACAGCCACTCCCAATCAATGGCAATCACCGTTTCTAAACATTTGCGCCACAGAATTCTAATGTAATGCTGTTGCGCACATTTAAACTGTCAATTCTATCAAATTTCTTGTAAAGGATTTATTTAAATGTTTTTGATTTATTTCAGTTCATAAATCATTAGCTAATCGAATTGTATTTTTTATTTCAAGCAAATCGATTTTTAAATTGATTAACGTTCTTTATAACGGGCGATCCAAATTAATTGAAAAGGAAAACGCCGTAAAAGTGAGACTTGTTTAAATATAACTGCAGTGCATTATTGTTATTGTGTGTATTATTGTTAGTGTTATTGTTCGTAGGTAGGTAGGTAGGTAGGTTCGTAGGTGGTATATCATGTAAATATCCCTATGTTCAATTAAAAAAAAAAGTGACTCGGTTAATGTTTTGCAGCCAAACTCTCACACATCAACTTAGGTAAAACGATTTATTTAAATGAAAATAAATGGAAATGGTAAATGGATATGGAAAATGGATATGGAAAATTGAAAATTGAAAATGGAAATGGTAAATAGATGTGAAAATGGCAGATGAAAAACAGAAATGGAAAATGGAAATGGTAAATGTATGAGGAGAATGGAAATGGAAAATTGAAAATTGGAAATGGAAATGGCAAATGGATATGGAAAAAGGAAATAGAAAATGAAACTAAAAAATTTTCCAATTTCATTTATTTATTTTAACATCCGGCCATTGCAATTTAATAACAAATAACCAAAAGTAAATTGACGTGTAGAGTAACTTGATTGCAAAACATTGACTGAGTGACAAAATTATTTTTTTTAAACTTAACATAGGGATATTTACATCGCATGTTCAATGTTAAAGTAAAAACCCGGTATATAACAAATAAATATATGTTATATAACAATAATATGGTATATAACAAATAAATATATGTTATGTAGGAGTTTCCGATAGTGGTGTGAATTGTAAAGTAAAAACTTTTAAAAGGCTGGCTACAACTTTTAATGTTTCTTCGCTCGTAGTTGATCTAGAAACCAACAAATGGTACTTAAATGGACTTAAAAGGAGGTATAGTCACTTGTGCTAGTGTGACAGGAATGTACGATTTCTCTAAATGTAGATACTTTTTGTTTAAACTGTTGGGGCAAATATGAGACAATGTGGCAATGGAGTTTACCATTCACTGAATATAGGTGACTCTATTAAAGCAAGTACAAAATTAACAGCTTCTTATCTATAACCCACTACGATTCAAAATATATCAAATAAAGTCGCTTATTGTATGTAAGGAATTAGTCAAATTGGCGATCGTTAGCTGTCTAGGGTTAACAACTCATCTGACTTGTCTCACATATTTTTTTCTCACTTATAGTTATAATTAACCAAATGACCAGTCTTCCAATAACAAGAATATCAAACCTTACATAAGCTTGTATATTTTTAACTGTTCTCTTAACTATCAAAAAACAAAAGTTTCAAAAATGTCTTATAATTACCCCACTAGATCATATTCCCTGAATTTTCTCTAGTAATTTGTGCCTTTAACTAAACCAGTTTAGTTACAAATAATGATAGAGATAGCAAGCCACCATTCTTCGTCAAGTGATTGAGACATGCCCTATCTTTCGGTAATAAATCTGTTACGATTATAAATCAGTTCTTCGGTTTCAACTTTTTTATGCGAGATTTTAAATTTGGAGGCTCACCTAATTGTTATTAAAGACAGCGAAAGAGGATTATCGCAACGAAAGCTAGCTTCTAAATACAAATGTGGCAAAACCCAAATTCAGGAGATTTTAAAAAACGCGAAAAAGAAATTGTCTCTAATTAAAAAATTTAAAAATTGGAAGCAAACTGTTTTAGAACAATATTTTGGTAGTAAGCCATGTATATCTTTATTTCTTGGTCTTGGTTATTTTTTATATCGCGAATTTTTTTAATTTCCATTAATTTTTAAACATTCTATTATTTAATATTATTAATTTGTCTTGTATGCGTCTAAATTGACACTTTGTCTTTTTATGAAAATATAAGTGTCTTCATTATTGATAATAAAACGTTTTAAAGTTAATATTGTGTTTATTTTTTATTAATTCAAGAAAAATTTCTCTAAAGAGACCATTTTTTTAAGGGAACCACGAGCGGTCGCTTTACAGGAGTTTTACTGTACATAATTTCCCTGATTTTTCCCCGACTTACTTATTAATTCCATTACATTTACAGGTTTTCCAGATTGCGGTGCAATTGCATTTCAGAAACGACCAGATTATCTCAAAAAGTATCAGTTATAATACAGACTAGAATACAGAATAGAAAATTCTGAATCACTTTCTAAAACACAATTGACTAACTGAATTACAATTTACACTTACAGGCTTCCTAATTTTGGTGGTCGTTATCGGTACCAATAGCAAAGTGGCAAATCTCCATTCAATTACGATCACCCGTTATATCACAATTGAACTGAACCTTATCAAATATTGCCAGCATTTCTGCCCATAAAATCAATTAACATTGTTTTGAAAACCTCTCGAACAATGTACATATAATCAGAAGATTTTAAATTGTATTTTCATTATCTCACTATCATAAAACCAGCCGAGCAAAATGCATTCAATCAGTTTTCTCATCATTTCTTTATCAGCGGCCATCATAACAGTTAAACGATAACGCACATTATTCAATCTAACATAATAATCGAATCATTTTTCAGTGCAACGAAAATTCAACATCGCAGGAATGTCACCGAAGAGCGTGCAAACAGGCGAAATACGCGACAATCCTGGAAGCTTCAGTGGAGATTCGCAACAACCTGCACAGGTTCCTGCAAACCGTCTCAAATGAAGAACAACTGACTCCAGAATTGGCTCAAGCGTTCGATTTGATTTTAGAAGCGACCAGACGGCGCCAATTCGCGACCGTCGAGTTGGATTTGGCCGAATTCGACTCAAAAGCGACCGGCGACCGACAATTCCTGCACATCCTGTCGCGGATAAAAAAAATAATTTCGCCAAATCTGGTCGGTTCCGTCGACCTAATCGAACAGGCGGTCAAAAAACAGGAATTGCAACTCAGAGATTTTGAGTTTCTCCGAAATGTGAATGAAACCGAAATAAAACTCGAACCGGACGTTTGGGAAAGGGTCCTGGAGGACCTGAGGGAAAACAGGATCAATTTGGACAGGCGAATTTTGATCGCCGCCTTTTTGAGCTTCCCCCTCCAAGCCGTCGACATCCAACTCGAAGAGAACCTCGAATTTTTGGTGGAGAATTTCCGCAGGAAAACCGCCGCCTTGGGGGACACCGCCGAAATCGACGCCACCTCCTTGGCCACATTGGTGAATTCCGCCCTCAAAATTATCCTCTTCGAGGACCGATTCGGCCGCAAGATAAGGAAAGCCGCCGAAATTTCGTACTTGAAGCTGCAGATTTTGTCGAATCGCGGGCCTTGTCGACGATTGGCTCAAAGTTACGATTTCGTTCAACTGGTGGAAAATGAATTTTCACCGGAAAAGTATTCTTCTGAAGTGAGCTCACTAATTGGGAAATTCAAGGACGAGTCGAATGAGTACAAACACGACTTGGAGAAAATTTGGAAAAGCGTGGATTTGTATCGGTATGGTTGCCCGATCGAGCTGTTGCAGTCGGCCATGTACAAGATGGCGCTTAGTGACGAGGTGATCCCGGAAACTTTGAAGGAGATTATTGAAAAATTGTTACGCCATTTAGAATTCCGATTGGCGGCGGAAAAAAACGAACCTCTCTTCCAAATCGACTTGAATTTTGTTTTTGAGTCCCTCCCGCAACTTCCCAAACTCATTAGGCTAGCCACCGACGTCAAGGAGTACATCCTCATCAAGATTAATTACATCTTCGTTTTGGAGGCGGCCAACGACGGTCGAAATCGCACCCCCAGGCAACTGTTGATCAAATTTTTGGCCAAACTCAACCAAGCGACCGGCGACTCCGGCCAACCTGTGATCGTCGACCGAAATATAAAAGCCCAAATCGGGGAAATCCTGTCGCTTTTCGAACCCAATGGAGAGTTGGTCGTAAATTGCGCCGAACTCTGCTTCACCATCTTGGAAACCGCCACCGAAGAAATCCAAGTTACGGTGAACAAAACCCAGAGTGACCAAATTGCGACCAGAGCAAACCCGGACGTTAACCAACTCATCGACAGCTTGGAAACCACTTCGGACGACAAACTCAACCGGTTGCCGATTTTGGTGCAGTTCTTGAACATGAAGAATCTTTCTGAACTGCTCCAAGTGACCTTCGGACAGCATTTGAGTGTCGCAGAAGCTCTCGAGCTCATCTTTTCGGCCGCCCTCCGTTGCGACTATGTCTTACAACGTCCGGAATTGCTGCAAGTTGTTAAATATTTCGCCAGAAGGATAATTCATTTGGAGAACGTAAGTTACGAAATTACGAACAGAACAATCCTGGACGTCAACCAAATCATTGGCAGCTTGGAAATCACCTCGGACGACAAACTCAACCGGTTGCCGATTTTGGTGCAGTTCTTGAACATGAAGAATCTTTCTGAACTGCTCCAAGTGACCTTCGGACAGCATTTGAGTGTCGCAGAAGCTCTCGAGCTCATCTTTTCGGCCGCCCTCCGTTGCGACTATGTCTTACAACGTCCGGAATTGCTGCAAGTTGTTAAATATTTCGCCAGAAGGATAATTCATTTGGAGAACGTAAGTTACGAAATTACGAACAGAACAATCCTGGACGTCAACCAACTCATTGGCAGCTTGGAAATCACCTCGGACGACAAACTCAACCGGTTGCCGATTTTGGTGCAGTTCTTGAACATGAAGAATCTTTCTGAACTGCTCCAAGTGACCTTCGGACAGCATTTGAGTGTCGCAGAAGCTCTCGAGCTCATCTTTTCGGCCGCCCTCCGTTGCGACTATGTCTTACAACGTCCGGAATTGCTGCAAGTTGTTAAATATTTCGCCAGAAGGATAATTCATTTGGAGAACGTAAGTTACGAAATTACGAACAGAACAATCCTGGACGTCAACCAACTCATTGGCAGCTTGGAAATCACCTCGGACGACAAACTCAACCGGTTGCCGATTTTGGTGCAGTTCTTGAACATGAAGAATCTTTCTGAACTGCTCCAAGTGACCTTCGGACAGCATTTGAGTGTCGCAGAAGCTCTCGAGCTCATCTTTTCGGCCGCCCTCCGTTGCGACTATGTCTTACAACGTCCGGAATTGCTGCAAGTTGTTAAATATTTCGCCAGAAGGATAATTCATTTGGAGAACGTAAGTTACGAAATTACGAACAGAACAATCCTGGACGTCAACCAACTCATTGGCAGCTTGGAAATCACCTCGGACGACAAACTCAACCGGTTGCCGATTTTGGTGCAGTTCTTGAACATGAAGAATCTTTCTGAACTGCTCCAAGTGACCTTCGGACAGCATTTGAGTGTCGCAGAAGCTCTCGAGCTCATCTTTTCGGCCGCCCTCCGTTGCGACTATGTCTTACAACGTCCGGAATTGCTGCAAGTTGTTAAATATTTCGCCAGAAGGATAATTCATTTGGAGAACGTAAGTTACGAAATTACGAACAGAACAATCCTGGACGTCAACCAAATCATTGGCAGCTTGGAAATCACCTCGGACGACAAACTCAACCGGTTGCCGATTTTGGTGCAGTTCTTGAACATGAAGAATCTTTCTGAACTGCTCCAAGTGACCTTCGGACAGCATTTGAGTGTCGCAGAAGCTCTCGAGCTCATCTTTTCGGCCGCCCTCCGTTGCGACTATGTCTTACAACGTCCGGAATTGCTGCAAGTTGTTAAATATTTCGCCAGAAGGATAATTCATTTGGAGAACGTAAGTTACGAAATTACGAACAGAACAATCCTGGACGTCAACCAACTCATTGGCAGCTTGGAAATCACCTCGGACGACAAACTCAACCGGTTGCCGATTTTGGTGCAGTTCTTGAACATGAAGAATCTTTCTGAACTGCTCCAAGTGACCTTCGGACAGCATTTGAGTGTCGCAGAAGCTCTCGAGCTCATCTTTTCGGCCGCCCTCCGTTGCGACTATGTCTTACAACGTCCGGAATTGCTGCAAGTTGTTAAATATTTCGCCAGAAGGATAATTCATTTGGAGAACGTAAGTTACGAAATTACGAACAGAACAATCCTGGACGTCAACCAACTCATTGGCAGCTTGGAAATCACCTCGGACGACAAACTCAACCGGTTGCCGATTTTGGTGCAGTTCTTGAACATGAAGAATCTTTCTGAACTGCTCCAAGTGACCTTCGGACAGCATTTGAGTGTCGCAGAAGCTCTCGAGCTCATCTTTTCGGCCGCCCTCCGTTGCGACTATGTCTTACAACGTCCGGAATTGCTGCAAGTTGTTAAATATTTCGCCAGAAGGATAATTCATTTGGAGAACGTAAGTTACGAAATTACGAACAGAACAATCCTGGACGTCAACCAACTCATTGGCAGCTTGGAAATCACCTCGGACGACAAACTCAACCGGTTGCCGATTTTGGTGCAGTTCTTGAACATGAAGAATCTTTCTGAACTGCTCCAAGTGACCTTCGGACAGCATTTGAGTGTCGCAGAAGCTCTCGAGCTCATCTTTTCGGCCGCCCTCCGTTGCGACTATGTCTTACAACGTCCGGAATTGCTGCAAGTTGTTAAATATTTCGCCAGAAGGATAATTCATTTGGAGAACGTAAGTTACGAAATTACGAACAGAACAATCCTGGACGTCAACCAAATCATTGGCAGCTTGGAAATCACCTCGGACGACAAACTCAACCGGTTGCCGATTTTGGTGCAGTTCTTGAACATGAAGAATCTTTCTGAACTGCTCCAAGTGACCTTCGGACAGCATTTGAGTGTCGCAGAAGCTCTCGAGCTCATCTTTTCGGCCGCCCTCCGTTGCGACTATGTCTTACAACGTCCGGAATTGCTGCAAGTTGTTAAATATTTCGCCAGAAGGATAATTCATTTGGAGAACGTAAGTTACGAAATTACGAACAGAACAATCCTGGACGTCAACCAAATCATTGGCAGCTTGGAAATCACCTCGGACGACAAACTCAACCGGTTGCCGATTTTGGTGCAGTTCTTGAACATGAAGAATCTTTCTGAACTGCTCCAAGTGACCTTCGGACAGCATTTGAGTGTCGCAGAAGCTCTCGAGCTCATCTTTTCGGCCGCCCTCCGTTGCGACTATGTCTTACAACGTCCGGAATTGCTGCAAGTTGTTAAATATTTCGCCAGAAGGATAATTCATTTGGAGAACGTAAGTTACGAAATTACGAACAGAACAATCCTGGACGTCAACCAAATCATTGGCAGCTTGGAAATCACCTCGGACGACAAACTCAACCGGTTGCCGATTTTGGTGCAGTTCTTGAACATGAAGAATCTTTCTGAACTGCTCCAAGTGACCTTCGGACAGCATTTGAGTGTCGCAGAAGCTCTCGAGCTCATCTTTTCGGCCGCCCTCCGTTGCGACTATGTCTTACAACGTCCGGAATTGCTGCAAGTTGTTAAATATTTCGCCAGAAGGATAATTCATTTGGAGAACGTAAGTTACGAAATTACGAACAGAACAATCCTGGACGTCAACCAACTCATTGGCAGCTTGGAAATCACCTCGGACGACAAACTCAACCGGTTGCCGATTTTGGTGCAGTTCTTGAACATGAAGAATCTTTCTGAACTGCTCCAAGTGACCTTCGGACAGCATTTGAGTGTCGCAGAAGCTCTCGAGCTCATCTTTTCGGCCGCCCTCCGTTGCGACTATGTCTTACAACGTCCGGAATTGCTGCAAGTTGTTAAATATTTCGCCAGAAGGATAATTCATTTGGAGAACGTAAGTTACGAAATTACGAACAGAACAATCCTGGACGTCAACCAACTCATTGGCAGCTTGGAAATCACCTCGGACGACAAACTCAACCGGTTGCCGATTTTGGTGCAGTTCTTGAACATGAAGAATCTTTCTGAACTGCTCCAAGTGACCTTCGGACAGCATTTGAGTGTCGCAGAAGCTCTCGAGCTCATCTTTTCGGCCGCCCTCCGTTGCGACTATGTCTTACAACGTCCGGAATTGCTGCAAGTTGTTAAATATTTCGCCAGAAGGATAATTCATTTGGAGAACGTAAGTTACGAAATTACGAACAGAACAATCCTGGACGTCAACCAACTCATTGGCAGCTTGGAAATCACCTCGGACGACAAACTCAACCGGTTGCCGATTTTGGTGCAGTTCTTGAACATGAAGAATCTTTCTGAACTGCTCCAAGTGACCTTCGGACAGCATTTGAGTGTCGCAGAAGCTCTCGAGCTCATCTTTTCGGCCGCCCTCCGTTGCGACTATGTCTTACAACGTCCGGAATTGCTGCAAGTTGTTAAATATTTCGCCAGAAGGATAATTCATTTGGAGAACGTAAGTTACGAAATTACGAACAGAACAATCCTGGACGTCAACCAACTCATTGGCAGCTTGGAAATCACCTCGGACGACAAACTCAACCGGTTGCCGATTTTGGTGCAGTTCTTGAACATGAAGAATCTTTCTGAACTGCTCCAAGTGACCTTCGGACAGCATTTGAGTGTCGCAGAAGCTCTCGAGCTCATCTTTTCGGCCGCCCTCCGTTGCGACTATGTCTTACAACGTCCGGAATTGCTGCAAGTTGTTAAATATTTCGCCAGAAGGATAATTCATTTGGAGAACGTAAGTTACGAAATTACGAACAGAACAATCCTGGACGTCAACCAACTCATTGGCAGCTTGGAAATCACCTCGGACGACAAACTCAACCGGTTGCCGATTTTGGTGCAGTTCTTGAACATGAAGAATCTTTCTGAACTGCTCCAAGTGACCTTCGGACAGCATTTGAGTGTCGCAGAAGCTCTCGAGCTCATCTTTTCGGCCGCCCTCCGTTGCGACTATGTCTTACAACGTCCGGAATTGCTGCAAGTTGTTAAATATTTCGCCAGAAGGATAATTCATTTGGAGAACGTAAGTTACGAAATTACGAACAGAACAATCCTGGACGTCAACCAAATCATTGGCAGCTTGGAAATCACCTCGGACGACAAACTCAACCGGTTGCCGATTTTGGTGCAGTTCTTGAACATGAAGAATCTTTCTGAACTGCTCCAAGTGACCTTCGGACAGCATTTGAGTGTCGCAGAAGCTCTCGAGCTCATCTTTTCGGCCGCCCTCCGTTGCGACTATGTCTTACAACGTCCGGAATTGCTGCAAGTTGTTAAATATTTCGCCAGAAGGATAATTCATTTGGAGAACGTAAGTTACGAAATTACGAACAGAACAATCCTGGACGTCAACCAAATCATTGGCAGCTTGGAAATCACCTCGGACGACAAACTCAACCGGTTGCCGATTTTGGTGCAGTTCTTGAACATGAAGAATCTTTCTGAACTGCTCCAAGTGACCTTCGGACAGCATTTGAGTGTCGCAGAAGCTCTCGAGCTCATCTTTTCGGCCGCCCTCCGTTGCGACTATGTCTTACAACGTCCGGAATTGCTGCAAGTTGTTAAATATTTCGCCAGAAGGATAATTCATTTGGAGAACGTAAGTTACGAAATTACGAACAGAACAATCCTGGACGTCAACCAAATCATTGGCAGCTTGGAAATCACCTCGGACGACAAACTCAACCGGTTGCCGATTTTGGTGCAGTTCTTGAACATGAAGAATCTTTCTGAACTGCTCCAAGTGACCTTCGGACAGCATTTGAGTGTCGCAGAAGCTCTCGAGCTCATCTTTTCGGCCGCCCTCCGTTGCGACTATGTCTTACAACGTCCGGAATTGCTGCAAGTTGTTAAATATTTCGCCAGAAGGATAATTCATTTGGAGAACGTAAGTTACGAAATTACGAACAGAACAATCCTGGACGTCAACCAAATCATTGGCAGCTTGGAAATCACCTCGGACGACAAACTCAACCGGTTGCCGATTTTGGTGCAGTTCTTGAACATGAAGAATCTTTCTGAACTGCTCCAAGTGACCTTCGGACAGCATTTGAGTGTCGCAGAAGCTCTCGAGCTCATCTTTTCGGCCGCCCTCCGTTGCGACTATGTCTTACAACGTCCGGAATTGCTGCAAGTTGTTAAATATTTCGCCAGAAGGATAATTCATTTGGAGAACGTAAGTTACGAAATTACGAACAGAACAATCCTGGACGTCAACCAAATCATTGGCAGCTTGGAAATCACCTCGGACGACAAACTCAACCGGTTGCCGATTTTGGTGCAGTTCTTGAACATGAAGAATCTTTCTGAACTGCTCCAAGTGACCTTCGGACAGCATTTGAGTGTCGCAGAAGCTCTCGAGCTCATCTTTTCGGCCGCCCTCCGTTGCGACTATGTCTTACAACGTCCGGAATTGCTGCAAGTTGTTAAATATTTCGCCAGAAGGATAATTCATTTGGAGAACGTAAGTTACGAAATTACGAACAGAACAATCCTGGACGTCAACCAAATCATTGGCAGCTTGGAAATCACCTCGGACGACAAACTCAACCGGTTGCCGATTTTGGTGCAGTTCTTGAACATGAAGAATCTTTCTGAACTGCTCCAAGTGACCTTCGGACAGCATTTGAGTGTCGCAGAAGCTCTCGAGCTCATCTTTTCGGCCGCCCTCCGTTGCGACTATGTCTTACAACGTCCGGAATTGCTGCAAGTTGTTAAATATTTCGCCAGAAGGATAATTCATTTGGAGAACGTAAGTTACGAAATTACGAACAGAACAATCCTGGACGTCAACCAAATCATTGGCAGCTTGGAAATCACCTCGGACGACAAACTCAACCGGTTGCCGATTTTGGTGCAGTTCTTGAACATGAAGAATCTTTCTGAACTGCTCCAAGTGACCTTCGGACAGCATTTGAGTGTCGCAGAAGCTCTCGAGCTCATCTTTTCGGCCGCCCTCCGTTGCGACTATGTCTTACAACGTCCGGAATTGCTGCAAGTTGTTAAATATTTCGCCAGAAGGATAATTCATTTGGAGAACGTAAGTTACGAAATTACGAACAGAACAATCCTGGACGTCAACCAAATCATTGGCAGCTTGGAAATCACCTCGGACGACAAACTCAACCGGTTGCCGATTTTGGTGCAGTTCTTGAACATGAAGAATCTTTCTGAACTGCTCCAAGTGACCTTCGGACAGCATTTGAGTGTCGCAGAAGCTCTCGAGCTCATCTTTTCGGCCGCCCTCCGTTGCGACTATGTCTTACAACGTCCGGAATTGCTGCAAGTTGTTAAATATTTCGCCAGAAGGATAATTCATTTGGAGAACGTAAGTTACGAAATTACGAACAGAACAATCCTGGACGTCAACCAAATCATTGGCAGCTTGGAAATCACCTCGGACGACAAACTCAACCGGTTGCCGATTTTGGTGCAGTTCTTGAACATGAAGAATCTTTCTGAACTGCTCCAAGTGACCTTCGGACAGCATTTGAGTGTCGCAGAAGCTCTCGAGCTCATCTTTTCGGCCGCCCTCCGTTGCGACTATGTCTTACAACGTCCGGAATTGCTGCAAGTTGTTAAATATTTCGCCAGAAGGATAATTCATTTGGAGAACGTAAGTTACGAAATTACGAACAGAACAATCCTGGACGTCAACCAACTCATTGGCAGCTTGGAAATCACCTCGGACGACAAACTCAACCGGTTGCCGATTTTGGTGCAGTTCTTGAACATGAAGAATCTTTCTGAACTGCTCCAAGTGACCTTCGGACAGCATTTGAGTGTCGCAGAAGCTCTCGAGCTCATCTTTTCGGCCGCCCTCCGTTGCGACTATGTCTTACAACGTCCGGAATTGCTGCAAGTTGTTAAATATTTCGCCAGAAGGATAATTCATTTGGAGAACGTAAGTTACGAAATTACGAACAGAACAATCCTGGACGTCAACCAACTCATTGGCAGCTTGGAAATCACCTCGGACGACAAACTCAACCGGTTGCCGATTTTGGTGCAGTTCTTGAACATGAAGAATCTTTCTGAACTGCTCCAAGTGACCTTCGGACAGCATTTGAGTGTCGCAGAAGCTCTCGAGCTCATCTTTTCGGCCGCCCTCCGTTGCGACTATGTCTTACAACGTCCGGAATTGCTGCAAGTTGTTAAATATTTCGCCAGAAGGATAATTCATTTGGAGAACGTAAGTTACGAAATTACGAACAGAACAATCCTGGACGTCAACCAAATCATTGGCAGCTTGGAAATCACCTCGGACGACAAACTCAACCGGTTGCCGATTTTGGTGCAGTTCTTGAACATGAAGAATCTTTCTGAACTGCTCCAAGTGACCTTCGGACAGCATTTGAGTGTCGCAGAAGCTCTCGAGCTCATCTTTTCGGCCGCCCTCCGTTGCGACTATGTCTTACAACGTCCGGAATTGCTGCAAGTTGTTAAATATTTCGCCAGAAGGATAATTCATTTGGAGAACGTAAGTTACGAAATTACGAACAGAACAATCCTGGACGTCAACCAAATCATTGGCAGCTTGGAAATCACCTCGGACGACAAACTCAACCGGTTGCCGATTTTGGTGCAGTTCTTGAACATGAAGAATCTTTCTGAACTGCTCCAAGTGACCTTCGGACAGCATTTGAGTGTCGCAGAAGCTCTCGAGCTCATCTTTTCGGCCGCCCTCCGTTGCGACTATGTCTTACAACGTCCGGAATTGCTGCAAGTTGTTAAATATTTCGCCAGAAGGATAATTCATTTGGAGAACGTAAGTTACGAAATTACGAACAGAACAATCCTGGACGTCAACCAAATCATTGGCAGCTTGGAAATCACCTCGGACGACAAACTCAACCGGTTGCCGATTTTGGTGCAGTTCTTGAACATGAAGAATCTTTCTGAACTGCTCCAAGTGACCTTCGGACAGCATTTGAGTGTCGCAGAAGCTCTCGAGCTCATCTTTTCGGCCGCCCTCCGTTGCGACTATGTCTTACAACGTCCGGAATTGCTGCAAGTTGTTAAATATTTCGCCAGAAGGATAATTCATTTGGAGAACGTAAGTTACGAAATTACGAACAGAACAATCCTGGACGTCAACCAACTCATTGGCAGCTTGGAAATCACCTCGGACGACAAACTCAACCGGTTGCCGATTTTGGTGCAGTTCTTGAACATGAAGAATCTTTCTGAACTGCTCCAAGTGACCTTCGGACAGCATTTGAGTGTCGCAGAAGCTCTCGAGCTCATCTTTTCGGCCGCCCTCCGTTGCGACTATGTCTTACAACGTCCGGAATTGCTGCAAGTTGTTAAATATTTCGCCAGAAGGATAATTCATTTGGAGAACGTAAGTTACGAAATTACGAACAGAACAATCCTGGACGTCAACCAACTCATTGGCAGCTTGGAAATCACCTCGGACGACAAACTCAACCGGTTGCCGATTTTGGTGCAGTTCTTGAACATGAAGAATCTTTCTGAACTGCTCCAAGTGACCTTCGGACAGCATTTGAGTGTCGCAGAAGCTCTCGAGCTCATCTTTTCGGCCGCCCTCCGTTGCGACTATGTCTTACAACGTCCGGAATTGCTGCAAGTTGTTAAATATTTCGCCAGAAGGATAATTCATTTGGAGAACGTAAGTTACGAAATTACGAACAGAACAATCCTGGACGTCAACCAAATCATTGGCAGCTTGGAAATCACCTCGGACGACAAACTCAACCGGTTGCCGATTTTGGTGCAGTTCTTGAACATGAAGAATCTTTCTGAACTGCTCCAAGTGACCTTCGGACAGCATTTGAGTGTCGCAGAAGCTCTCGAGCTCATCTTTTCGGCCGCCCTCCGTTGCGACTATGTCTTACAACGTCCGGAATTGCTGCAAGTTGTTAAATATTTCGCCAGAAGGATAATTCATTTGGAGAACGTAAGTTACGAAATTACGAACAGAACAATCCTGGACGTCAACCAACTCATTGGCAGCTTGGAAATCACCTCGGACGACAAACTCAACCGGTTGCCGATTTTGGTGCAGTTCTTGAACATGAAGAATCTTTCTGAACTGCTCCAAGTGACCTTCGGACAGCATTTGAGTGTCGCAGAAGCTCTCGAGCTCATCTTTTCGGCCGCCCTCCGTTGCGACTATGTCTTACAACGTCCGGAATTGCTGCAAGTTGTTAAATATTTCGCCAGATGGATAATTCATTTGGAGAACGTAAGTTACGAAATTACGAACAGAACAATCCTGGACGTCAACCAACTCATTGGCAGCTTGGAAATCACCTCGGACGACAAACTCAACCGGTTGCCGATTTTGGTGCAGTTCTTGAACATGAAGAATCTTTCTGAACTGCTCCAAGTGACCTTCGGACAGCATTTGAGTGTCGCAGAAGCTCTCGAGCTCATCTTTTCGGCCGCCCTCCGTTGCGACTATGTCTTACAACGTCCGGAATTGCTGCAAGTTGTTAAATATTTCGCCGGAAAGATAAATCATTTGGAGAAAGGTTTGGTGGAGGTTCATTACGTTTCGGACTCGAGGGTCATCTCGTTGGACTGGGTGTCCACGTTCGGCGCCTTCAATGTTGAGGCTTTGGCCAAAGACGGCCTTTTTGGTCACTACGAGCTCTTTTACGATTGGATCCGTGTCGCGGCTAGTTACTACGTCTTCGAATTCCACGCCAATTTGTACAGAACGAAAGGGGAATTTTTGAAGGCATTTTTGGAATACTTGCTGTATTTGGAGATTGATCCAAACATCAAATTGAGCATCGGAATCCTCCAGCATTATGTCCTGTTGGGAGGAAAGGGGTCTGCACCTTTGGAGTATTTAGAATAATTGATTTTGTAATTAAATCTCCTTCGGTTGAATTTAATTGAATATGCAATAAAAATTGTAAGTTAGATTAAAAATTTTATGTAATCAATTAAAATTAATTAATCGAACCTCAACAAATCAAATGTGCATTTTCATCGCACTCCTGCTGGTAAATGTAACAGTTTTTTCAACTAAAAAAAATCCTAAAAACTTTCCTCCAGTTCTTTTCGATCAGCTGCGAAGACACTCAGATGCAGTACAACACCCGCCCCCTGGCGGAAGCCAAAATCGACATAATCGACGCCTTAGGGGCCGCCATCCATCTTGCCCACAACGTCCCTGTAAGAACCAAAAAAAAAAAAAAAATCCCCAAACGAATCTTTTTACAGTTAACCTCAACGATAACGGTCAGGGCCAAAATAATTTTGGTACAATTATAAAATTCCTGTATTTCAGAATCTCCCCTGAAACTTATGCCAAAATAATATCGAAAATCAACCAATCAAAACAATCAATTCAAATTTAAAACTACAATAAAGAACCTCTTCATAAAGTGCCAAAACAATTTTGGTACAATTATAAAACTACCAATTTTCAGAGTCGCGCCAGAAACTTGTTCCAAATAATATCGAAAACCTGTGAATGTTTCACTATGTAATTAATTCTCCAAAAAATCAACGAATTAAAATATCGAGTTCAAATTTAAAATTACAAGAAGGAACATCTTCACACAGCACCAAAATAAGTTTGGTAGAATTATAAAATTCCTGAATTTCAGAATCTCCCCTGAAACTTGTGCCAAATATAATCGAAAATCAACCAATCAAAACAATCAATTCTAATTTAAAACCACAATGAAGAACATCTTCATAAAGTACCAAAACAATTTTGGTACAATTATAAAACTACCAATTTTCAGAGTCGCGCCAGAAACTTGTTCCAAATAATATCGAAAACCTGTGAATGTTTCACTATGTAATAAATTTTCCAAAAATCAACGAATTAAAATATCGAGTTCAAATTGAAACTTACAAGAAAGAACATCTTCACACCACCAAAATAATTTTGGTAGAATTATAAAATTCCTGAATTTCATAATCTCCCCTGAAACTAGTGCCAAATAATATCGAAAATCAACCAATCAAAACAATCAATTCAAATTTAAAGCTACAATAAAGAACATCTTCATAAAGTGCCAAAACAATTTTGGTACAATTATAAAACTACCAATTTTCAGAGTCACGCCAGAAACTTGTTCCAAATAATATCGAAAACCTGTGAATGTTTCACTATGTAATTAATTCTCAAAAAAATTAAAATTACAAGAAAGGCCATCTTCATACAGCACCAAAATAATTTTGGTAGAATTATGGAACTCCTGAAACCTAAGACCATGCAAATTGCAGTACACATTTTCATAAACTATGTTCAGTTCAATTTTTTTTGTTTTCATTTTTTCTCTTTTTCTTTTCTTTCTTAACAGTGCAATTGTTTATTTAGAACAGGTAAATAATCACAACATAACCTCAACAGTGTAAAAACTCTAACAATATCCCCGAAAGAGAAACACGAAAAGATAAACCCAGTTTGGTTAGGTTAGGTTTGGTAAGATTAGGTTAGGTTAGGTTTAAGATTTCTATCTCCGTCAATCTTAGAGCACATCGATTTTTAATTGCACCATCGTGTTCCTCGCAAAAAAATACATAAGTTTTCATGTTTATATGACGCTCTAAACAAGAAAGAAAAAAACAGTTTTTTTCTTAATTTGGCTTTTTCCTCTCTCTCACTCTTTCATAAAATGTGCTCAGGGTTGAATCTTAAAAGTTGGTTTTCCTAGGTAAAACCATGCAAATTGCAGTGCACAATTTCATAAAGTGTCCTCAAGTCAATGATTTTTTTTTTTTTTTTGTTAGAATCCACATTTTCATTTCCCCTGAAACTTGCGCCAAATATCAAAAATCAACCAACTAAAACAATCAATCAATCAATTCAAATTTAAAACTACAATAAAGTCTTCATGAAGTGCCAAAATAATTTTGGTACAATTACAAAACTACTGATTTTCAGAGTTTCACCCGAAACTTGTACCAAATAATGGCAAAAATCTGTGCTTCTCTCACATTGAAATTAATTCCTCAAAAATTTGCCAGACCAAAATGTCAACTTGATATCACAGAAAAAATTAGGTTGGATTGTAAAATTTTGAGAATCTCACCTGAAACTGTCAAGAAGTCCACATTCCTGCCGCCTGAAAAAACCAACGAATTAATTGCATTAATTAAATGAACAAAATTAAGAAACGCAATTACTACCAATAAAAAATAACGGCCAATTATTTATTTCTACAAATAAAATCAATCGAAACAATTAAACAATTCCAAATCATGAACTATGCGATTCTTTGCCTTGTAAGTGGAACCATTTTGAAATCGATTTAAATCAATTTGATTTTTTAGGTTGTTGTGGTCTCCGTCGCCGCCATCGACAAACGGTACAAATATGGCACGTGCCAACTCGCCGACGCGGAAGACGACATCTCCCAAACCCTAAACGCGGCGATCCTCTTCCAACACGGAACCTTGAGAGAAAAACGCGCCATCAAAGAGATCAAGCGATTCCTGTTGAGCAAAGCCAGCATCCAATACTTCCAGGCCTTCTACCGCCCCAACGGCGAGCTGAACCCGGTCGTGAAGTTCCTGCGGGCGATTTTCCACAATCTGGAGCCACGTCATTCGGCGTGGGAGGCGCTGTCCATCGCCATCGAGTGAGCCAATCAATTTTTAACTGCCCAATTCAACAGACCAATTTATTTAGTTACTTGGAACGCAAAGTCAACCTGAACCTGTTGGAGAAGAAGCGGAAGAAGAGCTTCTCCGGCTCTGAGTACCAACTGGACACTATCAGTTCCACAGGCGAGCAGTGCAAGAAGTTCCACACCAAGCCAAAATCGCTGAACGTTCTGGATACTGACAGCGATTATGAAGTTGTTGCTGAAGAAAAATCGATTCCAACCTACGATGATAACGCGATTTCGCGACGTGTCCGGTCCAAGAGGGACATTGCTGGAGGTTTTGGAAACCACCAACTAGGAAAACTATTCGACATCATTACAGGAATTCGTGATAATGTGAAGACGGTATTTCCAACGTCCAACAATTGGCGAACGCATGAAGACAATGAGAAAGAAGTTGAAAATGCCGCAACTGAAGTAGTTGAAAATTCGACCCTGGGTCAGAAAGAACCGATCCCGATGGAGGATATTATAGAGGAAAAACCAACACCAGCAAACTCAGAACCCAATGGTGAAGTTGGCCAAATGGAAGAAACAACTAGAATCTCAGAACCCTCTACTAAAAATAATCAAATGGTAGCTCCTACTTTAAGTCAAGACGAAAGTTCTGATTTGGTTGAGGAAGACTCCGTAGAACAATACCAAAACTCAAATTCACCTCCACGAACGCACCTTAACCCAGAACCCATTGGTGAAATTGACCATATGGATAAGGCAGCTCCAATATCAAAACCCATTGGTAAGTTTGTACAAATGCTAGCACCTAATTTAAATCAGGACGAAGGTTCTGATTCGGTTGAGCAAGACTTCTCAGAAGAATCCCAATACTCAAATTCGCCGCCTCCACGAACACACTTCAACCTAGAACCCATTGGTGAACTTGACCATATGGATAGAGCCGCTCCAATATCAAAACCCATTGATAAGCTTGCACAAATGGTAGCATCTAATTTAAATCAGGACGAAGGTTCTGATTCGGTTGAAGAAGACTCGAAAGAACAATCCCAAAACCCAAATTCACCGCCTATACAAACAACCTTCAACTTAGATCCATTTGGTGAATTTGACCAAATGGATGGAGCAGCCCCAATCTCAGAACCCATTGGTAAACTTATTCAAATGCTGGCACCTAATTTAAAACAGGACGAAATTTCTGATTCGGTTCAGCAAGACTTGACAGAAAAATCCCAAAATCTAAATTCAGCGCCTTTACAAAAACCCTCCAACTTGGAACCGTTTGGCGAACCTAACCAAATGGATGGAGCAGGCTCAATCTCAGAACCCATTAATAAACTTGTTCAAATGATGGCACCTAATTCAAAACAAGACGAAAGTTCTGATTCCGTTCAGCAAGACTTGGCAGAAAAATCACAAAATCTAAATTCAGCGCCTTTACAAAAACCCTTCAACTTGGAACCGTTTGGCGAACCTATCCAAATGAATGGAGCAGCCTCAATCTCAGAACCCATTGATAAACTTGTTCAAATGATGGCACCTAATTTAAAACAGGACGAAAGTTCTGATTCGGTTCAGCAAGACTTGGCAGAAAAATCCCAAAATCTAAATTCACCGCCTCTTCAAAAACCCTTCAACTTAGAACCGTTTGGCGAACTTAACCAAATGAATGGAGAAGCCTCAATTTCAGAACCCATTAATAAACTTGTTCAAATGATAGCACCTAATTTCAATCAGGACGAAAGTACTAATTCGAATGAGCAAGACTCAGCAGAAAAATACCAAAACCCAAATTCACCGCCGCCACAAACACCCCTCAACTTAGAACCCACTGGTGAACCTGTCCAAATGGATAGAACACATAATTTAAATAAAGAAGAAAGTTCTGATTCGGTTGACCAAAACTTGACAGAAAAACCCCAAAACCCAAATTCCCGGGCTCCACAAACACCCCTAAGCTTACAACTTGAACAAATTGAAGGAGCAACCAAAAACTTAGAACCCATTAGTAAACTTATTCAAATGGTTGCACCTAATTTAAATCTGGACGTAAGTTCTGATTTGGTTGAGCAAGACTTTGCAGAAAAATCCCAAATCCCCAATTCACCGCGTCCACAAGGTCCAATTGAGGTAGGAAATAAAACACCGATAGCTACTCTGGAATTGGAAGATGCCATCTTGGCTAGCAGTGAAGAAGATTCGGCAGAGATTGGCGAAAAGTTGCCAGAAAATTTGATCGGCAATGAAAATCCAAGATCCTCGGTTCCACAAAATGCAACGTCGACAAATACCCAAGAAACTGTGGGTTTTCAAGAAAAAGTACAAGACTTAAAAAAATCGTCGGACTCTCAAAATCCGATTTCAGTAGGTTATGAAACAGTGGTAGTTCCCGAAGAACCTATGAGCTCTCAAGAAAATTCGACAGGACAAAATAAAAATTTGGTTAACGAGAAACCACCAGCTGCACAAAATATAACCTTAACAGGAAACTTGGTGGTTGAAGAAGATTCAAAATTGCCGAACCCTCAAAATGGAACAGCGAAAGTTGGCCAAAAAGCTTTGGGCGCTGAAGAAAATTCAACAAGAGGAAAAATGGCACAAAAGCTAAATGTGACAGACAATGAAAAATCGACAGCTGCACAAAATATAACCTTACCAGGAAATTTGACTGTGGGGGAAAACCCAAAAGCACCGAACCCTCAAAATGGAACAGCGAAAGAAACTTTGGGATCTCAACAAAATTCGAGAATAGGAATCATAGCACAAAAGCTAAATGTGACTGACAATGAAAAATCGCTAGCTGCTCAAAATATAACCTTACCAGGAAATTTGACGGTGGCCGAAAACCCAAAAGCACAGAACCATCAAAATGAAACAGCGACAGTTGCCCAAGAAGCTTTGGGCAATCAAGAAAATTCAACAAGAGGAAAAATAGCACAAGAGTTAAATGTGACTGACAATGAAAAATCGCCAGCTGCACAAAATATAACCTTACCAGGAAATTCGACTGTGGCGGAAAACCCAAAAGCACCGAACCCTCAAAATGGAACAGCGACAGTTGGCCAAAAAGCTTTGAGCGCTCAAGAAAATTCAACAAGAGGAAAAATAGCACAAAAGCTAAATATGACAGACAATGAAAAATCGCCAGCTGCACAAAATATAACCTCACCAGGAAATTTGACTTTGGCGGAAAACCCAAAAGCACCAAACCTTCAAAATGGAACAGCGACAGTTGGCCAAGAAGCTTTGGGCAATCAAGAAAATTCAACAAGAGGAAAAATAACACAAAAGCTAAATGTGACTGACAATGAAAAATCGCCACTTGCACAAAATATAATCTCACCAGGAAATTTGACTGTGGCGAAAAACCCAAAAGCACCAAACCTTCAAAATGGAACAGCGACAGTTGGCCAAGAAGCTTTGGGCGATCAAGAAAATTCAACAAGAGAAAAAACAACAGAAAAACTAAATGTGACTGACATTGAAAAATCGCCAGTTGCACAAAACATAACCTCACCAGGAAAATTGACTTTGGCGGAAAACCCAAAAGCATCCAACCCTCAAAATGGAACATCGACAGTTGTTCAAGAAGCTTTGGGCGCTCAAGAAAATTCAACCAGAGATAAACTAGCACAAAAGCCAAATGTAACAGACAATGAAAAAACGCCAGCTACTCAAAATATAACCTTACCAGGAAATTTGACTGTGGCGGAAAACCCAAAAGCACCAAACCCTCAAAATGAAACAGCGACAGTTGCCCAAGGAGCTTTGGGCGCTCAAGAAAATTCAACAAGAGGAAAAATAGCACAAAAGCTAAATGTGACTGACAATGAAAAATCGCCAGCTGCACAAAACATAACCTTACCAGGAAATTCCACTGTGGCGGAAAACCCAAAAGTATCAAACCCTCAAAATGGAACAGCGATAGTTGTCCAAGAAACTTTGGGCGCTCAAGAAAATTCAACAAGAGGAAAAATAGCACAAAAGCTAAATGTGACTGACAATGAAAAATCGCCAGTTGCACAAAATATAATCTCACCAGGAAATTTGACTGTGGCGAAAAACCCAAAAGCACCAAACCTTCAAAATGGAACAGCGACAGTTGGCCAAGGAGCTTTGGGCGCTCAAGAAAATTCAACAAAAGAAAAAATAGCACAAAAGCTAAATATGACAGACAATGAAAAACCGACAGCTGCACAAAATATAACCTCACCAGGAAATTTGACTGTGGCGGAAAACCCAAAAGCACCAAACCTTCAAAATGGAACAGCGACAGTTGGCCAAGGAGCTTTGGGCAATCAAGAAAATTCAACAAGAGGAAAAATAGCACAAAAGCTAAATGTGACTGACAATGAAAAATCGCCAGCTGCACAAAACATAACCTTACCAGGAAATTCCACTGTGGCGGAAAACCCAAAAGTATCAAACCCTCAAAATGGAACAGCGATAGTTGTCCAAGAAACTTTGGGCGCTCAAGAAAATTCAACAAGAGGAAAAATAGCACAAAAGCTAAATGTGACTGACAATGAAAAATCGCCAGCTGCACAAAACATAACCTTACCAGGAAATTCCACTGTGGCGGAAAACCCAAAAGCATCAAACCCTCAAAATGGAACAGCGATAGTTGTCCAAGAAACTTTGGGCAATCAAGAAAATTCAACAAGAGGAAAAATAGCACAAAAGCTAAATGTGACTGACAATGAAAAATCGCCAGCTGCACAAAACATAACCTTACCAGGAAATTCCACTGTGGCGGAAAACCCAAAAGCATCAAACCCTCAAAATGGAACAGCGATAGTTGTCCAAGAAACTTTGGGCAATCAAGAAAATTCAACAAGAGGAAAAATAGCACAAAAACTAAATGTGACTGACGATGAAAAATCGCCAGTTGCACAAAATATAATCTCACCAGGAAATTTGACTGTGGCGAAAAACCCAAAAGCACCAAACCTTCAAAATGGAACAGCGACAGTTGGCCAAGGAGCTTTGGGCGCTCAAGAAAATTCAACAAAAGAAAAAATAGCACAAAAGCTAAATATGACAGACAATGAAAAACCGACAGCTGCACAAAATATAACCTCACCAGGAAATTTGACTGTGGCGGAAAACCCAAAAGCACCAAACCTTCAAAATGGAACAGCGACAGTTGGCCAAGGAGCTTTGGGCAATCAAGAAAATTCAACAAGAGGAAAAATAGCACAAAAGCTAAATGTGACTGACAATGAAAAATCGCCAGCTGCACAAAATGTAACCTTACCAGGAAATTCCACTGTGGCGGAAAACCCAAAAGCATCAAACCCTCAAAATGGAACAGCGATAGTTGTCCAAGAAACTTTGGGCAGTCAAGAAAATTCAACAAGAGGAAAAATAGCACAAAAGCTAAATGTGACTGACAATGAAAAATCGCCAGCTGCACAAAACATAACCTTACCAGGAAATTCCACTGTGGCGGAAAACCCAAAAGCATTAAACCCTCAAAATGGAACAGCGATAGTTGTCCAAGAAACTTTGGGCAATCAAGAAAATTCAACAAGAGGAAAAATAGCACAAAAGCTAAATGTGACTGACAATGAAAAATCGCCAGCTGCACAAAACATAACCTTACCAGGAAATTCCACTGTGGCGGAAAACCCAAAAGCATCAAACCCTCAAAATGGAACAGCGATAGTTGTCCAAGAAACTTTGGGCAATCAAGAAAATTCAACAAGAGGAAAAATAGCACAAAAGCTAAATGTGACTGACAATGAAAAATCGCCAGCTGCACAAAACATAACCTTACCAGGAAATTCCACTGTGGCGGAAAACCCAAAAGCATCGAACCCTCAAAATGAAACAGCGACTTTTGCCCAAGAAGCTTTGGGCAATCAAGAAAATTCAACAAGAGGAAAAATAACACAAAAGCTAAATGTGACTGACAATGAAAAATCGCCAGTTGCACAAAATATAATCTCACCAGGAAATTTGACTGTGGCGAAAAACCCAAAAGCACCAAACCTTCAAAATGGAACAGCGACAGTTGGCCAAGGAGCTTTGGGCGCTCAAGAAAATTCAACAAAAGAAAAAATAGCACAAAAGCTAAATATGACAGACAATGAAAAACCGACAGCTGCACAAAATATAACCTCACCAGGAAATTTGACTGTGGCGGAAAACCCAAAAGCACCAAACCTTCAAAATGGAACAGCGACAGTTGGCCAAGGAGCTTTGGGCAATCAAGAAAATTCAACAAGAGGAAAAATAGCACAAAAGCTAAATGTGACTGACAATGAAAAATCGCCAGCTGCACAAAACATAACCTTACCAGGAAATTCCACTGTGGCGGAAAACCCAAAAGTATCAAACCCTCAAAATGGAACAGCGATAGTTGTCCAAGAAACTTTGGGCGCTCAAGAAAATTCAACAAGAGGAAAAATAGCACAAAAGCTAAATGTGACTGACAATGAAAAATCGCCAGCTGCACAAAACATAACCTTACCAGGAAATTCCACTGTGGCGGAAAACCCAAAAGCATCAAACCCTCAAAATGGAACAGCGATAGTTGTCCAAGAAACTTTGGGCAATCAAGAAAATTCAACAAGAGGAAAAATAGCACAAAAGCTAAATGTGACTGACAATGAAAAATCGCCAGCTGCACAAAACATAACCTTACCAGGAAATTCCACTGTGGCGGAAAACCCAAAAGCATCAAACCCTCAAAATGGAACAGCGATAGTTGTCCAAGAAACTTTGGGCAATCAAGAAAATTCAACAAGAGGAAAAATAGCACAAAAGCTAAATGTGACTGACAATGAAAAATCGCCAGCTGCACAAAACATAACCTTACCAGGAAATTCCACTGTGGCGGAAAACCCAAAAGTATCAAACCCTCAAAATGGAACAGCGATAGTTGTCCAAGAAACTTTGGGCGCTCAAGAAAATTCAACAAGAGGAAAAATAGCACAAAAGCTAAATGTGACTGACAATGAAAAATCGCCAGCTGCACAAAACATAACCTTACCAGGAAATTCCACTGTGGCGGAAAACCCAAAAGCATCAAACCCTCAAAATGGAACAGCGATAGTTGTCCAAGAAACTTTGGGCAATCAAGAAAATTCAACAAGAGGAAAAATAGCACAAAAGCTAAATGTGACTGACAATGAAAAATCGCCAGCTGCACAAAACATAACCTTACCAGGAAATTCCACTGTGGCGGAAAACCCAAAAGCATCAAACCCTCAAAATGGAACAGCGATAGTTGTCCAAGAAACTTTGGGCAATCAAGAAAATTCAACAAGAGGAAAAATAGCACAAAAACTAAATGTGACTGACGATGAAAAATCGCCAGCTGCACAAAACATAACCTTACCAGGAAATTCCACTGTGGCGGAAAACCCAAAAGCATCGAACCCTCAAAATGAAACAGCGACTTTTGCCCAAGAAGCTTTGGGCAATCAAGAAAATTCAACAAGAGGAAAAATAACACAAAAGCTAAATGTGACTGACAATGAAAAATCGCCAGTTGCACAAAATATAATCTCACCAGGAAATTTGACTGTGGCGAAAAACCCAAAAGCACCAAACCTTCAAAATGGAACAGCGACAGTTGGCCAAGGAGCTTTGGGCGCTCAAGAAAATTCAACAAAAGAAAAAATAGCACAAAAGCTAAATGTGACTGACAATGAAAAATCGCCAGCTGCACAAAATATAACCTTACCAGGAAATTCCACTGTGGCGGAAAACCCAAAAGCATCAAACCCTCAAAATGGAACAGCGATAGTTGTCCAAGAAACTTTGGGCAATCAAGAAAATTCAACAAGAGGAAAAATAGCACAAAAACTAAATGTGACTGACGATGAAAAATCGCCAGCTGCACAAAACATAACCTTACCAGGAAATTCCACTGTGGCGGAAAACCCAAAAGCATCGAACCCCCAAAATGAAACAGCGACTTTTGCCCAAGAAGCTTTGGGCAATCAAGAAAATTCAACAAGAGGAAAAATAACACAAAAGCTAAATGTGACTGACAATGAAAAATCGCCAGTTGCACAAAATATAATCTCACCAGGAAATTTGACTGTGGCGAAAAACCCAAAAGCACCAAACCTTCAAAATGGAACAGCGACAGTTGGCCAAGGAGCTTTGGGCGCTCAAGAAAATTCAACAAAAGAAAAAATAGCACAAAAGCTAAATGTGACTGACAATGAAAAATCGCCAGCTGCACAAAATATAACCTTACCAGGAAATTCCACTGTGGCGGAAAACCCAAAAGCATCAAACCCTCAAAATGGAACAGCGATAGTTGTCCAAGAAACTTTGGGCAGTCAAGAAAATTCAACAAGAGGAAAAATAGCACAAAAGCTAAATGTGACTGACAATGAAAAATCGCCAGCTGCACAAAACATAACCTTACCAGGAAATTCCACTGTGGCGGAAAACCCAAAAACATTAAACCCTCAAAATGGAACAGCGATAGTTGTCCAAGAAACTTTGGGCAATCAAGAAAATTCAACAAGAGGAAAAATAGCACAAAAGCTAAATGTGACTGACAATGAAAAATCGCCAGCTGCACAAAACATAACCTTACCAGGAAATTCCACTGTGGCGGAAAACCCAAAAGCATCAAACCCTCAAAATGGAACAGCGATAGTTGTCCAAGAAACTTTGGGCAATCAAGAAAATTCAACAAGAGGAAAAATAGCACAAAAACTAAATGTGACTGACGATGAAAAATCGCCAGCTGCACAAAACATAACCTTACCAGGAAATTCCACTGTGGCGGAAAACCCAAAAGCATCGAACCCTCAAAATGAAACAGCGACTTTTGCCCAAGAAGCTTTGGGCAATCAAGAAAATTCAACAAGAGGAAAAATAACACAAAAGCTAAATGTGACTGACAATGAAAAATCGCCAGTTGCACAAAATATAATCTCACCAGGAAATTTGACTGTGGCGAAAAACCCAAAAGCACCAAACCTTCAAAATGGAACAGCGACAGTTGGCCAAGGAGCTTTGGGCGCTCAAGAAAATTCAACAAAAGAAAAAATAGCACAAAAGCTAAATGTGACTGACAATGAAAAATCGCCAGCTGCACAAAATATAACCTTACCAGGAAATTCCACTGTGGCGGAAAACCCAAAAGCATCAAACCCTCAAAATGGAACAGCGATAGTTGTCCAAGAAACTTTGGGCAATCAAGAAAATTCAACAAGAGGAAAAATAGCACAAAAACTAAATGTGACTGACGATGAAAAATCGCCAGCTGCACAAAACATAACCTTACCAGGAAATTCCACTGTGGCGGAAAACCCAAAAGCATCGAACCCCCAAAATGAAACAGCGACTTTTGCCCAAGAAGCTTTGGGCAATCAAGAAAATTCAACAAGAGGAAAAATAACACAAAAGCTAAATGTGACTGACAATGAAAAATCGCCAGTTGCACAAAATATAATCTCACCAGGAAATTTGACTGTGGCGAAAAACCCAAAAGCACCAAACCTTCAAAATGGAACAGCGACAGTTGGCCAAGAAGCTTTGGGCGATCAAGAAAATTCAACAAGAGAAAAAACAACAGAAAAACTAAATGTGACTGACATTGAAAAATCGCCAGTTGCACAAAACATAACCTCACCAGGAAAATTGACTTTGGCGGAAAACCCAAAAGCATCCAACCCTCAAAATGGAACATCGACAGTTGTTCAAGAAGCTTTGGGCGCTCAAGAAAATTCAACCAGAGATAAACTAGCACAAAAGCCAAATGTAACAGACAATGAAAAAACGCCAGCTACTCAAAATATAACCTTACCAGGAAATTTGACTGTGGCGGAAAACCCAAAAGCACCAAACCCTCAAAATGGAACAGCGACAGTTGTCCAAGGAACTTTGATGTCTCAAGAAAATTCGACAGGAGAGGCAGAACAATTGCAAGAGTCAAACGTGGCTTACAGCGAAAACCCACCAGATGCGCAAAGTATAATCTTACCAGAAAATTCGACCTTGGAAGAAAACCCAAAATCACCGAATCCTCAAAATGGAACACCGACAGTTGGCCAAGAAACTTTGGGCCCTCAAGAAAATTCCACAGAAAGAGCAAAAGAATCCCAACAGTCAAGTTTAACTAATTCACCTTCTCAAAATACAAGTAACAACGAAGAAGCACCAAAACCTGTGGAAAATCCAGTTGGAGACATAACAATCCCTCTTCAAGATTCAGAGGACCCAACGCAAAACGTCGAATTCGTGGAAAAGCCCTTGTCGACCAACGAATACGATTCCTCCTACGAATCTCACCCAATCGAACCCACGATCGATCCCAAAGCGGAAGAAAAACTGATCCAAGAACTAAACTCCGAATTTCCAATGGCCCTAAAAGACGATGCAAACTCTACAACCCCCGGCCCAATGAAAGAAAACGAAGAAGCCAACCCAGAAGATCCCATACCATCAAAGTACCGCAAAAGCAACCAGTTCCAGGAACTCTCCAGCGAAGAGCTCGTGGACAATCCCGACCTGGTGGTCAAAACGCGGCCCAAAAACAAGAAGAAGAAATCAAACCCGAAAAACAAGAAGAGAAACAGACTGCTGAAGTTCTTCCAACAAAACCGCAGGAAGCGCTCCTTCGACCAAGACGCGTCCAACGAGGGAGGAGAAAACGGCGATTCGCAAGAGAAACTATTCTGGCGCAGATCGCTCCAACCCAACCAAGACAGACCCAACCAGGAGATAATTCCGATGGACGCTCTCGAGATCCCCATACACGAGATCAGGGACGACCTGAAGGTGCTGGCGAAGAGCGGAAAATACAGGAACATCGTCGACCACATGAAAGAGGAGGTCGCCATTATGGACCAGTTGCACGGCAGCTGGTACACCCAATACAACACGACCAACAATAAGGAGCCGATTTTCAATCAGCGGGAAATGAACGAGATGGGAGGAGAGCCCAAGAAGGCGAAATCAGTGACGAGGAGGAAACTGATTGGGCACTTGTTGGGTCATAGGAGGAACAGTAATTTGGAGTGAATTTGAATTGTTCAAATAAAATGTTTTAAACGTTTTCTTTTAAATTTACGTCCCTAATTACTAAAGATTAATTAATTCATCGACAGATCAATCCTCAAAAACAATTGTAAGGCATGTTTCTAAATGTCAGAATTTCCATAATTCGCAAATTGGAGGCCCATCAACGCGAAATGTGCCATATGTTCCACCAACTCATACTGGGGCCTATCAACACGGAATGAACCATACATTCCAGAGTCACATTCAGATTATGATGACGAAATTCACAATGACATTCCTTCACAAGTTCAAATTAATTATATTCCACATTATTACATGAGCCAATAATAACAAACTGTGAACTAAATACTCAAAATTTTCCTTATCAAAATATTATTCCACTGTTATTTCATAGTTTTAAGTCTTCACTTCTGTCGGCAGTCCCCAATAACTGCCAATTTTTTTTTCTCCTTAATATTACTTCAAGGTCAAGTTATTAGACATCATTGAATTTAGAAAAAAATCTTCTACCACATTGCATTGACGTTAATCTGGGAAGAAGTCCAAATTAATACCTTCTTGTAGTACTTATTCGACTAATTTTTTTTTTCTTTTGAAATTGGACAATACATAACTGAGTTAGAGCGTGGGACGTTTTGTATATTATTAATTATTGATATATGTATGTGGATTAGTTAGGTATGCCGATAGCAATTACGTTCAAAATTGAGAATACCGTATTTAGGCGTGTATAAGACGCACTTTTAATACCAAAAATAGATATGTAAAAATGGGGTGCGTCTTATACTCGGAATTTTAAAATTAAATACCGTAAACAACCTTTAGTTGCCACATTTCGCAGAACGAAGCAACTTTGCGAAATTCAGAAAAAAACAATTCCTCACAAATATTGTCTCAAAATTGAGGTGCGTCTTATACACGCACGCGTGCTATACACGCCTAAATACGGTATGTGTACAGCATTGACAGGTGAGAATAATCTGGTCACCCTAGTGTCCGTCAAGTTTTATTTCCCATGCAAGTTGTCTTTTCATTATTATAAATGTTTGAACCTAGTTTATTTCTAACAAGTGAGGCGTTTAGTTTTAAAACTGCCCTTTTTCCAAAATGTGGAAAATTTAATTAATTATTTTTAATTAATTTTTTTTTGACCAATGAAATGGTAAAGTGCTTCGAAGAATATTAAAATCTTTTTCATTTTTATACGAAAAATGGAAGATTTGCTAAATATTTGTACATGCACCGTTGAAGATATGCATTTAATTTACTAGTTTACTTTTAAATAATTGATTTATTGTATTCTTATAAATTATACATGTTATTGCAAAGTGATGAGAAAAATAATTATCAATAGGAGAAGAAAATAAATCATTTAAAAGATAATGTTCTAATTATTCTTAATAGTCTGTATCTTTATAGAAAGGAACTGTAGAGGTCGGCGAAGCCGTTACTTAAAAATCACCTTTATGATATGAAAACGTCATTGCGCACAGGGCAGTCGCAGACTTCAAATAAAAATTTATAAAAGCTTCAATTATCTTACATTAAATAACTAACTTGTATGTACTACTAGGTAATCATTATGAGGTCAATTCTTCTAGTAATTCTTCGGTTTGAATAGAGAATTCCGTTTTTTCATAAAGTTATTGCCAAGTTCTATCACTTTTAGATGTTTCCAAAAATTACTATCAGAACTTCGAATTGAATTACCTAATATCGTTTATTAAAAGCTGAAAACTAGTTAGTAAATATTTAATCCAAAAATTTAAATTAATCTAACAGTTCAAGTCAAGTTCCATAGAGGGCATTCTCCGAAACCATAACCTCAATCGCCAAATATTAAGGTTATCTTGTTGTGAGTTTTGTCAGGGTTTGAAGCAGGGAGAGGTTTTGCACGTGGTTTACAATTCAATTCATTTCCCGATAAAGATGGATAATGGCGATGATTTGAATTCATTTCAAATTAAATTAGAACAAACAGAACTTATAATAAAAGACGAGCCAGAAGAAGTTGCCATAGAAAACAGCTCACTTGATATCATATATGATCAAAGTTTTCCAACACACGGTATCAAGGATCCATTACTGAATACCCAGGTACAGTTTTACAGTTACAAACTAAACACATTTCACTTGAAACTTTTATAAGAAATTGCATAAAATAAACTACCAACGTGTGATGTTCCGTCTCATCAATTCTAACCTGCCAATTTTTGAGGCGGTCTCTTTGTCACGTTTACCATTTATCTACCTGGTTTTAGCAAAGAAATATCTTTGGTTAATTGTGTTTGTTAAATCAAATTCTTGCACATTTCAGGTAAATGTGGGTAATCTTGGTTTTGATGCACTTGAAGTTCAGTTAAAACAAGAAGAGCTGATGATAAAAGATGAACCTGAAGAAGTTACTGAAGAAACCACCTCACTTGAAATCAAGTTTGACGCAAGTCCTCTAACACTTGGCATTAGAGATCGTATTGCAAATACACAGGTAATTATTTATATTTACAATGTGAAGATCTAAATTAAATCTTTCTTGTTTTAATTTTTAGATCAAAGTAGACCCCTCCATACATAGAACTGAAGATTTGCTTAACATTTGTACTAAACACAAGGATGACGACTGTGGAAAAGTTTTTAGTGAAAATAAAAATCTAAAAGGGCACAAACATAGCCACAAGAGCAAGAAACGTTTCAAGTGCAAACGTTGTAAGAAAAGTTTTAAACACACTGGCGAATTCAAGAAACACGTGTTGTTTCATGTTGATAAGAAATCTTTGAACTGTCGACAGTGCAATAGATGTTTTACCGAAAATAGCAATCTTAAAAGACACATGTTGCTTCATAAGAGGCATAAACCTTTTAAATGTCAAGAGTGCAATAAAGGTTTTTCTGAAAATAGCCATCTTATAAGACACATGTTGATTCATAAGGGAGTTAAACCTTTTAAATGTCCTGATTGCAATAAATGTTACACTCAAAATGGCCATCTTAAAAGTCACATGTTGACTCATAAGGGACTGAAACCTTTTAAATGTCAAGACTGCAATAAAGGTTTTACCCAAAATAGCCATCTTATAAGACACATGTTGATTCATAAGGGAGTTAAACCTTTTAAATGTCAACAGTGCGATAAATGTTTCACCTTAAATCACAATCTTAAAACACACATGTTGATTCATACGGGACTTAAACCTTTTAAATGTCCTGAGTGCAATAAATGTTATACCCAAAATGGCCATCTTAAAAGTCACATGTTGATTCATAAGGGACTGAAACCTTTTAAATGTCAAGAGTGCAATAAAGGTTTTACCCAAAATAGCCATCTTACAAGACACATGTTGATTCATAAGGGACTGAAACCTTTTAAATGTGAACAGTGCGATAAATGTTTCACCTTAAATCACAATCTTACAAAACACATGTTGTTTCATGTTGATAAGAAATCTTTGAAATGTCGACAGTGCAATAGATGTTTTACCCAAAATAGCCATCTTAAAAGACACATGTTGCTTCATAAGAGGCATAAACCTTTTAAATGTCAAGAGTGCAATAAAGGTTTTACCCAAAATAGCCATCTTACAAGACACATGTTGATTCATAAGAGACTGAAACCTTTTAAATGTGAACAGTGCGATAAATGTTTCACCTTAAATCACAATCTTACAAAACACATGTTGTTTCATGTTGATAAGAAATCTTTGAAATGTCGACAGTGCAATAGATGTTTTACCCAAAATAGCCATCTTAAAAGACACATGTTGCTTCATAAGAGGCATAAACCTTTTAAATGTCAAGAGTGCAATAAAGGTTTTTCTGAAAATAGCCATCTTATAAGACACATGTTGATTCATAAGGGAGTTAAACCTTTTAAATGTCAACAGTGCGATAAATGTTTCACCTTAAATCACAATCTTAAAACACACATGTTGATTCATACGGGACTTAAACCTTTTAAATGTCCTGAGTGCAATAAATGTTATACCCAAAATGGCCATCTTAAAAGTCACATGTTGATTCATAAGGGACTGAAACCTTTTAAATGTCAAGAGTGCAATAAAGGTTTTACCCAAAATAGCCATCTTACAAGACACATGTCGATTCATAAGGGACTTAAACCTTTTAAATGCCAACAGTGTGATAAATGTTTCACCTTAAATCACGATCTTACAAAACACATGTTGATTCATAAGGGACTGGAACCTTTTAAATGTCAACAGTGCGATAGATGTTTTTCTCGAAATGGCAATTTTAAAAAACACATGTTGATTCATAAGAGACTGAAATCTGAAGAGGGAGCCTGAATAAAAGAAGCAAGAAGAATAGTTTTGCTTGTTTATTCATTGCACCCTATGATTTTTGATAAATTTAATACTATTAAATAGATTGGAAATGCTTATTCACTAATATTATCTAATAAGTTTCGTTAAATTATGATTTCATTAAGTCTTTAATTTTCAGCAATTAAATATGACCGAAATAGTCATTTAGTGAATAGTTTTTTTTTAATTTAATTTAATTTGCCTGTTTATTTCCTAATATTGTTACTATTGCTGAAAAGAGCTATTGAGTTATTTTTATGAATTCCTACAGTGAATAAATTGTCCAGACTTAACGCCTTTAGATTTTTTGCTGTGGGGCGCACTAAAACAGAGAGTCTACCAAACTCCTTTCCATACAGTCGAAGAACTCGGACAACGAATTTGTGAAGAGTGTATGGTCGTAACACAAGAGACATTACAATGCGTTCAAAGGCCGTTTTTAAACCGGGTCGAAGTTTGTTTGCTCCACAATGGAATGCATTTTGAACAATTTTTGCGTTAGTTTTTAAGTCCTTTTACGTAATTTTGCTGATTAATTTTCTTACATGTCATTTTGACGTTTGTAGCCAATAAAGCAATTTTGATTCCATTTATAATTTAAATCAAATCAATCAAGTGGTAAGTGGAATTAGTTTCACTTGGGCCACTCTACTTCTAAGCGCCTCAATTTTGAAAAAGATTTTAGGATTGAAAAAAAATGATTTCCACATTTAAAATCAATAAATTTCAATACAAAACAACTTTATATTGTACTTTACACATTTAAATTGATTCAAATAAGTTTGTAACACTTAAATCATAACTATTAACAATTCATTAGTATAATTAGAAGAAATGAAGGAACATAGTGGACTTAAAACAATTAACACAATCAAATCAATCGGAGTCTACATCGCTACAACGCGCCAATATCGACCCCACTGGGCTCAACACGGAGTCCTTAAATAATTTACTGAAGACAATCCTTAACCTCTTAGTTTTGGGCGAATCCGGGGCCTCGGTTGCCGCATCGGCGTTTTCCACCCCATTTTCGGCATTTAAATTGGAAACAGGAGCCTCACCTTTGTCGACCGCCAGATCAAATTCGCTGTCCCAAATCTTATCTTCCAGCGCCTTTTGGTCCTGATCCGTGATGGAGGCGGTCTTGGCCTTTTTCTTGGGAGGCTCCCGAACCGTGGCAACTGTGCTCTGTGTGGCACTGTCCGGGTCGTTTGTAGACATCACGAAATTGGCCTCGAAGGTCGGTGTTTGAACGACCAAAATGGCCGGCCTGAAATTGCCCAAAAACTAAAACCAAAAATTACCGTTGAATGAATAGAGTCGAGCGATTAAATGGGGAGCAGGGGAATTCAATTTTTTATACATCTATTTTATCACATTTTCGTTCTCGTTTTTACGTGTTTTTGATAACAAACTATTCGAATTTGAGCGTTTTAACTGATACACTCGTTAAATGTGCAATATAAGCAATATACGGGGTGTCCCGTCACTTGTTGCCACCCACAAAATTGAGTTTTGGTTTTTTGTTTTTTTACCTTGCATATTTTTGTCTCAATCATACTGACTCTGAAAAGTGAAATTTGACAAAATTGGGAGATATTATTTTTATAAAAAATCAGTTTTTATTTTTTTTCTCGAAAACTAACGCCTGTAATGAAGGCTGCGCCACTCTAAAAGATTGTTGATAAATGCAATTTGCGCTTATTGCTTTAGCATACGCCTTAATACATGAAACACCTCATACTTTTTTATTATGGTTTATGGTAAAGTGCAGTGGATAATAGGTCTATGTGTAACAATGAAAACTGCTTTCGAGGGGTTGCATTCCAATATACCTGTTCAACAGATGCGAAAATTTTTGTATCTTCAAGAAATTTAGAACGATATAATTTAAATTCAAATAATAATATGCAAGAAGAATTTGTTAAATTTAACAATTTTATTTACTTATTGTTAGTAAAGAAGTTTTCTTATTACTGCCTGTTACTCTGTAATGCCTTAATTTACGCCAAAACGGGTTAGTATGTTGATCCCGGGTATTTTTTTCAACGTAATTTATATTTATATCGCAAATCGTTTTAAAAATTGATTTTTAGCTGTTTCAAATTCTATTAATGACATATCCGGAATATCATCTATCTCCACATAACCATAATCAGAATCTTTATTTTGAAATGTACGCGTTCTTTTAATAATTTTGCGGTTACTGTATTTTTTGTCAATTTGTTACAATATGCGAACAAACAGATAATGGAATGCAGCTGACTGTAGTTAAAATTTTAGGCCAAATAACCTGTCTGAAGAAAGGTTGTATTGTCGAACGTCATAAAATTTTATTACTTATTCTAGAAAATTCCGTTCAGAACTCGGAACAGATGTTGAATTTCGTATTCGAAAGGACTAATATTTATTAATAAATTAAGACACAATGAGCAAAAGATTAACCCCTTAAAGCACAGTTTTTGTTTACAGAAAATTGGACCGCGTTATGCACGACTTGAACAAGCGCCAAATTGATATTTTGGAAATTAGTTTTCCATCTAACGTATATTGATGCTATCTACCTACAAAAAATCAAGTTGGCGTAAAATCTATTTCTTACTAACAAGCCAAAAATTAGATCCTATTAACAATAACTTATTATAAGTCGTTAACCCTACAGCTTAATTAATTAAAACATTACAATTTAAGCTTAATTTTTAAATTCAATTTCAAACTTTTTTGACATGACTCCTTAACGCGCAGTGTTTTTTTTACAGAAAATTGTAGTTTTAGCTTATTATAAGTTATTACCATTACAGATTTTTTTAAAAATTAATGTGGGATAAAAAAAGTCAAACAATTTTTTTGGAAGGAAATTATTATTTAAGCTTATTCTCATTCATTTATTTAAAGGGGTCTTCACGAGCGATTTTTAAAATTAATATGACCTTAGAGTTGAATTTATATCCTATAAAGTCAATGTAGATGATAAAGATTATAATTATCCAAGACTAAAAAATAATTTATAGTAAAAAAACTTTTTCAATAAAACAACCTTTTATTAAAATGTGTCTTTATTTTTAATAATTTGGGTTAATATTAAAATTAGTTTTAAATTTTTACTACGTTTTAATAAAAGCTTGTTTTTTAAAAAAAGTCTTTTTGCTATAAATTATTTCAAATATACTGTTTGACAACGAAACCTGGCTTTAAAAGTATTTCGGATATTATTGCTGTTAAAGTATCCCTGCTGGGAAACGATAATTACTTACTACGAAGTTGTAAATCTTTTTGACGTAGCTCGGAAATCGGCAAAAATTAGCTACTTCAATTTCGGTTCTTGATCTAAAGAACATTGAATAAATCAAAAACTATTAATTTAATTTTAGTACAAAATTTTGATAACTGAAGGCAAAAAAAAAGAATTTCGGAATTTGATGTTTTAATTAATAACTTGGTTAATTATGGTTATTTAATTATGGCTTGGGGTCAACCCAAAGTAGATTGGTATTCTCTGTAATATAAAGTATCGATCACCTTCTCAAAATTAAAAATAAAGGCTTAAAATCGAACCGCGTTTAACATGTATTGAAAATCTTAGGATGGAACGCTGTTACCATTAAAAAATGTAAATTTCTAGTCTTATACAAGAAGCATGCGTGCATCAAATTTCAAATAAATAACTTTCAATTAAAGCTCAATTTTGGAAGTGGCAACCAGTAATGGGACAGCCTGTACAATTTAAGTGTTCACCATTGGTAACTTTGTTATTATTGGAGCTACAAAGTCGGTTAAATAACCAAAGAATTGATATTTTTTCCGCTGATTACCATAATGAAAGCAAAAAAAACAATCAAAAGTCAACTGTTCGAGATATTCACGAAAATAACATTTTTTTTAAATGGAATGTCCTATATCAATAATAAAATTAATACAAACAGGCCTAGCAGGGACTTTAAAATTTTGCAATACTTTTACATCGATCAGTAGTTTTAGAAAAATATTGTAGAAAACATTTTTAGGACATTTTAGGACATAATATCAAGTGGACCCCTGTTAAAACGACTTACTTGTTTCCGGTGTTGAAATTAATCGAGATATTAAGATTGAACGTGTCGGCGAACTGCACGGCAGTTCGAAACGGTTTCAACGAGTACGAAACGTTCCCAGTCTGACCGACATTAAACAAATTAAATTCGTGTGCGGCCAATACGATTTGTGAACGGATTCCCCTCACCGAATTGGCGTTCTCAAAGCAGTGGTTTCTGAACACGACCTTCAACGCGCAGGTCTCCAAGCTGATGTCGTCGTCGCTCAGTTGGAAATTGGTCAAGATTTGCGTGAAGAACCGACCGGGCGCACTGATCTTGTTGGGACTGGCCTCAGACGAGTAGGCAATGCGCAAAAAATCTCCTTCGGTCAAAACAAATTGGTGGGTTGTGGAAGCTTCATTTTTGTACTTCAACTTGAAGGTAACTTCGTCGCTGTCTTTCGTGTGTTGGATCCTGCATTGCTCCACGTTCCTTTCCTTGATGTGGGGCGATTTGAACACATGCAAGACCGACTTGATCTGCAGCCGCAACGTGATTCCCTGGCTGGATTGGGTGTCCAACTCGTCGACTTCATAAGTCGAGAAGAAAACGTCGTTGAAGTTGAACGTGCAGTAGCTGGTTTTGCTCAGATTTATGGTCTTCAAGGACAGGCGCTCTTTGAACGCCTCCAAGTACAATTCGTCCCCGACTTTCGACAAAGCTTGAACCGCCCTGCCAAAAACTGCGAAAATTATCTAACCTCGACTATTTAGCACCAAAATTACCTTTCAGATTCGCTCCTGGGATAACACAGTTCATACTTTTGAATTCAACCAAAAACACCGGTTTTAAGGTTAGGTCATTCGCTGATTGGCCATTTCAAAAACATGGCCGGCGCAACAAAAATGGCCGCCTGTGGACAAACAATCCTATAGTTTAAAAGGGGGAAAGTTTGTTTTTCAAGAAAATTTACTATTTGAGTGCGTTTTTAATTATGACAATACCGGATTTCTGTTGTGTTATAAGTTGCGGTGTTAGTGGTAATCAAGTTGATGTTTAATTATGTCGCATATGTGTAATATTAATGTTCAAACATTCAGTGGGTGTAACTGAATTATCTGTTTCGGACAATAAAAATGGTTAAATGCCATTATTGTGCAGATCAGACTACTCAAAAGATCAAGGATACAAATTTGCGTTCTAAACGTATTATATCAGGTAACTAAATTAAATTGTAATAGTAAAAATACAACTTACAAGTGTATTTGCATGTTAACTGCAGACTACTGATAAAGTCTAGATTTCCAAATTTCAGACACTTAAATAAGTAGCTAGACAAAATATATGTGGTTATTTTTTATTTTCTTTTTTTGAAAAATTTTTGAATATTTACAATAAGATTTTGTACTCAAGCCAAATTATCAATCCGTTTTGGTGGATTAGGTATAAGGTCTATAATTGATACTTCCTCGCCTGTCTTTTTGTCTTCTATATTTTCTAATTCTGAACTTATTATGTCCCTTTTAGTTTTTTTAATTTTTAAATTACATCCCTTAACCAGGTTGTTGATTATTGGAAGGAAATTTCTAATTCGTCTTTACTTCCAAAAGAGCTTTCTATTCAAAGAAATTGAGACTTACCTATCTGTGAAAAAATATTTCAAAATTTATTATCTTCCTCAAATATCACACAAAAAGCTATCTTATTAGCTGGATCTGAACTTGAATCTGGAGCTTGGTTTGAAGCTCTTCCATCTTGTAAATTAGGTACTCTTTTAGAAAAATACTTTTTACAAATTGCAATTTCACTTAGATTGGGCAATTTCTGTCATCCTCATATCTGCTCGTGCGGTTCTTCTGTAGACTCGTTGGGTCATCATGGTTTATCGTGCATTAAAAGTGCTGGTAGACTCTCTCGTCACAGCTGTATTAATGACATTATTAAACGTGCTTTCTCTTCTGCCAACATCCCTTGTATCCTTGAACCTAGTATTCTAAGGGATGATGGCAAACGTCCAGATGGTATTACAGTTATTCCATGGAAAGTAGGTAAATGTTTAGTTTGGGATTTTACTTGTACGGATACACTTGCCCCTTCTCATTTGACTGATTCTTCATTTTCTGCAAGATCTGCTGCACACTTGGCAGAAAATATTAAGAAAAAAAAATATAAGTCAATTTCTGATGATTATTTTTTCGTCGCCTTCGCTGTGGAAACTTTGGGTCCTTGTAGTGCTGATGGCCTTTCTATCCTTGAAGATTTGGGGAGGCGTATTGTTCAAACAACAGGAATTCCTCAAGCCAAAACATATTTGAAGCAACGAATAAGTTTGGCTATACAGAGACGCAACGTTGCTAGTGTTCTTGGTACAACTTTCTTCTTCTCTTAATGAGTTATTTTATTAATTCTAGTTATCACTTATGTTATCGTTAAGCAAATGTACGTATTTTAGTGCATAATAAGTAAATAAACATTTTCATTTATAGCTTACAATAGTACTTGTAACAAACACTAAATAGCTCACTACATTCCTACTAGTTAACGTTGGAAAACCTTCCGACTGGTAACTAATTTGGTCTTCCTGTAAACCAAATGGATCCACATTGTTTATTCTTGCAATTCTCTGGAAATAACTTGCTGCCGCAAGCAATTGTTTTAAATATTGTGATGATTAGGACGTACTGGTATTGCATTTAAAACACCAAAAGCATCGAAAAACTTAAATGCGCAAAGGAAGTTTGTATGAATTACATGATCAGGTTGGTGATCGTAATAAAAACATTTGTTTATTTCAATTTTATTTATACATTTGTGCATTTTAATATCTTAACTTAACCATCTATCACCATCTCTAACATTACGTAGTTATAATAATAAATAATTATCTATCAAAATCAGTTAATAAATTCCAGTCACGTGAAGGTAGCAATTTACAATATAAAAGTTGCGCTACGACTCCCAACTTGAAATTGAGCCCTAAATCTTTACCTGTTACAAATAGGAATTACAGTGGATATTGTACATTTCGAGCACACTTGTGAATAATCAATTTATACTTCTTTTCCGTAATCATCTGCTAAACTTTAATATTCCATAAATTCACATTGAAAATCTTGACCGACTTTATCTGCAGTTAACCTGCAAATACATTGCTGCTTGTATTTTTACTTTCGCCCATTTAAACTATAAGATTGTTTGCCATTTGCCATTTGCGGCCATTTTTGTTGCGCCGGTCATGGTTCTGGAAAACAAAATGGTCGACCAATTCAATCACATTTGTAGGGTTAACTCACTCGTATCTTTTCGCGAACAGCATTCGTTTGTTCAACTCTAATCCGTAATTTCACGTAATGTGTTACCAAATTGAACAATTTAAAATAGAACTCACAGTAAATGAAAATTGGGATCTTGTAAAAGGACGTCTTCTCGCCTTTGTAAAAAAAGTGACATTTGTTTATTTTATCTTCTCAAAGGCAACTCAAAACAGCCAGAAGAAGACCGCTTAGGTAACAAAAGATGGCGCATAAAGTCGAAACTTCAAATTCGAATCAAAAATTCATTAATCAACGCAAAAAACTCACAGACAGTTTAAAAAGGCGTCATAAATCGTTTCGTCGCAATCGCTTTTGCATAATTTCCCCATTTCGTCGCTTTAAAAAAAAAATTTCAACTTCGTAGAACCGCAACAACTTACCCCATTTGAAACACACTTCCCGACGCAAATTTCATTAAATAAAGTCGTACAAATCATTTAAGCCGCTTCAACAGAAATTAAACTAAAAATTTCCACAAATAACACAACTCACCTAACGATTTGAAATTTGACGTGCAACCTAAAACTCACAGTAGCGACATCTGCTGCGAAAATCAGTTTTACTCAAATATCTCGTGAAATATTGGTTTTACGTGAATTTCAGTTATTACAAAATTTGTTTACTATCATATTCTCCACAAAAAAGGTTCTATACAAAATTTACTTAGAACTAATAGTTCTAGAGATATGATTACAACAAGGGTTGAATCTTAAGAGTCAGTTTTCCTAGGTAAATCCATGCAAATTGCAGTGCATATATTCATAGTGTGCTCAGGTCAATTTTTTTTTTGCGACTTATGTTAGAATCCACATTTTCATAAAGTATACTCAGGTAAAAAAAATTGTTTTCAAATGATTACAACAAGGGTTGAATCTTAAGAATCGGTTTTCCTAGGTAAAACCATGCCAATTGCAGTGCACATATTCATAAAGTGTGCTCAGGTCTTTTTTTTTTTATTCTTTTTTTTATTTTTTTTTTGCGACTTATGTTAGAATCCACATTTTCATAAAGCATGCTAAGGTAAAAAAATTTGTTTTCAAATGTTTACAACAAGGGTTGAAACTTAAGAATTGGTTTTCCTAGGTAAAACCATGCCAATTGCAGTGCACATATTCATACAGTGTGCTCAGGTCAAAATTTCTTTTCCGACTTATATTAGAATCTACATTTTCATAAAGTGTGCCCAGTAAAAATTTTTGTTTTCAACTGATTACAACAAGGCTTGAATCTTAAGAGTCGGTTTTCCTAGGTGAAAGCATGCAACTTGCAGTGTGTTTGTTTTAACGTGTTTATAAAGAACTGTTAATGATAGAAGATTGAAGTAAATAAAAAAATTAGTTTCCAAAATGGCAAAAGAAAATTGGACAATAAATTGAAAAAAAAAACTAATTCAAAAATATTATAACTGAACAACTGGTAATTTTTATCTTTTGCCGACGTAATGTGCAATTGTAAATGTTTTTTTAATTTTTTGATTTTTCCTTTTACGGTATTTTGTAAATTACTTATTTTTTTGTTCCTTAATTTTTCATAACTTGTTTCAGTTATAGACTTAACTTAAAGAAGTTATGGAGAATTAATGAACAGAAAAGTAAGTAATTTTTTAATTGTTTTTTATTTACTTACTTAAAAATCGTATAAAATAAACTATTAATGCACAAGTGTATTTTAATTAATCAAACACGAACACAGGCATCAATAGTATAAAAATGATAAATCTTTTTTGATTAGCGGAATAACATTTTTTCTTCAAAAAATTCAACATTTCAGATTTAATTTCATTTTATGTGTAATTCAGTTCGGTAGGGATTTGAATTTGTTCCGACGGTGACGTCACTGTAACAAGGACAGATTTGTATTTAATACTCCCACCACGCTACGGTTACAGTGAATATGGTAGACTGTAATTCGAATTGTGTCTAATAACTTATTTTTCCGATGATCGTTGATTTACGGACCGGTTTAGTGAATAGGAAATCGTGCATTAATGACCCTCATTAATGAATGATTTTTCATTAATGCACGATTTCGGTAACTAGGCAACCAAAAATATTTTAAGGTATTTCTAATATTTCAATGTAAACACGAAGCTTGATGTCAAAAAAGGGATCTTCTCCGATTAGCTCCTGATGATTTTTAATCAACTGTTACATACTATTTAGTGTTGAAAGCGGATAAGTCACTGAGATGACGCCTTGCAACAATAAAATTGTGATTGCATTTACTGGTTCTTAACCTCACTTTTTTATATTGATAATCCAAAAAAGTTGTTGCAAAAACAATAGGACCGGTTTGCAGGTAAGTAAACATTTTCCTTCGTAAATTGCATTGTATGACAAAATGAAAATAAAATATACCAATAAGCACTACAAATTGAATTAATTACTTACTTTATGTTTGGTAATACTATTTATATAAAAGTTAGCAACAATAAAATAAGTAAACTTTATAAAAAGTTCAGTTGGAATGTCACAGCTTTGACATTTTTGTAAGTCATGGCACCGTTGATTTGATTAATTTGATTTGTTAATTTAAACTGCGTGGCATGCTTGATTTCAATATCTATTGAAATTTTTTACACGGAAAAAATTACATTCTCTTCAATTTCATAACTTTCGATCACCGGAAAAATAGTGTAACCAACTTTTGCGTTAATCGGCGATTAATAATCTCGACAACAATTAACGTGCTCGCTACGCTCACACGTTAAACTGTCTCGATTATTAATCGCTCTCATTAACGCACTTGTTGGTTAAATAACTATTAATGGTACGTTTTAATGTTTAATATTAAAAGATAGTATTTAGAAACGAGTTGTAGTTCATTTGTTCTTGCAAACTTTTGTTTTAGTTTGTAAACTTCAAAGTAACAGTTTATTTCACAGACTGACCGGACGCCATTTTGTGCTTCCTTGATTTTTATATATTACCAACAAATATAGACTTATGAACTTATTACAAATGTTTAAAAATTTTAACATTCTATGTGTGAATTTTAATTAGTGTACGTAAAAATTCGAAGCTTAACGATGGAATTGCCTTACTTTGCAGGTTACAGCAAAAGCTGAAAATCCAAGTAAACAATGCAAGACGTTAATAAAAAAAGGCCACCTTAGATTGGGATTATTGATGTAGGTAATATTATTACTTTGTTTTATTATCAGATAATATTACCACAGATGATATTGAAGGAAATAAACAAGAAGTTCCTAAAGGATTTGAAAAGACAAGTAAAAGTATTTCAAACTAGATGTTGGGTACAAAATACCATTGCTCAAAGCAGATGAAAGTATCGTTATTGGGTGTTTCAATCATGGGGTCGCATTGGAACGGCCATAGGCGGAACGAAATTGGAAAAATGGATTCTCTAAATGATGGAATTTACCAATTTTGTTCACTTTGTAATAGGAAAACTGGTAACCAATGGAAAAATTCCAAGTTTAATGTCTCCAATGGATGTTGGTTATGGTGAAGACTCTTTGGAGTTCAGGAAAATTAACTAAAACCCGGCGCACACGAGGATTGAACCGTAATTGAAAACTGGGCATGCAGTTTTTTATACATTTTATACATATTACGTACCTCACTCATTTGGAATCGATAATCCACTGTTAACTAATAATTTGGAGATTATTAAGGTTTGTATTTAATATATTAATATTTTTCTGGTGATCATTGATCTATGGGTCGATTTAATGAATAGGAAATCATGCATTGATGACCCCTATAATTGAAGGATTTCTTATAAATGCACGATTTTGGTATCTAGGCAACAAAATATACCATTAAATTGAAATGTTGCTTTATTTAAATGTAATCTGACAAAATGAATACAAAGTATACCAATAAGAACTACAAATTTAATTAATTACTTACCTTATGTTTATTTTATTACTATTTATATAGAAGTTAGCAACCATACAGCCAGTAAAATTGATAAAAAGTGCTGATGGATTATTAAACTTTTGACATTATTTATAAATCATAGCACCCTTGGTTTGATACCTATTGATTTAAAATTCATGACATGCTTGATTCGAATATCTATTGGAATTTTTGTCATGTAAAGAAATATCGATACCTTTTTTCCAAAGTATCGTAAGCCACATCTAGCAAATTTTGCAGGAGACAACTTTCTTGTCTACAAAGTCATTGCATGAGACTATCTTGGTACTTACGATAGGTTTATTGTGTTTTTATCATCATAAAGAATAAACTGATGGGTATATTACTCTTCCAGAACAAGCATTTAGTCCGATATTTACGATATAATGCAAAATCTCAATTTCGCTCAAAATGTCACTTACGATACTTTGGAAAAAAGGTATCGATATTGTAACCAACTTTTGCGTTAATCTGCAATTAATAATCTCAACAATATTATTAGTATACAGGGTGATTCCTAAAAAACTTCCCACGCTCTAATTCAGTTATTTATTTTCCGATTTCAGACCAATTATGCTGGAATCATTTCCCAACGGTTGAGAATTGCACCCCAGATGCCCCAAAGACAGGTTACATGTTTGGTAAAGAGGACTAATGCTCTTGTGTGAAGTTGCACTGGATGAAGTATATGTTACTGTACAATATTGTTCGCATACAGTTTGCAATAGATGCACGAATTAGAAGATGCTACATATATTAAGAAACTTCCTCATGGTAAACGTAGGGCGTAAAATTGTCCCATCCGGATCTGAAAGCTTCTAAATTTCTACCAGACGGTTTGGAAATTCCAATGGGTAAAGAAACAAAATCAATGGGAAATGGTCATCACTGCTGTACAATGAGTATGCTTTTGTTTATTTGGTATATTTATAAGTATGGTCCCGAATGTGATTTCAGTATATTGTTTATAACAAGGAACAAGTTAACGTTAAGTATAGTTTGATTGCTTTTCCAAAGGGAACGCAATAATTGGGACCACCCTGTAAAATATTTATTTTGTTGCAACTTTGTTTTCTGATACAGTTTCATAAAGCACTTACAACTATCTGTTTGCAGCTTGTTTTAACGTGTATTGTTTAAATGTTTTGTTACCATTTATGCTGAATATTACACTAATTACAAATTTCTCGTTTAATGAGCATCAGACACCTAACGGTAGAAGGTTTTCTGATTAAAATAAAAATAAAATAAAGAAGCATTTTTGTCAATCACAGATTTGTTTACATTAATAAACTTATTTTTTCATATTCAATTTATTATTTTTAAAATTTATCGAGTTGGTTTAAAAAAAGAACCGGCTTAAATGCGCCATCTGGCTGCCAAATAAATTACTTCTCTCAAGGACAATGCCATTGGGAATTCAAATTAGTTTTACCGCGTATCGATAATGTAGGTAACTGTCACATTGTGACTGGAAATTTACAACACTTACGAGTTCAACGATTTTTCGACAGATGGCAGAAAAGCGTGCGAAATTAAGAAAAACTTGAAAATCAAAGATTTCATCTGAACAAAAATCGTGTGCTTAATCTTTTGTTACAATTAGATATCGATTTTGATCAAATATTAAAACCTAAAAGTTCTGTTAGAAAATTTGCAAATTTAACATAAGTATTTAAAAAGCGAGTGTCTAACAATAAAGCTCTTCAAGGCGACAATACTTTTATGAACGCAATAAAATATTTAACATATCACTCTAAAACTTTCCAGCTACTTTAAATAATGGCGATATTTGTTTCATTACAAACTATCGAATCGGTAACACACTCAGCAATGCGTTTGTTGGGTGGTGAAGTTGTTAAAACCTCATCGAATAAATCAATCAGATGGACCTTGCCATAAATCTAAAATTTAAAAAAAAAATCAAAATATGTGTAAACGTAATTAGACGTGGAAACCGGCTGTGCGACTTTTGCCAAAGACAGTTAGCAAATAAATTCTGCATAATTTCCAACTCGAGAATCATAATTTTTAATTTGTTATAAACAATTTTCAACAAAAAACCGCGTTTTTTTAGTTTCTTGCTTGTAAAATGGAAACTAATGAAGTAATCTTAATTATGTTAATAGATGAATTGTGAAGAATTAAATTACGAAGAGAATGAGAGGTTGAATGGCCCGATCGGATAATTAGGACCGGAGAAAATCCGGAAAATTCAGTGTTTTTTTTTTAAATTCACAATTCCGCCATTCCTTAATTTTAAAAACTGAAACTTTGCACAAAGGTAGCTATTTATATGTACTTTATGTGTGCAGTTCTATTCCTATATAATGCGCTTTCCCTCAGCGGTCAGTCTCCCTCCACTACTCGATCACTTTCCTTGCTCGACCATTTTTACTCATATTCACGACCGTTTTTCAGCTACTTTGGTGCATTTTTGGAAAAACCAAAATACACGTTTTGTTGCTGTGCACGTCTAGTTTCCAATTCTGCGAAAATGTCGCAAAAAAAATGAAATGGAGATTGCGCAAAAACTGTTAGTCTGTCAGAGTCGGGGTTTTGAACACATAAAGTACATATAAATAGCTATATTTGTGCAAAGTTTCAGTTTTTAAAATTAAAAAATGGCGGAATTGTGAATTTTTTAAGAAAACACCGAATTTTTCGGGTTTCCGGGTTTTCTCCGGCTCTAATTATCCGATCGGGCCATTCGACCTCTCATTCTCTTCGTAATTTAATTCTTTACAAGTCGTCTATCGACATCATTAAGATTGCTTAATTAGTTTCCATTTTACAAGCAAGAAACTATAAAAACGCGATTTTTGTTGAAAATTGTTTATAACAAATTAAAAATTATGATTCCCCATTTGGAAATTATGCAGAATTCATCTACTAACTGTCTTTGATATAATCGCGCAGTCGATTTCCAGGTAGTATTTATGTTATAAAAAACTGCTTTATTGCTTGGCCTAAATGGAGTTTTTATGTTTTCTAGTTTAATAATAAATGTCAGGGGAACATCGAACAGCAATCGATTGCAGAGCTGAACTATTCATACATTATAAACCAACGATAAGTTACAAGAACTTGTTTTCATCAAGATTAATTTCACAGGTGTCCAGAAAAGCAATAAAAATCTGTAGTTCAATTATTAGGTGGTTTTATTATTTGTTTTTAATTACACATTATAATTTCCAATATAAATTCTCCATTACATGAACAATTTCAGCTGTAGGTTACTAGGGGAACAAGTATTTATTTTTTGAAATAAGCAATTTATTTATTTACTTTTATTATGTAACAAAAGTACAGTTAAACCTGGATAAGTCGGAATCCTATCTTTGACAGAACTTTTTTCAGTCCCAAGCAGTTCTGTCTTGTACAGATTTGACTGTACATAATTATTTATGCTTTAATAGTTTGGTGGTTTTTAATATATTATTTTTGTTTATTAAGCCATTTTACAATTTTGCAGTATTAAATATAGTTTGAGCCCTATTTTAACCAGTGATTGTAAAGAAACTAGCAACACCAAATTAATCCCTCGGTTGTAGTTTTTTAGTAACAAAAAAAGTTTAAAGGTGTTAAATTTGCTCCCATACGACACATTTGCTAACTTCTACTCTAGTCAGTATTGAAACTAGAAAATGACAAAAGTAAATACAGACACATGTTCGAATTTGCAAGGGCGCGAAAACAACTGGGACGCTGAATAGTAGAATCTATAAATAAGTAAAAATAGCTAGACGGGATAATGTGTGTGTATGTGTGTTTGTGTGTGCGTAGTTGATCAGTAAATTGTGTGATAAAATCGTTGCATTTAAGCAATATTTACAATCACTGATCTTTGTTCCGCGAATTAGAGCGTCGTCGTTAATTAACAATAATCATCTGCGTCAGTAATAAAAAATTGTGTCGACGAGTCGTTTTCGGTAGTGTACTTTACAAACAGTGCAGGATTTACGTATAAGCTACACAAGCTACAACTTAGGCCCAAAAAAAAATTGTTTAAGTATTCGAAAATCATTCTTGGCACTGATTAATAATATCTGGACTTATAAAAGGCCCCATATCTCGAACAGCTTAGGGCCTTTTCGAGTCTAAATCCGTCCCTGCTGACACATGTGGGACGCAGAGAGCGGGTTAACATTGCTCAGTTTAAATGTGCTTCCTCAAACATAAAATTTCCGATCGTAGTACGCATGTAAGTTTCAATCGAATCATCGGTAAGCCAAGGAACAGATTAGATAAGCCAAAATGTGGTTTCTTGCAAGATTGCAGTAGGTTAACTGTGTGTGTGTTTGTGTGCTATACATAAAGGGGCCGTTTGTCTTGAGGGGTGCGTCGTCCTATTTTTAAGAAAATTTAAAAAAATACCTTTTGTGACATCAGGAAACTCGTGAGTTTAAGGCAAGGTCATAAATAGAAGTATTTTTATTGCAAATATTTGCTTTTCGTGGAACCGATCAAAAAAAGATTTACGGCGTCGTACAGGGGATTTACAAAAAGTTTTGCGCTTTCCAACTAGCGGTTCTAGTTCAAAGTCGATCGATGGAGAGGAAAATGTTATTTCGATAATTGGGCCGGGTTTTATCTGAGTGATTGGTGAGTTTAGTTAACTCGGGTTTATGCAGCTGCCAATTTAATGTAATGTATTGCAATTTAGTTTTATTGTACGCGTTTGTGCAGATTGTTTAATATTATTTACGCATGCGCAAAGGATAGTGTTTCAATGCTGCTGTAACGTGCACTTCTGTCAAACATTTCTAATTAACAGAAAATCTTTAATTTTGTTATTTCAATTTACATAAAATCTAGGTACACGTAAACATAACCTTTCCAGTTTTAAATGTTAATTATCGGCGTTAGTTTTCGACAAAAAAAATAAAAACTGATTTTTACAAAAATAATATCTCCCAATTTTGTCAAATTTCACTTTCAAGATCAGTATTATTAAGGCAAAGATTTCCAAAGTAAAAAAAAATCCAAAAGCTGTAATTAGTCTAAAATTCCCTTATATTGGAATCTTAAGAGTAAAAGTAATAATTTATGACTATAAATAGTCCTTAGTATATATCCGCAAAGTTAAGTACGATTTAAATGTATGGCATTGTAAAATTTTCTCCGAAACTGGAAGTAGGTAACTGACACCTCGAATGGTCTGTCCCTTTTCCATAACCGCACCGAAAATATTTCAAACAAAAAATGTATTAAGTCGTCTTCGAGTTAAAAAAAAATAATTCAACATTCACACCTTAAAGTATCTTCCTACTCATTGTCGAAATTTATTAGAGGACTTGCAATTTACGTAAATTTTAGAAATCTACAAGAATGTAAAAAGGCTCGACTTAGGTACGCTCCTGTTGTTCACATCGACCGACTTCCACTCGACAGTGACAAATTTTTACAATGTCATAAATTTAAATCGCACTTACCTCTGCGTAAAGTACTAACGACTATTTACAGTCATAAATTATTACTTTTACTCTTGAAATTCCAATATAAGGGAATTTTAGACTAATTACACCTTTTTATTATTTTTTTTACTTTGGATATCTTTGGCTTAATCATAGTGATCCTGAAAAGTGAAATTTGACAAAATTGGAAAATAGTTTTTTTTTTAAAAATCTGTTTTTATTTTTTTCTCGAAAACTAACGCCGACAATTAACATGTAAAACTGTAAATTTCTAGCCTTACCATGCGTGCACCAAATTTCAAATAAATAACTTTCTAATGAAGCTCAATTTTATGGACACTCTGTACATGCAATCACTTGTAAACAAGGTGGCACAGACAGGACCGGATTTAGACTTGATAAGGCCCTAAGCTATTTAAGATATGGGACCCTTTATAAGTCCAGATATTATGTCGGTACCAAATATGAAGTGGGAACCATAAGCTATAGCTTGTGTAGCTTATACTTAAATCTTGCACTGTGCACAGATGACAGATCATACAGCTGACATGATTGTGTTCACTTTCGACACAGAGCGCATGCGTACATTTTGTTAAGGTGGGTTTCGTAGGTCTAGAAGTGAGGTTAGAATTATTGAATTTTCAATCCAAGTTAATTCAAATATTACAACTTTAAGAAACATTTACTCAGTGTTACACTGTAGCCTACTTAATACCGAATGAAGAGACATACTTGAGAAATTTTGGTAATGAGCAAAATCGCTTGAAAATATTTTAATATAACATAATAAATTATGAAAAAAGTATATGTCATCATACCTTCATGCCAGTGGTTTGCGATTTCTACCGTGTGAAGCTTATCTGCACTGTACATTTTAAATTAACTTGGATTGAAAATTCAATAATTCTAACCTCACTTCTAGACGTACCAAACCCACCTTAAGTTAAAAGTTGGTCATTATTTACCTTAAATTAAATTAAATTAAATTCTGGATAAACGCTTTTAATGAAAGCATAGGTTTCAACTTCTTTTACATTACATTACATTAAGTTACATTAAATTAACAGCTGCATAAACCAAGCATTAGTCAGCGAGTGGGTGGCCAACTTCCTGACAAGCCTCGGTAGATACGATGTCAACATGTAGTAAATTCATATCTTCATTTGCGTCAGATCGGTTTTCTAACGCTCTTGCAAAATAGTTTGTGACATTTTTAAAATACAAAAATTGTACTATAAGTATAATCCCTGAATAAGAAATCAACCCCAATTTTTCGCGCCCAACAGAAAAGTGCATCTAAACTGTTTTCTTCTTCGTTTGGTAGTTTGTGCAAGGTCGTCAACTTTTTCCTGACCGATGCATTGCCGCATGCACACAGCACAGCCAGTAAACTGCAACAGTGAGTGCAACCTTCCGACGTGATTACCTTCCACGTGGTTTTATTTTCCAGATACCTAAGGAATAACAATTTATTGATCAACGACGCCAACAAGTGATGATAAATATTGGTTGAAAACATTAAAAGCTCCAAAGGATGATGTAAACAAACTGTGAAAACCGTTTGTGGTCGGTGGTTTTGTGTGGATACCTATTATGTTGGCTGATTTCAAATCGACTGCTCGTTGAGGAAATTAGGTGAGGAAAATAAGTAGTGAGTGCATGTGGTGTTGTTGACATTTGACCTCTTTAACTGATCGCATCACATGGTGGCAGATTAAAAAAGAGGAAAAAAATGATATAAATTCGGCGACGAAACGACGGGGCCAATAATAGTACATTGATATGCATGACGCGTCGTCGTTAATTATTAAATTTGACTGGCGGTTCCGTAATAAACTGAGCAAACAATAAACAATGTAGATTATTAATGGCGACACGCGTCAATAATAACCAATCGCATTTATGTACATAACGCACAAATGAATACGAATGATCACCTTTGTACTTTGAGTTTTATTCTTTGCTTTGCTACTGACTTGTAGGGCTGACCTTTCCTCAGAAGCAACGTTTCTTTACCATACTGTCCAGAAAATTACCATTTAAAAGTACCACGTCTCGCCCCATGTGAGGAATAATAAGTTTTCAGATTGAAAAGATTAGTGCTGCAAAAATGTCAAAAATGCATTTTTAAACATCACTCGTAGTGATTAAAATAGTAATTCATATTGTATTATATTAAGTGTCCACCATTGGAGCTACAAAATCGGTTAAATTAGCTGATTACTATAATGGAAACAAAAAAACAATCGAAAGTCAACTGCTGGAGATATTCACGAAAATAACATTTTTTTAAATGGAACGCCCTATACTTTTTTGCATATTTCGAAGGAATGTTTAATTTTGAGTAAAAAAGTCTTAATGCACTAGTGCTATTAACCCTGGAGTCATGTTCTATATGTCCCACAGACCGACTTTTTCGTAAATTTTGTATAACTTTTTACTATTTTAACAAATTTGGCCGATTTTTCAGATAGCTGCTTGATTTGGTCTTTGCTATCTTCAGTCAGTCGCTTCATAGCCACATGTGCTCACATTGTATTGTTTTTGTGGTTTTTGCACCGTTACGGTCTGTGGGACCGTACAACATGACTGAAGAAAGTAAATAAGCCAATTGCAATTATTTTTTACGGCATGTTTTTAGACTTACTTAGGGATTTCTTTGTTAATTATTATTTTCTGTGTTCTTACTATTGTTTTAGCACAAATAATTTTATGAGTACAGTGTGACCTCGATAATCCGAACTAATTAAAACCGCGGTGCTCCGGATAAGTAAATAATTCGGTTTACTGAAGCAGGACAGTTTTTTTATTGAAAATAGTAACATTTAATACAAAACAATTATAAAATAGTACATAAACAAAAATTATTTAAAACAGAAATATACTTATTAAATTTTATATTATTTTGTGAAGCACATTTGCGGCCACCCAAATGTGCACGATTTTTTGGGCAACTTGATTTTTGCTTTATATCATAAGCATCCTAAAAACCATCAGCCACATATCAATATAATTTTGTTTATGGCAAATATTATTTCACGAAAGTTACTGGGATAAAACCAGATTTAATCTATGGAAAAATATGGAAATTTGTGTCAGGTATCGTGCATATTTGGGTGGCCACAAATGTACTTTGTAATTATTGCTTGCTTAATTCTTTTCTGGTTCATTATGCAAGCCGTTTCTTTTAATCTTTGAAGTACAGGAACATCTTGTAGTGGTACGGATTGCCGAGTACCATCAAATCCGAATTATATAGTACACAATGTAATTGAAATGCTTGGGCGGATTATTGAAGAATCCACTATAATGAAGGTTCGGATTATCGAGGTCGCACTGTATTTATATTTTTTGTGTATTATCATAATTTTTGATCTAATGTTGCTTCGAATGTGCTTCGAAAAAAAATAGAAAAACCAAATATTGTTGCAAAAAATGCAACAGATATCTATGCCTCGAACATATTACGGTCGTATGCAACGACTGTTCAACCGAGAAAGAATACTGATTTGTGACAGTTTTATTTTCGTAAAATATTTTTTTTATAGTTCTCTTTTTATTTGGTTTGATAGGCTATTATGTTGTTTTCTTACCACCAAAGTAATTTTTGAAAGAAAGTTTAATGGTTTGTTGTTTTTTAGAGATGTTACAAAAAAGTGCCATAATTGTGGTACCAGTGAATACCCACTGATAAGTTCAATAACAATAATGTTATATTAAATCTCTTTGTGTTTGATTGTAAAGAAAGGACGTAGTTTCCAATACATAAATTTAGAATTAACCTAAAACAATAATTTTTCAATAATAATTAAACTAGAAAAATTCGGTCTCCGAGACCGAAGACATGGACGGAGAAAATTTATTTCGGAACATGACTCTAGGGTTAAATTAACTACCGAGAAGTTACAAGCAATTGAAGTTTTTATTTCAATCAACTACAAAAATCATGTAGGCAATGAAACAATTGAAAATTGTAATTATTAAAACGTCAAAAACAATTGAATAAATGTGACAGTTAATATTTTCATTTTAAGTTGTATATTCACTTTTAAAGGGGCCACTTGAGAAGCAAGATGCACAAGATGGCGCCACCGTAGAAAAAGGTGTCAATTTTGTAAAATGCTTTTTTCGTTAACAAGCTTTTTTATATAAAAAACTAGTGGCGGTTATAAAAGATAAAAAAATGATCTAGGTATAGACATAAATTTGCCATGGAAAAAGTTGAAAAAAGTATTTATTCAAAAATGTCAAACTTTCAATAATATTCGAATTTTTTGTTAAAAGTAAAGAAAGTCTTGCTGATCACACGCTGGAAGTAATCATAAGTATACTCGTACATTATCTAATCACATTTGTCAGTATTGAAGTCAAAAAGCATCGGAAAGTGTAACATTTTTTAATAAATACTTTTTTTACGTTTTTCCATTGCAAATTTATGTCTATGCCTAGAAAAAAATTTTATCTTTTATATCCACAACTAGTTTTTTATATAAAAAAGCTTGTTAATGAAAAGAGCTTTTACAAAATTGACACTTCTCAAGTGGCCCCCTTAATTACTTTTGAAATGAAATGAATTTAATTTCAAGGCAACACATCAATTTCCAACAGAATGGAGCACCGGCGCATATTATCAAGGAACAACCAGTTTGTTAAACAATTTTTAGCAAATTTGAACAATAATTAATGCATTGGATGGTAGAAAAATTTTGAAAGCAGCGCGCAGTGTTCAAAAAAGAGCCCAATAATTGTGTAGACCAAGAGGGTGGCATTTTCGAACATCTTTTTTAATGTCTTGCTCATAAAATTTGTTTTTCTAAACTTCCACTCTCAGTTTGCCGTGGAAGAAATGTTTCAATAAATACCTCTTTCAACTGTTTCATTGCCTACGTGATTTTTGTAGTTAATTGAAATAAAAACTTCAATTGCTTGTAACTTCTCGGTAGTTAACTTAATATTACTAGTGCATTAAGACTCTTTTACTCAGAATTAAACACCCCTTCGAAATATGCAAAAATAGATAGGGCGTTTAATTGTTTTTTTGCTTTCATTATGGTAATCAGCAGAAAAAACACCAATTCTTTGGTTATTTAACCGACTTTGTAGCTCCAATAATAACAAAGTTACCAATGGTGGACACTTAATACAGGGTGATGAAAAAAGGTGCCCATGTTACTTGTTATAGACGATTTCTAACGAAACACGAATTTGAAAACCAAAATGAAATTTGTTGTCTCTTCACCAAGTTATAAGTTTTCCTATTCAGACAATAAAATTCTTTACAATTAACAATTTTGTACTAATTTTATCGTTAGAGTATAAATTTGATGCAATTGATGGTGCTTTAAAAAAAAAGTGTAAAAAATCTATTGATACCAACTTTATTACCGATTTTAAAGTACGGTTTCTTGGCTCCAAGGAAAATTTATCAATGTCGCAACATCGCAAATCTCCTAGGAAACGTTGGCAACAATAATTCACTTTCCAATGTCAGTTCTCTTGTCAAATTTAGCCTAAAAAGTCTTAAAATGGAATACAATTTCAGTGAATATCTAGAAATGTTGCTCCGCTTGGGTGAGACAGATAATAACGCATCGGAAGCTGCTAGAGAATGTGTTAGACTGTATCCACATCCACGTCATTCAGATGCTAACATAATTAGAAGAGTGGAGAAAAGATTAAGAGAAAATGGCCAAATAATTCCGATTTCTGTAAATGGTGAACGACCTCGTTAAGTTTGCACACCAACTTGAAGGAAGCAGTTGCGGAAGCGACTGAAACTGCACCAAGACGAAACATGCACTTTTTCATATTGAGATATTTGAGATTTTATGTTTCAATTTGATCTGGAAATCACATTGTTTTGCTTTTGATTGATCGGTTTTTAATAAATAACATGATTAGAGACCTTTTAAACGGAAATCAGTAAGTGCGACCGAAGTTCATCCATTCTTATCAGAAATAGCGCAAATAGTAGAAAATCACTTAGGGACCTTTTGCAAACAGTCTTTCATTTATCTGTTTGTTGTGTATTCCTGTTTAATTACATTTAATTCTTTTGAAATAAAAAAAGTTATGTCAACGTGACAGTTGTTTGTCTTACTCAAGTGACAGTATCTGTCAGTGTTGGTTGCTTAGATACAAGAAGTAGGCCTACCTGAAAGTAATTCTTTAGAAAAAGAAATATGTGCAGTATTGCCACGTTGTGCTCTTAGACAAACTGTTTTAATTTTAAACAGAATCTATTTGGACCACTTTTGTTGCGATTTCCACAATGCTTCAACAGAAAGCATTGCCCCAATATCAATCATGGGCAGTTTTTTCATCACCCTGTATAATACAACCTGTATAATTGCTTTGAGTTAAAAGGAAACAAAAAAAAAACACTTATTATTATTGCATTTTATTTGAATATTTAACATTTGCCGCATTAATCAAAGACATTACCACTGTTTCCAAGGTTATCTCTAATTTGAAAACTTGTTGCTCGAACGGACAAACACACACATTAACTTACCAATAACAAGGTGTGCCCGATTAAGGAAATGATTTTTTCGAAAATGGATTTTGATTGTTTCGACGTGCACACATTTGTATGACACGCCGTTTTGCTTTTTAATGACATAATAGAAATTCGTCCAGAGAAAAAAGTTTCAAGAAAAAATTTTAATAGTTTTACTAGAAATTGTACAAAATAAATACTGAAAACTTTTTATTTTACTGGTTCTCTTGTGGACCATTGAACAAGCTAATTTTAACTCAAACTTTAACTTAAACTTTGGTGTACATGTCGCAGCCGTATTGTAGAATCCGCCGCAATATGAAGCGGCTAGCCACTTTACAAAGCAGCTCTGTTTTGTAAAACGGCTGATTAACGTTTAGGCAAATTGTTTAGCCGGAATGTTGACTATGTGTAATGTAGGGCGACAATCAGCCATATTGCAGATGTCGGCGGCGAATTGTAAATTCAGTCGTTTTCTAAATGATTGGGGAGATTGTAAAATATAGAATGAACAGAGAATTTTTACAATTTGACTGAAAATTTTAGGTGTTTTATGAATCGCTGAATAACTCAGTCCGTTTGATAAAGGACGAATTGTTAGACATTTTATAAAAAAAACCTTTTATATTGAGTTAAATCTTTTCCTTATAGTTATGACTTTATATTTGTCATAGCTACAAGGAAAGGTTTTCGTTATATAAAGTCCCTTTTTGTCGTTTTATAAAACGGCGACCCGTCATTTTGTTACATTGGAGAACGCGAAACGCCGTTACAGTAAGGCTGACCAACGTTTAGCCGTATTACAACCCGCCTAAACGTTAACCAGCCGATTTACAAAACCGAGCCGTTTTATAATGCGGCTAGCCGGTTTGTATTGTAGCGGATTCTACAATCCGTCTGCGACATCTATAACCCAATATCCCCAAAAAGTGGATATTGAACAAACCAATATTAACTTGACGATTTGTCAAACAACTTCAAAATTTACAATAAATTAATGTTTTTCTTAATATGAAAAAACGTACGCTGCCATTTTGTGCAGCTTTTCCACACAACTTGGCTTCGTGCTTGAAACAAGCAACCACACACTTTGAAAATTATTAGACAGTGTAAATCGAAAATGTCAAAATATATCCAAAGATTTGCCTAAGACGTCAATAGTCACTGCGGAGTCTCACTCCGCAATATGCAAAAAAAACAAAAATAATGTATCTGCAGCTCTGATATGGTTCCACTAACATTTAGACAATAAATTAGGAAGGTAAATAATGTAGTTTTGTAGTTTTGATGGCGACAATTAATTTTATTACTTGAATTAAAATTACACTTTGACACCAATTAAAATTATGTTTTTAATTTTAATTCCAACATTTGAAATTATGATTCGAATTATTATTACACTTGAACATAATATGAATTCATTTGAAATTATTAATATTAAACTTTGACATTAAAAAGTTGAAAACAGTTTCTTTTAACCTTCCGGAGCTAACAATACGGTCTCAGAGACCGACATTTACGATTTTTGCCAAGCATTTTTTCCCTAGTTGAGGCAAATTTCTGCCGTCCTCAGTACCTTTCGATCTCAAATAGAGTCAGTTGCCCTCAAGTTGTCAAGAGTTGAGCGTTGAACAGTTCGTAAGTTATAAACGCTTTCGGTCTCACAGACCGATGTTAGTCTATTAATAATTGGCTAAGTTCGTCTGTAACTTTATATTTACCTTAATCAACGGTACTTTCCTGGCATTAATATATTATTTTATTCGAGATTATTCTTGGAAATGTTTCTTGCAACTAAACAATATTTTATCAACTCATTGCGTTGCTGCTAGTTTTGTTATAATTATGCAGCTGTTGAAATAAGTTCTATGCTGTTTCGTTAGGTGTAATATTTTCACTTTTCCATCAGTATATAAAAAATAGCTGCCTGCACTGGTGAGGAAGTACAGAAAACACTTTTCGACTCTAATAAATTTACCATACATTTTCGAAACTTTAGGACTGATTATTTCGAAAACTTTCCTCTTCCAGGTCATACGAATTTTACATATTCTTCCTACTCAGAAAAATGTGCTGCATCCAAATTCGCGATCAAAAGTATGGGGTGCTATTTAAAAAAATTGATGATGACGTCATAGTGCGAAAACAAAAGACGATCGTAAAAATTATAAATATTAAAAAAGATGCAGTTTTAAAAACTAAAGTTGACCGGTCCGGGGATTTTTTGTGAAAATTCTTCTAAAATGTTTTATCGAATTTATTCCATACTTTACGAAAGCACTGTATATAAACATAATAACCCGGAAGAAAAACTTCTAAGAAAATTTTTAGAACTTCTTGGACACCAGCTAGTTGAGGGGCATATTAAAAATCGAGTTACTAGTACCGGCGTTTCGAAAACTATTAAATTACGTATTCAAGAAATTTATAACATTTCTGATCCTAATCCGAAAACCCCAATCTATGGAAGATGTTATTATTGCTGCAGCAAGAAAAATATAAATTCGAAATACAAATGCCAGAAATGCCCAAAATTTATGTGCTTAGAGCATTTAGTACCGATATACCAGACATGTGTTCTCCAAGAAGAACAGTAATTTGGACTGCAAAGTTTCAGTTCCTCCGAAATATTGGGACAATTTGTTTCTTTTATATTTATTTAACAAAATGTTAAGTTTCGTTTGCGTCCTATTTTATAATAAAGGAAAGTAATCATGTCGTATTTTTTAATTTTCTAATATTTTACGTTTCACTGAATTTTAAATTTTTTATAATTTTATATTTTTTATAATAAAAGCTCTATGAACACACAAACTTGGTTAAATTACCCAAACACTTTATATTTAAGAAATAAAATTTAAACCAAGTAATTTTCCAAAAGGCGGCTGTAATTTTTCCAATTGGTCTATGAGACCGATGTTCGACTTCATGTTTTATAAAACTAAGTTAGTTCCCAAAGGTTAAAACAAAAATAATTCCTGGAATTTTTATTATGAATAGATATAATAAGGATTCATGCAGTTATTATTATGCTTTGACGACGTAATCTGAATTCAGGAATTATTATTATACTCTAATATAATTTTTTCAAATTTATTTTGAACAATTTTTTCTTGAAACTTCTCTGCACGAATTTCAATTATATCATTAAAATGCAAACGGCGAGCCACACATTTGAATCAATCGACGATAATGAGGCACACGTTCTTCCAATCGCACCTGATGAGAGCCTCCATCGCGTAATTTGGTACGGTACCAACCCATTCCATCGAATTAAATTAACAATAGATCCGCGACGAAATTGGGCACAGTCTGCAGCGAAATTTTGAACCGTCTGGTAGCAATTCCATAGAAAAAACAATGAAAACCCGTGCGTACCACCGATGGCCCCCGATCTACCTCCAGACCGCTAATCCCGATCTGTTTTCCAATTGCAGTGATAGAACACGTTCGAAACATGGCCGTTTTAATCCTGAACGCCGTCAGGATCTACTGGAGATCCATCTTCGTGACCCTGTTCCCGCTGGTGCTGCTGCCGGTCTTCCTGCTGAACAACGTGGCGGCGATGAGATGCTTGTACGTGGTTCTCCTGATGGGAGGATTTTGGGTGACGGAAGCTCTACCCCTCCCGGTGACGGCCCTCATCCCGATGGTCCTGTTTCCTCTGATGGGCGTCCTGGATTCGGACCGTACTTCGCTGTGCTACCTGAAAGAAACCAACATGATGTTCGTCGGCGGTTTGGTCATCGCCATAGCGGTGGAACACTGCAATCTCCACCGGAGGGTCGCCCTGGCGGTGATATTAACAGTGGGTTGCAGCCCCAGGAGGTTGCACTTCGGATTAGTTGGGGTGGCAATGTTTGTGTCGATGTGGATCTCAAACACCGCCGCCATCGCCATGATGTGTCCCATCATAGAGGCGACGCTGACCGAGCTGGAAGCCCAGGGCATCGGCGACGTCTACGAACCACCTGAAAGCGAGAAGGACGAGGACCAAATGGAAACTGGAGAGGTCTCCAAAGAGGTGAAACCTCCCGAGCAACGGATGCCCAGCAAAACCACTACTTGTTACTTCTTGGGGGCGGCTTACGCCTCGACCATCGGAGGAATGGGCTGCATCGTCGGCAGCGGGACCAACTTGACTTTCAAGGGGATTTATGAGACGCGGTTTCCCAACAGTGAAGGGATCCTGTTTGCCCAGTGGATGTTTTTGAACGTCCCCATAATGCTGCTGACGATGCTGCTGAGCTGGTTGTGGCTGCAGTTTTTGTTTATGGGACTGTTTAGGCCGAATTCCGTCGAGGCTAAGAGGACCAAGATTGGCAAACAGGGGGAACTGGTTGCGCGAAAATTGATTAGGCAGAAGATGGAGGATATGGGACCTATGTCTTTTCACGAAATCGGCGTGGGGTTGATGTTTTTGTTGTCGGTGTTGCTGTGGTTCTTCAGGAAGCCGCAGTTTATAGTTGGCTGGGCGGAGATGATAACGGAACACAAGGTAAAATCATTTTGTAATATGTGCGAAAAGTCGTTTTTTTGTTCGTTCGTCAAGTCCTGTTTCTTGTACTTTACCGTAATGTTAATGTGACAAAAATCTAATTCGACTGAAATGTTAAGAAACTGCGAAAGCGTAGTTAGGACATGCAAAAAATAACAAAAAAAACTTGAAATTTCAAAATTTTTCTTGAAATTTCACCTTTTTAGAAAGCTTGAAATTTTACCTTTTTTGAAAAATTTGAAATTTCATCTTTTTTAAAAAAAAATAAAATTTCATCTTTTGTTGAAAAGTTGATATTTCACCTTTTTTTAAAAAAATAATAAATTTTCACCTTTTTTAAAAAAACAATTAATTTCACCTTTTTTTAAACAGGTTGAATTGTTTTTTTAAATTAAATTTCACCTTTTTAAAATAGTTGAAATTTCAAGTTTTTTTTTACTGGAAAGTCGTCGGTATTTATAAAATAATAAAATAAAATAATTTCAAACCATTGCCTACTCGATTTCTACAATGTAGAATTAGACTATAGCTGCATGTTATGCATTTGCAAATCTTGCAGAAACATAAATACCGACGGCTTTCCAGTGACTTCCCAAGGTTAAATGATGAAAAAAAGAACTTGAAATTTGAACTTTTTAAAAAAAAGTGAAATTTCAACTTTTTTAAAAGGTGAAATTTCAAGAAAAATGTTGAAATTTCTAGTTTTATTTTTATTTTTTGAATGTCCTAACAGCGCTTTCGTACAATCTAAACCAGGAAACGCCGAAATATGAAATCGTGTTAGCTGCGTTTATTTTTAAATAATCGTTGGTTTATTTCTGGTCTCTGAGAAAGATTAAAAAAATACGCTGAATAAAGTGGAGAGGGGCGGCAAATATTAGGCAAACGATAATATCAGAAATTTCCTGCAAAGTTTTTCATATTTTTATGTAAACCCAATATTTTACGAATATGCAGAAACAAATATTTTTTCTTGATATAAATCTAATATTTCTTGAATGTACGGGGTGTCCCATCACTTGTGGCCAGCCCCAAAATTGAGCTTCAATTGAAAGTGATTTATTTGAAATTTGGTATAAGGCTAGAAATTTCCAGTTTTAGATGTTAATTGTCGGCGTTAGTTTCCTAGAAAAAAAATAAAAACTGATTTTTATAAAAATACTATTTCCCAATTTCGTCAAATTTCACTTTTCAGGATCAGTATTATTGAGACAAAGATGTCCAAAGTAAAAAAAAATATTTAAAAGCTGTAATTAGTCTAAAATTCACTTATATTGGAATCTCAAGAGTAAAAGTAATAATTTATGACTGTAAATAGTCGTTAGTAGTTTCCGCAGAGGTAAGTGCGATTTAAATTTATGACATTGTAAAAATTTGTCACTGTCGAGTGGAAGTCGGTCGATGTGAACAACAGGAGCGTACCTAAGTCGAGCCTTTTTACATTCTTGTAGATTTCTAAAATTTACGTAAATTGCAAGTCCTCTAATAAATTTCGACAATGAGTAGGAAGATACTTTAAGGTGTGAATGTTGAATTATTTTTTTTTAACTCGAAGACGACTTAATACATTTTTTGTTTGAAATATTTTCGGTGCGGTTATGGAAAAGGGACAGACCATTCGAGGTATCAATTACCTACTTCCAGTTTCGGAGAAAATTTTACAATGCCATACATTTAAATCGTACTTAACTTTGCGGATATATACTAAGGACTATTTATAGTCATAAATTATTACTTTTACTCTTAAGATTCCAATATAAGGGAATTTTAGACTAATTACAGCTTTTGAAGTATTTTTTTTACTTTGGATATCTTTGCCTTAATAATACTGACCTTGAAAAGTGAAATTTAACAAAATTGGGAGATATTATTTTTATAAAAAATCAGTTTTTATTTAATTTTGTTGAAAACTAACGCCGACAATTAGCATTTAAAACTGTAAATTTCTAGCCTTATACTAGAATCATACGTGCACCAAATTTCAAATAAATAACTTTCGATTAAAGCTCAATTTTGGAGATGGCCACAAGTGATGGGACAGTACATACATAAATTATTAGATAGGGGTCTAAAATACATAATTCCGAGTACATACCGGCTTTTTACTTTAACATTGAACATACGAAGTAAATATTCCTGTTCAATTTAAAAATAAAAAAATTGTCACTAAGTCAATGTTTTGCAATCAAGCATACTCTGCACGTCAATTTACTTTATGTTATGTGTTATTAAATTGCAATGGCCAGACGTTAAAAAAGTAAAACGATTTATTTAAAATAAATAAATGAAAATGGAAAATTTAACATTTTCCATTTCCGTTTTCAATGTCCATTTAGCATTTCCATTAGCCATTTCCGTTTTCCATATCATTTTCAATTTTCCATATCTATTTACCATTTTCCAGTTCTTATTTCCATTTATTTTCTTTTAAATAAATCGTTTTACTGTCTGACCATTACAATTTAATAATACATAACCTAAAAGTTGACGTGTGAGAGTATGCTTGGTTGCAGAACATTAACTGAGTTACAATTTTTTTTTTAAATTGAACATAGGGACACTTACATTGTATGTTCAATTTTAAAATAAAGATATGGATTATATAATTTTTCAATAATCGGAACCACTCGTTAATGTGAACAGCGGCTTAAAAAATTGATGCCTCTGTAATTCGAACAACCCTTAATCGATAATATTGTTGGATCAGTCTCATTGGCCAGAGTTGAAGATTTCTTTTCGTTTAAATCGCATTATACAAGTTTTTAGTAATCGGAACCACTCGTTAATACGAACAGTGGCTTGAAAAATTGATGCCTCTATAATTCGAAGAGTTTTTTATCGTCAATATTGTTGAATCGGTTTACAATTACAATTTTTACTTCGTTTCAATCGGATTATATAATGTTTCAGTATTCAGAACCACTCGTTAATGTGAACAACGGCTTAAAAAATTGATGCCTCTGTAATTCGAACAACCCTTAATCGATAATATTGTTGGATCAGTCTCATTGGCCAGAGTTGAAGATTTCTTTTCGTTTAAATCGCATTATACAAGTTTTTAGTAATCGGAACCACTCGTTAATACGAACAGTGGCTTGAAAAATTGATGCCTCTATAATTCGAAGAGTTTTTTATCGTCAATATTGTTGAATCGGTTTACAATTACAATTTTTACTTCGTTTCAATCGGATTATATAATGTTTCAGTATTCAGAACCACTCGTTAATGTGAACAACGGCTTAAAAAATTGATGCCTCTGTAATTCGAACAACCCTTAATCGATAATATTGTTGGATCAGTCTCATTGGCCAGAGTTGAAGATTTCTTTTCGTTTAAATCGCATTATACAAGTTTTTAGTAATCGGAACCACTCGTTAATACGAACAGTGGCTTGAAAAATTGATGCCTCTATAATTCGAAGAGTTTTTTATCGTCAATATTGTTGAATCGGTTTACAATTACAATTTTTACTTCGTTTCAATCGGATTATATAATGTTTCAGTATTCAGAACCACTCGTTAATGTGAACAGCGACTTAAAAAATTGATGCCTCTGTAATTCGAACAACCCTTAATCGATAATATTGTTGGATCAGTCTCATTGGCCAGAGTTGAAGATTTCTTTTCGTTTAAATCGCATTATACAAGTTTTTAGTAATCGGAACCACTCGTTAATACGAACAGTGGCTTGAAAAATTGATGCCTCTATAATTCGAAGAGTTTTTTATCGTCAATATTGTTGAATCGGTTTACAATTACAATTTTTACTTCGTTTCAATCGGATTATATAATGTTTTAGTATTCAGAACCACTCGTTAATGTGAACAACGGCTTAAAAAATTGATGCCTCTGTAATTCGAACAACCCTTAATCGATAATATTGTTGGATCAGTCTCATTGGCCAGAGTTGACGATTTCTTTTCGTTTAAATCGCATTGTACAAGTTTTTAGTAATCAGAACCACTCGTTAATACGAATAGTGGCTTGAAAAATTGATGCCTCTATAATTCGAAGAGTTTTTTATCGTCAATATTGTTGAATCGGTTTACAATTACAATTTTTACTTCGTTTCAATCGGATTATATAATGTTTTAGTATTCAGAACCACTCGTTAATGTGAACAACGGCTTAAAAAATTGATGCCTCTGTAATTCGAACAACCCTTAATCGATAATATTGTTGGATCAGTCTCATTGGCCACAGTTGAAGATTTTTTTTCGTTTTTTTTTCCTTGCCAAATTAAATGTGATCTTGGAAAATTTCCCAAAACCACGAAAACAGGCAACTCGGAACGAAAACAGCGAAAACTGACAGTCGCTTGTTTATTTCCGTTTTCAGGTCAAGGACGCCACTGCCGCCCTGATTGTGGTTCTGCTGTTGTTCGTAATCCCCGCCAAACCAGACTTCATCCGAATCTTCAGCAAAACCGAATCCGACCGGCCGAAGGTCGCCTCGCCGCCCCTCGTCACCTGGAAAGTCATCCAGCAAAAGCTCCCGTGGGGCCTGATATTCCTGCTGGGAGGCGGCTTCGCCCTCGCCGAGGGCTCCAAAGAGAGCGGCATGAGCGAACTCATCGCCACCCACCTCGCAGGGTTGGCCCAACTGCCCCGGTTCGCGGTGCTGGTCATCTCGTGCCTGTTCGCGTCCATCCTCACGGAGTTCTCCAGCAACGTGGCGGTGGCGAACGTGCTGCTGCCAGTCTTGGCCGAGATGTCCAAGGTGGCCAAGTGGCACCCCCTGTACCTGATGATGCCGGCGGCGCTGAGTTGCTCCCACGCGTACTCGTTACCGGTTGGGACGCCGCCCAACGCCATCGCCGCCGCCCCCTGCAACATACCGACCAGGGAGATGGTGAAGGCGGGCTTGGGAGTGTCGGTGATATCGCTGGCGGTTCTGTTCGTGTTGTTTCCGACTTTGGGGGCGGTTATTTATCCTCTGGACGAATTTCCAGATTGGGTTCAATGATCGAAATGTGTTTTTTTAGTAAATGTCGATTTGTTTTGTAAATTTGTTAGGTAGGGGATTGTCCGTTGTTGAAAAAATATTTTACATATCGAGCGAAATACTTACGTAATTGTGTAGTTTATCTTGATATTTTTTAGACTGCTTAAGTATCGAATTGGGGATTAGTATAAATAAACTAAATGTTTTCGACTTGTTCTTTTTTACTTAATTGGGGTAATTTTCAAACGGACTGCAAGTTGTGCACGTCTTAATGGATACTACGTAAATATTTAATGACGACATTTGAGTCGTTCCATATCAAAACTCGTCTTATCCAAAAGTAGTCGCCTTATCCAACTTTGAATTCAAAAATAACAAAGGGCATTGAGTTTACGTTTAATTAAAAATGATAAATAAATCTTAGGAATTATTACAAAAATTAAACATGTACACTTTATCGGTAAAAATAAACTCTGGAGAATTTTTTTTCGATTAATCAGAAATGGTTTATTAAGTTGGAGAAGGCGAGTTTTGATATGGAACGACTCATTTAATAAATACCTGTAAATCAAAGAATAATTTCATTTTCAGTTAATATTTCTAGCTGTTTGTTTGACAAAATGTTAATTACGTAACAAATTCAAAATGAACTTATTACAGTTAGCCTTAAATTTGAATTAATTTTATTTCCAGCCAGAAAAACAACACTTGAAATGCGCGCCAATAAAAATAATACAGGTATCTTTCCTATATCTGAATAGTTCTAAAGAGTCCGGGAAAATGTCGCTGTAAAACCAATTTTTCAAATTTATTTACTGTTAGACAGCGCCATCGTGCGTGGGTAGTCGGTACTATAGGAATGTTTAGTTAGGTCCCTGCAGTTTGTTTTTATAACCTCGACAGATACTGCGGCTACTAAGAAGCTTTAATTAATAATTTTAAAAGATTTTTAGGTTAAAAATCTTAAAGAAATGTTTCATTTAAACACTTTCAAGGTAATTTCACCTATTTAAATCTAGAGCCTCCGAATGTGGTGTTTTCTAAACATCGGAGGCTCTGTTAGTTGCCTGACAATGAGTTGTGACCAACTTTTTTCAGAGAAGCTTTAGAGGATACGAATGATGGCATCGAAGTGAACGGCATACCAGTTAACAACCTGCGGTATGTGAATGAGAACCGTTCTCATAGCAGACAGTGAGGAGAACCTGCAACATGCTTTGTCGAAGCCCTCAAAATGTGGACGTATCGACGCATGCTTTGCATAAGCTGGAAAGACAATATGGAGCGAAGATGTCATATGGCCAGGATGAATAAGGAGAAGAAGAACTGTAAAGCTGTAAAGGTCAGGAAGCTCTCCTACTTTGGTGATGTAATGAGGCACCCTGACACCTACGGTCTCCTGCAACTCATCATTCATACAAGGGAAGATTGAGGGGAAAGAGGTCCTGGCTCAAGAATCTAAGGCAATGGTTTGGGCAATCAACAATTTTCCTATTTCGCGCTGCTACCAATAAGGTCATAGTTGCCAATATGATCGCCAACGTCCGTTAGTCCATCAGTCGTCAGGAACAAATAAAGATAAATTTGTGCCATATCTTCATTCAGTTTTAACGTGGTTTTTGAAGGTTAATTTAGGAGGATACCGTAAAACAGTTATGGTCGCCGGAAGTTCACAGGTCACCCACATGTCTTGTTCATATTTAATCATGTGAAAGACTGTGTTGTTTCTGTAACTGAAGAATTTATCGAGCATTGTACCGGCGGTACGTATTTACTAAATTGCATTAGTTATGTGCTGCATTTAAATTTTTTTAGAGGGAGCTTTGTCAATTGAGAAGTCTGGCGACATAGAAGTGACGGTTTTTAACAAACCAAGCCCGGATGGGAAGTCTTGGAACAGCAGCAAAAGATTGAACTTTGGATCCAAGTTCAAGAAATTAACCATCAAGAAGATTATGTATCATTGGAAGTCACAAGTAAAAATTTTAGAATGTTGCCATCATCATCATCTGCCAGTATATTGTTAATGTTGAAGTAGGAGGATAATAACGCAGAAATATTCTTTACTGTTACTGCCGCCATATTTCATAATAAAGTATTGTTCGATTCAGATACATTTGCTTAACAATAACATAAGTAATAACTTGGATAAATAAAATAACTCATTAAGAGAAGAAGAACTGTACCAAGAACACTAGCAACGTTGCCTGTCTGTATAGCCAAACTTATTCGTTGCTTCAAATATGTTTTGGCCTCCCCAAATCTTCAAGGATAGAAAGGCCATCAGCACTACAAGGACCCAAAGTTTCCACAGCGAACGCGACGAAAAAATAATCATCCGAAATTGACTTATATTTTTTTTTCTTAATATTTTCTGCCAAGTGTGCAGCAGATCTTGCAGAAAATGAAGAATCAGTCAAATGAGAAGGGACAAGTGTATCCGTACAAGTAAAATCCCAAACTAAAGGTTTACCTACTTTCCATGGAATAACTGTAATACCATCTGGACGTTTGCCATCATCCCTTAGAATACTAGGTTCAAGGATACAAGGGATGTTGGCAGAAGAGAAAGCACGTTTAATAATGTCATTAATACAGCTGTGACGAGAGAGTCTACCGGCACTTTTAATGCACGATAAACCATGATGATAAACCATGATGACGAGTCTACAGAAGAACCGCACGAGCAGATATGAGGATGACAGAAATTGATGCCCAATCTAAGTGAAATTGCAATTTGTAAGATGTTTTTTTCCTAAAAGAGTACCTAATTTACAAGATGGAAGAGCTTCAAGCCAAGCTCCAGATTCAAATTCAGATCCAGCTAATAAGATAGCTTTTTGTGTGATATTTGAGGAAGATAATCAACTTTGAAATATTTTCTCACAGATAGGTAAGTCCCAATTTCTTTGAATAGAAAGCTCTCTTGGAAATAAAGACTAATTAGAAATTTCCTTCCAATAATCAACAGCCTCGTTAAGGGATGTAATTTCAAAATTAGAAAAACTAGAAGGTAGAATGGACATAATAAGTTCAGAATTAGAAAATATAGAAGACAAAAAGGCAGGCGAGGAAATATCAATTATAGACCTTATACCTAATCCACCAAAACGATTGGTAATTTGGCTCGAGTCCAAGATCTTATTGTAAATTTAATATTCAAAATTTTTTCCAAAGAAGAAATAACAATATTATCTAATTCAAGACATTCAAATTTCCAAAAAGGACAACATCTAAGATTATAAGTGAAATTAGGTATCCAAAAATATGAGGATTAATTTTGCACAGATTTGAAGAAAGTAAAGAGAATGAATCAATTTTTTTAGAAATGAATGGAGAAATTGCTGCATCAAAAATAGGACAACCAAGAATAAAAAGATCTTCAACATTACAAACATGAATACAAGGAGCTAATAATTCGAATCTCTTCAAAATTGAAGACTTGTCTAATTCTGAAACATTATTAAGGAAGAAAAGAAGAAAAGAACCAAATCAATTTTCTTAAATTTGGAAATTATCGTTTCTAAGTTCTGTGAGACATCAACCACCTAAAGAACCATCATTTAAGTACCAAACATTTAATTCTGAATTCAAATTCAAATTTTATTTCCCGCCTGAAAAACCAAGTTTGAAATTCCCGCCATTAAAAAATCATACAAGTTTCGCTCGGTGGGGGAAGATGGCGCTTTACAAAAAAGTTATATTATTTGAGGTTCGTCACCAAACTACAATAACCTACAAATTTATCGAAAATTCCTTCCTCTTATATTTTATAAAATGGAATTAAACTTTCAAGCCGTCTGTCGCACTTGTATGAAAGGGGGTTCTTTGCGATCCATATTTGTCGAAAATAAAAAATTCTCAGTAACATTTTCTGATATGCTTCGATGTTGTGCATCAATCGAGGTAAATCGGTTTTCAGGAATTGTACTTCAAAATGACGATTGATATTTACAGGTGCAGAATAACGACCGATTACCTTCACAAATGTGCAAGCAATGTCTAACGAGTCTGGTCGCTCTGTACAAATTTAAAATCACAGTCACTGAAAATGATAAAAAGTTAAGGCACTTGCTTTATAAATGGGAGGAAAACATGATCGTTAAAAAGGAAGATGTGGAGAGTTTTTCTGTCCCGGAAACTGTAGAACTGATTAAAATTGAAGATATTACAGGCTTGACTGAAAACAACCAATCGGATCAATTTTTATCAAAGGAATGTAGAGTTAAAGTGGCGAATGCAGCTGAAAAAATTCCAAAAACGAGAAACTTGAAAGACGGCCTTTCGAAATCATATCAGTGCGAAGTTTGTGGAAAATTCTTGAGTTGTAGGAGTAATCTGGTGCAGCATATGAGACGGCATACAGGAGAACGTCCGTTTTCTTGCGATTTGTGTGAAAAAAAATTCGCCAGAGCTGAACATGTAGCAATACATCGAAGAATTCATACTGGTATTAAGAAATAGGCCAAGCAATGGAGCAAAATAAATGTCATAATTTAACATAAATACTACCTGGAAACCGACTGTGTGATTTTGTCAAAGATTGTAGATGAATTCTGCAAAATTTCCAACTGGAGAATCATAATTTTTAATTTGTTGTAAACAATTTTCAACAAAAAATAGCATTCTTTTTAGTTTTTTGCTTGTAAAATGGAAACTAATGAAGCAATCTTTATGATGTCAATAGACGAATTGTAGAGAATTATATTACGAAGAGAATGAGAGGTCGATCGGATAATTAGAACTGGGGAAAAGCCGAAAAACCAGGAAAATTCAGTGTTTTCAGAAAAAAATCACAATTCCGCCATTTTTTAATTTTAAATTCTGAAACTTTGCACAAAGGTAGCTACTTATATGTACTTTATGTGTGCAAAACCCCGACTCTGACGGACGACAAGTTTTTGCACAATCTCCATTTCATTTAAAGGGGTCGCCGACTTGAAATTAATTTAATGGTAATAGTCAACAATCAAAATGCCAATTTAAACTATTTGACACTAATTACAGTTCGCTGTTAAAATAATAATCAAACATGGCCCACCACAATTTTGAAAATTTAGATTCTAAATTAACCTCGAACGTAATTTTCAAATGTCAATTTTAGAATCTGGACATTTCAAATTGTAATAATTATTCAAAATGAACGTTAATTTTCTAAACTGTCTCATAAATCTTAGTACAAATCTTATTTCCAAATAACTATTGACGCGGTTAACTGGAATCACAGACATTTATGGACACTCTGTATTTGGTTTGATTTTCAAAAATTTGGAAAAAATGTCAAGGGTAAACCTCCATATTTTATGAACCGATTTCGACCAAATTTCAATCGATACTTAACCTCATCATATGACCGCTAAATATGAAATTTAATTGAAAGAATCTCATTAGTTTTTGACATATCGCATGTGCAATTTAAAAAAACTTTACATTGTCACATTTTCGAATTTGTAGTTACTAAATTGGGAAGGGTTCATGCAAAAGTAGACATGTCCTAATTAACAAGTTTTGAGAAACACAGGAAAAACCTTTATTTTAATTTTAGTTTTGCATGGGATAGGCAATTCAAATTAAACATGCGACTCTAGCGCAAATAAATTCAACTAAATGAACTTCTTGTTGTGACGTCACGTCGTGCTACGTGCGTTTGTTATTGTTCGAGTTTTGTAATAATTTGATTAGTTTTCGATAATTCTAAAGAAGAAGTGAACTAATTTGTAATTTGTTTGATTGTTATCAAGTTGTAGGCCAGATTTAAAGTGTCAGTGTTAACATTAACCATGAATACATCCGAAACTAACCTAAAAAAACTTCTCACGCTGAAGTTATTGAGATTGTTCAAATATCTTCGACTATGGTCCATATTGAGAGGTCTAATCAGGGAATAAAAACGTTTAAAATATTGGCAAATCGCTTGCCAGCCAATCTAGTACCAATGCTAGATGATATTTTTCTAGTATGTGAACTTGTAAACCTTTCAAGCCCAATTCGAGCAGATGATAAGTTTATTGAATGAAAACGAATCCTACTTCTAGTAAAAAAATTACTTTATTTCATTTACACAAAGATGATGCAACATTTTTGTTAAATAGTTTTATGTCGAGAAGCTTTAAAGGTTTTGCATCGTCTCCTAAAGTGATCCCATTTTTCAGATAGTTTGCGCTGTTGTTAATCTTTCAAATCCAATTTTGGCAGATGACAAATTTGTAACATAATTTTTCCACAATTTTCCCAATTTTTATAATGCCGCATGTTTACAAAAAGTCACTTTAACCGGCGTTAAAATTTTCTATCCTGGATATGACGTCACAATTTCGACAGTTACCTATATTATCGATACGCGGTAAAACTAATTTGAATTCCCAATATAATGCGCTTCCTCTCAGCGGCCAGTCTCCCCCCACTACTCAATCACTTTCGCCTGCTCAACCGTTTTTACTCGTATTCACGACCGTTTTTCACCTGTTTCTCTGCATTTTATGGAAAAACGAAAATGAACGTTTTGTTGCTGTGTACATCTAGTTTCCAATTCTGTTTTTAAAATTTAAATCGGACAATTACAGGAGCATCCAGTCCTCCATGAAAATATCTTTTAAAAAAAATGAAATGAAGATTGTGCAAAAACTGTTAGTCCGTGAGAGTCGGGGTTTTGCACACATAAAGTGCATATAAATGGCTATCATTGTGCAAAGTTTCAGTTTTTAAAATTAAAAAATGGTGGAATTGTGAATTTTTTAAAAAATACTGAATTTTTCGGGTTTTCCAGGTTTTTTCCGGTTCTAATTATCCGATCGGGCCATTCGACCTCTCATTCTCTTCGTAATTTAATTATCTACAATTCGTCCATTGACATAATTGAGATCGCTTAATTAGTTTCCATTCTACAAGCAAGAAGCTAAAAAAAAAACGCGATTTTTTGTTGAAAATTGTTTATAACAAATTAAAAATTCTGATTCTCGAGTTGGAAATTCTGCAGAATTCATCTACTAACAATCTTTGACAAAATCGCACAGTCAGTTTCCAGATAGTATTTATGTTGCAAAAAACTGCTTTGTTGCTTGACCTAAGATGATATAATCTTACAAGCTACAGAAATTAAATATTTTTTTGGCAGGGGAACGACCTCATTCCTGCACCATATGTGGCAAACGTTTTGTTCAATATGCGGCCCTGACGGCCCACTTGAGAACGCACAGCGGCGAACGGCCGCACATGTGCTCCATTTGTGGAAAATCTTTCAGTCAGTCTGTCAGCTTGACGTACCACATGAGAACGCACACGGGTGAAACGCCTTTTAAATGTAAGATATGCAACAAGGGATTTGCTCATTCCGGAAACTTGAACATTCACATGAGATTCCATCGAAACGAACGTCCTTATGTCTGCACCATGTGCGGTCGACGGTTCGTTACCACTTCACATCTGACGGTGCACATTAAACAGCACACGGGAGATAAACCGCACCAGTGCAGCGTTTGTGGAAAGGCGTTTATCAGAAGTGAACATCTTAAAGACCATTTGGTCATTCACACGGGACAGAAGCCTCATGCGTGTAAATTGTGTCCCAAACGTTACACACAAAGTAGCCATTTAAACAGGCACATGAAAACTCACAATAAGTAAAATTTGTATTTTTTGTTTGTAAGATTTTAATAAAGGGTAAACTTGCTGTGTCTGTATATTTAATAATAAAGGATAATTAATTGAAATTAAATTTCCCGCAAAAGGCGAATGAATGGATTCTAGTTCTTTGCAGACTCACTACGAAAAAACGCCAATATTTTGGCTACGTTTTTTATATTGGTCCTTATGGAAGTTGCGCCTAACTACTTGGGTTGAACAGATAACAGATTGCCGCTTCAATACAAATATTTCAAAACAGCGACCTGGATGACAGTAAATCTTTGTTTATCTTTTACCACAGTTTCCCAACAATAAAAGAAGCATGGGTACAGCGCCACTGTAACTAAATTTTGAACTAATATTTAACAGCGGGTTATTTGAAATTAATTTTATTCATATTTTTTTACTTACACAAATAGGTACTACACAATTAAAAACTTTGTGAATTAAATATTTCTTTAATTAACACACATATTCATAGATACATATATATTTGTAATATATTATGTTATGTTATTATGCGTAGAAGAAATGTATATTCAAATAATTAGAAATACAGGCATCAAAAGCTTGCATTCTAGGAAAAAGTTATTTGAATACTGGATTTTAATCTACATAGAACAAATTCATCTTGTTCTACTACCAAATTTTGAAACATTACTATTACTATTAAAATACAAAATATACTTTCTCACAACAAAATTTAAAGTAACTTCTAGCAATTTTGAATGAATTATGTTGTGATGAAGTTCACTTGAAAACCAAGAAAAAATTATTTTATTTAAAATAGCCGGAATTGTTTGTTTAACGTTTAAAATGTGCCCAAGTAATTTCAAAAATTCAGAAACGGTCTTTTCTATATCAGCTACAAAATACACAAATTCTTTAGTAGGATAATCAGCATCAGACTGATTATTAATATAAGTTCTAATTAAATGAACCACCCTTAATTCCAAAACCTAATTGAATAGGATGAAAAAAGGAAGATAACGAATCCTTAATGTGGAAACTGTATAAATTAGAAGATAAACATCTAAAAGTTGAACCTATTAATAAGCGATAATCCCGCATGCTGCTCCGCAAATCTAGTGTACCATGCTGTCAACTGAAATGTCACAAATGGTGAGAGTGTGCGAGAATGAGATAGTGGCAGAATAAGATAGTGAGGGATTGTAAGTGAAAATCAGATAGAGTGAGAGAGAGTGAGAATGTGAGAGTGTGAGAGTGTAGGAGTGCTTAGGCATTCGGGAGTTTGAGTGTGAGAGATGTAGATGTAGATGTAATTGTAAACGTAGCTGTAGATGTAGATGTAGATGTAGATGTAGATGTAGATGTAAAGTTACGGCGAAAAATGTAAAAATTTTAGAAACGTCAAAAAACTATTCAATATACTACTTTGATTTTGATAGTAAAAATTCTAAGCCTCCTAGGTTTAAAATTTTAAATTATTTATTTATTTCTTTTAATTATTTTTGAATCATATTTAACCAATCTTATTGAGTCATTTAGGTTGTAACGAACATCACAATTAAAGATGCAAGTTCATGTGAAGCCTTGACAGCCAGAGGGTCCATTACCAAGGGGAGTCAAGGGATGCCTTCTTCACAATTCAATCTAAGATGATCAAAGAGGGAGAGAGTGATAGAGAGTGTGAATGATAGGTAAAGGAGGAAGAAGATGAAATGAGTAAAAGTGTGTGTGAAAGCAAACTAATAAGAGGCAATTTTGATGATAGAGGGAGAGAGTGATAGAGAGTGAGAATGATAGGTAAAAGGGAAAGAAAACGAAAGGTGAAAAAGTGTGAGTGAAAGCTTACCAAAAGATGTGATCTAATGATAAGATGTAAATGGAACTAAACAGTCACTCATCTCGAAGTAATACTTGACGTAATGTTAATGTGGTTCCCGTGGTGAGGAAGACGTATGGGGGAGGAAATTAATAGTCACACAGGTTACCTCCTCTTAACAAAAAAAAAAAAAGATGTAGACGTAAACGTAGACGTAGAGGGAATTGTAAATGTAGATGTAGATGTAGATAGATGTAGATATAGATATAGACGTTGATGTAGACGTGCACGTACACGTGCACGTAGACGTAAACGTAAACGTAACCGTAGAGGTAGACGTAGACGTAGAGGCAGATGTAGCCGTAGGTGTAGATGCAGATGCAAATGCAGATGTAGATGTTGATGTTGATGTAGATGTAGAGGTAAGATGTAGAGGTAAGATGTAGAGGTAAGATGTAGAGGTAAAATGTAGAGGTAGGATGTAGATTTTTTTTTTATTTTTTACGAAATTTGATGCGTATTTTGTAAAATTAATAGCACACATGTTTCACCAGACTGACGCCACGATGGCAACCGACACATTTTAGATTATCGTTTTTAATTATTTCAACCAGTTCTTCTGTAACATCCTGTAAACATTCATTCTGTAACCTTTGCGACAACACTTCACTAAATTGTAAATTGACGAGTAAAATAAACTAATTCTAGTTAAATTATCATCCGCATTTTTATTTCCATCTAATTGTAAGCAGAATATCAGTCCCTCGCTTTTAAGTAATCGTGGAATTCTTAAAACCAACTTTAGATGTAGATGTAGACGTAGACGTAGACGTAAATGTAGATGTAGATCTGCAATCGCAGAACATCCGAACACCCGAACACCTGAACACTCGAACACTCGAACACTCGAACACCCGAACACCTGAACACTCGAACACTCGAACACCTGAACACCCGAACACCTGAACACCTGAACACCCGAACACCTGAACACTCGAACACCCGAACACCTGAACACTCGAACACACGAACACTCTCACTATCTTTTGTGTCCCTTTTTGTATTCGGAAGTATATGCACACTTAATTTCAGAACTGTACACATGTTAGGTAGCTTGGCTAGCAGCCTGATGTCGGTCCGTCCATAAATCTGTCAGTTGTCACTAACGACATTCGATATTTTACGAGATTTGATGCGTATTTTGTAAAATTAATAGCACACATGTTTCACCAGACTGAAGCCACGATGGCAACCGACACATTTTAGATTATTGTTTTTAATTAGTTCAACCAGTTCTTCTGTAACAGTAATCCTGTAAACATTCATTCTGTAACCTTTGCGACAATACTTCACTAAATTGTAAATTGACGAGTAAAATAAACTAGTTCTAGTTAAATTATCATCCGCATTTTTATTTCCATCTAATTGTAAGCAGAATATCAGTCCCTCGCTTTTAAGTAATCGTGGAATTCTTAAAACCAACTTTAGATGTAGATGTAGACGTAAATGTAGATGTAGATCTGCAATCGCAGAACATCCGAACACCCGAACACCTGAACACTCGAACACTCGAACACCTGAACACCCGAACACCTGAACACCCGAACACCCGAACACTCGAACACTCGAACACTCGAACACCTGAACACCTGAACAACTGAACACTCGAACACCCGAACACCTGAACACTCGAACACACGAACACTCTCACTATCTTTTGTGTCCCTTTTTGTATTCGGAAGTATATGCACACTTAATTTCAGAAGCAGAATATCAGTTCCCCGCTTTTAATTAATCGTGGAACATTTCGTGGAGCATTTCCGAAAGATTCACTTTCAACGAAACGTAAAATTAATGCTCACGTGTAAACACTATCTTATTCTCAAGTGAAATTTAAAATTTTCCGTGTTGTTACATTTTTACTTAAACAGGTAGGTGGTACGTAATTAAAAACTCGATTAATTAAATATTTATTTTATTAACATGAAAAAAGTTGCCTATGATTAACTACATGTTATAGACGATTTCTAACGAAACACGAATTTGAAAGACAAAAAGGGATTTGTTGTCTCTTCAGACAATAAAAGAACCGTTTGGTAGGTTGCAGAATACCCGAACACTCAAACTCCCGAACACTCGCATCTCATCTACATCTACATCTACATCTACGTCTACGTCTACGTTTACGTTTACGTCTACGTCCACGTGTACATGTACGTCTGCATCTACATCTACTTACATCTGTCTCTACGTTTACATCTACGTCTACATTTATCTCTACATCTACATCCCCTACATCCTATCTCTACATCCTACATCTATATCTAGACGTCAACTTACCGTTTGGTAGATTGCAGCACACCCAACACTCGAACACTCGCATCTACATCTACATCTGCTTCTACATCTACATTAGCATCTAAATCTACGTATGTCTATGTTTACGTTTAAGTCTACGTTTACGTCTTCGTTCACGTCTACAGCTACATCTACCTACATCTGCATTCTACATCTAGATCTACACCTACATCCACATCTACATCTAGGTCTACATCTACATCTACGTTTATGTTTACGCCTTCATCTACATCTACGTCTATGTTTACGTCTACGTCTACGTCCACGTGTACGTGTACGTCTACATCTACATCTACGTAAATAATAAATATAAGCATTTGTTTAGACTTTCTTAAGGCATCAAACCGTTGCAAATTGTGGCTACAATCACTTAATTCCGTTTTAATCTTACAGATACCACCAAAAGCGTTAGCTTTTATGTTTTGTGAAGAACATTTTACTGATAGCATATGTTCACTAGCAGTTTGAAGACGCATCTACATTCAAAAGCAGAGTGCCCTCCATTTACTAATTGCATCACAAAGAATTCTGTCGATGAAAATTTGTTTTTGAATAATGTATGTGAAAGTATGAATAGTCGGGCAATAAATTTAGAAAATTCAAGTTTTGAAGTTAATCCAGGGACTTCTAATCAGTTGATTAATACAACAACAATTGGTACTTGAAATAGATTACAATACACCAACTATTTCTTACATATGTGGGTATTAAATTGAAGCAATCAAAAACGAATTGTTTATTTTCAGATAATTTGTTCACTAATTTTCGTGAGTTTAATGAAATTAATCATTTATGCATGCAAAGAGCTTGTGTATTTTTTAGATGACGTCCGTAAGACTCTCTTGAAAATTTTAAAATCACACGGTCACATTCATAATTTACAAAGAAAAATTTTAAATGTACTTAAAAAAATTAATTTTACCTGGTTCTCTTATAATTTGCATTTTGATGAGATTCCTTAAATTTTGTTGTCAGGAAATATATTTATCATTTCAATAAAAAGAACAAAGTAAGGTTGATCTAAATAGATTTAATTTCGGTATTCCAATGACTTTTTGATAGTTTTTTATTATATTGTTACTTAAGTTTTATTATTATTATTGTAATTATTTAGCTTTAATTGCATTTAATGGATTTTGTTGTTTATTGTAATGATTAAAAAATATTAAATAAAAAATTATTAAATTTATCTGTTGTCAATTATTGTGAAACGCCTATTATTGATGAAGTGCAGTTGCAATATTAATTTTCAACAACCCATCGTTGTGTTTAGTTCATGTAGCGGCAATCGTAGCGCTTCAAGCGCACTCTTCCCATTTCTTTCTACTGAATGAATGTTCACTTCTTCTCTGCCGAAACTTAACCTAACTTATCAGTGTAAGGTAAACATCAAAAATGGTTAAATTTTAACTTAAAATTTTAATAAATAAATCAAGTGTTGTTGATTAACATGATAATGCACAACTCAATACAATCCAGTCAAACAATGGCACTTAACTATTCAAACTCAAAAACCTGACTTTACTTTTTAAAACGGTCCGTATTTCTTTAACAGCCGTCGAATGACTATTTTTTAAATTTTCAAGCACACCGTTCTGTTCGTCCACATTCAGATTAACGGCCCCTAATCGATCGTTTAAGTTTTTAATAACGTCCGTCGACCTCCACGACTCCAAGCACACCTCGAACCGGGCCACGTTCGTCTTCAGCTCCTCCGCCAGTTCCGCGAGACAGTGTCTAATTTTCGCATCGGAATTTTTCCGCTTGGCCTTCTTCCCGTGCGGCGGCCTCACTAACTCGTTGCACATCGCGCACACGGCCGACGCGATTCCGACGATTTCCACCACCGCGACCGCGTCCTCCATGACGGCCCTCCTCGACCAGAACTGGTCCTCGGAATTTTGCTGTTGAGTCACCGAATCGCCGATGCTGTCGATCATTTCGGCGAAACGCTTTCGAACGCAGGTCGCGATCGGCGAAACGCTGTCGAAATCTTCCCTGGCGATGCCCAGAAGCAGGTGAAACAGCCGGGTCAGTATTTCGAAGTAGGGTTGACTTAAATGCGAGTGAAGACGAGATGGCAATGGCAGTGTGACTCGATTCTAAAAACAAAAAAAAATTATTATCCAAGTTCGCAACCTTTCAGAATTGAGATTTAAGCCAAGCAATAAAGCATTAATTCATAACATAAATACTATCTGGAAACCGACTGTGTGATTACATAAAGGACAGTTAGTAGATGAATTCTGCATAATTTCCAACTTGAGAATCATAATTTTTAATTTTTTATAAATACAGTAGAATCCGGTTATAACGGCTTCAGTTATAGCGAACCACCGGTTATAACGAATTTTATTTAAAGTCCCGACATTTTTCCCTATGCAACAATGTAAAAATTAGTAGGTTATAACGAACTCGGATATAACGAACTATCAGATATAGCGAACCTGAAAAAACTGAAATTAATAAAATTTCAATCGTCTATAACGAACTTTCCATTGTGTATAACGCGTTATTACCTTTGAATCTGATGATGACTTGTAATTAAATGAGTGGTTACAAAAATAGAAACAAAGGGAACGTGAATTTCAACAATTGAAGGGCTCTATGCAAGAAGTGCCTAAGTCACTTTTCATATTCTGTGATATTTGAGATTTGATGTTTCAATATGACCTGTAAATCACATTGTTTTGACCTTGAATAATCTTTTTTTTACTAAAGTAAGTCTTCTTTAGTGAAAAAGGGTTAGTCAAAATCAAAACAATGTGATTTACAGATCAAACAGAAATATAAATCTCAAATATCACAGAATATGAAAAGTGACTTAGATACTTCTTACGTAGAGGCCTTCAATTAGAAAATTAATATTTTGTCGAAAACTTAAACATGAATGACTATTAATGTAGACAATTTATTAGTTACAACAGAATATTTGGGTATTTGTGTTTGACAAAAGTGACCAAAAAGAAGCCAATGAGGAATGAGGATGAGCCGGAAACACCAGCATTACAGATTTTATCTACACAGGAAACTGTGAGAAGTATTAACAACATTCGTGATTTTTTACAGTTTTACGGTACGCCGAAATCAATTATTGAAAATCTTAGTGACGTTGAAACGTGTGTGAACAATGTATACTTCAGTCGAAAAAAAAAAAATCAAATAAAATTACTTGTTGCATTTTGCTTTGTTTCACTTAAGTTTAGTCCTTATATTCTTAATGGTTTTATAAATATGCATATTTATATTAGACAATGAAGGTCTCATAAAATACTCTTGCATTTATTCTTTCAATAACGCTTATTACGAACTTCGGATATAACGAACCGATTTTGACGGTTCCTTGAGGTTCGTTATAACCGGATTCTACTGTAATTTTCAACAAAAAATCGCATTTTTTTAGTTTCTTGCTTGTAAAATGGAAACTAATTAATCAATCTCAATTATGTCAATGGACGAATTGTAGAGAATTGAATTACGAAGAGAATGAGAGGTCGAATGGCCCGATCGGATAATTAAAATTGGAAAAAACCCGGAAAATTCAGTATTTTTTTAAAAAATTCACAATTCCGCCATTTTTTAATTTTAAAAACTGAAACTTTGCACAAAGATAGCCATTTATATGCACTTTACGTGTGCAAAACCCCGACTCTCACGGACTAACAGTTTTTGCACAATCTTCATTTCATTTTTTTTAAAAGATATTTTCATGGAGGACTGGATGCTCCTGTAATTGTCCGATTTAAATTTTAAAAACAGAATTGGAAACTAGATGTACACAGCAACAAAACGTTCATTTTCGTTTTTCCATAAAATGCAGAGAAACAGGTGAAAACGGTCGTGAATACGAGTAAAAACGGTTGAGCAGGCGAAAGTGATTGAGTAGTGGGGGGAGACTGGCCGCTGAGAGGAAGCGCATTATATAGGGAATTCAAATTAGTTTTACCGCGTATCGACAATATAGGTAACTGTCGAAATTGTGACGTCATATTCAGGATAGAAAATTTTAACGCCGGTTAAAGTGACTTTTTGTAAACATGCGGCATTATAAAAATTGGGAAAATTATGGAAAAATTATGTTACAAATTTGTCATCTGCCAAAATTGGATTTGAAAGATTAACAACAGCGCAAACTATCTGAAAAATGGGATCACTTTAGGAGACGATGCAAAACCTTTAAAGCTTCTCGACATAAAACTATTTAACAAAAATGTTGCATCATCTTTGTGTAAATGAAATAAAGTAATTTTTTTACTAGAAGTAGGATTAGTTTCCATTCAATAAACTTATCATCTACTCGGATTGGGTTTGAAAGGTTTACAAATGCACATACTACAAAAATATCATCTGCCATTGATACTAGATTGGCTGGCAAGCGATTTGCCAATATTTTAAACGTTTTTAATCTCCGATTAGACCTCTCAATATGGACCATAGCCGAAGATATTTGAGCAATCTCAATAGCTTCAGCGTGAGAATTTTTTTTAGGTTAGTTTCGGATGTATTCATGGTTAATGTTAACACTGACACTTTAAATCTGGCCTACAACTTGATATCAAACAAACAAATTGCAAATTAGTTCATTTCTTCTTGAGAATTATCGAAACCTAATCAAATTATTACAAAACTCGAACAATAACAAACGCACGTGTCACGACGTGACGTCACAACAAGAAGTTCATTTAGTTGAATTTATTTGCGCTAGAGTCGCATGTTTAATTTGAATTGCCTATCCCATGCAAAACTAAAATTAAAATAAAGGTTTTTCCTGTGTTTCTCAAAACTTGTTAATTAGGACATGTCTACTTTTGCATGAACCCTCCCCAATTTAGTAACTGCAAATTCGAAAATGTGTCGATGTAAAGTTTTTTATTTTAATTTCTCATGCAATATGTCAAAAACTAATGAGATTCTTTCAATCAAATTTCATATTTAGCGGTCATATGATGAGGTTAAGTATCGATTCAAATTTGGTCGAAATCGGTTCATAAAATATGGAGGTTTACCCTAGGCATTTTTTCCAAATTTTCGAAAATCAAACCAAATACAGAATGTCTATAAATGTCTGTGATTTCAGTTAACCGCGACATTAGTTACTTGGAAATAAGATTTGTTCCAAGATTTATGAAACAGTTTAGAAAATTAATGTTCATTTTGAATAATTATTACAATTTGAAACGTCCAGATTCTAAAACTGACATTTGAAAATTACGTTTGAGGTTAACTTGGAATCTAAATTTTCAAAATTGTGGTGGGCCATGTTTGAATATTATTTTAACAGTGGACTGTAATTAGTGTCAAATATTTTAAATTGTCATTTTGATTGTCGACTATTACCGTTAAATGAATTTCAAGTCAGCGACCCCTTTAAATGAAATGGAGATTGTGCAAAAACTGTTAGTCCATCAGAGTCGGGATTTTGCACACATAAAGTACATATAAATAGCTACTTTTGTGCAAAGTTTCAGTTTTTAAAATTAAAAATGACGGAATTGTGATTTTTTTAAGAAAATACTGAATTTTCCGGGTTTTCCGGGTTTTTTTCGTTTCCGATCGGGCCATTTGACCTCTCATTCTCTTCATAATGTAATTCTCTACAATTTGCCTATTGACATAATTAAGATTGCTTCATTAGTTTCCTATTTACAAACAAGAAACTAAAAAAAACGCGATTTTTTGTTGAAAATTGTTTATAACCAATTAAAAATTCTGATTCTCGAGTTGGAAATTATGCAGTCTTTGACAAAATCGCACAGTCGGTTTCCAGGTAGTATTTATGTTAAATTCTGACATTTATTTTTGCTCCGTTGTTTGGCCTACCTGTGAAATAGGAACATATTTGGTGGCAAGAGCGCTCGAATGCAGTTTCTCCCAGTCTTTCATGATTTCGCTCAAATCGTCGACGAATTTGTTTCTGGTCCCATCGGTCGACTTGACAATATCAATGGCCGACGACAAAGCCCACAAGATTTGAGTTCTCAATTTTAAAAAAGTTAAATTTTGCCTGAAAAGCTCTTCGATCAGCTCGCTACCCTTGGGAATGCCGTTGATCTGTTCCGGATCCCAAGACACGTATACGCTAACATCTTGATTGTCTCTGGAAGCAAAGAAAAAATTAGGACGGAGTTGGGTCGGGTTGGCGGGGGGTCCGTCCGTACCTGAGCACTTCCCAGTCGATTTTGCTCTCTTTGAAGGAGGTGTCGATGTTGAAGAGTCCTTCGATTGAGGAACATTGCATGACCAGCAAAATTATTTTGTCTATGGCGGTGATTGTGTAGTGGAGGCTGTTGTTCATTCGTTCCCTGAAGTCCATGAACTCTTCCAGTTTGATGAAAGAGCCGTATTTGTACGAAAATGTTAAATGGTCCGAGCTCTGCAAATTTAAATGTTAATAAAGCGATTTTTTTATTTGCACACCCGCTATCTCAAAAACTACTGAGATTCTTGCAATCAAATTTCATATTTAGTTTTTATAGGATGACATTAAGAGTTGATTAAAATTTGGTCGAAATCGGTTCATAAAATATGGACTTTTATCAATATTCTTAAAAATTAAACCATACACGGTGTCTATAAATGTGTGTGATTTCAGTTACTTTGATAAACTTTTTGCAAATTATATCGAATAAAAATATTTAAATTACGAAATGAGAATAAAATCCTCCATTTTGTAACTGCGCAAATTTGAAAATGTATCGATGTAAAGTTTTTTTTTAAATTGCACATCCGATATGTCAAAAATTAATGAGATTTTTTCAATCAAATTTCATATTTGGCGGTAATATGATGAGGTTAAGTATCGATTCAAATTTGGTCGAAATCGGTCCATAAAATATGGAGGTTTACCCTTGCCATTTTTTCCAAAATTTTCGAAAATAAAACCAAATGCAGAGTGTCTATAAATATCTGTGATTCCAGTTAACCCCGACATTAGTTACTTGGAAATAAGATTTGTTCTAAGATTTATGAGATAGTTTAGAAAATCAACGTTCATTTTGAATAATTATTACAATTTGAAATGTTCAGATTCTAAAACTGACATTTGAAAATTATTTTGCTGTTCTCTAAAACTGGTGCAACATACTAGCGACTGACATTTTATGCTAATTCTTAACCTAAAAAAAATGCTACTTTGACAAACTTTTTAAAAATTGTGTTGAACAACCAATACATAAAATTACTTGCAAAATAACAATGAAATCCTCAATTTAGCAGTCGCGATAACGATGGAAATTTGTAAGGTAAAAAAACACTAATCAAAACAAACGTCACTTTGACGTTGCTCGTCAAATAAGAATTAGGCAATCAGGACTACCACTAAAACACTAACCTAACGCTGAAAAGGCCACAATTTTTACCAAATTCCTTGAGAGCGGCAACGGCAATATTATAAAATGACCATGTATAAAAATTACAAAAATTCTATTAATACTAAATTTGTAAAACTGTTAGTTTTTATTTTTTTTTTATAAATTTTCTTTCAAAATTGACTAGAAAAATTGGTTTGTATTTTTAAAATAATTAATTTGTGAGGCAACTTCGATAATTTACAAGAAAATGGTCCGAATTGATTTTAAACAGTACACAGTTTTATCATCCAGAAGGTTATGAAATCATTTTTTATTTTTTAATACGGGAAATTTATATCTCAGTTTTCCAATTTCATTGTGAAAAATTCTGTCGAAATTGATAGGTTATGGAGTACTTTTAGTCATCACTGCCACCTTAAATCGCAAAAAACAAAATTTCATGGACTTTTCAATCACACTGTATGTCTTATTTCAAACTGAAAATTGACATTTTATAAAGCGACAAAGTCAATCATAAGTAACGACTCTGCATAATTGCAAACTGTCACTGCCAACATAAATTAGAAAAAACAATAAAATTGATAATAAATTTAAATAGGTAGTAAATACGGGCAATTTATATCTGACAGTTTTCAAACTCCAGTTTTAAACATTCTGTCAAAATTGATAGGTTCTGGAATACTTTTAGTCATCATTGCCAACTTAAATTGCAAAAATCCAAAATTTCACCACCTTTTCAATCACACGGTATATCTTAATTTCAAACTGAAAATTGACATTTCATCAAAAAAATAGAGAATAGTAAAAAATGTAGCTATCAAATTACTAGAACGCGGCAAAGTCAATCGTAAATAACGACTCTTCATAATTTGATTGTAAACTGTCACTTATAATTTGGAAAAAAAATATAACTTTGATAATAAATTTAAGTTGGTAGTAAAACATTAACTTATAAATTGTTTTCCTTTTGTGGGCTTATCATTAATTATTAGTAAAACACGAGCAATTTATATCTCACAGTTTTCCAACTTCATTGTTACAGATTCTGTTAAAATTGATAAGTTATGAAGTACCTTAAGTTTCACTGCCAACTTAAATTGCAAAAAACAAAACTTCACTGCCTTTTCGTCCCATTTCAACTCAAATTTGATATTTCTTGAGAAAAAAAAGTAAAAAGTGGCAAAATAACTCACATCTTTATAATTCGAAGAAAAAAACTTTAAAGTCGTGTCGTATATATAAGAAGCGGCCGTAAACAGACCCGTAGTAGGCAACCGGCCGCAATGAATGTACCCTAAAGAATCCAGCTGCAAGTGCTTCACATCCAAACTTTCATAAGACTGCTGCGCCCCGATCCCACCACCTAAAACACACCAAACTTCACACAACCAGATTTTCCAAAACGCCCAATTCACCTAAAGTATGATACAGCCGAACGCACAACAATTTCGCGCCGAAAGAATTAGGACTATTTTTGAGCAAATTTTCAAGTAGAACCAACGCCATCACAATGGGGCTCGAACTTTCAGTCAACTGCGCCAAATCGTACAAAACATGAGCGGCCAGCGCGCCGTAAGCGTCCGAGGGGCCCGGATCGGTCGACAGCAAATTCGTCCCGTAAGTTTGGTACCCGTGTTGGTAGTGCAAGGACAGCGCCGTCACGAGCGCTTGCAGGTGGTCGGGGGACAAGTTCCTGTGATTGCCGCAGAGTCGGGAGAGCTGCAAGGAACTGATGTGGCGGTGCATTTGTTGCTCCTGAAATCAATCAACGAGCGTTAAATTTAACCGTTCTGGACCCGTACCGATTGCGGGACGCTCGTGGAACTGATCCCGACATCCTTGATCAACCTGCTGGAAAGCTCGGTTTTCTTCTCCTGGTTGAGGAGATCCAAATAAATCCTCAGATCGGAAACGCAGCACGGCTTGTGGCCGAACTTCCTGAAATACTCTATGAAAAGCTCCGGGGTCTCTCCCAGGAGGTCAGTCGTGTCCAAACCTTGCGCAACGAGTTTCGAGCAAAGCTCGAAGCGCGCTAAATACGGCGCTCGCAGGAGATAACCGTTATCGGCACCGTTTTCGACCAGGCGACAAATAAACTCGTGCGCTTTTTCGGGACTGTCGTCCACAACGTCGAGATCGTTTTCGGGGCCCTCGTGATTGTGATTGTTTAACTCCCGAGTCCCCAGCTCAAAAACTGAATTAATATAAATTTTCCAAACGTCCCATTTGTCCATACTGAAACAAAACAATTAATTGAGGGCCCCAAAGAAACAATTTCGTACTTATCGGCCAAAATCCGTTTACAAACTAAATTAATATCACACCAACGTTTCAATTTTATCAGATATGGTAACTTGTTTAATAAAAGAGTCCCCAACACCAGTTTAGCACCTAGAGGCCCCTCGATCACGTCCAAGGCTTCCTGGAATTTATCCTGAAGCTCGAGGATCATCAAGTACAGCTGGACTTCCTGCTCGGCCTCCAATTTATTGTCGCTTATCAACTTATCAATCATCCTTTCGGCCAAACTCAACCACAAGCTTCTTTTTTGCGCGTCGTTCGCCCCGGGGCCCCTCGTTGCTTGCAAAATGATGCTCATCACCGCCCAACAGTAATACGGATTTTTCGGCTTCAACTTGTACAGAGTCATCGCCGATTGTTGCTGCAATTTAAATTCCGAAATCCGCACGTAAGACATGAACAAATGCGTGTGCAACTCCTCGTTCGTGGGGTCGATTTTGACCGCGGCCTCGTAAATCCGACAGATTTTGTCCACTGAAAAAATGTCAATTAACCTCAAAATTTAAATTAGGTTGTGGATTACAGCAAATACATTATATTAATAATACGTGCAACTTCCACTCTCGACGGGATCCCGAGTAAGCAGCGCCTTTAGCGCCTTGCGATTTAATAGTGGTTTTCTCATATCAGATGCCATGGAAAAGAACGTTTAAGAAATTTAAAAATGCCGCATTAATTGCGAGAAAAGTCTTTAAATTTTATTTTTTTTGCCTTTTAGCATTCATGTTTCATTACATTCATCGACGTTTTGTACATAGTCTCTTATAAAAACACTACAAAAATTAAAAGTGCAAAACATGAATGAAAACAGTGAAAACTTAATGTTAAAAAGCAAAAACGAACAAAAAAAAATTCACGCAATTAAAACAGCATCTTGAATTTTCCCAAACATTTTTTCGATAGCATCTCTTATATGAAAAAATAAAAAAGCGCGTTTCTATTATTTTATTAAATTTCCTAAACATGCTTTTCTATAGGATTAAAATTTGTTTTTTATCTTTTCCGAAATAAATTTCCCTTCCTCGTAATTTTTTACCCTTAAGGACTTCTATGAACCTAATTAATTTAATTTAAAACATGCAATTCGCTACATTAGCAAACTAAATTTACTCTTCATTCTTTTTAGTGTTTTTATAAGAGCCTACGCACAAAAAGTGAATGAATGTAATGAAAAATGAATGCTAAAAGGCAAGAATAAAAAAATTTAAAGACTTTCCTCGCAATTAAATCGGCATTTTTAAATTTCTTAAACGTTCTTTTCCATGGCATCTGATATGAGAAAACCACTATTAAATCGCAGTGCGGTCGATGGCGTAGATGACCTCTCATCCTTACAAATACGTGATAAACTTGTGGAGTTGCGCGTATTGGTAACTCTAATGTATTTGATTACAGTTTTGCAGCTCCCGATAGCAGAGCGTCATGGCTTGGAGTGTGGCATCATCGGCAGGGTTTTCGGCCGTTAAAGTGTCCAAAATCGCAACGCAGTCGGCCTCTTTTCCGATGCGCAGCGTCGACAGGGCCTTAAGCGCCTTGGCGCAATGCAAATTTGGCGTTTTCTTCAGGACTTTATCACATTCTTGCAGAGCTTTCTTGTTGTTTCCGCTATCTAACCATTCTGAAAATGACATAACCTCAAAATTATAAAAATCGAATTTTGGAGAATTAGGGCCACGGATTTGTGGAGAGTTGGGAAAAGGGGTTGGAGATGTTTGCGAAAATCGCGAGATTTACCGTAAATGGGCCGCAGTCGCCGTTCGGCGACGGAATTATCCTGCACGTGCACTTTCGATGACATTTCGCCTGTTTGGTTAAAAAAATCGGCTCACATCCAATCGGGCCGTAAATTAACGTTAAAATTAATAAAATCGCCGATTAATTGATTAATAACTTCATTTGATACTAAAATATTAAAAATTCACTGGCCTACAGTGGGCGGACGACCAACGTGACAGACCAAAAGTCACTGACTGACTGAAATTTGAGGTTAGAAGGATGAGGTTGTTTTTCGCCCTTTTTCGCAGGAAAAACATGCCCCACGGCCACATTCACCGCGGAAAGGAGCGACTAGTGAAGGAAGTGACCCGCGAGGATCTTCACAAGCTGAGAAATGAATTTGAGGTTGAAGAACGCAACATGTTTTACTTGAGACATCCTTACTTGAGCGCAGTAAGTTACTGTTTGTTGTTGATCGAGATTATGGGTTTTCGTTTGTTAGGAGCAGTCGCAAGGACACGCTAAAGCTCTTGGTAAGGCCGAGGCTCGAATCAGGACGTTCAACCAAGCCAACACGGAATATTACCAAAATGTAACGATTGAGTCTCGATTGGCACATTTAAGGACGAAAGAACCTTGGGATTAATTAGCTTATTAAATAAAAGTAAATGTAGATTAATAAATATTAAAACAGTAATCACTTGACGCTCTTGTAATCCTTCGTTTAGGCCGTGGGGTCCATTTCTGCATCTTTTCATAACTCAAGGGTAAAGTGTCAACAAGATATATTGCTCCAACAAAGGCACTAAGTGGCCTTTATTGACGGTCATAAAGTGGAGTGAAAAATATTTATTTTTGAGACCTTTTGCAAATGATTTTAATTTCGATAATTTACTTGTGTTGTCACGAATTTATTGATAACATAAAAATCTTATTTTATCGGAAATAATTGTACCCAATTTAATAATAATGCACGCCAATGACTAAATGACTTGGTATTCCATAATAATTGAGAGGGTTAGAATAAAAAGGGTACAAGTACAATTTACATTTTTTGAATATATTGGAGTTTGAAGTTATGTAACTATAAAACAGTCCAGACCTTTTTTTAATAAAATCTCATTTTATATTAGTTAATTAAAAGAGAATAGAATTTAAATTATAAGGTTGTGTTTGGTGCAATAAATAGGCATCTCACCTTTAGCAAAACGCACTTATACCATAATTTTCAAAAATGCACTTTTTACCCTTTTTATTCTGACACCTTCAATTCGTGCATTCAATGATTGACAACAAAGGTTTGTTTGATAGTAAATTTCTTTAATTATGTATCTATTCACAAGATTTAAATTATAATTGAAAAATAATTCTTTGAAGAACATAAACAAGAAAGGAAGAATTTACTAAAGTGTCTAAGTATGCAATAAGTAATTTCTTTTTCCCACAATTACTTCACCTAAAGAATCACTTCGAAGGTAAAGCTCCACACGACATAGGGGCAGAGATTAAGGTCAAATTTTATTTCTTTGTGTGAAATAGCCAAGCTGTAATAATTCCGTAAATTTAACTTCAGGTACCGTTTATGTAATATTTTTAAGAATTGAGAATTATTAACATTCACCTTACTTACATATTTTCAGAAAATGCACTTAACCCCTTCATATATCTGCCTCTTCAATTATTCAAGAATCAAAAAACGCAAGCAACCAACAGACAATTCTTCAAATAAATTTTATGGTGATTTTAGAAATAGTGATTTAAGTGTATGTACAGATTGCAATGAATTGAGTTCAATAATAAACAAAAAATTTCCTTTGTTTAAAGTTATCAACAGTTGCAAACCCCCTGTTTCTAAATTCTTAGGAGGGTCATTTATTTTTCGTGGGAATCGTTGTAATCGAGGAATTTTTGCAAAAACGTCACTAGTCTAAATTTGGCAAAATTGAGATTATAACGCCACTTTAGAGTAAAACTTTGCATCTATTCAAGTGAACAACAATTAATTGAAAGCAAAAACGTCACATATGCGAAGTTATAGGAATTTATAAAACCAAAGCTTCCCTGTTTCCAGCAAGGAATCTAAGGGAAATTTATGCTTTCTGAAGAACGACAATTTTGGGCTTATCACGTGCATAACGCGGTCCAATTTTCTGTAAACATAAACTGTGTCTCAAGGGGTTAATCTTTTACTCAGTGTGTTTTAATTTATTAATAAATATTAATCCTTTCGAATACGAAATTCAACATCTGTTCCGAGTTCTGAACAGAATTTTCTAGAATAAGTAATAAAATTTTATGACGTTCGACAATACAACCATTTCGTCTAAAATTTTAACTACAGTCATTCCATTATCTATTTGTTCGCATATTGTAACAAATTGACAAAAAATACAGTAACCGCAAAATTATTAAAAGAACGCGTACATTTCAAAATAGAGATTCTGATTTTGGTGATATGGAGATAGATGATATTCCGGATATGTCATTAATAGAATTTGAAACGGCTAAAAATCAATTTTTAAAACGATTTACGATATAAATATAAATTACGTTGAAAAAAATACCCGGAATCAACATACTAACTCGTTTTGGCGTAAATTAAGGCATTGCAAAGTAACAAGCAGTAATAACAAAACTTCTTTACTAACAATAAGTAAATAAAATTGTTAAATTTAACAAATTCTTATTGCATATTATTATTTTACTTTAAATTAATTGTTCTAAATTTATTTAAGATACAAAAATTTTCGCATCTGTTAAACAGCTATATTGGAATACAACCCCTCGAAAGCCGTTTTCATTGTTACACATAGACCTATTATCCACTGCACTTTACCGTAATTACAGTTACATCTGGATCATAAAAAGGTCTGAAGTGCTGCCTGTATTAAGGCGTATACTAAAGCAATAAAAACAAATTGCATTTGTCAACAATCTTTAGGGTGGAGCGGCCTTAAGCGAAGTAAGTTACTTTTTGTTGTTGATTGAGATTATGGGTTTTCGTTCAATAGGAATAGTCGCAAAGGCACGCTAAAGCTCTCGATAAGGCCGGGGCTCGAATCAGGACGTTCATGTTGGAATTCGACAAAAATAAATCTCACATTTGTTATTAGCTGTAGTGCAAAACACTTGAAGAAGTCTGTTTATAATTTTTAACACTTATGTAAATATCAACCCCTAGCTAAATATCATATTACATACGTCTGGTCAGGGTGGATTCTCAGACCATAAATATGATTAGGATTTTTAAAAACAGATGACTGTATCATTCCACTGTTAGCCTTTGAAAGTAATTGTCGTTCAAATTGACTTTTCAATAAAGCATTTGGTTTTCTAAATCCGAGTTATTAATTTAATTTTAAACCCATATTCCTTCAGTTCAAGCAACCAACAACGGAATATTACCCAAATGTAACGATTGGTGCATTTAAGGACAAAAGAACCTTGCGACTAATTAGTTTATTAAATAAAAATAAATGTAGATTAATAAATATTAAAATAATAATCACTTGACGCTCTTGTAATCCTTCGTCCAGGCCATGGGATCCGTTTGCAAATCCTCCTGGTGGAGTTGCTTGCCTTGCGCCAATAATTCCGCATACTGCGAAACGACCGGGTCCATTTGGCAGCTGCTCAACGCAACAACCTGATTCCCTTTCAGATAAAACGCCACAAATTTCATTTCCTCCACATTCCCATGGTACAAAATTCGATCGTAATTCCCATGCCCCGCGTAGCGGAAGCTCTTCCCAAACAGCATGGTCCAAAAGAAAGGCACCGCCTGCAACGGCGTCTGCTTATTAAGCATATTAAGCGCCGCTATGCGGCCGTGATAGTGCGCAAGTCCAAAATGGCCGATCGCAGCTTTTAAATTCCCGCGCGACCAAACCGGCGCATGCGCGATGTCGCCTCCGGCGAAAATGCCCGGAATATTCGTCTGCATGAACTCGTCGACCTCGACCGACTTGTCGGTGAAGAGGCCGACGCCCGAATTCTGCAGAAACTCGGTGCACATCGAGCTTCCCACCCCCATCAAGCAGACGTCGGCTTTCAGCGCCGTCCCGTCGGTCAGTTCGACGCTCCCAAGCGCGCCGTTTCCGTCGTCGATGCATTTTTTAATACCGGAATTGATTTTAAAATGGACGCCCTTTTCTTCGAACAGTTTCATGATTACCGCCCCTATTTCCGGGCCGAAGCTCGCCTTGAAGGGAACGTCGTCTCTGGCGACCACCGTCACGGAGGCGACTTTGTTGACGGCGTAGGCCGCCGCCTCCATCCCGATGAAGCTCGACCCCAAAACGACGACGTGCTTCTCGGTTGTTAACTGCGAATTCGTGTAAGTCGCATGGTCATAGTTCCTCAAGACGATGACGTTTTTCAGATCAGACCCTCGCATTTTGACTTTGTTCGGTTTCATTCCGGTCGCCAGGAACAACCGGTCGTAGCTGATTACCTTGCCGGTGTTGAGCTGCACCGATTTGTTGGGGGGGTCGACTTTTACTGCCTCCGTGTTGAGCAGGATTTCGATTCCATTCTCTCGGTAGAATTCCGGTGTGCGGAACTGGCCTTTTTCGATAGGGAAATCCATCGTTTTGCTCACTTTGACTCGGTCGTAGGGGAGGTAGTTCTCCTTGGCGATCATTATGATTCGCCCCTGCAATTAATTACATTTACTATTCAAGTTTTTATTTTTTTTTCAAATTATGTTGGCAGTAAGTGACAGTTTACATGCAGAGTCGTTATTTATGTAAACCAAGCAATAATAGTTATTTAACCACCAAGTGCGTGAGTGATTAATACTGGAGACAGTTTAACGCGCTCGCTTCGCTCACGCGTTAATATTGTTGCGATTATTAATCCCTGATTAAAGCAAAAGTTAGTTACAATATTTTTCCGTTGATCGAATCTTACGAAATTAACGAAAATGTAATTTTTTCTGTGACAAAAATTCCAATAGATATTCGAATCAAGCATACCATGCATTTTATTAAATCAATGGATATTCAAACCAATGGTGCCATGAATTATAAATAATGTCAAAAGTTTCACAATCCATCAGATAACTACATTTTTTACTGTTCTCAATTTATCTGATAAAATGTTAATTTTCAGTTTGAAATAAGACATAAGTACAGTGTGGTTGAAAGGTCATGAAATTTTGTATTTTGCAAATTAAGTTGGCAGTGAGACTGAAGAAACTCCATAACTTATCAATTTTTACAGAATGTTTAAAACTGAAGTTTGAAAACTGTTAGATATAAATTGGCCGCGTTTTACTACCCAATTAAATTTATTATCAAAGTTTTATTTTTTTTCCAAATTATATAAGCGACAGTTTACAATAAAATTATGCAGAGTCGTTATTTACGATTGACTTTGCCGCGTTCTAGTAATTTGATAGCTACATTTTTTACTATTCTCTATTTTTTTGATGAAATGTCAATTTTCAGTTTGAAATTAAGATATACCGTGTGATTGAAAAGGTGGTGAAATTTTGGATTTTTGCAATTTAAGTTGGCAATGATGACTAAAAGTATTCCAGAACCTATCAATTTTGACAGAATGTTTAAAACTGGAGTTTGAAAACTGTCAGATATAAATTGCCCGTATTTACTACCTATTTAAATTTATTATCAATTTTATTGTTTTTTCTAATTTATGTTGGCAGTGACAGTTTGCAATTATGCAGAGTCGTTACTTATGATTGACTTTGTCGCTTTATAAAATGTCAATTTTCAGTTTGAAATAAGACATACAGTGCGATTGAAAAGTCCATGAAATTTTGTTTTTTGCGATTTAAGGTGGCAGTGATGACTAAAAGTACTCCATAACCTATCAATTTCGACAGAATTTTTCACAATGAAATTGGAAAACTGAGATATAAATTGCCCGTATTAAAAAACAAAAAATTATTTCATAACCTTCTGGATTATAAAACTGTGTACTGTTTAAAATCAATTCGGACCATTTTCTTGTAAATTATCGAAGTTGCTTTACAAATTAATTATTTTAAAAATAGAAACAAATTTTTCTAGTCAATTTTGAAAGAAAACTTATACAAATATAAAAATTCGCGGCTGCTAAATTGAGGATTTCATTGTTAATTCGCAAGTAATTTTATGTATTGGTGTTCAACACAATTTTTAAAAAGTTTGCCAAAGTAGCATTTTTTTAGGTTAAGAATTAGCATAAAATGTCAGTCGCTAGTATGTTGCACCAGTGTTAGCGAATTAATTAAAAATGACCCTTTGGAAGATGTATAACTTTATTTAATTCGTGTAAATATGATATCACCGAAACTGCGAAGAATTTTAAAGTCAAATCTTATATTTAGCACTCTGTTGATGAAATTAAGAATTGATTAAAATTTGGTTAAAATCGGTGAACAGAAAATGAAGATATACTCCATTTTCTCAAAAATGTTTAAAAAATTAAAATTTGTAGCTTACACAGGGTGTGTGTGTGATCTAGTGGACCAGGAAAGAATCTCAGATTCACACAGACAGCGATTTCGACTGTACAGAAATTAAAGGGGTCGCTGACTTGAAATTAATTTAACAATAATAGTCGACAATCAAAATGATAATTTAAAATAGTTGACACTGTAGTCCACTGTTAAAATATTATTCAAACATGGCTCACCACAATTTTGAAAATTTAGATTCCAAGTTAATCTCAAACGTAATTTTCAAATGTCAGTTTTAGAATCTGGACATTTCAAATTGTAATAATTATTCAAAATGAACGTTAATTTTCTAAAGTGTCTCATAAATCTTAGAACAAATCTTATTTCCAAGTAACTAATGTCGCGGTTAACTGGATTCACAGACATTTATAGACACTCAGGTATTTGGTTTGATTTTCAAAAATTTGGAAAAAATGCCAAGGGCAAACCTCCATATTTTATGAACCGATTTCGACCAAATTTGAATCGATACTTAACCTCACAATATGACCGCTAAATATGAAATTTGATTGAAAAAATCTCATTAGTTCTTGACATATCGCATGTGCAATTGAAAAAAAAAACTTTACATCGACACATTTTCGACTTTGCAGTTACTAAATTGATGATTTTATTCTCATTTCGCAATTTAAATATTTTTATTCGACATAATTTGCAAAAAGTTTATCAAAGTAACTAATTTCATGGCTCACTGAAATCACAGACATTTCATTTTCAAGAATTTTGAAAAAAGACCCTATTTTATGAACCGATTTCGACCAAATTTGAATCGATACTTAACCTCATCACATGACTGCTAAATATGAAATTTGATTGAAAAAATCTCATTAGTTTTTGACATATCGCATGTGCAATTGAAAAAAAAACTTTATATCGACACAATTGAGGATTTTATTCTCATTTCGTAATTTAAATATTTTTATTCCAATTAATTTGCGAAAAGTTTATCAAAGTAACTAATTTCATGGCTCACTGAAATCACAGACATTTAATTTTTAAGAATTTTGAAAAAAGACCCCATTTTATGAACCGATTTCGACCAAATTTGAATCGATACTTAACCTCATCATATGACCGCTAAATATGAAATTTGATTGAAAGAATCTTATTAGTTTTTGACATATCGCACGTGCAATTTAAAAAAAACCTTACATCGACACATTTTCGAATTTGCAGTTACTAAATTGACGATTTTATTCTCATTTCGTAATTTAAATATTTTTATTCGACATAATTTGTGAAAAATTTATCAAAATAACTAATTTCATGGCTCACTGAAATCACACACATTTAATTTTGAAGAACTTGGAAAACAGCCCACATTTAATGACCCCATTTCGACCAAATTTTAATCAACTCCATAAACTAATAAACTCCAAATTTGATTTTAAACCAATAAAATAACCAAAAAACAACCATGTTTGTTTTAAGTGTTTTTAAGTGGCAACGTCGCGTCGTAGTACAATTTCACGCCGCTTTCAAGCAAAAAAAAAGGCGGCTTTTAAAAAAAAAACCAATGGCGAACTTTACCTGGAAGCCTTCCTGCCGCAAAGTTTCCACGCAGATGGCCGCCGCCGGCCCGCCCCCGACCACCACAATCTTCTGCGCCTCCTTGGGGTCGTAATGCGCCATCGTCTTGACCCTCTTGTTGGTCTCCAGCTCGACCCTGCGCGCCCTCACCTTGACCTCGTCATTTTCCACCGTCACCTGATAACACGGCAAGGAATCGAACCCAGGAAAGTCCTCGATGTCGCCGGTGGTGATGTCAAAGCAGGCGCCGTGCCACTGGCAGCGCAGGCGGCCGTCGCCGAGCGCCGCGTTCACCAGCGGCGCTCCGTAGTGGGTGCACTTGGTCCCCAAGGCGCTGAGCTTACCCTTGTGCCGGATCAGCAGCACTTTGCCGGCGTCCTTCAAATCGAACGTTTTCATCTGGTTGTCGGCGATCTCCGAGTCTTTGCAGACGACGCCTTCGACGAAGTCTTCGCCGTCCATCGTTTTCGTGGCTGCAAAAAAATCGCTTCTGTTTGAGACGTATCAAAAACCGATCGATATTATATTACTGGCGGGGCGGCATCCAACTAACAGTAATCGAAGTGAGAACTTAAATTTAAGCCTGGAAAATAGTGACATCAAAAATTAGGTGAAAGGTTAAAACAGGTATTTGTTTACAGATTTCGTTGTTATCTTAAAAGGAGGGATTTCGTCGATTCGGCGAAATTAACAGATGGCGCAGTTTCGCCCGCTAATTTAAATTAATGTCTCTAAGACTGTTTTAGAATAGATGCAATCTGCGATCATTTTTGAACATTGAATAGGGCTATTTTTTACAACTGTTAGGGAATATTTATGCCATTACTTGTTATGGAATGACTACCACCAGCGCCCTCGATTGTAACTATTTTTTTTTAATCGAAGGAGGTGGAAAAAAATTATTGAGATTTGTTTTTTTCCAATTTGTCAAAACTCGATTTAAAAAATCGCGTCAAACGATTTAAGCAATTTGAACTGTCCTGTGCCTTTTTGGTGATTACAGGTAGCCCTCGGTTTACGCCGCAGTTGCGTTCTTGCAAAAGCCGGCGCAAATCGAATCGGCGTAAAAAGAACCCATATTTACAGTGATGTATAGGGTTAGGTTCTACATAAGTGAAAAAGAAGCAAATCATTTTACTTATTAATACAATATGTATAATGCAAAATACATATACACCTATCCCCCGATTTAGACGGAAGATTGTTTTTTTATAGGCAAAACCGTGTAAATCGAAAACAATGTCATTTATTTAACGTAATTTTTTTTAATAAGATATTTTGAAAAATTAAAATAACTTCATTCATAAAATAACAAATATACAGTGCGAACCAGTCAAATGGAATAAATTCAATATCTCAATTATTGTGCATATTTATAAAAAATCCCCTTTATGACATGATATCCTGCGAAGTAAAAATTTCATCCCTAACCTCAACTCCCTTCGAGTGACAGTTTCAACCCCCAAATTTTTAAATAGGAAGTAAGGGCTTGTGATACCTCATTTGAAAGGTCTCTTCATGCTCCATTAAAAACTGTTATGGTAAAATTGTAAAAATGCTACAAAAAATAATTGCTTGTTGCTAACCAGTAAATATGAAATTTAAAAAATTCTGATTAGTAAGAACACAATGATGTACACTTTTCTACTGGCACAAATTTACTGCAGTAATTTACGTGAATACGTAGGAAGTTTTATTGTGCATACAAAACGGGGAATCACCAATATGTATAACCAAGTGAACGGCGTTAAAAAATGATTGTAGAAATATGTACTCATCTGAAATATTCATTTTTACCATTTTATTTTGAATTCGTTATTTTAAAAACCGTGTAAAAGCGAAATCGTGTAAATCGGGGGATAGGTGTATTATAAATTTAATTTTTAAAATGTATTTTAAGATAAAATGAAGTGAAATGTTTTTATTAAAAAATATTAAGAAAAACAAATGAAATTTCAAAGGTTCGGATCTCTTACATTTTTTGGAAAAAAGAATCCACAACGCGGCTCAACACTGAAACGAAAATCAGTCTAACATAGGAAGAATCAGCGTAAATTGAGCCGGCGTAAATCGAGGGCTACCTGTATTTTTTTTTTAATCGAAGGAGGTGGAAAAAAATATTATTATGAGATGTTTTTTTTTTCAATTTGTCAAAACTCGATTTAAAAAATCGCGTCACACGATTTAAGGAATTTGAACTGTCCTGTGCCTTTTTGGTGATTATCTTTGTTTAAATATACTTTTTGTGCACTAAGTGTAATATAATTTAATAAATTAATGATTTAAGTTTAAAAACAATATCTTTCAACAAAGTTAACTAAATAAATACAGAAAATGAAGAGTTGCTTTTAATTGTTTTTTATTATTTAGATTGTTTTAATTGTCGGCATCATGCAGAAAAAATTAATTATATTTAATGAACATTCAAAATATAAAATATTTAGAAAATTCAGTATTAATTAGTGTACCTGATGGCAAAATAAAGGTTTCTAGAAAATTCACCAGCAATGCACAATTTTATAACATTTAAAAAATATGCAGATTTAAGGTCAACAAACTTTACAACAGGCAATTTTTTTGCAAATTTTCAAAAAAGTCGCTGCACCAAAAAAGTCATGGATATAAATAAACTAGGTAATATGGCTAAACAAGTGGTTATCTTGTGGCAACTACTAAATCCAGTGTCTTACACCGGCCACTGCTTTAGACGGACATCTGCCACCATGTTGATAGATGCTGGGGCCAATATAGAAACTTTAGAAAGACATGGTGGATGGAAATCTATTGAAGTGGCCGAATGCTATATCGATAATTCCATTCAAAATCGCTTAAATATTGCCAATAAAATATTAGAACATTTAGATATCGAACCTACACCAGGAAGTTCCATACAGAATTCTACAATGTTGCCATCACATTCTTATGTGGCAAATACCACATCATCAAATGTTTGTAACTTACCAAATATCCCATTTAACCGTTGCCAAAATATTACTATTAATTTAGTAAGTAAAAAATAAAATATATAAATAGAGAATTATTGTATTGCATTGTATTATTGTATTATTATAATTTTTTTTATTATTATTATTTATTTTTTTTATTTTCACATAGTCGTAGAAAAAGTATAGTCTGTAACACGTTTGGAATAGCTATTCCACACTTGGGGACCGCGACCCTCGCCTTCGGCTCGGGTGTCAAACTTCCGTTCGTGTGGAATATGCATCATTCCAAGCTTGTTACAGAATATACTACTCCATTTCGCATTAATTGTTTTAATTGAAATTGAATAAGCAATAATTCCAAGAATAGCAAAAATTCCCAAGTTGAATTGCAAGGTCAAAAACAGATGACGTCACTTATCTTTTTATTTAGATTTATTTTTATTATTATAAATTGTCGCAATTTGTATGGATCACTTGCTTTAAAATCCAGCGGACACTTTATTCTTAATGGGCTGTAATTTGGCGTGAACATTAATTTTATGGGCGATAATAATAAAATTTTAATTTTCAATTTAACATAAATTCATATGCAACAAAAATTTAAAATTATAATTTTTCTAATTCATTTTAATTGTTTTTATTGGAACAGGCAACTTTGATTGCTTGTTTTCATTAATTTTCCACAAGAATTAATGGCACATTCTTTTTCAAGAAGTTGTAAAATTTGCGCCAAGAATTCATGTGCAGCTGTCACATTTGAACCAATCTCGTTGCCAGTTTTGAGCGGCGATTTTTAAATCAATATTTTGCTGATACCTCAACCTCATTTTTTCTAAACAAATAAGATTCCGTCATAAAACTTAAAACAGCAAATTTCTATTATAACTACGAGGACAAATCTTTATGTAATCTAATCGGCCATTAAAGCAAAGAGGCACAAGTTTTTCTCTTTGCTGGTTTCATATAATTTACAGGTTGTAAATAAAAAAAGTTGATATTTTCATTGAAAAAAATTTAAAATTGGCGGCAAAAAGCAATTGGTCACAACTGTCACTTTTTAACTAATCCCGATTGTCACCTCAACCTCATTTTTTCTAAACAAATAAGATTCCTTCATGAAACTTAAAACAGCAAATTTCTATTATAACTACGAGGACAAATCTTCATGTAATCTAATCGGCCATTACAGCAAAGAGGCACAAGTTTTTCTCTTTGCTGGTTTCATATAATTTACTTCTTTTTTTTCTTTTTTTTGTAAATAAAAAAGTTGCCTTTTTCATTAAAAATCATTTAAAATTGGCGCCAAAAAGCAATTGTCACTAACAACTGTCACTTTTTAACCTCATTTTTTCTAAACAAATAAGATTCCATTATGAAACTTAAAACAGCAAATTTCTATTATAACTACGAGGATAAATCTTTATGTAATCGAATCGACCATTAAAGCAAAGAGGCACAAGTTTTTCTCTTTGCTGGTTTCATATACATAATTTACTTCTTTTTTTTTGTAAATAAAAAAGTTGTCTTTTTCATTAAAAATCATTTAAAATTGGCGCCAAAAAGCAATTGTCACTAACAACTGTCACTTTTTAACCAATCCCGATTGTTACTTCAACCTCATTTTTTCATAAACAAATAAGATTCCATCACGAAACTTAAAACAGCAAATTTCTATTATAACTACGAGGATAAATCTTTATGTAATTGAATCAGCCATTAAAGCAAAGAGGCACAAGTTTTTCTCTTTGCTGGTTTCATATAATTTTTTTTTTGCAAATAAAAAAGTTGCCTTTTTCATTAAAGAAAAAATATAAAATTGGCGGCAAAAAGCGATCGTCACTCACAACTGTCACTTTTTAACCAATCCCGACAGTTATTTCACGCGCGAATTTTAAAAATTAGTTTCTTTTTTTAGTAAACAATCAAAGAAACTGTTTCTCACGAACACTGGTTTTATTTTCATACAAAAAAACCAAACACGTCCAGACGCTCCTCAAATATCAATGAAATTAAAAAAAAAAAACAATGCGTCATACTGACCTCATCAAAACAATTAAATATTTCACTTTTCACAATAATTAACAAACTCGAGGTTGTACCCACCGACCGGAACGAAACTTCTCACTCAAAAAAACAACCGTTACATAAAAAATTAGGTTACATTCACCTCGACCGGTAAAATCGCAAAAAAAATAATTCTTACTGTCGTCTTGGATGGCTATCGTCGATGTGGAGCACCCCATTATTTTTCGGGAAGCGTATGCGACCAACCGGACCACTTCACTGTCCTTTGACAATAGAAAGCCCGGCCGGAGGAATTTCTTCATTGCCTCCGATATTAATCAACTCCCATGACGCAATCCAAGGTTTCTTGCGGTGGGATGTCGTTCGCGCCTTCGTTTTCGGGGAACGCAGCGTTTGTGGAACAGAGAGAGAGAGCGCACGCACTTGATAGGCGCGACATGACACTTAAGTGGCCGGCAATTAAGATAAAACGGGGTTTTTTTCTTTCCGATCGGGGTCCAGTTTCGTCTGGTGCGAAATCGCCGATTCATTCCGCGATTTGTTTTTTTTTTTAGTGTGATTCGCGTTTTTTTGATGCGTTATGAAATCCGTCAAATGCGGCCCCCCACCTGGTTGGTAATGAACCAATTAGAATTCCGAACTTGCAGAAGCCGGTTTCAATAAGCGCGATGCAAACGAGCCTAGAATTTTTATGAATGGATTAAATTGTTTGCTTGTTGATTTTTATTCTTTGCAATTTGGTAATACGCCGCAGAAAAAAATTTAAATTGGCAGTAACTCAATAACGGTGGAAGATATCGAAAAATTGTTGTGCATAAAAATTATGGAGAATTTCAATATCTGCAACTTTTGTTTTAACTATTTCTTTGTAACTTGAAAAATAACGAATTTTTATTTTATTATACTTAGTTTTTTCGCGCCTTCTACAATTCTGTAACGTAAATTTCACAAACTAATTTAATTCCCGCCAGAATTAGCAGAAATAAAATGAATTCGTTTGTAAGATCCAGAAAATTGTGCGAAAATTAATTAAAAAGTATCAACACTGGCAATTTATTGTAATCAGCTGTTTGTTGCACAATCCAATCTGCGCATGTGTAACAAACAGCTGATGGGAGTTTATTGTCAGAAACAATAAAATTACTTCAACTCCTCCCCTTTTAGTGGGCTGTAACTGGGCTTTCGAAAATTAACAATCGATATCTCAAAAACCGTAAGGAATTTCAAAATCAAATTCCATATTTGATGATCTTGCGACTGGGTTAATAATTGGTTAAAATTTGGTTGAATTCGGCTCACAGAAAATAGAAGTTCCCTTTTGGTGTTTTTTAAAAATTTGAAATTAATAGATTAACCCAAGTTCAACAATTAAAAAAATGTTTTCGTTTACAGTAAGTTTAGTATTTTTTTTTGTAACCCTCTCCCCCTTAAGAAGCTTTAACCGGGCTTTCGAAAATTAACGAGCGATATCTCAAAAATCGTAAGGAATTTCAAAACCAAATGCCATATTTGATAATCTTGCGACTGGGTTAATAATTGGTTAAAATTTGGTTGAATTCGGCTCACAGAAAATAGAAGTTCCCTTTTGGTGTTTTTTAAAAATTTGAAATTAATAGATTAACCCAAGTTCAACAATTAAAAAAATGTTTTCGTTTACAGTAAGTTTAGTATTTTTTTTTGTAACCCTCTCCCCCTTAAGAAGCTTTAACCGGGCTTTCGAAAATTAACGAGCGATATCTCAAAAATCGTAAGGAATTTCAAAACCAAATGCCATATTTGATAATCTTGCGACTGGGTTAATAATTGGTTAAAATTTGGTTGAATTCGGCTCACAGAAAATAGAAGTTCCCTTTTGGTGTTTTTTAAAAATTTGAAATTAATAGATTAACCCAAGTTCAACAATTAAAAAAATGTTTTCGTTTACAGTAAGTTTAGTATTTTTTTTTGTAACCCTCTCCCCCTTAAGAAGCTTTAACCGGGCTTTCGAAAATTAACGAGCGATATCTCAAAAATCGTAAGGAATTTCAAAACCAAATGCCATATTTGATAATCTTGCGACTGGGTTAATAATTGGTTAAAATTTTATTGAATTCGGCTCACAGAAAATAGAAGTTTCCTCTTGGTGTTTTTTAAAAATTTCAAATTAATTGATTAACCCAAGTTCAACAATTAAAGAAATGTTTTCGTTTACAGTTTAGTAAATTTTTTGTAACTCCTCCCCCTTAAGTGGGCTTTAACTGGGCTTTCCAAAATTAACAAGCGATATCTCAAAAACCGCAAGAAATTTTAAACCCAAATTTTGTATTCGATAATATTGTAACGAGGTTAATAATTGATTGAAATTTGGTTGAAATCGGTTCACAGAAAATGGACGTTGCCTCTTGGTATTTTCTCAAAATTATCAAATCAGGAAGTTACTGATCTAAAAAATATTTTCGTTTACAGTTTGGTTGGTTTTCTGCAAAAAAACATCCTGTTGAGTTTGATGTAGCAACCTCAGCTGAACGCAAATAAATAATTTCGTTGTTTCAGGAAATTTCTAATCTTTAAGATAACATTTTTGATTCCTGTTTACATCACGTTCCCAAATTAAATTAAGGACGAATGAAGCCCTAAAAGCAGTTTTATTGTGAACGTCTCAATTGCTTTTTATCTTTTATAAATTATAATTAAGCGCAATCTAGAAAACACAAAGAAACTAATCGCAAATATTGCAAAGATAACGGTAGCAATTTATTTTTAATAAGATAATTACCGAATAATCGTTTTTATTTACTATTTGCGTAGTCATCGAACATTATCTGTCGCTTGGAAAATAAACTGACGCAGTTTTTAATCTCACATCTGCTGAAATTCCCAGTAAACTGCAACATATTGCAAGTTCAATTCCCAGACAATCTTTTTTTAAAAAATACACTTGAACTCCATCCAAACAACACAATCAAACCGATCGATTGATAACTTCAATAAATAGAAATTTATTTAAATAACAAAATTCAAAATAATTTAATGGCGACTTGCTGGAAATCGCCTTAAATACCCAATATTAGTTTTACTAATTTCACTAATTACTCACCGATTAATTATTCATTAGTGAAAATTGCCGTCAAATTAAAACACATATCCAATAAATTATTGCTAAATTAAACGATTGGTTAGTAAACATAACCTAAGTTTTGAGACATGTCAACATGACTTACAAGAAATTGGTATCTCCTAAAGTTTTTCCTGCGATTCAAAACGTAGACGTTGGCGAATTGTCCAAATGCACCGAGCAAGAAATTCGGCCGATTTTGCCATGTTTGGTTCGCATGAGCTGGATATCACCGCTCGACACCTCGAAGAGCTGCTCAAGGCAGAAGATGGACATCCTCACATTGATTTCAGGAATTGAATTGGAGAATTCGATAGTTGCGTTGCTTTTTTTAAAGAATACGCTTGAACTCATCCAAGCAACACAATCAAACCGATCGATTAACAACTTCAATAAATAGAAATTTATTTAAATAACCAACTTCAAAATAATAATGGCCGCCATTAAAGACGACATCTATCGGCGGCTTGCTGGAACTCGCCTTAAATACTAACCAAATATTAATTTTACCAATTTCACTAATTACTTTATGTTGTATTATCTGTGACTAATTACTCACCGATTAATTATTCATTAGTGAAAGTTGCCGTCAAATTAAAAAACATATCCAATAAATAACTGCTAATTTAAACGATTTGTAGGTAAACATAACCTAAGTTTTGAGACATGTCAACATGACTTACAAGAAATTGGTGTCTCCCAAAGTTTTTCGTGCCATTCAAAACGTAGATGTGGCCGAATTGTCCAAATGCACCGAGCAAGAAATTCGCCCCATTTTGCCATGCTTGGTTCGCATGAGCTTGATATCACCGCTCGACACCTCGAAGAGCTGCTCGAGGCAGAAGATGGACATCCTCACTCTGATTTCAGGAATCGAATTGGTGAATTCCATAGTTGCGTTGCTTTCGATCGACTTCCACGCGCTGGAAGCCGACGTCAAGAAGGAGCAGATCTTGCGCCAAAAGAAAGGAACCCTTCAGACCGACTCCATCCTAATCAGCAACCTTCCGAACGGTTTAGCGCTGGAATATGAGCGCTCAGACATGACTAGGCGCTTGCGGCTGGTTCTGAGCGAGCTCCTGTTCATCCACTCGCAGATTCCGGACGCCGCGAGCGACAACCACGAGCACGAGTTCTACATGAAGGCTTCGGAGCTGTTTGACAACGATATCTACGTGGAGGAGATCTCCGACGTGGTTTGCATCGCCCTGGCGGAGTTGCCAACGCTCTTGAGCGTGCACAGTATAATCGAGACGTTGCTGCACGTGCGAAATGGCCCCGCGATTGTCTGCAGGGTTGTGGCGAACTTCCCCGATTCGTTTCGAGAGGTTTGCACCAATTTGATTCAAAGGGGCGAGAAACAGGAAGAGAGTCCGCACAGTGCGATTCGGTCCAGCGCCATTTCTCTCTTGTGCAAGATGAGTCCTCTGCAAGCGCTCACTGTTCGCAGTAAATGCGTCGAGTTGTGTCGGATGCCTGCCTTGGCGATTAGTTTGTCTTTGGATCACGGAGAGAACGATTCTGACGGTGATATGGTCGCTTTTGTGTCGGGGCTGCTTTTAGGAAACGATCAAACCATTCGGTGAGTTTTTATTCAATGATTGATTGTTTTGTTGATTTTTGACGGTTATATGGCGTTACGCATGCGCAGCAAGACCAATTCAATTGTTTCTTAGGTTATCAAGTAATTTCGCCCAATGAACTGTCACATACTGGGTTTTTCTTTTTAACATCGAATGTACAATGTAAATTTTCCTGTTGAATTTAAAAAAAATAAGTCAATCTGTGGTGTATTATCCCAGCAATCCCTTGATAATACAAATGATTTGACATTTATGCCAATTTAGAAATAAGAAATTTGATTATTGAAGTTTCAGGTTGGAATTTAGTTATTAAAATGTATTGAGAAGAAGAGAAAATTAATATTGTGAATTGGTATAAAAATAACAATAGTTTCGGACAAGTAAGAGATTTATTTTATGTTAGAATCCATATTTTCTTAAAGTGTGGTCAGGTAAAAAAAAATTTAATTTTTTTTTCTCTCTCTTATCGTTAGTTGGTTTTCCTAGGTGAAACCATGCAAATTGCAGTGCACATTTTTATAAGGTGTGGTCAGGTCAATTTTTTTTCTTTCGATTTATGTTATGTTTTAACAGTGCAATTGTTTATTTAGAACAGGTAAATAATGACAACATAATCTCAACAGTGTAAAAATTCTAAAATATCCCAGAAAGAGAAACACGAAAAGATAAACAAAATTTGGTTAGGTTAGGTTAGGTTTAAGATCTCTATCTCTGTTTTCCTAGGTAAAACCATGCAAATTGCAGTGCACGTTTTCATAAGGTGTGGTTAGGTAATTTAAAAAAAATTTTTTTTTTACAATTTATTTTTTTAATTTATGTTATAGTCCACATTTTCATAAAATGTGCTCAGGTACATTTTTTTTTCATTTTTTTCCTCTTAAGAGTTGGTTGAATGTTAAGAGTCGATTTTCCTAGGTAAAACCACGCAAATTAGGTACAGTGCACATTTTCATAAGGTCAATTTTTTTTTCGATTTATGTTAGAATACACATTTTCAAAAAAATGTGCTAAGTTAAATTTTTTTTTCAATTTTTTTCTCTCAATAAAATTGACCTTCAAAATTGGTACATTCTAACGCCTGTCACTTTAGTGATACTTAACTTTAAGGAGATGCGTTGCATGTGGTCTTTAACCTATACAATTTTGACAAAATTATTAATATAACTTCAAACTGTCGAAACTACAATGTGTGCGCCAATTTTCGACATTAAATTTGTAAATTTGTAAATTTGTAAAGAGTATTGAGAACATTGTATTATTTCGTTTGTAATAATAACAAAAAGAAGATTGCATGTTAAGTGCACTTAAATTTAAAAGTAGACTAATCAAAATATATGTCGGTTTGACATTCGCCTGTCAGATAAAAATTAGGAAATCGGGCCTAGAAAAGTCGCCATTTTTACTTAATCAAATCGTCAAAATCAATGTCATAAAATCACCCTGTATGTCAGTGTGATAAAAATTCTATTTTTAAACTTAGTTTTTGTTTCTTTATAACTTATTTCAGAATTGACTAGAATTGTGAATTCAAATTAGTTTTACCGCGTATCGATAATATAGGTAACTGTCGCATTGTGACGTCATATCCAGGATAGAAATTTTTAACGCCAGTGCACGTCGCCGGTTAAAGTGATTTTTTGTAAATATGTGGCATTATAAAAATTGGGAAAATCATGGGAAAATTATGTTATAAATTTGTCATCTGCCAAAATTGGATTTTGAAAGATTAACAACAGCGCAAACTATCCGAAAAATGGGATCACTTTAGGAGACGACACAAAACCTCTATAGCTTCTCGATATAAAACTATTTAACAAAAATGTTGCATCATCTTTGTGTAAATAAAATAAAGTAATTTTTTTTTACTAGAAGTAGGATTCGTTTTCATTCAATAAACTTATCATCAGCCATTGGTACTAGATTGGCTGGCAAACGATTTGCCAATATTTTAAACGTTTTTATTTTCTGATTAGACCTCTCAATATGGATAATAGTCGAAGATATTTAAGCAATCTCAATAGCTTCAGCGTGAGAATTTTTTTTAGGTTAGTTTCGGATGTATTCATGGTTAATGTTAACACTGACACGTTAAATCTGGCCTACAACTTGATATCAATCAAACAAATAACAAATTAGTACATTTCTTCTTTAGAATTATCGGAAACTAATCAAATTGTTACAAAACTCGAACAATAACAAACGCACGTGACACGACGTGACGTCACAACAAGGAGTTCACTTAGTTGAATTTATTTACGTTAGGGTTGCATGCTTAGCTTGAGTTGCCTATAGTACATAATTTTATTGTTCAGACGGTTATGAAATCATTTTTTTTGGCTTCCGTCCAAAATGACTGATTTTTAAGTCCTCTAAATAGGCCAGAAAATCCGTTTTTCAGGACCAGGCCTGAAAATGAAAACTAGTGTAATTTTAATTTTGTAGGTTGATAGCACCGAATTTGCAAATCAATTCGAAAATTAAATGTCAATTACACCGTTTGTTAATATCGACAAGAACTTTATTAATATTAGTTATAAAAATAAAGGATGCTTTTAATTTAACAATATTGCAAGTATCTCAATTCATGTCATAATTGCAGGTTGTTTTGTCATAAACGTCAAAAGGCAATACATACTGGGTACTTGATTTTTAAGTTCAAATTAATCTTTCCGGGTAAATATTGCCAACAGAAGAAAAAGTAAATTCTCTAGCCGAGATATTTGAACAACAAATTTATATTTTTTTATTTAAATATTTTTGCCGGCCTAAAAAATGTTGTGTATCATACGTCCAGAAACTGTTGAGGGTCTCGGCCTTTGGCCTCTCCCCTCAAACCTTACTCGCACTCGCAAAAATACAGTTTCTGGCCTAATGATACAAATAACTATTGTTTTTAATTTAAGTTGGTAATAAAACAACCCACTCTCCATTTTCCAACTTCAGTTTTAAACAAGCTGTCACAATTAATGGTACCATTACTGCCAACTGAAATCGAGTGTAACTTTACTATTACAAACTGATCAAAATCAATTAAATTTTCAGAAATTGGTTTGCTCTCTTCATAAGAACCGGACAGAAGCGCAAAGGAGAAATTTCAGGCACCGCCCTGCAGCAACTCCGCGACGACCTTTTGCGACGTTTACAGACGATAATTCACGCCTCCCCCGACGGCCAACTCCCAGATTGCTACGTGGTGCAGGCTTCGGCCCTTCTGCGACTCTACTGTGCGCTCCGCGGCATCGCCACCATCAAATTCCAAGACGACGAGGTCAACTACATAGTGCAATTGTTGACCTCCCATCCGAGTCCGACGCCAGCAGGAGTTCGATTCGTGTCCCTCGGACTCTGCATGCTGATCGCATGTCCCTCTTTGGTGTCGCTTCCCGAACACGAACGGCGGAGTATCGAATGGGTGCAATGGTTGGTGCGGGAGGAAGCCTACTTCGAATCTGCGAGCGGGGTTACCGCTTCCTTCGGAGAGATGCTCCTCCTGATGGCGATTCATTTCCATAGTAACCAATTGAGCGCGATTTGCGACCTGGTTTGCGCCACTCTGGGGATGAAAATTCCGATCAGGCACAACAATATGACGAGGTAAGCCAAGCAATAAAGAATTTTTTTGATAAGATAAATACTGTCTGGAAACCAACTGTGCGATTTTGTCAAAGACAGTTAGTGGATGAATTCTGCTTAATTTTCAACTCGAGAATCATAACTTTTAATTGGTTATAAAAAAATTTCAACAAAAAATCTCGTTTTTTTTTAGTTTCTTGCTTGTAAAATGGAAACTAACAAAGCAATCTTAATGTCAATAGACGAATTGTAGAGAATTAAATTACGAAGAGAACGAGAATGAGAATAGAAGTGATTATTTTTCTTTGAAATACATTTTATTTCAATCTTCTATCATTAACAGTTTTTAAATAAACTCGTTAAAACAAACACACTGCAATTTGCATGGTTTTACCTAGGAAAACCGACTCTGAAGATTCAACCTTTGTTGTAATCATTTGACAACAAGAAAATGGAAAACTTCATCAACCAAGAATAGAAGTGATTATTTTTCTTTGAAATACATTTTATTTCAATCTTCTATCATTAACAGTTTTTAAATAAACTCGTTAAAACAAACACACTGCAATTTGCATGGTTTTACCTAGGAAAACCGACTCTGAAGATTCAACCCTTGTTGTAATCATTTGACAACAAGAAAATGGAAAACTTCATCAACCAAGAATAGAAGTGATTATTTTTCTTTGAAATACATTTTATTTCAATCTTCTATCATTAACAGTTTTTAAATAAACTCGTTAAAACAAACACACTGCAATTTGCATGGTTTTACCTAGGAAAACCGACTCTGAAGATTCAACCCTTGTTGTGATCATTTGACAACAAGAAAATGGAAAACTTCATCAACCAAGAATAAAGTGTAGTCAGGTCTAATTTTTTTTTTTAAATGACACGTTATCGACTTCGGTCTGGTCAAAAAATTTTTTTTCAATTTTTTTCCAATTTTTTTTTTCAATTTTTTTTTCAATTTTTTTTTTCGAAAATGATACGTCATCGACAGGTTAGAATCCACATTTTCATAAAGATTAGTCAAGTCAATTTTTTTTCTTCTCGAAAATGACGTTACCGACTTAGGTCCGGTAAATAATGTTTTTTTCAATTTTTTTTTCGAAAATGACACGTTATCGACTTAGGTCCGGTCAAAAAAATTTTTCAATTTTTTTTTTCGAAAATGACGCGTTATCGACAGGTTACAATCCACATTTTCATAAAGATTAGTCAGGTCAAATTTTTTTTTCGAAAATAACGTTATCGACTTAGGCCCGGTAAATAATTTTTTTTTCAATTTGTTTTTTTCGAAAATGACACGTTATCGACAGGTTACAATCCACATTTTCATAAAGATTAGTCAGGTCAAATTTTTTTTTCGAAAATAACGTTATCGACTTAGGCCCGGTAAATAATTTTTTTTTCAATTTGTTTTTTTCGAAAATGACACGTTATCGACAGGTTACAATCCACATTTTCATAAAGATTAGTCAGGTCAAATTTTTTTTTCGAAAATAACGTTATCGACTTAGGCCCGGTAAATAATTTTTTTTTCAATTTGTTTTTTTCGAAAATGACACGTTATCGACAGGTTACAATCCACATTTTCATAAAGATTAGTCAGGTCAAATTTTTTTTTCGAAAATAACGTTATCGACTTAGGCCCGGTAAATAATTTTTTTTTCAATTTGTTTTTTTCGAAAATGACGCGTTATCGACAGGTTACAATCCACATTTTCATAAAGATTAGTCAGGTCAAATTTTTTTTTCGAAAATAACGTTATCGACTTAGGCCCGGTAAATAATTTTTTTTTCAATTTGTTTTTTTCGAAAATGACACGTTATCGACAGGTTACAATCCACATTTTCATAAAGATTAGTCAGGTCAAATTTTTTTTTCGAAAATAACGTTATCGACTTAGGCCCGGTAAATAATTTTTTTTTCAATTTGTTTTTTTCGAAAATAACGTTATCGACTTAGGCCCGGTGAATAATTTTTTTTTCAATTTGTTTTTTTCGAAAATGACACGTTATCGACAGGTTACAATCCACATTTTCATAAAGATTAGTCAGGTCAAATTTTTTTTTCGAAAATAACGTTATCGACTTAGGCCCGGTAAATAATTTTTTTTTCGAAAATAACGTTATCGACTTAGGCCCGGTAAATAATTTTTTTTTCAATTTGTTTTTTTCGAAAATGACACGTTATCGACAGGTTACAATCCACATTTTCATAAAGATTAGTCAGGTCAAATTTTTTTTTCGAAAATAACGTTATCGACTTAGGCCCGGTAAATAATTTTTTTTTCAATTTGTTTTTTTCGAAAATAACGTTATCGACTTAGGCCCGGTGAATAATTTTTTTTTCAATTTGTTTTTTTCGAAAATGACACGTTATCGACAGGTTACAATCCACATTTTCATAAAGATTAGTCAGGTCAAATTTTTTTTTCGAAAATAACGTTATCGACTTAGGCCCGGTAAATAATTTTTTTTTCAATTTGTTTTTTTCGAAAATGACACGTTATCGACAGGTTACAATCCACATTTTCATAAAGATTAGTCAGGTCAAATTTTTTTTTCGAAAATAACGTTACCGACTTAGGTCCGGTAAATAATATTTTTTTTCAATTTGTTTTCTTCGAAAATGACACGTTATCGACAGGTTGCAATCCACATTTTCATAAAGCTTAGTCAGGTCAAATTTTTTTTTCGAAAATGACGTTATCGACTTAGGTCCGGTAAATAATTTTTTTTTCAATTTGTTTTGTTCGAAAATGACACGTTATCGACAGGTTACAATCCACATTTTCATAAAGATTAGTCAGGTCAAATTTTTTTTTCGAAAATAACGTTATCGACTTAGGCCCGGTAAATAATTTTTTTTTCAATTTGTTTTTTTCGAAAATGACACGTTATCGACAGGTTACAATCCACATTTTCATAAAGATTAGTCAGGTCAAATTTTTTTTTCGAAAATAACGTTATCGACTTAGGCCCGGTAAATAATTTTTTTTTCAATTTGTTTTTTTCGAAAATAACGTTATCGACTTAGGCCCGGTGAATAATTTTTTTTTCAATTTGTTTTTTTCGAAAATGACACGTTATCGACAGGTTACAATCCACATTTTCATAAAGATTAGTCAGGTCAAATTTTTTTTTCGAAAATAACGTTATCGACTTAGGCCCGGTAAATAATTTTTTTTTCAATTTGTTTTTTTCGAAAATGACACGTTATCGACAGGTTACAATCCACATTTTCATAAAGATTAGTCAGGTCAAATTTTTTTTTCGAAAATAACGTTATCGACTTAGGTCCGGTAAATAATATTTTTTTTCAATTTGTTTTCTTCGAAAATGACACGTTATCGACAGGTTACAATCCACATTTTCATAAAGATTAGTCAGGTCAAATTTTTTTTCGAAAATAACGTTATCGACTTAGGTCCGGTAAATAATATTTTTTTTCAATTTGTTTTCTTCGAAAATGACACGTTATCGACAGGTTGCAATCCACATTTTCATAAAGATTAGTCAGGTCAAATTTTTTTTTCGAAAATGACGTTATCGACTTAGGTCCGGTAAATATTTTTTTTTTCAATTTTTGTTTTCGAAAATGACACGTTATCGACTTAGGTCCGGTCAAATTTTTTTTTCAATTTTTTTTTCAATTTTTTTTTCGAAAATGACATGTTATCGACAGGTTACAATCCACGTTTTCATAAAACTTAGTGAGGTCAAATTTTTTATTTTCGAACAGACGTTATCGACTTAGGTCCGGTAAATAATTTTCTTTTTCAATTTGTTTTTTTCGAAAATGACACGTTTTCAACAAGTTAGTATCCACATTTTCATAAAGCATAGTCAGGTCAAATTTAAAAAAAAAAATTTTTTCAATTTTTCTTTTCAATTTTTGTTTTTCGGAAATGATACGTTATCGACTTAGGTCCGGTAAAATTTTTTTTTTTCGAAAATGACACGTTATCGACAAGTTAGAAACCACATTTTCATAAAGCTTAGTCAGGTCAATTTTTTTTTCAATTTTTTTTTTCGAAAATGACACGTTATCGACAGGTTACAATCCACATTTTCATAAAGATTAGTCAGGTCAAATTTTTTTTTCGAAAATAACGTTATCGAGTTAGGTCCGGTAAATAATTTTTTTTTTCAATTTGTTTTCTTCGAAAATGACACGTTATCGACAGGTTACAATCCACATTTTCATAAAACTTAGTGAGGTCAAATTTTTTATTTTCGAACAGACGTTATCGACTTAGGTCCGGTAAATAATTTTCTTTTTCAATTTGTTTTTTTCGAAAATGACACGTTTTCAACAAGTTAGTATCCACATTTTCATAAAGCATAGTCAGGTCAAATTTAAAAAAAAAAAAATTTTTCAATTTTTCTTTTCAATTTTTGTTTTTCGGAAATGATACGTTATCGACTTAGGTCCGGTAAAAATTTTTTTTTTCGAAAATGACACGTTATCGACAAGTTAGAAACCACATTTTCATAAAGCTTAGTCAGGTCAATTTTTTTTTCAATTTTTTTTTTCGAAAATGACACGTTATCGACAGGTTACAATCCACATTTTCATAAAGATTAGTCAGGTCAAATTTTTTTTTCGAAAATAACGTTATCGAGTTAGGTCCGGTAAATAATATTTTTTTTCAATTTGTTTTCTTCGAAAATGACACGTTATCGACAGGTTACAATCCACATTTTCATAAAGCTTAGTCAGGTCAAATTTTTTTTTTAGAAAATGACGTTATCGACTTAGGTCCGGTAAATATTTTTTTTTCAATTTTTGTTTTCGAAAATGACACGTTATCGACTTAGGTCCGGTCAAATTTTTTTTTCAATTTTTTTTTTCAATTTTTTTTTCGAAAATGACATGTTATCGACAGGTTACAATCCACATTTTCATAAAACTTAGTGAGGTCAAATTTTTTATTTTCGAACAGACGTTATCGACTTAGGTCCGGTAAATAATTTTCTTTTTCAATTTGTTTTTTTCGAAAATGACACGTTTTCAACAAGTTAGTATCCACATTTTCATAAAGCATAGTCAGGTCAAATTTAAAAAAAAAAAATTTTTTCAATTTTTCTTTTCAATTTTTGTTTTTCGGAAATGATACGTTATCGACTTAGGTCCGGTAAAATTTTTTTTTTTCGAAAATGACACGTTATCGACAAGTTAGAAACCACATTTTCATAAAGCTTAGTCAGGTCAATTTTTTTTTCAATTTTTTTTTTCGAAAATGACACGTTATCGACTTAGGTCCGGTCAAAATCTCTTCGTAATTTAATTCTCTACAATTCGTCTAATGATATCATTAAGATTGCTTAATTAGTTTACATTTTACAAGCAAGAAACTAAAAAGAACGCGATTTTTGGGTGAAAATTGTTTATAACAAATTAAAAATTCTGATTCCCGAGTTGGAAATTATGCAGAATTCATCTACTAACTGTCTTTGATAAAATCGCACAGTATTTATGTTAAATTATGACATTTATTTTGCTCTGTTGCTTCGCCTAAGGATGAAGCAGGTCTTCACTCAAGAGATTTTCACCGAACAGGTGGTCACCGCGCATGCGGTTAAGGTCCCGGTGACGAACAACTTGAACGCGAATATGACGGGTTTCTTGCCCATTCACTGCATTCATCAATTGTTGAAGTCGAGAGCCTTCGCCAAGCACAATGTCAACATTAAAAATTGGATTTACAAGCAGATCTGTGCGAGTGTCAGCCCCCTGCATCCGGTTTTGCCGCTCTTAGTCGAAGTTTATGTCACAAGCATCGTCCTTCCGAATTCGAAGAACATCGAACACACAAACAAGCCCTTGAGTGAGAACGAGATTCGAAAGGTTTGCATTGACGGGGTATCGCAGGTTCGAATTATGATACACAAATAAAATAACAAAATCATTTTTACACTGGTTGATCAAACACTAGCATCACAACTATCTAACTATCACAACCATCACAACTATTGCAACTACTCAACAACTATATTACTATAGTCTATACCCTATTTATATAGGGTTTATACAAAAACCTACTTTTTGAAAAACCGGTTTTCGAATTCCAGATTTCCAAAAAATCGGTTTTAGCCGGTTTTTGAATTTTTGTCAAAAAAAAATAGAATAGGGAAAAATATTTTATTTAATTTATATAAAATACCAAAAAAAGGAAATCAATATCAAAGTCAAAATATAAAAAAACAATTAAGGATTACACATTACTTACACAAAATAACGAAAACTCAAACAAAAATTTCAAATTTCAAATAATATTTGCATTTATTTCACTAATTTTAATTTCTCCTAAGAAAATAGGATTCTAAAAAACATAAAATATCCACTGAACGGTGGCTAAGTCTTGTTCTTATTTTGGACACAATATTGCCTGAAATTGAAAATACTCGTTCGCTAGCTACTGAGCTTGGTTTTATAGTTTTCACGGCATCAAATAACAAATCTAAGTTTTTGGTTTTTTTATTCGTTGCCTCAAATAATGAAAATTCAGCTTTCAATGTCTTTGGATTTGTAAGTTTTTCTTCAGGGTCTTCAAGAAACTTATGAATTGATTTTTCCATGGCTTCCTTTAAAAAAGCATTACTCTGATGAGTAGTTTCTTCGATTTGCTCTTCATCAGAATCGGTTTACACATAAGAATTTGGAAATATTCTAGACAATATCTTTCCAGATAATTTAATAATTTCGGTTTTTGAAGCTAAAGAAAGTGCACTAGATTTCTTTGCTGAACTGGAAATGTTTTGTGGATTTTGCAAATACAGCAAAAGAGTTGCAAATTCTACTTGTCTTCTTTCTTGAATTCGTTCTTCTAAAGCATATAATAATTTCAAACTTATTTCAGCGTTTAAATTTTTTAGTTCATTTAACAGAAATTCAAATATACCTTCACTTGTTAATAAATTGGCAAATCGTCGCCCTAAGCCTTCAGCTGCTAGGCGAATCGGTCCCAAGACTTTATGAAGTTCCAAAAGTTTAGGATATTGAGTTTCATTCCACATGTAAGAAGAACCAATATCATTCAATGCTAAAACAACACATTCTTTTACTGCCAGAAATCTTCCAATCATGTCCTCTATAATATTTCACATTGTTTTGCAGTCAACAATTAAATTTAATTCCTTATTTAATATAATTTTGAAGAATGGTGTTTCTTACTGGAGATTTTCTAAAGAACTTACAAATTTTTCTAATTTGTGAAACTGATTATTTGTAATTGCCAGGCAAAATAGGAATAGAATGTTCTCGGTTACAAACATAATAAATAGAATCTTCATAATACATAATACATAATAATTTGAATTGTTTTAAACCGGTTTTCAAATGTGACAAATTTATTTTAAAAACCGGGTTTGAAAAATCGTCAAACCCTATATTTATACTATTCTACTGTTTACCTAAGCTTAATTAATAATTTATTACTCATTACAGGTGTTTCAGAGCTCCATTTTTGGGCAGTATTTCAACGAGAGGCGCTCGATTTTCCAGATGGAGTTCGATTCAGAAATGCACGATGTCACTCTGGCGGAAGCTAGCCTAACGCCGCAACTCCTGCTCCTTTATTACCTGCTCTTGTATGAGGAATGTCGATTGAGCAACGCCCAGAATTTAGCCGCCACAGGCCGGCTGATAAAAACTTACTCCGTCGAGTTCATGAGCGAATTGCCGATCAAATATTTGCTGCACCAAGCCCAAAAAGATCAGAGTTCCTATTCCGGCCTGTTCGGGCCGCTTTTAAAATTACTCGCTACCCATTTCCCCCATTTGACGCTCGTCGAAGACTGGCTGGACGACATGTCGATCACCTCCTCCCAAAAAACCGGCTATTTGAGCGAAGCCCTGGTCGTGGACGCCTTCAGCAAGATCGACGGCAACCCATCGAAATGCGGAAAAGTCCTCCAAGTCCTCCTCAAGAAGGAACCCATCGACATTTGGCCCTTTGCCGAAATCTTCACCCAATTTGTCAAAATCATGCTCAACGAGAATGTTCCCCGATACCTGCAAGACCTCTACAAGGAAGTCTGGTTGAGACTGAACACCGTGTTGCCGAGGCGGTTGTGGGCCTTGACCGTGAAGAATTTGGTTTGGGATTATTCGAACCTTTCGAGGGTGGATGTGGCCGAGGATCCTCTGCAAGTGATGAGGTGCGATCCGAGGGTGTTTCGTTGCGCACCGATTTACGCGGTCGTTCTTCGGGTTCTTCGTGCCAGCTTGGCCTCGTCGAAGAGTCAGCTGTTTCAACATTTACAATCCAATCCGCGGTTGGACCAAAATGGGCAGATTGTGAACGATTCTGAAAGGGAGGAAATGTGTCGGGCGCTCGTTGCAGCACAGGTGAGTGTGTTTGGTTTCAAAAAAATTATTTATTCATCATGATTTCTGTTGTGTTATAAATTGCGCTGCTAATGGTAATCAAGGTAATAATTTACCAATTTTATTTAAGGCCCTCCGCCCTAAAGATTTTTGACAAATGCAATTTGCTTTTAGTGCTTTAGCGTACGCCTTAATACAGGCAACACCTCAGACTTTTATAATCCAGATGTCACTATAATTACGGTAAAGTGCAGTAGATTAATAGGTCTATGTGTAACAATGAAAACGGCTTTCGAGGGGTTGTATTCCAATATAGCTGTTCAACAGATGCGAAAATTTTTGTATCTTCAATAAATTTAGAACGATATAATTTAAAGTAAAATAATAATATGCAAGAAGAATTTGTTAAATTTAACAATTTTATTTACTTATTGTTAGTAAAGAAGTTTTGTTATTACTGCCTGTTACTCTGCAATGCCTTAATTTTCGCCAAAACGGGTTAGTATGTCGATCCCGGGTATTTTTTTCAACGTAATTTATATTTATATCGTAAATCGTTTTTAAAAATTGATTTTTAGCCGTTTCAAATTCTATTAATGACATATCCGGAATATCATCTATCTCCATATTACCATAATCAGAATCTTTATTTTGAAATGTACGCGTTCTTTTAATAATTTTGCGGTTACTGTATTTTTTGTCAATTTGTTACGATATGCGAACAAACAGATAATGGAATGCAGCTGACTATAGTTAAAATTTTAGGCCAAATAATCTGTCTGAAGAAATAAAATATATATAGTGGACCCTGTGATGTCGATAATGAAAATAAAATTAAAACAAGAACCTTATAATCACAAAAAAAATTTATATAAAATAAAATTATTCACATAGACGCGTTTCGGTGAAGAAAGGTTGTATTGTCGAACGTTATAAAATTTTATTACTTATTCTAGAAAATTCTGTTCAGAACTCGGAACAGATGTTGAATTTCGTATTCGGAAGGACTAATATTTATTAATAACTTAAAACACAATGAATAAGAGATTAACCCCTTAAGGCACAGTTTATGTTTACAGAAAATTGGATCGCGTTATGCACGACTTAACCAAGCGCCAAATTGATATTTTAGAAATTAGCTTTCCATCTAACGCATAATGATGCTATCTACCTACAAAAAAATTAAGTTGGCGTAAAATCTATTTCTTACTAACAAGCCAAAAATTAGATCCCATTAACAATAACATTACAAGTCGTTAACCCTACAGCTTAATTAATTAAAAAATTACAATTTAAGCTTAATTTTTAAATTCAATTTCACATTTTTTTAACATAACTCCTTAACGCGCAGTGTTTTTTTTACAGAAAATTGCAGTTTTAACTTATTATAAGTAATTACCACTACAGCTTATTATTTTAAATTAATGTGGGATAAAAGAACCAAACAATTTTTTTGGAAAGAAATTATAATTTAAGCTTATTCTCATTCATTTATTTAAAGGGGTCTTCACGGGCGATTTTTAAAATTAATATGACAGAGTTGAATTTATATCCTATTAAGTTAATGTAGATAATCTTACAGCAAATCGATTTTTAATTGCACCATCGTGTTCCTTTCAAAAAAAAATACCTAAGTTTTCATGTTTATATGACGCTCTAAGCAAGAAAGAAAAAAAAGTTTTTTTCTTGGTTTGGCTTTTTTTATTTTTTATTATTTTTTATTTCTTTTTTAACAGTGCAATTGTTTATTTAGAACAGGTAAATAATCACAACATAACCTCAACAGTGTAAAAATTCTAAAATATCCCCGAAAGAGAAACACGAAAAGATAAAAGATAAAATTGTCAAACACTGAAAAATAATTTATAGTAAAAAAACAACCTTTTATTAAAATGTACGCCTTTATTTTTAATCATTTAGGTCAATATCAAAATTAGTTTTAAATTTTTACTACATCTTAATAAAAGTTTGTTTTTAAAAAAAAGTCTTTACTATAAATTACTTCAAATATACTGTTTGAAAACGAAATCTGATTTTGAAAGTATGTATTTCGGATATTATTCCTGTTAAAGTATCCCTGTTGGGAAACCATAATTACCTACTGCGTCAATTGTAAATCTTGTTGACGTAGCTCGGAAATCGGCAAAACTTGGTCACTTCAATTTCGGTTCTTGATCTAAAGAACATTGAATAAATCAAAAACTATTGCGTTGTTTAAAACAGCTAGGCGTCAGCTCAAAATAAAAAAGTCTAATCTACGAGTCCAAAAAAATTTAATACAAAATTTTGATAACTGAAGGCAAAAAAACTAATTTCGGAATTTGATGGTTTAATTAATAACTTTGTCAATTATAATTATTTAATTATGGTTTGGAATCAGCTTAAAGTCGATTGTTATTCTTTGTAAGATGAAGTTTCGACCTCCTTTCAAAAATTAAAAATAAAGATATAAAAAGGAATTGCGTTTTACATGTGTTTAAAATTTTAGGGTGGAACTGACAATTTTTAAAACAATTAGGATATTTTTAGGACGCCATACTGGTTTTAATCTGAGTGTTTGGTTGCCTATTTAAATGTTTTGACAGTTGAGGTTAGGAAGTTTGATTAGGCTGCACTTGTGAATAATAGGATTTATAAGTAAAATATGAGCAAAAGGCATAAATCAAGTTATGATTATCGCAGATCACCGAAGCACTCGAGGTACAATGACCACAGATCACCGAAACAACACTCCAAACACAGTGACGAGAAGAAAGAGAAAAAAGTTTTCGATTACAAGCACGAATTAAATAGATTCCTCGAAGACCACCTCAATCTCAGAGACACGAGCGACTTCTGGAAATTTTACGAAAAATACCAAACGTTAAGCACGTCTCGGTCGAACAAAATCGATTTTGACAGAAACAAATTATTGAATATAACCTCAGACTCGTCTGCGACCGAACTGTTCGACAAACTGCCAGTATTGGATCGAAACGGCGACAGGATTCAGATCAAACCCGAAGATTTCAGCGATTTCATCCAACAAGTTTTAATTTACCAGGACTTCCAGCAGAAGAACAGGTTCTCCAAGCTCAAGAAATTGCGGCAGGGCCAACGAGATCTGCCGATTTTCGAGTTCAAAGACAAAATCACAGCAACGTTGGCCAAGAGTCGAGTGGTTCTGATCGCCGGTGACACCGGTTGCGGCAAATCGACTCAAGTTCCTCAATACGTCCTGGAGGCCGGTTATAATAAGACGGTCTGCACCCAACCGAGAAGGATCGCTTGCGTTTCCTTAGCCAAACGCGTTTCTTTCGAAACTCTCACTGATTTTAAGTCGACGGTTGGGTATCAGATTCGTTTCGAAAGGACCAAGAGGGCTGATACTAATATTATTTTTATGACCGAAGGGCTGTTGTTGAGACAAGCGGCCGAACAGGAGACTCTGAACGCTTATGATGTGATAATTTTGGACGAAATTCACGAAAGGCACCTTTACGGAGATTTTTTGGTCGGAATTATGAAATGCCTGCTTCATAAACGCACCGATTTCAAGCTGATTTTAATGTCGGCGACCATTAACATCGACTTATTCTCACAATACTTTAAAGATGAGGCCATTGAGATGATTCAAGTTCCGGGTCGGTTGTATCCAATCGATGTTGTGTACAAACCGGTCATTAAAGATCCGTATGAGAGTAAACGCGACCGATTTAATTGCACCCCTTATTTGCAGATCGTCCAGATGATCGATCAGAAGTACCCGCCGGCCGAAAAAGGGGACCTTTTAATTTTTTTGAACGGTTTTTCAGAAATTGCAACTTTGGCTGATGCGATTGAAGAATATGGACAGGTAAAACAAAATTGGATCGTGCTTCAGTTGCATAGTACTCTCTCGCTCGAGGAGCAAGATAAAGTGTTCGATTATCCCCCAGACGGGGTCCGAAAGTGCATCATTTCTACGAATATCGCCGAAACTTCGGTCACAATCGACGGCATTCGTTTCGTAATCGATTCAGGCAAGGTTAATCGCATGAGTTACCACACTTCAGGGGGAATTAATAAGTTGGCTGAAACGAACATCTCCCAAGACAGTGCGAAACAGAGGGCCGGCCGTGCCGGACGCACCGGTCCTGGAATCTGCTTCCGCATGTATTCAGAAGAGGATTTCAGTAATTTTGACCTTTTTACTGTCGCTGAGATCCACCTGGTTCCCTTGGAGTCGCTGCTTTTGCACATGATCTCTCTGGGGTTGAGCGAAGTGTCTGGCTTTCCGTTTTTGGAGAAGCCGAGCGCGAAAGCGCTCGAGGAAGCCGTCGAGAAATTGAAGTTCTGCGGAGCGCTCGATTTGGGGGACGAGAAGTGCTTGATTTTGACCCCTTTGGGAGATGCGTTGAGCAAACTTCCGGTTGACCTAACGATCGGTAAGATGCTGATTATGTCAACGGTTTACGGAAATGTTAATTCAGTCCTGGCGTTGGCTGCGCTTTTGAGCGTGCAGAGCCCTTACACGCAGCAGGCGTATCGCAACAGCGACACGCAGAACGCGCGCGGGCCTTTGGAGTCGACGCACGGCGATCCGATGACCCTCCTGAATTTGTACCGCGAATGGTTGATTCTGAAGCAAAATTCCACGCCGGTTGGGAAGAGACAAAAGCAGGAGACCTCGAGAAATTGGGCCCAAAAACGCGGATTGGAAGAACAGCGATTCTACGAAGTCACCAAGCTCGTGGAGCAATTTCGAGAGATCCTCGAAGACGCAAATTTATTACCGAAAGCCACAGTCGAGTTGAAAACCAGCGGAGAAAGATCGATCCGACACGGGGAGTTAAAACAGCTGAAAACAATGCGACATCAGTTGAGAAACGAACAGAAAACAATCAGTCGCAAACAGTTGAAATTTAATTATTTCCAGGACGGTGCTACCGAACAGAAGGTCGATTTGAGCGACATCGAGTTCAGGATCTCAAACGACCACAAAAGGTTGGAGAAATTATTGGCCGAAACCGCCCCCGACAGTTACAAGGACCTGACTCTATTAAAATTGATTTTAACGAGCGGTTTGTACCCTCAAGTTTCGGTCGAGGATGAATTCAACTCTTCAAAGAGCGTGGCCGATCGCCTGTACCACACCAAGAATAAAAATTTCATTTTCTTGCGCCCCCTCAGTTGTTTCACACTGAAACCGGAAATTTTGGAGCTGCACGACGATGAAATCGAAGCGCCTCCTTCAGGTTATTTCAGTAAAAAACCAATTAGTCGCAAACACCAAGTTTTGATCTACCAATCGATTCTGGAAACAAAGAAGGTCTATTTGATGAACGTGATGCGAATGCCGGCCGTTCAGACGCTCCTATTGTTCGGGAAAACCATCGCAACTAATAACACAATCACGAAATTGGTCGTCGATGATTTCCTGTCGATCGATCTTCCCCATTTCGGACAGGGCAAGACTCTTTTGTTCAAGGCGATCGAGCTGAGGAAAAAATGGAAGAGGGAACTCGAACAGAAATTGAAGGTTAAGGAATCTTGCGAGCTGGATTCGGAAAGGATTTTTTATTTCGTCGAAGAATTGATTAAATTTACAACGACTGAAGTCAGTTACAATGTTAGAAGGTTGCTCGCCGCTGATTTGAAGGTGATTTATACCAATCGTGATTTGGAAGTTGATCCGAGTAACCCGTTCGATCCTGATTATAAAATTACTGGGAATGATTGGTACGGTGGGTTGCAGGTCACCGAAAATATTGTCTACGACTGTTTGGTGCAAGAAGATTGGGCCGTGGGGATGGAACGGGAACTTTGTGAGGTGCCTTTCGAATGCCCGTATTGCGGCGGGAGGGAAGTTGTTTTTTTCGAGATGTTGAAGCACGAGGTTTTTTGCAGGCCGAAGGCTGTCGAGGTTAAAAGGGAGACGGAGGATAAGGTGGAGGCGGTCAAACCGAATTCGAAGTTCTTTCGTTGTGATAAATGCGATAAAGAGTTTGTTATGACTCCGGTGGAGATTTTGAAGCACAAAAGGACGTGTAATTAAATTAATTTAATTTGATGTGAGACTGCAATTTAAATTAAAGTGGCGAAAGAGATGCGCGAAGTGAGTATTAGGATTGGTGTGGCACTTAGTTAATTTGTAAAATTATTTGAGAAATTTTAACTTAGGAAGACACAAATTTGTTTAAATTTTAGATTGTTAAATGTTTACCAACCGTTTGTTGAAGAAATAATTATGAGATTTTTTCCAATTTACAAATATTTTTTTAGTAGTTGATAATTTAATTGGCAAACATTTAAAATTTAAATTGAACATACAATGTAAATATCCCTGTTCAATTAAAAAAAAAAGTAAATCTGTGGTGTGTATTATCCCAGTAATCCTTGATAATACAAATAAGAAATTTGATTATTGAAGAGCTTGGAATTTAGTTATTAAAATTTATTCAGAAGAAGAGAAAATAATTGTTGTGAATTGGTACAAAAATAACAATAGTTTCAGACAAGTTAGAGATTTATTTTCCATCAATTTCCCGACAGATCGGTACCATCTGTCGGAACAGTAATGAATTAAACCTCATTTATTTACGAAATACTGTGCATACTCGTTACTACCTACACAACTGAAATAAAACAATAATTTCATAGCCTTCTAGCGCTTCTCCTGGTTTAAAAATGAACTGAATTTATGTTGGTAGTGATGAGTAAAGATCCAAATGCGCTTCTTAGTTAATTACCACTTATTTTATAGTGAACGTTAAAGATGTGACGAATTATGCCTTAAGGTTGGTAACAATACAAATTTTAACGATTGACTGTCACTTTTGAAAGTTGTAACGGTGAAATTAATTATCAGAGGGAAAGAGTTTAGAATTCGAGTTGGAAATTAGTAAATGACATTCGGAATTATTGCAAAGAGAATTAAAATTTCATAAATCATTAACAATTTTATTTTAATAAAATTGTGCTCAGGTCTTTTTTTTTGTGACTTATGTTAGAATCCACATTTTCAGGTAAAAGTTTTTGTTTTCAAATGATTACAACAGGGGTTGAATTTTAAGAGTCGGTTTTCCTAGGTAAAACCATGCAAATTGCAGTGCACATATTCAGGTCAATTTGTTTGTTTGTTTTTTTTTGACTTATGTTAAAATCCACATTTTCAGTGTGCTCAGATAAAAAAAAAATTTCCATTTTTTTCCCTCTCTCTTAAGAGTTGGTTTTCCTTGGTAAAACCATGCAAATTACAGTGCACATTTTCATAAATTCAGGTTTTATCGCTCGGAAGGTTATGAAATCAGCTTTTAATTTAAATTTGTAATTAAATTAAGGAATACAATCCATTCTCCAACTTCAGTTTTAAACAATCTGTCACAATTATTGATATTCTACTATGTGCCATTACTGCCAACTTAAATGGCAAAAAGTAAAATAAATATAATAAATATTGGTATAGCTATAGACAATAAGTCACCTTGTCTAACTCCTTTATTTATTTGAAGCACTTCAGTTTCTCCTTTCTGTGTTTTAACACTAGTTGTTGTCCTTTTCATTGTCATCTGGATTAGTCTTCTTAGTTTATTGACTATTCCCAGTTCTTTCAATGTTTTCATCACTTTCCTTCTTTTTATGGAGTCGAAGACTTGTTGGAAGCCTACAAATAGTAGTTCCATTTTCAATTGGTATTTATGAGCTTTTTCCATAACTTTCTTCTGCTTCTTCTCTTCTTGGTATTTCATCTATTATCTCCTGTTCCGTTTGGTCCAATTCTGCTTCAGCTATCTCAGTGTCTATCAGTAATTCTTTAAAGTGTTCCATCCAATTTAATTTTTGCGTTTTTTATTCCATTTGTTTTACCTTATTTTGTCCACTGATTTTTTTCAATTTATTGTTAATAAAATTTCAATTTTCTTTTCAATTTATTTTTTTAGTCTCTTTCCTCAATCTTTTGATACATTTATTTATTCAACTCGACATTAACTAATTAGTTTAATTGCATTCACTTGAATCAACTTTAATTTATTTAAATTTGAAAGTTATTTAATTTATTGATTTAGGACAGCATGGCAATTCAAATGCTCCTCGAGACCTGTTTGGAAAAAGAAGGGGACAAACAGACCCCGGGGCAACAGTGGGCCTTGCAAGAAGTCCGCTCCCTGGTGTGCTGTTACCTCCATCAAGCCTTCATAGCCGACACAACCCTAGCGAAACTGGTCCATTTTCAAGGCTACCCCAGCGACCTATTGGACGTGACAGTGAAAGGAGTCCCTTCCATGCACATCTGTCTGGATTTTTTGCTCGAATTAATGCAACAACCGAGCCTAAAGAAGCAAGTTTTCGCGATCCAACTCCTTTCGCATCTCTGCGTCCAGTATGCCCTCCCCAAGAGCCTCAATTTGTGCGTGACAGCCCTCAATCTCTTGTACGCATTATTAGGAGGTGAGTTTTAATTGAAAAACAAATTTTGTCTAATTGTTTTATAATTGTTACTTACAATTTTTCCTTTTCCATAACAAAAATTGTAAATTGACTTTGTTTTTAAAATGTGTTTTAAGATGTTTGTGGATTTGTTAAATTTGTAATATTTAAAATTTTTAAAATGTTAGTGAAAATTTTGTTACGGAAAAAGGAAAAATTGTAAGTAATAATAACAATTAATTACATAACAAGAGAAACTCGATTTAAATTTAAATTTAAATTTTTTTATTTAGGAATATCAAGTTCGCAACGTGTCAAGCTCTACAAACCGATCTTGCCGGCCCTGGTGCGCATCAGTGAAGCGTTTCCTCCTCTCGTGGACGAAATCATCCAACTGCTGATGCAGCTCGCGAGGATTTGCCAGTCGCAAGCTTCGCTGATGTCCCATTTCGATCTTCATTTAGGGCAGGACAACGAGATGACCAGCCACGAAAGTAAGCATTTGTGTGACTTAGCTCAAAAAACTTTCGGACAGATTCTAAGCAACGCCGTTTTAAAAAGTGACGTTTACAACGTGCCGTTCTCGCGTGAATAGTGCATCGTCGTGCAACCTTCATAGACCAGTTTGTTTCCTTCACTTTTGTACGAGTACATTAAAGATTTGTGTCTATTCACCAAGTATTTAGTTCCCTTTCCACTTAAAATGTCTTCGGGGCTCACGGCAGCCTCTGCAAAATTCGCCGGATCGTGCACGGTTTTTTTTTGAGGCCTCTTCACCACAACTTTAGGTTTTTTCAACTTTATGTAACTCTTTGAGTCTTTGAACAGCTTGATTTTATTAGTTTTCTGTTTGGGGGTTGACGGGATGACCTGATTTTCTTCGCGTAATTGGCGGTCGAGGATTTTCGTTAACTGTTTGGCCACATATTGTTGAAATTGAGGGGGCGAATTTTGATCATCAGTTTGTTTAGGCCTCAACGACGGTTTTTCGTGGATTTTTGAAGTTTCTGAAATTTCAATTCGGTCAGCGAATTTTTTGAGGTTAGGACACTTACTTTTTTTTGTGTGCAAGGAATCGTTTAAACAATTTTGATCTGTTGCTTCACGACAACGTTCCAAATCGTCTTCAGATGAGTTTGTCGACATAATAAATTGAATTTGTGAAAATAACCACTAAACGATTCTGTCTAAGGATTGGTTGAAAATAAAACATGGACGCCATCTAAAAGGAAAACCGCGGCAAATTTAAAATTAAGTTTATAAAAATTTATTCAATTCTTTAATAACACTTCATAAATTAATTGAGTGCGTCTTTAAGTGCTTGGTGAGGTCGGATGCCTGGCCGAAGGTTTTTTTGCACTTGCCACACTTGTGCGGTTTCTCACGCAGATGGACCATCGCCTGGTGATAGTTGAGCCTTCCTTTAGTGTGAAAAAGTTGACCACATGCACCGCACATATGCAATGTTTTACCCGAATGCATTGCGATGTGCATCCTGACTTCGTGCTGGTGGGTAAGAGGCGTTTGACACTGTTTGCAATAAAATGGTTGCCTGCCGGTATGAATCGTTCGGTGCTTGATGAAGTTGATCCTGGAAATGAAACGCTTCTTGCAGAAGGTACATTGGTAATTAGTTCTGTCTGTAAAATGCACCAGATGATCGTTGAATGTTTCAATCGTCAAGAAGCTTTTTCCACATATGTCGCAATTAAACAGGTCGTTAGTTGGGGCCGCAACTGATTGTGTGTTGGTGTCTTCCGTCAGAAGGACCCCTTTGCTGGATATCTGGAAACAAGAACAGTGTAGAACATTTTCTGGATGTGGTTATTTCGATTAGAAATCCTAAGATTCCATAAGCAATAATTCAGGCAAGTGTTGTAAAATTACAAAGCTTTTTGAAGAAACAACATGTCGCTGAGATGTCAGGTAGTAACGGCGTATTTTTGAAATAAAGTCGTTTTTCAGTAGTCGAGAAATTCTGAAAATTGGAAACTGTTCCATTGTCAAACTACAAAATGGCCGAATTTTTTTGTGTAAAAAATGACTGATAGCGATTTATTATCAAACTATTTTATATTTAACTACAACTTGACTAAGACCGGTGCAAACGGCCGTAAAACTATCAGGAATTTATCACAATCTCACCTGGAAAAAACCTTGAAATCTTAGGGAATTTAGAAGCAGGATTGGTTGCATTGATTCACATTATGCTTTCGTTTTAAATTGAACGTAGGGATATTTACACCCCGTATATATTTCAGTTGGCACAATGACAATGAACGGGTTATTTTTCTAAGCACACTTTTTATGAGTATCAAATACCTAACATTGCTTATGAATTCGTTACAGTGAAGCCTCCATTTACGTAGCTTCAAATTACAGTTAAAGAAAATTATAAATTACCAGTTCTGACTCGTTGCTCTTCAAATTGGTGTAAATTTGCACGTTGTTCGTTATGATGGCACTTAAATCTTCCATTTCGGTCCAAAAAGCAATCAAAACCTTGTAATTCACCGCATAACCGATCAGTGGTAATTTTGTCGAACGGTCGTTTGTTATTGGTCGAACGGAATGGACCAATGGAAGAAAACGGCGGCAAATTTAAATTTGCAGAAATGAAAAAATACATTTAAATTGTTTATTTGATCTCGTAAAAACCAAACTAAATAGGACAAAATGAAAACTCATTCTTCTTCAAATAAATATTGCAACTTAACAAAACAAACTTAAAAATCAATATTAAAATTTAAAAAAACAAAATGAATCTTCAAATAAATATTAAAATTTAAATGAATTCAAATGGACAATCTTAAATCCTTAACAAAACAAATTTAAAAAACGAAACAAACTTAAAACTTATTCTTCAAATAAATATTAAAATTTAAAAAAACAAAATGAATCTTCAAATAAATATTAAAATTTAAAAGAATTAAAATTGACAATATTAAATCCTTAACAAAACAAATTTAAAAAACGAAACAAACTTAAAAATAAATATTAAAATTTAAAAGAATTAAATCTTAAATCCTTAACAAAACAAATTTAAAAAACGAAACAAACTTAAAAATAAATATTAAAATTTAAAAGAATTACAATGGACAATCTTAAATCCTTAACAAAACAAATTTAAAAAACGAAACAAACTTAAAATTAAATATTAAAATTTAAAAAAACAAAATGAATCTTCAAATAAATATTAAAATTTAAAAGAATTAAAATCTTAAATCAATCCTTAACAAAACTAATTTAAAAAACGAGACAAACTTAAAACTTATTCTTCAAATAAATATTAAAATTTAAAAAGACAAAATTAATCTTCGAATACATATTAAAATTTTAAAAAATTAAAATGTACAATTTTAAATCCTTATTGCTGCGCCATTTCGTTGTTGTTTGGGCATTTCTTCGCATGCTTGTTCAAGGCTTCCAGTTGGAGGTAGCAATTTGCACAATTTTCGCATTTATAGTACCATCCGGTTGTGTGGGTCAGTTGGTGCTTGTCGAGGTTTTGTTTCAATTTGTAGGACTTTCCGCAAACCCCGCACGGAAACTCACGGACAATGTTGTGAGCCATATTCACATGGCGGCTGAGGTTCTCCTTCAGAGTGAAACTGCTGTCGCATTTGCCGCACGTAAAAGGCTTTTCATCGGTGTGGATCATGCGGTGCTTGTGGAGATTCAAGTGGTGACGGAACCTCCTCCCGCATGTGTCGCATGCGAAAGGCTTGATTTCGTGGAGGGAACGAAGGTGACCCTTGTAATGTTTCAACGAGGAAAACATCTTATTGCACACTCTGCACACTACCGTTTCTTTGGCTGGTTTACAAGTCGCTTTGATCCTGTGCATGTGGAAGTTTATCAACTCCCTGTAGCTCTTTCCACAGAGGCATTCATAAAACGTCTCATCTGGTAGTCTCTGAAACAAGAGATCAAAATTACACTTTGCCAAAATCCAATAGGAAAAGTTTGTGAATTTTTGGTTTTTTGTTTTAAAAATAAAACGGTTGGTTACCTTTGTGATAGAGCCGACTTCGGTCATGGTGGTTGGATTGTTTAAACTGGCCATCGTGATTCGGAACGCGAGAATGCGCAACTTTTGATATTTTTTGGGAACGTTGCAAGTGAAGGGTAGCTATTGGCCGAAAAAGTCCAGCGCCACCCTAACGCTCCCTGGCGTTCAGCGCCAAATTTGAAAAATGCATTTCTTTGAATCACTATTTTCATCGTCATTTTTTGTTCATTTGTGAATATCTCAATAATATAACATCAAATTCCGAAATTCCTGTTTATACTCAGTTATCAAAATTTTGTATTAAATTTTTTTGGACTCGTAGATTAGACTTTCTTATTTCGAGCTGACGCCTAGCGGTTTTAAACAACGCAATAGTTTTTAATTTATTCAATGTATTGATCAAGATCAGAAATTGAAGTAGATAATTTTTGGCGATTTCCGAGCTACGTCAAAAAGATTTACAACGTCGCAGCAGGTAATTATGGTTCCCAGCAGGGATACTTTAACAGCAATAATATCCGAAATACTTTTAAAATCAGGTTTCGTTTTCACACAGTATATGTATTTGAAATAATTTATAGTAAAGACTTTTTTTTTAAAACAAACTTTTATTAAGACGTAGTAAAAATTTAAAACTAATTTTGATATTGACCTAAATGATTAAAAATAAAGGCGTACATTTTCATAAAAGATTGTTTTATTGAAAAAGTTTTTTTACTATAAATTATTTTTTAGTCTTGAACAATTTTAATCTTTATTATCTACATTAACTTAGTAGGATATAGATTCAACTCTATTAATATTAATTTTAAAAATCGCTCGTGAAGACCCCTTTAAATAAATGAATGAGAATAAGCTTAAATTATAATTTCTTTCCAAAAAAATTGTTTGGCTTTTTTATCACACATTAATTAAAAAAATAAGCTGTGGTCGTAATAACTTATAATAAGCTAAAACTATAATTTTCTGTAAAAAAAACACTGTGCATTAAGGTGTTAATCTTTTACTCGTTGTGTTTGAAATTAGTAACAATTATTCACATACAGTCGAACTCCTCTATAGTGATGTTCGAAAAGCCATAAAAAACATCACTATAGAGAAACTTCACTATATAGAATTCAAGTATAATTTTACAATTTTGGCAGTCACTTTAAAAACCAATTGATATTCAAAACAAAAAATTAAAATTTATTATATATGAAAAAATATTTGTTTAAGTATATAGAAATACACACAGTTATTAATAAACAATACAAATTTTCATCTGAATACTTACATGAAAAAATCTGTCTAAAGTTGATTGCATAAGTAAGGATTTTGCAAGAAATTCTTTTAAGGAATTTTCAGGTTTTCTATTACCGAAAATTCCGTTCCTCGAGAATTTTGGTAAACCTTTCGTAAAGAATAATCACTATATAGAGGCTTAACATCATAATATAGAGGTATTTTTATATGGAAAACGTTCAAAAATGCACGTTCCTGACAAAAACATCACTATAGAGAAAAAATCATTATAGAGGAGGTCACTATAGAGGAGTTCGACTGTACTTTGTTGTGATCTGTTATGGTGCATCTTTACTGTTGGTCTGTTCTTTCACATGATATTTGTAGCTTCTTCTGCTGTCTCTTTCAGTATATTTATTTTTTTTCTTGCTTCTTCCATGTTTTCCACTAGTATTTCCATGTCATCCTTTTTTCTTCCTATTTTTCCTTCTTCCTCCATTCATTTCCTTCACTCTCTCATTACCTTCTCTAGCACACAATTAAAGAGCAGTGGGGAAAGCCCATCTCCCTGTCTTACTCCTGTTTTGATCTCAATGGGTTCTAAGATCTCTCCCATAAATTTCACTTTTGATTTCGTGTTTATTAGAATTTTATTTGTGATTCGAATTGATTGTCTGTCTATCTATAGAATCGTATGGCTCTCAACCTCTTGTACTTTATTATGAGTTTCAGGTTTAATATCTATTCAGTACTGTATCTTCCCTTCCTGAATCCTCCCTGGTATTCTCCTAATTGGAGATCCAGTTGGGCCTCCAATCTGTTTTGTAATTCTTTGGATAGAATTTTGTATGTTACCAATAGGAGTAAAGTTTCTTGACAATTGTTTGCATTGTGCGAAGCTGTTTTCTAATCTTCCGTTTCCCAAATATTCTGTATTATTGCATGTAGACTTTTAATTGTCTTGGTATCTACATTTTGCCACATTTCTGCTATTATTGAGTCCACTTCTGGAGCTTTATCATTTCTTAATTTCCTAATAATATGTTGAATTTCTGCTAGGTTCGTTGGGAGGTTTTAAATTTATATTTCGAATTTTGTTTTGGGAATTTCCTTTTTGGTTTTTGGTTGCAAGCATTTTATAGTTTTCTTGGTTGTTTAAGGCTATCTTTCCTTCTTCGTCTTCAAAACGTAAGTTTGGTCCTGGTATTTTTTATTACCTTTTATTTATCTTTTCTTTTTTGATGAAATAATTAAAATTAGCGAACAATTTCATAAACAGGATATAATAATTTTTAAATTTATTTGCAAAGTTTGAAATGACTTATGCCAATCGCCACCGATTGGCCAATCGCGCAACTAAAGCAAAATGGCCGCCTGCATACCTCACTATTTTTTAAGCAGGTGGAGCCACGTTCGCCCGTACCTGTCAAAGTTGTGTGAAATTTCGTCCGGTTTCACATTGAAAAGGTCATTTCGTGCTAATTTTGTGCTAAAATTTTAATTAAAACAAACACCGACAGATTAAAAATGTTCTCTCGCTTCGTAAAAACCTCCACCGCCAAAATCCTAAAAGAAAACGTCAAACAGTTCAGCACAACACATCAGGTAATAATTATTTTTTATCTCTTGCGATTACGAGACACATTCGTTGAAATTTGCCATTCGATTAACCTTTATTAATCGGATCGTTCACAATCTGGGCGAAAACGCAGAAATTAGAAGCCGCAAATTATTTTTAGACTGTGACATAACATCTTTTCATTCCAGCGAAATGTAAAAGTCGCCGTTGCCGGTGCCAGCGGCGGAATTGGCCAGCCCTTGTCCCTTCTATTAAAAAACAGCCCCTTGATCACCGAGCTGTCTCTGTACGACATTGTCCACACTCCAGGCGTCGCGGCCGATCTGTCACACATCGAAACTCCGGCGAAAGTGACAGGGTAAGTAATTTGGCCCGCTTTGGGTTTGAATTAACTGTTTCATTTTAGTTACAACGGCCCCGATCAGTTGAGGGAAGCGTTTAGAGGGGCTGAAGTTGTCATAATCCCGGCTGGCGTTCCCCGAAAACCAGGGATGACGCGCGACGACCTCTTCAACACGAACGCATCAATCGTGAGGGATTTAGCACAGGCGGCTTGCGAAGTGTGTCCGAATGCGCTGATTGGCATCATTTCGAATCCGGTGAATTCCACGGTTCCGATCGCTTCCGAAGTTTTCAAGAAGGTTTGTTTGGATTTATAATTCACCAGGGGTCCCATTTGTCCCTAAAATCCTAAAAACTGTATTTTAAAATGCCCCAAATGTTTGCCTGGTGTCCTAAAAGCTTCCTTAGGGTTGGAGGTGAAAGGTATGTCCTAAATTTTTAAACAACTGTTCTAATTTATTTAGAAAATTGACTTAAAATCCTAAAAATTTTATTCTAAATTCCCCCAAATGTTTGCTTGGTGTCCTAAAAGCTTTCTTAGGACACGAAGCGAAAAGTTTGTGTAAATTTTTAACCAAATGTCCTAATTTATTTAAAAAATTGTCCTAAAATCCTAAAAATCATATTCTAAATTCTCCCAAATGTTTGTTTGGTGTCCTAAAAGCTTTCTTAGGACACGAAGTGAAAAGTTTGTGTAAATTTTTAAGCAAATGTCCTAATTTATTTTAAAAATTGTCCTAAAATCCTAAAAATCATATTCTAAATTCTCCCAAATGTTTGCTTGGTGTCCTAAAAGCTTTCTTAGGATACGAAGTGAAAAGTTTGTGTAAATTTTTAACCAAATGTCCTAATTTATTTAAAAAATTGTCCTAAAATCCTAAAAATCATATTCTAAATTCCCCCAAATGTTTGTTTGGTGTCCTAAAAGCTTTCTTAGGGCCGAAGGTGAAAGGTATGTCCTAAATTTTTAAGCAAATGTCCTAATTTATTTTAAAAATTGTCCTAAAATCCTAAAAATTATATTCTAAATTCCCCCAAATGTTTGCACTTCTAAAAATATAAAAACTTGGCATTTAACTTTAACCTTCAACCTTTAAAAAAAGAGTTTCCATTTATTATAGAAAACAAAGGAAATGATGATTCTATGGTTAATCTATGGTACAATCTGCAAAGAGAATTTTCTATTGCGATTGGTGGATGAAGTGCAATAACAAAGCACATTGATACTAATAAACATAAAACATCTCTTTGAAAGAAAAATAATCACTTCTATTCTTGGGTGATGAAATTTCCCATTTTCTTGTTTTCAAATGATTACAACAAGGTTTGAATCTGAGGAGTCGATATTCCTAGGTAAAACTATGCAAATTGCAGTGCACATTTTCATCAGATCAATTTTTATTTTTTTTGACTTATGTTAGAATCGACATTTTCATAAAGTGTGCTCAGGTAAAACAATTTTCCATTTTCTTGTTTTCAAATGATTACAACAAGGGTTGAATCTTAAGAATCGGTTTCCCTAGGTGAAACCATGCAAATTGCAGTGCACATTTTCATCAGGTCAATTTTTATTTTTGACTTATGTTAGAATCGACATTTTCATAAAGTGTGCTCATGTAAAATGTTTTTCCATTTTCTTGTTTTCAAATGATTACAACAAGGGTTGAATGTTAAGAGTCGGTTTTCCTAGGTAAAACCATGCAAATTGCAGTGCACATTTTCATCAGGTCTTTTTTTTTGTTGACTTATGTTAGAATCGACATTTTCATAAATTATGCACAAGTAAAATGTTTTCCCATTTTCTTGTTTTCAAATGATTATAACAAGGGTTGAATTTTAAAAGTCGGTTTTCCTAGGTAAAACCATGCAAATTGCAGTGCACATTTTCATTAAGTGTGCTCAGGCATTTTTTTTCTTTTCTTTTTTAACAGTGCAATTGTTTATTTAGAAAGGTAAATAATCACAACATAACCTCAACAGTGTAAATTTTAACCAAATGTCCTAATTTATTTTTAAAATGGTCCTAAATCCTAATAATTACATTTTAAATTCCCCCAAATGTTTGCTTGGTGTCCTAAAAGCTTTCTTAGGTATGTTCTAAATTTTTAACCAAATGTCCTAATTTATTTAAAAACTTGTCCTAAAATCCTAAAAAAATTATAAATTATTAGTGGGACCCCAAAAATTAGAGCTGTTTTTATTGACTGGACTTGCAGGCGGGCAAATTGGACCCCAATAGGATTTTCGGCGTCTCCACCTTAGACATAGTCCGTGCCAATACCTTCATCGCCGAGGCCAAAGGTTTAAATCCCTTGACTGTCAAAATTCCAGTTATCGGCGGACATTCAGGAGTCACCATCATCCCTCTGATTTCACAAGCGACTCCGTCAGTGTCCTTTGGGGCCGATCAACTCAAACAACTCACCGAAAGGATCCAAGAAGCCGGAACTGAGGTTAGTCGGTTTTTAAACTTAGACAAATTGATAAATATCGAGTTTCAGGTGGTGAAAGCTAAAGCCGGGGCCGGGTCTGCGACACTATCGATGGCTTATGCCGGCGCGAGGTTCGCCATCGCTCTAATTCGTGCCCTGAAAGGCGAACAGAACGTGATCGAATGCGCATTTGTACGGTCGGACGTGACCGAAGCCAAATATTTCTCGACTCCCTTGTTACTTGGGAAGAACGGCATCGAAAAGAATTTGGGACTGGGGAAATTGAGCGACTTTGAACAGCAGCTTCTGAAGGCGGCCATTCCTGAACTTAAGAAAAACATCCAGAAAGGAGAGGACTTTGTTAATAAGTAGGTGATTTTAAGTGTTATCGTTGCTGATTCGAACTGTTCGAATTTAAACAAATAGTGTAGCTTATGTTAAGAATCATCCGTTTAACAATGTTGTTTTTTTGATTTAATATATTTTTATTGATTAATTGCATTGATTTAATGGAAACCTTTGAATTTCGAATTTTTTTATTCAAAATAAACCAAATTTTATCAAATAACTTGAAAATTGAAGCCTGAAATAGAAATCTGAGTACGCTACTGGATTCTACTTAAAAACTCACACAACTTTAATAAATAAAGTTTGTTTCTATCTCTAGTAATAAGTAATGTATCCAACATAATAATTATAAAGTTTGAGGTCACCATGTATAATGAAAATTAATGGAAATTTGTGTTTTATCACTGAATTTCTTCATTATCTTGTGGGCTTATACCGTTAAGATGTCGATTGGTCAATGTTGGTTATGATTGCACAACTTGGACCGCACGCAATTGTTAAAAACACATGGAAAATGCTCAAATTAAATTTATTCAAAAGAAAGTAAATAACAAATCATGTTCCAATGTCAAGCGAAAATATCCTTTATTGTTTTGTGTCTCTAAAACGGATCGTCACTTCTTGAACCCTCATGTTGGGGGTCAAGAATTGCTGCAACGTCTCCACACCGGTGCGCGGCATCCTGTCGAATGGATAACCCATCGATCTACGGTCCGGGTACAATTTGTCCTTGATACCGCAATAACTCTCGGCGTCGTTGCAGGTTCCCTCGATACTTTGTTGAACCTAAACAAAAAACATCAAATAAATCGACCTGAATTCAAATCTGCGCGCGAAAAACTCGAAACGGGGTTGTCACGCGCACGTGACACGTTTCAGCCAATCCCGTCGCCGGTTTTTGGCGCGCGATTTGAAAAATTTCATTACCCTGTCGTCCTCGTAATTGGAAATCATGACGAACAAGTGGCAGGGGAAACCTTGGGGCGTTCCTTTCGGTATAAGCATATGTTGGGGCCATCCGCATCCGCAGAAGTTGAATTGGGCCAGGTCGTCGCCGCCTACCGGTCGATTTAGGTCCAGGTTGCGGAATGTACGTTCGAAAGGAATTGTGACCGCTGATTCGGTCGATCTGCGAGTTATGGTGTTCTCTCCTTGTCGCACTGTTTTTATTTGCGAAGAAAAAAGGAAAAATTCTTTAAGAAAAAACGTTTTCGAAAATTAAAAATTGTGCAAATTCGCATTAATTTTCGAGTTATGAAAAAATGGTCGCAATAAAAATTGTGGATCTTGTCGTAACAGCAAATTTTTGTTCGAACAGTTTTTTCAAATCTCAAACCGTTCTTGAAAAATAAGAGTTTTTAACCCAATTTTTTATTATTTCAATACTCACAAGTGACAACGAATCGGTCCAACTCGATGAACATCCCCTTCTGATCTCTGAACAACCAGGGGTTTCCCTTCTCGTCGAGTTTGGGAGCGATGAAGATCCTGCAAGTGCCTTGCACCTGTCCGGAACCGGCATTGTTGACGCTAATCCGGTAAGTGAAGGGTTGGTGCTGCAAATGGGTGAATCTAGCGAAAACAGAACCACGAGGCTGGAAGTCCATGCCGCGAGAAAGATCAATGTCTGATTGTTGCCAGAAAGTGTTGAGCTGGTTGGCCGGTCCGTTTTGAGAAGACACCTGAATGGCCGAAACGGTTACTCCTGGATAATTGAGCTGAAAGAATTTGAGTTAGAAAATTGATAGATGATGGTGACGGTCCAACCCGAGCGACGTCGTAACGTGGAATGGTGGCCTTGAATTCTTGGAAGAGGTCGTCGATGTAGCCGTGCCAACGGTAGAAGATGGGATCACGCATGGCCGTTGCGGAGTCGCCCATAACGCCAAACGATTCCTGAAAGCGGAATTCGTTTTCAAGTCACACGAAAATGTTAAGAGAGAAAAAACTAAGAAATTGTGTTGACAATGTTGAAAATCTGAAATTTGAATCAAATTTTCAGCGTTGGCAATACAGTTTGTTAGTTTTTTATTGTTCCCCCAGGTCTTTCAAATAGGCCAAGCAACAGAGCAAAATAAATGTCGTTATTTAACATAAATACTACCTAGAAATCGACTGTGCGATTTTTTCATGGACAGTTAGTAGATGAATTCTGCATAATTTCCAACTCGAAAATTTTTAATTTGTTATAGACAATTTTCAACAAAAAATCGCGTTTTTTTTAGTTTCTTGCTTGTAAAATAGAAACTAATGAATCGGACAATCACAGCAGCATCCAGCCCTCCGCGAAAATATCGCAAGAAAAAAAAGGAAATGAAGATTGTGCAGAAACTGTTAGTCCGTCAGAGTTGGGGTTTTGCACACATAAAGTGCTTATAAACAGCTACCTTTGTGCAATGTTTCAATTTTTAAAATTAAAAAATGCCGGAATTGTGAAGTTTTTAAAAAAACATTGAATTTTTCGGGTTTTCCGGGTTTTCCCCGGTTCTAATTATCCGATCGGGCCATTCGACCACTCATTCTCTTCGTAATTCAATTCTCTACAATTCGTCTATTGAAGATTGCTTCATTAGTTTCCATTTTACAAGCAAAAAACTAAAAAAAACGCGATTTTTTGTTGAAAGTTGTTTATAACAAATTAAAAATTATGATTCTCGAGTTGAAAATTATGCAGAATTCTTCTACTAACTGTCTTTGACAAAATCGCACGGTCGGTTTCCAGGTAGTATTTATGTTATGAAAAAAATGCTTTATTGCTTGGCCTAAAAACCATATCTGAGGTTAAGAGGAATCCCTAGCGTCGGCCGTCGCTGCTAATGTAGACAGTTCGAATTTCCCTTCAAATTAAACGTAAATATTAACCAATTTTCAATTTTTTTAAGTCAAATGAAAGAGAATTTCAATATCTACGTAAGACTCGAAAAAATTTTTTAAATAGTTATTTAAAAAGTGTCAAAATTAGCAGCATAAGTAGGTCAATATTAAATAATAAATAAAATAATAAAAAGAAATTCACAATTTTAACACTAGGAGTAGTAGATTTGTGTTTTCTCTACAATTTGACATACTTTTTAAAAATATTGGTTGAAATTTGATATTGATTTTAAGGGGCACTCGAAACCCTTGCAGTGATTTTTGTACAAAAATCATCAAAACATTTTCATTTCAAGGGTTTCGAGTGCCCTTTAAAATGAATGTCAAATTTCAACCAATATTTTTTAAAAGTATGTCAAATTGTAGAGAAAACACAAATCTACGTACGCCTGGTATTAAAATTTTAAATTTATTTTCATTTATTTCAAAATAAATTCGACAAATTGCTTAATATTGACCTTTAGTTACTTACAATAGTTTCCTTATTCCATAACAACTTAAAAAAAAATTTCCACATATTACAAATTTATCACACACAAACATTTTAAAAATGCATTTTTTAAAACATTGTCAATTAGATACATTAAACATTTTAAAGTCAAACACAATGATTAAACTGAAACATTTACTTTTTTCAGTTTCGTGCGCCCATCGTCAGTAACCATTGCATACTAATTTAAATTTCACTCAGTCCCAAACTTTTATGGGATCCGTTCTTTACATTACAAAAGTAAATGTTTCAGTTTAATCAATGTGTTTGACTTTAAAATATGTTTTTTTAAATGTTTTATGTATGTAATTGACAATGTTTTTAAAATGTGTGTGATAAATTTGTAATATGTGGAAAATTTAAAAACAAAAGTTGTTATGGAATAAGGAAACAATTGTAAGTAACTAAGGAAAACTTGAATTAAATAAAATTAATATTGACCTACTTCTGCTGCTAATTTTGACACTTTTTAAATAACTATTTTAAATAATATTTCCAAATTTACGTAGATATTGAAATTCTCTTTCATTTGATATAAAAAATTGAAAATTGGTTAATATTTACAGTTAATTTTAAGGGAAATTGAAACTGTCTACAATAATATCGGCGGTCGGTGGTAGAGATTCCTCTTAAGTTACAGCCAATTCTAGTTCCTGTGGCCAAATTATCGACCTTTTGTCACTAGCAGCAAACTTACCAAATGCCGATGGTCCGGGTCGTGAATGTACGATATGAAGACATGTCCCATGTTGTGGAAGTCCCCATAAAGGGTCCTATTCGGCGAAAGCAGACTCGACTCCACCATGTTGCCCAAAACGTCGATCCCTTCGTTCTCAGTCAGTGGGATCCTTCCGCCAGCTTCGTCCTCCGCGTATCCCTGGTGGATGGCCGCGTAGATGCGGTCGCGCCAACGCGTCAGGTCGTCAACGTCCTGCTTGATCTGGTCGGTCTCCCTGTTCAGGTCCCTGATGGTCTGGTTGGCCACGCGAGGAGGCCAGGCGCGACTCGCCACCAAGCTGTCCAATTTAGGGAAATAAGCCTCGGCGATCGGCTCCCTCCAGTTGATGTAACGCACGACCCTGTTCAAGTTGTTGCACAATCGCTCGGTGTTGTACCTGGCCATGATCTGCTGGTGCATGTAATAGAACAGTTCGCCCCTTCGGTTCTTGTCGACCACTGCTCGGGCGGCCTCGAAAGGGTACACCAAGTGCCAGTGCCAGTGGTGGAGGTTGATGCCCATGTCTTCGCGGAAATACGCGAGACGGTGCTCGGGCTCCAAGTCGGACGCGGTGAAGTCGATCGGAATTTCGATGGGGGTCTGAAACGGGTTTTGGTTTTATTGAGGGTCGGTTGCGCGGGACGGTTTTATTTACTCTTGAGCCGGTTGGGATGATGGTGGCTTGCTCTCTGGCGCGGTTGAACACTTGGGCGTCGATGTACTTGTCGGGGAAGGTTTGGATGAAAGTGGGGATGTCCAGGTCTTGGGTGTCCGGACGGTGGAGGATCGCAACGGACAGGCAGTAGTTGAACATGTAAGGGTTGACGCGATCGCGGGCGAAAACTGCCATTGATTGGAGTTCATCGATGCTCCTCATGGCTGCAAATTGAAAAAATCAAAAATTAACAAATTTGCACTATTTTTTAAATCCTGAAAAAATTGTTGCAATCAAAATTGTGTATCTTTATTCATTCAGCAGTTTTTATTTATGAGACATTTTTATATCTTGAAGCGTTTTTAAGTTACGGGCAATTTAAAATTTTGGGGTTCTTTTCGGGCCCCGATTTACGACAATGAGTTACATAAAAATGATTAGAATAAAAGTTGTAGATCTTGCAATTTCGTACAATTTTTATCTTATAATTTTTTTCATATCTGAAATAGTTTTTAAGTTGCAGACAATGTACAATTTTGGGGGCCCTTTCGGGCTTCGATTTACCTTCAGATTTTGCTCATTTAATTAATTTCGTCAGGGTTTGGACCTATCAACCACCGTATCTAATTTTGTAATTTAAACTGTTTTTTTTTTCAAGAGTAATGAATAACAATTTTAATAAATTACAGTCAAAGTTGGTGATAACGTACCCAAAAAAATGACAATGAGTTACACAAGAATGATTAAAATAAAAATTGTAGATCAAGCAATTTCCTACAATTTTCATCTTATAAATTTTATCATATCTGAAACAGTTTTTAAGTTGCGGACAATGTAAAATTTTGGGGGTTCTTTCGGACCCCGATTTAACTTCAGATTTTGTTCATTTAATTAATTTCGTCAGGGTTTGGGCCTTTTAACCAAAGTGTCTAATTTTGCAATTAAAACTGTTTTTTTTCAAGATTTATGAACAACAATTTTAATAAATTACAGTCAAAGTTGGTGATAACGTACCCAAAAAAATAACAATGAGTTATACAAAAATGATTAGAATAAAAATTGTAGATCTTGCAATTTCGTACAACTTTTATCTTATAATTTTTTTTATATCTGAAATAGTTTTTAAGTTGCAGACAATGTAAAATTTTGGGGGCTCTTTCGGGATCCAATTTACCTTCAGATTTTGTTCATGTAATTAATTTTGTCAGGGTTTGGGCCTTTTAACCAAAGTGTCTAATTTTGCAATTAAAACCGTTTTTTTTTTCAAGATTTATGAACAACAATTTCAATAAATTACAGTCAAAGTTGGTGATAACGTACCCACAAAAACAAAAATGATTAGAATAAAAATTGTAGATTTTGCAATTTCCTACAATTTTTATCTTATAATTTTTTTCATATCTGAAATAATTTTTAAGTTGCAGACAATGTAAAATTTTGGGGGCTCTTTTCGGGCCCCAATTTTTGACAGATTTTGTTCATTAAATTAATTCCGTCAGGGTTTGGGCCTATTAACCACCGTGTCTAATTTTGTAATTCGAACTGTTTTTTTTCCAAGGGTTATGAACAACAATTTTAATAAATTTCAGCCAAACTTGGTGATAACGTACCAAAAAGAAAATGACAGTGAGTTATACAAAAATGATTGGAATAAAAGTTGTAGATCTTGCAATTTCGTACAATTTTTATCTTATAATTTTTTTCATATCTGAAACAGTTTTTAAGTTGCAGACAATGTACAATTTTAGGGGCTCTTTTCGGGCCCCAATTTTTGACAGATTTTGTTCATTAAATTAATTCCGTCAGGGTTTGGGCCTATTAACCACCGTGTCTAATTTTGTAATTCGAACTGTTTTTTTTCCAAGGGTTATGAACAACAATTTTAATAAATTTCAGCCAAACTTGGTGATAACGTACCAAAAAGAAAATGACAGTGAGTTATACAAAAATGATTGGAATAAAAGTTGTAGATCTTGCAATTTCGTACAATTTTTATCTTATAATTTTTTTCATATCTGAAACAGTTTTTAAGTTGCAGACAATGTACAATTTTAGGGGCTCTTTTCGGGCCCCAATTTTTGACAGATTTTGTTCATTAAATTAATTTCGTCAGGGTTTGGGCCTATCAACCACCGTGTCTAATTTTGTAATTCAAACTGTTTTTCTTTTCAAGAGTTATGAACAACAATTTTAATAAATTTGAGTCAAACTTAGTGATAACGTACACAAAACAATGTCAATGAGTTACACAAAAATTATTAGAATAATAGTTGTAGATCTTGCAATTTCTTACAATTTTTATCTTATAATTTTTTTCATATCTGTAACGGTTTTTAAGTTGCAGACAATGTAAAATTTTGGGGGCCCTTTCGGGCCCCGATTCAACTTCAGATTTTGTTCATTTAATTAATTTCGTCAGGGTTTTGACCTATCAACCCCCGTGTCCAATTTTATAATTCAAACTGCTTTCTTTCAAGAGTTACAAACAATTTTAATAAATTACAGTCAACCTCGGCGATAACGTACCCAAGAAGATGTCAATCAGTTTTCCTGCGAGTTTGCGGTGTTTAGGAATGAAAAGCGAAAAGTTGTCTTGCCTCTTCAAGTCCAAGATGTCTCCTAGTTCGGGGAGAGAAATCTCAGAGACTGGAATCTTCTTGTCTGCCTCTCTGCCCCAACGAGAAACCAGTTGCGGCCCGATGGATTGATATCTGGGGGCCTTTTCAAAAAAATTAAAAAGTCGTTGATTTTAACCAACTTACCAAGTAAGACATGGGCACATCGAAGGACACCTTGTCGTCACCCTTGGGCATAAAGACGGGCTCTTGGGCCCGAACGAACAGCAGCTGCAAGTTTTTCTTATCCGCCATCGTACAAGTCAAAATTCACAAGCAGACTGCGAGTGTTACTTCACTCGTGCGTTTTATACGCGCGAAGGCGGTGTTTGGCGAGGATGCGGTCGACTCACCACATCTTGTTTGTTGTTTTCGAAAGTTGAAACAAACAGGATGTTTTGAATTTGGCGCGCGCGACGTTCGATTGATGGCCGCCTTGTTGACAGCAACGTGATGACGTCATTGCGCGAACGACCAGTGCGCATCGTGGTATTTACTTCGTGGAATTTGGAGACCCAAGGTCGAAACGACTGCAATTTTCTTAGATGGCTTGCGCCGGCGCAATGTTCGCAATTGCTGCGATTCGCGTTCTGAAATGCTACCAGAACGTTATTGAATGTGGGTTTGTACGGTCAAACTTGACTAAAGTTAAATATTTCTCAACTTTCCAGTTTCTTGGGAAAATTGCATCGAAAATAATTTGGCGTTTTGGGAAGTTGAACGACTTTGAATAGCAGCTGCTGAACGTGGTCGTACCTGAAATTAAGAAGAAGTTTGTTACTATGTAAGTAATTATAGGTATTTTATTTTTTTAATTTGATGATGCTTAAGCGTATGAGGTCGTGCCTGTGCATATCGTGGATAAAATGTCGTATTTTACTCGCACATAATGGTTATTATGAACTCAGATGTTTGCATACTAGACTTTGACTCGTTTTGCAAACTTTCAACTTTGTTAATAATTACCTCGTTAAATAATAAATAAACTGTTGTTCAAAATTATCGCACCACTCAGAACTTTATGAAATATCTACGAGTTTAAATATAGCGTGTTTTTCTTTTTTCAATTGAATTTAATTGGACAATGTAAATATTCCTATATTTAATTTTAAAAAAACAGTTTGTCAATCAGTAGTGCGGATCCCAGCAATCGTTGATAATACAAATAATTTGACATTTTTTGTCGATTTAGAAATAAAATTGCTGAAATTTAAGTTTAAAATTTTTCGAATTTAAAACGTATTTGAAAGAAGAAAAGATTAATATTGTAAATTGGTTTAAAAAAGCAATAGCTTCAGACAAGTTAGTCTGTTCTACTGTTCTAACGTCTTGCTGTTACAATTTAATAATACATAACCTAAAATAAGTCGACGTGAATTTAATTTAAATCAAGTTTCCCTTGTTACGTAATAATTGTTTTAGTTACTTACAATTGTTTTCCTTTTACCATAACAACATTTTTAATTTTTTTTCACTTATTACAAATTTAACACTTCACAAACATTTTAATAAACACATTTCTTAAAACATTGTCAATTACACATTATTAAACATTTAAAAAAAGTAAATTCATAATGACGATGTGAGAGTATACTTGGTTTTATCTCCGGGTTGATACATTGACTGAGTGACAATTTGTTTTTAATAATTGCACATAGGGAAATTTACACCGTATGTTCCCTTTATGTCAAAATTTCTAAGTGGTGCGATAATTTCGATTTAATAAAAACCTTTGAATATGAAAGTTTTGCGAAATTTTGAGTCCGGTATTTGTTGTTGCGGTTGAATTAGTTCATCAATAAAATACTGCTTCTTTCATTCAAAACAAACCAAATTTTATCAAATAACTTGAAAATTGAAGCCTGAAATAAAAATCTGAGTACGCTACTGGATTCTACTTTAAAAATCACACAACTTTGATAAATAAAGTTTTTTTCTATCTCCAATAATAAGTAATGTGTCCAACATAATATGAAGTTTGAGATCACCCTGTATAATGAAAATTAATGGAAATTGGTGTTTAATCACTGAATTTCGTCATTATCTTGTGCGCTTATGCCGTTAAGATGCCGATTGGCCAATGTTGGTTATGATTGCACAACTTGGACCGCACGCAATTGTTAAAAACGCACGGAAAATGCTCGAATTAAATTTATTCAAAAGAAAGTAAATAACAAATCATGTTCCAATGTCAAGCGAAAATATCCATTATTGTTTTGTGTCTCTAAAACGGATTGTCACTTCTTGGACCCTCATGTTGGGGGTCAAGAATTGCTGCAACGTCTCCACACCGGTTCGTGGCATCCTGTCGAATGGATAACCCATCGATCTACGGTCCGGGTACAATTTGTCCTTGATACCGCAATAACTCTCGGCGTCGTTGCAGGTTCCCTCGATACTTTGTTGAACCTAAACAAAAAACATCAAATAAATCGACCTGAATTCAAATCTGCGCGCGAAAAACTCGAAACGGGGTTGTCACGCGCACGTGACACGTTTCAGCCAATCCCGTCGCCGGTTTTTGGCGCGCGATTTGAAGAATTTAATTACCTTGTCGTCCTCGTAATTGGAAATCATGACGAATAAGTGACAGGGGTGGCCTTGAGGCGTTCCTTTTGGTATGAGCATGTGGTGAGGCCATCCGCACCCGCAAAAATTAAATTTTGTCAAAGCTTCGCCACCTTGCGGAGTTGAGTCCAGGTTGCGGAATGTCCTTTCAAAAGGAATGGTGACTGAAGAATCGATTGATCTGCGAGTTATGGTGTTGTCTCCTTTACGCACTTGTTTTATGAAGGAAATAATAATTTACTTAGAAAATTCTTTAAAAAAAAATGTTTTCGAAAATTAAAAATTGCACAAATTCGCATTAATTTTTGAGCTATGAAAAAATGGTCGCAATAAAAATTGTGGATCTTGTCGTAACAGCAAATTTTTGTTCGAACAGTTTTTTCAAATCTTAAACCGTTCTTGGAAAATAAGAGTTTTTAACCCAATTTTTTATTATTTGAATACTCACAAGTGACAACGAATCGGTCCAACTCGATGAACATCCCCTTCTGATCCCTGAACAACCAGGGGTTTCCCTTCTCGTCGAGTTTGGGAGCGATGAAGATCCTGCAAGTGCCTTGCACTTGTCCGGAACCGGCATTGTTGACACTGATCCGGTAAGTGAAGGGTTGGTGCTGCAAATGGGTGAATCTAGCGAAAACAGAGCCTCGAGGCTGGAAGTCCATGCCGCGAGAAAGATCAATGTCTGATTGTTGCCAGAAAGTGTTGAGCTGGTTCGCCGGTTCCTTTTGAGAAGATACCTGAATGGCCGAAACGGTTATACCTGGATAATTGAGCTGAAAAAATTTGAGATAGAAAATTGAAAGACGATGGTGATGGTCCAACCCGAGCGACGTCGTAACGTGGAATGGTGGCCTTGAATTCTTGGAAGATGTCGTCGATGAATGCGTGCCAACGGTAGAAGACGGGATCACGCATGGCCGTTGCTGAGTCGCCCATAACGCTAGCCTCTTCCTAAAAGCGGAATTCATTTTCAAGTGACACAAAAATGTTAAGAGAGAAAAAAACTAACAAATTGTGTTGACAATGGTGAAAATCTGAAATTTGAATCAAATTTTCAGCGTTGCCAATACAATTTGTTGGTTTTTTATTGTTCCCCCAGGTCTTTCAAATAGGCCAATCAGCAGAGCAAAATAAATGTTATAATTTAACATAAATACTACCTGGAAATCGACTGTGCGATTTTTTCATGGATGAATTCTGCAAAATTTCCAACTCGAAATTTTTTAATTTGTTATAAACAATTTTCAACGAAAAATCGCGTTTTTTTTAGTTTCTTGCTTGTAAAATGGAAGCTAATGAAGCAATCTTAATGATGTCAATAGACGAATTGTAGAGAATTAAATTACGAAGAGAATGAGAGGTCGAATGGCCCGATCGGATAATTAGAACCGGAGAAAATCTGGAAAAGCTGAAAAATTCAATGTTTTCTTAAAAAATTCACAATTCCGTCATTTTTTAATTTTAAAAATTAAATCTTTGCACAAAAGTAGCTATATATATATGTACTTTATATGTGCAAAACCCCAATCCTGTGGGACTATCAGTTTTTGCACAATCTCCATTCAATATTTTTTTGCGATATTTTCACGAAGGGCTGATTGTGATTGTCCGATTTAAATTTTAAAAACAGAATTGGAAACTTCACGCACATAGCAACAAAACTCCTATTTTGGATTTTCCATAAAATGCAGCGAAATAGCTGAAAACGGTCGTGAAAAGAAGTAAAAACGGTCGAGCATGCGAAAGTGGACCGTTTTGCAGCTTTTCGCTGCAATTTATGGAAAAACCAAAATACACGTTTTGTTGGTATGTACGTCTAGTTTTCAATTCTGTGTTTAAAATTTAAATCCGACAATTACAGGAGCATTCAGCCCTCCGCGAAAATGTTGCAAAAAAAAAATGGAGATTGTGCAAAAACTGTTAGTTTATCAGAGTCGGGGTTTTGCAGACATAAAGGGCATATAAATAGCTACCTTTACGCAAAGTTTCAATTTTTAAAATTAATAAATGCCGGAATTGTGAATTTTTTAAGAAAACACTGAATTTTCCGGGTTTTCCGGCTTTTCTCCGATTCTAATTACCTGATCGGGCGATTCGTCCTCTCATTCTCTTCGTAATTTAATTCTCTACAATTCGTCTATTGACATCATTAAGATTGCTTCATTAATTTCCATTTTACAAACAAAAAACTAAAAAAAACGCGATTTTCTTGTTGAAAATTGTTTATAACAAATTAAAAATTATGATTTTCGAGTTGGAAATTATGCAGAATTCATCTACTAACTATCCATGAAAAAATCGCACAGTCGGTTTCCAGGTAGTATTTATGTTATGAAAAAATGCTTTATTGCTTTGGTCTAGTTGGTTAGCGACGCTTAAAAATAAAGAAGTAATAAATTGTGTTGGCAATCCTGAAGAATTGAAACGTAAGATTTGAACATAAACACGTGAAATTGAATCGGTGAGTTGAAAAACAGTACAAATCCAAAAATCTTATTTTGAGATAATCAACAATAAAAGTGTTAAGACAAGTGCTTTGACTCATTGGGCGGCTAGACTTGCTGCAACACTAATTCAATTTCACCAAATTGTACTGCTCTTAGACTCAACTTATTCTTCTTCATATTTAAAGCAATTTTATAACATAAAATCAAAATAGACTTATACTGTTTTTCAATTCACTGATTCAATTATGAAGCAAAGCATACAATGAATCAAATTTTCAGCATTGCCAACATAATTTATTAGTTCTTTATTTTTTCCCCCGGGTGACTGAACAACACACTAACCAAATTGCGATGGTCCGGATCGTGAATGAACGAAATGAAATTATGGCCCAAATTGTGCAGGTCCCCATAAACGTTTCTATTGGGCGAAAGGATACTCGCTTCGACCATATTACCCAAAACATCAATGCCTTCATTCTCCGTCAATGGGATTCTTCGCCCAGCTTCGTTCTCCGCGTATCCCTGGTGGATGGCCGCGTAGATGCGGTCGCGCCAACGCGTCAGTTCATCAACGTCGCGGTGGATCCCATCGTCCTCCCTGTTCAAGTCCTTGATGGTCTGGTTGGCCACGCGAGGAGGCCAACCGCGACTTGACAGGAAACTGTCCAATTTAGGGAAATAAGCCTCGGCGATTGGTTCCCTCCAATTGAGGAAACGCACGACCCTGTTCAAGTTGTTGCACAAACGCGCGTTGTTATACCGGGCGATTATCTGCTGGTGCATGTAATAAAACAGTTCGCCCCTTCGGTTCTTGTCGACCACTGCTCGGGCGGCTTGGAAAGGGTAGACCAAGTGCCAATGCCAGTGGTGGAGATTGATGCCGAGGTCTTCGCGGAAATACGCGACGCGGTGCTCGGGTTCCAAGTCGGATGCGCTGAAGTCTTTCGGAATTTCGATCGGAATCTGAAACAGTTTTTGTTTTTATTGAGATTAAGAGGGCCACTTGAGAAGCAAGATTCACAAGATGGCGCCACCGTATTAAAAGTGTCAACTTTGTAGAAGCTTTCTTCATTAACAAGCTTTTTTATATAAAAAACTAGTGGTAGATATAAAAGATAAAAAATGATCTAGGTATAGACATAAATTTGCCATGGAAAAACTTGAAAACTTAAAAATGTCACACTTTCCGATGCTTTTTGACTTAAATACTGACAAATATGATTAAATAATGTACGAGTATACTTATGATTAATGCTTCCAGGGTGTGATCAGCAAGATTTTCTTTACTTTTAACAAAAAATTCAAATATTATTGAAAGTTTGACATTTTTGAATAAATACTTTTCTCAACTTTTTCCATGGCAAATTTATGTCTACACCTAGATTATTTTTTTATTTTTTATATTTGCCACTAGTTTTTTATATAAAAAAGCTTGTTAAGGGGGCCACTTGAGAAGCAAGATTCACAAGATGGCGCCACCGTATTAAAAGTGTCTACTTTGTAGAAGCTTTCTTCATTAACAAGCTTTTTTATATAAAAAACTAGTGGTAGATATAAAAGATAAAAAATGATCTAGGTATAGACATAAATTTGCCATGGAAAAACTTGAAAACTTAAAAATGTCACACTTTCCGATGCTTTTTGACTTAAATACTGACAAATATGATTAAATAATGTACGAGTATACTTATGATTAATGCTTCCAGGGTGTGATCAGCAAGATTTTCTTTACTTTTAACAAAAAATTCAAATATTATTGAAAGTTTGACATTTTTGAATAAATACTTTTCTCAACTTTTTCCATGGCAAATTTATGTCTACACCTAGATTATTTTTTTATTTTTTATATTTGCCACTAGTTTTTTATATAAAAAAGCTTGTTAAGGGGGCCACTTGAGAAGCAAGATTCACAAGATGGCGCCACCGTATTAAAAGTGTCTACTTTGTAAAAGCTTTCTTCATTAACAAGCTTTTTTATATAAAAAACTAGTGGTAGATATAAAAGATAAAAAATGATCTAGGTATAGACATAAATTTGCCATGGAAAAACTTGAAAACTTAAAAATGTCACACTTTCCGATGCTTTTTGACTTAAATACTGACAAATGTGATTAATTAATGTACGAGTATACTTATGATTAATGCTTCCAGGGTGTGATCAGCAAGATTTTCTTTACTTTTAACAAAAAATTCAAATATTATTGAAAGTTTGACATTTTTGAATAAATACTTTTCTCAACTTTTTCCATGGCAAATTTATGTCTACACCTAGATTATTTTTTTATTTTTTATATTTGCCACTAGTTTTTTATATAAAAAAGCTTGTTAAGGGGGCCACTTGAGAAGCAAGATTCACAAGATGGCGCCACCGTATTAAAAGTGTCTACTTTGTAGAAGCTTTCTTCATTAACAAGCTTTTTTATATAAAAAACTAGTGGTAGATATAAAAGATAAAAAATGATCTAGGTATAGACATAAATTTGCCATGGAAAAACTTGAAAACTTAAAAATGTCACACTTTCCGATGCTTTTTGACTTAAATACTGACAAATATGATTAAATAATGTACGAGTATACTTATGATTAATGCTTCCAGGGTGTGATCAGCAAGATTTTCTTTACTTTTAACAAAAAATTCAAATATTATTGAAAGTTTGACATTTTTGAATAAATACTTTTCTCAACTTTTTCCATGGCAAATTTATGTCTACACCTAGATCATTTTTTAATCTTTTATATCCGCCACTAGTTTTTTTATATAAAAAACTAGTGGTAGATATGTTAGGATCAAAGCCTGAAAACTGTCACTGAGCGAATAAAGCGCACAGAACTAGTCCTGGCAAAACAAAAACGACCACAACCCGAAATTCGGCTCGTGGCTATTTTAAAACTGCTCAGAATTAGTTTTGGTAAATTGAAAACTACCACAACCCGAAATTCGAATTGATTCTTTTAATAATCGCATGAAAAATAATAAATAAAAAAATAATACAAAATAACTTGGTCTATTAATTGTGTAATTCTTAGAATGAAATTTCTGTAATTTCGACAATACTTTTTCGCTAATAATTACAAAAATATCCTTGGTACTTTTCAATAATCATACCAACCTAACTGAAATTAATAATGGATAATTTTTAGACATTGCCTGGCTTCGCTGGATTTAAAATAAAAACATTGTGTTGGATTTATATTACCCAATGTCGAACTAAATGTTTTAAAATAATATTTTAGCAGTTTATCAACATTTTTTATATTTGAACGTTGAATGTTAATAATGTTCTGTGCGATTATTAAATGAATCAATTCGAATTTCGGGTTGTGGTAACTTTCAATTTACCAAAACTAGTTCTGAGCAGTTTTAAAACAGTCACAAGCCGAATTTCGGGTTGTGGTCGTTTTTGTTTTGCCAGAACTAGTTCTGTGCGATTTATTCGCTCAGTGGCCGTTTTCGGGCTTTGAGCCTAACAGAAATAAAAGATAAAAAAATGATCTAGGTTTAGACATAAATTTGCCATGGAAAAATTTGAAAAAAGCATATATTAAAAAATGCCACACTTTCCGATGCTTTTTGACTTAAATACTGACAAAAGTGATTAGATAATGTACGAGTATACCTATGATTAATGCTTCCAGGGTGTGATCAGCAAGATTTTCTTTACTTTTAACAAAAAATTCAAATGTTATTGAAAGTTTGACATTTTTGAATAAATACTTTTCTCAACTTTTTCCATGGCAAATTTATGTCTACACCTAGATCATTTTTTTATCTTTTATATTCGCCACTAGTTTTTTATATAAAAAAGCTTGTTAAAGAAAAAAGCATTTTACAAAATTGAGAGTTTTTACTAAGGTGGCGCCATCTTGTGAATCTTGCTTCTCAAGTGGCCCTCTTAAGCTGCGTGGTTGGGTTTTTTACTCGTGAGGGAGCTGGAACGATGGTGGCTTGTTCCCTGGCGCGTTGGAACACTTTTGCGTCGATGTACTTGTCGGGGAAGGTCTGGATGAAAGTGGGGATGTCCAGGTCTTGGGTGTCCGGACGGTGGAGGATCGCAACGGACAGGCAGTAGTTGAACAAGTAAGGGTTGACTCGATCTCGAGCGAAAACCGCCATTGATTGGAGTTCATCGACGTTTCTCATGCCTAAAGAAATTTAAGAAAATTAAAAAAAACAAAATTTGCACTATTTTCTATCGCACGAAAAAATTATTGGAATAATAGTTGTAGAATTTATTATTTTCTACAATTTTTATTGTAAAGCTTTTTTCGTATCTTAAATAGTTTTTAAGTTGCGACGAATTTAAAATTTTAGGGGCCCTTTTGGGCCCCGATTTATCGACGAATTTTGTTCATTTAATTAATTTAGTCAAGGTTCGCGCCTATCGACAACTGTGTCTAATTTTGTAATTCAAACTGTTTTCTTTCATGAGTTATGAACAATCATTTCAATAAATTACAGTCAAACTCGATGAAAAGGTACTTAGAAAAATTACAACGATTTACGCAAAAATGATTGTAATAAAAGTTGTAGAAATTACTATTTTCTACAATTTTTATTCTAAAACTTTTTTCGTATCTTAAACGGTTATTAAGTTGCGACCAATTTAAAATTTTGGGGGCCCTTTTGGGCTCCAATTTATTGACAGATTTTGTTCATTTAATTAATTTTGCCAGGGTTCGCGCCTATCAGCAACTGTGGCTAATTTTGTAATTCGAACTGTTATTTTTTTCAAGAGTTATAAAAATCATTTTAATAAATTACAGTCAAACTCGGTGATAAGGTACCTAGAAAAATTACAACTTACGCAAAAGTGATTCGAATAAAAGTTGTAGATCTTGTCATATTCAATAGTTTTTATTTACGAAACATTTTAATATCTTGAACCGTTTTTAAGTTACGGCCCATTCAATACTTTGGGAGACTTAATTTAGCGACAAATTTTGTTTATTTAAAAAATGATTATAATAAAAGTTGTGGATCTTGCTATTTCCTACAATTTTTTTCCTACAACTTTTTTCATATCTTAAATAATTTTCAAGTTGCGAACCATTTAAAATTTTGGGGCCCCTTTAGGGTACAGATTTTGCTCATTTAATTATTTATTTATTTATTATTATTTAATTATTACCGTTGTGTTTAATTTTGTAATTCAAACTGTTTTCCTTCAATAATTTTGAACAACAATTTTAATAAATTACAGTCAACCTCGGTGACAACGTACCCAAAAACATGACAATGAGTTTCGCAAAAATGATTAGAATCAAAGTTGAAGATTTCGTCACATTCAACAGTTTCCATTTATGAAACAATTTAATATCTTGAACCGTTTTTAAGTTACGACCGATTTAAAATTTTGGGGTCCCTTTCGGACCTACATTAACCAACAGATTTTGCTCATTTATTTATTAACTGCCTATTATCTACCGTTGTGCCTAATTTTATAACTCAAACTGTTTTCTGTGAAGAGTTTTAAACAATAGTTTTAATGAATTACAGGCAACCTCGGCGATAACGTACCTAAAAAGATGTCAATCAGTTTTCCTGCGAGCTCCCGGTGTTTTGGGACGAAAAGCGTGAAGTTTTCCTGTCTCTTCAGGTTTAAGATGTCGCCCAGTTCCGGCAGGGAAATTTCGGAGACTGGAATTTTTTTCTCTGCCTCTCTGCCCCAACGAGAAACCAGTTGCGGCCCGATGGATTGATATCTGGGGGCCTTTCTAACAAGATTAAAAAATCGTTGATTTTAACCAACTTACCAAGTAAGACATGGGAACCTCGAAGGACACATTGTCATCGCCTTTGGGCATAAAAACGGGCTCTTGTGGCCGAAAGAACAACTGTTGAAGATTTTTTTTATCAGCCATCGTAAAACCAACTGACAATACTGCCAGATTTATCATTTTATATGCGTTTTTGAGGTGCATTTCCTGGATGCGGTCGACTCACCACATCTTGTTTGTTGTTTTTCGAAAGTTGAAACAAACAGGATGTTTTGAATTTCGCGCGCGCGACGTTCGATTGATGGCCGCCTTGTTGACAGCAACGTTACGTCATTGCGCGAACGACCAGTGCGCATCGTGGTATTTACTTCGTGGAATTTGAAGACCCAAGGTCGAAACGACTGCAATTTTGTTGACGACTTTGAACAGCAGCTACTGAACTTAAGGAGTTTGTTACTATGTAAGTAATTATAGGTATTGTTTTTTTTTAATTTGCTGATGCTTAAGCGTATGAGGTCGTGTGCATATCGTGGATAAACTGTCGTATTTTACTCGCACATAATGATTATTATGAACTCAGATGTTTGCATACTCGACTTCGACTCGTTTTGCAAACTTTCAACTTTGTTAATAATGATCTCGTTAAATAATAAATAAACTGTTGTTCAAAATTATCGCACCACTCTGAAATTTATGAAATATCTACGAGTTTAAATATAGCGTGTTTTTCTTTTTTCAATTGAATTTAATTGGACAATGTAAATATTCCTATATTTAATTTTAAAAAAACAGTTTGTCAATCAGTAGTGCGGATCCCAGCAATCGTTGATAATACAAATAATTTTACAATTTTTGTCAATTTAGAAGTAAAATTGCTGAAGTTTAAGTTTAAAATTTTTCGAATTTAAAACGTATTTGAAAGAAGAAAAGATTAATATTGTAAATTGGTATAAAAACAGCAATAGCTTCAGACAAGTCAGTCAGTTTCTAACGTCTTGCTGTTACAATTTAATAATACATAACCTAAAATAAGTCGACGTGAATTTAATTTAAATCAAGTTTCCCTTGTTATGTAAAAATTGTTTTAATTACTTACAATTGTTTTCCTTTTTCCATAACAACGTTTTTAATTTTTTTTTCACTTATTGCAAATTTAACACTTCACAAACATTTTGAAGGCACATTTCTCAAAACATTGTTTCCACCGCATGTTCAATTTTAAAGACAAGACCCGGTATTGCTAATTTAATAATACATAATCTAAAATAAGTGGACGTGAATTTAATTTAAATCAAGTTTCCCTTGTTATGTAATAATTGTTTTAGTTACTTACAATTGTTTTCCTTCTTTCATAACAACATTTTTTTTTTTTAAATTCACTTATTACAAATTTAACACTTCACAAACATTTTAAAAACACATTTCTTAAAACATTGTCAATTACACATTAATAAACATTTAAAAAAACACATTTAAAAAAAGTCAATTCACAATGACGATGTGATAGTATACAGTCGAACTCCTCTATAGTGACCTCCTTTATAATGATTTTTTCTCTATAGTGATGTTTTTGTCAAGAACGTGTATTTTTGCACGTTTTGCCTATAAAAATACCTCTAAATTATGATGCTAAGCCTCTATATAGTGATTATTATTTAAGAAAGGTTTATCAAAATTCTCGGGGAGCGGAATAAATGTATTGAACATCTGATTGTTTTTCCAAATTTCGACTACCTAAAAAATCCTTAGAAGAATTTCTTGCAAATTACTTATGGGAATTTCCATTTTTAAAAGTATTGCTGTGCAATCAACTATGGACAGATTTTTTTATTAATAAGTACATGTTATAAAAGTATTCAATTACATACAATACAAATCTGCATTGTATTAATAACTGTGTATTTCTATTTTTTTTTTAAATTTAACAGTTTACTTCAAATCTGTCATAATACATCAGGTAATCACTAATTCTTGTGGGATATTGCCTACATTAGCAATTGCCCTTATTTCTAAATAAGCAATTATCTTTTCAAACATAATAAATCTTAATTTTTTGTTTCATTTTGAATTATCGATTGGTTTTTAAAGGCTGCCAAAACTGTAAATTATACTTGAATTCTATATAGTGAAGTTTCTCTATAAGTAGTGATGTTTTTTCATGGCTTTTCGAACATCACTATAGAGGAGTTCGACTGTACTTGGTTTTATCTCCGGGTTACTACATTGACTGAGTGACAATTGTTTTTAATAATTGAACATTGGGATATTTACACCCTATATTCAATGTTAAAGACAAAAGACCCGGTATAAATCAGTAAAATCCCTTTATGTTAATATAATTTCGATTTAATAAAAACCTTTGAATATGAACATTTTGCGAAATTTTGAGTCCGGTATTTGTTGTTGTGGTTGAATTAGTTCATCAATAAAATACTGCTTCTTTCATTCACATCTTGTTTGTTGTTTTCTAAAGTTTGAACAAACAGGATGTTTTGAATTTCGCGCGCGCGTGGTTCGATTGATGGCCGCCTTGTTGACAGCAGCGGGCCGCGCGCAAACCAACGCAACGTCGCCGCCATTTTGTGTATTTACCGAAAGGTGTTTCGAGTGCTTGTTTTCACCGATTTGACAACGATTTGGCGAAATGTCGCACAGCAGGAGCGATTGCAGGATTTACGTGGGCAACCTGCCGCCAGACATCCGCACCAAGGACATCCAGGACCTATTCTACAAGTTTGGGAAGGTAACATTCGTCGATTTGAAAAACCGCCGCGGGCCCCCCTTCGCCTTCGTGGAATTCGAGGACCCCAGGTACGTTTCGGCCCCCTTTTCACAGCCCCACATTAAAATGGCCCGTTTCAGAGACGCCGACGACGCGGTCCACGCTCGCGACGGCTACGATTACGACGGATATCGGCTGCGCGTCGAATTCCCCAGAGGCGGCGGTCCGGGGAGCTTCAGGGGCCGAGGGGGCGACCGAGGACGCAGCACGAGAGGGCCGCCGGCGCGAAGGTCCCAATTTCGAGTTTTAGTCACAGGTAACGCAATTCAAGGACATTGAGGTTAGGATTACCGGATTTGGAATTTAGGCTTACCACCGTCGGGGTCGTGGCAGGATTTAAAGGATCACATGCGCGAAGCCGGAGACGTCTGCTTTGCGGACACGTTTAAGGACGGCTCGGGCGTCGTGGAGTTCTTGAGATACGAAGATATGAAATACGCGGTCAAGAAATTGGACGATTCTAGATTCAGGTCGCATGAGGTAAGTTTTTTTGAGGTTTTTAGTTCGTGCGAGGATGGAACCGCCTTGACTCTGATAAGGGGCGTGCGTCGATCTTTCTTCGAGGGGTTCTGATGCTTCATGTTGCCGCAGTGCTGCATTAGGGTTGGGTAATTACTGAATTGAAGTTTTTAAGTGTTGCATCCTCATTTGAGGAGTTACGGACCGAAAAACCTTGATGAGAAGGAAGTCGGGCAAAAGAGAAATTAGGGGTCAATTACGGTTAAATTTTTAATTCATATCACTGAACTTAATGATAAGAAAGAGCTGATTAGCATATCAAGTCTGACTTCCTCCTTGCTTCCTGCAAGTCATTCACAAGTTGACCTTAACCAACACAAATAATAATAAATGTATTACATATACAGGGTGTCCGAAATTTGGTGCACGTATGACTCTGGTATAAGGCTAGAAATTTCCAGTTTTACATGTTAATTGTCAGCATTAATTTTCGAGAAAAGAAAAACTGATTTTTTATAAAAATACTATTTCCCAATTTTGTCAAATTTCACTTTTCTGGATCACTAGGATTCAAAAAAATATATCCAAAGTTAAAAAATAATTCAAAAGCTGTAATTAGTCTAAAATTCCCTTATATTGGAATCTCAAGAGTAAATAGTATTGATTTATGACTGTAAATAGTTGTTAGTAGTTTTCGCAGAGATAAGTGCGATTTAAATTGATGACATTGTAAAAATTTGTCACTGTCGAGTGGAAGTCGGTCGATGTGAACGACAGAAGCGTACCTAAGTCGAGCCTTTTTACATTCTTGTAGATTTCTAAAATTTACGTAAATTGCAAGTCCTCTAATAAATTACGATTATGAGTACGAAGATACTTTAAAGTGTGAATGTTGAATTATTTTTTTTTAACTCGAAGGCGACTTATTACATTTTTCGTTTGAAATATTTTCGGTGCGGTTATGGAAAAGGGACAGACCATTCAAGGTACCAGTTACCTACTTCCAGTTTCGGAGAAAATTTTACAATGCCATACATTTAAATCGTACTTAACTTTGCGGATAGCTACTAAGGACTGTTTATAGTCATAAATTATTACTTTTACTCTTGAGATTCCAATATAAGGGAATTTTAGACTAATTACAGTTTTTGGAATTTTTTTTTTACTTTGGATATCATAGATGGATATCTTAATCATAGTGATCTTGAAAAGTGAAATTTAACAAAATTGGGAGATACTATTTTTGTAAAAAATTAGTTTTTATTTTTTTTGTCAAAAACTAACGTCGACAATTAACATTTACAACTATAAATTTCTAGCCTTATCCAAGAGTCGTACGTGTACCAAATTTCAAATAAATAACTTTCAATTGAAACTCAATTTTGCGGTTGCCACAAGTGATGGAACATCCTGTACAGTGTGTCCACATGAGAAATTTTATTTTCAACTACAGAAAAATGTTGTTCTTTTTAAAAGGTTCTGATCTGAAATTGACAACTGAAACTGAAAATTTGCCATCTCTTAGTCTCAATCAAATCAAACCATGTCACAAATGTCATAGTTTTGACACAAAATTGTAGATATTGGTCGAAATAAAATTCAAATTTCAAAATTGCTAAAAATTAATATTACAAAATTTTTTACATTGTTTATCGTTAGACTTCATTTCTTCAATTGAACCCCCTCATGCAGAAAGGAACCAACCTTATTTTGTTCGTTATGGATACTGAACTCAATGCTTAATATCCCTAGCGAACGAAATGTAGGTTGGTTCCTTTCTGCATAAGGGGGTTCAATTGTTAATCAGTATTCATATTTAATATAATATTTCATCTTTAAAAATCTGTACAGGGTGTCCTCATCACTCGTGGTCACCGCCAAAATGAAGCTTTAAGTGAAGATTATTCATTTAAAATTTGGTGCACCTGATACGATGCTATCAATTTTCGGTCTTAATTGTTTATTGCCAATTTTGGGCAAGAAGAAATAAAAATTGTTTTTTTTTGTATATGTGTCCTTTCACTCAATCCCACTGATCATAGAAAGCGAAAATTAACGAAATTCTGAGTTCATTTTTCTAAAAGATCAGTTTTTATTTTTTCTCTTGAAAACTAATACCGGAAATAAACAATTAAGACCGCAAATTGATAGCCTTATATCAAAGTCATATCTGCCCCAAATTTCAAATGAATCACTTTAAATTAATTGATGGGACACCCCGTATAAGTGCAGAAGCTAGAGAAATATTGTTTTCTGATCCTCAAGTTACTTTTAACAACCTAAAGTCAATTTCAAAACCAAGAGGAACGTTAGATGGCTGTTTTTTTTTTAATTGGTGTTAATAATACCGAGTGTTTAACAAAAAATGCACCACGCTATAACTCTTGTTAATAATTTGATTTTAGTCATTCAAAAAATCCACAAATACTACAAGCAATAATTTTTATTTTGTGTTTAATGTTACATTTTTGACATGAATATAAACTTGAAAAATAATATTAAATTTGAAAAAAATTACATTAAATTAAAGCTCAATTTCGAGAGTAATCACCAGCGATGGGACACCCTGTATAAGTGCCGAAAGTAGAAAAATATTTTTCCAATCCCCAAGTTCGTTTTAAGAACCTGCAGTCCATTTCGAAACTAATAAGAACGTTAGAAGGCTGTTTTTTTTAAATTGATATTAATAATACCGGGTGTGTTACGAAAAACGCACCACGCTATAACTCTATTGTTAATAATCCGATTTTAGTAATTCAAAAATCCCATAAATACTAAAAAAGCATATTAAAAACAATACATATATTACATTAGTTTGTGACATTAATATAACCTTAAATTTTCAAAAGTTGAGGGCTCGTATTATTCATGTTGCCAACATAATTATAATATTAGCCTTCTACCAATTCTCTTGGTTTTTAAATAGAAATGTGTAAAATGATATAGTCGGTAAGATGACGGCCTGTATTTCTTGAGTTTTTTTTTTTTTCTCATTACCTGACTAATTGGTTAAATTTTAAGGCAAAAATACTGTATGTCATTTTACACACGCACATAGTAAAATGACGCCAATCAGTGTTTGGTAAAAAGTGTGTCATTTTACACAACAAGATGAAGCATCGGAATCCCAGTATTTTAGATCGACGTGTGCCCCTCGCGAGTGCAGAGGAAGAGTTTGATCGTTTGAGTTGCAGGGTGAGGTGTCCTATATCCGCGTGAAGGAAGACAGAGGAGGCAGCGACCGTCGTTCGGGAAATCGCTCCCGCAGTCGCTCGTACTCCCCTCGTCGGCGCGGCTCTCCTACTTACAGTCCGGTGCGAAGAAGCTACTCAAGAAGCCGTTCAAGATCTTAAACGCTAAAGTTGTGTGCGAACTGGCCTTTAATGTACGTATAATTATTTTGTTCATATCTGGCAATTTTGGAAATGTTTGCATATACATATAAATTAAGTGGATTCTTTTTTTTGTTCTCTCAAGTTTTCAAACATTCCTTTTTTTGGCGAGACTAACGTGCGTTCTCCAGTCACTTTTTTATAATTCGTTGTGCACCGGATTTCGTTTATAACACACTGTATTGTTTTCCTATTATTTTTTTTTCTATTTTTTTCATAAATGCATTTGTAAAATGATTGACATGTACTCGCTTGGGGGCGTTTCTAATTAAAAGGAACGCCCCCTTTGGATTATAAAATGATTAGACTATAGATATGTGTAAGTAAGGAGATGATTCAGGCCGACTAAAAATGTTGATGTAAAGATAAAAATTATCCCTTAGATTTTAGAGTTGTGATTTGTTTCGGCTTGTGTTACTAAAACCGTCATATCTTAACAATAATGGCACTAATGTATGTTCTTTTTTTTACCGAACCTTGCTGAGACTGTTTGTATCAGCGCGGGATTGGTCAAAAATAAACGAATTACTTGTAATCGTATGTCTAATTGGATGCGCAACAGGAGAGGATGAATGTTTTGGAGGATCAGGAAATTTTTGGATTAATTTCTTCTCTAAACTAAAAAAGTCAAAAGTAACTAAATAAAGAGCAGGCAGGAGTTGTGGTGTCGCTAGGATTTAATTTCGAGGGAGAGAGGAATATTGATTTCGTAAGATTTCTTTTTTAATCGCAAAAGACCGCAATCGTCTTTTTATTAAACTGTCAAAATTGATACAAATCGGTTTTCGAAGGTGGATGATTGGACTTGGATTTTCGCCACTTGAATGAGGACAAACTCCTAGGAAAGTTACGCTGCGCGGGACTAACCTTCCCCTGTGTGTTTAGTTCCTAGGAATTTGGCAATCTGAAGTGGAGGGAGACAGGACATTTAGGAGCTGTTAGGACAGGATTTAGAAAAGGATTTATAGGATTAGGATGTTTGGATTTTTGATGATCTCTTTGAGTTTGTTTCTTCTGACCCCGTTCTTTCTGATTATAACCCCCAAAGAGAGGAGAGGTATATTTTGTTTCGGTAGGATTTCCACAGGTACAAGAGTTTCTATTTGCTTTTTTCCTTATTTACTGCTTGAATGGTGTGTGTGACTAAATGTGTTTGATTTATTTTTTTCCCTTTAAATTCAACTAATTACGATTGCATGCATTGTTCTATGTCATTGTTTGGTAGAATTTTTTTCACTATTGTATAATTTTATACTTGCAGTAATTATTAAATATATTTACCAACACAATATCATTTTTTTATTTTTTTTCCTTCCCACCTCCCTTCCCCCCCCCCACACGCGTTCCTCCTGTCGACATTTTTATTTTTATTGCCGCTTTATAAGTAACAGCTGTGGAATACCATTTTTATGCGCCAAATTTAAAATTTACACACACAAGTTTGCTTCGTGAGAGGTAAAATGCCTTTCAAAATTGTGACGAACCGTTTAGAAAATCGACGAAGACATCTTTACTGTGACGAGGAACACCCTGTGTATAAAAATTCTGTTTCAAAAAATGAGATTGATTTTTTTCAAAATGGCGACCACTTCAATTGCGGCAGAATTCGAAATCCAAATGCGAAGTATGCCAAAATTTTTGAATTGAAATTTGACAGCATTTACAACATGAATTTGAATTGCGCGCCGTCATATTACCTTTTATTCCAATGCGTTGTGTATTGGCAGAGTATTGGTAGTTACAGTAAAAAATAAAACGACCATGGTGTGTTTTTTAATTCGAGAAAACTGTTTCTCGATCAGAATGCAATTGTCGCTTCCTACATTTTTTGTAAAAAAACTAGCTTAGCAACCCTCGATAATACAAATGATTTGACATTTATGTCAATTTAGAAACAAAAAATTTGATTGTTTAAGTTTGGAATTTAGTTATTAAAATGCATTAAAAAGAAGAAAAAATTAATGTTGTTTGGAAAATTAACGACTTACACACAGTACTTCTTCGCCTTCCACAACACAGTGGTCTTGTTTCTAAATATTCGAAATATTGGAGGAACCTTAAAAAGTCCTCAATTTCACAAGCAGTTGGTAAACGAAAATTATGCGCCAGTATGACTTTCAATCAGTCAAAGTGGTTCTCTCATCAGTACCCAAAATCACGCATAAAAACAAAAAAAAAACCTAGAAAAAAATTGTAATATGGCGCAGTCGGTAGGATAATAAACAAAAGTGAATTAAAAACAATGGATAAAGATGAGAAATTTATTAAATTGCAAAACAAAAAGAATCAATTCAAGCACCATAAACTTAGCCAATGGTCAATTTCAACAAACAAAATCCGTTTATGTGGTGGTCTTGCGCCTCACGACGGTGTCCCGGAACCGGATGGCAACCTCTTGGACCCTCATGTTGGGGGTCAAGAATTGCTGCAACGTATCCACACCGGTGCGCGGCATCCTGTCGAACGGATAACCCATCGATCTTCGGTCAGGGTACAATTTGCTCCTGACGCCGCAATATGCGGACGCGTCGTCACAGGCTCCTAGGAGGTCTTGTTGGACATTGTCTTGAGCGAAATCGGAAATCATGACGAAGAGATGGCAGGGGAAGCCTTCTGGTGTGCCCTTGGGAATCAGCAAGTGTTGGGGCCATCCGCATCCGCAGAAGTTGAAATCCTCCAACGCTTGACCTCCGGTGGGGCGGTTGGTATCCACGTCGCGGAACGTGCGGTCAAATGGAATGGTAACCGACGATTGGTCAGAACGGCGGGTTATCGTGTTGGCACCGCTTGTTACTAAATTTCAATTTTATTTCAATGTTAAACAAAAAGACCCGGTATAGTCAAAAATTGAATTGAATTGATTATTTCCACCCAAAATCCCTCGTTCTTCGCACTCGAGATTTTGTTACGTGGCAAATTTACTCGACATATTTATAGGCAAAACATTTTGATAGAAACGTCAAAATTTAATCGGCTATTTTGATGCACTTGGGATATTACTGTTGATTATACCACTCAAGTGCTATTTTTCCCTATCCTAGCGACCACTTAATAAATGATAATCAGCACTAGAGAAAAATTAATAAGTGATAATCCCGCGTGCTGCTGCGCAAATCTAGTGTACCGTGCTGTGAACTGAAATGTCACAGTTACAAAAAATAGCGCGTTTCGGTGATTGTTTGTTAAACAATATTGATGAAAAGATACAAAATCATAAAACGTGTTACACTGTAAAGTCTCACAAATATATTTGGGCCCAATTTACCGAGTTCTGCGACTCTCGGATTTATATTTCGCTCGAAAAAGTATGAAATTGTTCATTCGTGATATAATCTGACGAATACAATTCATGTAATCGTAATTATTGATAATCGCATGAATTGATGCACTCAACATGTTGTCAAATAATTTCACTCGTTTTTCGGACTCGTGAAATTAATTTTTGCCGTTTCGTGTCGCAACTCATGCGATTATCGATAATCTCGATTCCACATGTTGTATTATTAAATGAAAACACTTACAATCGACTGCGAATTTGTCAAGTTCGATGAACATTTCCTTCTGATCCCTGAAGAGCCAGGGGTTGCCTCTTTCGTCGAATCTAGGCGCGATGAATATCCTGCAAGTTCCCTTTCTCGCCGCGCCCTCGTTGTTGACGGTGATCGTGTAGTTGAAGGGTTGATTCTGCAAATGGGTGAAGCGGGCCAGAACTGGGCCGCGAGGTTGGAAATCGAGACCGCGCGAAATATTAACGTCCGATTGTTGCCAGAAGGTGTTGAGGACGTTGACGGGGCTTCTCGGAGACGACACTTCGACTTTGCTAACCGTAACTCCGGGATAATTTAGCTGGAATTACAAAAAAATCAGTGGAAGCTTAATTATTAGGTTGGGGAAATTACTCGGGCGACGTTGTATCTGGGAAGGGTGGCCCTGAATTCCTGGAAGATGTCGTCCACGAATCTGTGCCAGCGGTAGAAGACCGGGTCTCGCATGGTGGTAGCGAAGTCTCCCATAACACCAATCGGTTCCTGAAAATGAGGTAAATGCAATTTTAATAACTATTTTATACCGGGTGAAATTCGATTTATTGAAATATCTGTATAATTTTTAAAATACAGTCAAACTCCTCTATAGTGACCTCCTCTATAATGATTTTTTCTCTATAGTGATGTTTTTGTCAGGAACGTGCATTTTTTAACGTTTTCCATATAAAAATACCTCTATATTATGATGTTAAGCCTCTAAATAGTGATTATTCTTTACGAAAGGTTTAGCAAAATTCTCGAGGAACGGAATTTTCGGTAATAGAAAACCTGAAAAATCCTTAAAAGAATTTCTTGCAAAATCCTTAATTATGCAATCAACTTTGGACAGATTTTTTCATCAATAAGTATATGTTACGTAAGTATTCAGATGAAAATTTGTATTGTTTATTAATAACTGTGTGTATTTCTATATACTTAAACAAATATTTTTTCAAATATAATAAATTTTAATTGTTTGTTTTGAATATCATTTGGTTTTTAAAGTGACTGCCAAAATTGTAAAATTATACTTGAATTCTATATAGTGAAGTTTCTCTATAGCGATGTTTTTTCATGGCTTTTCGAACAGCACTATAGAGTAGTTCGACTGTAATTGAATTTAATCAGTTCTTTTATTGACATAACCTAAAAATCTTTTTTTTGTTCAAAAGATCAAAATGAAGTACTCGGATTCTGCAAACGATTTTTGGTTTCAGAGAAAATGAAATTTATCGAAACTTCAAAAATTGAAAATAAATCAAAATTTTAAAATGAAAATAATTTTTGATGAAATTTGGATAACATTAGTTAGATATTCAGTAGATGCGATGCCAATTATGAAATCAGATGAGTTTCTTCAATCGATGTCCAAAAAAATTATTATCTTTCAAATTTCAACTTTCTCTTACAATTTCCACGTGTAATCTTGAATTTTAATTATTTCAAATCTAAGTATAGTTGATTTGTTTATTTTTGTCTTAAAAAAATGAACTAAACTGGTACAATCTAAATTACAAATGAAGTTTTTAATTTCAATAGAAATTCTGTCATGTTATTTTACATATTTGGTACAAAGCTTTTTTATCACGAAAAAGCACATTTTAAGTTTCAACTTGTTTTTTAATTTACTCAAAATACATGTAACTTAACAATTTATGTGAATAAATACAAAAAGAAGTGTATTTTCCGCTAAACGCACTAGAAAGTTATAATAATAAGATCATCGTCATATTTTATACAAATTCAATAGGCGAATAATTGTTTTATGTTTGCCAGTATCATTAGTATTTTTACAATGGAACGTAAATTAAGTAAAAGTGAAAAAATTGAAATTGTTTTAATTGTAGGTGACAAATATGAAACGTTTTTAATCACCGACATCCTGGTAAAAATATCTCCCATACAACAGTTGGACAAATTTATTCAAAATTTAAAAGTACGGAAACCATTGCAAATAAATTTAAACATCCACATGGTCATTGGATCACTGACGAAGAACACCAGCTGCAAATTTTGCGAACAGTTTCTTCCAATGGAGTTGTAAACTCGCAGAATGGCCATTGATGGGCAGATGAAAATTCAGATTTTCAAATAGAAGCACGGAATCAATATGAATGTGTGGTGTGGAATTTTTAATAACCACACTTAGCAGTAATTTAAATACAAAACAATCGTTGCGATAACTACAACAATTGTTACAATGAAATTAATCTATGATTCTGTCAAGCATCTAAGGCTACCCACAAATTTGTATGAAATTATAACTTTCGAGTACGTTTAACGGAAAAATACACTTTTTTAAAATTTATTCACATTAATTGTTAAGTTACATGTATTTTGAGTAAATTAAAAAACAAGCTGAAACTTAAAATGTGTTTTTTCGTGATAAAAAGGCTTTGCATCAAAAAATGTAAAATAACATGACAAAATTTCTTTGGAAATTAAAATTTTCATTTGTAATATTAGATTGTACCAGTTTAGTTCATTTTTTTAAGACAAAAATAAACAAATCAACTATACTTAGATTTGAAATAATTAAAATTCAAGATTACACGTGGAAATTATAAGTGAAAGTTGCAATTTGAAAAATAACAATTTTTTTGGACATCGATTGAAGAAACTCATCTGATTTCATAATTGGCATCGCATCTACTGAATATCTAACTAATGTTACTCAAATTTCGTCAAAAATAATTTTCATTTTAAAATTGTGAGTTATTTTCAGTTTTTGAAGTTTTAATAAATTCCATTATCTTTAAAACCAAAAACCGCTTGCACAATCCGAGTAGTCAGTTTTGGCAAATTTAGATTTTTAAAGAAATCCCACATGGTGCAAACAATATTGCGGGCACTGTATATCTATATTCACAAAAAAAAAGCAAAATCTTTGAGATTGCAAAAAAGTGACATAAGAAAAGTTGTAGGTAATCACAAGCGCTATAATTATTATTCGTATTACTTCCAAATATCTCCAACCGACTTGAAGTTACAATCAATATAAAGTTTTTGGGGGCCATTTTACGCTTACTTACCAAGTGGCGATTGTCCGGATCGTGAATGAACGCAAAGAAAACGTGTCCCATCGCGTGCAAATTTCCATAGAAGGTCCGGTTCGGAGACAGAATCGTCGAATCGACGACGTTTCCAAGAATATCGATTCCTTCACTTTCGGTCAAGGGGATCGCAGTTCCGGCTTCCTGAGATTAAAAAAAAATTCAGTCACACTCGTTTCTTTTCGTTTCGTGTTTCGTTTCCTCTCGTACATTTTCGACCGACCCTTTGTGGATGGCTTCGTAGATGCGATCGCGCCAGCGTTCCATGTCCGAAACGTCCTGTCGGATCTGATCGACTTCCCGATTGATGTCCGACCACTTCATGTTGGCGAAGCGCGGCGGCCACGCCCGACTGGCCACGACGCTGTCCAGCTTCGGGAAGTAGGCTTCGGGGATCTCCTCGCGGAAATTGTTGAACTTCGCCACCCTGGCCAGCTTGTTGCAGAGGCGCTCGAAATCGTACCTGCGAACGATCTGCTGGTGGCTGTAAGAGAAAATCTCACCGCGGCGATTTTTCGCGACCAGGTCTCGGGGACCGTCGTTTATGTACACCAAATGCCAATGCCAATGGTGGAGATTCAGGCCAATGTCTTCGCGCCAATAAGCGATGCGGTGCTCCATTTCCAGATCGGAGGCGGTGTAATCCTTGGGAATTTCAATGGGGCGCTGAAATTTAATTTAATCGATTTTTTTTTGGGGTTTGTCACGAGGGTCGTTTTTACCCGAATGGCGGCGTTTTCGTCGACGACCGCGGTTTCTTCGCGAGCTCGACCGACCGAAGCGCCATCTAGATATTTATCGGGAAACATCTCCATGTAGTTAGGGATGTCGAGGTGTTGGGTGTCGGGGCGGTGGATGAGGGCCACCGAGAAGGCGTAAACGAACAAATAGGGGTTGCAACGGTCTCGGATGTATACGGCCGACGATTGGAGATCGGCCACAGTCGGTTGGTCTGCACAAATTTATTACATCTTTCTTAATCATTGTCCTTGAAATCACGTTAGGTGTGCATTCGAGCCAGTTTTAATTATTGAATGCACAACTTGGCCCGCATGCGGGTTACAGATATACAACGTGTCTCAGAAATAATGTCATTTTGAACCAGTGATAGAACTCGTCAAATTCCAAATAACTTTTTGGTGTAAACGTTTTGATTAACAAGTTAAAATTGTTGACAGATTTGACTGTTATTTCGTTACCCGCCTATAGATAATAATGCTGAATGTTAACAACCGATAAGCGTAGAACAAAAAACCAATGCAAGAAAACATTCCCTGTTTTTTAGTTCTGTCGACGCAACAACTCATTAATTTGACCGTTGCTGTTATTGTAAAGTTCTGGAATGCAAATTGAAAAACGCTACGGGGTAATACATAAATGAAATAATTTCGAGTCCTAGTCAAGGTTTTACTACCAAAAATGGTATGTTCAAAATAATTGTTACAAGTTACAAGTCACAATAACAAAGACTAGATGTGCGGCGGGTGGTTTAAATAAGTGAGTAACAAAATTATTTATTATAAAACGCACATACCTTGCATATCCAATGACAGATAATTTTTATGGAGTCAGCGAAAACTAATATTAACGATCACCGTCAGTGATTTATCAAATCAAGGCGGCTCGTCAATTTTAGGGAGGGTAAAATGCCAAAACAAAATTGCGATTTCGAAAAAATGTTACATTGAAAAAATGTTTGTTTTGAGGAGTTCTACTACGGGTTAAAAGTAATGACGTTATTTCCGGGACACGTTGTATATCAATGACGATTGGCGACTGGACCAAGCACCGATCCCGAAAAATGGAATGAAAAAATTGGGATTCGAACTCGGGACTTCCCCGTGTAAGGACAGGAAAGTTTGCGGCGATTTGAATTACCCATGAAAATTTGGATGAGTTGAGAAGCCAGGCGTTGGTGTTTCGGGATCCATACCGAGAAGTTTTCTTGACGGCCGAAGTTCAAAATGTCGCCGAATTCAGGGATGTCGATCTGCTTGACGGAGATGCGTTCTTTGGCTTCTTCGCCCCATCGGCTGAGGATCACCGGGCCGACTTCTTTGAAACGATTTGGCTGTAAGTAGAAAATTACATTCACAACTCGCCCAACTATACTAAGAATGTCAGCAGCAAATAAAACTGCCATTCAGAAAAGAAAACCACTTAAAATTTAAGGTGGCGCGATTTTTAACATTTGGCAAAAATTCGAAAATTAAAAGCTCAATAAATTAATTTTTTAAGTTACCAGAAAATGGTTGTAATAAAAGTTGGAGAACTTGTTACTTAGCATTTTTATTTTTGTAACTTTCTAATAACTTAGATCGTTCTGAAGTTACCATCTATTTAACTATGGCAAATTCAAAAACCATTTTACTACCTTAGCGAATTGCCAAACCATCAACTCAATCTGGATCACATTTTATTAAAATTTGAAAAATCCAAAAAAACTAAATAAGCCAATTAAATTGTAAATTTTGTAATTATTGAACTATGGCAAATTAAAAGACCATTTCACGACCTTAGCGAACTGAAAAATCAACTCAATCTGAATCACATTGTATTAAAATTTGAAAAATCCAAAAAACTAAATAAGCCAATTAAATTGAAAATTTTGTAATTACTGAACTATGGCAAATTAAAATACCATTTTACGACCTTAACGAAGTAACAAACCATCAACACAATCTGGATCACATTTTATTAAAATTTGAAAAATCCAAAAAAACTAAATAAGCCAATTAAATTGAAAATTTTGTAATTATTGAACTATGGCAAATTAAAATACCATTTGACGACCTTAATGAAGTAACAAACCATCAACACAATTTGGATCACATTTTATTAAAATTTGAAAAATCCAAAAAAACTAAATAAGCCAATTAAATTGTAAATTTTGTAATTATTGAACTATGGCAAATTAAAAGACCATTTTACGACCTTAGCGAAGTAACAAACCATCAACTCAATCTGAATCACATTGCATTAAAATTTAAAAAATCCAAAAAAATAAATAAACCAATAATTGAATTATAAATACTATACCAGATAGTTATTGTCGATGTCGAACACTGAATCATTTGGCCCCTTCGGTTTGAACACTGGCTCCTGAATGCGGTCCAACAGCAGCAACAAATTCTTACTTTCGTCACTCATTTTGAATGGAGCTGCTTCACTTACAACGAGGATGAACTGACCAGTTAGTTTTCATTCCAGGTCCTTTTATTGCACAAACTGGCAAGTTTGGTGGCCAAATCCGACCAATGGGACAGTTGTTTTGCTGTTTTTCTCTTAGGATGTGGTTGGTTGTTTTTAAAAATTTGTTTTCTTGTTGTTATCAGAAAGGAAAGGAAAAAATAAATGAACCAAAATAAAAATTTATGTATCATTCACTGTCATACAGTCTTATAATATCTAAAGGCCTCGCTGGGTAATTTGTGACCGGACATTTGGAATGTTCCCTCAGGTACCTCAATATGCACGGAAAGCAAAATACAAACCTGGAAATTATTTCATAAATTTATAACTGGATTTGTACAGATTGCTTGCAAAAGAAACTGGGTCAAGTTATCTAAAGAAAATGATTGTAATTTAATAAGCAAAAAAACTTTTTTTGTTAACTAAAATTACAATTTAACCGGAAGTTCTATTTGTAGCGTATACAGGGTGTTTCCTAAAAAACGCCGCACGCTCTAACTCAGTTATTTATTGTCCGATTTTAGAAGAAAAACAAATAAACTACCAGAAAGTATTAATTTGGATTTTTCTCCACATTAACTTCAATGTGAAGCCAATTGTTTTTTTCAAATGGCATAAAACTAAGAGCACCAAAGTAGAAAAAATAGTATGTTACACTCGTTTTGTAAGACTTATTGTGGTACTCGTACGACAATAGATCGTCTTATAATAATTGTATAATAATATACTATTTCTTTTGTAATTTTTTGTAATATTAAAAAAAACTCTAAAAGCGAGAACATCTGTTAAATTTCATAGGTCACTTGACCCGCGTTCTTTTGTACACAATTTGTTTTAATTACCCTGAAACTGGAAGAACAGTGGGGATTTTCCAGCTTTGCAAGCAGATGGGGCATTTTCCCTTGTAATCATTAGCACTTCGATGGACCTAAACACCGATTGTATTAATGAAAAACTAACAAACTAAAAACTTACAGGAGGCGGAGAAGTTCCAGGCAACGCTGTCATATCATAATTCGGCCGTTCTGCATACCAGGCGTTCAAAAACTGCACGAAAAACGCAGACAACTCCAAGACCGTGCTGATCCCATTCTGCAGCAATCCGACACTCAACTCCTTGAAACTGCAAAAGGAAAAAGTAATTTAAAAATAATAACAAAAAAAACTGCGAGTCAAGTGGACTATTAAATTTCAATTTTTGAACTGTCAATTCAAATTTGATACCATCAAAAATTTGTTTTCATAACTCACTTCATTTGCATTCTTTTATAAACACTCTGTACAGGTATCCCATCATTTGTGGCCACCCACAAAATTGAGCTTCATTTGAAAGTTATTTATTTGAAATTTGGTATAAGGCTAGAAATTTCCAGTTTTACATGTTATTGTCGGCGTTAGTTTTTGAGAAAAAAAATGAAAACTGATTTTTTATAAAAATACTATTTCCCAATTTCGTCAAATTTCACTTTTCAGGATCACTATGATTAAGACAAAGATATCGAAAGTAAAAAAAATAATTCAAAAGCTGTAATTAGTCTAAAATTGCCTTATATTGGAATCTCAAGAGTAAAAGAAATAATTTATGACTGTAAATAGTCGTTAGTATTTTCCGCAGAGGTAAGTGCGATTTAAATTTATGACATTGTAAAAATTTGTCACTGTCGAGTGGAAGTCGGTCGATGTGAACAACAGGAGCGTACCTAAGTCGAGCCTTTTTACATTCTTGTAGATTTCTAAAATTTACGTAAATTGCAAGTCCTCTAATAAATTACGATTATGAGTACGAAGATACTTTAAAGTGTGAATGTTGAATTATTTTTTTTAACTCGAAGACGACTTATTACATTTTTCGTTTGAAATATTTTCGGTGCGGTTATGGAAAAGGGACAGACCATTCGAGGTACCAGTTACCTACTTCCAGTTTCGGAGAAAATTTTACAATGCCATACATTTAAATCGTACTTAAATTTGCGGATAGTACTAACGACTATTTAGTCATAAATTATTACTTTTACTCTTAAGATTACAATATAAGGGAATTTTAGACTAATTACAGCTTTTGGAATTTTTTTTTACTTTGGATATGTTTGCCTTAATAATACTGATCTTGAAAAGTGAAATTTGTCAAAATTGGGAGATATTATTTTTATAAAAAATCAGTTTTTATTTATTTTGTCGAAAACTAACACCGACAATTAACATTTAAAATTGGAAATTTCTAGCCTGCTTAGGAAGAAAGCAGTAACTACAAAAATATGATATTTGAGACGTGATCTATATCTTTACAGCGAAAAAAAGCAGTAAAAGTTATTTGTACGTAATTTATAAGGCAAAAGCAGTTACTGCCTTTTCAATTTTGAGTCCTATACAAGGTAAAAAGGCAGTATCTACAGTCGAGTGCTCAGCTACTGCGTTCTAGCCAGCGTAGTACTCGATAAGTTTGTGCAATTACTGCCTGTGATGGTTACTGCTTTATTATTAATAATATTTTATTAACTATCACCGATTGTGAAAATTATTTATTTGCTTTAATCAGTGTATTTTGATACCCGGTTCCTGAAAGCGACGTTAATTTATATCTCCAATTATTATCATGGTTACTATTCTTGCAACAATGTTAGCCATGGTACTGTATTGTAGTATTTTAATTGTAGCGTAGTTAATATCAAAGAAAAAAACAGTATTCCACCAGTAAAAGGCAAAAATGCAGCAACTTGTGTATACTGCTTTATTGATACGTTTCTTCCCAAATACTTTACATAATAGAACGGCAGTAAATGTATTTACAGGGGTCGGATACGAAAAAATTGAAAAAATTCAATTTTTTAAATTTTTGTATATTTAATAACTCCATTGTTTTCTGAGCAAAACTATCTATTCCGAGAGTTCTATGATTACTAAAAGTGCTCCAAATTTGAGGACAAAGATAACAAAGTCGTGCGATTTACGTAGAACGTCAGTTAGTTTTTCGCTTCTCCTGAAAAGTAGACTTTTTTCCACTTGGGTACATTTTTCTACAAAACGGATAAAGCTAGAACCTTCAAATCTTTTTCTGTCATATAATATGTATATCTGAAGCAATTGAATAGAGGAATTTAAAAAATTATTTCTGGAACTTGCTTAAAAAATTCTTTAGTGTAATTTTTTCTTTTGTTTTTTGAATAACGAATTTTGAGTATAAAATTTTTTGAGAATCCTTTAATCAATAGGTCAGAAAGACGTAAAATTAAATGTGTGCAAAATCTGGTTGAAATCCGTTGAACGGTTCTCGAGAAAAGTATACTTATGTAATACATTGATCCTTATGGAAGCTACGTAGTGTATTCGACCCCCTTAAATAATTTTAAAATGATAAAAAAATTATTTTATCTTATAAATAGATTAACTAGTTGGTTTTATACCTGACAGAAACCAAATCGAAAATATTTAGGCTGAACACGTAGTTCGTCTAAACAATTTTATTAAACTACGATTTTCTCGGATTTCATGTTATTGTAGTTACTGTCTTCTTCCGAAGCAGGGCACCAAATTTCAAATAAACAACTTTCAATTAAAGCTCAATTTTGGGGGTGGCAAACCCTGTACAACCTTAATTGCCCTTTGAATAGCGCACTCCAAAAACTGGCCAGATCCAACTGTTCGGTCGCGTAAACAAGCTTCAAATTCAGAAGTTTTAGCCCTGGCGATTGGGATTCACTCTGCTCGGACATGTACTTCAAATATTGGACGACCGTCCAGGTCGACCAAGACAACTCGAAAGCAGACTGAGATAAAAGCAAGAATTTCTTGAGCCGGTCTTTGAAATTCTGCAAGAATCTTTAGTAGGTAAGAATAACAAAACCAGCTGCATACATTTCTTAAATAGCCTTCGGCATTTTCCATTCGATAAACCGCCAGCCTATCTTCCAATTTCCGCTTAGCGTACGGCAATAAAACCAAAACCGAAAACGATAAGGCCTTATTTAATTTTTGGTCTTTAATTGAAGCTCTCTGCAGGCCATAAAAATACTCCGCGAACGAAGCATCATAGTGTCTGAGGTAATGAAATTGTAACAATCCATTTAACACGAGGAACGATTCTTCGTAGTATTTGCAGACCCAATTTAACTTGGGAGGGTTGCAAGCGGCCAGAAACTGCAAAAAAAAACGTTCAGTGAGTTTGCATTCGGCTTGGGGAGACTTACGAGGGCCAGTTTTTGTCCGGCTGGGTGCAAAGTTGCGTTCAAAGATTTTTGCGCGATAACCTCGAAAATCGAGGGTTTCGCTTGAGAGGTCGCAGTGAAATTCGCCGCACTTTCTGCCATTAATTAGAAGATTAGTAGGCACGAAAAACAAATGAGAGGTTATGTTTTTATTTTTTTGTTTGCTTCAAGGCCGCGAGTTAACCTCCAATGTCAGTTTTAAAGATTTTTCAGGGGCTTAACGTCCTTCCAAGGGTCGGGGGTTGTTTGGGGCTGATTCGCAACTATGCCGGCTGCGCGCCGAAAAAAGCTGTCGTGTTTTTGGCCTGCGGCAGCGAAGAAATGGAAGTTTCAATCGCCGCGGACGTTTTGAGAAGAGCCGGGGTAAGTTTCTAAATAGGCCATTTCAGAACCGTGACTGGCGCAACAAAAATGGCCGCCTGTGGGCAAACAATCCTAAAGTTTACATGGGGGAAAGTTTATTTTTCAAGAAAATTTACTATTTGAGACCGTTATTGATCATGACAATACCGGATTTCTGTTTGTTATAAGTTGCGGTGTTAGTAATAATCAAGTTGATGCTTAATTCTGTCGCATATTTCCTTATAAATATAAATAAAAATGAAATTCTGTTCGTTGGTCATCGCATAACTTGATAACGGTTGGACCGATTTGGCTAATTGTTTTTAAAAAATGTTCGTGATATTTTGAGTTAGGCTTTTACGGAAAGAGAAATTGGAAAAGCTGCCCGGAAAATTGAAAAATTCGGGAAAACATGCTTTTTTCTACAAGTGCGCATGCGCAAATGTCGTTTGACAGTCGGCAACTGTGATTGTAGACTCGTCGAAATTTGAGAACGTTTAATGCGTAGGCGTGCGCGAGAAACCGATTTTAGTCCGACGAGTTCATATTTTAAATATTAGGTGTGTATTCTTCCCACCCAGCCGACGTTAAAAATCACATGTTTAAGGTTATGGCAAGGTTATGGTGTTCTGACGATCAACTCTTGTTTGTATCGATTGTGTGCAATATTTCTTGTAAGTAAACCAATAAAGTTATTATTTGTGTTTAGTATCGTACATTTTTACAGATTAGTTGAAAATGAATGAAGAATTTAAACCATCGAAATCCACTTTCGGCAAGCGGGGTAAAATTGTTCACAGCCAAGCTCGTGAAATTGCCAGTAATATTATAAAGTTCACGAAGGGTAAAGCTGAAAATTTCAAACGTTGCAATCAGCCGTTGATACCATTGCAGAACTTTAAGGAACGATTTAAAAAATTACCAACTGTAAAAGGTGAGAATTACAAATATTAAATCAACATTAATTTAATTAATTTTGTATTAGGTATTATGGAATGCATGAATCAAAGAGGAATCCCTGCCAATTACAGCGAGCGTACGTTTAGGGGCATCAATTTCACGAAAACTGAAGCTGAAAAGTTCAAACGTTGCAATCAGCCGTTGATACCATTGCAGAACTTTAAGGAACGATTTAAAAAAATGGCTGAAAACCCAATTAATTCCTAATTTGCCAACAAACTCTGTTCTAGTAGTCGACAATGCTTCCTACCATAATATAAAAGAGTTGCGCGATCCCACCATGAACACAAGAAAGGGAGACATGATAAGTTGGCTCAAAGAACGTAATATTGATGTTAACGAAGATTTTACTAAGTCAGAACTCTACAATTTGATTAAAAATTGTCAATTGAATGCGCTCGGTCGTATTTTGTTGGAAGCAATCCTTTGTTTCACTTCCATCCAAACGGATTTGACTCCGGATGGTCTGGAGACAGGCGTAGAACAGGATGACCATGTTGGCTTCGTAGCAAATCTACCTTGTAGTTGGGATCAGCTGTCTTCATATTTTTCATCAAATTGTAGAGTACTGACTTAGTAAGATCTTCGTTAACATCAATATTACGTTTTTTGCGTAAACTTATCATGTCTGCCTTTCTTGTGTTCATGGTGGGATCATGCAACTCTTATATTATGGTAGGAAGCATTGTCGATCACTAGAACCGAGTTTGTTGGCAAATTAGGAATTAATTGGGTTTCCAGCCATTTTTTTAAATCGTTCCTTAAAGTTCTGCAATGGTATCAACGGCTGATTGCAACGTTTGAAATTTTCAGCTTCAGTTTTCGTGAAATTGATAATATTGTCGACAATTTCACGATCTTGACTATGTACAATTCGACCCTGTTTGCCGAAAGTGGATTTATATATTAATAATTGTATATAATTGTATATAATATAACATTTGTAATTTTAAACCGACTTTTTATTTATCTTCTGAACGATTTATTTGATTAAGCCTTAATATCAATAAGTATGAATCAAATCATTGATTTACAAACATCAAAATTAAAAAAAAAATTAATAAAGTGGAAATAATATTTTCCTTTAAACCATTCCTATGTGACGCTACTGGGATTTACTACGCCACTGGGGCATTTCTTTCGCGCAGATTTTCGCCCACGCATTAAACGTTCTCATCTCCCGGCGAGTCTAAAATTGTGAACGAAGCCAACGTGGTTTTACATAGTGACGAAAAATTGATTCAGTTATTTAGTTTCAGTTCGATTGTGATTCTGTTTTAAATTCATAGTTAACACAGTTTAATGGATTTAATGGATGTGTGTATGTATGTTCCCTATAGACTCGGAAACCGCTGAACCGATTTTGATGAAATTTTCAAGAAAACTCTAACATAATCTGGAGAGTGTTGCTGTGAAGTTTGGTGCCGATCGGGGTGAGGGTTATCACAGAAGAAGATTTTTGCGTAGAAAGAAGTGTCCTAAAGGCACCAAATTTTTTACACAAGTGCATCTTAGTAGGGGGTCTTAGTTTGATGCCGGGGGGGGGGGGGGGGCAAAATATTTCTGCGCATATAGAAGTATCCTACAGCCACCGAATGTTGTACACAAGTGCATCTTAGTAGCGGGTATTTTAGCTTGATGCTTGAAATGCAATAACAAAGCACATTGATACTAATAAACATAAAACATCTCTTTCAAAGAAAAATAATCACTTCTATTCTTGGGTGATTTTCTTGTTTTCAAATGATTACAACAAGGGTTGAATTTTAAAAATCGGCATTCCTAGGTAATGTTAATGTGGTTCCCGTGGTGAGGAAGACGTATGGGGGAGGAAGTTAGTAGTCACACAGGTTACCTCCTCTTAAAAAAAAAAAAAGGTAAAACCATGCAAATTGCAGTGCACATATTCATAAAGTGTGCTCAGGTCAATTATTATTTTCAAATTTTCAATTTTTTTTTTTAGATTTATGTTAAAATCCACATTTTCATAAAGTGTGCTCAGGGTTGAATCTTAAGTCGGTTTTTCCTAGGCAAATTGCAGTGCACATAATTTTTTTTTGTTTTTTTTTTCGACTTATGTTAGAATCCACATTTTCATAAAGTGTGCTCAGATAAAAAATTTTGTTTTCAAATGATTACAACAAAGGTTGAATCTTAAGAGTCGGTTTGCCTAGGTGAAAGGATGCAAATTGCAGTGTGTTTGTTTTAACGTGTTTATACATATAATGTTTAAAAAACATATAGTTGACTGGAGAAGAATTAGTGTTTTTATTCAAATCCAATCACCATATCCAATGAAAATTCATTTGTACTACTTTTGTATAAAAAATAGTTGGTGACCTTAATATTACACATATGCGACAGAATTAAACATCAACTTGATTACCACTAACACCGCAACTTATAACACAACAGAAATCCGGTATTGTCATGATCAATAACGCTCTCAAATAGTAAATTTTCTTGAAAATTTTGCACCAGCCTGTTCAACCAATCAGAAGCCTTTCTTTTGAACCGCTACCAAGGCAACGCAAGTATTTTTTCGGAAATTTTTTCCGATTGGGACCCTGGAGTGAATTTTAGTGGAAATTTTTTGACGTCATAATTACTGTCACTAATACTTACATTAAGTACATGTAACCAGAATAAACGATGCCATTTGACATTAAATGCCATTCAACGCTTCCCATAAACTTGCAATCAAAATATCGTATTATTTATAGCGTTGAGCGACGTTTATAGATAATATGTCAATACATAAATTAAATTGCAAAAAGGTGTAAAATTTTCTTAACGAATATCACTCGACGTTAAATTAAAATCCGGAAATAATTTAACCTCTAGTGGTATTACTAGTGAAAAACAAACTTTCGCCAACTATAAGATTGTTTGCCTCCAGGCGGCCATTTTTTGTAGCGCTGGTCATGGTTCTAAAATGGCCTATCCGAACCTGACCTAAAATTGAAAGATAGGTGAAAGTTACAGTTGCTGGATGTCCTGACGAAAAACCCAAAACCTGCAGTCAAGAAGTTGTCATCACTCCCGACTGTGGCATCTGCGATGTGGCCAAAGGCGGCCCTTATGACGCGCTGGTCATTCCTGGAGGAAAGCAGGGAGTTTTGGTGCTGGCCGAATGCGAAGTTACAGGGAAGATGTTGAAGGAACAGGATAAATGCGCGAAAATCGTCGCGGCCATCAGTGCCGGCCCGCTTGCCTTAAAGGCCCACTGTATCGCAAAGGGGAAGGAGATCACTTCGTACCCTTCGCTTGAATGCGAATTGACGGAAGGTGGATTTTATTGCTACAAGACTACTAATGTGGTCGTCGATGAACATCTCATCACCAGTCGAGGACCCGGGACGGCGTATTTGTTTGCGCTGAACCTTGTGGAGAAGTTGGTGTCGCAGGAGAAGGCTTGCGAGATCGCCAAGGCCTTGTTGGTGAAATATTAAGATTTTTTATTTATTTTTTGTTACATTTTACAACCATTAAATTAGCTATTGCATTTAAATTAATCGTTTTTTTTTTGACTTGCGCAAATTATTCAGCCTTTTATATTATTTTTTGAGAAAGTAGATGGCAGGATTTTACTATTTTATCATCAAATTCTCCTTCCTGTAAATAAAGTAATCGTCGGCAATGGACCTTTTCAAAAGAAAGAGACAGAATCATGCGCAGTTGCACTGCGCATCGTTGGTGCTGTCAAAGTAGTGACTTTATTTCTTTATTATTTGTGTTGGTGAATTATTTTAATTATGTGGCAAAAATTGTTGACATGTTTATTAATTGTAAATGCTTTTTCGTGTGTCTCTTCTTATGTTATGAAATTACATTTTTTGCAGTCTCCTGTCTTTAGTGAATGCATGGAATGATGTTGATTTATCAGAACTTTTTGATTTACAAAAGGGCACGCAACACAAATAGACCATTATTATTATTATTTTTGAATAAATAATTGACAAAATGTCAAGTAAGTTAGTGTTAGATTTTAAAATCACAAACTTCACTTTAAGTAAACAGCTGCACTGCGCACTGGTCGTTCGCGCAATACGTCACGATGAGAGAGAGACCTGCAATTTTGAAAAGGTCCATTGCTTGGTGAAGCTGCTGTCTTTAATTTGATAATTTTTTCGGCTTCATTAATTCACCAGGGAATTTGAAAGCAGAGGAGATAAGTCTTATAAGTAATACATTTTATAAGAAGAAAGGTGATCAATGGATATCAGAACAAATTGAGTATAAAATTAGATACCAAAAGGAACCGCTGTTTAAGATGGTAGATATTACAAAGGGTGGGCAATGAAACGGGGTGCTTTGAGGTCTGGTTTAGAGCTCGTAAGGTGGTGGTAGGGACGAAGGTCGACAACCCCTCACCATCAGTATGAGTTACACCATTTAGATACAATGGTTACGTTAAGTGCACTGAACTGTTTAGACAGAAATTGAATTATTTTTTAAAGAAATTTTTGACCGATTTAATTAAGAGGACAAATTACTAGAAAAGGGTCAAGAAAAATACTCAAAAAGAGTCGGGGAAAACCTGAGAAAGTCAGGGAATTTGAAAATACAGAATTATTGTGAACCTTTCCCACTTCAAATCGTCCCGTTTCATTGCCCCACCCTTTATTATGTAGATCAGCAATATAGGTTTGATCAGTACTCAATTTCCATTAAATTTTTTCACAAATGTTCTATTAATCTGAAAATGTATTTATTATATTACACTATTTTATTATTATTATTAATTTGTAGAATAAAGTTGCACTTATTAAAACATTTTTATAATGAAAACAATTAATAATGTACCCTTTAAAATAATAAATAAATAATTGGAATTAATAAAAATTAAAAAAATATTTGACGAACAAGGGAATCGAACCGATGATTTCAACCTGTCTACTCGGAAAATGACACTTACAGTTAAGTATGCGTTTTTTTCAAAAATGCTTGAGAGTTGCATCGTATTACTTTATTATATTTAAATTATAGATTCTGTTATTGTCTGTGACTTTTATTTCAAGCAATTTTTTGTGTTTCAACTTAAAATGCCATCTTTATTCTTGCAAAGTTTTTTGTTAGGTTTCACGTGTCTCAAAGTTTAAAAATTCATAACTCGAAAACGGTTTGAATTAAAGAAAAAGTAAAAAGGGTAAAAATTATAGATTTTATTATCGTCTGAAACTTTTGTCGCAAACAGTTTTCTGTATCTTAAGTTATAACGCCATTATTACTTTTGCAAGCTGTCTTACACAATTTATTTGACTCGGTTATAATAGAGAGGTCTTTATTAGCCAATACTAATAATAATAATATTGTTGTGAACAATGTTGTAAATTAATTAGGCCTTGAAAAGAGTTGATTTTATTGTTATTTAAAACTTTCGCTATAATTAATTTTTTGTGTCTTCAGTTATAATGTCATTTATACTCTTGGACAGTTTTTCCAGTTTCAGATTTTTTGCTGAGTTTAAAAATTCATAACTCAAAAACGATTTGAGATAGAAAAAAGTAGGAGAAATAAAAATTGCAGGTCTTATTATTATCCACAACTTTTATTTTAAAGAATTTTTTGTATCGTAAGTTATAAAGGCATTCTTCTTCTTGAAAACTTTCTGTATTTTCGGATATTTCGTTAGATGCATTAAAAGTTACAGTTTCGTTATTGCTTGTAACTTTTGTTTTAAACAATTTTTGTATCTCAAGTTATACCATTTTTACTTTCATAAAGTTCCTGCATTTTCAGATATGTTTCTTAAGTTTCAATTGTCTTAAAATTTACAAATTCATAACTCGAAAACGGGTTGCGGTAAAAATAATGAAAGAACCACAATCATAGATTTCATTATTATTTGAAACTTTAGTTTAAAATAATTTGTTGAATCTCTTGCAAAGTTTTTCCATTTTCAGATAAACTTTGTTACGTTTCGTGCTTCTAAAAGTTTAAAAATTCATAACTCAAAAATCGTTTGAGATAATAAAAACCCTATTGAACAAAAATTATAGATTTTGTTATTATCTATGACTTTTGTTTCAAGCAATTTTTTGTGTTTCAAATTACAATGCCATCTTGCAAAGTTTTTTTGTTAGGTTTCACGTGTCTCAAAGTTTAAAAATTCATAACTCAAAAATGGTTTGAGATAATAAAAACCCTATTGAACAAAATTTATAGAATTTGTTATTATCTATGACTTTTGTTTCGAAAAACTTTTTGTATTTCAAATTACAATGCCATCTTTATTCTTGCAAAGGTTTTTTCTTAGGTTTCGTGTGTCTCAAAGTTTAAAAATTCATAACTCAAATTGGTTTGAGATAATAAAAGCCCTATTGAACAAAAATTATAGAAATTGTCATCATCTATGACTTTTGTTTAGAGCATTTTTTGTATTTCAAATTACAATGCCATCTTTATTCTTGCAAAGTTTTTTTTGTTAGGTTTCACGTGTTTCAAAGTTTAAAAATTCATAACTTGAAAACGGTTTGAGTTAAAGAAAAACTATAAAGGGCAAAAATTATAGATTAAATTATCGTCTGAAACTTTTGTCACAAACAGTTTTCTGTATCTTAAGTTATAACGCCATTATTACTTCTGCAAGCTGTCCTTCAAAATTAATTTAACTATAAAGAGGTCTTTATGCAACAATAGCCAATTGTAACATATTTTCCCATAATTTTCCCAATTTTTATAATGCCACATATTTACAAAAAGTCACTTTAACCGGCGCCGGCGTTAAAAATTTTTATCCTGGATATTATGACGTCACAATGCGACATGCGGTAAAACTAATTTGAATTCCCAAATGAAACTGTCAAAGTTTCTTTCCTTTATGTTATATTATCTGTGGTTTCTTTCCCACTGAACTTTGGAAGGTTGCAAGCGACTACAAAATAGAAAAAACCTTCGATGAATTTGCATTCACCTGAGAAAGTCTACAACGGCCAGGTTTTCGACTGTGTGCATTTAACCTCGAAAACCGAAGGTTTTGTTTGATAAATCTCAGAAAATGCAAAATCCAGCAGGCGAAATAAATGAGGTTATAATTTTGTTATGTCAGTTTTGAAATTTCTTAAGGGGCGTAACGTCCTACCACCTTTTAGGGGTTATTTGGGGCAGATTCGAACCTACGCCGGCTGTGGAATGAAAAAAGCGGCCGTCCTTTTGGCCTGCGGCGCCGAAGAAATGGAGGCAGTCATCGCCATAGACGTCTTGCGAAGAGGCGGGGTAATTTTATTAGATAAAACTGAATTTAACCTTAAAATTAAAAATAGGTGAAAGTTGTAGTCGCTGGTTGTCCCGATGAAAAACCGAAAACATGCAGCCGAGAAGTTGTCATCACTCCCGACTGTGGCATCTGCGACTTGAGTTCCTCGGGGCCGTACGACGCCCTGGTTCTCCCCGGCGGAATGGAAGGAGCGAAAGCCCTGGCCGGGTGCGAAGTCACAGGGAAGTTGCTAAAAGAACAGGACAAATGTGGACGAATTATCGCGGCGATTTGCGCCGCCCCACTCGCTCTGAAGGCCCATTGCATCGGATTGGGGAAAAAGATCACTTCCTATCCTTCAGTCGAAGGCGAATTGACCGAAGGCGGAGCTTATTGTTACAAGACGGATCCGGTTGTGGTCGACGGACACATAATCACCAGTCGGGGCCCTGGAACGGCGTTCTTATTCGCACTGACCCTCGTGGAGCATTTGGTTTCGCAGGAAAAGGCTTGTGAGGTTGCCAAAGCCATGTTGGTGAAATATTAAGATTTTATTCATCTTTTACAGTAAATTAAACTAGTTTGACTTAATTAGTCGTTTTTTATGGCCTTTTCTTGCAAGACTCGCGCAAATTATTCAGATCGAACGCACCTTTTATATTACTGTCTGAGAAACTAAACGGCAGGATTTTACCTTTTGAATCGATCATCGTTTTTACTCGTTGCAATTAAAATTTGTCAGAAAATAATTTCTAAATTCAAATCGAACAGAAAATGCCATTTGTCTTTCTTTTAAAATTGCGCTAGGTAAGTTTGACTTCAATATTTTTACGCCTTCAATAGGTTATTTGCACAATAAAATCAACCGGAAAATATTACCTGTCAAAGCAGTGGCGTAGAATTGCGCTTGTTATTATTTTGAACCAATCTTTCGAGGAGTTTGAAACTAAATCTTTTAATTCGTAAAGATGTTTTTATTAATTTTTCAGAGCAATAATTGCACAAAATCATGCAATTTATTAAGTGTCCGTAACCTAGTACAAGTATCAAATGTAAAACCCATCACATCTGTTTAGAGTTACTTATGAAAAATACAATAACAAAATCGCAATTAAAATTTAATGTAAATATTATTTGTGCAATTGAATTGTGACAACGTCAATTTTCATAAAAAAAAACAAGTAAATTATTTAATAATTTTTCCAGTAATTTCCCAAGAAGTGTTTTCTTGAAATGTGATGTTCTCAAGTGGCGTAAAACACGACATTACCAAGAAGACTGAACAGGATCAAACCGTTTAAGATAACATGAAGTCATTGCGGGAAACATTACCATTAAAAAATCGGAACAAAGTCACCGTAAAATCTTGAATATAACACGCACCCTTGATTTAGCCCCAAATCCACCGAAACTTTTGATTACTTGAGTATAATACGCACCCCATGAAAGCATAGTTTTTTTTATATTGTGCAAAATTGTGCAGTTTCCAAAAGAAATTGTTGTGAAAATCGAATCGTAATAAAACGGTTACCACACACTAATTCGTGAATAAGTTGCAAATTATTATCGAACTCAAGGTTTTCGTGAAGCACTCGACTAATTCGAATTTTATTTGATTTTAATTTCTATCATTGATATTGATTTTATTTGAATGAGCATTCCTTCCAAGCCTCCAACTCTGACCTTAAGTGGGACGTCGCCTGCACAACCTATTGTATTCATATTTCTTTTCATGCCGATTGGGTGTTCCTGCCGCAAGTGTGTAAAATATTGCCCATTTCATCGGTTAGATAATTTCGATGAAGGTAAACATCCTTTTACAATCGACGTCAATCCACAAACGATATTTATAATGTAAAATGCGCAAATCAAGCGGTTTAAGAAAATTTGAAAATTAATCTCTAAATGAATTAGTTAGAGTTTTCAATCTATGACAAAATAATTTCAATAAAAATTGTAGATTTTGTTGCAAGTTAGATTTTTTATTATTGGTATTTTTAAATTGGTAGTACCGTGTAGTTAAAAAAAATCCCTGAATGCAAAAAATGTGAAAAAATAGCATGTCGCAAATGACATATAATCCATAATTCTTAAATAAAAATAAAAAATCTGTTATGGCGTTTTTGAAAACAAAATAATTAAAAACTATGTTTTTTGAGATTTTTAATTTTTATATTTGTTTGATTGTACTTTTACCTTAAATTCTTGAGAACCCTTTTCGGTCGAAATTAAATCGGGCTTTGTGTATACTGCTTCATTCTTTGACCGAAGGCGAAGCTTATTGCTACAAGACCGATCTGGTCGTCGTCGACGGACACATAATCATGAGTCGGGGCCCTGGAACCGCGTTCTTATTCGCACTGACCCTCGTGGAGAATTTGATTTCGCAGGAAAAGGCTTGTGAGGTCGCCAAAGCCATGTTGGTGAAATATGAAGATTTTATTCATCTTTTACAGTAAATTAAACTAGTTCGACTTAATTAATCGTTTTTAATGGCCTTTTTCTTGCAAGACTCGCGCAAATTATTCAGATCAAACGCACCCTTTATATTACTGTCTGAGAAACTAAACGGCAGGATTTTACCTTTCGAATCGATCATCGGCTTCCTCAAATCTTCCTTCCCCTCCTTAAATAAAATGATCGTCGGCAGCTGCTTGCTGAGGCTGCCGTCGTTAATTCGGTAATTCTTCCCGGCTTCCGGATACCTCCCAACATCGACTTTGCCGAACCTCAGGTTCTCCAAGCTGTATTCGTTGCTCAATTGGGCGAAAGTCGGCGCAAAATTCACACAAGCCGGATTCCAAACCGTGTAGAAAGCCACCAACCACACGGTTCGCTTGTCGCGAGCCAATTCCTCTTCCAAACCGGACGCGCCGCGAAAGTAAATCACATTATCAGGGCCGGAATACGTGGGTTCAGGCAATAAAAAGGCAATCACTGAAAAAGTAGTCTCGATTAATTGTTGGAAGGATTGAGTTGAAGCACTTACGCACGAAAAGGACCGAATAAATCATCCCCATTGTGAAATCGGCGTAAAACCATAAAATTAGGTTAGCAATTTTCGTGTAAATGAAACTTGAAGACAGGTAGTTGATCATTGTTACGTTGCCGGATTTCCTGGTCCTTATCATCACGACAATGAGTAAAAAGAATAAAATTTCCGTTTCTCTCTGAAATTGCCCAATTAAATTGATTAATCAATTGCGGCGAACCTACCCCGTTGAATTCGCATTCTTCTACGTTGAACAGGCGATTGCAAACCCCCGGCAGACGTTTCAGGACGACGTAAGAAAAACTTAAAAACAAATTAAATATGTAATAAGGCTTTGCGAGTTGCTTTAAGTCCTTTTTTAAGGACATTTTCACTGGCAGTGCAGAAGTGAGGTTAACACGGCAAAGAAACGCAGCGACACCTAGCGGGAACGAAACTTGCCACTTATGTAACCATTTATTTTCAATTTATCCCGGCGCAACAAAAAATGGCCGCTTGTGGTCAAACAATCCTATAGTTTACACGGGGAAAGTTTGTTTTTCAAGAAAATTTACTATTTGAGAGCGTTATTGATCATGACAGTGCCAGATTTGTGTTGTGTTATAAGTTGCGGTGTTAGTGGTAATCAAGTTGATGTTTAATTCTGTCGCATATGTGTAATATTTATGTTCAAACTTTTGGTGTTTGTAACCGAATTATTTGTTTCGTTTAATAAAGATGGTTAAATGCCATTATATGTGCAGATCAGACTACTCAAAAGATCGAGGATACAAATTTGCATTCTAAACATATTATTTCAGGTAACCAAATTAATTTCTATTAGTAAAAATACAACTATGTATTTGTAGGTTAACTGCAGACAACTGATAGAAAATTTCAGACGAAATATAAATGGTTACTCATGTTTTCTTACCTTTATCTATTTAGGAGTCTACATGATTTTCAAACAACAAAATATAATGAGTAAAAAGTATGTTAAATGGAAAACTAAGTATATTGGTAGATTTGATTCCCTCAATTAACATGGGGTATCATGATACTGCAATAAGTTTGTCTTCCTCAGTATACTTAGTTTTCCATTTAACATACTGTTCACTTTATGTTCAAGCGTTTTTTTTTACTTATGTTACAATCCACATTTTCATAAAGTGTAAAATTTTTTGTTTTGAAATGATTACGACAAGGGTTGAATCTTAAGAGTCGATTTTCCTAGATAAAACCATGCAAATTGCAGTGCACATATTCATAAAGTGTGCATAGGTCAATATTTTTTTTTCTTTCCTTTTTTTTAACAGTGCAATTGTTTATTTAGAACAGGTAAATAATGACAACATACCTCAACAGTGTAAAAATTCTAAAATATGGAATAAGAATCAGTTGAATTGCTTCAGTATTAACGGAGCTACGGCCATTTCGTCCACTTTTAGCTCTTCGTTGTTGACGTTTGCTTCTCTATCTCTGTAAATCTTCGAGCAAATCGATTTTTAATTGCACCATCGTGTTCCTCGCAAAAAAATACATAAGTTTTCATGTTTATACGACGCTCTAAGCAAGAAAGCAAAAAAAGGGTTTTCCTTGGGTTGGCTTTTTCTCTCAAATTTTTTTTTTCTTTTTGCCTTTTTTTTTCCTTACTAGGATAACTTTTTCTGCCGGAAACTATGGAACAAGAATCAGTTGAATTGCTTCAGTATTAACGGAGCACTTTTAGTTCTTCATTGTTGACTTTTACTTCTCTATCTCGGTCAATCTTAGAGTAAATCGATTTTTAATTGCACCATCGTGTTCCTCGCAAAAAATACATAAGTTTTCATGTTTATATGACGCCCTAAGCAAGAAAGAAAAAAAAGTTATTTTCTTGGTTTGGCTTTTTTTTTCTTTTTTTTTCTTTTTTTTTTTCGTGTTTAACACTGCAATTGTTTATTTAGAACAGGTAAATAATGACAACATACCTCAACAGAGTAAAAATTCTTAAAATATCCCCGAAAGAGAAACACGAAAGATAAACAAAATTTGGTTAGGTTAGGTTAGGTTAGGCCTATTAATTTCTATTCAAGTTTCGATCAGTTCAATTTAATGCTCCCCAAATTTAATTACTAAAGGTGAAACAGTTCGATCAATGCAATATTATCAACAAATTTTTAAATTACGTGCTTAAAAATTACATTCAAGATGGCGCTCGATACATAACCTCAATTGTAGTTTTTAGATGTTTTTGTGAGAAAATGAAGCACAATCTGGACGACGACGACGTCCAGGAGGACGAGGCGGCCGACCTGTTCATCAATTTCCCCCCCGAAGTCCAAAAAGCGATCGAACAGGTAAAATCAACCCAAAATTGTTCAATTCTTCTACAAGAAAATTTTAGGTCCTCCCTAGCATCGACCCCTTAGATCAACCCGATTTTAACACAATCGACTACATAAATTCGCTGTTCCCAACCGAGCAGTCTCTATCAAACATCGATGAAGTCGTCAACAAAATGGAAGACAAGATCGAAACCATCGACAGTAAAATCAGCACGGTCGTTCGCGAACAGACCACGGTGAGCGAAGACGGCCGGCAAGCGCTCTCGGAGGCTCAAAAAGTCCTGAAGCATCTTTTCGTACAAATTAAGGACATTAAAGAACGCGCCGAAAAGTCTGAGGAAATGGTCAGAGAGATCACGAGAGATATAAAACAGTTGGATTGTGCGAAACGGAACTTAACCCTTGCGATTACAACGCTGAATCATCTGCATATGTTGGTGGGAGGGGTCGATACGTTGAAATCGCTCACTCAAAAACGACTGTACGGGGAGATTGTGTTGCCTTTGCAGGCCATAAGTGAGGTTATGACGCATTTCGAACACTATTCGGACATTCCACAGATTAAAAGTTTGAGCGACCAAGTTAAGATGATTCATGTGGAACTATCCGAGCAGATCACACACGATTTCAAGGAAGCATTTTCTAACCTAAAAAGCTCAATCCCCAACAAGCAATTAACTCAAGCTTGTTTGGTTGTGTCGATTTTAGACCCAAGGGTCAAACGAGATTTGTTAAAATGGTTTGTCAACATCCAATTGCAGGAATATCACCACTTGTTTCAGGAAACTGAAGACACGGCTTGGTTGGACAAAATCGATAAGCGCTATGCGTGGCTGAAGAGGCACCTCTTGGATTTCGAAGACAAATACGGACTGATGTTTCCCCAAAATTGGGAAGTGTCCGAAAGGATCGCTGCCCAATTTTGTTGTGCGACAAGAGAAGAATTAACGAAAATAATGGCCAAACGGAAGAACGAAATCGATGTCAAGTTATTGCTGTATGCGATGCAGAAGACGGCCGCTTTCGAACACTTACTGAACCGCCGGTTCACCGGCGTGACAATTTCGGAGCTCGAAAAGAACCCAGGAAATGCGTTCGCCGGAATTATAGGAAAATGTTTCGTGCAATACCTCTACGTTTATGTGGAAAGCGTCGATAGGAATTTGGCCGATTTGATGGAGCGGTTCGTGCTGGACAGCAAGCAACCTTCGGTGGAGGCCCCCGAGACCCAGGCTTCGGTGCTCCCGAGTTGCGCGGATTTGTTCGTTTTTTACAAGAAGAGCATGGTGCAATGCAACCAACTCAGTCGAGGACAGTCGATGCTGGATTTGACCAAGACGTTTCAGAAGTATTTGAGGGAGTACGCGTTTAAGATCTTGCAGAATTGCTTGCCGAAGATCGAGGCGCAAGGGTTGGGGAGCAGCGTGCAGTCGATCACGCGAGATCTGCAGAAAATGTCCACTTCCGGCTTGATTCAGAATTTTTCCGCTTTGCTGAAGGAAGGCGAGATCACTAGGTTTAATGGTGGGGAGTTGAAGAGGATCTGTTGCATTTTGACGACGGCCGAGTATTGCTTGGAGACCACGCAACAGTTGGAGGAGAAATTGAAGGAGAAGATTGAGCCGAGTTTGGCCGATCAGATTAATTTGTCGATAGAACAGGATTATTTTCACTTGTGAGTTGTATTGTTTTATTTCCTGTTTTAATTTCGTTCCCGTTTGATCATTTGATTTTAACTTAAAAACGGTTTGAGATAACAAAAGTGATGAGAATAATACTTGTAGAGCTTGTTAATATCTACAATTTGTTTTACTTCACTTTTTTGTAATTTGAAAAATTCGTCATTTTTTGTGAATATACAGACTGTCTAAAAAAAACAAGGCGAGTCCATAACTCCCTTATTTATCAAAAGATTTTAGTTATCTACAGTGCCCGCCATATTGTTTGCACCATATGGGAAAAACTTTCATTTTCGATTTCTTTAAAAATCTAAATCTGCCAAAAATTTGTACATGTTCAAAAACCCAAAACTAACTACTCGGATTCTGGAAGCGATTTTTGGTTTTAGAGAAAATGGAATTTATCAAAACTTCAAAAACTGAAAAATAATCATAATTTTAAAATGAAAATTATTTTTGATGAAATTTGGGTAACATTAGTTAGATATTCAGTAGATGCGATGCCAATTATGAAATCAGATGAGTTTCTTCAACCGATGTCCAAAAAAATTGTTATTTCTCAAATTTCAACTTTCTCTTACAATTTCCACGTGTAATCTTGAATTTTAATTATTTCAAATCTAAGTATAGTTGATTTGTTTATTTTTGTCTTAAAAAAATGAACTAAACTGGTACAGTCTAATATTACAAATGAAATTTTTAATTTCAAAAGAAATTTTGTGGTGTTATTTTACATTTTTGGTGCAAAGATTTTTTATCACGAAAACCCACATTTTAAGTTTCAGCTTGTTTTCTAATTTACTCAAAATACATGTAACTTAACAATTTATGTGAATAAATACAAAAAAAAGTGTATTTTTCTATAAGACGCACTAGAAAGTTATAATAATATCATCATCATATTTTATACAAATTCTTGAGTAGTTATGGATACTTGACAGTATCAGTTAATCCTACATTAATTTCATTGCAACAATTGTTGTAGTTATAACAACGATTGTTTTGTATTTAAATTATTGCTAAGTGCGGTCCAAATATTTGGTTATTAAAGATTCCACATCACATTGATTCCGTGCTTGTATTTGAAAATCTGAATTTTCATCTGCCCATCAACGGCCATTCTGCGAGTTTACAACTCCATTGGAAGAAACTGTTCGCAAAATTTGCAGCTGGTGTTCTTCGGCAGTGAACCAATGACCATGTGGATGTTTAAATTTATTTGCAATGGTTCCCGTACTTTTAAATTTTGAATAAATTTGTCCAACTGTCGTATGGGAGATATTTTTACCAGAATGTTGGTGATTAAAAATTAAATAGCTCTGTCTCTCTCAACGTTTCATATTTGTCACTTACAATTAAAACAATTTCAATTTTCTCACTTTTAATTAATTTAGGTTCCATTGTGAAAATACTAATGAAACTGTCAAACATAAATCAGTTATTCGCCTGTTGAAAAAGTATCAATGGCTATCTACGAATTTGTATAAAATAGGACGATGATCTTATTAATATAACTTTCTAGTGTGTTTAGCGGAAAATATATTCACATTAATTAAGTTACATGTATTTTGAGTAAATTAAAAAACAAGCTGAAACTTAAAATGTGGTTTTTCGTGATAAAAAAGCTTTGCACCAAAAATGTAAAACAACATGACAGAATTTCTATTGAAATTAAAAATTTCATTTGTAATATTAGATTGTACCAGTTTAGTTAATTTTTTTAAGACAGAAATAAATAAACTAACTATACTTAGATTTGAAATAATTAAAATTCAAGATTACACGTGGAAATTGTAGGAGAAAGTTGAAAAATAACAATTTTTTTGGACATCTGTTGAAGAAACTCATCTGATTTCATAATCGGCATCGCATCTACTGAATATCTAACTACCCAAATTTCACTAAAAATAATTTTAATTTTAAAACTATGGTTTTTGTTTAGTTTTTGAAGTTTCTATAAATTCCATTTTCGCTGAAACCAAAAATCACTTGCACAATCCGAGTAGTCCATTTTGGATTTTTGAACACAAACTTTTGGCAGATTTAGATTTTTAAAGAAATCGAAGATGAAAGTTTTTCCCATATGGTGCGAACAATATGGCGGGCACTGTATATACTAAGTTAAATGGTTGCAAAATGGTTACAAAATGACCCTACAAAATCACCTATAACCCCAAGGGCATTAAGGCTATACTGTCAAAATAGTTTTTTTCAAATTCAATCATACACTATCTTTTTAGTATCCATTAATTTGTTCGATCACATTGTACAATTTAATTCGTTCAAAAGTCGCAACAAGAAACAATAAACAAGCAAACGTTACAGGGTGATCTCAAACTGCATCCAACTGCTCGTCCAAGACTTGGAAAACGCCTGCGAGCCCGATTTTACAGTGATGAGCAAAGTAAACCTTCGTCCAGCGGTTGTTAACAACCTTCTAATTAGTTATTTCGCAGGTGCAATGGCAGAACATCGACTCCGTGGGAGATCAAAGCCCCTACATCACCGCGATGACCACCCATTTCAAAACCACCATTCCAATCATACGGGAACACCTTTCGCAATCTCGCAAATACTTCACCCAGTTTTGCATCAAATTCGTCAACTCGTTCATTCCGAAATTCATCCAGAGCATCTACAAATGCAAGCCGATCAACACGGAAGGGGCCGAACAGCTCCTACTGGACACTCACATGCTGAAGACCGTTCTGCTGAACTTGCCGTCGATCGCCTCCCAACTCAACCGACAGGCGCCCGCGTCTTATACGAAGGTAGTGATCAAAGGCATGACGAAAGCCGAAATGATTCTGAAGGTAGTTATGACCCCGATCGAGCCGGCCAAAAATTTCATCGAACAACACATGAAATTGCTGCCCGAATCGCAGCTGGCGGAATTTTATAAGATTCTCGATATGAAAAACGTCAAGAAACAGGAACAGGCGGCATTGGTTGAGCTGTTTCGCAGCCAGAAACCCAACACCGATCGGGATTTTCACGAAGATGAAGACCAGGATTCAGGGGGGATTAGAAAATTGGAGAAATTGATCAAAAAACGTTTACCTTAATACACCTAAGATTAAAGTATGTAATATTTACAAGCACATTAACGGGGAATTATATCGCCACATTTCGTGTTGGTATTTTCAATTTCACAATGGCCGGTTTGTTGCCCTTGCCCGAGATCCCAAGACCGATAGCGAATCCCCGTTTGGAATTGCGTTCTTAATGGTTTCGAGTCGAGCTCTTCAATGAAAACAAACAAAGCAGGTTCCTATTGGAAAATTGGACTCGGAGAGGTTCAGTGCTTTTGGACGAGTGTTTCCGTGCCTTTGATGAGGTTCCCTGCCAGGTCTGTACGCTTCCAAATTTAGGTCTCCGGTATGGTTCGCCGTCAACTCCGTTGATTAGTTTCACAGATGCTTAACGGTCTTTGTAATCCAAATTGCGATTGACACTAACTTACTAGACTAATACTCAAAAAACATAATAATAATGGTCTATTTGTGTTGCGTGCCTTTTTATAAATGCCAAAGTTCCGATAAATCATTACATGCATTCACTAAACACAGGAGACTGCAAAAAGTATAAAAAGAGACACACGCAAATGCAGGCGTGAAACTTTGCATTTGGTATGAGAACCGAGTTTTTTTAGTACTTTACACCCAGAGGCACAAATTCTTCATTATTGGTCTTTTCATAACTTGATAGAAGGTATGAAAATTCAATTCTTTCTTTTATTTCTGCAAGTGACCGTCTGACGTTCTGAATATCTTGTTCAGATGGCTCCAAAACCCCTTTGCAAGCATTATACAGGGTGAGTTAAGTTTTACCGCCCGTGACAAAATAGGCCTTTAAAATAATTTGTCAATTCTCATAAATTGCATGAGTCATTTTATATTATTAAGAAACCAAGAAAAAATCTTTTTGTTTTAATCAGGTAAAATTTTGGCTTTCTTTCCATTACTAATTGTTCAATTTATTAGTTTTTTTTATGTACGAACAGTAAAATATTTTCACACAATTTAGTGTAATTGAAATAATTTTACTTATTTGGGTTCAATAAATAAAGCCATTTCCGTATTAGAGGGTATTTTTTTAAACGACATAAGCTGACCAATTCACCTAACAATGGTAATGGTTTTGGGTACTTGGCTGATTATTTATGACAGTCATAAACTTAAGTTAAAAAGTACAACGTTACATTTTACAGGACCGGAATAAGGGTCTTCGCTATTTCTTTAAAAGTTCACAACATCGTAACTAACAGCTACACGGTAATTATAATCATAATAAAAAATAATTTTTGCAATATTAGACTTTAAACTTGATGAGAAAATCGCTTACCAGCTTCTAATTTTCGTTAGTATATCTGTCTGCAATTTTGTGTTTTAATTTTGGTAAAAAGTGAAAATTAAAACTTTGTTTTGTGGAATAGTGAACATTTGTGTTTAGTTCAGGTATAATCATGCCATTTCAATACTCAATCGAGGAGAAGCTTGAAATGCTTTTAATTTATGGCTAATGGGCTTTGAGCATCTTTTATAAAATAAACTTAATATTTACCTATTAAAAACTTATTTTATTTTTCTCACAAATTCCAGAATACGGGTCTGGCAACAACTAAAACGCCGTTCCCTTCAGTTTTATGGGTCGATCATCAGGTATTGTTACGTGGTAGACCGTATTATCCATTATTGGAAAGTCATAAATAAAAGTTATTTTCGTGCTTTATGTTAAATTTGATTTAACTCAAAAGGTAATAATTTTTTAACGAATCAAATTGCAATTAACAATGCTACGAATAATTTGACAAATTTTGAAATAAAAAACCAAACATGGAAATTTTACTCGAAACTCTTTGTTTTACTTTGTTGGCTTCAAATAAAAATGATTTGGAAAACTTGTAGCACTAATCGAAAGTGCAAACTTCAACTGATGTAACATGTAAATTGCATACTTTCCCCTCAATCTTTAATAGGTATTATGGCCGGGGCGGTAAAACTTAACTCACCCTGTACATTGCCATTTGAAAAAAAAAAGTTGACTGGCGCTTCGCATTGAAGTTAATGTGGGAAAAAATCCAAATTAATACTTTCTTGTAGTACTTACTCGAACAATCATTTATTTGTCTTTCTTCTGAAATCGGGCAATAAATAACTGAATTAGAGCGTTGGATGTTTTTTAGGAATCGGGTATCACAACCTAACTAACCTAAGATTAAAGCATGCAATTTACAAGCACAACGGAATTATTTCGCCACATTTCGTCGATATTTTTAATTTCACATGTTTGTCAGCCCTGGTCGGTCCTATGTTCACAATGGCAAGTCTCTTGCCCTCTTCGACCGCTTGCAAGATGATCCGATAGCCGGAGTACACCGACAAGCTTGACCCCAAGACCAACAGCGAATCCCCGTTCGAAACTGCGTCTCTAATGGTTTCAACTCGAGCCCTGGGCACATTATCGCCAAAAAAAACTATGTACGGCTTCAAAGCGCCACCACAATCCTCACAAAATGGAACATTGAAGTCGAGGATTTTCTCCGGAGCAATTTCAACGTCTCCATCGGGTCGAATCATGCTCGAAAATTCGTGCCAAGTTGGATTCAATCGTTTCAATAATTCCTGGATCGAGAATCGATCGTACGATTTCTGACAAACCAAGCACATAACCTTGAAAGCGGTTCCGTGCATTTCGATCACGTTTATACTGCAGGCTTTATGGTGCAAATTGTCTACGTTTTGAGTGACGATTGTGACTTCTTTGAAATCTTCAAGTTTTTTCAGGGCGAAGTGAGTTGAATTCGGCCGGCATTGAGAGAATCGTTCCCAACCCACGTAATTCCTGGCCCAGTATCTCTGTCGAATTGAGGGGAATTTCAGGAATTTTTGGTGCTCAATCGGCCTGTGGTTCGATCTGGCGTACAAACCCACCTCTTCTGACCGATAATCTGGAATGCCTGAAAAGAGATTTGTACCTGGTGGCAGTGGGAGATTCTAACCTGATTCGGTGGAAATTCCGGCTCCTGTGACGATTACGATTTTTTTGGAACTGTTTATAAAGTCCTTGAGGGCCCTTATGTCTCCTAGAGAAACTGGTAAATATTTTGGCACGAAATTGGCGACCATTTTTGTAAAAATTTGACAAGACACCTATCGGCGAATTTGGAAGTTGTGCATATGTGATTGAACGAAAATGTCGAATTTAGTAAAAGGGTTTTTAACATTAAAAACAGGTAAATACTAATTTAAATTGTAGAAAATAGTCGAATTAAGCGATCTGAATCGATCCATAAAGTTTCATTGCGATTTTGTAATAGAATTGCGACATAACCTCATTTTTTGTTTCATAATTTTATTAATAAAAGGGTTTTTAATGTTCAGATCAGACGAATTAATTAATTAAAAACAGTTTTAAATTGACCCATCAAGTTGTATCAATTCATTGCGATTTACTGCGTTTTTGTGACAGAACCTAATTTTTTGTTTCATAATTTTATTAATAAAAGGGTTTTTAATGTTCAGATCAGGCGCATTAATTAATTAAAAACAGTTTTAAATTAACCCATCAAGTTGTATCAATTCATTGAGATTTACTGCGTTTTTGTGACATAACCTAATTTTTTGTTTCATAACAGGTTCACAGTTATTGAGGCCATGTGGGGCCTTCACAAGTCACCGACACAAAAGCAACTGTGCTCCAAAAGGCGATTTCGTCTATGTAAATGACAAGGAACTGAGCATGGATATGCGCGAAATAACAGGTGAAATTAAATCTCCCTAATTCGCTTATTGAATCGATTGAACTGATTGTTTTGCAGACAGGGCGGCACAGAGCATATTCTGGACGGAATTGGTCCGAGGTCTCGGAGTTACGTTCGCCCACATTTTTAAAGAACCGGCCACCATTAATTATCCGTTCGAAAAGGGGCCTCTGAGTCCCCGATTCAGAGGAGAGCACGCTTTGAGGAGGTATCCGTCCGGGGAGGAACGTTGCATCGCCTGTAAGTTGTGCGAAGCCATCTGTCCGGCTCAGGCCATCACGATCGAGGCTGAGGAACGAGCGGACGGGTCGAGGAGGACCACTCGCTATGACATCGACATGACAAAGTGCATTTATTGCGGATTTTGCCAGGAGGCTTGTCCGGTCGATGCGATCGTCGAGGGGCCGAATTTCGAATTCTCGACGGAAACGCACGAGGAGTTGCTTTACAATAAAGAGAAGTTGTTGAACAACGGTGATAAGTGGGAGTCTGAGATCGCCAGCAACATCCAAGCGGATCATATGTATCGTTGAATAGAAAATTTGCGTGATTTCGGGTATAATGTTTTATTTAAAAAATATGCTAAGATAGTGAAAATAGCTATATGGTTTGGTTAAAACGTAATAAACCAGTTAAGTATTATTTTTAACAATTATTTCCCCTTGTTAGGATACCTATTCCAACGGTTTACGGTCTAATGTTCCTTTAAGGGGTTGCGTATGAAAGAATTGAAAAAACTGCTTTGTGTACCCCATTAAACAATTGGTTTCTTTCAACTCACATTGGTCTCAAATTGTTGGCTTTTTTTAAATTTTCTTAAATTAATTTTGGGGGTACATCACACCCAACTGAACAAGGAGTAAGAAAATTCTTCAAATTTAATTAAAACAAACTTATAAAATTTGAAAATTATGAACTGAACAAATTAGCGTCACTTTTTAAGTTACCAAGAAATGGTTGTAACAAAAGTTGTAGTTCTCACTAGTTTTTTTTTTTTTTGACATGTTAGAATCCACATTTTCATAAAGTGTGCTCAGGTAAAAAAAAAATCCATTTTCTTGTTTTCAAATGATTACAACAAGGGTTGAATCTTAAGAGTCGGTTTTCCTAGGTAAAACCATGTAAATTGCAGTGCACATTTTAATCAGGTAAATTTTTTTTCCCGTCTTATGTTAACAATTAAAAAAAAAAACAAGATGGGGCGACACTCACACTTTTGGTTTTATTTATTAAGCTACAAAAAAATGGTTATAAACAAAGTTGTAGGAATCGACAGGACTAACATTTTTACGTTCATAATTTTCTTCGAATCTCAAACCGTTTTTAAATTACGGTCGATTTAAAGTTTTGAAATTGAAAATCGTTGCTAAAATTGCCGGAATAATTGAATTCTAAGTGTGAAACTTAATTGGAATGTGGTCGTTAACAAAATTAATAACAACAATTTCACAATGAAAACATTTTACCAATCAACAAAATTCCTAAAAATTTAGCAATGTTCCAGGCAACCGAATAGTCAGGCGCGTCTTGCAAGTTGCAAACCCATCGACTCATTTTACAACGCCCAAAAATGTCACATTGTAAGTAAACCAAATTCGATTGTTCCAAATGCGTCACAAAAAAAAACGACCCATCAAATTTTGCAACGACCAAACCAGCCAGGAATTTCACAAACAGCCGCAACGTGGAAAGATCTCGCTCCTAAAAAATGTAACCATGAATTTGTGTGTGAGTGCGTATCATTTCTCTAGATTCCTCTCAATTTCGCAACGTTTGCCAAACGGCGCCGTTCAAGTGAAATCGCTCGAACGAGAAAAACAATCGGACGCGCAGTGCACTGATCTTGACATAAATATTTCAGAAGACGGCAACAATTTCGATTTCAATGAAACCTGTTGCGTAAGGTTTCTTTCTCGCGGTTACGTGGGATTGTGTTTTTTTTGTTGCGAAGATGAGAGAACCTGATTCACTCGCCCGAAATGGAATTCCCTTATTGCCGCCGGAGCGAGGAGTTGTTAGGAAACGTCGGTGCATCCGGTTCGCTGTTGATTTCGAGCGCAAAAAATCTGGAGAAAAAAAAAATTCTTGCCATTGTCGGATCGGCGATCGATTCGTGTGTGTGCATCACGTTTCGAGGAATAACCCGCACATCATAACCCTAATCACATCTTGTAACGCAGTTTAATTATACAGGGTGTTTAAATTGGTTAGGAAACACAATTGAAGACAAACAAAAATAATCACCCTGTATAATACATTAGCTAACTCTTTTTGATTAAAATTGTCCGGAAAATGTTTTTTTAAAACTCAAATCGAATGATATATGTTTGCAGATTTCTTGCATTCAGGGATTTTTTTTAACCACCGTACTACCAACTTAAAAATACCAATAATAAAAAATCTAACTTACAACAAAATCTACAATTTTTATTGAAATTATTTTGTCATAGCTTGAAAACTTTAACTAATTCTTGTAGCGTTTAATTTTCGAATTTTCTTAAACCGCTTGATTTGCGCATTTTACATTAGAAATATCGGATTGACGTCGATTGTAAAAGGATGTTTACCTTCATCGAAATTATCTAACCGATGAAATGGGCAATATTTTACACTTGCGGCAGGAACACCCAATCGGCATGAAAAGAAATATGAATACAATAGGTTCTGCAGGCGACGTCCCACTTAAGGTCAGAGTTGGAGGCTTGGAAGGAATGCTCATTCAAATAAAATCAATATCAATGATAGGAATTAAAATCAAATAAAATTCGAATTAGTCGAGTGATTCACGAAAACCTTGAGTTCGATAATAATTTGCAACTTATTCACGAATTGGCGTGTGGTAACTATTTTATTACGATTCGGTTTTCACAACAATTTCTTTTGGAAACTGCACAATTTTGCACAATTTAACGAAAAACAAACTATGTTTGTATGGGGTGCGTATTATACTCAAGTAATCAAAAATGTCGGTGGATTTCGGGCTAAATCAAGGGTGCGTGTTATATTCAAGATTTTACGGTGACTTTGTTCCGATTTTTTTATGGTAATACTTCTCTCGATGACTTCATGTTATCCTAAACGGCTTGATCCTGTTCAGTCTTCTTGGTAATATCGTGTTTTACGCCACTTGACAACATCACATTTCAAGAAAACACTTCTCGGGAAATTACTGGAAAAATTATTAAATAATTTATTTGTTTTTTTTTAAATGAGAATTGACGTTGTCACAATTCAATTGAACAAATAATATTTACATTAAATTTTAATTGCGATTTATTATAAGGTATTGTATTTTCATAAGCAACCCTACAAAGAAACAAGACCTATTCTATGCCGCTGTATTGATAAGTTAATAAATTTTATGTTAAAAACAGTGCAAACAGGAATTAAAAAGTTAGATTTAATTTCATTCATATTCTCTTTTAAAAATTATGTTTTTTGAGATTTTTAATTTTTATATTCTTTCGATTGTACTTTTAAAAACTGTGCTTTTTGAGATTTTTAATTATTATATTCTTTTGATTGTACTTTTAAAAACTATGTTTTTTTGAGATTTTAAATTTTTATGTACTTTTGATTGTACTTTTACCTTAAATTCTTGAGAACCTTTTCGGTCGAGATTAAATGGGGCTTTGTGAATGTATACCGCTTGATCTTATTTTCTGGACACGCGCATAGACTCAGAGACAAGTAAAATGCCAAAACTGAAAAAATTGAAACAAATCACTTTCAACACTTATTGTTAGGTATAAAATGAACGGGATGAGTTATCGGTGATAAACGCTCTTCGATAATTGCATAATTACCGCTCTGTTAACCCTGACATTTTTGAGTCACGGCGAAAAACTTAGAAAACAGTCAGAACATAAAGTGCACCCGCGCCCCCTCACATAACTTCCATCATTTCATTATTAATTTGGACAAGTTAGAATTGGCCATTAATTACAAAAACACTTAAGGAAGTTGCACTTTTTCGGATTTCATGATAAACAATTTAATTAGCTGTGCATAATTATTTAAAATTTATTGAACCTAATTTAAGATCTTTTCCTCGCTTTTCGTCCGTAGAAGGTCGATTGCATCAAAATACCGAAAAAAGAGCATCTTCTTGTGAATAACAAGCCACTAATCGCCAGAGAAAGTAACCAGTTTGTAATGTATTGGGAAAAAAACTGACGCAAATATTGGACAGATGAAAACAAGCCAGAATCCTGGTAGCCGAGTCCTTGCCGGCAGTTCCTACTGAAAAACGTTATTATTCAAAACTATGCTGATTTAATTATTTTATTTTATTTATTGCGCCGAGTTGAAAATAATTTAACCAATCGCCTTTTTATCTCAAGAAATTTTTATTGAGAAATTCAATTAATCCAATCAATTAAAAATCAATTAGTTGAAGGTTCAAGCTTTTTGTGATGATACAGACTCACTTTCATCGAGTACATCATTTGTTTTCGTTTTCAATATTTTTTTTCGCTGTTACTCACTATGGATAACGTTACGCGTGCAGTACAACATTTTATCCAACTATTCTTAAATAAAATCAAAAATAAAATGGTGTAAAGTTTTTAATTATTTCTTTTTCAATAACACGACTTATTTTTTTATTTAATAATTATGTATTACACCGTGTGTTTTGTTTTTTTAATTGAACATACAATGTTCAATTATAAAAATATTATTGTCAGTACCAACATGTATTCGAAAGGGAAAAAAAAGAAAAATCAGTCTCTTCTACTGTTCTAACGTATTAACATTACAAGTTAATAATACATAACCTAAAATGAGTTGAGATGAGGGTATGCTTGGTTGCATTCATTGAGTCCAAGATCTTATTGTAAATTTAATATTCAAAATTTTTTCCAAAGATGAAATAACAATATTATCTAATTCAAAACACTCATTTTTAAATTTCCAAAAAGGACAACATCTAAGATTATAAGTGAAATTAGGTATCCAAAAACAATGGCGGATTAAAAATAAACTAATATGAGGATTAATTTTACACAAATTTGAAGAAAGTAAAGAGAATGAATCAATTTTTTTAGAATGTACAGTAGAACTTCGATTATTCGAACCTCGATTATCCGAATTTTCGATTATCCAAATTGAAAATTTTTTTCGCCATCAAATTAAAATTGTAGCTCAATGTAGCGATCGAAATTACAACACAAGTTATGTACACTATTTTTATTATTAATTCGAATTTATTTACAACTGAAACTAACACACAAATGCACTATGGAACATCAGGGAGTGGATTCCGACCCAAGAACATACAAGTGAAGATATTATGCAGTTCAGCAATCGTATAATGTCAGAGGATGGTAGCTCAAGCCGTAAATTTATGAAAAACTCACAAAATGAAAACGTCGAAGAGTATCTCTTCATATGGTTCACGCAATTTTTTGGTCAGCCAATTTTGTGTAAAAAGGCGATATTTTTCAATACAAAATTAAACGGGGATCCAAATTTTAAAGCAAGTTTGGGTTGGCTCGAAAAATTTAAAAAGCGACATGGTACCAGAGAGCTGGAAATACATGAGGAAAAGCTTTCTGCTGACATACCTTTGTAGACTCCTTAAAGGTGTTTCTGGAAGAAGCAGGGTACGATGAAGAGTTTATTTATAATGCTGATGAGACCGGTTTAAATTGGAAACAACTTCCCAGGATTAAGGCGTGAAATTACTGCACCAAGGGTACAAAATTAGCAAAGAACGTCTGACCATAATGGTTTGTGCTAATTCAACAGGCAGACACAGACTCCCACTGTTTCTTATTGGGAAATCGAAGATGCTTTAAAAATATAAAATCTCATCCAGTTTTATATGATCATCAGAAAAGGGTATGGATGAGTGGTGAAATTTTTAAACGATGGTATGAAAACAGTTTATTCCAGAAGTCAAATATTTTCAAAATTCTATAGATAAGAGAGGAAAAGTATTGTTATTACTCGACAATGCACCGTCGCATCCGTCAATAGAATGTTTAAATCAGATTGATGAAATGTTTACGGTAAAATTTCTTTCACTTAATCTGTAATACAACCAATGGATCAGGGAGTAATAGCAACATTAAAGCGCTTATACAGTGAGGACGCGTAGGTTGGAATAAATTCATTTAAAATTCATGGGTTTGGTTTTTGGAAAAACGCTCGGACACGTCGATTTTTGTTTTTAAAACGATATTTATAATTTTACGATCGTCTTTTGTTTTCGCACTATGACGTTATCAATAATTTTTTTAAATTGCACCCTATATTTTTGTTCACGAATTTGGATGCAGCACATTTTTCTGAGTACAGAAATGTCAAATTCGTATGACCTTGAAGAGGAAAGTTTTCGAAATAATCAGTCCTAAAGTTTCAGAAATGTATGATAAAATTATTAGAGTAGACCACTAATAATATCATCAAGGAAGCGCTGGAAATCGAGCAAAACATTCAATTGCGTGTTTATTTTTTCGGTTTATTGAAGTAGACTTTAGATTTCAGATAACCCCATAGATAAAAAATTAATGGGGTTAAATCTGAAGACCTAGCTGGCCATTCGATAAAACCTCTCCTTCCGATCCATCTATTTGAGAAAATATTATGAAGGTATTCTCGTACTGTTCTCGAATAGTCTGGGGGCGCTCCATCCTGTTGGAACCATATTGAATCTGCCGGTATATTTGGGTTTTCATTATTCAGGTAGAGCGCACTTACACTGGGTATTATGTCATTTTGTAGTAAGTCTAAATATTTTTCAAAATTAAGTGTTCCTCAACAAAAAGGGACCCACAATTGAGGTATCCACAATTCCGGCCCAAACGTTTACTTTCTGAGGGAATTGTGTATGACTTTCCATTCTCCAATGTGGGTTTTCTGGTGCCCAATATCGAAAATTTTGCTTGTATACCGAACCATTCAAACAAAATGTTGCCTCGTCAGAAAAAACTATCTTACGTAAAAATTCCGGGTTGGCATTGCATCTGTCCATCATTATTTCGCAAAATTCTGCGGTCGAGATCGTCTTCAATAAGTTCCTCAACAAAATGTACTTTGCATGGGTGCCATTTGTTCTTGTGTAAATATTTTAGAACAGAAGATTTACTTAGTGACTGTTCTGCAGCTACTTGTCGACTTGATTTGTGAGTATTTTCTTGTAAATCGAGCAAAACATTCAATTGTGTGCTTTCTGGAAATGTAACATAGTTGGTTTTGTAATTGTCTGTTACGTGGCCAAAGTCTCTAAACTTTTTCTCCACCTTACTAACTACTGATTGTGTAATAGGCTTCTCCGGGTACTTATCATTGAACAATTCGCAAACTTCAGCTTGTGTTCGAGTATTATCGTCATATCCTACCATCATCAACATTTCTATTCGTTGTTTCTCAGTTAAACGCGCCATTCTTCAAGCTTTGAAACTGTACAAATCAAAAAAACAAAATAAACACACAATTGAATGTTTTGCTCGATTTCCAGCGCTTCCTTGATGATATTATTAGTGGTCTACTCTAACAATTTTATCATAAAGTTTTTAAACTTTAGGAACTCCTCGTCAGAGATGATGTGATATCAGATTCTGACGAAGATTGAAGGTTAAAGGTTGTGTGATTGAGAGAATGAATGTATATGAGGTATTTTGAATAATTTTTTCTTTTTTCGATCTGTTTGAAATTTTTTAGAAACGTCAAAATTTACCAATTGAAGATTTTTGTAATTTTTTGCTCGTGAAGCGTTTATAGTAATTATTAGGAGCAAATAAGTTTCATTTAATTTTCGTAAAGTCGCGAGACGGATTCCATCAGTTTATTTGTAAAGTTACGGCGAAAAATGTAAAAATTTTAGAAACGTCAAAAAAATTATTCAATATACTACTTTGATTTTGATAGTAAAAATTCTAAGCCTCCTAGGTTTAAAATTTTTAATTATTTATTTATTTCTTTTAATTATTTTTTGAATCATATTTAACCAATCTTATTGAGTCATTTAGGTTGTAACGAACATCACAATTAAAGATGCAAGTTCATGTGAAGCCTTGACAACCAGAGGGTCCATTACCAAGGGGAGTCAAGGGATGCCTTCTTCACAATTCAATCTAAGATGATCAAAGAGGGATAGAGTGATAGAGAGTGTGAATGATAGGTAAAGGAGGAAGAAGATGAAATGAGTAAAAGTGTGTGTGAAAGCAAACTAATAAGAGGCAATTTTTGATGATAGAGGGAGAGAGTGATAGAGAGAGAATGATAGGTAAAAGGGAAAGAAAACGAAAGGTGAAAAAGTGTGAGTGAAAGCTTACCAAAAGATGTGATCTAATGATAAGATGTAAATGGAACTAAACAGTCACTCATCTCGAAGTAATACTTGACGTAATGTTAATGTGGTTCCCGTGGTGAGGAAGACGTATGGGGGAGGAAGTTAGTAGTCACACAGGTTACCTCCTCTTAACAAAAAAAAAAAAAAAAAAAAAAAAAAAAACTGATTATTTCGAAAACTTTCCTCTTCAAGGTCATACAAATTTGACATTTCTGTACTCAGAAAAATGCGCTGCATCCAAATTCGTGAACAAAAATATAGAGTACAATTTTAAAAAATTATTGATGACGTCATAGTGCGAAAACAAAAGACGATCTTAAAATTATAAATATCAAGAAAGATGCAGCTTTAAAAACAAAAATCGACCTGTTCGAGCGTTTTTCCAAAAACCAAACTCATGAATTTTAAATGAATTTATTCCAACCCACGCGTCCTCACTGTATAGAAAACAGATACTTCGAAGACTGTTAGCAGATGAAAATAATGAAGACTCCATTATCAGCTTCCAGAAGAAAATCAATTTAAAGGACTGTTGCTACATGGCAGTAGAGAGTGGGAATTCTATAGATGGGTTAACAATAAAAAAATCATGGGACAAACTTCTGAAAAGACCGGTAGTGAGTTTCAGTAATAGTAATGCAGATCTCGTTGGTATCGAATATCACAAATTCCAATATGTACCGAATGCGACAAAGAAGATGTCATGGAGTGGTTAAATTGTGATGCCAACGATCCTGGATTCCAAATTTTTAATGAGGAGGAAATCATTAATAAAAGAAGAAGAAGAAGAAGAAGAAGACAATGAGGAAATTGCCGAGGAGGAAGAGGAAAATAATCGACCTAAGGATTCTGAAGCTTTTCAGTGCTCAGGTATCGCCATGAAGTGGTTTGAAAGACAGGAAGAATGTAACCAAACACAACTTCCTCAAAAGTATACGAGATTTGGCGGCTTCTAAAAGAAGAGCTAATTTTAAGCAAAAATCAATCATTGATTATTTTAATTCGCAGTAATTACGTATTTTAATAAAAATATTTACACAATGTAGATACATTTTTCTTTCTCCTTTTGATTATCTTTTATTTTTTTCTCGATTAACCGCACTACCCTCATCCCCAATTAGTTCGGATACTAATACTGTATTATACTTTTCTTCTTTTTACGACGCTTGGTTGATCATAAAAAAACTAATATCACCATCGATGACATAAACAAAACTTTAAGATAACAGTTTCATATTTAAGACCAATTTCGTGAGTGACCCTGTATATTGAAAAAACACAATTTTCCTAAACATTACAACGTAGTTCGACTGTAGCCACAGTCCCATTCACCCGATTGCATTGGAGTCTCGAAAAGTTCAGATCCGTTGCTCACAAAAATGTTTTTTAGTCATCAGGCGTGCAACAAGAATGACTCCAAGCGTTGCCCAACACCGAAAAATCCTTGATCATTGCCCAAATCATGCGACCCAATTAATCGCACACCCGAACCCACGACTCCTCCATTGTTGCCCGAGTGTACGCGCGCGGGTTACGAAACGGCGACCCTGACCTTAAAATCCCAATTTTCTCAAAAACGGGTTATCTCTGCACTTGCAGGACCGGCCTTGGCGCGACGGGCCTCCGACGACGCAACGACTCAGGAGGACTCCCAGGCGAAATTCGCCACCCGCCACTGACGTCACGCGATGTTTCTCAAAACGAAAAGAAAAAAAACCGATATGCAAAATCGGGGGAGGGGGGATGCGATCGAATGTGTGTGCGAACAACACGAAGATGTGCGCCACTATAAAAGTGATGTCAAGACCGTGACTCGTCTCAGTGTTCAGTGCTTTGCGTCCGTATTTTTTTGTGGGAGACGCGGTGATACAACTGTAAGTACCTCTGCTCTTGTGTTGTAAGCTCACACGTGTGGATTTGGGAAAAATGTTTTGAGCATCCGGGTTCCGTGATTACTTGCGCAAACAAGGGATGAGCTGTGTATTAAGGTTATCGAAGGTGTCATCGGTCTAATTTTTGCGGCATGCAACGGCAAGGTTATTACTCGGCTGCGGTTAGAATTTCGTTTTTTTATCAGCGAGACTTGCGGTGATAGGTCGAGGTTTGTGGAGGTTCGTCGCTTGATCGGCCTCAACAGTCTCTTTTTCAAATTTTGTCGTTTCTGAAGTACCAAATAAATTTTTCTAATGGAAAACGTCGGCGGTGCGTTTTGTTAGTGCAATTTTAATTGAAAATATTTTTTGAAATTAATTTTGAATTTTAAAAAAAAATTATTTTGACTTTTTTCTCAAATTTGTAAAAATAAAATTATGATATTCAAATTTATGATTGGGAGTTATTTATTATTTTCGTTGAAATTGAAATTTTGGTTGTTTATTTTTGTAAATTTGCGAAGGTAGGTCGAGATTTGTTGAGGTTCGTCGTCTGATCGGCCTCAACGGTCTCTTTTTCAAATTTTGTCGTTTCTGAAGTACCAAATAATTTTTTCTAATGGAAAATGTTGGTAGTGCGTTTGTTTAGTGCAATTTTAATTGAAAGTATTTTAAAAAATTAAATTTGAATTAAAAAAAAAATTAATTTTGATTTTTTCTCAAAAATGTAAAAATAAAATTATGATAATTCAAATTTATGATTGGGGGTTATTTATTATTTTCGTTGAAATTGAGATTTTGATTGTTTATTTTTGTAAATTTGTGATAGGTCGAGATTTGTTGAAGTTCGTCGCCTTGTTGGCCTCAACAGTCTCTTTTTCAAATTTTGTCGTTTCTGAAGTACCAAATAATTTTTTTAAATGGAAAACGTTGATAGAGCGTTTTCTTAGTGCAATTTTAATCGAAAATATTTAAAAAAATTAATTTTGAATTTTTTCTCAAAATTGTGAAAATAAAATTATGATAATTCAAATTTACAAATAGGGGTTGTTTATAATTTTCGTTGAAATTAAAATTTTGATTGTTTATTTTTTTTCAAATTTTGTCGTTTCTGAAGTACCAAATAACTTTTTCTAATAGAAGACGTTGATAATGCGCTGTCTTAGTGCAATTTTAATTGAAAATATTTTTTAAAAATTAATTTTGGATTTTTTTTTCAAGTAAAAATAAAATTAAAATAACTTAAATTTACAAATGGGGGTTATTTATAATTTCCGTTGAAATTAAGATTTTGATTGTTTATTTTTGTAAATTTGTGATTTATGAAGAACTAAATAAAATTTTCTTAATGGAAAATGAGTTTTTAGTACAATTTTAATTAAAAATACTTTTTAAAAATTAATTTAAAATTTCATTTCATCACAAAATTGCGAAAATAAAATTAAAATACTACAAATTTACAAATTTAGGTTACAATTCTCGTTATAATTAAAATTTTGATTGTTTATTTCTAAAATTTGCGGAGATAGGTCGAATTTTATTCAGATTCGTCGCTTGATCGACTGTTGTAATTTTTTTCCAATTTTGGGCGTTTTTAGCACTGAAATGCGATTTTAAGCAAAACCATCAATCTAAATAAAAACATTTTTTCTTCATTGAAAAATAATTATAATGTAATAAAATGCTGAAAGGTATAAATAAAATGTGATTTTCAATATTTGAGGTTTATTGGTTGAAGTATGTTATTTACAATTTTCAAATTTCAAATTAAATGAATAGAAATGCTATTTTAATAAAAAGGTTAGCAAACAAATTTTAACAAAATTGAGAGAAAATTTTGTAATAAAATTTACTTTTCGAAAACCAAGTTAGTGACAACCTGGAGACACAAAAAATAATAAAATGTTCAAGAAAGCAGTAAAACCAAAACAAAAATTTCAATTTTGATCTGTGAGATTTGAGGCGGTAGGTCGAGGGTCCTTAAGGCTCGTTGCTTGATCGACTGTTCTAATTTTTTCCAATGTTGGGCGTTTTTAGCATTGAAATGCGATTTTAGGCAAAACAATCAATCTAAATAAAAACATTTTCTTCATTGAAAATTAATAAAATAAAATTTGATTTTTAATTTTTACAATTACTACAAATTGAAAATTATAACATAGTGCTTGATCTAAGTTTCTTTTCGTTTTAGAATTTTTTGCTGAAATTAAACCTTTCAAGCCCGTAATTATCCGTCGAAGACAAAATACAAAAATCAAATTTAAAAATATTTTGGTAATTATTCAAAAAACGACCGAAGCTTGTTCGACAAGTCTGGACTTATTTGGTCTTGTTAGCTTTTTATAGACAATGCCATCAAATCCGAGTTCGTTGCTGCGGTGTCGGTTAGTGCACTTTTTTCCCGCTAGGAATGTGAAATGTTTTTTGCTCGTCGCGGATTGCGATTATTTATTTTTTTAATAAATTCGGATATGAGACGTTTTCAGGGTTAGTCGGTTGTTAAATTTATGGTTTTCATAATGCGCCTTTAAATGTGAAATATGAAACATGTTTTTTCGGTTTATGTTTATTTAGTAAATGACACCGAGTGGATTCTTTGTGGGTCCGTTGCTCAACTGGCTGTTGTAAGCCTCGTTCAACTTTCAAAAATTTTATTTATTTTTTAGAGACGATTTTGAAACGTCCCGAAAAATACAGAGCGCGGCAGTAAACAGACTCGACTTGACTGGAATTTTTTGCGATTAGAGTTTCTGATGTGAAAATTACTGCTGAAATTTGTTGCTGGTTGATAATTTTGTTTGCACTTTTTATTCGAAGCTCAAAATTAAATTATTTCGACCTTTTGAATCACTTTACTTTATTAGAAAAGGTTTTGCATAATTTTTTATAGCCCAGAAAAGTAATTACAAGGTAAAAAATACATACAGGGTGAGTCTGCTAAGTGGCGCCCTCTCGATCTGTTCCGATAACGGCTTGAAGAAAAAATTTTAAAAATAGTCGACGATTTAAGATCAAATATCCAATAAAATGATGCAACGATTTTTTTCCTAGCGTTGCAGGTGCGACGCAACTAAATGTCAACTTTACTTTTTTTAACATTTTACCCGGTCACATTTTTTTTTTAATGAGTTGAAATGGCAATATTTTACTGATGTGTTGCTAGAATAAATAACTGCATAATATATATTTTAACATAATTTAAATTGATTGAGACTAGAATATTAACAAAAAATTACTTTCATGAATATTGCAAAAAGTTGACGTTCGATTGTTTTTTTGCTTGCGCCATTGTAATCAGTGGAAAAAACGCCAATTCTTTGCCAATTTAACCGACTATGTAGCTCCAATAATAACAAAGTTACCAATGATAAACACTTAATATACAGGGTTGGGATAAAGTATGGAACCAATGAAATATCTTGAAAACGGACGAAACGATATTGATGAAATTTTGCAGGTTAGTGCAGTGACTCACAGCACATCTGATGACTGTTTTTTATTGTCGCTGTATTTTCGGTTTAACCGAAAATATGTTTAAATGAAACACCCTATATATCTAAGCAGTGTACAATTAAAAACAAGATAAAAGAATTATTTACTGTTACCAATTTCGGTGAACACACTGTATAGTTGTCCAGCCAAACCTTGCTAGTTAAGATTCATTTACGACAAAATAAGTTAAAAAAAACAGCAGGTAATAATTTTTTATTAGTTTTCGATACAAATGGCAACCTTTTAACCTTCCAGTAGTCGCACCTTTTTTGAGACACTAGTAATCGCAGCGTAGTGAGACTACGCAAAAGAAAATTCTATAGTTTTTTGAAATTTTAAGTTAAAATTGGTAACAAATTATAGCCTTTTCAAGTGTATTATTAAGTTGTTATGCCACAAACATTAAAAAAAAAGTTTTGAGTAGAAAAATTTTCAAAAAACTTTATTGAATACTTCCCGTAACACAAAATTTTAATAATTTTACTAGATATTGTACAAAATAAATACTGAAAACTTTTTATTTTACTGGTTCTCTTGTGGACCATTGAACAAGCTAATTTTAACTTAAACTTTAACTTAAACTTTGGTGTACATGTCGCAGCCATATTGTAGAATCCGCCGCAATATGAAGCGGCTAGCCACTTTACAAAGCAGCTCTGTTTTGTAAAACGGCTAATTAACGTTTAGGCAGATTGTTTAGCCGGAATGTTGACTATGTGTAATGTAGGGCGACAATCAGTCATATTGTAGATGTCGGCGAGGAATTGTAAATTCAGTCGTTTTCTAAATGATTGGGGAGATTGTAAAATATAGAATGAACAGAGAATTTTTACAATTTGACTGAAAATTTTAGGTGTTTTGTAAATCGCTGAATAACTCTGTCCGTTTGAGAAAGGAAGAATTGTTAGACAATTTATAAAAGAAAACCTTTTAAATTGAGTTTCTTATAGTTATGACTTTATACTTGTCATAGCTACAAGGAAAGGTTTTCTTTATTTAAAGTCCCTTTTCGCCGTTTTATAAATCGGCGACCCGTCATTTTGTTGCGTTAGAGAACGCGAAACGTCGTTACAGTAAGGCTGACCAACGTTTAGCCGTATTACAACCCGCCTAAACGTTAACCAGCCGATTTACAAAGCCGAGCCGTTTTATAATGCGGCTAGTCGGTTTGTATTATAGCGAATTCTACAATCCGTCTGCGACATCTATAACCCAACCCAAAAGTGAATATTTTGAACAAACCAATATTAACTTGACGATTTGTCAAACAACTTCAAAATTTACAATAAATTAATGTTTTTTTTTAATATGAAAAAACGTACGCTGCCATTTTGTGCAGTTTTTCCACACAACTTGGCTTCGTGCTTGAAATTAGCAACCACACACTTTGTAAATTATTGGCCAGTGCACTTGTATCGAAAATGATTATTGCAGATTTACCTTGGGCTGTTGTAAACAGAAAATGTCAAAATGTATAGAAAGATTTGCCCAAGACGTCAATAGTCGCTGCGGAGTCTCACTCCGCAATATGCAAAAGAAGCAAAAATAATGCAACTCTGATATTGTTTCACTAACATTTAGACAATAAATTAGGAAAATACTGAAAACGTCCGTTCGAGAGAATGGGAAATTCCTTGGAAAATCAAAAAAACATAGTCGCGCGACTACTGGAAGGTTAATGTTACCAAACAATAATTATAAATCATTTGCCAATGCTAAAAAATGACAGTTCCAATGGCCACCGCATTTTGTCAACACTTTTCTGAGATTGCAACCAAATGTTTAAAAATGGCCGCCACCAACAAAAACAAAAACCCCAAATTCACAAATTGAGCAAAAACGTTGAACTATTTGTTATTTCGGAAGTGCAGAAAGGCCAATAACGCAAAAACAGGCGAGAAATACCTGGCCATGCGTTGCACCCGCGCGGCCTTCGCGTCTCCCCCTTTATTACACCAAACCATAATCTTCCTCGAAACTGAACTTATCCAAAAACAAATCGTTGCATAACCAGGAAAAACGTGTTCTATCAATTTTTCCATTTGCATGCGGAAAAAACGATTTCCGGGTTCGTCTGCGCATCCTGATTTGAAAGTATAATTCACAAACGTCCAAACGTGGAAAGGAATTCGGTTGTTTGTGCGATACCAGTTTCTGAACACAGTCGCTTACTTAAGTGACATTAAAATTGCGCGACGCTAAGTGCTTGTCGCTCCTTTAATTATTCGAATAAATAACGCTCCGCGTCTCTGCGGTTTAACTAATCGCTAAATCAGGAGATTGGTGCGATACTGGTTTTGCAGTGAATCAATGCTTTTTCGCAATGTTTGAGGCAACTTTGCACTTAAGTGCAGCGCGACGAAAAAAATTACACCGAATTTATGGCAAAAATGTGGGCGCAAAAAAAAGAATAGCTCGTAAATCACGGCCCACGGCGCGAGGTATGCGTTTGCAAGGTTTCGGATTACCCATCAGGCGAGATAACTAAAAAAACAGCAGGTGTTGAGGAATTATGGTTGGAATTAATTCGAAAATTTTCGATTGACGTCACACGCGCAACGCTGGATAAAAAATTTTTAGCCAATTTTATTGGATATTTATCCTGATATTAACATACAAATTTTCAAATTTTTATTTTAAACCATTACGAAGATAGATGGGGGGTGCCGACTTTAGCACTCACCCTGTATACATTAAAAAATTTTTTTTTTTTTTTAAACGTTGGTAATAATTAAATTAATTTTATCATTTTACAATGCGACTTGAATAAGAAATTATTAAATTTTCTTAATTTGTCCAAAGTGACGATTCAGGAAAACTAACTTTTCGATTGCATAAGTGAAAGTCTTAATTATTCAGATTTGAGACGGGCAAATATTTCTGAAATCAAAAATTAACTAAATCCAGCAGGTACACTTAACCCATTAAGTACCAGCGTCCTATTTATAGGACAGGCGATGTAATTTTTTTTTTTAACTAAAATTTGTTCAAATTTTACCCAACTTTTACAGTAATTAGTTAATACATCACTATACTGTAGTGTATTTTTTTGTCGTGTCAGTTTTGTTATAGTTTATGAACAAAAAAATATTGAACTTGGCGCAATTTTCTTTGATGTGCATCAATGTAAACATTTACGAATATTTGTTTTTTCATTTTATTACTATTATTATTATATAAAAAGGTTACCTCATCTATTAGTAAAGTGTTTAGACTATACATCTTCAAAACACTTGTGTTTTTGCTGATCTACTATGATCGTCATATAAATATGACACTGGGACACTATTAAAACACTCGCTTAAAAGTACATCGCGGTCTGTACTGCATTAGTGCTGTTTTACAGCAAAATATTATTACCAGGTATTATTTTGTTACAGTGGTATATTATTTACGTTAAGTAGCTGTCTAATTTAAAATTTACACTGTTTTTTTCCTGCAAATATTTTCGAATATTTGTTGCAAGCGGATACTTTTTTCAATTTACGACATTATTTTTGTTGAAAAACGTGTCTCATCTATTAGTACCATGTTTATACTATAAAAATCTTTAAAAACTTTATCTTTTGCTACGATTGTATATTATTTACCTAATTTGAACATTACTGGAGTGAAGAGGACTTGGTGTAGATATTATTACTGTGTGCCAAGAAATTAATATCTAATAATAAAACGATTCAAATTTAGACCTTTGATTGAAATGGTCAATAATGAATTTAAAAAATACGGAATTTTTGAAAAATCTTTATCGGTTGATGAAATGATCAAACATACTAAAGCAATTTATACGTGCAAAACTTATTCGTTTCGTGTATAAATTCAGGGTTCTCTGTGGCAATGGAGGATATTGTTACAATTTTCACTTATACAGGGTATTTCCGAAACACGCGAAAAAAATTCAGGCGGTTATTCCTTGGGTTATTTAAAGATTTTTTTGTCCTTTGATGATTTTCAGAAAAACTCTTTTTGAAGGTTTGAATAATTTTAAAATTATTGTTTTCTATGGGCCATTTGAAGATATTAGTGTACACTACTAAAGTCGAAAATGAAGAAGATATGAAAAATTGATGAGTGTAATGCAATAAGAAACAACCCTGTTTTTGAAAGAGTTGGGGCGGCGGTCAATGAGGAGATTAGATGAATGCATAGTAGTTGGTAGTAATTTTCAGTAGTTTTTGTAGATTAAGAATCTTTATAGGTAATATGAACTTATAAATGATTTTTTACTGAAATTTTTTTATCGCCTTAAATCTTCGAAAAAATGCGTTTTTTCGAAAATCGTCAAAGGGCAAAATAATCTTCAGATAACCCAAGGAATAACCACCTGAATTTTTGCCGCATGTTTAGGAAACACCCTGTATACTACTAGTAGAGATTTGCTAATTCATATACAACAATTTGGTTTTCGAGCGACATGAACTTTGTATAAAATGTAATGTGACCCTATGTCAAAAGTGTCTCGGTACAATATCATACTAAATAAACGTACCATTTATTATTGCTTTTCATAATTCATAAATTTAAAAAAAAAAAAAAATTGGTTTTTGCCATTTTTAGCCTTAACTACGTTTAAAACAAATTTATGAAAAAATTTCAAAATTTTCAAAAAATAATCATTTGGGATTTGACGGCTTAAGGACAAAACAAATCATCCGATTGTTTTGAAACCTTAAAAAAATCTTGAAAATTACATCTGAGGTCAACACATAAAATAATAGAGTCGTTAACACCTTTCCGGCATCGTATTCATATACGCACACGTCAGATCATCTCTCTGTAAACAGATCATTCATATTTAAGGCCGCCTTCCCGAATGACAGCATCACGGCTCATCCTTCAGGAAATGACACGTGGCAATGACCTTTTCAAAGCGCCACTAATTAACTTGAAATGTTACATTGTAACGTGCACAATCTGTTGACGGTTACACCTAGTTACAGTAACTACAAAATTGCCATGATTATAGCACTCAGAGTGCTATTGTTCGTTAAACAATATTGATGAAAAGATACAAAATCATAAACCAAGTCTCACAAATATATTTGGGTCCAATTTACTGAGTTCTGCAACTCTCGGAATTACATTTCGTTCGAAAAAGTATAAAATTGTTCATTCGTGGTATAATCTGACGAATACAATTCGTGGAATCGTGATTATTGATAATCGCATGAATTGATGCACTCAACATCTTGTCAAATAATTTCACTCGTTTTTCGGACTCGTGAAATTAATTTTTGACAACATGTTTCGTGTCCCAGATCATGAGATAATCGATAATCTCAATGACACTTGTTGTATTGTAAGTATATGAGGAGCTTAAATTCAGAAGTGATATCCAAAATATTTTAAATTCAAAAGGAATTTTATCCTAGTTACCTTTTACTTTAATGGTATTTTGTTTTAACAGCTTTCTGAAAGCGATGTTAACAATATCTCCAGTTAAATGTCCCCGGTTACCATGGTTACCAATGCTCGCAACAATCGTAACCATGATAATACAGTGAAATCTCTCTTGAGCGAGCACTTTTATGGGAGAACATTGAAACCAAATGTCACATTTGTTGAATATGTAATTTATAGGTATTCAAGACAATACCTTCATTGCTTTGAAATCACCTAGATTTTTAAAGAATTTTTGTAAATTTTTTACCATGCCAACGGCTTGTTGATAATTTACTACATTATTAATTTATGATTCTTCATCTGATTCATCAGAAACCTCCTCAGTTTGTACTTGCATTGTATAATTGCCAGAAAGTGTCATATACGTCCTCTGTTATTAAATTGAAGTCCATATTAACCCTAGGGTACCAACGATCTTCAATTTGACGACTTGCTTGCATACAATAAGCGACTTTAGTTGATACGTTTTGTGTTGGGTTATAGATAAGAAGCTGTTAACTCGCTGTAAACCAGTGCCCATCAAACAATTTTTTACTTCCTTCAATAGAGTAAATGGTCTGAATTTTTGTCGGATTGAAGCCATATTTATTTCAACAAAATTAAACATCTGTACATTCAAATTTAGATATCAGCATCGACGAACTTAACTAACAATATTAAATGCGACGTTTGGAATTTTTACTACCACTGTTTCGGATTTATAATATAAATAAGTGAATGCAAAATGAGTAGAAACTCCTAGCTCTTATTTGTAAACCGTAATATCAGCAATATCAGCCACAGTTGAATTTTGCTTGACAGTAAACTATTAATTCCAGCAACGTTAGTATTCTAGGGTTAAAAATAGAATTGGAAGTTGCAGGTAGTCAGGGAAGTAGAAAAAGACAACGGGATGGAGGGTGCGAATATAGAAGACTTAATATTTTTTTATAATCAACAACTACTTTGGTTTATTTCCCATTTCAATAAAGTTTAATTTTGTAATATATAGTCGCTCCACAATTTACATATACCAACACTTTTTCCCGGCTCAATTTCTATTCAAATGGAGTTTTATCCTGGTTTATCTAATTATTTTTTTGCAAGAAGTTTGCCATTGGTAATTTCCAATTTCTGTTAAAAGTATACCATTATATCTTGAAATTCAATGGAGTATTGCTGCTATTGGAAAACCTTTGCTTTCTCCAATAAGTTAAAAATGGATATTATTCCTTTTTAATTTAAAAGCTCCTCATATGATAATCGCAATAATGTTTGAGATAGAAAAAATGTTTCCGAACAAAAATTATAGAGGTCGCTGATATCTACAACTATTGTTCAATCAAAATCAAAATTCCTCATAATTAATTAAAACTAATTCGACGCCATCTTTCTTTTGCAGGGCTTCAACCATGTCGCCACTATTCCTAGTGGGGATGTTAACCATAACGGCGTTAAGTCCAACGATAGCAGATGTCAAGCACGTGTTAGAAGGTTCTGCACATCCTCCAAACGCAATTGGCAATGATGGCCACTACCACTCCGCCGGTGGTGTCTCATCGAGTTTTGCTAGTTCCGGAAGTTATTTCGGAGGAGAACCAATTTCGGCCAACTATGAGGCAAACGCCATCCTCCCTGGCCAAATTGCCTTTTGGTGGGCCGACGCCCAATCGCCCTTCAAGGCCGCTTATGACCATTTTAAACGGTGCACCCTCAAGGGAAACTGCGTACCACCAGTCAATCCCGATTACCAGCAGGAGATTGTCAAAGAAGCCTGCAACATTTGCAAAGGAACCCACGCGAGTTTCGGAAGCCCAGTGAATATTTTTGAGAAGGATCCGTATGGTCCCATCGACGTCAAGGACAATCCGTTCCTCAACGGCCAGTTCCAAGGAGTGGCGATCAGCAGTTGCACCGGAACCGCTTGCAAAGATGGAAAACCGCAGACCATCATCACCACTTGCAAAGGGACCAATTGCAACACCCAATCCATCGACGGGGTTCCTCAAAAAACCGACTTCAGTGGAAATCCGTTCTTCGGAGGTGGCAACTTTGGAACGCAAGGATCTTCCGGTGGCCAAAAAGACTCAGGAAGTTTCTCTGGTGGAACTGGATTTGTAAGTGGTTCCGGAAGCTTTTCCTCAGGCTGCATTGGAAATAAATGCGCGCCTGGAGGAAATTTCGTGACGGGTTGCGCTCCTGGAAGTAAATGCGATCAAGGATCAAGTTCAAGTGCTCAAAGTGGCAGCTTCGGAGCCGGTTGTGCTCATGGATCGAACTGCGGTGCCTCAAGCGGTAATTTTGTTGGTTCCGGATCAAATTCTCAAGGTGGAAACTTCGGAGCTAGTTGTGCTCCTGGTTCCAAATGCGATGGTGGTTCCGATAGTAATTCCCAAGGTGGAAACTTCGGAGTCCCATCTGGATCGAATTCTCAAAGTGGCAACTTCGGAACCGGTTGTGCTCATGGATCGAACTGCGGTGCCTCAAGTGGTAATTTTGGTGGTTCCGGATCAAATTCCCAAGGTGGTAACTTCGGAGTCTCATCTGGATCGAATTCTCAAAGTGGCAGCTTTGGAGCTGGTTGTGCCTTCGGTTCAAAATGTGGTGCTTCTGGTTCTGAAGGAAATTTCGTGGGTTCACAAGGTTGCGCACCGGGCACCAGCTGCGCCTCCACTTCAGGAGGAGTCTATGTAAGCGGAACCGGCCCGAGTGGTCCCGGTGGCATCTCCACATCCGGCCAAGGTTGCCTTCCAGGAGGCAAATGCGGCCAAGGTACCAATCTCGCCGGAAACCCGTTCTTCAATGGACAAGTTTCTAGTCACACTGCCATCTCAGGAAATGGAGCGCCCGTCGACGGAACCAACGGGTTCTTGGGCGTGCAACCATCCAAACCGTTTGGAGACAAAGACGACCACAAACAAAAACCGTTTTCGACCATCTATCCCGGACAGGAAGTGAAACCATTTCCGAACACTTATCCTCAACAGTCTGTTAACGAACCCAGACCTTTTTCAACGTCCCATCCACAAGGTTCTTCTCAAACCTCGTTTGGACCGGGCAAGACTGGAACCTACTGCAAAGGTCCTGGATACTTGTGCGTGGCGCCGGAACACTGCTCTGGCGGATTTGTGAACAAGAACGGCGACGGACTCATCCAAGTCAGGACAGATGTAAGTTTCTTTTGTTTTTAATTTTGAATGGTGTATCGGCTAGTTATAGCGCCCAATCTGGGCTTAATAACAACCGTTGGGCGCTGTAATCGCGGCTGTTGTTACTTTCTTGAGTGATGTCAAACTTTAACATCAGATTCCGTGTGAGTCAGTTATAGCGCCCAATTTGGGCTTAATAATAACCGTTGGAGAGCTAAATTGAGTTAAATTTTAAGATCAGATGACGTATTGGGATATTATAGCGCCCAATTGAGCTCAATAATAACCGTTTGAGCGCTGTAATCGCGGCCGTTGTTACTTCCTTGAGTGATGTCAAACTTTAACATCAGATTTCGTGCGAGTCAGTTGTAGCGCCCAATTTGGGCTTAATAATAACCGTTTGAGCGCTGTAATCGCGGCGGAAGTTACTTCTTTAAGTCAAAATTTAAGATAAAATGGTATATCGGTTAGTTATAGCGCCCAATCTCGACTCAAATTATTGGGGCGCAGTAATTTCCTTTCAGTAATGACAAACTGTAATTTCAAATGGCGTAGTGGTTTATTATAGCGCCCAATTGCTTGAGCGCTGTAGTCGCGACGGAAGTTACGGTCTTGCGTCAAACTTTAAGATCAGATGGCGTATCGGCCTGTTATAGCGCCCAATTGTGGAAATTTGAAATTAGTAAAAAATTGTTATAACAAAAGTTGTGGATGCTGAGAAGTCGCATAATTTTTATTGCTATCATTATTTCATATTTCGTGCGATAATTAAGTTACGATCGAAATTAACTTTTGCGGAGGCCGTAAGTCGAGGGATTTTTATAAATTTGTTAAATTGCTGTTTTAAATTGATAAATAGCGCCCAATTGTTTGAGCGCTGTAGTCGCGACGGAAGTAACGTTCTTGAGTCAAACTTTAAGATCAGATCGTATCGGCCTGTTATAGCGCCCAATTGTGAAAATTTGAAATTAGCAAAAAATTGTTATAACAAAAGTTGTAGATGCTGAGAAGTTGTATAATTTTTATTGCTATCATTATTTCATATTTCGTGCTATAATTAAATTACGATCGAAATTAACTTTTGGGGAGGCCGTAAGTCGAGGGATTTTTATAAATTGTTGTTTAAAATTGATAAATGGGAATAATTGAAAGGTAAAAATGTGCTGGTTGAAAAAATGGGCGCGCAAAGGCGCGGACATGTGCATTCGAAATATCAGCGCGCCGCACGAAAAATAATTATTATGTACCTGTAAGGCGTTTGTTAAAATTTGTTCGCGAGGTGACTCGGCACTTATAAATGCCTCACGACAATCGCGATCATTAAAAGAGATCATTTCGATCTTAGATTGCGCGCTTTCTTCTTGCATAACAAAAAAAAAATTAACTCGACTAAGATATAAATTTGGGAAAGTTGTTTCCAATTGCGCTCAGAAATTATTGTTAATTCGGATCCGGGTATTCCTCACACACAACACACACAAGGTAAACCGTGACTCACCTGTGATGTGTATTAATAACCAGTTTCGAACAGGTAAACAATCCTCTATTTTTGGTCGTTTCGTCGAAATTGCAGTCGACCGAATTTTCGACAGAACAAAAACATCTGAATCGGCGCAATGGCGCTGACGAAATCGTGCGCCCGAAATGTCAACGCGAACAAATTTATGCGATGAGCGCCCAACACACTGACTCACTTTCGTTGCTTCATTTCGCGCATAAATCTGAAATTATTCTGAAATTATCTGATATTATTATTATTATTATGCCGTTTATCTGGCTGCCTGTTTGTTGGTTTACTGGTTTGTCTGCTTGTTCGTTTTTCTGTTTTTCCGATTGTCGTTTCGTCTGTCCGTTTGTAAATTTTTTCTTTGATTCTGTTTTTTTAATTTCTTTGCGGGTTTTTCTGTTCGTGTAACTGTTGGTTTGTGTCCTGTTCTTGTTTTTTGTTTAATTTTTACCTTACAGTTTTTCTGTTTTTCTGATTGTCGTTTTGTCTGTTCGTTTGTAAATTTTTTTCTTTGATTCTGTTTTTTTAAAATTTGTTTGCGTGTTTTTCTGTTCGTGTAACTGTTGGTTTGTGCCCTATTCTTGTTTTTTGTTTAATTTTTACGTTATAGTTTTTTTGTTTTTCTAATTGTCGTTTTGTCTGTCCGTTTGTAAATTTGTTTCTTTGATTCCGTTGGTTTGTGTCTGTTCCTATTCTTGTTTTTTGTTTAATTTTACCTTATAGTTTTTCTGTTTTTGTGGTGGTGTTTGTTTTGTCGATTTTGTTTTGTGTCTGTTTGTCTTGTTTGTCAATTTAATTTTGGTTTGTTTGCAAATTTATCTGTTTGCTTGTTTTTCGGTTTGTATAACTATTGGTTTGTCTCTGTTCCTATTCTCACAGTTTTTGCTTCTTTCTGTATGAATTTTGTCCATTTGTTCTTCCATTTGTGTGGCACGGTTTGTTCATGTTGGTTTGCCCATTTTGCAATTTGTTTGTTTGTCGTTTGTATGCTTGCAAATTTGTTTTTTTATTTTCTATTTGTCTGGTCATTATTTATGTTTGTGTTTTTTCCCCAAATCACTTTGTGTGGCTATGATTATGTTTGTGCAATTGTTGTTCTGTGTCTGATCTTATACAGACAGCTCTTTCTTTATCTCTTTGTATAAAATTTGTCCATTTGTTCTTCTCTTTGTGTATCATTGTGTGCTTGTCAATCTTATCTTCGTTTCTTGCCCATTTCACAATTTATTTTTGTTTGTTTCTTGTTTGACTGTCTATAAATTGGTGTTCGCTTTTCTGCTTAACTGGCAGTTGTTTATGTTTGTGTTTTTTCTAGAAAGTCGTTTTGTTTGACTGTTTTTCTGTGTGTCTGTGTTCTGTATCTGATCTTATTCCAGCAGTTTTTTGTTTGTCTCTGTATGAATTCTGTTCATTTTGTTTTCGGTTTATGTGTCATTGTTCGTTTGTCCATTTTATGCTCTTCTGTTTGTTGATTTCACTATTTAATTTTTGTTTGTTACTTATTTGTCTGTTTGTAAATTTATGTATACTTTTCTGTTCATCTGGCTGTTTTTCTGTTTATGTAACTGTTGAGCTGTGTCTGATTTTATTCCGACAGCATTTTGTTTGTGTCTACGAATTTTGTCCATTTGTTTTTCTGTTTACGCGTCATTGTTCGTTTGACGATTTTATGTTCGTCTGTTTGCCCATTTCGCAATTTATTTTTTGTATTCTTGTTTTTCTATCTGTAAATTTGGTTGTTGTTTATGTTTATGTTTGTGTCTTTTTCTTTGGCTGTTTGTGTCTGCTCCTATTCTTACTGTTTTTTTTGTTTGCCTCTTGATTTGCCTATTGGTCATTTGTTTGACTGTTGCTCGTCTGTTTGTTCATTTAAATTTTGATTTATTTATTTGTAAAAAACATCTTCTGCGACTTTCTTCTGTTGCAAGCAGCTTCATTGCAAGTTATAGTATTAGTTAATTGCGGTCATCGCGAGAAAGTAAATTGTTCAGAAAAAACTATTAATAACCAGCGTCGACGTAATTGAAACGTTTTCATCAAACTTCAGCAATTTACATACTTTGGACGCGCGACCTTCAGATTTATTCAAGGCGGACTTAAACGACAGTAAAAAACAGAATCCGTGATTATTATTAATAATCGCAAACACTTAAAAAGATGAGGCGTGGGAAAATCGTAACGGATTACAAAATTAATTTTATTCGCAATCGCCGAACGCGAGAATCGACATTTCTGAACTGTTTTTTAGAAATTAAAAAAAGGTTTCTCAGAATCATTAGCAATAGTTAAATTTCTATATTTTTTTTTGACAAAAACGCGACCTTTTAAAAATAAAATAACTTGCAAGTAAAAGTCGTTGAACTTAATTCTCTCGATAAATCACTGTCGTTTTTTAGGCCTATCGTATTTCCCGCAGAAAACTACAGATGGCGAAAGAATACAAAACTTCCTCATTTCAAAACATTAAGGTCTAATAAGGTCTAACCAGCTGTTTTAATGCAAGGCGTTAGATTTCTCGAGTGGTTTCGGCTCAGGAGCCGTTAGAAAGTGACAGTACAGCCATATCAGACCAATATCTCTGCACATGGCGTTCCAAACGTAATTAAACGACATCATTGTAACTTTTCACGTTTCATTAACCTCGATTCGCAATATCTCCCATTGATCAATTAAAATTCGTTCGTTAAATAATTTCTTGTCGATTATATCGCGGCCCTAACGGAAGTAGAAGCCAAAGAAAGTTTCCTTGTTGATTTTAGACCTAAATTAGACCTCAACTTGATAACCGATCGAGATACACAAAACGTGGTTAGCACAAAAGTTGCAGTTCTAATCGATATCTACAAGTTTTGTCGAAACAATTTTTCGGTAACTTGAAAATAAAGTCGTTTGTAATATTATAACGAGCCGGAGCGTAGAGCAGACGAGTGAGAAAAATCACGAAAGTCAAGCTATCGAAAAATTGTTTTAATAAAAGTCGTAAACATTGATGAGAGCTGCAATTTGTATTCTCATCGGTTTTTTGTAGAGGCGTTACGAACCGAAATTTCTCATTTATTGCGGCGAAAGAACAATTAAATGAATTAATAGCTAACAATGGCTATTAGATAATATTAATTTTGCAGCAAAAAAACAAAATGAATGGACTTGCGTTGTCCATTGTGTGCAATTTATCGAACAATACCTCGAATTGTTACCGCCTGGTGGCATTCCTCAAAATGCATGAGCGAATCCGCACAATGGCGGCCGCTTTCCCCATCGAGAAAATCGAAACGATTTTGGCGAAATTTCACAAAAACGGTAACAATTGGTTCAAGGAACGCTAAAAGTCAAGGCCGAAGATGAAATGTCATCTCGAGAATTGCGTGACATTTATCGGTTTTGAATTGGAAATCTGAAAAAATCGGTGTCGAAAATCGGCGTGTGACACAAATGTTAGATCAATTAATTAAAGTGATGGACGCGGTCGCAGATGGAATTAGCCGTTTGAAGTGTTAACACGGCAGTAATCGTGTAAGTTTTGCGCAAATCGGTTTCGCAAGGCGGCAAAGGTCGGCCGCGCGACGGTAGTCAAAATCGAAAATTCGCGCGAAGCTATTTTTCTGCGATTATCATAAATTTGGTTATTAAAATTTGATGGGAGGCATTTTACAATGGTTAACGACGCGTCACCTTACGACCCATCGGCTCACCTTTGGCAATTGGGAAACCTGAAGGTCTCCACGCATTCGCTCACAGATGTACGCACTACCAATTAGCGCCGCGTGAAAATTAATTCCGTTGCTCAATTAATGGGCAATAAAATGGAGTAAATTGCAAATTTTGAAAATTGACGTAATGGTCTGACCTTTTCGAACCTTTTTTTTTCCTAAACGAAACTGCTACAGATTTGTTTACATTGCGCTCAGCCATTAGAGTGGCCATAAAATTTTAATTGAATTCATTGAAGATAATTAACTTAACCCAAATTGATGACATGATGTAAATAGGTATTTTTATTAAGTAACCGGAATATGGTCAAACTTTGCCTATAGCACCGTCTGAACATGCGATGTAAAATCCCCATGTTCAATTAAAAAAAAAAGAAAAAAGTCAATCAGTAACATATCTTCAAGCAATCTTTGATAATACAAATGATTTGACATTTAAATCAATTTCGAAATAATTATTTTTGTTAAATTAAATGTTCAATGTTAAAAAAGAACCTACATTGTATAAAATTATCGGTTATTGTTCGTTGAAAAAATAAAATGAAGCCTTTTCGGTCCAATTTGCACTGTAGATATTCAGTAGCGTCGATACAAGGAGGCCAAGATGCATATTTTCTGATTTTTACATTATTTGGTATCGATGGAAACGTGAACTTCAATTCCGCATTTAAAAGAATACAATTTATGAAATAGTTTGAAAATAAACGCCCTGTATAAAAAATTCCAATAACTCACTGAATTATGCTTAAGAAATTACAAAATTTTGATTCGAAATTTTTTTTTCTCCAACTCAAATAATAAATGAGTACAACGGTATCTAAATTGACAAGTTTAGAAAACGCCCTGTATCTTAAAAACGAAGTAAGCCATCAAACCTTTCATTTCACCTTTGAGTTTAATTTTCATTTAAGATTTTTTGTAGCTGTTTTAATTTACAACGTATCCATCAAGTAATTTCAATTTGGGCCACCCCGTATAATTTTTAAAATAATTGAATTTAACAAGTTCTTTTGTTCATATAAATTAAGTACTTCTGTAAAAACCCGTTAAACTTGGCTTTTGTACAAAATCAATTCACAAAGAAAATCCAAAATGTTAGAAATTTCAAAACAAAAGTTGTAGATGAACCAACTTCTCATTTTACCATTAAGTTTAATTTGAAAAATTATTTAGAGAGTGATGGCCAGACTTTTTGTAGCTGTTTAAATTTACAACGTATTTAACAACTAATTTCAATTTGGGCCATCCTGTATAATTTTTAAAATAATTGAAATTAAGTTCTTTTGTTCATATAAATTAAGTGCTTCTGTAAAAACCCGTTAAACTTGGATTTTGTACGAAATCAATTCACAAAAAAAATTCAAAATGTTAGAAATTTCAAAACAAAAGTTGTAGATGAACCAACTTCTCATTTTACCATTACGTTTAATTTGAAAAATTATTTAGAGAGTGCATGGCTAAACTTTTTGTAGCTGTTTTAATTTACAAGTAATTTCAATTTGGGCCACCCTGTATAATTTTTAAAATAATTGAATTTATTCAGTTCGTTTGTTCATATAAATTAAGTGCTTGTGTAAAAATCCGTTAAACTTGACTTTTGTGCAAAATCTATATCTATATTCACAAAAAAAAATGCAAAATGTTAGAAATTGCAAAACAAAAGTTGTAGATAAACCAACTTCTCATTTTGCCATTAAGTTTAATTTGAAAAATTATTTAGAAAAGTACATGGCCAGACTTTTTGTAGCTGTTTTAATTTACAAGTAATTTCAATTTGGGCCACCCTGTATAATTTTTAAAATAACTAAATTTAACAAGTTCTTTTGTTCACATAAATTAAGTGCTTCTGTAAAAACCCGTTAAACTTGACTTTTGTGCAAAATCTATATCTATATTCACAAAAAAAATGCAAAATGTTAGAGATTGCAAAACAAAAGTTGTAGATAAACCAACTTCTCATTTTGCCATTAAGTTTAATTTGAAAAATTATTTAGAAAAGTACATGGCCAGACTTTTTGTAGCTGTTTTAATTTACAAGTAATTTCAATTTGGGCCACCCTGTATAATTTTTAAAATAATTGAATGTAACAGGTTCTTTTGTTCATATAAATTAAGTGCTTCTGTAAAAACTCGTTAAACTTGATTTTTCTACAAAATCTCTATCTATATTCACAAAAAAATCAAAATTTTTGAAATTACAAACAGCAATGTAAGAAAAGTTGTAGATAATCATAAGCGCTATAAATTTCAACAGATTGCTGTTAAAAAGACCATATTTTTTAATGAAAGTGAATCAATGTCCTTATATCACTTTAGGAATATCAGAAGATAGAACATACAACTTTGAGGAATTCATGAAGTGGCCGTAACCTAGTTCAAGTACCTTGCGCATCTCCTTAATTTGAAAAAAATGACGTTAACATTACATTATAAAATGATTTGATCCCTTAATCGGTTAGGTGACGTAATAACCGAGTTTCACTGTAAATTTAAAATTAGTTTTGACCTTTGTTCGCTCACTTCAAGTTCAGAAATCCGCCGAAAACAACTCTAATCTCTGCCGGCGATCTCTCGCACTACTAATAAGTTTCGAGTGGTTGGCCAACCGTAATAATGAATTAATAAAACAGTCCTCCAATAATAAAGAAACTTTTTACACATTTTTTCTTTAGTTAACAAATTTGTAGCATCGCCTTGAAATTTTTTCACACATCTGGCAACGCTAACAATTAATAATTCGCTCCATACAGAGTGTCCCTAAAATGAATAATGCAAACCACATTGGGAATTGAGTTATTATTCTCGTTAGTCACAGCGGCCTTCTAAATCCTCCTTTCCCACAGCCGCATAAATGTTCGGGAGTCCGGTCCATCCTACGCTTATTTTCGATTTCTTTTGCATTTGTTGCATTCTCTGCATGCAAACCTACATTCTGACCGATTTTTTCGAGGAGCGGCAAACTGTATCGTAAAATGGCATCGCAACGATGTGAAACGAGTAGGCGATGAACATTATTCAATCGTAAATGTGACTTGTAAAGATGCACGGTTAAGTTGTAATGATAATCGTTGCTTTTTCTGTAAATTTCGTTTCGAAAAAACAGGCGAAATGTTTGAGATTGGAAAAATGTTTCAGAACAAAAATTATAGAGGTCGCCGATATCTACAACTATTGTTCAATCAAAATTTTTCTAGCTCTAAAAATAATTTCAACCCCTCCCCCTTCGAAAAAATTAGTTGGAGATATAAAGAAATGATGAGAACAAAAGTTATCAAGCTTGCCAGTACCAACAACTTTTTATTCACAAATTTTTCTCTAAATTTGCAAATAATGCCAGTTCTTCCATCTTAATCATTAAATTGTTTGAAAAAACCGTTGAAGTTCCACATAACAAATTGTAATATTGTAAAAATTATAGAGGTCGCTGTTATTGTTCAGTCAAAATTTTTCTAGCTCTAAAAAGAATTTTAACCCCTCCCCCTGCAAAAAAATTAGTTGGAGATATAAAGAAATGATGAGAACAAAAGTTATCAAGCTTGCCAGTACCAACAACTTTTTATTCACAAATTTTTCTCTAAATTTGCAAATAATGCCAGTTCTTCCATCTTAATCATTAAATTGTTTGAAAAAACCGTTGAAGTTCCACATAACAAATTGTAATATTGTAAAAATTATAGAGGTCGCTGTTATTGTTCAGTCAAAATTTTTCTAGCTCTAAAAAGAATTTTAACCCCTCCCCCTGCAAAAAAATTAGTTGGAGATATAAAGAAATGATGAGAACAAAAGTTATCAAGCTTGCCAGTACCAACAACTTTTTATTCACAAATTTTTCTCTAAATTTGCAAATAATGCCAGTTCTTCCATCTTAATCATTAAATTGTTTGAAAAAACCGTTGAAGTTCCACATAACAAATTGTAATATTGTAAAAATTATAGAGGTCGCTGTTATTGTTCAGTCAAAATTTTTCTAGCTCTAAAAAGAATTTTAACCCCTCCCCCTGCAAAAAAATTAGTTGGAGATATAAAGAAATGATGAGAACAAAAGTTATCAAGCTTGCCAGTACCAACAACTTTTTATTCACAAATTTTTCTCTAAATTTGCAAATAATGCCAGTTCTTCCATCTTAATCATTAAATTGTTTGAAAAAACCGTTGAAGTTCCACATAACAAATTGTAATATTGTAAAAATTATAGAGGTCGCTGTTATTGTTCAGTCAAAATTTTTCTAGCTCTAAAAAGAATTTTAACCCCTCCCCCTGCAAAAAAATTAGTTGGAGATATAAAGAAATGATGAGAACAAAAGTTATCAAGCTTGCCAGTACCAACAACTTTTTATTCACAAATTTTTCTCTAAATTTGCAAATAATGCCAGTTCTTCCATCTTAATCATTAAATTGTTTGAAAAAACCGTTGAAGTTCCACATAACAAATTGTAATATTGTAAAAATTATAGAGGTCGCTGTTATTGTTCAGTCAAAATTTTTCTAGCTCTAAAAAGAATTTTAACCCCTCCCCCTGCAAAAAAATTAGTTGGAGATATAAAGAAATGATGAGAACAAAAGTTATCAAGCTTGCCAGTACCAACAACTTTTTATTCACAAATTTTTCTCTAAATTTGCAAATAATGCCAGTTCTTCCATCTTAATCATTAAATTGTTTGAAAAAACCGTTGAAGTTCCACATAACAAATTGTAATATTGTAAAAATTATAGAGGTCGCTGTTATTGTTCAGTCAAAATTTTTCTAGCTCTAAAAAGAATTTTAACCCCTCCCCCTGCAAAAAAATTAGTTGGAGATATAAAGAAATGATGAGAACAAAAGTTATCAAGCTTGCCAGTACCAACAACTTTTTATTCACAAATTTTTCTGTAAATTTGCAAATAATGCCAGTTCTTCCATCTTAATCATTAAATTGTTTGAAAAAACCGTTGAAGTTTCACCTAACAAATTGTAATATTGTAAAAATTATAGAGGTCGCTGTTATTGTTCAGTCAAAATTTTTCTAGCTCTAAAAAGAATTTTAACCCCTCCCCCTGCAAAAAAATTAGTTGGAGATATAAAGAAATGATGAAAACAAAAGTTATCAAACTCGCCAGTACCAACAACTTTTTATTCACAAATTTTTCTGTAATTTTATAAATAATGCCAGTTCTTCCATCTTGATCATTAAATTGTTTGAAAAAAACATTGAAGTTCCACCTAACAAATTGTAATATTGCAAAAATTATAGAGGTCGCTGTTATCTACAACTATTGTTCAATCAAAAATTGTGCGTAGCTCTGAAAATAATTTCAATCCCCCCTCCTTAAAAAAAAATAGTTTGAGATATGAAAAATGATTAAAACAGAACTTATCAACTTAATGTTAATAATTTTTTTTGTAACTTTGAAAATAGAGGTTATAATTGAATTCCAGCTAACACAAATTGCAAAACAAAAATTACAAACAACAAATTTACGACACACTCCAACATTTCATTCCGCATTTTCAATTGCGTAACAATAAAATTCCTGATCATCCAACTTAATTAAAACACAACGAATGAAATTCACCATTACTCATTCTTTCTCTCGGCGACAGTTCCTTTTAATGTCATTTAAATGCAATCAAGAAATAATTTCACAAAAATTTTTTTCCTCTTGATCCTTGTGACGCTGCATCGAATTTCAACACGCGACACTTGAGGCTTACAGGTCGCGCGCATTATTGTAACCTCTCTTGGTTGCGACACGCGGGGCACCGAGCCACTTAACCCTCGAAAGGGCCCGGCAGTTACGTCGAAATGTGTATCGAAAAGCGTTTAATCATCGAAAGATGCTATAATCGATTGCGCAATCGGATTTCTCCGAGTGTGCGGGCGAAAGAGTGAAATTTAGAACGACCTTGACTTTGCAGGAGGCGCCGAGTTTCTTTAGAGTTGCTCATTCGCGTGGCTCATAGATCTATAATGATCATTATACCTCAGCCTCTTCTAATATATTAAAACAATATTGCTTCGTTTTTGAAATTACAAAAAAAAATTCTATAAGAAAAGTTGTAGATATTGATGAGATCTATAATTATAAATTCTTCCAATTTTTTTATATTTCAAGCCGTTTTCAAGTTTGAGACAATTTAAGGTTCTGACGGACTTTGGACAACCCTTTTGGCTTTATCTTTCAAATTAAAAAAAAATCTGTATAAAATATGTTGTAGGCATTAACCAACTCTGTAATTATTATTCGAACTATTTTTTAATATCTTAAATCGCGTTTAAGTTATAACAATTTAAAATTTTTATGGCCCATTGGTGCTCTTTCGGTCGTACCTACCTTTGAAGTTATTAAAACAAGAATAGAATAAAATTTGTAGATATGTAAAAGCTCAACAATTATTGTTCTGAACATTTTTGAAATAACTTGATCATTTTCAAGTTATAATTAATTTAAACAATTTAGCGGCCATTTTGGATTTATATTCTTTGAGTTACAAAAAAGGTCATTTAGCAAAAGTTGTAGATATTAACAAACTCTATAATTATTATTCGAATTATTTTTTAATATCTTCAATTGTGTTAAAGTTATAACCAATTTAAAAATTTTGTGGCCCATTAGGGCCTTTTAGGTCGTACCTTTGAAGTTATTAAAACAAGAATAGAATAAAATTTGTAGATACGTAAAAGCTCAACAATAATTGTTTCCAGCATTTTTGAAATAACTTGATCATTTTCAAGTTATAATTAATTTAAACAATTTAGCGGCCATTTTGAATTTATATTCTTTGAGTTACAAAAAATGTGATTTAACAAAAGTTGTAGATATTAACAAACTCTATAATTATTATTCGAATTATTTTTTAATATCTTCAATTGTGTTTAAGTTGTAACCAATTTAAAATTTTTGTGGCCCATTAGGGCTCTTTCGGTCGTACCTTTGAAGTTAGTAAAACAAGAATAGAATAAAATTTGTAGATATGTAAAAGCTAAACAATTATTGTTCTCAACACTTTTGAAATAAATTGATAATTTTCAAGTTATAATTAATTTGAACAATTTAGCGGCCATTTTGGATTTATATTCTTTAAGTTACAAAAAAAGCGACATAATGAAAGTTGCAGATATCGACGAGCTCCACAAATCCTAATCGTGTTTCTTTTCGAGATCTTCAACCGTTTTTAAGTTACAAGCAAATTAATAAAAAAAGTTGATGCGTGACTGGACAAACTGGCCAAACTTGACGAAAATCGGTCTTTTTCAAGCGCCAATCAATCTCGGCGAGTCATTGGCTCACTCGTCGCCGTTTCGACACCGAATATGCCACCTTTTGACCCGCACTGGGTGCTGCCCGGGTCAAGTGGCAGCTTTTCCAGAACGCATCGCGCAATCATTCGATTTTGAAACTTTTGATTAATAACGTTTTAATTGGCGCTTCTCCAGAAGCCCTCCAGTGCCAATTAGCGTGGGGGGGGGCGGCCGTCGTCCGCATTCCACCGAAAGGTCACCGAAAAAAAGAGATTCCCGGATGCGCGCGGGATGCGTCACAATTTCAAAATTCGAAAGGTCACTTTTTATTGCGCGAATTATTCAAATTGGCGCTTAACCCAATTTAAAAAACGCGCGCGGAAAAAAACGCAATGGGGCAATTAGCAGCGGCAGCAGCGAGATGAAGTAACGCGATACAAGTTTTCGTGACGTGTGTCCAATAAATTTCACTCTTGTTTGAAGAGAGACGTATTAATTGCAGTCATTACGCGGGGCGCAATCGGATGCGCGCAAAAGTATTCGAGGAATTTCTTGCGTAAAGCGCACTCGCTTTCGAGCGGTATGCAAATTCGTCTTCAACAATGCTTTTTGTTGCGATTCGCGGACAAACAAGAGGAAAAATTCGTTACAAGCAACACTTACGAAATACAGGATGTGTTCCTTATGTAAACACTTACTAATACTTTTATTGACATATAAGCGAGTCGGTCGTTAAAAAGTTGTTTTTGGAATGATTGGCGTTTTAAACTGGAAGTTATTCCTGAAAATGTTAATTTTCTTTTCTGACCTTTTTTTAATTTTCAATTTTCAAGGCGCGGAATTTATTTAAATGACCGCTTGTAACTAATCGGTGATAACATCTCTAACTGAAGTGTGTAAAATGCAACAAAACATCGTTTAACCTTAGGTTGGTGCTAATGATCACCTGTTGTTAAATAGAAATTATTTAACGTTTCCATAAATATTTTTGGCATTCAGGATTAATTACAGTCGTTTAAAACTGTACACCCGGTTTCAGAAAACACTTAAAAACTATTATAAAACAAAATAAATAGGACCACCAAAACTAAATAAATCAAAACTTAAAAACGATTTCACATAGGAAAAAATTATAAGAAGAAAACTGTCAAGGTTTGAGGAGATCCACAACTTTTTATTTAACCATTTTTTCGTAACTTAAAAAGTGGCGCTAATTTGTTCAGTTTATAATTTTCGGATTTTATAAGCTAGCGTTTTATTCAAATTTAAACAGTTTTCTTGCTTGTACAGTTGGATGCGGTATACACCAACAATTAATTTAAAAATATCAGAAAATACCAACGATTTAATTTGAGGCCCACATTGGGCTCCAAAAAAAGACCGAAAGTTTAAATAAATCATAACCTAAAAACGGTTCCATATAGGAAAAAATTATAAGAAGAAAACAGTCAAAGTTTGAGGAGATCTACAACTTTTGATTTAACCATTTTTTCGTAACTTAAAAAGTGGCGCTAATTTGTTCAGCTTATGATTTTCGGATTTTATAAGCTAGCGTTTTAATTAAATTTAAACAGGTTTCTTGCTCCTCGTGCAGTTGGATGCGGTACCAATAATTAATTTAAAAATATCAGAAAATGCCAACGATTTAATTTGAGACCCACATTGGGCTAAAAAAAAAGACCGAAACTTTGAATAAATCATATCCTAAAAACGGTTCCATATAGGAAAAAATTATAAGAAGAAAACTGTCAAGGTTTGAGGAGATCTACAATTTTTGATTTAACCATTTTTTCGCAACTTAAAAAGTGGCACTAATTTGTTCAGCTTATGATTTTCGGATTTTATAAGCTAGCGTTTTAATTAAATTTAAACAGTTTTCTTGCTACTCGTACAGTTGGTTACGGTATATACCAATAATTAATTTACAAATATCAGAAAATGCCAACGATTTAATTCGAGACCTACATTGGGCTCCAAAAAAAGACCGAAACTTTAAATAAATCATAACCTAAAAACGGTTCCATATAGGAAAAAATTATAAGAAGAAAACAGTCAAAGTTTGAGGAGATCTACAACTTTTGATTTAACCATTTTTTCGTAACTTAAAAAGTGGCGCTAATTTGTTCAGCTTATGATTTTCGGATTTTATAAGCTAGCGTTTTAATTAAATTTAAACAGGTTTCTTGCTCCTCGTGCAGTTGGATGCGGTACCAACAATTAATTTAAAAATATCAGAAAATGCCAAAGATTTAATTGGAGACCCACATTGGGCTCCAAAAAAAGACCGAAAACGGTTTCATATAGGAAAAAAATGTAACAAGAAAACTGCCAAGGTTTCATGAGATCTACAACTTTTGTTACAACAATTTTTTGGTAACTTGAAAAGAGAAGTTCATTTGTTCAGGATTTTCGAATTTTACAAGTTTAAAGAATCTTCCAACTTTGTTCCAAAAATGGTTTAAATATTTTCATCAAAACAAAAGTTAACACGGCGTACAATTTTTACCATGCAAATCCCTTTGGGAACAGTTAAAAAATCCGCACGGTATATATTCAAACCAAATTGCATCACTTTGCAAAGTTACAAGAAAACTTATATAAGAAAAGTTGTAGATATCAATAAACTCTATAATTATAGTCCTATAGAACTTTTTCGTATCTTCAATCGGGGGCGCGTTTCCCAATTTGTCTAATTAAATTCAGTCAAATTAATCACATTAATTGACCAATTATTTTAAATCATGACTACATCTTCATGAGTTTGTAGTAAAATAAACCGAGAAACATGATACTTCAGGTCAGCGAAACAATGTGACATTTATGTTATTTACATTGCTTATTAAAACGATAATGTTGCATTTGCAAGTAATCACAGCTTAATTATAATCGTTCGCTTGATGAATAGCTTTAGCGATCGATCCCTTTCATAAATAAAGGTCCGTTACCTACTTACGCGATGAGCAAAATCACCTTGAACATAAACCACATACCAACAGGCACGGTAGGCAGCATCAAGTAGGCATGCAACTATTTACAAAAACGTCACGAATCGGTAATAGTGTTGACTTAAGCACAATTGGCGAAAATCGCTTAACCTTGTCGCCAAAACTCCCAACGCAAATTTACACTTAACAAACTCAATGACAAATTTTATTTTCAGGAGCAATACTGCAAAGCAAACGCCGAGGTTTGCTGTCGGTTGCCGAACGTGAAGGACGAAACCTACGACCACCAAATCGACCTGCCCCAACCCATCGGAAACTACCAGGTCAATCGTTTCTCAAGTGCCTCTGCAGCCTCATCTTCTTCTCATTCGACATCGGGAGTTTTCGCTTCGTCCCAAACTCCCCTCCCCAATTCCTACAATTTTGAAAAAACTGATGGCAAGAGCTCCGTTCTGGTGCCAGATCGCGCCCAACCGGGTTCCACGATCAAATTCCAAGGTGGAGCTGGATTGAGCCCAGGTTTGATCCACGTCCTCCCGGAAGAACACCCCGGCAAGTCCCCAACTCCTTTCGTGACCACTCATGGCGAAACAGGTTCGGATATAATTCGAATCCAAGTGCTCAAACCTGGAGATAACCAGTTGTCCCCGAGTGAGAACTCAGTCTTCTCCAGCACTGTCGACTACAGCGATACCAAGTTCAACGATCTCCATTTCGCTTCGACTATTAAGGGTCCGGCGTACCTTCCTCCTGATAACTCCCCGGTTCCAAATGAGAACACTCCCGAATTTGAGTTGCCCTACTCTCCGAGTCCATCGACGTACCAACCTTCGATACCAACGACTCGTCCATTTGTTCCTTCCTCTCCCAAGCCGTTTTCTCCTCAACCTTACGTGCCTCCTAGTGTTCCAACTCCCAAACCTTACGTTCCTCCAACAACTGTTGAATATTTACCGCCTGCAACGTACCGGCCACCACAAACTCAACCGACTTATAAACCTTACGTGCCTCCTGTAACTCCAAGACCTTCGGAACCCGTCACTAGTGTTCAGTATCTTCCTCCGAAACCCTCGACTCCTTTCGTTCCTCCTTATGTACCACCAAGAACACCATTTCCAACTACGCCTAAATACACACCGTTTATTCCTCAAGAACCCTCAACTTATCGTCCGTACCAACCGCCAACTCAACCTCCGTACCAACCTTCGACACCACGTCCATACCAACCACCAACCCCACGCCCGTACCAACCTCCGGTGGTTACTGAACGACCGTACCAACCTCCAACGCAAAGACCAATCGTTCCTGGACCGTCCGAAAATGAGAATAAGTACACCGGTTACCACTATTCGACTCCAACACCCAGCTTCAGCTATCCAACGCCTCCACAAACCAGACCAACGACCAGAGGTCCAAACGAATACTTACCTCCGGTGGAACCTGATGCAAGTGGAAACATCCCCGGCTATTTGTACCCATCTCCAAAACCGACCTTCAAACCCCATCGGCCTGATGAAAATCCCGACGACACCAACTCAAATCCATCCATTGTTGGGTTCCCCAAGGACCCGGCGCCGTTCCCCCTGAACACGACTCCTCATCCGGGTTGTGCCGCCGCTTTGAAGTGCGTCCAAGAGATCTACTGCACCGCCGAAGGGGTAATTTCGCCGGTTCCGGTCGTCTTGACCAAAGAACAGGAAGAGAGCAGGGTTCCGACCACCGAGTGCGCGGACCCGGAGTCTGGGATCGTTGGAAAGTGCTGTCGCGATCCGGATTACAAGGACCCTTGGCCGTCTGCGAATCTGATCAATGGAGTCGACGACGGACAATACCGGGAGGATCCCAATTTGGGACAGTACAGACCTGATAGGGACCGTCCGGTTCGCGCAGGCGCAGGAACCTTATCGAACACATTTGTTGGCGAAGAGAAGGAAGTCTGCGGTGAGAGGCATAGAAACACTCGTCCGAAAGGTTCCGGGCCTATTGAGGCTAATTTCGCCGAGATTCCGTGGCAGGCGATGGTTTTGCGCGACACCAACAGGAGTTTGCTCTGCGGAGGGGTTATTATCAAGAAGAATGCAGTTTTGACCGCTGCTCATTGCGTTGAAGGGTAATTTATCTATTAATAATATTAATAATGTTTCGGGATTAGACAAGTCTTCAATTTTGGAGAGATTCGAATTATTAGGTCCTTGTATTCACGTTTGTAATGTTGAAGACCTTTTTATTCTTTGTTGTCCTATTTTCGATGCAGGAATTCCTCCATTCATTTCTAAAAAAATTGATTCATTCTCTTTACTTTCTTCAAATTTATGTAAAATTAATCCTTATATTAGTTTATTTTTAATCCGCCATTGTTTTTTGATACTTAATTTCACTTATAATCTGAGATGTTGTCTTTTTTGGAAATTTATAAATGAGTGTCTTGAATTACATAATATTGTTATTTCTTCTTTGGAAAAAAACGCGCAAATTACATCATTTCAATTTAAAAAAACTTAGTACAAAATTCGTTTTTTTTTTTAATCCTCGTAACTTGTAAACTGTTTACAGCAAGAAAAAGTTACAAATATAAAAAAGTCGTATTGTGACAAGATGTACAACTTTTGTTGCAACCTTTTTGCCGTAATTATAGTGATTTATGTACCAAGTCAGTAAAGTGATTCTTTATCGAACTAGTCTGAGGTTATGAGCGAGCAAAGCGAGCTAGGCGAGTAACAGACGAGTTTGATAAAGGCACTTTACTGAAGTGGTGCTACAAAATTTTATCGCCAACCATAAAAATTTATAATGATAACAAGGTGACCCTCTTGGTCCTGAAATTTTTAGTTTATCTATTTATCAAATTATTAAGGATTTGAATTCAGAATGAAATGTTTGGTACTTAGATGATGGCTCTTTACGTGGTTGATGTCTTACAAGCCTTAGAAACGATAATTTCCGAATTTAAGAAAATTGGTTTGGTTCTTAATTTCAACGAATGCGTACTTTTCTTCCTTAATAATGTTTCAGAATTAGACAAGTCTTAATTTTGGAGAGAATCGAATTATTAGCTCCTTGTATTCACGTTTGTAATGTTGAAGACCCTTTTATTCTTGGTTGTCCTATTTTCGATGCAGCAATTCCTCCATTCATTTCTAAAAAATTGACTCATTCTCTTTACTGTCTTCAAATTTATGTAAAATCAATCCTCATATTAGTTTATTTTTACTCCGCCATTGTTTTTTGATACTTAATTTCACTTATAATCTTAAATGTTGTCGTTTTTGGAAATTTAAAAATGAGTGTCTTGAATTGGATAATATTGTTATTTCTTCTTTGGAAAAAATTTTGAATATTAAATTTACAATAAGATCTTGAACTCGAAGCCAAATTACCAATCCGTTTTGGTGGATTAGGTATAAGGTCTATAATTGATATTTCCTCGCCTGCCTTTTTGTCTTCTATATTTTCTAATTCTGAACTTATTATGTCCATTCTACCTTCTAGTTTTTCTAATTTTAAAATTACATCCCTTAACGAGGCTGTTAGTTATTGGAAGGAAATTTCTAATTCGTCTTTACTTCCAAAAGAGGTTTCTATTCAAAGAAATTGGGACTTACCTATCTGTGAGAAAATATTTCAAAATTTATTATCTTCCTCAAATATCACACAAAAAGCTATCTTATTAGCTGGATCTGAACTTGAATCTGGAGCTTGGCTTGAAGCTCTTCCATCTTGTAAATTAGGTACTCTTTTAGAAAATTTTTTTTTACAAATTGCAATTTCTTGGTACAACTTTCTTCATCTCTTAATGAGTTATTTTATTTATTCTAGTTTTTACTTATGTTATGCTATTTTATCTTATCGTTAAGCAAATGTATCTATTTTACAAATGTTTGATATACAGTCGAACTCCTCTATAGTGATATTCAAAAAGTCATAAAAAAACATCACTATAGAGAAACTTCACTATATAGAATTCAAGTATAATTTTACAATTTTGGCAGTCACTTTAAAAACCAATTGATATTCAAAACAAAAAATTAAAAATGATTATATTTGAAAAAATATTTGTTTAAGTATATAGAAATACACACAGTTATTAATAAACAATACAAATTGTCATCTGAATACTTACATAACATGTACTTATTGATGAAAAAATCTGTCCAAAGTTGATTGTATAAGTAAGGATTTTGCAAGAAATTCTTTTAAGGATTTTTCAGGTTTTCTATTACCGAAAATTCCGTTCCTCGAGAATTTTGGTAAACCTTTCGTAAAGAATAATCACTATATAGAGGCTTAACATCATAATATAGAGGTATTTTTATTTGGAAAACGTTCAAAAATGCACGTTCCTAATAAAAACATCACTATAAACAAAAAATCATTATAGAGGAGGTCACTATAGAGGAGTTCGACTGTATATTAAGGAATTACGATATTAAATCTTCTATTAAGGGGGCCACTTGAGAAGCAAGATTCACAAGATGGTGCCACCGTATTAAAAGTGTCAATTTTGTAAAAGCTCTTTTCATTAACATGTTTTTTTATATAAAAAACTAGTGGTATAGACATAAATTTGCCATAGAAAAACTTGAAAAAAGTATTTATTTAAAAATGTCACACTTTCCGATGCTTTTCGACTTAAATACTGACAAATGTGATTAGATAATGTACGAGTATACTTATGATTACTTCGAAGGTGTGATCAGCAAGATTTTCTTTACTTTTAACGAAAAATTAAAATATTATTGAAAGTTTGACATTTTTGAATAAATATTTTTCTCAACTTTTTCCAGGGCAAATTTATGTCTAAATCTAGATCATTTTTTAATCTTTTATATCTGCCACTAGTTTTTTATGTAAAAAAGCTTGTTAATGAAAAAAGCATTTTCAAAATTGACACTTTTTTCTACGGTGGCGCCATCTTGTGAATCTTGCTTCTCAAGTGGCCCCCTTAATTACTGGATTTATCAAACCAGTTTAGGTGGTCTATCATCGTTATTAATTGAACCGAGCGGAACTGGTTCCTAAAACCTCATAAAATACCAAATTAAAATGAATTTTGTTTGATAGGTTGGAAACCAGTGACATCCTGATAAAGGGCGGCGAATGGAAACTTGGCATCGACGAGGAGCCACTGCCCTTCCAAATTGTTAAAGTAGCTGCGATCATTAAGCATCCGGATTACGTTGAAGGGTCGTTGAAGAACGATTTGGCGGTGCTGATTTTGACGGAAAATTTGAGGTTCGCACAGAACATCGAACCGTTGTGTATCCCACCAGCGGACAAGGTTTCAACTCAAAATTGCATAGTCACCGGATGGGGAAAACGCATCTTACAAGGTACGCATCAATGAACGCATGCGCGGGCCAATTTAACTGTCAATTTTAACTTTCAGTGCACCTAAGAGGCGCAGTTATGCACTCCATCGACGTCAACGTCCTCGAAGGCGGCAGATGCCAAGAGACTTTACAAAAACGATACCAAAATGCAGTACAAAATTACTCACCGGACACTCTCTGCTGTTACTCCAAACAAGACCAATGTGATGTAAGTCCTCTTCGAATCGGTGACACCAATTTCTGATTGGGTTCTTTTCAGGTTGATTACGGCAGTGCTTTGGCTTGTGCTTCGGATGACGGTCATTACATGCTGACTGGCATCTACAGTTGGGACACTGGTTGCAAAGATGACGGCCAACTGGGCGGCTATGCAGTGCCGGATATGAAATGGATAAATTCCATTCTTTCGAAACCGCTCAACGAACTTCGAACGTTGGAGAGAAGTCAGCGTAATTAAACTCCTTCGTTAAATCGTGTACATAAATGTTAAGATAAGCACAGCTTAAACTGTAAATAGGGAACAAATTGGAAGAGGTACCCTGAAAACTGAAAATAATTGTTGAAATTAATACTTAAGTGGTTTATTACGTTTTAAGCAATCCATAGCTATTTATACTATCTTAGCATATTTTTTAAATAAAACATATAACCAAAATCGCTTACATTTTCTATTTAACAACCACGAACAGAATACCCTACAAGGCAGGCACTTTTTCATTCAGATTCACACTGATTTAATTTTAAAAAAAATAATTTGCCCATTTTTAATTCAATCTTCTATCATTAACAGTTTTTAAATAAACACGTTAAAACACTGCAATTTGCATGGTTTTACCTAGGCAAATCGACTCTTAAATATTTAATCCGATACGAAACAAATGCAATTAATTAATTTACTGGAATAATTAGCATATCAAATAAGGAGTGATCAGTCAAAACGATACATGGTTCATTCTTTTTTAAAATTGGGATTTTAATTTTAGATTTATTTTAAATTACATCGGTTTTTGCTTCTAGATCTAAACAAAACAAAATATAAACCATAAAAAACACTACCTAGAACTGCCGTAGTTGGAAAAAAAAATATGCTATAGGTTCAAACAAAACTGAACTTGTCTATTCATAGTTTTCACGCAAAACAAGACATATTATCAAAAATCTTTTATTTTTTTTAGCGCAAGTTTTCTTAATCTTTTTTTCCACAATACACTCATTTTCATCGCGGAAAGACGTTGCCTGTTTCCTGCAGTTTTTTGCATTTTACTTAAATTTAGTTTATATGGACATGTCTCGTTTTGAATGGTCACTCCTCAAATATGCGCCCTAATCTTACGCAGAGAAAATACAATTTGAATGTCTCCAATTTTCAATTATTTTCTTTACTTTACGAAATAATAATAAATAAAAGTAATTTTATTAAATGATTTATTTTTTAAATTATTTAAATATATTTAAATGTGCTCTAAAAAGTTAAAATGTATAAATTTTATGTAAAATATTAACAGTATAATGTTTAACTACGGTACAAAAAATAACATAACTTCCTCAATATCAAATCTAGTATACGGATCTGATAATTTGTAGACAACCATGCAAATATCCTTGGAACATGGCCTGCAAGCGCCCGAGCGTCGTGTGACATTTAATTTGCGGCAGAGTGTACATACAACGCCCAAATGTCGCATTGTAAGTAAACCAAATTCGATTGTTCCAAATGGGTCACAAAAAAAAACACAACAGCTTCTTTTGGAAGACTGTAGATGGCAAAAATATTCAAAAATCAACCGAAACTTTGTATCTCAAGTTGCAAAGTTGTGATCAAATTGAAGGTAATAAGCAATTTAAAAAAAAAACAGGATGGGGCGACACTCAGACTTTTAGCCTTATTTTTTAAGCTACAAAAAAATAGTTATAAACAAAATTGTAGTTATCGGAAGGGCTAACATTTTTACGTTCATAATTTTCTTTGAATCTGAAACGTTTTTAAATTACGGTCAATTTAAAGTTTTTAAACTGAAAATCGTTGCTGAAATTGCCGGAATAATTTATTTCCCAGTGTGAAAATTAATTGGAATGTGGTAATTAACGAAATAAATAACCAATTTCACAACAAAAACATTTTACCAATCGACAAATTCCTTAAAATTTATCAATACGCCATGCAACCGAATATTTATGCGCGTTTTGTAAGTTGCAAACCCATCGACTACTCGTATTGTACTATTGGCAGTAATTTAAGTGATATATTCTCTTCATACTGTTCATTATGCAACACATCAAGCAAAGTCGATTTCTTCCTTACCTCTTTTCATTGGTCCATTTTCAATAATGGCGCACTGATCAGGTTAGCCCCCTGTCACCTAGATGGCGGCAAACGCGAACTCGCCGTACCTGGCGCGATTATTCTTCGAAAACTGTTGAATATGCAAAACTCGGTTTCTTCTTTCACCGATTACTTTCCCTTCATTTGTCTAATCACCCAAGCAAAAACGGCGAATAAATCTCAACACAAATCCACAATCCTACTTTCCCCAAACGGCGCTTTTATCGGCGACCGCCACGAAACCGCGAAAAGTAAGGCACTCGAAGATTTTAGCGCGCGCCTCAAGGCGTCCCGATGTAGGTCGTCGCCCGTCGAAGATCTCACCTTGCGCCGAAAACGGCCAGATCCGACCGCCGCGCCCCAATCCCGGAGACGCTAGAAAGGGAAGGAAGCGCCGTTTTCGAGAATTCCATCGTAAACACGTAAAATTAGGGTTTCAAACAAGTTGATTTTATTATTATTTAAAACTTTCGTTCGTTCGTTCGGGTTGAGATAAAAAAAAGTCGGAGAAATAAAAATTGCAGATCTTGCTATTATCCGCAACTTTTGTTTTAAATAATTTTTTTGTATCTGAAGTTATAATGCCATTTTTATTCTTGAGAAATTTCTTCATTTTCAGATACCTCTTTCATGCGTCTCAAAGTTTTAAAATTGATAACTCGAAAACGGTTTGAGTTAAAAAGAAAGTAGAAAGGGCAAAAATTATAGATTTTATTACTGTCTGAAACGTTCGTCTCAAACAGTTTCCGATAACTTAAGTTATAACGCCATTATTACTTCTGCAAACTGTCCTACAAAATTTATTTAACTCGGTTACCATAGAGAGGTCTTTATTAGCAAATACTAATAATAATAATATTGTTCTGAACAATGTAAATTAATTAGGGCTTGAAAGGAGTTGATTTTATTATTATTTAAAACTTTCGTTATAATTAATTTTTTGTGTCTTCAGTTATAATGTCATTTATACTCTTGCAAAGTTTTTCCAGTTTCAGAGTTTTTGTTGAGTTTAAAAATTCATAACTCAAAAACGAATTGAGATACAAAAAAGTAGGAGAAGTAAAAATTACAGAACTTGCTATTATCCGCAACTTTTGTTTTAAACAATTTTTCGTATCTTAAGATATAATGCCATTTTTATTCTTGAGAAATTTCTCCATTTTCAGATATCTCCTTCAAGCGTCTCAAAGTTTAAAAATTGATAACTGGAAAATGGTTTAAGTTAGAAAGAAAGTAGAAAGGACAAAAACTATAGATTTTATTATCGTTTGAAACGTTTGTCGAAAACAGTTTTCTGTACCTTAAGTTACAACGCCGTTATTACTTCTGTAAATTGTCCTACAAAATTTATTTAACTCGGTTAAAATAGAGAGATCTTTATTAACCAAAAAAATAATAATAATATTGTTCTGAACAATGTTGTAAATTAATTAGGGCTTGAAAGGAGTTGATTTTATTATTATTTAAAACTTTCGTTATAATTAATTTTTTGTGTCTTCAGTTATAATGTCATTTATACTCTTGCAAAGTTTTTCCAGTTTCAGATTTTTTGTTGAGTTTAAAAATTCACAGCTCAAAAACGACTTGAGATCCAAAAAATAGGAGAAATAAAAATTGCAGATCTTGCTATTATCCGCAACTTTTGTTTTAAACAATTTTTCGTATCTTAAGTTATAATGCCATTTTTATTCTTGAGAAATGTCTTCATTTTCAGATCTCTTACATGCGTCTCAAAGTTTAAAAATTGATAACTCGAAAACGGTTTGAGTTAAAAAGAAAGTAGAAAGGGCAAAAATTATAGATTTTATTACTGTCTGAAACGTTCGTCTCAAACAGTTTTCGGTAACTTAAGTTATAACGCCCTTATTACTTCTGCAAACTGTCCTACAAAATCTATTTAACTCGGTTACCATAGAGAGGTCTTCATTAGCAAATACTAATAATAATAATATTGTTCTGAACAATGTAAATTAATTAGGGCTTGAAAGGAGTTAATTTTATTATTATTTAAAACTTTCGTTATAATTCATTTTTTGTGTCTTCAGTTATAATGTCATTTATACTCTTGCAAAGTTTCTCTAGTTTCAGATTTTTTGTTGAGTTTGAAAATTCATAACTCAAAAACGATTTGAGATCCAAAAAATAGGAGAAATAAAAATTACAGAACTTGCTATTATCCGCAACTTTTGTTTTAAACAATTTTTCGTATCTTAAGTTATAATGCCATTTTTATTCTTGAGAAATTTCTCCATTTTCAGATATCTCTTTCAAGCGTCTCAAAGTTTAAAAATTGATAACTGGAAAATGGTTTGAGTTAGAAAGAAAGTAGAAAGTACAAAAACTATAGATTTTATTATCGTTTGAAACGTTTGTCGAAAACAGTTTTCTGTACCTTAAGTTACAACGCCGTTATTACTTCTGTAAATTGTCCTACATAATTTATTTAACTCAGTTAAAATAGAGAGGCCTTTATTAACCAAAAAAATAATAATAATATTGTTCTGAACAATGTTGTAAATTAATTAGGGCTTGAAAGGAGTTGATTTTATTATTATTTAAAACTTTCGTTATAATTCATTTTTTGTGCCTTCAGTTATAATGTCATTTATACTCTTGCAAAGTTTTTCCAGTTTCAGATTTTTTATTGAGTTTACAAATTCATAACTCAAAAACGATTTGAGATACAAAAAAGTAGGAGAAATAAAAATTACAGGTCTTATCATTAGCTACAACTTTTGTTTTAAACAATGTTTTGTATCTTAAGTTATAATGCCATTTTTATTCTTGAGAAATTTCTTCATTTTCAGATATCTCTTTCATGCCTCTCAAAGTTTAAAAATTGATAACTCGAAAACGGTTTGAGTTAAAAAGAAAGTAGAAAGCACAAAAACTATAGATTTTATTATGGTCTGAAACGTTTGTCGCAAACAGTTTTCTGTTTAAGTTACCGAAACTTTATATCTCAAGTTGCAAAGTTGTGATCAATTTAAATAATGGGTTGTTATAAATTCAAAATAATGAGCAATTTTAAAAAAACAAGATGGGGCAACACTCACACTTTTGATCTTATTTTTTAACCTACAAAAAATGATTATAAACAAAGTTGTAGGTATCGACAGAACTAACATTTTTACGTTCATAATTTTCTTCGACTCTCAAACTGTTTTTAAATTACGGTCGATTTAAAGTTTTTTAATTGAAAATCGTTGCTAAAATTGCCGGAATAATTGGTTTCTAAGTATAAAAGTTAATTGGAATGTGGTTATTAACAAAATAAATAACAATTTCACAATAAAAACATTTCACCAATCAACAAAATTCCTAATAATTCGGCAATGTGCCAGGCAACCAAGTATTCAGGCGCGTTTTGAAAGTTGCATTGACATTAATTTAATTGATTTTGCATATATTCTATGCATACTGTTTATGCAACACATCAAGCACAGTCGATTTCTTCTTTACCTCTTTTCATTGGTCAATTTTCCATAATGGCGCACTGATTAGGTCAGTCGCCTGTCACCTAGATGGCGGCAAACGCGAACTCGCCGTACCTGGCGCGATTATTCTTCGAAAACTGTTGAATATGCAAAACTCGGTTTCTTCTTTCACCGATTACTTTCCCTTCATTTGTCTAATCACCCAAGCAAAAACGGCGAATAAATCTCAACACAAATCCACCATCCTACTTTCCCCAAACGGCGCTTTTATCGGCGACCGCCACGAAACCGCGAAAAGTAAGGCACTCGAAGATTTTAGCGCGCGCCTCAAGGCGTCCCGATGTAGGTCGTCGCCCGTCGAAGATCTCACCTTGCGCCGAAAACGGCCAGATCCGACCGCCGCGCCCCAATCCCGGAGACGCTAGAAAGGGAAGGAAGCGCCGTTTTCGGAATGCCATCGTAAACGCACGATATCCATTCACCTGCGACTCTTGACTCAGCCTACTTGTTTCCCCCGTGTTAGTAGCAACAGGTGTTCCCAACAGACAGCTTCGGCCATCCGTGATGCTCAGTCTTTCCGGTACTCTTTCCTGTAATCGACCGTTTGTTACACGACTGAAGTGCTTCCGATAGACGACAGTGATGTGAACCAGTGGATTATACCTTTTGGATTTTTCTGAGGTGAGTTTCGCCGATCGGAGGCGCGAGTTCGCCGAGTTCACTCGTGGGTGGCTTCTCCGCGTCGCTCCGGCACCGACCTTGGGTCGATTGGTCCGCCGGATGCCCTTTCCGGGCGTCGGAGTGGGCGTCCGAAATTAGAGGCCAACAGGCGATCAAGCGACGAACCCGGCGTCGAGAAAATTTTAAAAAATCGAATTAAATCGAATTCTTGCATTTGAAACTTTTGTGTTATCGATTTCTTCATCTGGACCTTTCACTGCGCGCTGCTGTTTATTTGAAAGCTGTAAAAATAGCGCGTGGTCCAATCTGAGGCGATTGGTAAAAATCGTTGCGATAGAAAGTGCATTTTTAATGTTATCTCGGCGATTTTGTTGTTATGTGGGAATATTTAGAAAATGATTTGAGGTAAACGCTTTGGAGTCGTTAAACTGTGTCAGGGAATTTTTTCGGTCGGCGTTGACATATTTTTGTATTTTCTGACTGAATTTCTATTTAATACGTTGGTAATTTGTTCGATCATTTGCGACGGTAATTACAGTGATAAAAGCGGATTATGGAAAATGGTTAATTGTTAACTGAAACTCGGGTTTCTTTTTGTTGGTAGATTTCTTCTAATTAATATGGTAATTTTGGGATAATTTGTTTTGAGAGAGGTTTGTTCCCATTTATTAAATTAAAAAGCCTTTCGACTTTTGTTGCTAAGAACATCGTACAAAATTCTTGTTACTTTTTTATGTTTCGAGTGGCTTTGAAATGAGTCATTTGATCGTACATTTGAAAATGTAAAAGTTTGGAGAAGTAATAATGGCGTTATAATTTAAGATACTGAAAATTGTTTGAAACAAAAGTTCTAGATGGTAATTAAATCTGTAATTTTTATCCTTTCTACTTTTTCCTAACTTAAATCGTTTTTGAGTTATGAATTTTTAAACTTTGAGACGCGTGAAACCTAACAAAAATACTTTGCAAGAATAAAGATGGCATTGTAATTTGAAATACAAAAAATTGCTCGAAACAAAAGTCAGAGATAATAACAATATCTATAATTTTTGTTCAAAAGGGTTTTTATTATCTCGAACCGTTTTTGAGTTATGAATTTTTAAACTTTTAGAAGCACGAAACGTAACAAAGTTTATCTGAAAATGGAAAAACTTTGCAAGAGATTCAACAAATTATTTTACGCAAAGTTTCAGATAATAATGAAATCTATGATTATTGTTCCTTCATTAATTTTATCGCAACCCGTTTTCGAGTTATGAATTTGTAAACTTTAAGACAAATGGAACTTAAGAAACGTATCTGAAAATGCAGGAACTTTATGAAAGTAAAAATGGTGTAACTTGAGATACAAAAATTGTTTAAAAGAAAAGTTGCAAGCAATAACGGAAGTATAACTTTTATGCACGAGATCTAGGAAATATCTGAAAATACAGAAAGTTTTCAAGAATAATAATAGTAATAACTTAAAACTTTCGATACAAAACATTCTTTGAAATAAAAGTTGTAGATAATAATAAGACCTGTAATTTTTATTTCTCCTACTTTTTTCTATCTCAAATCGTTTTTGAGTTATAAATTTTTAAACTTTGAGACACGTGAAACGTAACAAAAAAACTTTGCAAGAATAAAGACGGCATTGTAATTTGAAACACAAAAAATTGCTTGAAACAAAAGTCGGAGATAATAACAAAATCTATAATTTTTGTTGAATAGGGTTTTCATTATCTCAAACCGTTTTTGAGTTATGAATTTTTAAACATTTAGAAGCACGAAACGTAACAAAGTTTATCTGAAAATGGTAAAAACTTTGCACGAGATTCAACAAATTATTTTACGCAAAGTTTCAGATAATAATTAACTCTGTGATTGTCGTTCCTTCATTATTTTTACCGCAACCCGTTTTCAAGTTATGAATTTGTAAACTTCAAGACAAATGAAACGTAAGAAACGTATCTGAAAATGTCGGAACTTTATGAAAGTAAAAATGGTATAACTTGAGATACAAAAATTGTTTAAAACAAAAGTTACAAGCAATAACGTAACTATAACTTTTAGTGCAGGAGACCTAAGAAATATATGAAATTACAGAAAGTTTTCAAGAAGAAAAATGCCTTTATAACTTATAATAGAAAAAATTCTTTAAAATAAAAGTTGTAGATAATAATAAGACCTGTAATTTTTATTTCTCCTACTTTTTTCTATCTCAGATCGTTTTTGAGTTATGAATTTTTAAACTTTGAGACACCTGAAACCTAACAAAATTTTTTTTGCGAGAATAAAGATGTCATTTCAACTTAAAATAGAAAAGATTGCTTGAAACAAAAATCATAGACAATAACAGAATCTATAATTTTTGTCCTTTCTACTTTCTTTTTAACTCAAACCGTTTTCGAGTTATCAATTTTTAAACTTTGAGGCGCATTAAAGAAAGGGATATCTGAAAATGGAGAAATTTGTCATTAAATAAAAATGGCATTATAACTTAAGGTAGAAAAAAATGTTTAAAACAAAAATTATGGATAATAGAAAAGTCTGCAATTTTTATTTTCCCGACTTGTTTTTATCTCAAACCGTTTTTGAGTTGCGAATTTTTAAACCAAACAAAAAATCTGAAACTGAAAAAACTTTGCAAGAGCACATTATAACATTATAACTGAAGACACAAAAAAATGGTTATAACAAAACTTTTAGGTAATAACAAAATGAATAATTTTTGTTTTTTCCACTTTGTTGTATCTCAAACCGTTGACGAGTTATACATTTTTAAACGTTGCATGCCTTGTGCGCGACTTCTAGAAAATTAATAAAGGGATTTAAAATCGCATTAAATAAATCTCATTGTTATTTTACCGGCCATAAAACCATAAATTTGCTTCCAACAAGCGATTGTAAAGACATCAAAACGCCCATAAACCACCTAAATAACGACCAAATAATTTATCTGTAACGTTACAACAACAAGCACATTAAAAGACAATAACTTTTTAATGGCGCTAAATAAAACGCAAGAAGTGTTTGTTTACCCACTTTTTGCAGCGTAAAATTGAGAGGAGAGCCAACTATTTAGTGCAGTTGGTCAGAGGGACACGAAAAACGGTGCGCGCGAGGAATCCGGCGAGCAAATTCGCATAAGCAACAGCGCGTGAACTTTAAACTTTAACAATTTAATTGCCTCATTGAAATTTGCGTGGATAAAGGGAAATTCTCCAGTCGCCTAATGTTAACATTTAGCCGGTGTGTCGTAATCGACTTTTAACATGTGTACAAAATTGTAACACTCCAATTTTATTACACGTCCACTTCGTGACGGACTTAATAAGTGAAAATCGACGCGTGCAAACTTTTAATGTAGACTTCATCAATGGGTCACCAAAACACAATCGAAATTACCCAATAACCAACAATTTTCTGTATCTTAAGTTATAACGACATTATTACTTCTGCAAGCTGTCCTACAAAATGTAGTAAATTAATTAGAGTTTGAAAAGGGTTGATTTTATTATTATTTAAAACTTTCGTTATAATTAATTTTTTGTGCCTTCAGTTATAATGTCATTTATACTCTTGCAAAGTTTTTCCAGTTTCAGATTTTTTGTTGGGTTTAAAAATTCATAACTCAAAAACGATTTGAGATCCAAAGAGTAGGAGAAATAAAAATTACAGAACTTGCTATTATCCGCAACTTTTCTTTTAAACAATTTTTTGTATCTTAAGTTCTAATGCCATTTTTATTCTTGAGAAATTTCTCCATTTTCAGATATCTCTTTCATGCGTCTCAAAGTTTAAAAATTGATAACTCGAAAACGGTTTGAGTTAAAAAGAAAGTAGAAAGGACAAAAACTATAGATTTTATTATGGTCTGAAACGTTTGTCGCAAACAGTTTTCTGTACCTTAAGTTATAACGCCGTTATTACTTCTGTAAATTGTCCTACAAAATCTATTTAACTCGGTTAAAATAGAGAGGTCTTTATTAACCAAAATAATAATAATAATATTGTTTTGAACAATGTTGTAAATTAATTAGGGCTTGAAAAGAGTTGATTTTATTATTATTTAAAACTTTCGTTATAATTAATTTTTTGTGTCTTCAGTTATAATGTCATTTATACTCTTGCGAAGTTTTTCCAGTTTCAGATTTTTGGTTGAGTTTAAAAATTCATAACTCAAAAACGATTTGAGATTGAAAAAAGTAGGAGAAATAAAAATTACAGGTCTTATTATTATCTACAACTTTTATTTTAAAGAATTTTTTGTATCATAAGTTATAAAGGCATTTTACTTCTTGAAAACTTTCTGTATTTTCAGATACTTCTTAGGTTTCGTGCAGTAAAAGTTATAGTTTCCTTATTGTTTGTAACTTTTGTTTTAAACAATTTTTGTACCTCAAGTTATACCGTTTTTACTTTCATAAAGTTCCTGCATTTTCAGATACGTTTCTTAAGTTTGATTTGTCTTAAAGTTTACAAATTCATAACTCGAAAACGGGTTGCGGTAAAAATAATGAAGGAACCATAATCATAGATTTCATTATTATCTGAAACTTTGTTTAAAATAATTTGTTGAATCTCTTGCAAAGTTTTTCCATTTTCAGATAAACTTTGTTAAGTTTCGTGCTTCCAACAGTTTAAAAATTCATAACTCAAAAATGGTTTGAGATCATAAAAACCCTATTGAACAAAAATTATAGATTTTGTTATTATCTCTGACTTTTGTTTCGAGCAATTTTTTGTACTTCAAATCACAATGCCATCTTTATTCTTGCAAAGTTTTTTTGTTAGGTTTCACGTGTCTCAATGTTTAAAAATTCATAACTCGAAAACGGTTTGAGTTAAAGAATAAGTATAAAGGGCAAAAATTATAGATTTAATTATCGTCTGAAACTTTTGTCGAAAACAGTTTTCTGTATCTTAAATTATAACGCCATTATAACTTCTGCAAGCTGTCCTACAAAATGAATTTAACTCGGTTACCAAAAAGAGGACTTTTTGTTCAACAATAGCCAATTGTAACATAATTTTCCGATAATTTTCCCAATTTTTATATTTATATTTACAAAAAGTCACTTTAACCGGCGTTAAACATTTCTATCCTGAATATGACGTCACAAGGCGACAGTTACCTACATTATCGATACGCGGCAAAACTAATTTGAATTCCCAATTGAAGATAATAATTTAAATTTGAGACCAAGTTTGTAGGATCCCGTACATTTTGCTTAGGTTTTCTAGGCGCGATTTTTGGATCCTGTTAATTTAACCTTTTTATTCAGATCGTGCCTATGTTACGCGCATAATTAGAAATCAGCATTCAGCGCACAGTCGACTCGTATCCCGGTTAAGTAACGCAAAAATCTGAATATTTGCGAATATTCGTCTTGGGAATTGAAGAGCGCGGCACTAATTGTGAACAATTAAATCTGAGTCAATTGTGGGATCCACTCATTTTTACCGACGATAAACCACGCGAAAAGGAGGACAGCGATTTTTATTTTTAGTTTTGCCAGATCGCAGATAACCGGCGAAGAATTCTTCGCGTTACTTTCGAATGTCATAAATCAGCGCGCGCATTTTTTTCAATTTTTTCTCTAATTTCGGTGAGATATGTAAATATTCGAAAAGGTCACAGCGTTTTTAAGCGTTCAAAATAAAATGGGGTCAAACAATTTTTTTTTTAATTGCTTCATTTATTTGCAGAGTTTTGACGGTTTTGAAGTGCGGTCCAATTAACTACTTTTTACTGCAACGAAAGTCGCTGTAAAGTTTCATTCAAGCCTTTAATTAAAATCTTACATTTCCTCGCGATTGTGCGACTAACAATATACAATGTCATTCTTTGATAATAAAAAATAATAAGCAATGATACCCAATTTGCTGTTTTCACAAACTCCTTTCAAGCCCTAATTAAATTACAGCATTGTTCAGAACAATATTATTATTATTATTATTGGCTATTGTTGCATAAAGACCTCTTTGTGGTAACCGAGTTAAATTCATTTTGTGGGGCAGCTTGCAGAAGTAATAATGGCGTTATAATTTAAGATACAGAAAATTGTTTGAAACAAAAGATTTAGATGGTAATTAAATTTATAATTTTTGTCCTTTATACTTATTCCTTAACTCAAACCGTTTTCGAGTTATGATTTTTTAAACTTTGCAAGAATAAAGATGGCATTGTAAAGTGAAATACAAAAAATTTCTCGAAACAAAATTCATAGATAATAACAAAATCTATAATTTTTGTTCAATAGGGTTTTTATTATCTCAAACCGTTTTTGAGTTATGAATTTTTAAACTTTTAGAAGCAAGAAACATAACAAAGTTTATCTGAAAATGGAAAAACTTTGCAAGAGATTCAACAAATTATTTTAAACTAAAGTTTCAGATAATAACGAAATCTATGATTATCGGTCCTCCATTATTTTTACCGCAACCCGTTTTCGAGTTATGAATTTGTAAACTTTAAGACAAATGAAACTTAAGAAACATATCTGAAAATGTCGGAACTTTATGAAAGTAAAAACGGTATAACTTGAGATACAAAAATTGTTTAAAACAAAAGTTGCAAGCAATAACGAAACTATAACTTTTAATGGACGAGACCTAACGAAATATCTGAAAATACAGAAAGTTTTCAAGAAGAAGAATGCTTTTATAACTTACGATACAAAACATTCTTTAAAATAAAAGTTGTAGATAATAATAAGACCTGTAATTTTTAATTCTCCTAATTTTTTCTATCTCAAATCTTTTTGAGTAATGAATTTTTAAACTTTGAGACACGTGAAACCTAACAGAAAAACTTTGCAAGAATAAAAATGGCATTATAATTTGAAACACAAAAAATTGCTCGAAACAAAAGTCAGAGATAATAACAAAATCTATAATTTTTGTTCAATAGGTTTTTTTTTATCTCAAACCATTTTTGAGTTATGAATTTTTAAACTTTTAGAAGCACGAAACGTAACAAAGTTTATCTGAAAATGGAAAAACTTTGCAAGAGATTCAACAAATTATTTTAAACTAAAGTTTCAGATAATAACGAAATCTATGATTGTCGTTTCTTTGTTATTTTTACCGCAACGCGTTTTAGAGTTATGAATTTGTAAACTTTAAGACAAATCAAACTTAAGAAACATATCTGAAAATGCGGGAACTTTATGAAAGTAAAAATGGTATAACTTGAGGTACAAAAATTGTTTAAAACAAAAGTTACAAGCGATAACGGAAGTATAACTTTTAATGCACGAAACCTAAGAAATATCTGAAAATACAGAAAGTTTTCAGGAAGAAGAATGCCTTTATAACTTACGATACAAAACATTCTTTAAAATAAAAGTTGTAGATAATAATAAGACTTGTAATTTTTGTTTCTCCTACATTTTTCTATCTCAAATCGTTTTTGAATTTTGAATTTTTAAACTCAACAAAAAATCTGAAACTGGAAAAACTTTGCAAGAGTATAAATGACATTATAACTGAAGACACAAAAAATGAATTATAACGAAAGTTTAAAATAATAATAAAATCAACTCTTTTCAAGCCCTAATTAATTTATAACATTGTTCAGAACAATATTATTTATTTTATATATTTTATATTATTTTATATTTTATATATTATTATTTTATTTTGGGAAATAACTTTTTGCATTTCTGCGGACTCTTTTATTGTGACCAAAACTTTTGCATTAAAAGAACTCTTTTCAGATCCTCCTTCAGACCCAGATTTACAAATTTTGGTTTTGTAAATTAGATTCTTCCAATGAAAACTTTTGATAATAAAGAAATAAATTGCCTCATACAAAAATTAAAAGTATTGGATAGTTTTAAATCTCACAAAATACTTGCAATACGGCCCTGAATATTTTCGGTTGTCGATGAGACCCACTTGGTGCCAAATTCTCTTCTGTAAATGTTTTTATTGCAGACGCTTTTAACTCATCTTAACAAGTCTAACCACAATCTTTTCGAGGGTGTCATTGCCATAAATAATGCTTTACAGCGATATTGCGAGACCCGAGTTCGACCCCCGTCTCAGTCAGAAAATATGTTACTCGCCATTCAAAAATTGAATTTCTAAACCGATTGGCAACTTTTATTTGGAGAAGAAGCGTTTTTGCAACCTTGAAAGCGCAGTTAATTTTTTTTTTAAATTTCTGCACCTGTCCGCTTCACTAACACACATCGCCCGACAATTTTTACTTTACGATTTCCTCTCCCCGGTTTTTTCTCAAATTGATTTCCTCCATTCTCCGCTAATTATCAACTCGAATCGTTCCTATTTCCTGACTTTAACGACGATCGAGAGGCTCCGAAAAAAGCGGTCTTTCTATTTTTAAATAAAAAGGACACGAACTGTCAATTTCGCGCATCATGCGCCGAATTTATCGTAATTTACGACTTTGGAAAACGTAAACCTTCGCGTCTCAGCAATTAAGTTTAACTTGCGAGGAGTGTTGGCGTTAGTTTCGACATTCGGTGCTTGGCATTCTCGAAATGGATGATTTACTTATTTCGTGAATTCGGCATTTTAAATGTCACGCGGTTTATATCGTCGTTTTCTATTTGTTTGGTTGTTGTTGCGGCAACGAATGTAATTGTTTGTTTAAACGACGCGACGTTTGATTATCAGTGAACCGACTGTGCTTGTTACCATTTCGCAAGTTTTAATGTCAATGGGTGGGAGTTAATTTATGGGACGTGGTAAATTACTTCTGTAAATAGTTCAGGTAAATTCCAAATTGAGAAAATCGTTCCCAAACTGCGAAAGCGTAGTAGGAACATTAAAAAAATAAAAAAACGTATGAAATTACAAAACATTTTTCTTGAAATTTCAACTTTTTTTAAAAACTTGAAATTTCAACTTTTTTTAAAAGGGTGAATTTTCAACTTTTTTTAATAAAGGTGAAATTTCAACTTTTTTTAAAAAAGTGAATTTTCAAGTTTTTAAAAAAAGTTGAAATTTCAAGTTTTTTTAATGAAGATCTCAACTTTTTTAAAAAGGTGAATTTTAAACTTTTTTTAAAAAGGTGAATTTTCAAGTTTTTTTAATGAAGGTGAAATTTCAACTTTTTTAAAAAGGTGAATTTCAAACTTTTTTTAAAAAGGTGAATTTTCAACTTTTTTTAAAAGGTAAAATTTAAAAGGTAAAATTTCAAGTTTTTTAAAAAAGCTGAAATTTCAAGTTTTTAAAAAATGTGAAATTTCAACTTTTTTCTAAGAAGGTGAAATTTCAACTTTTCTTAAAAACGGTAAAATTTCTCCTTTCTTTAAAGAAAAATGTTGAAATTTCAAGTTGTTTTTTTAATTTTTACATGTCCTAACTATGCTTTTGTAGCAAACTGAGGATTTTGAGAAAAATTAGTTTCTCAATTTATTATTGTTCACATTTTAGAACAATCACCAAATGTAATTTTGGAAAAATATGAATAACCCGACAGCGACAACTGGAGGGTTTTTATTGTCAAATTTTCATAAATAATAGCAAAGCTGTGAACTTGTTGAGTGATAGTTTAACACAATTCAAGACATAAAAATAGCTAAAACAAGTTTGAGATAAAAAAGCGCATATTAATAGGAAACCACACAAATTGCCGGTTTTGACGTAGAAAAAAAACTGACCGCAAAAGTGTAAAAGCAAAATTAAGTCGCCAACTCAGCTGCAACAAAACCCATCAAGTACAAATATACAAGAAAACTAAAGTCGAAAAGCAAATTATTTAAATATAGATATTTAAAAATTATCTTCCACTTAAAATTTCATAAGTAACCTTTAAAAACGGGCCTAATATTAAGTGTGACCGAAGCACAGGGCCAACACTTAACTTTAAGGGTTTATTTGACGTTTAAGGTTAAGATAGAAAATTAATGCACTCTAACATCTGTCACTTGGTGAATTTAAGTGACACTTAACTTTAAAAAAAGCGTTTAATAAATTAAGGTACCGAAGCGAACAAACAATAAAATTAAATAAAAGTTTTACCCAAATTAATGAATTAAAGTAAATTAAGTCAAATTCTTTCAATAAAGATATTTTCAAAACATCTTCTAATCTATCCATCAATTTCCACTTACAATTTCACAAAAAAACGCGTCTAATATTAAAGGTCACTTAAGTCCATTATTTCCAACACTTAACTTTAAGGGCCGATTCGAGATTTAAGGTTAAGATTAAAAATCAATGCACTCTGACATTTGTCAGTTAGTAAATTTAAGTGACACTTAACTTATAAAAAGCGTTGCATAAATTAAGGTACAGAAGTGAACAAACAATAAAATAAAATAAAAGGGTTACCCAAATTAAATTAATTAAAGTAAATTAAATCAAATTCGTTTTATAAAGATGTTTTCAAAACATCTTCTAATCTATCCATCAATTTCTACTTACAATTTCACAAAAAACGCGTCTAATTTTAAAGTTCACTTAAGTGCATTATTTCCAACACTTAACTTTAAGGACCGCTTCGAGGTTTAAGGTTAAGATTAAAAATCAATGCACTCTGGCTTTTGTCAGTTAGTGAATTTAAGTGACACTTAACTTTTAAAAAAAATCGTTGCATAAATTAAGGTACAGACGTGAACAAACAATAAAATTAAATAAAAGTTTTACCCAAATTAAATTAATTAAAGTAAATTAAGTAAAATTCCTTTTATAAAGATATTTTCAAAACATCTTCTAATCTATCCATCAGTTTCCACTCACAATTTCACAAAAAACCTGTCTAATATTAAAGGTCACTTAAGGGCATTATTTCCAACACTTAACTTTAAGGGCCGATTCGAGATTTAAGGTTAAGATTAAAAATCAATGCACTCTAACATCTGCCACTTTGTGAATTTAAGTGACACTTAACTTTTAAAAAAGTGGTAGCATAAATTTAAGCAGCAATTTAAACCTTGACCCATTTGACGTCAAGAACAACTGAGATTCCTTCGATATAAATAATTGAAAATCTGCACCGCAAAGGATGCATTGAGAAACGAGTCGAAACTCGCCCTTGGATAATAAAATCAGCGCCGCCCTTGTCTATGTCTGCCAACGTCAAACTCAGAACCGGTCATTAATTAGAAACGAACTTTTCGACGCAAATTTATGCCAAACGATAGAATGAACAAGTGAATTTCTATTTCTATTTCTCCACGTGACGCCAAAAGTTGACATAAATCATTGACGGTTGCGGTCAAATTTGATTTCGTCACAATGTTTTCAAGTCGTGTTTTCCTGAATCCGGATGCAAGTTTGATGGTTTCCGGTCGCGCGATTGTTTCTCCGATTTCTTGTATGAATCATACCGTCAGATGATACCCCTCGTGTGTAATTTAATAACACACCGGCGCGTTTCCTAGTGACGCTCCGCCGAGTCGAGTTACGAAACAGTCGGGGGGGGGGGGGGGATTCCCGTAAGGTTCGATATCAACAGTGCTAAAGGTTCCTACAATCGAATTGCATTTAACGAATTTAAAACAAAATTTTAAAATTAAAAAGAATTTTTTTAATTACGACGAAAATGTTTCAACAAAAGTTGTAGACCTTGTCATAATATGACTTTTTTGTATTTGTAACTTTTTCTTGCTGTAAACCGTTTGCGAGTTACGGGGATTTTTTAAAAGAGTTGAAATTTAACCTTTTTTTGAAGTTGAAGTGGCACCTTTTTAAAAAAGTTGAAATCTCAAGTTTTTAAAAAAGGTGAAATTTCAAGTTTCTTAAAAAAGGTTAAATTTCAAGATTTTTTAAAAAAGTGAAACTTCAAGTGAAGTGAAATTTCAAGAAAAATGTCGAAATTTCAATTTTTTCAATCTTTTGAATGTCCCAACTACGCTTTCGTAGTTTGGGAACGATTTTCTTAATTTGGAATTTAACTGTACTATTTACAGAAGTAATTTACGACGTCCCGTAAATTAACTCCCACCCATAAACGTTCCTACGAACGAATTGCTTTTAACGAATTTAAAACAAATTTTAAAAGTAAAAAGTTAAAAAATTAGAATAATTTTTTAAATTACGACAAAAAGGTTGCGACAAATATGACTTTTTTGTATTTGTAACTTTTTCTTACTGTAAACCGTTTGCGAGTTACGGGGATTTTTTAAAAGAGTTGAAATCTTTTTTAAAAAGTTGAAATTTCAAGTTGTTAAAAAAAGTTGAAATTTCAAGTTTTTTAAAGAAAGTGAAACTTCAAGTTTTTTAAAAAAGGTGAAATTTCAACAAAAATGTTTTGTAATTTAAAAATTTTTTTTTTGAATGTCCCAACTACGCTTTCGTAGTTTGGGAACGATTTTCTTAATTTGGAATTTAGCTGAACTATTTACAGAAGTAATTTACCACTTCCCATAAATTAACTCCCACCCATAAACGTTCCTGCGAACGAATTGCTTTTAACGAATTTAAAACAAATTTTAAAATTAAAAAGTTAAAAAATTAGAATGATTTTTTAAATTACGACGAAAAGGTTGCAGCAAAAGTTGTAGATCTTGTCAAAATGTGACTTTTTTGTATTTGTAACTTTTTCTTGCTGTAATCCGTTTGCAAGTTATGGAGATTTTTTAAAAGAGTTGAAATTTCACCTTTTTAGAAAAGTTGAAATATCGTTTTTTTTTTAAATAGTTGAAATTTCACCTTTTTTTAAAAACTTGAAATTTCACCTTTTTTAAATTAACATGAACCTTTCGTAAATTAACTTGAAATCTCACCTTCTTTAAAATAACTTGAAATTTCACCTTTTTAAAAAAGTTGAGATATCATTTTTTTTAAATAGTTGAAATTTCACCTTTTTAGAAAAGTTGAAATATCGTTTTTTTTTTTTAAATAGTTGAAATTTCACCTTTTTTTAAAAACTTGAAATTTCACCTTTTTTAAATTAACATGAACCTTTCGTAAATTAACTTGAAATTTCACCTTCTTTAAAATAAGTTGAAATTTCACCTTTTAAAAAAAGTTGAAATATCATTTTTTTTAAATAGTTGAAATTTCACCTTTTTTTAAATAACTTGAAATTTCACCTTTTTTTAAAGAACTTGAAATTTCACCTTTTTTAAAAAAAACTTGTTGTTTTACCTTTTTAAAAAACTTGAAATTTCAAGTTTTTTAAAAAAGTTGAAATTTCACCTTAAAAAATTTGAAATTTCATCTTTTTTAAATAACTTGAAATTTGGCCTTTTAAAAAAAAGTTGAAATTTCACCTTTTTTAATAAAAACGAATTTTGTACTAATTTGTTTTATACTGAAATGATGTAATTTGGGCGTTATGTTCTTCTTCTGATACTTATTTTTATTTATTTTGGTCGAAATTTTAAATTTCGTCGAATTATAATTCCATTAACACCGAGCGCACGTTTGTGATTTATTACATCCGTTACGTAACAACAATTAATAATTTCTTAAGACACAATAAATTTCTCGAATTAAGTGCCACTTAGCGAGGCAACCTCATCAGAACTGGATTAGCATAGATATTTCAAAAAAGCGGACATTCCTCGAAGCCCATCTTTAATTCAATTGCGGGCAAAATTGCCACATTCGAGCGATTTTAATTAGAAATTATAGTGGCGAGAAATAAAAGATATTCCAAGTATTCGCGGCGTTGCGTCCAATCCGCCCCATTTGCAATGCTAATAGCCTAGGCGATGCAGGAATTCGCGGCTCGAATTTAATGGAACAAATTCGCAACCGCTGCAGTTTAAAATGCAGCATAATTTAACGATTTAACAGAACCAGGCGCAACTGTACTTTTCTATTTGAAATGCTAATCGAGATGGTTTTTATTAAGTTTGTGTGTCAGTCCCGGGCCTCCGTTTTCTCACTGCGAATAATAATGGAAATATTAAAATAAAATACGGTTAATTGTTTCGTTTGGTTGCTCTGATTTTTAAAACGGCGACGCTTCACAAACTAATTTGTAACATTCTTGTTTGGGGTCAAAATGAGACAGTGTTCCTTTTTTGGAACAGAGGTTGAAATTTTGTAATAATGTTTTTTAATAGTTATAGTCGAAAGGGGTAAATGTTCCTAATTTGTGACAAACATTTTGGCCTTAAATTTAAAGGTGTGTCATAATTGGGACATTTTAACCGTTAAAATAAACGAAAGGGGTAGTTGTCCCTTATTTGAGACAAAGATTGAGGTTTTCAGTTTTAACGTGAAGCATAATTGGGACATTGATATTTTTGTAACAATGTTTTTAAAAGTTATAGTCAAAAGGGGTAAGTGTCCCTTATTTAGCACAAAGATTGCGGTCTTAAAGTTTAACGCCTGTCATAATTGAGAGGTTGATACTTTTGTAATGATATTTTTTAATAATAATATACAAAAGAGACAAGTATTCCTTATTTGAGACTACGATCGTAGTCATAAATTTAAATGTGAGACATAATTGGGACATTGATATTTTTGAAATATTATCTTCTAACAGTTATAGTCGAAAGGGGTAAGTGTGCCTTATTTGACTCAAAAATTGTTGCCTTAAATTTTAACGTGTGTCATAATTGGGACATTGATATGTTTGTAATAATGTTTTTAGCAGTTATATTCAAAAGGGGTAAGTGTCCCTTATTTAACACAAAAATAGCGGCCTAAAATTTTAACGTCTGCTATAATTGAGAAATTGTTACTTTTGTAATGATGTTTTTTACAGTAATATACAAAAGAGACAAGTATTTCTTTTTTGAGACTAAGATTGTAGTCATAAATTTAAATGTGAGACATAATTGGGACATTGATATTTTAGAAATATTATTTTCTAACAGTTATAGTCGAAAGGGGTAAGTGTTTCTTATTTGATTCAAAAATTGTTGCCTTAAATTTTAACGTAAAGCATAATTGGGACATTGATATTTTTGTAATAATGCTTTTAACAGTTATGGTCAAAAGGGGTAAGTGTCTCCTATTTAGCACAAAGATTGCGGTCTTAAATTTTAACGTCTGTCATAATTGAGAGATTGCTACTTTTGTAATGATGTGTTTTGACAGTAATATACAAAAGAGACAAGTATTTCTTATTTGAGACTAAGATTGTAGTTATAAATTTAAATGTGAGACATAATTGGGACATTGAATTTTTGAAATATTATTTTCTAACAGTTATAGTCGAAAGGGGTAAGTGTTCCTAATTTGTGACAAAAATTTTGGCTTTAAATTTTAAGGTGTGTCATAATTGGGACATTTTAACAGTTAAAATAAACGAAAGGGGCAAGTGTCCCTTATTTGAGACAAAGATTGTGGTTTTCAGTTTTAACGTGAATTTTTAAAAAATCGATTGGCTCATTTTGAGTGTAAAAATAAAATGACTCAAACAGTTTTTAATTTTTCGTTCCATAAACGGCACGAAAATATTTTCAATTTCAGATTTCGAAAAAAAATTGTTTTTTAACTTGTGAATGTGTTAAATTTTGAATTTAAATCACAAAACGACTTGTTTAAAAGTTCTGCACCCTAAATAACGCAACATCCGGCGTTACCTGTTCGTTTGGAGCGAAACAGGTGCGCGCACTTGTCAACAACGCGTTTCAATCAGATATTTCAACAGCAAAAATCAGCGCCAATCCCCGAACATGATATGATACACAGAGTTGCGTAATCGATCGGCCAATCAACTTCCTACGAGCGAAGAAAAAAACCGAAACTGGTCCAAAGCAATTTGCAATTAAACATAAAAAAGCGACTTTCATAAATCAAAAGCCCACTTTCTAAACAAAGGACGACATCTAATTGCAGGATACTCTTAACGAAATTTATTGGGTCGATTTTTTGGTTCTTGTAAATCTTTGATTCGCCAATGAGAGAGACCTTGCGCATAAAGAAGCTAATAAAGCTATAAATTATGTAATCAAAGGTTGTGAAACGTGCCATTACTTTTATTTTATTGAATCGCTGGTTTTGACTTTATTTTAATTTGTTTAATTTTTTAAATTTTTTGGTGCAACAAACTAAAATTAAGCAATTTATGTTCCAATTATGACACATTTTAAAATTTAAGCCTGCAATCGTTGCCTCAAATAAAGGACACTTGTCTCTTTTGACCCACGTCTAAATTTAAACCCACAATTTTTGTGTAAAATAAGTCGCACTTACCCATTTTGACTGTAACTGTTGAAAATCATTATTACAAAAATATCAATGTCCCAATTATGGCCCACATTAAAATTTATGACCACAATCTTTGTCTCAAATAAGGAGCACTTGTCTCTTTTGAATATTACCGTGAAAAAACATTATTACAAAAGTAACAATCTCTCAATTATGACAGACATTAAAATTTAAGGCCGCAATCTTTGTGCTAAATAAGGGACACTTCCTCCTTTTGACTGTAATTGTTGTTTATATGCAATGGTTCCCGTTCTTTTAAATTTTGAATAAATTAAAAATTAAATAGCTCTGTCTCTCTCAAAGTTTCATATTTGTCACCTACAATTAAGACAATTTCAATTTTCTCACTTTTACTTAATTTACGTTCCATTATGAAAATAATAATGATACTGTCAAACATAAAACAGTTATTTGTATATTGAAAAAGTATCAATTTAGGCTATCTACAAATTTGTATAAAATATGACGATGATCTCATTATTATAACTTTCTAATGCGTTCACATTAATTGTTAAGTTACATGTATTTTGAGTAAATTAAAAAACAAGCTGAAACTTAAAATGCGGTTTTTCGTGATAAAAAGGCTTTGCACCAAAAATGTAAAATAACATGACAGAATTTCTATTTATACTTATTTAATTTAACGTAATTTTAAGTTTGTATTTTGTAGTTTAATTTTTATGTTATAATTTTATAATGTTTTAAATAGTAATAAGAATTAATACTAAAAAAAACTATACTTATTGTTAGATTTGAAATAATTAAAATTCAAGATTACACGTGGAAATTGTAAGAGAAAGTTGAAATTTGAAAAATAACAATTTTTTTTGGACATAGGTTGAAGAAACTCATCTTATTTCATAATTGGCATCGCATCTACTAATGTTACCCAAATTTCGTCAAAAATAATTTTCATTTTAAAATTATGATTTATTTTCAGTTTTTGAAGTTTCGATAAATTTCATTTTCTCTGAAACAAAAATCGTTTGCAGAATTCGAGTAATCCATTTTGGGTTTTTAAACAACACACTTTTGGAAGATTTAGATTTTTAAAGAAATCGAAGATGAAAGTTTTTTCCCATATGGTGCGAACAATATGGCGGGCACTGTATATGTTTTAATTTATTTTTTAAACAACCATAAACCTGTTAGGTTGTACTTGTTGTGCATAGGTTGTTTCCAGGCTGGTTTCATAACGTTTAGTTAGTTTTTGATCCAATTCATGCATGATTTACCAAGTTTCAACTTTTGGTTGTTTTACTTTTTTTTCGAATGTTCTAAAAAGCTGCCAACAGAACATTTCAATTCAAATAAGTGTAGAAAATTTTTAAAAATCGATTGGCTCATTTTGAGTATAAAAAATAAAATGATGCAAACATAGTTTTTACTGTTTTGTTCCAAAAACGTCACGACAATTTTATTTATTTCAGATTTATGATGTCTAACAAAAACAAAACTGAATTAAAAGATTTTCATTTTGAATTCTGATGTGGCAGGTGAACGGTGATTTTTTGGTAACTGATTTACCAAGTTTCAACTTTTGGTTGATTGTTTCTTTTATAAAAAAACTGCTAACAGAATACAGCGAAGTCCGGATTAAGTGAACTTGAAAAATGCATCAAAATTGGTTCACTTTATCCGAGGTTCATTATAAACGAAACACAAAATGCTTTATGTTTATTATGGGAAGATTTTTTGGTATTTCAAAAAGCGTTCACTATAACCGGGTTCATTATATCCGAACTCTGCTGTATTACAATTTAAATAAGTTTAGGAAATGTTAAAAAATCGGTTGGCTCATTTTGATGCAAACATAGTTTTTCATTTATTGTTCCAAAAACGGCACGAGAATTTTTTTAATTTCAAATTTCGAGAAGAAATATTTTTTTGATTTGTGAATTTGTGCGACTAAGACGCAATTTACCACCAGACATTTACCTAAATCAAAGTGATAGTGATGGAGACTAACTGAACTTAAAAATTTATCACATTGTATTAAATCTTAAGTTCTTTAACAATCATTTTAATTTCTAAAAGGTGATGTTAGCCTTTCTGTTATTATTATATTAGTGTGTATCATGTAGCTCTAGTATAAATAGCAATTAATATGCTGATTTGGTATAATGTCTAAAAAAAAAAAAGAATTTGAATTCTAATGTGTCAGGTGAAAGGTAACTAAGAAATGCCATCTACAAAGCGAAACTAGAGCTAAAAGTGTTTCACCTGTGTTTTATTCAGCAACAACCCTAAAAAAAAAACGAAAATTGTGCTTCCACGTTTTAGTTGGCGTATTGATTCCAATTTTTTACTGCACTTTTTCCCCAACGCTCAAATTTTATTGCTAATTTCTAAATTTCGTTCCAGATTATGCCAAGTCAAGATGCCATTAGGCATTAAAATGTGTTTTTTCGTGATAAAAAGGCTTTGCACCAAAAATGTAAAATAACATGACAAAATTTCTTTTTAAAATTAAAAATTTCATTTGTAACATTAGATTGTACAGTTTAGTTCATTTTTTAAGCCAAAAATAAACAAATCAACTATACTTAAATTTGAAATAATTAAAATTCAAGATTACACGTGGAAATTGTAAGAGAAAGTTGCAATTTGAAAAATAACAATTTTTTTGAACATTTGAAGAAACTCATCTGATTTCATAATTGGCATCTCATCCACTGAATATCTAACTAATGTTACCCGAATTTCGACAAAAATAATTTTCATTTTAAAATTATGATTTATTTTCAGTTTTTGAAGTTTCGATAAATTCCATTTTCTCTAAAACCAAAAATCGCTTCCAGAATCCGAGTAGTCAGTTTTGGGTTTTTGAAAATGCACAAACTTTTGGCAGATTTAGATTTTTAAAGAAATCGAAGATGAAAATTTTCCCATATGGTGGGAACAATATGGCGGGCACTGTATATGTTTCAATTAATTTTTTAAACAGTCATAAACCTGTTAGCTTGTACTTGTTGTGCATAGGTTGTTTCCAGGCTGGTTTCATAACGTTCAGTTAGTTTTTGATCCAATTCATGCATGATTTACCAAGTTTCAACTTTTGGTTGTTTTACTTTTTTTTCGAATGTTCTAAAAAGCTGCCAACAGAACATTTCAATTCAAATAAGTGTAGAAAATTTAAAAAAATCGATTGGCTCATTTTGAGTATAAAAAATAAAATGATGCAAACATAGTTTTTAATTGTATGTTTACTTACAAATTTTGTTCCTTGTTCATAACAATATTTTTAAAAATTTTAACACTTATTACAAATCACAAACATTTTAAAACACATTCTTTAAAACATCGTCAAATACACATATTACATTTTAAAACACATATTTTTAAAAAAGAGTCAACACAATGATTAAACTGAAACCTTTATTTTTATTAATCATTGCATACTAATTTTTACTAATTTTTAAATAAATTAAATTAAATAATTTTTAATTGTTTGTTCCAAAAACGGCACGAGAAATTTTTTTACTTCACATTTATAATGTCTAATAAAAACAAAAATGAATTAAAAGATTTTCATTTTGAATTCTGATGTGGCAGGTGAATGGTGATATTTTGGTAACTGAGAAGTGCCATCTACAAAGCGAAACCAGAGCTAAAAGTTTTTCAGCTGTGTTTTATTCAAAGAAACGAAAATTGCACTTCCACGTTTTAGTTGGCGTATTGATTCCAATTTTTTACTGCACCTTTTCCCTATCTCTCAAATTTTATTGCTAATTTCCAAATTTCGTTCCAGATTATGCCAAGTCGAGATGCCATTAGCGACGCTTCTGCTTCGAGAGCCCGCCACGTCGTCGCTAACGTCGATCGTCGAAAAGTCTCAGCTGCAAAAGCCGCCGTTGCCCGAGTTCGACCTCCGACTGACCTCGTGCCAACTGGACATAGTCCTGACCTCGAAACCGGACGCGTTCCAAAAATTCCCGGACGAGGGCTTCGAGTCGGACATTGACTCCATCGTCTCCAGCGACGACAGCTTCAAGAACCAGGAGACGGACAGCGCCAACGGCTCGGCGACCGACTCGGACACCGACGCCGCCCCCGCCCCCCAGCCCTCCCCCAACGAGACCTTCAATCTAGTCGACTGCCTGTGCTACACCGACGTGAAGTTTCCCAATTTGTTGCTCTTCGTCATCAAAAGTGAAGTGCTTGTTTTTAAGTTCGGGAATCTCGAAGTTCTCAAGTGCTTCTACGCCAACTTCAGCTCAATAAAGGCAGTGACTAACCAAAAGACTTATGGGAAACAGTTGGGAGCCAAGTTCAACCTGCTGCAGAGGACAGATTCTAATGGTATGTATTCGAATTATGACACACAAAAAAAGTTACAAAATCTTTATTACACCGATTAATCATGCACTAATATCACAATTATCTGACTATCAATCAACTACAGTCGAACTCCTCTATAGTGATGTTCGAAAAGCCATGGAAAAACGTCACTATAAAGAAACTTCACTATATACAATTCATGTATAATTTTACAGTTTTGACAGTCACTTTAAAAACCAATCGATATTCAAAGTGAAACAAAGCAATTAAGATTTATTATTTTTGAAAAAATATTTGTTTATTTAGAAATACAGACAGTTATTAATAAACATAACATGCACTTATTAAAATAAAATATATATAGTGGACCCTGTGATGTCGATAATGAAAATAAAAACAAGAACCTTTAATCACAAAAAAATTTTATATAAAATAATATAAAATTACTCACATAGACGCGTTTCGGTGGCTATGCCACCATCTTCAGTACATCTACTAAATCTAATTTTACAAACTAAGCCTTATATACTATTATCCACAAACCCGGGAATTCAATGAGACCCATTGTATCCAGCATAGGGGCACCGACTTCTGGAATTTCTAAATGGCTTGTGAATGAATTTAGCAATCTCACCATCCAACCTGCCAGTTTCTCGATTAAGAATTCATTGGAATTTATTCAGAAAATTAATAACATCTCATTGGAAGATGGTGAGTTGCTGGTTTCATTTGATGTGTCATCTTTATTTCCCAGTATTCCAATTCAACAAACACTTTCCTATCTTGAAGACTTACTGATCGCCAACGATCTGGAGAAAACGGTGGTCAAAGAATACATGTCATTAACGGAGTTGTGTATGCTGCAGAGTCAGTTTAAAATCGGGGGCAAATTCTATGAACAGACAAGCGGTACTTCCATGGGTAACTCGTTATCACCATTCTTCGCGGAAATTTTCATGGGCCGATTCGAAACTGATTTTAAATCCAACTCGGTTTATTTCCCAAGAATTTGGTTTAGGTACGTGGACGACATCTTCGCTATTTTCGATTGCCAAAACCATAATCTAATCGATTTCATTGCCGACCTCAACAGCCAATATCCAACTATTAAATTTACACATGAAATAGAAAAAGATGGAAAGTTACCGTTTTTAGATGCATTAGTGATCAGGAAGAACAAGAAAATAGAAATAGATGTATACAGGAAGGAAACCAGTGCATGTCGCTATATAACCAAAGATTCGAGCCATTGCCAACAACATAAAATGGCTAGTTTTCAATTTATGGTTCATAGACTGCTATCTTTTCCTTTAACGAAGCAAAGGTACTGGAAAGAACTTACAACCATTAGGAATATTGCGACAAGTAATGGTTTCAATTGTAACATAGTAGATAACATTATACGTAGGAAACAATTCAAATTGTCCATTCAAAATTGTACCACTTTTAGCAGCGATACCGATCCTAAGGTCAGATTTGTTAAAGTTCCTTACGACCCAAGAGTTACAAATGGCCTTGGTGGAATCTTTAACAAATTTGACCTTAAAATAGTTCACAGTAATAACAATAGATCATTAAGTAGTTTGTTGGGTAATCCGAAGGACAAAAATAGTGATAGGGATATGTCAGGTATTTACCAGATTAGTTGTAGCGATTGTGATTTGGTATATATTGGGCAAACTAGACGTTCTATCATTACCAGATTCAAAGAGCATATGGCTCATATCAAATACAATAGACCAGAGAAATCTAGTGTTGCCCTGCATGTACTAGAATGCAACCATACAATAGGTATAGACAATTTAAAATTGGTTAGGGCAGAATCAGATTATAGGAATTTAAATAGTAGGGAAAGTTTGATTATATATAAGAATAGGAAAAAATTATTAAATAGTGATATGGGCCCCATTCCCAATACCCCATTGTATAGATTACTAGATTTGACTAACCATCCGTGAAACTCACTCAAGTGTTAAATTCACGGATGCGTAAATAATAGTATATAAGGCTTAGTTTGTAAAATTAGATTTAGTAGATGTACTGAAGATGGTGGCATAGCCACCGAAACGCGTCTATGTGAGTAATTTTATATTATTTTATATAAAATTTTTTTTTTTGTGATTAAAGGTTCTTGTTTTTATTTTCATGCACTTATTGATGAAAAATCTGTCCAAGTTGATTGCACAGCAGTAGTTTTAAAAATGGAAATTCCCATAGGTAAGGAATTTGCAAGAAATTCTTTTAAGGATTTTTCAGGTAGTCGAAATTTGGAAAAAAACTAGATGTTCAATACATCCATTGTATTTTCTATTTCCGAAAATTCCGTGCCCCATTAATTTTAGTACTTTCTTAAAGAATAATCACTATATAGAGGTATTTTTATATGCAAAACGTGCAAAAATGCACGTTCTTGACAAAAACATCACTATAGAGAAAAAATCATTATAGAGAAGGTCACTATAGAGGAGCTCGACTGTATATGCAACTAACCATCAACTCTAGGCAACTATCAGAACTAAACCCAACTAGTATACAGGGTGACTTAAGTTTTACCGTCCGTGGCAAAATAGGCCTTTAAAATAATTTGTCAATTCTCATAAATTGCATGAGTAATTTTATATTATTAAGATACATAGAAACCAAGAAAAAATCTTTTTTTTTAATCAGGTAACATTTAGGCTTTCTTTCAATTACTAATTGCTCAATTTATTAGTTTTTTTTATGTACGAACAGTAAAATATTTTCACACAATTTAGAGTAATTGAAATAATTTTACTAATTTGGGTTCATTAAATAAAGCCATTTCCGTATTAGAGGGTATTTTTTTAAATGATTTACGACATAAGCTGACCAATTCACCTAACAATGGTATTGGTTTTGGGTGCTTGGCTGATTATTTATGACAGTCATAAAGTTAAGTTAAAAAGTGCAACGTTACATTTTACAGGACCGGAATAAAGGTCTTCGCTATTTCTTTAAAAGTTCACAACATCGTAACTAACAGCTACACGGTAATTATAATCGTAATAAAAAATAATTTTTGCAATATTAGATTTTAAACCTGATAAGAAAATCGCTTACCAGCTTCTAATTTTCCTTAGTATATCTGTCTACAATTTTGTGTTTTAATTTTGCCGTCTGCAATGTCAATATACCTATCGGTTATTGAACCTTCCCATAAAATAAATTGCTTAATTCACCCAAAGTTTAAAAACCCTGTTCACAACCCTAAGTCACTTTGTGAATAAAGAAACATTCACATTCGCAACAAATCTTCTAACACTTAAACTTCGTTGGTAAAAAGTGAAAATTAAAACTTTGTTTTGTGGAATAGTGAACATTTGTGTTTAGTTCAGGTATAATCATGCCATTTCAATACTCAGTCGAGGAGAAGCTTGAAATGCTTTTAATTTATGGCGCATAACTTTGAGCATCTTTTATAAAATAAACTTAATATTTACCTATTAAAAACTTATTTTATTTTTTTCATAAATTCCACAATACGGGTCTGGCAACAACTAAAACGCCGTCCCCTTCAGTTTTATGGGTCGATCATCAGGAATTGTTACGTGGTAGACCGTTTTATCCATTGTTGGAAAGTCATAAATAAAAGTATTTTTCGTGCTTTATGTTAAATTTGATTTAACTCGAAAAGTAATAATTTTTGAAATAAAAAACCAAACATGGAAATTTTACCCGAACCACTCTTTGTTTTACTTTTTTGGCTTCAAATGAAAATGATTTGGAAAACTTGTGGCACTAATCGAAAGTGTAAACTTCAACTGATGTAACATGTAAATTGCATACTTTCCCCTCAATCTTTAATAGGTATTATGGCCGGGGCGGTAAAACTTAACTCACCCTGTATATCCTATTTTTCCACGACCGGGAGTAACAAAAGTGACAAATTATTCCCTAGATATACAATTTTTCAAAATTCTCCCTGAGGAGGTTTTATTATGACCAACAAATTAAAATACATAATTTTTTGTATTTCATTTAAAAAACTATTTAAAAAAATAATACAATTAGTATATTATGCAATGAGCATTTAATAATAGCCATTAAATGTGAGTTGCATACACTGTTTTTTCTACGACCAGTCGTAATTTTAAAAAACAAGCGTTTTTTACTAATCACTATGGCTCGATTAATTAATTAATTTGTAATTTTCAAAATTGGCCAAAAACTGTTATTATTGTTGTAAATGTCTGCTTAAAAGGTTCATTACTTTGTTTTTTTAAATGCTTCCCAAATTCGATTTGATTATTTTCAACTGTGCAGATCTATGTCCAAATAACATATTTGGATCCTCAGTTGCAGAATCTACAACCAATATTGTAACAGCACCTTCTACTTTCTTATGAACTTTTTTTTTAGTATATTATGCAATGAGCATTTAATGATAGCTATTAAGACACGAGTATGAGAATTACGACACGAGCCTACGGCTCGTGTCGTAATTCTCATACTCGTGTCTTAATATCCATTAAATGTGAGTTGCATACACTATTTTTTCTACGACCAGTCATAATTTTAAAAAAACAAACGCTCTATTTTCAAAATGTATTAAATGTATTAAACTTGCAAAAAAAACACGGACATATCGATACCTCAGTTCTATAATGTAACAAGTAAAAAATTCAAGTTTTGAGATAATTGCATTTAAAAAAATAATAGTTTTCTCGATTTTACTACAACTTTTTTGTGCTAAGGAATTTACGGATAATAATTGGCATACTTAATAATTATTCATTTATGATTGCCTTAATAACACGTGCCGTAGGCGAGTGTCGTAATGAATATGAGTGTCTTAATAGCCATTAAATGTGAGTTGCATATACTAGTTTTTCTACGACCAGTCATAATTTTAAAAAACAAGCGCTTTATTTTCAAAATGTATTAAATGCATTAAACTTGTAAAAAAACACAAACCTCAGTTCCATAATGTAACAAGTAAAAAATTCAAGTTTTGAGATAATTGCATTTAAAAAAAAAGTAGTTTTCTCGACTTTACTACAACTTTTTTGTGCTAAGGAATTTACGGATAATAATTGGCATACTTCATAATTATTCATTAATGATTGCCTTAATAACACTTACACTATTGAAAATTTACAAAAAAAATGAGTTGTTACATTATTGAACTTTGCACAAAATTTCGTTTTGTGAGTCATTTACAAACGAATTTTGAAAGTTGACTTGTAACTCTTTTGAATGGAATAAAACACACTTTTTCCTCTTGAATGATGTGCTTAACACAAAAATGAGTTTTTTGAGTTGTTACACACAGAACTGAGGTATCGATATCTGAAAATGAATGAATTAACAAAAAAAGGAAATTTCACTTTTTTTATTTTTTTTTATTCTTATTTATTCTTAAAACATTTATTAATTATTAATTAATAACGGTGCAATTATTAAAATGCAGTTGCGTCACTTTTGCATCAATATTGGTGGATGTTATTGTTGATGTTGATGCAGCAATATTTAGTAAATTGTCGGTTTGGCTGCATTCAATTGAATTCAAATAATAATAAACTTACCTTCTTAGTTTAATTTAATTTAAATCAAGTTTCCCTTGTTACGTAATAATTGTTTTAGTTACTTACAATTTTTTTCTTTTTTCCGTAACATTTTTAATTTTTTCTCTCACTTATTACAAATTTAACACTTCACAAACATTTTAAAAAACACGTTCTTTAAAACATTTTCAATTACACATTATTAAACATTGTAAAAACCCATTTAAAAAAAGTCAATTCACAATGATTACCTTCTTATCGCTTATATTAAGTAAAAACTGGATGCGACCATGCAACGCAAAAATGGCGTCAAACTGCCGTTACTAACACGTTGTCAAGTACCACCTACTTATACCTAACCAAATTAAACTTCCCATAACACAAAATACAATAATAATATCATAACTAATATCAATAATTACGGTTTACTGTTTCTTTTGATGCATTGTTGCTCCTGTTGTGGCTTCTGCTGCTACGACTGCTGATATAGTATAAATAGTATAGTATAAATAGGATATTTATACTATATTTATACTATATTTATAGTATAAATGGGATAGTTTTATTAATAATTCATTACTCACTACAGGTATAACACACATTGAGATCAAAAGGGAGCCAGAAACGCGCGTGGTAGTGAGAGACAACTACAGCGCTCCCGCGACGTTGGGGCGACATCTCAACACGCTCCCAACGCGCGGTGCCAAAATAAAAGACCGCCCCCGACAAAGAGACAAATCAGACAAATCAGCGTCCACTGAGGACATCCTAGAGCTGGTCAAAACCGCCCAAAAAACCTGGGGCTCCGCCGAAAACCTCCTGGATGGTCCTTCTAGGCCGGAGCGCCGGCGAAAGCCCAAGGGCAAAGCGCCCCCTCCCCCGATCCCCACCCAGAACGTCCTCAGAGGCCCCTACGTGCGAGTCAACGTCCTGGCGCCGCTTCCCGTCGCCGTCGAGCCGAAAACCTTCTGGGCGAGTTCGGTGCCGAGGTTCCTCAAGAAGCCGAGGAGCAGGAGCGAGTCGCGCAACTTCACGCCGATGGCCTACCGCTACATCGACGCCACGCAGCCCAACCCCTTCCCGGAGCGCCTGTTCGGGATGTCGTCCAAGCTGAAGGAGTTCGATCCAGGTAGGGGAAGGCTGGCCGAAGTGAACTGCCGCGACGGGAGTTTAAAGAGTGTTATTAAGAAGGACGAGAGCCGGAAACGGAACGATAAAAAGGTCACGTTTAGTGCGTACAACACGATTCAGGTCGTTTAGGCCTGCTTCGACTTGTTCAAGTCGAACGCCAGGCGATTATTTAGGCGATATGTTAGACTGTCCTGGTAGCACAACAGTCGGAACGACGTAGGAACTGAGAATTTAGGTGGAATGCCGAATTTTGACCTATAGTTCATTTATTAATTCGAGAATAAAAGTAAAAAGAACGACTTACACTGGTAAATTTTTTTGGCGGCAAATTTGAATTTTAGTAATTTTTAATTCACAGAATTATATTACATTGAAAATTGTATTAAAACAACATTTGTATTTCAAATATAACTCATGTTGGTAAAAAGTTAGGAAAATTACATACAACATTTTTATTACAGCGATTGATCATACAGTATAGTTCATTTATTAATTCGAGAATTAAAATAAAAAGAACGAATTACACTGGAACATTTCTAGTAAATATTTTTTGGCGGTAAATTTGAATTTTAGTATTTTTAATTCACGAAATTACATTACATTGTAGATTGTATTAAAACAACATTTGAATTTCAAATATAACACATGTTGGTAAAAAGTTAGGAAAATTACATACAACATTTTTATTACAGCGATTGATCAAACAGTATAGTTCATTTATTAATTCAAGAATTAAAATAAAAAGAACGAATTACATTGGAACATTTCTAGTAAATATTTTTTGGCGGTAAATTTGAATTTTAGTATTTTTAATTCACGAAATTACATTACATTGTAGATTGTATTAAAACAACATTTGTATTTCAAATATAACTCATGTTGGTAAAAAGTTATGAAAATTACATACAACATTTTTATTACAGCGATTGATCAAACAGTATAGTTCATTTATTAATTCGAGAATTAGAATAAAAAGAACGAATTACACTGGAACATTTCTAGTAAATATTTTTTGGCGGCAAATTTGAATTTTAGTAATTTTTAATTCACAGAATTATATTACATTGTAGATTGTATTAAAACAACATTTGTATTTCAAATATAACACATGTTGGTAAAAAGTTAGGAAAATTACACACAATATTTTTATTACAGCGATTGATCATACAGTATAGTTCATTTATTAATTCGAGAATTAAAATAAAAGGAACGAATTACACTGGAACATTTCTAGTAAATATTTTTTGGCGGTAAATTTGAATTTTAGTATTTTTAATTCACGAAATTACATTACATTGTAGATTGTATTAAAACAACATTTGTATTTCAAATATAACAAATCGGTAGCCACAATGAACAACATTGTAACTAGCAAAACGTAATTTTTCAGGAGAGCGTTTTAAAGATTCTATATATTTTCTTTTCCTTCTTCTTGAGGAGATAATTCTTTTTTGGGTTTAAAATATAATTTATTTTGAGAAAATGATTGATTTCACGGATTTACCAGCGTTTACTGTTCATAGAAGTAATGTTTGCAGTTATACCATTGTAACTTCGCTTGCAATTATTTTGCACCCAGAATTTTTATCGAATAAGATTATAAAGTGTTTTACAACTTTACTTTTTGAAATTTGTTGCAATAATATTGTAAGCTCCAATACATTGCAACTTTTTAGACTGCTTATAACAATAATTATAATAAAATACGATACAATATTGTAGTAATATTACTGATAACGGGGAATCATTTTTATTAATATTCGAATCTTCGGAAATATCTGAAGAACATCAAAATCTTATTAGTTACACCACCTTGAGATTTTCAGAAAATCAATTTTTTCTTTTCAACTAGATTTATTGTTTATATTTTGCAGGATATTTTAAGCGTTTAACTTGAAAGTTCAAATTATTTTCGGAGTTCTAGAAATTTGAAGTGAGCACAGCAAAGTACGGCCGCATCTCGAGTACTTTGTTCAAACTGGTGTTCAAGATATCTGGAAATTTACTCAACCGATTTTGATAAAACTTATACCACGTATTCTTTATACTATCTAAAATGTAACATAGAACTTTTATGATTTTAATAGCTGCGTCAAAAAAATTATATTTATACTCATTTTTCCGAGCGCCAAGGTGTCTTAGGCGGTTGTCTGAGTTAAAATAACGAGGTTAGGTTGAACCAACGCAATAATTAACAAGCCTTACTTACCGTGTTGATTTTGTAGCAACTCCAAAATTTTCCTTCCACGTGAAGACATGACAATATTGTTTTACTAACAATATAATTCACTCGTATTCACAAAATACTAATAAAATCAAACTACCGTGTTTTGATGTGACCGAATTTTAAGCGGGAAACAACATTGTAAGTGTTGGTAGTCGTCGTTTAGTCCAATTGTTGCAAGAACATTGTAAGTCAATAAATCTTAAAGAAATCCGAAGAATAACATTGTAAGAATCATTAATATTCCTATGAAAGATCGTAAAAGAATGTATTATCCCGGCAACAACATTGTAAGCTTTGGTACAATTTTATTTAAGTAAATTTGTTAGTTCTTGGTAAGGTAAAGTATGTTACAATTTTTAGGTCACGCACTAAATTTCAGTAAAATTCTTTACCATGCTTTGTCTGTTGGTAAGTACGTTATTGCAGATACAATGAGATAGAAATTGATTTTTTTTATAATAAAACAAAAAATAAAAAATAATTTGAGTTTACTAAATCATGTAAATCACACCCAAGATATCAGATGTGAAAAAAAGTGAAAATCGACAAATTGTCAGTTACAATGTTGTTAATTGTAAGAACTTCTTTAATTTAATGAAACAGTTACAATCAGCTGTTTCGGCAATATGGCCCATTTTCCATAATGTCATCAGTGTAAAACAAGCTTTCCCAGAGCCAATCACATATCTACCTTTTGGCGGGATCTATTTGAATCTGCTTCTCGAATTAACAAATAAACTACAGGTTGGCATGTAAGGGCTTTTCCGAGTCAAAACTGAGTCGCTTCAGCAAAACGACTCAGTTTCGACTCGGAAAAGCCTAGGTCCTAGGATCCTACGTCAAGTGTGCTACTAGGGATGTTGTTGTTTCTTGATTATGTAAATATGTAGTTAAAGTAATAAATTTTGTTGAAGCAATTGTGTTTTTTTTGGGAAGTGTAGAAAATGAAAGGCGCAGCCGATAGCGGCGCAATGAGCGTGCAAATTCCTCGCAGGTATCAATTAGAGAACCCGGCGTGCAGGTTGTACCGAGTACGTTTTCATTTCAACTTGAACGTTACGGGCTTATCAGAGCAAATCAAAGTCAGCATCTGCGTTGCGTAAAGTTCCATTATGCCTTACATAATAGGCATCCAGTGTTCAAATTGCAGTTTACCGTTCGGCGGTAATGGAGTTGATGAAGCATCTGCTCCGCCAGTGAAAACGTACAGTGTGAAACGTGTAGGGTTGCTAATTTCGTTTCAGACCTCTGTCGATGCTTGATGACTTCCTTTCAATTCGCTTGATTATCTGAGACGCGATCATGACAATTAAATTAAGGAAACAGTTTTTTTTAGCTTTTCGTTATTGGAACGTAATTTGCTTGATTTAATTTCCGAAAATCATGATAATTAAATTAAGCGGTAAATCATGATGAGAAAAAACTAAAATAAAAACTAAAGGTAAGTTGTAGAAGTGACCTTTAGGTAATAATTGGGGCTTCCTCCTAATTGGCTGTGAGTTCAATCAGATGATAATTGAATTAAGAAAGGAGCAAAATTAAAATTCGTTTGAGATTGTTGCACACTCTGTAAGTTGAGGAAAAGTATCTTTCGATTTTTCATAAACGATTTACTTGCTACTAATTAGTATTTTCTCCTAATTGTTTGAAAGAGCAATCATGATAATTAAATTATAATAATGCAATCATCAAAATTCGTTTGAGTTTAAGAATTGCTAAATAAGTTGATGAAAGGTGGCCTTATTTGCATTGAAAAATGATTTACTTACAAAAATCTGCGCATTTTCCTAATTAGCTTAGAGTCCAATCAGATGATAATTAAATTAAGAAAAAACCAAAATAAAAATTAGTTTGAGATTGATGATTTTTCTACAAGTTGAAGAAAAGTATCTTTTCGATTTTTGATAAACGATTTACTTGCTACTAATTAGTATTTTCTCCTAATTGTCTGAGGGAGCAATCATGATAATTAAATTAAGATAATGCAATCATCAAAATTCGTTTAAGTTTAAGAATTGTTGAATAAGTTGATGAAAGGTGGCCTTATTTACATTGCAGAATGATTTACTTACAACAATCGAAACATTTTCCTAATTAGCTTAGAGTCCAATCAGATGATGATTAAATTAAAAAAAGACCAAAATAAAAATTAGTTTGAGATTGATGATTTTTCTGTAAGTTGGAGAAAATTATCTTTTCGATTTTTGATAAACGATTTACTGGTTACTAATTAGCATTTTCTCCTAATTGTCTGAAAGAGCAATCATGAAAATTAAATTAAGATAATGCAATCATCAAAATTCGTTTGAGTTTAAGAATTGTCGAATAAGTTGATGAAAGGTGGCCTTATTTGCATTAAAAAAAGATTTACTCACAAAAATCGGCGCATTTTCCTAATTAGCTTAGAGTCCAATCAGATGATAATTACATTAAGAAAAAACCAAAATAAAAATTAGTTTGAGATTGACGATTTTTCTGTCAGTTGGAGAAAAATATCTTTTCGATTTTTGATAAACGATTTACTTGCTGATAATTAGTATTTTCTCCTAATTGCATGAGAAAACAATCATGATAATTAAATTAAGATAATGCAATCATCAAAATTCGTTTAAGTTTAAGAATTGTTGAATAAGTTGATGACAGGTGGCCTTATTTGCATTGAAAAATGATTTACTTACAAAAATTGGCATATTTTCCTAATTAGCTTATAGTTCAATCAGATGATAATTAAATTAAGAAAAGATCAAAATAAAAATTAGTTTGAGATTGACGATTTTTCTGTAAGTTGAAGAAAAATATCTTTTCGATTTTTGATAAACGATTTACTGGCGACTAATTAGTATCTTCTCCTAATTGTTTGAAAGAGCAACCATGATAATTAAATTAAGATAATACAATCATCAAAATTCGTTTAAATTTAAAAATTGGTGAATAAGTTGATGAAAGGTGGCCTTATTTGCATTGAAAAATGATTTACTTACAAAAATCGGCGCATTTTCCTAATTATCTTAGAGTCCAATCAGATGATAATTAAATTAAGAAACGACCAAAATAAAAATTAGTTTGAGATTGACGATTTTTCTGTAAGTTGAAGAAAAATATCTTTTCGATTTTTGATAAACGATTTACTGGCTACTAATTAGTATCTTCTCCTAATTGTTTGAAAGAGCAACCATGATAATTAAATTAAGATAATACAATCATCAAAATTAGTTTAAATATAAAAATTGGTGAATAAGTTGATGAAAGGTGGCCTTATTTGCATTGAAAAAAGATTTACTTACAAAAATCGGCGCATTTTTTAAATTAGCTTAGAGTACAATCAGATGATAATTAAATTAAGAAAAGATCTAAATATAAATTAGTTTGAGATTGTTGCGTTTTCTGTAAGTTGAGGAAAAGTATCTTTTCGATTATTGGTAAACGATTTACTTGCCAATAATTAGTACTTCCTCCTAATTGCCTGAGTGGTCGATCATGATATTTAATTTAAGATAATATAGTAAACAAAATTCGCTTGAGTTTGAGAATTATTGAATAAGTTCATCAACATCTATCTATCTACATTTAAAAATAATTTACTTACAAGGAACCAGTTCCTAATTATCTTATAGTTCAATCAGATGATAATTAAATTATGAAAGGATCAAAACAAAAAATATAACTTACTTGGCAAAATGCTTTAATCAAGTTTAAAAAAATATTTAAAATAAAGAATAATTTTGAGCTGTTTAAACGCCGCCATTTTCGCGCGCTCTGTTGATGACGTCACATACAATGACAACAACAGTTCAGTCAACGCCATCTTTATTTACAAGCCGTGAAGCCATGCTTGGCAACACCGCATTAATGCACAGAAGTAGGCCTGGTATCATTGCACGTCGGTTGCAATCGAAACTTATTAAAAAATAACTAACATGAAATGATCCATACTACATCATTATTCTGATAGTATTAAGAAATAAAACAAAAGTTAGTAAAGGCAGGAAATTTTATTTTGTGGTATTTATTAAACATTAAATAACATTATTTACAAATAACATATTTTTAACGTTTATTCTTCTCTTTTGTTAGCGTAGCTAATTTCCTTTTTTCTCTAAATTTTTAGTGCCATTTGTTTCTTTTGAATATTTTGTGTAGTTATTCAACAGAATATTTGCAAAAACAGAATACAATGTTTTAAACAATCTAGAAACATCGTTGCCACACAGACAATGTAATTCAAATTGTTGAAAAAAGTTATTGGAATTTAAGCTTAACTGTGTCAGTTGAATTAAAATGCCTTTTTGACAGGAAGATTGCAAAAATTTTGTTTCCCACACGCTATTAGCTACAATATATTCTAACAAAGCATACATATGAAAGAAAACACACTTAACATGGTAACTTGGTACACTTAAGCCACCTCGCTGTAAAAAGTCAAAATATTCGTTGCAAACATTACTACCGCGTCCTTCCTCAAATAAAAAAACACAGGCAGTACATTCCAGTTTTTTGCAAACAGATCGTGCTCCATAGCCACAAACATATATGCAGCTTGATTCCTCGGTTTCACATAATTCAAGATAATTTGAAGTTATAATGGGGCGAAATTGATCAATGTCAACATTATATAAATTTGATTCAGTACTTTCATTAGCAAAGTTGCTAAAGCATGCTTCTCTTTTATTGATCATTTTCAAAATATGTCTTATTCGTAATTTGTTTTCTGATTCAATTACTTGCCTAACTGATACATTATAGTTTGATCCAGATAGTCGTCTGTACATTCCAAACCTTTTCTCTAACTTGTCTGTTTGAAATTTCCCCAAGAGTACATACGAAACATTAAATTTTGTTAAAGCATCGTTAGCAATTTTACATAACACTTGAGATGCTCTTCTTATTGCTTCAAATGTGTCGGAGCTTAAGCCAGCTTTGTCCTTGAAAGACTGCCATGCTTCTATCCAAGACAAAAAACGTTTCAAAAACAATAACTTTTCATCCTCAATACTACAAACTGGTCCTGCCCATTCATTTCTTTTTATTTTTCCTACGATAGGGTTTTTAGAATTTACAATATCCCACCAGATGCGGAAAATTTGTAAAAAATTTGCAGTATCTGTACATTTTTCTTCCGTTTGTAAAGCAGCAATAGTTGACATATGAAAAACATTATCCACTAACAAAACGTTTTGTCTCTCTAAATTCGAGGGATACAAAGTTTTATAACTCAACTTATATGCTTTTTTAATTAACTTATTTTGCTCGTCCTTGAAAAATAGTCGCAAATGTTCGAAACATGCATACCGTTTTATTGTATAATTTTTAAAATCAGGATATATTAAAGTGTGAAAAGTATCTTTTTTGTTCAACCAGTTATTCCTAACATTTTTAAAAATGTGAACAGTGTCATACGATAGGTAAGTATTAATATCAGGGAAGCATGGATTTGGTATAGATTCGTTTGAAGAAATTAAAGTGAACATATTCTGATTTATTCTATTGTTATCAGTTAGTATCGCAACTATAGGAAAACCACATTTTTGAACAAATTCAATTACCTCATTAACGAGTATCTTTAACTGATCTCCTGTTGTGTTATTCACAGGAACTAGTCGAATAACTTCACTAAAATTACCAAAAGCAGAAGAGATCATAAAAGTTTGAATAGTTTTTGCCAGATCCTTAGCATTATTTTCTGAACTGCCAACAATTCCATTGGCTTTAAAATCTAACTTAGATTTCACATAAATTTCATCAATTTGTAATATTGTATATTTTTCTCGAACAGTCAAGTTTTTGGAAATTTGTTTCAAATAGTGACTTGTATTTGAAAGATTTTTGTCTGGTTTTACATTAAATCTAGAAGATATTTGTTGTAAATATCGTTTACTAGGCAGCAGCAAATGATCTTGTAAGAGCATGTAACAAGACGATGAATATGAATAAGCCATAAATGCAAACAAAATAGTTGCTGGGGAATATTTTCGTCTTTTTAACAATATCATGTTTAACTGATCAATTAAAAGTTCCAATTGTTTTTTATGTTGATAGTCTTCCATTTCTTCAGCTTTTTCGTTACACGTAACTAAATTTTCATACGACTTTTGCAAGAAAAATTCAAAAGATCGAGTCCTTAAATTGTGTTGACTTACGTTGGCATACCTAACTAATATATTTTCAAGTTGCGACCATCGAGATAATTTTAAATCACAAGGGAGAATCCAGTTCAAATCGTGAGCAGAAATTTCTTCTTTTCCAATAAAGAGTTTTAATGTTAAATCACTTTTCACAAGAACACTACATAAAATTTCGGCGGCACTTAACTCAGTTTCACTTTCAGAAGAACTATTAGAACACTCAATATTTAATAAATACAGCCAAACACCAAAGTTGCTCTTAATTTTAAAGTTCCACTTTGTTTCACTGTTTATACCTTTAGTTTTGTTTGAAAAGTGTCAAGAAAATTTGTAAAGTCATTTATAATATCAGATTTTACAAATTCTTCAATTTTTCCAGCTTCTTTTGATTGCAACGCTTTCCTTCTTACTTCAGGGTCTTTTCGTCTAACTACTGTTGAAGTTGAAGACAGATAAACTGGAAGATTTTGAAAAATTGTGGGTACAGCGTCTTCCTTTCATTTTGGGTGTGCTAATAGCAACGTAGTAACAGTTGACCCGTTTTTGTATATCTGATCTAATATAACATCATTTTCGTTAAAATGTTTTATACAAACAGATGAATACTTCGTAGGCTGCCAATTTTTCCTCGGGATAGCTCGAAGCCATTTCTTTTTCGTTTCTTCATCTTTTGGAAATGAAAACGTAGTAACTGCAGCTTGCCCCTTTACGGATACACTTTCGTAATTCGATTTGCAGCTTGGGACACAACATTTTCTAGTCATCTAAAAAGTTTTCATGTGAAAAGCATGAACCAAAGGTTAAATGTACTTACTTTCTATATTGTCGAATATCAAATTATTGAGTTAAATATTCTGATAAATACACACAGGTTTGGAAATACCACAACTATCTAACGTTAACTGCACTTTATAACAATATCAACAACAACTCAATGATGCAATGCTGAACTGAAGAACGCAAAATGTCCGCCTAGCAACACTGCTGCCAAATTTCTTAGTTCACGGCTTGTAAAATAAAGATGGCGTTGGTTCAGTCCACTGTTTACTGCAAGTGTTTTCGTTCTTAACTTATTTCACCACGAAAAAACCTCAAAAGCCAGTTTATAAGTATTGCATTGTGCCTGAATGCAAAAACACTATCAGAAGTGCACTTGATGGCTGCAAAAATACGTAAGGAATTGTGTAAGGTTATTAGAAGAAATGAAGTATCTGCAACAACTTGTTTACATTGTTGTGGAGATCACTTTAATGTACCTAAGTATGACATATTTATTTATTTATTAAATTTTTTGACCTCAGAGCTTAACCTCCCTAAAGGCCATTATTACAATGCATTTAAATGGTACATAATAAAGAAAATGAATGCTCATTTAAAAATGAAATGTAATTAGGTATTTCGATACCTAATATGATTTCAGTTAATCAGAAGTAAGTTTTGTATTGAAAATCAATCACACAAGCAGCAGATAACTGTATCTAAATCCAGTTTACAAAGTTTTGTGATTTCGGCTATTGTTTTTTATGTAAACAAAAAACAATAAAACATTTAACTATTCAGCTCTGTTTCTAAATTATATCACAGCAGAAGCGAGAGATCCCTTCAGACACTTTCTTCCCTTGAATTTTTTAATTTGTTATACACACTTAATTTTGTTTATATATTTACAAATACATTTACAAATTCAGATAGAGGAGGATAGAGAAAATTATGTTCAATACAACATAATGAAACAAGAAGGTGTAAATGTGACACTACGATTAAATGAAGGAGTTTTGCCTCACATATTCCATTGCCAAAATCGAAATATGCCATCACCCGTTATAAGAATTGGTGCTATCAAGAGAAAACGATTATCACTGATAGAAAAAGCTCTCTTAGAGTCTACTGCCATTAGTAGTGATGCTATGGAAATATGAGAACCACCACAAACAAATAACGATGAAGTAGAATCCTGTTCTCCCTATATTGAAGAAATTAATTCATCGGAGAATGAAATGAAAGTACTTATTGATAAAGCTGTACAAGTGAATATTAAAGCTAAGTATAGAAGTAAAGGTGTTCATGTAAATTTCCCTATGGACAAGAAAAATGTAGCACTATCTCCACTAAAATGTCCTCTTTCATTAACAAATACTGCAACATCACCAATAAGATCAGTTGCCAAAAATAAATTGCTTGCCGTCAGCCCAGATCAAAAGTCTACAATGCCATACAAATGTAAGCAGTGCGACTTGTTGACATAGCTTATGACGTCACGTTTCGTTTAGCCAATGGCGTTGCGTTTTAGAAATTTGAATTAATTTGCACCCTTATTCATTAATTTTAAGCAATTAAAAAGATATTAATTACTAAAATAATGGTTTAGTTCAAATGTCCGGCCAATAAAGATTCGAAATAAAAATATTTGAACCAAATTTAAATTTCATGCATATTCCCTATTGGCTGTGAGTTCAATTAGATGATAATTAAATTGAGAAAGGAGCAAAATTAAAATTCGTTTGAGATTGTTGCACACTCTGTAAGTTGAGGAAAAGTATCTTTTCGATTTTTGATAAACGATTTACTGGCTACTAATTAGTATTTTCTCCTAATTGTCTGAAAGAGCAATCATGATAATTAAATTAAGATAATGCAATCATCAAAATTCGTTTGAGTTTAAGAATTGTCGAATAAGTTGATGAAAGGTGGCCTTATTTGCATTGAAAAATGATTTACTCACAAAAATCGGCACATTTTCCTAATTAGCTTCGAGTCCAATCAGATGATAATTAAATTAAGAAAATACCAAAATAAAAATTAGTTTGAGATTGATGAGTTTTCCATAAGTTGATGAAAAGTAACTTTATTTGATTTACTTGTAAATAATTAGTACTTCCTCGTAATTGCCTGATTGGTGGATCATGATAATTAAATTATCAGGATAATTAAATTAAGATAAATGCAACAATGAAAATTCATTTGAGTTTGGAGAATTAATGGGCAAGTTGCGGTAATATGTGCATTGAAAATAATTACTTTGCAAATAAGTACTTTCTCCTAATTGTTTAAATTATTATAATTAAATTAAGAAAATGATTTACTGGCCAATAATCAGTGTTTCCTCTTAATTGCCTGTGACTGGTCGATCATCAAATTAAATGAAGATGATGCAAAATAAAAATTGGTCTGAGATCAAAAAATTATTGAGCAAGTTGAAGAAAGACGCTGGAAAATAATTAATTAGCAAATCATTTCTCCCATTAAGATAATGCAATAATGAAAATTCGTTTGAGTTTAAAAAATTCTTGGGTAAGTTGAGGTCAGCTGTTGGAAAATAATTTACTCGGAAATAATCAGTACTTTCTCCTAATTGTCTGAGAGGTAAATCACCATTATCAAATTAAGGAAAAGTAAAAGTGAAAATCGGCCTTATCTCAACGGATTTTTCTGGAAGTACAAGGAAAGTTGCCTTTCGGAGATTGGAAGAGCCTTCATCAATAATTCCTAATTAGGAGACAACTTTTTAAAGGTTTGTGGGCCACTTCTTCATTTGAAAAAACTTGACGGCAACAAATCAAGGCGATACAACTGCAATTTCACGTTATTAATGCAGTCTCGAGTGACCATCACGTGTGGCAGCAGATAATCGATAAATCGGGCGCTTAATGTGCTACGAATATCAACATTTTTTTGTTTCACCTCCAGGCGTCTCGAACGCCAGATGCTGAACAATTTCTCAGCAAAACCGACGTTTCCCATCATTGTCTCTCAATCTCGAGAATTTCAACACCACAATATTTACTTAATATTAATAAAATATTTAAAAAATATTCTGTTTTCGAATATTTTTAAAATATTTTTAAAATTTTATTAATTTAATTTCAAGTATTATTTTATTATGCAATTTAACTACATTAATATTAACTTAAGATATTATAAATTAATATACAAAATACAAAATAAACACTAAAAATTATCTTAAATATATTTAAAAAACATTTACTTTTTGCATATTTAAAAAATATTAGATTTATATTAAGAAAAAAATATTTATTTCTGTACATTCAAGAAATATTAGATTTGTATCAAAAAAAATATTTATTTTTGCATATTCAAAAAATATTAGATTTACATAATGAAAAAAATATTTGTTTTTGTTCATTCGAGAAATATTAGATTTATATCAAGAAAAAATATTCATTTTTCTATATTCAAAAAATATTAGATTTACATAATGAAAAAAATACAGTAGAGCGTCGATTATCCGAACGTCAATCATCCGAATCGTCGTTAACTTTGCCATTACATAACATTATAATGTGATTGAAATATTATTTGTTGTTTAATATATGTTTATATTCTATCATTTTGAGCGTTTTAGTGCTCATAAACTATGACTGTTCGGTCATCCGAATTTTCGATTATACGAACGGTAATCGGTCCCAATTAGTTCGGATAATCGACGCTCTACTGTATTTGTTTTTGTACGTTCGAGAAATATTAGATTTATATCAGGAAAAAAATATTTATTTTTCCATATTAAAAAATATTAGATTTGCATCAGGAAAAAATTTTTTTTGCATGTTCAAGAAATATTAGATTTACATAATGAAAAAAATATTTGTTTTTGTACGTTCGAGAAATATTAGATTTATATCAAGAAAAAAATATTTACTTTTGCATATTCAAAAAATATTAGATTTACATAATGAAAAAAATATTTGTTTTTGTACATTCGAGAAATATTAGATTTATATCAAGAAAAATATTTATTTTTCTATATTAAAAAAATATTAGATTTACATAAAGAAAAAAATATTTATTTTTGCATATTCAAGAAATATTAGATTTACATAATGAAAAAAATATTTGTTTTGTACATTCGAGAAATATTAGATTTATATCAAGAAAAAATATTTATTTTTCTATATTCAAAAAATATTAGATTTACATAATGAAAAAAATATTTGTTTTTGTTCATTCGAGAAATATTAGATTTATATCAAGAAAAAATATTCATTTTTCTATATTAAAAAAATATTAGATTTACATAAAGAAAAAAATATTTATTTTTGCATATTCAAGAAATATTAGATTTACATAATGAAAAAAATATTTGTTTTTGTACATTCGAGAAATATTAGATTTATATCAAGAAAAAATATTTATTTTTCTATATTAAAAAAATATTAGATTTACATAATGAAAAAAATACAGTAGAGCGTCGATTATCCGAACGTCAATCATCCGAATCGTCGTTAACTTTGCCATTACATAACATTATAATGTGATTGAAATATTATTTGTTGTTTAATATATGTTTATATTCTATCATTTTGAGCGTTTTAGTGCTCATAAACTATGACTGTTCGGTCATCCGAATTTTCGATTATACGAACGGTAATCGGTCCCAATTAGTTCGGATAATCGACGCTCTACTGTATTTGTTTTTGTACGTTCGAGAAATATTAGATTTATATCAGGAAAAAAATATTTATTTTTCCATATTAAAAAATATTAGATTTGCATCAGGAAAAAATTTTTTTTGCATGTTCAAGAAATATTAGATTTACATAATGAAAAAAATATTTGTTTTTGTACGTTCGAGAAATATTAGATTTATATCAAGAAAAAAATATTTACTTTTGCATATTCAAAAAATATTAGATTTACATAATGAAAAAAATATTTGTTTTTGTACATTCGAGAAATATTAGATTTATATCAAGAAAAATATTTATTTTTCTATATTAAAAAAATATTAGATTTACATAAAGAAAAAAATATTTATTTTTGCATATTCAAGAAATATTAGATTTACATAATGAAAAAAATATTTGTTTTGTACATTCGAGAAATATTAGATTTATATCAAGAAAAAATATTTATTTTTCTATATTCAAAAAATATTAGATTTACATAATGAAAAAAATATTTGTTTTTGTTCATTCGAGAAATATTAGATTTATATCAAGAAAAAATATTCATTTTTCTATATTAAAAAAATATTAGATTTACATAAAGAAAAAAATATTTATTTTTGCATATTCAAGAAATATTAGATTTACATAATGAAAAAAATATTTGTTTTTGTACATTCGAGAAATATTAGATTTATATCAAGAAAAAATATTTATTTTTCTATATTAAAAAAATATTAGATTTACATAATGAAAAAAATACAGTAGAGCGTCGATTATCCGAACGTCAATCATCCGAATCGTCGTTAACTTTGCCATTACATAACATTATAATGTGATTGAAATATTATTTGTTGTTTAATATATGTTTATATTCTATCATTTTGAGCGTTTTAGTGCTCATAAACTATGACTGTTCGGTCATCCGAATTTTCGATTATACGAACGGTAATCGGTCCCAATTAGTTCGGATAATCGACGCTCTACTGTATTTGTTTTTGTACGTTCGAGAAATATTAGATTTATATCAGGAAAAAAATATTTATTTTTCCATATTAAAAAATATTAGATTTGCATCAGGAAAAAATTTTTTTTGCATGTTCAAGAAATATTAGATTTACATAATGAAAAAAATATTTGTTTTTGTACGTTCGAGAAATATTAGATTTATATCAAGAAAAAAATATTTACTTTTGCATATTCAAAAAATATTAGATTTACATAATGAAAAAAATATTTGTTTTTGTACATTCGAGAAATATTAGATTTATATCAAGAAAAATATTTATTTTTCTATATTAAAAAAATATTAGATTTACATAAAGAAAAAAATATTTATTTTTGCATATTCAAGAAATATTAGATTTACATAATGAAAAAAATATTTGTTTTGTACATTCGAGAAATATTAGATTTATATCAAGAAAAAATATTTATTTTTCTATATTCAAAAAATATTAGATTTACATAATGAAAAAAATATTTGTTTTTGTTCATTCGAGAAATATTAGATTTATATCAAGAAAAAATATTCATTTTTCTATATTAAAAAAATATTAGATTTACATAAAGAAAAAAATATTTATTTTTGCATATTCAAGAAATATTAGATTTACATAATGAAAAAAATATTTGTTTTTGTACATTCGAGAAATATTAGATTTATATCAAGAAAAAATATTTATTTTTCTATATTCAAAAAATATTAGATTTACATAATGAAAAAAATACAGTAGAGCGTCGATTATCCGAACGTCAATCATCCGAATCGTCGTTAACTTTGCCATTACATAACATTATAATGTGATTGAAATATTATTTGTTGTTTAATATATGTTTATATTCTATCATTTTGAGCGTTTTAGTGCTCATAAACTATGACTGTTCGGTCATCCGAATTTTCGATTATACGAACGGTAATCGGTCCCAATTAGTTCGGATAATCGACGCTCTACTGTATTTGTTTTTGTACGTTCGAGAAATATTAGATTTATATCAGGAAAAAAATATTTATTTTTCCATATTAAAAAATATTAGATTTGCATCAGGAAAAAATTTTTTTTGCATGTTCAAGAAATATTAGATTTACATAATGAAAAAAATATTTGTTTTTGTACGTTCGAGAAATATTAGATTTATATCAAGAAAAAAATATTTACTTTTGCATATTCAAAAAATATTAGATTTACATAATGAAAAAAATATTTGTTTTTGTACGTTCGAGAAATATTAGATTTATATCAAGAAAAAAATATTTACTTTTGCATATTCAAAAAATATTAGATTTACATAATGAAAAAAATATTTGTTTTTGTACATTCGAGAAATATTAGATTTATATCAAGAAAAATATTTATTTTTCTATATTAAAAAAATATTAGATTTACATAAAGAAAAAAATATTTATTTTTGCATATTCAAGAAATATTAGATTTACATAATGAAAAAAATATTTGTTTTGTACATTCGAGAAATATTAGATTTATATCAAGAAAAAATATTTATTTTTCTATATTCAAAAAATATTAGATTTACATAATGAAAAAAATATTTGTTTTTGTTCATTCGAGAAATATTAGATTTATATCAAGAAAAAATATTCATTTTTCTATATTCAAAAAATATTAGATTTACATAATGAAAAAAATACAGTAGAGCGTCGATTATCCGAACGTCAATCATCCGAATCGTCGTTAACTTTGCCATTACATAACATTATAATGTGATTGAAATATTATTTGTTGTTTAATATATGTTTATATTCTATCATTTTGAGCGTTTTAGTGCTCATAAACTATGACTGTTCGGTCATCCGAATTTTCGATTATACGAACGGTAATCGGTCCCAATTAGTTCGGATAATCGACGCTCTACTGTATTTGTTTTTGTACGTTCGAGAAATATTAGATTTATATCAGGAAAAAAATATTTATTTTTCCATATTAAAAAATATTAGATTTGCATCAGGAAAAAATTGTTTTTGCATGTTCAAGAAATATTAGATTTACATAATGAAAAAAATATTTGTTTTTGTACGTTCGAGAAATATTAGATTTATATCAAGAAAAAAATATTTACTTTTGCATATTCAAAAAATATTAGATTTACATAATGAAAAAAATATTTGTTTTTGTACATTCGAGAAATATTAGATTTATATCAAGAAAAATATTTATTTTTCTATATTAAAAAAATATTAGATTTACATAAAGAAAAAAATATTTATTTTTGCATATTCAAGAAATATTAGATTTACATAATGAAAAAAATATTTGTTTTGTACATTCGAGAAATATTAGATTTATATCAAGAAAAAATATTTATTTTTCTATATTCAAAAAATATTAGATTTACATAATGAAAAAAATATTTGTTTTTGTTCATTCGAGAAATATTAGATTTATATCAAGAAAAAATATTCATTTTTCTATATTCAAAAAATATTAGATTTACATAATGAAAAAAATACAGTAGAGCGTCGATTATCCGAACGTCAATCATCCGAATCGTCGTTAACTTTGCCATTACATAACATTATAATGTGATTGAAATATTATTTGTTGTTTAATATATGTTTATATTCTATCATTTTGAGCGTTTTAGTGCTCATAAACTATGACTGTTCGGTCATCCGAATTTTCGATTATACGAACGGTAATCGGTCCCAATTAGTTCGGATAATCGACGCTCTACTGTATTTGTTTTTGTACGTTCGAGAAATATTAGATTTATATCAGGAAAAAAATATTTATTTTTCCATATTAAAAAATATTAGATTTGCATCAGGAAAAAATTGTTTTTGCATGTTCAAGAAATATTAGATTTACATAATGAAAAAAATATTTGTTTTTGTACATTCGAGAAATATTAGATTTATATCAAGAAAAATATTTATTTTTCTATATTCAAAAAATATTAGATTTACATAAAGAAAAAAATATTTATTTTTGCATATTCAAGAAATATTAGATTTACATAATGAAAAAAATATTTGTTTTTGTTCATTCGAGAAATATTAGATTTATATCAAGAAAAAATATTTATTTTTCTATATTAAAAAAATATTAGATTTACATAAAGAAAAAAATATTTATTTTTGCATATTCAAGAAATATTAGATTTACATAATGAAAAAAATATTTGTTTTTGTACGTTCGAGAAATATTAGATTTATATCAAGAAAAAAATATTTACTTTTGCATATTCAAAAAATATTAGATTTACATAATGAAAAAAATATTTGTTTTTGTACATTCGAGAAATATTAGATTTATATCAAGAAAAATATTTATTTTTCTATATTAAAAAAATATTAGATTTACATAAAGAAAAAAATATTTATTTTTGCATATTCAAGAAATATTAGATTTACATAATGAAAAAAATATTTGTTTTGTACATTCGAGAAATATTAGATTTATATCAAGAAAAAATATTTATTTTTCTATATTAAAAAAATATTAGATTTACATAAAGAAAAAAATATTTATTTTTGCATATTCAAGAAATATTAGATTTACATAATGAAAAAAATATTTGTTTTTGTACGTTCGAGAAATATTAGATTTATATCAAGAAAAATATTTATTTTTCTATATTCAAAAAATATTAGATTTACATAAAGAAAAAAATATTTATTTTTGCATATTCAAGAAATATTAGATTTACATAATGAAAAAAATATTTGTTTTTGTTCATTCGAGAAATATTAGATTTATATCAAGAAAAAATATTTATTTTTCTATATTAAAAAAATATTAGATTTACATAAAGAAAAAAATATTTATTTTTCCATATTAAAAAATATTAGATTTGCATCAGGAAAAAATTGTTTTTGCATGTTCAAGAAATATTAGATTTACATAATGAAAAAAATATTTGTTTTTGTACATTCGAGAAATATTAGATTTATATCAAGAAAAATATTTATTTTTCTATATTCAAAAAATATTAGATTTACATAAAGAAAAAAATATTTATTTTTGCATATTCAAGAAATATTAGATTTACATAATGAAAAAAATATTTGTTTTTGTTCATTCGAGAAATATTAGATTTATATCAAGAAAAAATATTTATTTTTCTATATTAAAAAAATATTAGATTTACATAAAGAAAAAAATATTTGTTTTTGTTCATTCGAGAAATATTAGATTTATATCAAGAAAAAATATTTATTTTTCTATATTAAAAAAATATTAGATTTACATAAAGAAAAAAATATTTATTTTTCCATATTAAAAAATATTAGATTTGCATCAGGAAAAAATTGTTTTTGCATGTTCAAGAAATATTAGATTTACATAATGAAAAAAATATTTGTTTTTGTACATTCGAGAAATATTAGATTTATATCAAGAAAAATATTTATTTTTCTATATTCAAAAAATATTAGATTTACATAAAGAAAAAAATATTTATTTTTGCATATTCAAGAAATATTAGATTTACATAATGAAAAAAATATTTGTTTTTGTTCATTCGAGAAATATTAGATTTATATCAAGAAAAAATATTTATTTTTCTATATTAAAAAAATATTAGATTTACATAAAGAAAAAAATATTTATTTTTCCATATTAAAAAATATTAGATTTGCATCAGGAAAAAATTGTTTTTGCATGTTCAAGAAATATTAGATTTACATAATGAAAAAAATATTTGTTTTTGTACATTCGAGAAATATTAGATTTATATCAAGAAAAATATTTATTTTTCTATATTCAAAAAATATTAGATTTACATAAAGAAAAAAATATTTATTTTTGCATATTCAAGAAATATTAGATTTACATAATGAAAAAAATATTTGTTTTTGTTCATTCGAGAAATATTAGATTTATATCAAGAAAAAATATTTATTTTTCTATATTAAAAAAATATTAGATTTACATAAAGAAAAAAATATTTATTTTTCCATATTAAAAAATATTAGATTTGCATCAGGAAAAAATTGTTTTTGCATGTTCAAGAAATATTAGATTTACATAATGAAAAAAATATTTGTTTTTGTACATTCGAGAAATATTAGATTTATATCAAGAAAAATATTTATTTTTCTATATTCAAAAAATATTAGATTTACATAAAGAAAAAAATATTTATTTTTGCATATTCAAGAAATATTAGATTTACATAATGAAAAAAATATTTGTTTTTGTTCATTCGAGAAATATTAGATTTATATCAAGAAAAAATATTTATTTTTCTATATTAAAAAAATATTAGATTTACATAAAGAAAAAAATATTTATTTTTGCATATTCAAGAAATATTAGATTTACATAATGAAAAAAATATTTGTTTTTGTACGTTCGAGAAATATTAGATTTATATCAAGAAAAAAATATTTACTTTTGCATATTCAAAAAATATTAGATTTACATAATGAAAAAAATATTTGTTTTTGTACATTCGAGAAATATTAGATTTATATCAAGAAAAATATTTATTTTTCTATATTAAAAAAATATTAGATTTACATAAAGAAAAAAATATTTATTTTTGCATATTCAAGAAATATTAGATTTACATAATGAAAAAAATATTTGTTTTTGTACGTTCGAGAAATATTAGATTTATATCAAGAAAAAAATATTTACTTTTGCATATTCAAAAAATATTAGATTTACATAATGAAAAAAATATTTGTTTTTGTACATTCGAGAAATATTAGATTTATATCAAGAAAAATATTTATTTTTCTATATTAAAAAAATATTAGATTTACATAAAGAAAAAAATATTTATTTTTGCATATTCAAGAAATATTAGATTTACATAATGAAAAAAATATTTGTTTTGTACATTCGAGAAATATTAGATTTATATCAAGAAAAAATATTTATTTTTCTATATTCAAAAAATATTAGATTTACATAATGAAAAAAATATTTGTTTTTGTTCATTCGAGAAATATTAGATTTATATCAAGAAAAAATATTCATTTTTCTATATTCAAAAAATATTAGATTTACATAATGAAAAAAATACAGTAGAGCGTCGATTATCCGAACGTCAATCATCCGAATCGTCGTTAACTTTGCCATTACATAACATTATAATGTGATTGAAATATTATTTGTTGTTTAATATATGTTTATATTCTATCATTTTGAGCGTTTTAGTGCTCATAAACTATGACTGTTCGGTCATCCGAATTTTCGATTATACGAACGGTAATCGGTCCCAATTAGTTCGGATAATCGACGCTCTACTGTATTTGTTTTTGTACGTTCGAGAAATATTAGATTTATATCAGGAAAAAAATATTTATTTTTCCATATTAAAAAATATTAGATTTGCATCAGGAAAAAATTGTTTTTGCATGTTCAAGAAATATTAGATTTACATAATGAAAAAAATATTTGTTTTTGTACATTCGAGAAATATTAGATTTATATCAAGAAAAATATTTATTTTTCTATATTCAAAAAATATTAGATTTACATAAAGAAAAAAATATTTATTTTTGCATATTCAAGAAATATTAGATTTACATAATGAAAAAAATATTTGTTTTTGTTCATTCGAGAAATATTAGATTTATATCAAGAAAAAATATTTATTTTTCTATATTAAAAAAATATTTGATTTACATAAAGAAAAAAATATTTATTTTTGCATATTCAAGAAATATTAGATTTACATAATGAAAAAAATATTTGTTTTTGTACATTCGAGAAATATTAGATTTATATCAAGAAAAAATATTTATTTTTCTATATTAAAAAAATATTAGATTTACATAAAGAAAAAAATATTTATTTTTGCATATTCAAGAAATATTAGATTTACATAATGAAAAAAATATTTGTTTTTGTTCATTCGAGAAATATTAGATTTATATCAAGAAAAAAATATTTGCTTTTGCATATTCAAAAAATATTAGATTTATATAATGAAAAAAATATTTATTTCTGTACATTCAAGAAATATTAGGTTTACATAAAAAAATTAACGGTTCAATTGGACAGACGGCCGAAATTTTAACTTCCGAAAACTTTCCGAGAAAGTCGATTTCCCAATCGAAGTAAACGGGTCCAAATATATAAAAGGTTTCTCGGAAAAAATCGTTAACTTTTGTGAAAAATTCTTGACATTTCACGCAAGTATGACCGGTCTGTTGTGGCCGAAAACAGCTAGTTTACCTTCTCGAGGACATTCATACGACAAGGCTGTTCGTAGTGGCCCATAATTGGTGTGCGTATGTGTGTGTTGTTGTGTGTGTTTGTGTGCTGATGGATTGGGATAACCATCTCGCGCTTCAACACTGTGTTATTTATATTTACTCTTGGCACTTTTTTGTGTCATTTACGGTTTCAGTTTGTTTAAGATTTTTTTTTTTTGAGTTACATTAGGTCATTTCCTTAATTCTGTCAGGAAAGGTCTCAGACGCGTCCTCGTTGTCGCGAGGACCTTTTCGTGACAGCTGTTAGTTTGTTGATATTGTTAACATTGGTGATAAGTATCCAATTAATGCATTCATACAGGGTCATCACTTTTGATTCGATTGAACTGTCTAAACAAATAAATCTGTTATTATACAGATTGATTTATATTAATTTAATTTGATGATCGAACAGTCACAGGCAATTTCAGAGGAAGTACTGGTTATTGGTCAGTAAATAATTTAATCAAACGGGAACTTTCCTCAAGTTGCACAAAAATTAATCTCAAGCTAATATTCACTTTTACCTTTCTTAGTTTAATTATAATAATTTAAACAATTAGGAGAAAGTATTTATTTGCAAGTAAGTTATATGTTCTGTTTTGATTCTTTCTTAATTTAATTATCATCTGATTGGACTCTAAGCTAATTAGGAAAAGGTACTGATTCCTCGTAAGTAAATTATTTTTAAATGTAGATAAGGGGTTGATCAACTTATTCAATAATTCTTAAACTCAAGCGAATTTTGTTTACTACATTATCTTAAATTAATTATCATGATCGACCACTCAGGCAATTAGGAGGAAGTACTAATTATTGGCAAGTAAATCGTTTATCAAAAATCGAAAAGATACTTTTATTCAACTTGCAGAAAAATCATCAATCTCAAACTAATTTTTATTTAGGTTTTTTCTTAATTTAATTATCATCTGATTGGACTCTAAGCTAATTAGGAAAATGCGCCGATTTTTGTAAGTAAATTATTTTTCAATGCAAATAAGGCCACCTTTCATCAACTTATTCAACAATTCTTAAACTCAAACGAATTTTGATGATTGCATTATCTTAATTTAATTATCATGATTGCTCTCTCAGACAATTAGGAGAAAATACTAATTAGTAGCAAGTAAATCGTTTATCAAAAATCGAAAAGATACTTTTCTTCAACTTTCAGAAAAATCATCAATCTCAAACTAATTTTTATTTAGGTTTTTTCTTAATTTAATTATCATCTGATTGGACTCTAAGCTAATTAGGAAAATGCGCCGATTTTTGTAAGTAAATTATTTTTCAATGCAAATAAGGCCACCTTTCATCAACTTATTCAACAATTCTTAAACTCAAACGAATTTTGATGATTGCATTATCTTAATTTAATTATCATGATTGCTCTCTCAGACAATTAGGAGAAAATACTAATTAGTAGCAAGTAAATCGTTTATCAAAAATCGAAAAGATACTTTTCTTCAACTTTCAGAAAAATCGTCAATCTCAAACTAATTTTTATTTTGGTCTTTTCTTAATTTAATTATGGTCTGATTTGACTCTAAGATAGTTAGGAAAATGTGCCGATTTTTGTAAGTAAATCATTTTTCAATGCAAATAAGGCCACCTTTCATCAACTTATTCAGCAATTCTTAAACTCAAACGAATTTTGATGATTGCATTATCTTAATTTAATTATCATGATTGCTCTCTCAGACAATTAGGAGAAAATACTAATTAGTAGCAAGTAAATCGTTTATCAAAAATCGAAAAAATACTTTTCTTCAACTTTCAGAAAAATCGTCAATCTCAAACTAATTTTTATTTTGGTCTTTTCTTAATTTAATTATGGTCTGATTTGACTCTAAGATAGTTAGGAAAGTGTGCCGATTTTTGTAAGTAAATCATTTTTCAATGCAAATAAGGCCACCTTTCATCAACTTATTCAGCAATTCTTAAACTCAAACGAATTTTGATGATTGCATTATCTTAATTTAATTATCATGATTGCTCTCTCAGACAATTAGGAGAAAATACTAATTAGTAGCAAGTAAATCGTTTATTAAAAATCGAAAAGATACTTTTCTTCAACTTACAGAAAAATCAACAATCTCAAACGAATTTTTTTTTGGTCTTTTCTTAATTTAATTATCATCTGATTGGACTCTAAGCTAATTAGGAAAATGTGCCGATTTTTGTAAGTAAATCATTTTTCAATGCCAATAAAGCCACCTTTCGTCAACTTATTCAACAATTCTTAAACTCAAACGAATTTTGATGATTGCATTAATTTATCTAATTTTCATTATTGAATTATCTTAATGTTAGAAAAGACTGATTTGTTACCAAATTATTTTCCAACGTCTTTCTTCAACTTGCTCAATAATTTTTTGATCCTAAACCAATTTTTATTTTGCATCATCAGTCAGTTGATTTTGAGTATAAAAAAATAAAATGATGCAAAGAACATAATTTTTTATTTTTGTTTATTCAAAAACGGTACGACAGATTTTGTTTTTATTTAAGAATTATGTGTTATATGTTTTTTATCCATTTTTATAACCAAGAAAGTAAAATGTCAAATAACCGAGGTGACGAAAAATTCTTGAAAATTATTCATTAAAAAAATGATTGGATTTTGAAAAATGGCGCCATTAAACTTGTTTTTACAACCAAATAATCGCGTTCTATTTAATGTCAAAGGCGGCGAGACTTTTACAGAAAGTGTTTTATTTAAATGGTTCAGATTTGAATTTTCCCGCCGGCGATATTTCGGAGAAAGTCGGTTCAAATCCAAAACAACCAAAACAGCCGACAACAAAATGGGAAAAGAAAAACCTGCACGGCAAATGTGAAACTCATTTTTTCCGTTTTCCTGCAGTTCCACGCACTTTCTTCAAATTCCGAAAGTTTAGAAACCGTCCGAGAATCGCTCGATTCCGATTTGCGACCTTTCGTGTGTGTTTGAACAATAATTATGAAATGCAAATCGAGAGAAGAAGTATCGCCGTTGTTGGGACTTTCTAGTGTGTGATAACGTGACGCAACCTCGCAAATTCATCAAACTGTAGCGACAAATTTGCTTTGACTTAACAGAGTTATGTAAAATTTAATTCGAGGCCTCTTTCTATTAAGCAAACTCGTAAACAGTCGACATTTGCATATTGGCCAATTATTTGCTGAAATTGCCGATTAAATTATTAGGCAAGTTTTGTTTAATATTTGGCTTTTTAAAAAACCAATTAAAAGATTTTCATTTTGAATTCTGGTGTCAGGTGAATATGGCGCCTCTGTGGATTTTTGGGTAACTGGGAAGTGCCATCTACAAAGCGAAACCGGAACTAAAAGTTTTATTTTACAAAACTGTAACAGTGGTGAAAGAGACTTATCAATTTTTTCAGTTGTTTTCCTAAAATTACATGGTGCAACGACGATTTTGTCTAGCAAATGAAAATATGTAAGTTGGAAAGAGAAAAGATTAGTGCCATCTAGCGGCAGAGAGAAATGACAATGATTGATGTTGCACTTCCACGTTTTGGTTAGCGTATTGACTATGATTTTTTATTGTGCTTTTACATTAGGAAACGTATTCATATGTCCTCCAGAATTTTCTAAAAACCATAGATGGCGCTAGAATCAAAACACTGGCGACAAAATGTAAAAATTAAAAAAAACAGTTTATTGTACAATTTACAAAAATTTGCACATTAGAAAAGTTGTAGATGTTTATGTACTGAACAATATTGATTCTTGTCACTATCGTCATGTTTCCAGCCGTAATTATTTTATAACCGATTGAAAATTTTTTTTCTTCTCAACGAAATTTGTAGCAGCCATGCAAACATCCTTGCAACATGGCCTGCAAGCGCCCGAACGTCGTGTCACATTTAATTTGCGGCAGAGTATACGTTATCGGTGTCATTGCCTGGCCACGCGACAGCTCTTGAAATAATGAAGCCATTTCAACGAAAATTGGTAACAAGGCGCACAAACCTGAACCTTGATCTAATTTCGATAACGAACAAAATCGGTGCAGAAATAAGGGCCCTTTGGGGCCCCCAAATTTTGTAATAATTACAACTTAACAGCCGTTGGAGATTTTAAAAATTAGTCGAAAACTTGCTACTACCTGCAACTTTTATTCCAAAAAATGTTCATAACCCGGAAAATTAATAATTTAATAATTAAATTTTTTTCAATTTACGTTATCGCTGTCGTTGCCTGGCCACATGACATCTCTTGAAATAATGAAGCCATTTCAACGAAATTTGGCAACAAGGCGCACAAACCTGAACCTTGATCTAATTTCGATAACGAACAAAATCGGTGCAGAAATAAGGGCCCTTTGGGGCCCCCAAATTTTGTAATAATTACAACTTAACAGCCGTTGGAGATTTTAAAAATTAGTTGAAACAAAATTTGTAGAACTTGCTAATACCTGCAACTTTTATTCCAATAAATTTTCATAACCCGGAAAATTAATAATTTAATAATTTACAAGCCTGTACCATTAAATTTTCCGGTTTCGTCCAATCGAAGTTATCATTAATTTCGGTCCACTTCGTCCCATTCGTCCCACAAGTAAAAGTATTACCGGCGCAAACAGCCAATTACCCGGTAATTATCTCGTGTTAATGAACGACCGAACTTTCATCGAACCGATAAATCAAGCAAAACCTAAAAGAAGACATTCCAACCACACTGGGTACCGGTACACATAAGCCGTAAAGTAGGTAGGCGCCCTGGGGCATTGCAACTTTCCCCGTCAGAGTCCACTGACTCCCAGAGATGCGCACGTTTGAAGACCATTTCAAATGTCAAACAGGGTCAAAGTGCGCGCTATTGTCGCGACGACCGGATGCGGTTTTTCTCTCCACCTGAACAACGTCCAACTGAGAAGACACTCGCATCCGGCGACCGTTTTTTCGACCTGTTAAATAATCTCGTTGGAAAAAATTAATATCTGGTTGTCTGCAGAGGCCGGTTATTATCGTCAGAGTCTTTGCTCCGTCGGAACCCGAGGGCATCTGAGAGCAACGCTTGCTTCAGATTGTTTATTTTGAGCGTGCGGGTTCCTCACTGGGACGAGGCGTTGCGTTATGGGCCGCGAGTTTTTACAATTACTTCATTTTTGTTTGAGGGTAATTATGTCACCGTGTTTGGTAATTGGTTTGATTGCCACAAGAGGTTTCACTTGCAGGAAATTATCGCCTTGTTTTATCACTTACTTAAGGCTCCACTTTAAAGAAATATCATCTATCTCCATATCACCATAATCAGAATCTTTTTTATAATTATAACTTAACAGTCGCTTGAGATTTTAAAAATTAGTTTAAACAAAACTTGTAGAACTTGATAATGCCTGCAACTTTTATTTTAAAAAATTTTTCATAACTAGAAAAATTGATAGGTAATTTAATAATTTAAATTTTTTTGAACTTTTTTAAGATTGTGCTGCGAGTTTTTGCAATTACTTAATTTCTGTTTGAGGGTAATTATGTCACCGTGTTTGGTAATTGGTTTGATTGCCACAAGAGGTTTCACTTGTGGGAAATTATCGCCTTGTTTTACCAGTTACTTAAGGCTCCATTTTAAAGAAATATCAATCTCCATATCACCATAATCAGAATCTTTTTTATAATTATAACTTAACAGTCGCTTGAGATTTTAAAAATTAGTTTAAACAAAACTTGTAGAACTTGATAATGCCTGCAACTTTTATTTTAAAAAATTTTTCATAACTAGAAAAATTGATAGGTAATTTAATAATTTCAATTTTTTTGAACTTTTTTAAGATTGTGCTGCGAGTTTTTGCAATTACTTAATTTCTGTTTGAGGGTAATTATGTCACCGTGTTTGGTAATTGGTTTGATTGCCACAAGAGGTTTCACTTGTGGGAAATTATCGCCTTGTTTTACCACTTACTTAAGGCTCCATTTTAAAGAAATATCAATCTCCATATCACCATAATCAGAATCTTTTTTATAATTATAACTTAACAGTCGCTTGAGATTTTAAAAATTAGTTTAAACAAAACTTGTAGAACTTGATAATGCCTGCAACTTTTATTTTAAATTTTTTTTCATAACTAGAAAAATTGATAGGTAATTTAATAATTTCAATTTTTTTGAACTTTTTTAAGATTGTACTGCGAGTTTTTACAATTACTTAATTTCTGTTTGAAGGTAATTATGTCACCGTGTTTTGTAATTGGTTTGATTGCCACAAGAGGTTTCACTTGCAGGAAATTATCGCCTCGTTTTACCACTTACTTAACGCTCCACTTTAAAGACATATCATCTATCTCCATATCACCATAATCAGAATCTTTATTATAATTATAACTTAACAGTCGCTTGAGATTTTAAAAATTAGTTTAAACAAAACTTGTAGAACTTGATAATGCCTGCAACTTTTATTTTAAAAAATTTTTCATAACTAGAAAAATTGATAGGTAATTTAATAATTTCAATTTTTTTGAACTTTTTTAAGATTGTGCTGCGAGTTTTTGCAATTACTTAATTTCTGTTTGAGGGTAATTATGTCACCATATAACATCACTGTATAATTTATTTTGAGAAAATTATTGATTTAACGGTTTTACCAACGTTTACCATTGTTCAAAGAAGTAATGTTTGCAGTTATACCATTGTAACTTCGCTTACAATTATTTTGCACCCAGAATTTTTATCGAATAAGATTATAAAGTGTTTTACAACTTTACTTTTTGAAATTTGTTGCAATAATATTGTAAGCTCCAATAAATTGCAACTTTTTAGACTGCTTATAACAATAATTATAATAAAATACGATATAATATTGTAGCAGTATTACTGATAACGGGAATCATTGTTATTAAGATTCGAATCTTCAGAAATATCTGAAGAACAAAATCTTATTAGTTACACCACTTTGAGATTTTCAGAAAATCAATTTTTCCTTTTCGGCTAGATTTATTGTTTATACTTTGCAGGATATTTTAAGCGTTTAACTTGAAAGTTCAAATTATTTTCGGAGTTCTAGCAATTTGAAGTGAGCACAGCAAAGTACGGCCGCATCTCGAGTACTTTGTTCAAACTGGTGTTCAAGATATCTGGAAATTTACTCAACCGATTTTGATAAAACTTATACCACGTATTCGTTATATTATCTAAAATGTAGCATAGGAATTTTATGATTTTAATAGCTGCGTCAAAAAAAACAATTATATTTATACTCATTTTTCCGAGCGCCAAGGTGCCTTAGGCGGTTGTCTGAGTTAAAATAACGAGGTTAGGTTGAACCAACGCAATAATTAACAAGTCTTACTTACCGTGTTGATTTTGTAGCAACTTCAAAATTTTCCTTCCACGTGAAGACATGACAATATTGTTTTACAAACAATATAATTCACTCGTATTCACAAAATACTAATAAAATCAAACTACCGTGTTTCGATGTTACCGAATTTTAAGCGGGAAACAACATTGTAAGTGTGCGTAGTCGTCGTTTAGTCCAATTGATGCAAGAACATTGTAAGTCAATAAATCTTAAAGGAATCCGAAGAATAACATTGTAAGAATCATTAACATTCCTATGAAAGAGCGTAAAAGAATGTATTATCCCGGCAACAACATTGTAAGCTTTGGTACCATTTTATTTAAGTAAATTTGTTAGTTCTTGGTAAGGTAAAGTATGTTACAATTTTTAGGTCACGCATTAAATTTCAGTAAAATTCTTTACCATATTTTATCCGTTTGTAAGTACGTTATTGCAGATATAATGAGATAAAAATTGATTTTTTTTATAATAAAACAAAAATTAAAAAATAATTTGTGTTTACTAAATCATCTAAATTACACCCAAGATATCAAATGTGAAAAAAGTGAAAATCGACAAATTGTCAGTTACAATGTTGTTAATTGTGGCTACCGATATTATATTAGTGTTAAAAATGTATCATACAAAAAACGAAAATAATAAACGATAAAAAAGAGGCAATACGAGCGATTACGGGGTTATTACGTACATCTTTTTTGTTTCCTTTTTATCCATAACAATTTTTGGAATTCATTTTTTACTTTACATTTTAAAGCACGTCACGAATTACATATCATTGCGTAAATGACGTAAGTTTTAAAATGTTTCATTAAAATGTGTTTTAAGCTGTATTTGTTGTTGTTATTTGTGACGTGCTTTCAAATGTAAAGTGAAAAGTTAATTCCAAAAATTGTTATGGATAAAAGGAAACAAAAAATGTAAGTAATAATAATAATTACGTAACAAGGAAAACTCGATTTCAATTTAAAGATTACGGGGTTATTTAAGAGTTTTGGGTGAGAATTATTGAATTATTGTTATTATTTAAAGTTAACATATGTCGAAGTCAACCTACGAAGTGAAAATTTAAATATACACATTTGCTATTAATTATTAATAATATCACTTATTATTTTTCCTTTCTCTTTGATACATTTTTAATACTAATTTAATATGCATTCTTATTTTTGATATGTTGTATTACCTGCACAATGAACAACAGGAATTTATATGGTATTAAATTAAATTAAATGATTTTAAATCAGTGGAAATTCCCTCCATCATTTTTAAATTTTGTTAAAGTTGTTGGTTGTAATTAAAACAATTCTTAATAATAATTATTCTTACCTGACCAGAACGCTATCATACATAGAGTGATATATGATATGATATATGATTGTTTTTCAATTTTTTAAAATGAAATAAATATTATTATTATTCCTTATTATTTTTATTGTATTTGTTATTGTTATTATTGTTTATTATTAATTTAACTTCGCTTTTCAATTTTTCACTTTTATATAAATATTGCGAGAAGCAATTTGTTATTAATTTTATGAACGTTTATATTTGTTATTGTTATTATTGGTTAATATCCGTTTGATATTACTTATGTCATATTATTTATAAACAAATATTATTTCTTTTTGATATTTATAAATTTAAAAAAACAAAAATTGGTTTTTGACATTTTTAGGCTCAACTATGTTTAAAACAAATTTATAAAAAATTTCAAAATTTACAAAAAAGAATAATTTGGAATTAACGGCTTAATTGTACAGACTTTTTTTGAAATTCCATTTAAATGAACGTTTTTCAATAATTTCGCTAGTGTTTCAATAAAATGGACTCGGAACTTATTGCAGCCAGTTTTTCGCAGCTTTTACAACAAAATCACTTTCAAAAATCAATATCCAAATGAACCCAAATTTGCATTTTATTGGAGAAAAGCGTCTTCGACACACTTAAGTCTCCCAAATTGTTTTTGCAATTAGTCGCTTCCGACTTTCTTTCGATCAGATTACCTTCTTCCTCTTCGCCATTTTCGCCAATTTCGCCAATTTCGCCAATTTTCTGTTCTGATCAACTCTTGATCCGCAACTTAATCACCAACGGAGGCTTGATTTTTGGAAGGAATTAAGCGTGAAATTAAAAAAATATAATTGGAGCCGAATCCATTCGCCATAACAGCCATAAATGAGCGGTTAACTCCTACAAGACCATTAACTTACCGCCTCAATAATAATATATAAAATAATGTTGGCAAGTTGAGACTTTCAGACTACCATAATGCAGGTGTACGATTTCATACCGGCGCTTTTCATGGTTGCATCAGCCGCCGCTTGTGAGTACCATTTATTCTTAATTTACAATGTAAGGCGATTGTCCCAGTAATGGACGCCAAAGATATAATCTTAAATTCAAAAATTCTCAAAAACTGTGCCATTTTATTGAGACAAATATAAAATACACCAAAGTGCAGTGAGAACGCGTGGGGGCGGGATTCATTTAAAATTCATGGGTTTGGTTTTTGGAAAAACGCTCAAACACTTTGATTTTTGTTTTTAAAACTGCTTCTTTTTTGATTTTTGTAATTTTACGATCAATAATTTTTTTAAATTGCACTCCATATTTTTGTTCACGAATTTGTATGCAGCACATTTTTCTGAGTACAGAAATGTCAAAAATGTATGATAAAATTATTACAGTAGACTAATAATATCGTCAAACCAAAGTGAAGTAAATTTTATGTGCTTTCTTTTAGTATACTTTAGAGTTTATACATTAAATATACAGTGAGGACGCGTGGGGGGGATTCATTTAAAATTCATGGGTTTGGTTTTTGGAAAAACGCTCGAACACTGATTTTTGTTTTTAAAACTGCATCTTTTTTTATTTTTGTAATTTTACGATCAATATTTTTTTTTAAAATTGCACTCTATATTTTTGTTCACGAATTTGTATGCAGCACATTTTTCTGAGTACAGAAATGTCAAAAATGTATGATAAAATTATTACAGTAGACTAATAATATCGTCAAACGAAAGTGAAGTAAATTTTATGTGCTTTCTTTTAGTATACTTTAGAGTTTATACTTTAAATATACAGTGAGAACGCGTGGGGGGGGATTCATTTAAAATTCATGGGTTTGGTTTTTGGAAAAACACTCGAACACTTTGATTTTTGTTTTTAAAACTGCATCTTTTTTGATATTTGTAATTTTACGATCAATAATTTTTTTTAAATTGCACTTCATATTTTTGTTCACGAATTTGTATGCAGCACATTTTTCTGAGTACAGAAATGTCAAAAATGTATGATAAAATTATTACAGTAGACTAATAATATCGTCAAACCAAAGTGAAGTAAATTTTATGTGCTTTCTTTTAGTATACTTTAGAGTTTATACATTAAATATACAGTGAGGACGCGTGGGGGGGGGATTCATTTAAAATTCATGGGTTTGGTTTTTGGAAAAACGCTCAAACACTTTGATTTTTGTTTTTAAAACTGCATCTTTTTTGATATTTGTAATTTTACGATCAATAATTTTTTTTAAATTGCACTTCATATTTTTGTTCACGAATTTGTATGCAGCACATTTTTCTGAGTACAGAAATGTCAAAAATGTATGATAAAATTATTACAGTAGACTAATAATATCGTCAAACCAAAGTGAAGTAAATTTTATGTGCTTTCTTTTAGTATACTTTAGAGTTTATACTTTAAATATACAGTGAGAACGCGTGGGGGGGGATTCGTTTAAAATTCATGGGTTTGGTTTTTGGAAAAACGCTCAAACACTTTGATTTTTGTTTTTAAAACTGCTTCTTTTTTGATTTTTGTAATTTTACGATCAATAATTTTTTTTAAAATTGCACTCTATATTTTTGTTCACGAATTTGTATGCAGCACATTTTTCTGAGTACAGAAATGTCAAAAATGTATGATAAAATTATTACAGTAGACTAATAATATCGTCAAACCAAAGTGAAGTAAATTTTATGTGCTTTCTTTTAGTATACTTTAGAGTTTATACATTAAATATACAGTGAGGACGCGTGGGGGGGGGATTCATTTAAAATTCATGGGTTTGGTTTTTGGAAAAACGCTCGAACACTGATTTTTGTTTCTTAAACTGCATCTTTTTTGATTTTTGTAATTTTACGATCAATCTTTTTTTTAAAATTGCACTCCATATTTTTGTTCACGAATTTGTATGCAGCACATTTTTCTGAGTACAGAAATGTCAAAAATGTATGATAAAATTATTACAGTAGACTAATAATATCGTCAAACCAAAGTGAAGTAAATTTTATGTGCTTTCTTTTAGTATACTTTAGAGTTTATACTTTAAATATGCAGGGAGGACGCGTGGGGGGGGGGATTCATTTAAAATTCATGGGCTTGGTTTTTGGAAAAACGCTCGAACACTTTGATTTTCGTTTTTAAAACTGCATCTTTTTTGATTTTTGTAATTTTACGATCAATATTTTTTTTTAAAATTGCACTCTATATTTTTGTTCACGAATTTGTATGCAGCACATTTTTCTGAGTACAGAAATGTCAAAAATGTATGATAAAATTATTACAGTAGACTAATAATATCGTCAAACCAAAGTGAAGTAAATTTTATGTGCTTTCTTTTAGTATACTTTAGAGTTTATACATTAAATATACAGTGAGGACGCGTGGGGGGGATTCATTTAAAATTCATGGGTTTGGTTTTTGGAAAAACGCTCGAACACTGATTTTTGTTTCTTAAACTGCATCTTTTTTGATTTTTGTAATTTTACGATCAATCTTTTTTTTAAAATTGCACTCTATATTTTTGTTCACGAATTTGTATGCAGCACATTTTTCTGAGTACAGAAATGTCAAAAATGTATGATAAAATTATTACAGTAGACTAATAATATCGTCAAACCAAAGTGAAGTAAATTTTATGTGCTTTCTTTTAGTATACTTTAGAGTTTATACTTTAAATATGCAGGGAGGACGCGTGGGGGGGGATTCATTTAAAATTCATGGGCTTGGTTTTTGGAAAAACGCTCGAACACTTTGATTTTCGTTTTTAAAACTGCATCTTTTTTGATTTTTGTAATTTTACGATCAATATTTTTTTTTAAAATTGCACTCTATATTTTTGTTCACGAATTTGTATGCAGCACATTTTTCTGAGTACAGAAATGTCAAAAATGTATGATAAAATTATTACAGTAGACTAATAATATCGTCAAACCAAAGTGAAGTAAATTTTATGTGCTTTCTTTTAGTATACTTTAGAGTTTATACATTAAATATACAGTGAGGACGCGTGGGGGGGGGATTCATTTAAAATTCATGGGTTTGGTTTTTGGAAAAACGCTCGAACACTGATTTTTGTTTTTAAAACTGCATCTTTTTTGATTTTTGTAATTTTACGATCAATATTTTTTTTTAAAATTGCACTCTATATTTTTGTTCACGAATTTGTATGCAGCACATTTTTCTGAGTACAGAAATGTCAAAAATGTATGATAAAATTATTACAGTAGACTAATAATATCGTCAAACGAAAGTGAAGTAAATTTTATGTGCTTTCTTTTAGTATACTTTAGAGTTTATACTTTAAATATACAGTGAGAACGCGTGGGGGGGGATTCATTTAAAATTCATGGGTTTGGTTTTTGGAAAAACACTCGAACACTTTGATTTTTGTTTTTAAAACTGCATCTTTTTTGATATTTGTAATTTTACGATCAATAATTTTTTTTAAATTGCACTCCATATTTTTGTTCACGAATTTGTATGCAGCACATTTTTCTGAGTACAGAAATGTCAAAAATGTATGATAAAATTATTACAGTAGACTAATAATATCGTCAAACGAAAGTGAAGTAAATTTTATGTGCTTTCTTTTAGTATACTTTAGAGTTTATACTTTAAATATACAGTGAGAACGCGTGGGGGGGGATTCATTTAAAATTCATGGGTTTGGTTTTTGGAAAAACGCTCGAACACTGATTTTTGTTTTTAAAACTGCATCTTTTTTGATTTTTGTAATTTTACGATCAATATTTTTTTTTAAAATTGCACTCTATATTTTTGTTCACGAATTTGTATGCAGCACATTTTTCTGAGTACAGAAATGTCAAAAATGTATGATAAAATTATTACAGTAGACTAATAATATCGTCAAACGAAAGTGAAGTAAATTTTATGTGCTTTCTTTTAGTATACTTTAGAGTTTATACTTTAAATATACAGTGAGAACGCGTGGGGGGGGATTCATTTAAAATTCATGGGTTTGGTTTTTGGAAAAACACTCGAACACTTTGATTTTTGTTTTTAAAACTGCATCTTTTTTGATATTTGTAATTTTACGATCAATAATTTTTTTTAAATTGCACTCCATATTTTTGTTCACGAATTTGTATGCAGCACATTTTTCTGAGTACAGAAATGTCAAAAATGTATGATAAAATTATTACAGTAGACTAATAATATCGTCAAACGAAAGTGAAGTAAATTTTATGTGCTTTCTTTTAGTATACTTTAGAGTTTATACTTTAAATATACAGTGAGAACGCGTGGGGGGGGATTCATTTAAAATTCATGGGTTTGGTTTTTGGAAAAACGCTCGAACACTGATTTTTGTTTTTAAAACTGCATCTTTTTTTATTTTTGTAATTTTACGATCAATATTTTTTTTTAAAATTGCACTCTATATTTTTGTTCACGAATTTGTATGCAGCACATTTTTCTGAGTACAGAAATGTCAAAAATATATGATAAAATTATTACAGTAGACTAATAATATCGTCAAAGCAAAGTGAAGTAAATTTTATGTGCTTTCTTTTAGTTTACTTTAGAGTTTATACTTTAAATATACAGTGAGAACGCGTGGGGGGGGGGAAATCGAGCAAAACATTGAATTGTGTGTTTATTTTGTTTTTTTGATTGTTGACTTCAGTTGCAAAGTTTGAAGAATGGCGCGGTTTCCAGCGTTTCCTTGATGATATTATTAGTGGTCTACTCTAATAATTTTATCATAATTTTTTGAAATTTTAGGACTGATTATTTCGAAAACTTTCCTCTTCAAGGTCATAGGAATTTGACATTTCTGTACTCAGAAAAATATGCTGCATCCAAATTGGTGAACACAATTTTTTAAAAATTATTGATGACGTCATAGTGTGAAAACAAAAGACGATCGTAAAATTAGAAATATCAAAAAGCTGCAGTTTTAAAAACAAAAATCAACTTATCCGAGCGTTTTTCCAAAAACCATGAATTTTAAATGTATTTATTCCAACCCACGCGTCCTCACTGTATACATATACAGCGTGTCCCGGAAATAATGCCATTAATTTTAACCCGTAGTAGAACTCCTCAAAACAAACAATTTTTCTATGTACCATTTTTTCGAAATCGCAATTTCGTTTTGAAATTGAGGAGTCGCCTAGATTTGATGAATCACTGACGGCGATCGTGAATATTACTTTTTGCTGACTGCATAAAAATTATCTTTCATTGGATATTCAAAGTATGTACGTTTTATAATAAACAATTTTGTTACTCACTTATTTAAACCACCCGCCGCACATCTAGTCTTTGTTATTGTGATTTGTAACTTGTAACAATTATTTTGAACATACCATTTTTGGATGTAAAACTTTGACAAGGACTCAAATTATTTCATTTATGTATTATCATAGCGTTTTTCAATTTGCATTCCAGAACTTTACAATAACAGCAACGGTCAAATTAATTGCTACGTCAACAGAACTAAAAAGCAGGGAATGTTTTCTTGCATTGGTTTTTTGTTCTACGCTTAACGGTGGTTAACATTCAGCATTATTATCCATAGGCGGGTGACGAAATAAGAGTCAAATCTGTCAACAATTTTAACTTGTTAATCAAAACGTTTACACCAAAAAGTTATTTGAAAAAGTTCTTGGGTTTGACGAGTTCTATCACTGGTTAAAAGTAATGACATTATTTTCTAACCGTTTCTAGAATTTAAAAAAAAAATGGGCCAAGAGGCTCGCACAATTAGGGTTCCGTGACATTATTTCTGACTATATTAAACACAGAAGGTCCCAAATGTTTGTACTACTGTTCGAACTTAACTTTTTTAAATATTTACCACCGCGAAGCATCAACTTGCAGATGACTTCAAACAGCGGTTGACAGGTCAACCATTTAAAAAAAAAATCCCATTCATACAAGACTGTAGTTGAGTGCAAAAAACTTCAATCTGGGCTAACAAAACAAAACTTTTTAGAACTTTTTAAAAAATTGTTGGTAATTTTCAATGAAGGGTGTCCATTACTAGCGCAGTTTCCCCCACTGGGGTAACTACCCTACACTACAATAAAAAAATCCAGTTGAGCCGCTCGAAGCACAGGCGGAACCCGACGGCAACCCGACCGACATAACAAACCACCCCTACCAGGTCGCTTTCCTGCACCAGCGGTATGGGTACCTGTGCAGTGGCGCCATCATCCATCCGACAGCAGCCGTGATCGCCGGGCACTGCGTCCACAATCCGACCATGCATCGCGCAGTTTTTCCTGAAGAAGTTTGGATGCTGGCCGGAGCCACCGACTACAAGCTAGGAACCCGCTACGACGTCCTAACCTACACGCTGCATCCAAACTACGACGGGCGCAAGGCGCTCAATGACATCGCCGTTTTGCGACCGGTGGTCCCCTTCGTGGAAAATGGCGTCACCTTGCAGAGGGTTCCGATCAGCTACAGGAGCTTCCCTGCGGGTACTTCTGCCGTCGTTAGTGGATGGGGCGTGGATGAGAATGGCGTTCCTGCGAAGTGTTTGAAGGATGCGGTGGTGCTGTTGCTGGATTTGGCTATGTGCGCGCGACTGTGGCATGGGGAGGTGGTGCGAGTTGGAAATTTGTGCACCTGGCCTTCGAAGCACGCCGTCTGCAGGGTAATTTTTTTTTCATTCTTTTCTTGAGATTTAATTGGGTTGAGTTGAAGAAGATGCTTTAACCAAATCGGGCAGAAATCTTTGCCTGGAAGTAACTTGCAGTAGCGGGTAGAGTTAATGGTGCAGGGTTAACTAGGTTCACCCACTTAATATCTAGATGTTAGTTGCAAACATTCAATTACAACCGACTATTCAACGTTAGTTGCAAATATTCAACAACTCAGTTAGTTACAAACATTCACTACAACTGAATATTTAATGTTAGTTGCAAATGTTTGACTGCAACTAAGTATTCAATATCAGTTACAAACATTAAATCACAGCTGAATATTCATTGTTAGTTGCAAAAATTCAAGTACAACTGAATATTCAACGTTAGTTGCAAATATTCAACAACTCAGTATTCAATGTTAGTTATAAACATTCACCACAACTGAATATTCAACGTTAGTTGCAAATACTCAACAACTCAGTATTCAGTGTTAGTTACAAACATTTACCACAACTGAATATTCAATGTTAGTTGCAAATACTCAACAACTCAGTATTCAATGTTAGTTACAAACATTCACCACAACTGAATGTTCAACGTTAGTTGCAAATATTCAACAACTCAGTATTCAATGTTAGTTGCAAACATTCACCACAACTGAATATTCAATGTTAGTTGCAAATGTTTAACTGCAAATAAGTATTCAATGTCAGTTACAAACATCAAATCACAACTAAATATTCAATGCTAGTTGAAAATATTTAACTGTAAATAAATATTCAATGTTAGTTGGCCTATACGCAATTAAAACTGCAAACTTCATATTGGTTACAAATATTCAATAACAAATGAATATTTAATATGCCATGTTGCAAAATATTTCATGTGAGTTACTAATATTCAACTACAGCTAAATATTCAATGTTAATTACAAACATTAAATCGCAATTGAATATTCATTGTTAGTTGAAACATTCAATAGTAACTGAATATTCATTGTTAGTTGGTAATATTCGATTACAACTGAAAATTTCATGTTGACTACGAATATTCAAGAACAAATGAATGTTTAATATGCCATGTTGCAAAATATTTAATATGAGTTACTAATATTGAACTACAGCTAAATATTCAACGTTAATTACAAACATTAAATCGCAACTGAATATTCATTGTTAGTTGAAACATTCAATCACAACTGAATATTCAACGTTAGTTGCAAATATTCAACAACTCAGTTAGTTACAAACATTCACTACAACTGAATATTTAATGTTAGCTGCAAATGATTAACTGCAACTAAGTATTCAATATTAATTACAAATTTATTTAAATCAGGTTTCCCTTGTTATGTAAAATTGTTTACTTACAAATTCCTTTCTTTTTCTCATAACAATATTTAAAAAAGACTTTTTTTCCACTTATTACAAATCACATTTTAAAAAACATTCTTTAAAATAACGTCAATTACACAATTACATTTTAAAACAATTTTTTTTAAAAGTCAACATAATGATCAATCAGTTACAAACATTAAATCACAGCTGAATATTCATTGTTAGTTGCTAATATTCAATTACAACTGAATATTCAACATCTCAGTATTCAATGTTAGTTACAAACATTCACCACAACTGAATATTCAATGTTAGTTGCAAATATTTAACTGCAACTAAGTATTCAATATCAGTTACAAACATTAAATCACAGCTGAATATTCATTGTTAGTTGCTAATATTCAATTACAACTGAATATTCAATGTTGACTACGAATATTCAATAACAACTGAATAATCAATGTTAGTTACCATCATTCAATTACTGCTGAATATTCCATATCGGTTGCAGTTATTTGATTACAACTGAAAATTCCATATCGGTTCCAGTTATTTGATTGCAACTGAACATACAATGCAGACTACGAATATTCAATAACAATTGAATATTTAATATTCCATGTTGCAAAATATTTCATGTTAGTTAGAATATTCATTGTTAGTTGAAAATTCAATACTAACCGAATATTCTATGTTAGCTGCTAATATTCAATTACAACTGAAAATTCCATGTTGTCTACAAAATATTCAATAACAACTGAATATTCAATGTTAGATACCATCATTCAATTAGTGCTGAATATTCGGGTTCCAGTTATTCGATTACAACTGAATATATAATGTAGACTACGAATATTCAATAACAATTGAATATTTAATATTTAAATTTCATGTTAAAAAATATTTCATATTAGTTAGAAACATTAAATCGCAACTGAATATTCATTATTAGTTCAAACATTCAATAGTAACTTAATATTCATTGTTAGTTGGTAATATTCGATTACAACTGAAAATTTCATGTTGACTACGAATATTCAATAACAAATGAATATTTAATATTCCATTTTGCCAAGTATTTACTTACTAATATGCAACTACAGCTAAATATGCAATGTTAGTTACAAACATTAAATCGCAATTGAATACAGCTGAATAATCAATTGCAAGTAAATATTCAATATTGGTTGTCAACAATGCAATAATCAATCTGTTGCAGTATGCGAATAGCGTTCGACTTTTATGTTTGCTAAAATTGATTTATTTACAAAGGGTGATTCCGGTGCGCCGCTGGTGGTCCAAGGCGAACTAGTGGGGTTGGTCTCCTTCGGAGGAATCCAAGGCTGCGGCAACAAACCGGCGGTTTACACCGACGTCCTCTACCACATCAACTTCGTGAGGGCGGCGACTCAAGACGTCCCCTTTATTCTCTAACTTCCCCGGTTTTTTTCTGTATAACTCTAACGTTACTTCTTGATTAAAGTCCTAGTTGTGGATATATGTCGACATAATTGTGTTTACTGAGCCATCAAGATGATGGACGGCGACCTTCGCGCCATAAAGAGTTGCAGTTTCGGTTAATTGTCCGAAATTATGCGCTAATTAAGGTTTGCGCAACGGCAAAGTGACTTTCGAGAGACTTGGTGACAAGAAAACTTTTCGACTCCATGTCTAAATTGGACAATTTGTGAACTAATTGCGTTGTAATGATTGCGCAATTTTATTGCAGTGTCTTATTAACCCGTTGAGTACCAGATTATTTGTCTTTTTAAGTTATGAGTTATGACCTGTCCTATAAATAGGACACTGGTACCTTACGGTATCAAATAGGCGCATAACTTGGTAAACTGGAATATACGCATAAACATCAAAAAGAAATAATAATAGTTGTTTATAAATAATATGAAGTAAGTAATAATCAAGCTAATATTAAACAATAATAACAATAACAAATATAAACATTTATAAAATTAATAACAAATGGCTCTTCGGAATATTTATCTAAAAGTGAAAAATTGAAAAGCATAGTTGATGCAGTTTTCCCTTTTTTTTGTTTACAAATGACTACAATAAGGGTTGAATTGTAAGAGTCGGTTTTCCTAGGTAAAACCATGCAAATTGCAGTGCACTGCAATTTTTCTCACTCAGAATGTGATTTTTCGGAACCAGAATCGATTTCTCTGTTTCAGAATCTGCTTTTTCTGACTCTGAATGTGATGTTTTCTACTCAGAATCAATTTTTCTGTCTCAGAATCTGCTTCTTTTTTAACAGTGCAATTGTTTATTTAGAACAGGTAAATAATCACAACATAACCTCAACAGTGTAAAAATTCTAAAAATATCCCCAAAAGAGAAACACGAAAAGATAAACCCAGTTTGGTCAGGTTAGGTTTGGTAGGTTAGTCAGAATGTGATTTTTCTGGCAGAAAATGGATTTTTCTGACTCATAATGTGATTTGTATGACTCAGAATGTGATTTTTCGGAGCCAGAATCGATTTTTCTGTTGCAGAATCTGCTTTTTCTGACTCTGAATGTGATGTTTTCTACTCAGAATCGATTTTTCTAAATCAGAATCTGCTTTTTCTGACTTAGATGTGACTTTTCTGTCCGAGAATCGATTTCTCTGACTCAGAATCTGCTTTTTCTGAGTCAGAAAGTGACTTTTCTGCCCGAGAATCGATTTTTCTGACTCAGAATTTGCTTTTTGTGAGTCAAAATGTGATTTTTCTGGGCGAGAATTGATTTTTATGACTCATAATGTGATTTGTATGACTCAGAATGTGACTATTTTCTCCCGGAATCTATTTTTCTGTTTCAGAATCTGCTTTATCTGACTTAGATGTGACTTTTCTGTCCAAGAATCGATTTTTTTGTTTCAAAATCTGCTTTTTCTGACTCCGAATATGATTTTTCCTACTCAGAATCGATTTTTCTAAATCAGAATCAGCTTTTTCTGACTCTGAATGTGATGTTTTCTACTCAGAATCGATTTCGCTAAATCAGAATCTGCTTTTTCTGACTTAGATGTGACTTTTCTGTCCAAGAATCGATTTTTTTCTTTCATAATCTGCTTTTTCTGACTACGAATATGATTTTTCCTACTCAGAATCGAGTTTTCTAAATCAGAATCAGCTTTTTTTGACTCTGAATGTGATGTTTTCTACTCAGAATCGATTTCGCTAAACAGAATCTGCTTTTTCTGACTTAGATGTGACTTTTCTGTCCAAGAATCGATTTTATTGTTTCAAAATCTGCTTTTTCTGACTCCGAATATGATTTTTCCTACTCAGAATCGATTTTTCTAAATCAGAATCAGCTTTTTCTGACTCTGAATGTGATGTTTTCTACTCAGAATCGATTTTTCTAAATCAGAATCTGCTTTTTCTGACTTATATGTGACTTTTCTGTCCGAGAATCGATTTTTCTGTCTCAGAATCTGCTTTTTCTGAGTCAGAAAGTAACTTTTCTGTCCGAGAACCGATTTTTCTGTCTCAGAATTTGCTTTTTCTGAGTCAGAATCTGATTTTTCTGGGCGAGAATTGATTGTTATGACTCATAATGTGACTTGTATGACTCGGAATGTGACTATTCTCTCCCAGAATCGATTTTTCTGTCTCAGAATCTGCTTTTTTTGAGTCAGAATGTGATTTTTCTGGGCGAGAATTGATTTTTCTGACTCATAATGTGATTTGTATGACTCAGATGTGATTTTTCGGAGCCAGAATCGATTTTTCTGTTTCAGAATCTGCTATTTCTGACTTAAAATGTGACTATTCTCTCCCAGAATCGATTTTTCTGTCTCAGAATCTGCTTTTTTTGAGTCAGAATGTGATTTTTCTGGGCGAGAATTGATTTTTCTTACTCATAATGTGATTTGTATGACTCAGATGTGATTTTTCGGAGCCATAATCGATTTTTCTGTTTCAGAATCTGCTATTTCTGACTTAAAATGTGACTATTCCGACCCTGAATCGATTTTTCTGTCTCAGAATCTGCTTTTTCTGAGTCAGAATGTGACTTTTCTGTCCGAGAATCGATTTTTCTGACTCAGAATTTGCTTTTTTACTTCAACTTATTGCGATCAAATCAATTTAACTTATAAAAAAAAGCAGCAAAACAACACAAAACACCAATACAATCACCATTTTAAATTTCGTCCGACAGTGAGCCAATTGCCGGCCGAATTCTTGGTTCCAGCAAGATGGTGCTCCAATCGAAAAACGACCGTTCGGCCAGCGATGAACCTGGCCACTCACCGCCGAGTGCTAAGTGAACTTGCGCGCTTCCCAAGGCCCCATCGAACAATGCAATTAACTGCAGCTTCCCATCGTTATCGCCGAAACATGCATCGCATTGTTCTCTCGCCGCTGTTTGTTCGCTGCTCGCGACGCACTCCCCTTCAATCACAAAAATCTTGGGAACACTTCCGAGCGTTTTTCGCTGAAAAAACGCGATTCGCTGTGAACGGACGATGTGGGTCATCCGATGTCTAGAAGAGTTTTTTCGTCTCTCGGCATTTTTGATTCGACTTTCTTTTAGTGAACCGTTCTTCCGGGCGTAGAAAGCTGCGACGATGGTACCTTGCATATCCGCGCGCTGCAATTCAGCGAGCAAATGCACCTGTTGCACGCAGGAATTTCAATTGTGATTTACGGCGTTACGCAATTGTGAAGAAAAAAACAGAGGTTGCGCAAACACGTTTCGTCTCGAGGTTTTTCTCAAATGTTTAAAGTTTTAGGTCGACCGGTAACTAGACATAAATTACGATATTTAGATTAGATAAACGTAAATGTCTGATTGCATAAAAACTGTTTGTTGAATTTAATCTGCTGAGGCAACGCCATCTTTATTTTACAAGCCGTGAACTAAGAAATTTGGCAGCAGTGTTGCTAGGCGGACATTTTGCGTTCTTCAGTTCAGCATTGCATCATTGAGTTGTTGTTGATATTGTTATAAAGTGCAGTTAACGTTAGATAGTTGTGGTATTTCCAAACCTGTGTGTATTTATCAGAATATTTAACTCAATAATTTGATATTCGACAATATAGAAAGTAAGTACATTTAACCTTTGGTTCATGCTTTTCACATGAAAACTTTTTAGATGACTAGAAAATGTTGTGTCCCAAGCTGCAAATCGAATTACGAAAGTGTATCCGTAAAGGGGCAAGCTGCAGTTACTACGTTTTCATTTCCAAAAGATGAAGAAACGAAAAAGAAATGGCTTCGAGCTATCCCGAGGAAAAATTGGCAGCCTACGAAGTATTCATCTGTTTGTATAAAACATTTTAACGAAAATGATGTTATATTAGATCAGATATACAAAAACGGGTCAACTGTTACTACGTTGCTATTAGCACACCCAAAATGAAAGGAAGACGCTGTACCCACAATTTTTCAAAATCTTCCAGTTTATCTGTCTTCAACTTCAACAATAGTTAGACGAAAAGACCCTGAAGTAAGAAGGAAAGCGTTGCAATCAAAAGAAGCTGGAAAAATTGAAGAATTTGTAAAATCTGATATTATAAATGACTTTACAAATTTTCTTGACACTTTTCAAACAAAACTAAAGGTATAAACAGTGAAACAAAGTGGAACTTTAAAATTAAGAGCAACTTTGGTGTTTGGCTGTATTTATTAAATATTGAGTGTTCTAATAGTTCTTCTGAAAGTGAAACTGAGTTAAGTGCCGCCGAAATTTTATGTAGTGTTCTTGTGAAAAGTGATTTAACATTAAAACTCTTTATTGGAAAAGAAGAAATTTCTGCTCACGATTTGAACTGGATTCTCCCTTGTGATTTAAAATTATCTCGATGGTCGCAACTTGAAAATATATTAGTTAGGTATGCCAACGTAAGTCAACACAATTTAAGGACTCGATCTTTTGAATTTTTCTTGCAAAAGTCGTATGAAAATTTAGTTACGTGTAACGAAAAAGCTGAAGAAATGGAAGACTATCAACATAAAAAACAATTGGAACTTTTAATTGATCAGTTAAACATGATATTGTTAAAAAGACGAAAATATTCCCCAGCAACTATTTTGTTTGCATTTATGGCTTATTCATATTCATCGTCTTGTTACATGCTCTTACAAGATCATTTGCTGCTGCCTAGTAAACGATATTTACAACAAATATCTTCTAGATTTAATGTAAAACCAGACAAAAATCTTTCAAATACAAGTCACTATTTGAAACAAATTTCCAAAAACTTGACTGTTCGAGAAAAATATACAATATTACAAATTGATGAAATTTATGTGAAATCTAAGTTAGATTTTAAAGCCAATGGAATTGTTGGCAGTTCAGAAAATAATGCTAAGGATCTGGCAAAAACTATTCAAACTTTTATGATCTCTTCTGCTTTTGGTAATTTTAGTGAAGTTATTCGACTAGTTCCTGTGAATAACACAACAGGAGATCAGTTAAAGATACTCGTTAATGAGGTAATTGAATTTGTTCAAAAATGTGGTTTTCCTATAGTTGCGATACTAACTGATAACAATAGAATAAATCAGAATATGTTCACTTTAATTTCTTCAAACGAATCTATACCAAATCCATGCTTCCCTGATATTAATACTTACCTATCGTATGACACTGTTCACATTTTTAAAAATGTTAGGAATAACTGGTTGAACAAAAAAGATACTTTTCACACTTTAATATATCCTGATTTTAAAAATTATACAATAAAACGGTATGCATGTTTCGAACATTTGCGACTATTTTTCAAGGACGAGCAAAATAAGTTAATTAAAAAAGCATATAAGTTGAGTTATAAAACTTTGTATCCCTCGAATTTAGAGAGACAAAACGTTTTGTTAGTGGATAATGTTTTTCATATGTCAACTATTGCTGCTTTACAAACGGAAGAAAAATGTACAGATACTGCAAATTTTTTACAAATTTTCCGCATCTGGTGGGATATTGTAAATTCTAAAAACCCTATCGTAGGAAAAATAAAAAGAAATGAATGGGCAGGACCAGTTTGTAGTATTGAGGATGAAAAGTTATTGTTTTTGAAACGTTTTTTGTCTTGGATAGAAGCATGGCAGTCTTTCAAGGACAAAGCTGGCTTAAGCTCCGACACATTTGAAGCAATAAGAAGAGCATCTCAAGTGTTATGTAAAATTGCTAACGATGCTTTAACAAAATTTAATGTTTCCTATGTACTCTTGGGGAAATTTCAAACAGACAAGTTAGAGAAAAGGTTTGGAATGTACAGACGACTATCTGGATCAAACTATAATGTATCAGTTAGGCAAGTAATTGAATCAGAAAACAAATTACGAATAAGACATATTTTGAAAATGATCAATAAAAGAGAAGCATGCTTTAGCAACTTTGCTAATGAAAGTACTGAATCAAATTTATATAATGTTGACATTGATCAATTTCGCCCCATTATAACTTCAAATTATCTTGAATTATGTGAAATCGAGGAATCAAGCTGCATATATGTTTGTGGCTATGGAGCACGATCTGTTTGCAAAAAACTGGAATGTACTGCCTGTGTTTTTTTTTTGAGGAAGGGCACGGTAGCAATGTTTGCAACGAATATTTTGACTTTTTACAGCGAGGTGGCTTAAGTATACCAAGTTATCGTGAACCGTCCAGTGAATGAACACTGCTCAAATGAACTGAATTATTAAGAACAGAGGGGCATTTTCGAACTATCTTGAGTGCGAAATAGTTCCATTAGGTCTCTACAGATATGATCCAATTATTGTTTTTTTCTTATCAGTTTATTCCAAAAAAAGACATTGCTCAAATCAACAGTTGGTTGCGAGTTGCAGTCAAATGTAGAGGCAGGTCCTATTTCATGGTATCTTTGAACATAATTTATAATTTATAACAAAGAAACAAATTTTTCTTTATTACAAATACGTTTGAAGTTAATGTATTGTCATCCATATTGGGTGTTCATTTACTGGATGTCGCTGTTCATTCACTTGGTTTTGGTGTTCATTCACTAGGTATTTTGTACATCTTGTATTTAAATGTCTTTTAATAAATTGATTTGTACCAAGTCTTCCAAATGATGCAATAATGTTGTGCTCTAACAAAATATCTGTCGATACAACAAGTTATTAGCAACAAAAGTGATATTGGGGACTAAGGAAATAATTCTGTGAACGCAAATATGACAGCCTAAATGCAAAGTGTTCATTCACTGGCAAGGTCGCCCTACCATGTTAAGTGTGTTTTCTTTCATATGTATGCTTTGTTAGAATATATTGTAGATAGTAGCGTGTGGGAAACAAAATTTTTGAAATCTTCCTGTCAAAAAGGCATTTTAATTCAACTGACACAGTTAAGCTTAAATTCCAATAACTTTTTTCAACAATTTGAATTACATTGTCTGTGTGGCAAGGATGTTTCCAGATTGTTTAAAACATTGTATTCTGTTTTTGCAAATATTCTGTTGAATAACTACACAAAATATTCAAAAGAAACAAATGGCACTAAAAATTTAGAGAAAAAAAGGAAATTAGGTACGCTAACAAAAGAGAAAAAGAAACGTTAAAAATATGTTATTTATAAAATTTGTGTGCAAAATTTGTAAAATAAAATTTCCTGCCCTTACTAACTTTTGTTTTATTTCTTAATACTATCAGAATAATGGTGTTAGTATGGATCATTAATTGAAAGTCAGTCATGTTAGTTATTTTTTAATAAGTTTCGATTGCAACCGACGTGCAATGATACCCGGCCCACTTCTGTGCATTAATGCGGTGTTGCCAAGCATGGCTTCATGGCTTGTAAATAAAGATGGCGTTGGCTGAGGAGATTGAACTGGGGCCATCTTGTGGCGGAGAGTGAAGTTAACGCGCGCCGGTTGTTGTGTGAAGAAGAGTCGCCTTCTTTGCTGATTTGAGGTTTTTGTTTGAGTGAAGCTACCGACACAGAGGGCTCTGTGTTGCGTTCAGTTTGAAGCAAGCGATTGAATTTTGAGGTAATTTTCAATCATTGAATGGAAAATTAGTTGATATTAGTTTGATATTGTTTTTGTAGTTCGAATTTATTGTTAAATAAATAATAACTTGCTTTCGCTGACGGTATTTTTTGGCTTAAATAATGATTTCCGTTTTTTCACTAATTATATACATTAAAACTATACTATATTAGCCAGATACTGAAGCAGAATGAACACAGAACACTAGAAAAATATTTGTATATGGCATCTTACATTACTGTGCCATCTCACACACAAAATTATCAGTTTGATTTATATGAAGTTAACTTTTTGTTTTTGTTACTAGCAGCTGGACCCTAATTTTAATAATAAATGTTATTTTCACGAATATCTCGAACAGTTGACGTTCGATTGCTTTTTGCTTTCATTATAGTAATTAGCGAAGAAAACGCCAATTCTTTGCTAATTTAACCGACTTTGTAACTCCAAGAATAACAAAGTTACCAATGGTGGACACTTAACCTTCCAGTAGTCGCACTTTTTTTGAGTCGCACTCCGCAAAAGAAAATTCTATTTTTTTTTTAAATTTTAAGTTAAAATTGGTAATAAATTATAGCCTTTCCAAGTGTATTATTAAGTTGTTATGTCATAAACATTAAAAAAAAAGTTTTGAACAGAAAAATTTTCAAAATTTAATAAACACTTCCCATAACAAAAAATTTTAATAATTTTACTAGATATTGTACAAAATAAATACTGAAAACTTTTTATTTTACTGGTTTTCTTGTGGACCATTGAACAAGCTAATTTTAACTTAAACTTTAACTTAAACTTTGGTGTACATGTCGCAGCCATATTGTAGAATCCGCCGCAATATGAAGCGACTAGCCACTTTACAAAGCAGCTTTGTTTTGTAAAACGGCTGATTAACATTTAGGCAGATTGTTTAGCCGGAATGTTGACTATGTGTAATGTAGGGCGACAGTCAGCCATATTGTAGATATCGGCGGATTGTAAATTCAGTTGTTTTCTAATTGATTGGGAAGATTGTGAAATATAGAATGAACAGAGAATTTTTACAATATGACTGAAAATTTTAGGTGTTTTATGAATCGCTGATTAACTCAGTCCGTTTGATAAAAGAAGAATTGTTAGACATTTTATTTAAAAAAACCTTTTATATTGAGTTAAACCTTTTTCTTATAGTTATGACTTCATATTTGTCATAGCTACAAGGAAAGGTTTTCTTTATATAAAGTCCCTTTTCGCCGTTTTATAAATCGGCGACCCGTCATTTTGTTGCATTGGAGAACGCGAAACGTCGTTACACTAAGACTGACCAACGTTTAGCCGTATTACAACCCGCCTAAACGTTAACCAGCCGATTTACAAAACCGCGCAATTTTATAATGCGGCTAGCCGGTTTGTATTGTAGCGGATTCTACAATCCGTCTGCGACATCTATAACCCAACCCAAAAAGTGGATATTGAACAAACCAATATTAACTTGACGATTTGTCAAAAACTTTAAAATTTACAATAAATTAATGGTTTTTTTTTTAATATAAAAAAACGTACGCTGTCATTTTGTGCAGTTTTTCCACACAACTTGGCTTCGTGCTTGAAATTAGCAACCACTTTAAAAATTATTGGACAGTGCACTTGTATCGAAAATGATTATTACAGATTTACCTTGGGCTGTTGTAAACAGAAAATGTCAAAATGTATACAAAGATTTGCCTAAAACCTCAATAGTCTCTGCGGAGTTTCACTCCGCAATATGCAAAAAATCAAAAATAATGCAGCTCTGATATTGCCCCACTAAAATTTAGACAATAAATTAGGAAGGTACTGAGAAAACGGCCATTCGAGAGAATGGGAAATTCCTTGGAAAATCAAAAAGACATAGTCGTGCGACTACTGGACGGTTAATATAATACAAGCTGTTAACTGCCATTGTTATTGAGTGAAAAATGATGATTTGTCATTAACGACGCTCGATTTCTGCAGAATTATTACAAAATAATTTATAATTACTTTGCAATATTATTGTTTGCTATCCCAATTCGAAAAAAGTTAATGCAGGTAAAAATGAACGTTTTGTTATCAAACACCAATGACCTAAAAATTAAATAAACGTTTGCAAAACACAGAAACATTGTTATTATAATGGTGAAAGTCACAACAATTATTATTAAATTAATATTAAAAGTTGTAAAATTGAACAATTAATTTTATGAGTCTTGGGTCAGCGCTTGCCATAATCTCTCCAATCATTAATGAGATTTATGTAAATTGCAATTTTCTCCTTAAAAAAACACCTTATACAATTTTGTTAATACGACAAGTTGCTCAACCGTGGAATTACAGCTACCTGTCGCTCGGTTTGGGTTCCAACTGGTCGCCGGTCGCAAGCGACCCAATCGTGAACCAAAAGGAAAAAAAAACTTTTCAAAATATACTGCGCAACAAAACGACGAAAAAACGACCGAGGAACGTAATAGATTTCTTTTCAAACGGCGATTTTAGCTCACACATACTCCGCGCGCTTAGATAAACTTTGAGTCACTGCGGCCAGGCAATGCGACCCAAACGAGGCGAATCCACTCACCCAACCAAATCCGCAAGTCCACCAAATTCCGACAATAACAATAAATAATAATAAGTCCAGTCGGTCGCAGTATGAGCGGGAGATCCATCTTGCTGGATTTTTTTTTTTTATTGCGCCAGTCGGATTTTTCTGAGTGAGTTCACCTGTTCCATTTACGCTTGGGTGGGGGTCCCCCACTGGCGCACATTCTCCAAGATACCTGTCCTACCTGTGAACCTCGCTACGTGGATATGCGGTCGTTGAAATTTCCAACGCAAACCGACCGAATAGCCGTCGAAACGGGCAGAAAATCGCGAAAATCCCCGGTCCTGCAGTGAAATCCGCGAAAAACGCGTCTGGATTCCAACACGAGTCGGCGGCAAGTGCTAAAATCGAGTGCAGTTCAGTGATAACAGCCCCCTGGCTTGGAATTTAGGTGTGGAAACTGAGCCTCTTGATTGATTGGATTGGTGGAATACCTTCGATAAGCTTTGCACGGTGAGTTTACAGTTCGAAATTTTTATCGAGGTTGCGCAATTGTAAAATCGGCGGCCTGGAAAAAGGGCGACTTTTCCCGAGTGCCAAGGTCACGGGATTTTCGGGGAATTGCGAACTCGGGAAGGAAACTTTTAAGGTGTGTTCGTTTACTATCGGCGTAACTGCATTTTGTTGAATAGCGCAGGTATTTAGGTTTACTGTACCCATTCAGAGATTTCTACAGCCACGGGCTGATGGGAAGATTACGAAAACCATTCTCGAGGGGCACAAAACTGGGAAATTGTCACTGTTCAGCTTATGCGAATAACTGAATAACTTTCGAAAAAAAATTTGATAATGTTCTACGAAGAAATTTATGGTCTGAAGACAGTTAATGAATAAAATCGATCGATAAATGGGGCCCCGAAGGGGCCCCAAATAATTACACTGCCTGCAACTCAATAACGGTTCAAGTCGTCAAAAAGTGATAGGAATACAAATTGTAGAACTCGTTTGTGTCTATAACTTTTATGTCAACAATTTTTTTGTAACTGGAAAAATGACGCTAATTTTTTTTAAATTATTTTCAAATTTTGTTGTCTTTTTTACAACTTCAACCGAAATTCCAGGCGTTGAAGGTTTTCTTTTATAATGGGATTTGCAATAATATTTCGGTTGGTAAATAGGGACACTAAATAATTAAACTGCTTGCAACTCAATGACGGTTCAAGTCGTCAAAAAGTGATAGGAATACAAATTGTAGAACTCGTTTGTGTCTATAACTTTTATGTCAACAATTTTTTTGTAACTGGAAAAATGACGCTAATTTTTTTTAAATTATTTTCAAATTTTGTTGTCTTTTTTACAACTTCAACCGAAATTCCAGGCGTTGAAGGTTTTCTTTTATAATGGGATTTGCAATAATATTTCGGTTGGTAAATAGAGACACTAAATAATTAAACTGCTTGCAACTCAATGACGGTTCAAGTCGTCAAAAAGTGATAGGAATACAAATTGTAGAACTCGTTTGTGTCTATAACTTTTATGTCAACAATTTTTTTGTAACTGGAAAAATGACGCTAATTTTTTTTAAATTATTTTCAAATTTTGTTGTCTTTTTTACAACTTCAACCGAAATTCCAGGCGTTGAAGGTTTTCTTTTATAATGGGATTTGCAATAATATTTCGGTTGGTAAATAGAGACACTAAATAATTAAACTGCTTGCAACTCAATGACGGTTCAAGTCGTCAAAAAGTGATAGGAATACAAATTGTAGAACTCGTTTGTGTCTATAACTTTTATGTCAACAATTTTTTTGTAACTGGAAAAATGACGCTAATTTTTTTTAAATTATTTTCAAATTTTGTTGTCTTTTTTACAACTTCAACCGAAATTCCAGGCGTTGAAGGTTTTCTTTTATAATGGGATTTGCAATAATATTTCGGTTGGTAAATAGAGACACTAAATAATTAAACTGCTTGCAACTCAATGACGGTTCAAGTCGTCAAAAAGTGATAGGAATACAAATTGTAGAACTCGTTTGTGTCTATAACTTTTATGTCAACAATTTTTTTTGTAACTGGAAAAATGACGCTAATTTTTTTTAAATTATTTTCAAATTTTGTTGTCTTTTTTACAACTTCAACCGAAATTCCAGGCGTTGAAGGTTTTCTTTTATAATGGGATTTGCAATAATATTTCGGTTGGTAAATAGAGACACTAAATAATTAAACTGCTTGCAACTCAATGACGGTTCAAGTCGTCAAAAAGTGATAGGAATACAAATTGTAGAACTCGTTTGTGTCTATAACTTTTATGTCAACAATTTTTTTGTAACTGGAAAAATGACGCTAATTTTTTTTAAATTATTTTCAAATTTTGTTGTCTTTTTTACAACTTCAACCGAAATTCCAGGCGTTGAAGGTTTTCTTTTATAATGGGATTTGCAATAATATTTCGGTTGGTAAATAGAGACACTAAATAATTAAACTGCTTGCAACTCAATGACGGTTCAAGTCGTCAAAAAGTGATAGGAATACAAATTGTAGAACTCGTTTGTGTCTATAACTTTTATGTCAACAATTTTTTTGTAACTGGAAAAATGACGCTAATTTTTTTTAAATTATTTTCAAATTTTGTTGTCTTTTTTACAACTTCAACCGAAATTCCAGGCGTTGAAGGTTTTCTTTTATAATGGGATTTGCAATAATATTTCGGTTGGTAAATAGAGACACTAAATAATTAAACTGCTTGCAACTCAATGACGGTTCAAGTCGTCAAAAAGTGATAGGAATACAAATTGTAGAACTCGTTTGTGTCTATAACTTTTATGTCAACAATTTTTTTGTAACTGGAAAAATGACGCTAATTTTTTTTAAATTATTTTCAAATTTTGTTGTCTTTTTTACAACTTCAACCGAAATTCCAGGCGTTGAAGGTTTTCTTTTATAATGGGATTTGCAATAATATTTCGGTTGGTAAATAGGGACACTAAATAATTAAACTGCTTGCAACTCAATGACGGTTCAAGTCGTCAAAAAGTGATAGGAATACAAATTGTAGAACTCGTTTGTGTCTATAACTTTTATGTCAACAATTTTTTTGTAACTGGAAAAATGACGCTAATTTTTTTTAAATTATTTTCAAATTTTGTTGTCTTTTTTACAACTTCAACCGAAATTCCAGGCGTTGAAGGTTTTCTTTTATAATGGGATTTGCAATAATATTTCGGTTGGTAAATAGAGACACTAAATAATTAAACTGCTTGCAACTCAATGACGGTTCAAGTCGTCAAAAAGTGATAGGAATACAAATTGTAGAACTCGTTTGTGTCTATAACTTTTATGTCAACAATTTTTTTGTAACTGGAAAAATGACGCTAATTTTTTTTAAATTATTTTCAAATTTTGTTGTCTTTTTTACAACTTCAACCGAAATTCCAGGCGTTGAAGGTTTTCTTTTATAATGGGATTTGCAATAATATTTCGGTTGGTAAATAGGGACACTAAATAATTAAACTGCTTGCAACTCAATGACGGTTCAAGTCGTCAAAAAGTGATAGGAATACAAATTGTAGAACTCGTTTGTGTCTATAACTTTTATGTCAACAATTTTTTTGTAACTGGAAAAATGACGCTAATTTTTTTTAAATTATTTTCAAATTTTGTTGTCTTTTTTACAACTTCAACCGAAATTCCAGGCGTTGAAGGTTTTCTTTTATAATGGGATTTGCAATAATATTTCGGTTGGTAAATAGAGACACTAAATAATTAAACTGCTTGCAACTCAATGACGGTTCAAGTCGTCAAAAAGTGATAGGAATACAAATTGTAGAACTCGTTTGTGTCTATAACTTTTATGTCAACAATTTTTTTGTAACTGGAAAAATGACGCTAATTTTTTTTAAATTATTTTCAAATTTTGTTGTCTTTTTTACAACTTCAACCGAAATTCCAGGCGTTGAAGGTTTTCTTTTATAATGGGATTTGCAATAATATTTCGGTTGGTAAATAGAGACACTAAATAATTAAACTGCTTGCAACTCAATGACGGTTCAAGTCGTCAAAAAGTGATAGGAATACAAATTGTAGAACTCGTTTGTGTCTATAACTTTTATGTCAACAATTTTTTTGTAACTGGAAAAATGACGCTAATTTTTTTTAAATTATTTTCAAATTTTGTTGTCTTTTTTACAACTTCAACCGAAATTCCAGGCGTTGAAGGTTTTCTTTTATAATGGGATTTGCAATAATATTTCGGTTGGTAAATAGAGACACTAAATAATTAAACTGCTTGCAACTCAATGACGGTTCAAGTCGTCAAAAAGTGATAGGAATACAAATTGTAGAACTCGTTTGTGTCTATAACTTTTATGTCAACAATTTTTTTGTAACTGGAAAAATGACGCTAATTTTTTTTAAATTATTTTCAAATTTTGTTGTCTTTTTTACAACTTCAACCGAAATTCCAGGCGTTGAAGGTTTTCTTTTATAATGGGATTTGCAATAATATTTCGGTTGGTAAATAGGGACACTAAATAATTAAACTGCTTGCAACTCAATGACGGTTCAAGTCGTCAAAAAGTGATAGGAATACAAATTGTAGAACTCGTTTGTGTCTATAACTTTTATGTCAACAATTTTTTTGTAACTGGAAAAATGACGCTAATTTTTTTTAAATTATTTTCAAATTTTGTTGTCTTTTTTACAACTTCAACCGAAATTCCAGGCGTTGAAGGTTTTCTTTTATAATGGGATTTGCAATAATATTTCGGTTGGTAAATAGAGACACTAAATAATTAAACTGCTTGCAACTCAATGACGGTTCAAGTCGTCAAAAAGTGATAGGAATACAAATTGTAGAACTCGTTTGTGTCTATAACTTTTATGTCAACAATTTTTTTGTAACTGGAAAAATGACGCTAATTTTTTTTAAATTATTTTCAAATTTTGTTGTCTTTTTTACAACTTCAACCGAAATTCCAGGCGTTGAAGGTTTTCTTTTATAATGCAATAATATTTCGGTTGGTAAATAGGGCCACTAAATAATTAAACTGCCTCCAACTCAATAAAAGTTCAAGTTGTCAAAAAGTTATAGGAATACAAATTGTAGAAATCGTTTATGTCTATAACTTTTATGTCAACAATTTTTTTGTAACTTGAAAAATGACGCCAATTTTTTATTATTTTATTTTCAACTTTTGTCGTCTTTATAAAACTTCAACCGAAATACCACGCATTGAAGAATTTCTTTTATAATTAGAATTGAAATAAAATTTCGGTTGGAAAATAGGGGCCCTAGAGGGCCACTAAGTAATTAAATTGCCTGTAACTTAATAACAGCGTGAGTTATTTAATAAGTGGCAGGAAGGAAAATTGTAGACCTTGGCCATATTTACAGGTTTTATTACAAACATTTGTTTGTAACTTGGAAATTAATGCCTGTTTGATTTTTCCAAGTTTTTACATTTTGATGAAAATCTCTCAACTTTTTATAGGATTACGTTATCAGTACCAAATTTAAATTTTCAAGCTTTAAAGTAATTTAACTTATAAATTAAATTGGTTGGTAAAAGGAGCCTTGAAGGGCCACTAAATAATTAAATTGCCAATAACTTCATAACGGTGCGAGTTATATAAAAAGTGTCTGGAATAAAACTTGCAGAACTTGTCCATATCTACAACTTTTATTAAATCATTTTTTTACCTTGAAAAGTAACGTTTATTTTATTTTTTTTTAGTTTTTAAAGTTTGGTGAAAATCTGTTAACTTTTTAAGGGATCGTGCAATCGCAATTACATTTTACAAAACAGTTGAAAAACTCAAATTTCAAAGTAATTTAATTTTTAAAATAAATCTGTTGGTAAATAGAGTTCTAAAAGTGCCACTGAATAATTAAATCCTCTGTCCGAGTTATTTAAAAAGTGTGAGGAATAAAATTTGTACAACTACAACTTTTCTTAAAAATTTTTTTGTACCTTGAAAAATAATGCTTATTTAATTTTTTCAAGATTTTACATTTTGGTATTAAGTTATCGCAACCAAATTTAACAAAATAATTGACAATTTCAAGTGTTAGCCACAATTAAAAGTAAAATCGGTCGGTAATTGAGGCTCTAAAAGGAACACCAAAAATTCGAAATATGAAAAAATGTTGTTAATAAAAATTATGGAGATTACTAATATCCACAAATTTTGTCCCATACATTTTTTCATAGCTTGCATTTTTTAGCGATTTTACAATTTAATTCGGCCGCCATCTACAAATGTTTTGTAAATTTTTTTTACCACAGTTATGAAGTTAAATCAACTTGTTATTTTAAAATCACGAATTTAAATTAAGCCTTGCGTTTTGAAAGGAATGGGCTTTTGAATAAACTTTGACCTCTAACGGCATTGCCCTCGCAACTTAAAAATTTTAATTAGAAAGATGAGACTGCTGTTCATAAATATAAACAGCGAGAAGAAAATTAGTTAGGCTAATAAAAGTTGATGGGACACATTTCAAAGCGATCAACGATTTTATTTCTCCTTTAACTTTATTGGCCACTTGATGTTTTAACATTTCTTTTTATGACTTATTATCTAATCGATCGAACGCTTGGAGTTGAGAAAGGATTTTTTAATGTGTCCAACGTCCTTGTTGCGAGGTCTCCCGTTTCGTTTCCTCATTCACGAAGATGTGATTGCCTCATGAAAAACCTCATCGCGGCTTGATGTGCATAATATGAATTTTTATAAACAAACCGTTCAGGCAGGTTTTACCAGTTTGTATATGTATATGTTGGAGATTCGAAAAATTAGTTAGAATAATAATTGTGGAGTTCATTAATATCAACAACTTTTCTGTCGGAGATTTTTTTGTAACTTGAAAGATAATTAAAGTTTTAGGCTTTGATGTGCATAATATGAATTTTTCTAAACAAACCATTTAGGCAGGTTTTACCAGTTTATATATGTATATGTTGGAGATTCGAAAAATTAGTTAGAATAATAATTGTGGAGTTCATTAATATCAACAACTTTTCTCTCGTCGATTTTTTTGTAACTTGAAAGATAATTAAAGTTTTAGGCTTTGATGTGCATAATATGAATTTTTCTAAACAAACCATTTAGGCAGGTTTTACCAGTTTATATATGTATATGTTGGAGATTCGAAAAATTAGTTAGAATAATAATTGTGGAGTTCATTAATATCAACAACTTTTCTGTCGGAGATTTTTTTGTAACTTGAAAGATAATTAAAGTTTTAGGCTTTGATGTGCATAATATGAATTTTTCTAAACAAACCATTTAGGCAGGTTTTACCAGTTTATATATGTATATGTTGGAGATTCGAAAAATTAGTTAGAATAATAATTGTGGAGTTCATTAATATCAACAACTTTTCTGTCGGAGATTTTTTTGTAACTTGAAAGATAATTAAAGTTTTAGGCTTTGATGTGCATAATATGAATTTTTCTAAACAAACCATTTAGGCAGGTTTTACCAGTTTATATATGTATATGTTGGAGATTCGAAAAATTAGTTAGAATAATAATTGTGGAGTTCATTAATATCAACAACTTTTCTCTCGTCGATTTTTTTGTAACTTGAAAGATAATTAAAGTTTTAGGCTTTGATGTGCATAATATGAATTTTTCTAAACAAACCATTTAGGCAGGTTTTACCAGTTTATATATGTATATGTTGGAGATTCGAAAAATTAGTTAGAATAATAATTGTGGAGTTCATTAATATCAACAACTTTTCTGTCGGAGATTTTTTTGTAACTTGAAAGATAATTAAAGTTTTAGGCTTTGATGTGCATCATATGAATTTTTCTAAACAAACCATTTAGGCAGGTTTTACCAGTTTATATATGTATATGTTGGAGATTCGAAAAATTAGTTAGAATAATAATTGTGGAGTTCATTAATATCAACAACTTTTCTCTCGTCGATTTTTTTGTAACTTGAAAGATAATTAAAGTTTTAGGCTTTGATGTGCATAATATGAATTTTTCTAAACAAACCATTCAGGCAGGTTTTACCAGTTTATATATGTATATGTTGGAGATTCGAAAAATTAGTTAGAATAATAATTGTAGAATTCGTTAATACCAACAACTTTTCTGTCGTCGATTTTTTTGTAACTTTAAAAATAATTAAAATTTTAGGTAAATCACATTAAATAACAGCGCCATCTGCGGTTTTCTTGCAAAAATTTGACGAATGATGACAAGTGAAAACCGGTTTAACCTCCAAACGTCGACAATTGTTTATAAATTAAATTTTTCTGTATTATTTGGGTACACAATAACAATTTAATGAAGCGTCACTTTTCGATTAACAATCCAGCGCTAATTTAATAAGTTAGCCGCTGCAAATTTCCAAACTGGATGGCACATACAGGCGAAACCGGAACAGTGCTCGGTATTTATACCGACTCGCTGATAAAGCGGTCTTGCATCGCTGGAAAATGGAGTCAATTAAGAAATCACAGGCAATTAATTTAAAAAGCGGAAGAAATTACGGCGAACTTTCAACTTCAATTAAAATAACTTCTTCGATCATTTCGCCACTTAAAAGTGCATCTGCTTGCATATTCAATGCGGAACACTTCCTAGTGTGTGTCGTGAGAGATTGGGCCGGATTCCGCCTACAGAGTGCAGTGACTAATAGTCGCTGAAATAAACACAAGTTGCTCAAATCGGAATTAAACGAGCACGAAAGTTATTTTTACTGGAAACTTGATAAACAACAGCCGCTGATTTCAATAAATTCCTAAGCAGGAAAAAAACTCGGATTATTTGAATGGAATGCAGATTCGAATAACAAAACAAATGAAATACAGTCGATCCCTTTTTTAACATAACTCAATAAGCTGGCTACTCAATAAACAGTAACCGTTCACGTTTAATGTCGAAAAATACGCGAATTTTAGTAACGGTTGGACCTATAAAAAAATGGTGAAATCAAAATTTGTAAAGCTAATCTTCTTCTACAATTTTTACTAAAATAATATTTTTGTAACTTCAAAGGTAACGCCGTTATATTTTTTCAAAAAATGGCCATTGTTGGATTATTCGAAAAAACAAAACCGTGTTAGTGTTAAAAAATACAAACATTTTAGTAACGGTTAGAGATATACAAAAATGGTGAGAACAAAAATTGTAAACTTTGTCTCCGTCTACAACTTTTGGTAAAACAATATTTTTGTAACGTCAAAGGTAACGCCGTTACATTTTTTCACAAAATGGCCACTGTTGGATTATTCGAGAAAACAAAACCGTGTTACTGTCAAAAAATACAAACATTCTAGTAACGGTTGGAAATACACAAAAATGGTGAAAACAAAAATTGTAAACATTGTCTCCTTCTACAACTTTTGATAAAACAACATTTTTGTAACTTCAAAGGTAACGCCGTTATATTTTTTCAAAAAATGGCCACTGTTGGATTATTCGAAAAAACAAAACCGTGTTACTGTCAAAAAATACAAACATTTTAGTAGCGGTTGGAGATACACAAAAATGGTGGAAACAAAAATTGTAAACTTTATCTCCGTCTACAACTTTTGATAAAACAATATTTTTGTAACTTCAAAGGTAACGCCGTTATATTTTTTGAAAAAATGGCCACTGTTGGATTATTCGAGAAAACAAAACCGTGTTAGTGTCAAAAAATACAAACATTTTAGTAGCGGTTGGAGATACACAAAAATGGTGAAAACAAAAATTGTAAACTTTATCTCCGTCTACAACTTTTGATAAAACAATATTTTTGTAACTTCAAAGGTAACGCCGTTATATTTTTTGAAAAAATGGCCACTGTTGGATTATTCGAGAAAACAAAACCGTGTTAGTGTCAAAAAATACAAACATTTTAGTAGCGGTTGGAGATACACAAAAATGGTGGAAACAAAAATTGTAAACTTTATCTCCGTCTACAACTTTTGATAAAACAATATTTTTGTAACTTCAAAGGTAACGCCGTTATATTTTTTCAAAAAATGGCCACTGTTGGATTATTCGAAAAAACAAAACCGTGTTAGTGTCAAAAAATACAAACATTTTAGTAGCGGTTGGAGATACACAAAAATGGTGAAAACAAAAATTGTAAACTTTATCTCCGTCTACAACTTTTAATAAAACAATATTTTTGTAACTTCAAAGGTAACGCCGTTATATTTTTTCAAAAAATGGCCACTGTTGGATTATTCGAAAAAACAAAACCGTGTTAGTGTTAAAAAATACAAACATTTTAGTAACGGTTGGAGATATACAAAAATGGTGAGAACAAAAATTGTAAACTTTGTCTCCGTCTACAACTTTTGGTAAAACAATATTGTTGTAACGTCAAAGGTAACGCCGTTACATTTTTTCACAAAATGGCCACTGTTGGATTATTCGAGAAAACAAAACCGTGTTACTGTCAAAAAATACAAACATTCTAGTAACGGTTGGAAATACACAAAAATGGTGAAAACAAAAATTGTAAACATTGTCTCCTTCTACAACTTTTGATAAAACAACATTTTTGTAACTTCAAAGGTAACGCCGTTATATTTTTTCAAAAAATGGCCACTGTTGGATTATTCGAAAAAACAAAACCGTGTTAGTGTCAAAAAATACAAACATTTTAGTAGCGGTTGGAGATACACAAAAATGGTGAAAACAAAAATTGTAAACTTTATCTCCGTCTACAACTTTTAATAAAACAATATTTTTGTAACTTCAAAGGTAACGCCGTTATATTTTTTCAAAAAATGGCCACTGTTGGATTATTCGAAAAAACAAAACCGTGTTAGTGTTAAAAAATACAAACATTTTAGTAACGGTTGGAGATATACAAAAATGGTGAGAACAAAAATTGTAAATTTTGTCTCCGTCTACAACTTTTGGTAAAACAATATTTTTGTAACGTCAAAGGTAACGCCGTTACATTTTTTCACAAAATGGCCACTGTTGGATTATTCGAGAAAACAAAACCGTGTTACTGTCAAAAAATACAAACATTCTAGTAACGGTTGGAAATACACAAAAATGGTGAAAACAAAAATTGTAAACATTGTCTCCTTCTACAACTTTTGATAAAACAACATTTTTGTAACTTCAAAGGTAACGCCGTTATATTTTTTCAAAAAATGGCCACTGTTGGATTATTCGAAAAAACAAAACCGTGTTACTGTCAAAAAATACAAACATTTTAGTAGCGGTTGGAGATACACAAAAATGGTGAAAACAAAAATTGTAAACTTTATCTCCGTCTACAACTTTTGATAAAACAATATTTTTGTAACTTCAAAGGTAACGCCGTTATATTGTTTCAAAAAATGGCCACTGTTGGATTATTCGAAAAAACAAAACCGTGTTAGTGTCATCAAATACAAACATTTTCGTAACGGTTTAAGATACACAAAAATGATGAAAACAAAAATTGTAAACTTTATCTCCGTCTACAACTTTTAATAAAACAATATTTTTGTAACTTCAAAGGTAACGCCGTTATATTTCTTCAAAAAATTGCCACCGTTGGATTATTTGAAAAAAGAAAACGGTGTCAGTGTCAAAAAATACACAAATTTTAGTAACGGTTGAATCTACAAAAAAGTGGTGAAATCGAAAATTGTAAATCTTGTTTTCCTCTACAATTTTTAATAAAACAATTTTTTGGTAATTTGAAAGGTAACGCCGTAATATTTCTTCAATTGAATTATTACAAAAATCATAAAAAAACTAAAAGGCTTAATTACAACAAGTTAATTAAGTTACAACAAAATTATTTTAACGAAAATTGTATATATCGTCAAACTGTGTAATTTTTATTCTAATCAATTATTTACTATTTCCGACTGTTAAGTTATAACCGATTTAATTCTCTGAGGAATGCTTTTGCCGACTGATTTTGCACTCCAACGATTTTTATTATATTTTGAGGCTATATATAAACCTGCATGTAAAAGCTTGGACAATTAGGCAGTTTAAATGCTCAACATAAATTGTAAAAGCAATAAAAAACTAACGGGCATCATTTTTCAAGGCACAAAAAAATTGTTCTAATAAAAATTTTAGACATCAACGAACTGGATAATTTTTATCATAAGCAATGTTTTCCTATTTTCAACTGTTGTTAAGTTACGACCAATCCAAAATTTTGCCAGTCGTTTTGCGGCCTTTTTCGCCAACTTTTATCCCATAATGCAAAATTTCGTCGCCAAAACTTTACTCCTTCCAACTTTAACATTTGCATCAACAAATACCGACCGACAGCTGTTATAAGAATGGCGATTACAAAGGAAATTAAACGTTTTTGTAAAACAGTAGGTTTGTAGATTAGCACAGTAAATAAAGAATATTTGAATGGAATGAAAAGTTGAAAAATATGCGGAACCATTAAACGTTGGAACAATTAAAAACGCATCGACCGGAAAAAACACAAAATTATTGTGTTTTAAAAAGCCATCAAGTTGGATATTTAAATTTCCATTTATCAGAACCGATTGTTCGAAGAAAAATATTTTGTGGCATTCTTGGTGACCGGCCGCTATTGTTAGACCGTTACTCAATCGAAATCGCTAATTTAGTGTTATTGTTGCACGTTATTTCCTGGCCTTGAGTCGCCGATAACGTCGCTTAATTGGCCGCCATTAAATTGGTGGAAAGTCGCACCCGCAGAATTAAATTCCCATCGGAATTAAATTGGTCAAGGTAGTCTGGCCACCGTTAACGACGGACATATCCCGAAATCGGCCATTAAATTCCGATTTTGGAAAAACGTCGCCGTCATTCAGGGCGTGACGGGGCAAAAAGTGTCACTTTCGCCCCAGAAAAAAAACAGCTTTCCCACAACCGAAACGTAATCAGACCTGGCGTTATTGACTTGTGTGTGATTTAACAGCGTTTTTCTTTAATTAACGTTTCGAAGTGCATCTCGGCGTAACTGCTTTATTATGCTCGTGTATCGCGTTCCTGGCTTTTTAAAAGCCTGAGAACCGATTTCTCAGAGGAAGTGGATAATTCCAGCCACGGCCAATCATGTCGCTCTTTATTTTTTTCTGGTGCGATTTAAATTGAATTCTAATTTGATTTGCAATTGAATCAGAAGGATAAAAGCGGTGGTTATTTTTTGAAAAAACTATAACGGCGTTACCTTTGAAGTTGCAAAAATATTGTTTCATTGAAAATTGTAGAGGAAGACGAGCTTTACAATTTTTTATTTCACCATTTTTTTATAGGTCCAACCGTTACTAAAATTTCTGTATTTTTTGACACTGACGCGGTTGTGTTTATTCGAATAATCCAACAGTGGTCATTTTTTCAAAAAAATATAACGGCGTTACCTTTGAAGTTACAACAAAATTGTTTTATCAAAAGTTGTAGATGCAAACAAAGTTTACAATTTTCGTTTTCACAATTTTTGTGCATATCCAACTGTTTCTAAAATGTTTGTATTTTTTGACACTAACATGGTTTTGTTTTTGTCATTTTTTGAAAAAATATAACGGCGTTACCTTTGAAGTTACAACAAAATTGTTTTATCAAAAGTTGTAGATGCAAACAAAGTTTACAATTTTCGTTTTCACAATTTTTGTGCATATCCAACTGTTTCTAAAATGTTTGTATTTTTTGACACTAACATGGTTTTGTTTTTGTCATTTTTTGAAAAAATATAACGGCGTTACCTTTGAAGTTACAACAAAATTGTTTTATCAAAAGTTGTAGATGCAAACAAAGTTTACAATTTTCGTTTTCTCAATTTTTGTGCATATCCAACTGTTTCTAAAATGTTTGTATTTTTTGACACTAACATGGTTTTGTTTTTGTCATTTTTTGAAAAAATATAACGGCGTTACCTTTGAAGTTACAACAAAATTGTTTTATCAAAAGTTGTAGATGCAAACAAAGTTTACAATTTTCGTTTTCACAATTTTTGTGCATATCCAACTGTTTCTAAAATGTTTGTATTTTTTGACACTAACATGGTTTTGTTTTTGTCATTTTTTGAAAAAATATAACGGCGTTACCTTTGAAGTTACAACAAAATTGTTTTATCAAAAGTTGTGGATGCAAACAAAGTTTACAATTTTCGTTTTCACAATTTTTGTGCATATCCAACTGTTTCTAAAATGTTTGTATTTTTTGACACTAACATGGTTTTGTTTTTGTCATTTTTTGAAAAAATATAACGGCGTTACCTTTGAAGTTACAACAAAATTGTTTTATCAAAAGTTGTAGATGCAAACAAAGTTTACAATTTTCGTTTTCACAATTTTTGTGCATATCCAACTGTTTCTAAAATGTTTGTATTTTTTGACACTAACATGGTTTTGTTTTTGTCATTTTTTGAAAAAATATAACGGCGTTACCTTTGAAGTTACAACAAAATTGTTTTATCAAAAGTTGTAGATGCAAACAAAGTTTACAATTTTCGTTTTCACAATTTTTGTGCATATCCAACTGTTTCTAAAATGTTTGTATTTTTTGACACCAACATGGTTTTGTTTTTGTCATTTTTTGAAAAAATATAACGGCGTTACCTTTGAAGTTACAACAAAATTGTTTTATCAAAAGTTGTAGATGCAAACAAGGTTTACAATTTTCGTTTTCACAATTTTTGTGCATATCCAACTGTTTCTAAAATGTTTGTATTTTTTGACACTAACATGGTTTTGTTTTTGTCATTTTTTGAAAAAATATAACGGCGTTACCTTTGAAGTTACAACAAAATTGTTTTATCAAAAGTTGTAGATGCAAACAAAGTTTACAATTTTCGTTTTCACAATTTTTGTGCATATCCAACTGTTTCTAAAATGTTTGTATTTTTTGACACTAACATGGTTTTGTTTTTGTCATTTTTTGAAAAAATATAACGGCGTTACCTTTGAAGTTACAACAAAATTGTTTTATCAAAAGTTGTAGATGCAAACAAAGTTTACAATTTTCGTTTTCACAATTTTTGTGCATATCCAACTGTTTCTAAAATGTTTGTATTTTTTGACACTAACATGGTTTTGTTTTTGTCATTTTTTGAAAAAATATAACGGCGTTACCTTTGAAGTTACAACAAAATTGTTTTATCAAAAGTTGTAGATGCAAACAAAGTTTACAATTTTCGTTTTCACAATTTTTGTGCATATCCAACTGTTTCTAAAATGTTTGTATTTTTTGACACTAACATGGTTTTGTTTTTGTCATTTTTTGAAAAAATATAACGGCGTTACCTTTGAAGTTACAACAAAATTGTTTTATCAAAAGTTGTGGATGCAAACAAAGTTTACAATTTTCGTTTTCACAATTTTTGTGCATATCCAACTGTTTCTAAAATGTTTGTATTTTTTGACACTAACATGGTTTTGTTTTTGTCATTTTTTGAAAAAATATAACGGCGTTACCTTTGAAGTTACAACAAAATTGTTTTATCAAAAGTTGTAGATGCAAACAAAGTTTACAATTTTCGTTTTCACAATTTTTGTGCATATCCAACTGTTTCTAAAATGTTTGTATTTTTTGACACCAACATGGTTTTGTTTTTGTCATTTTTTGAAAAAATATAACGGCGTTACCTTTGAAGTTACAACAAAATTGTTTTATCAAAAGTTGTAGATGCAAACAAGGTTTACAATTTTCGTTTTCACAATTTTTGTGCATATCCAACTGTTTCTAAAATGTTTGTATTTTTTGACACTAACATGGTTTTGTTTTTGTCATTTTTTGAAAAAATATAACGGCGTTACCTTTGAAGTTACAACAAAATTGTTTTATCAAAAGTTGTAGATGCAAACAAAGTTTACAATTTTCGTTTTCACAATTTTTGTGCATATCCAACTGTTTCTAAAATGTTTGTATTTTTTGACACTAACATGGTTTTGTTTTTGTCATTTTTTGAAAAAATATAACGGCGTTACCTTTGAAGTTACAACAAAATTGTTTTATCAAAAGTTGTAGATGCAAACAAAGTTTACAATTTTCGTTTTCACAATTTTTGTCCATATCCAACTGTTTCTAAAATGTTTGTATTTTTTGACACTAACATGGTTTTGTTTTTGTCATTTTTTGAAAAAATATAACGGCGTTACCTTTGAAGTTACAACAAAATTGTTTTATCAAAAGTTGTAGATGCAAACAAAGTTTACAATTTTCGTTTTCACAATTTTTGTGCATATCCAACTGTTTCTAAAATGTTTGTATTTTTTGACACCAACATGGTTTTGTTTTTGTCATTTTTTGAAAAAATATAACGGCGTTACCTTTGAAGTTACAACAAAATTGTTTTATCAAAAGTTGTAGATGCAAACAAGGTTTACAATTTTCGTTTTCACAATTTTTGTGCATATCCAACTGTTTCTAAAATGTTTGTATTTTTTGACACTAACATGGTTTTGTTTTTGTCATTTTTTGAAAAAATATAACGGCGTTACCTTTGAAGTTACAACAAAATTGTTTTATCAAAAGTTGTAGATGCAAACAAAGTTTACAATTTTCGTTTTCACAATTTTTGTGCATATCCAACTGTTTCTAAAATGTTTGTATTTTTTGACACTAACATGGTTTTGTTTTTGTCATTTTTTGAAAAAATATAACGGCGTTACCTTTGAAGTTACAACAAAATTGTTTTATCAAAAGTTGTAGATGCAAACAAAGTTTACAATTTTCGTTTTCACAATTTTTGTGCATATCCAACTGTTTCTAAAATGTTTGTATTTTTTGACACTAACATGGTTTTGTTTTTGTCATTTTTTGAAAAAATATAACGGCGTTACCTTTGAAGTTACAACAAAATTGTTTTATCAAAAGTTGTAGATGCAAACAAAGTTTACAATTTTCGTTTTCACAATTTTTGTGCATATCCAACTGTTTCTAAAATGTTTGTATTTTTTGACACTAACATGGTTTTGTTTTTGTCATTTTTTGAAAAAATATAACGGCGTTACCTTTGAAGTTACAACAAAATTGTTTTATCAAAAGTTGTGGATGCAAACAAAGTTTACAATTTTCGTTTTCACAATTTTTGTGCATATCCAACTGTTTCTAAAATGTTTGTATTTTTTGACACTAACATGGTTTTGTTTTTGTCATTTTTTGAAAAAATATAACGGCGTTACCTTTGAAGTTACAACAAAATTGTTTTATCAAAAGTTGTAGATGCAAACAAAGTTTACAATTTTCGTTTTCACAATTTTTGTGCATATCCAACTGTTTCTAAAATGTTTGTATTTTTTGACACCAACATGGTTTTGTTTTTGTCATTTTTTGAAAAAATATAACGGCGTTACCTTTGAAGTTACAACAAAATTGTTTTATCAAAAGTTGTAGATGCAAACAAGGTTTACAATTTTCGTTTTCACAATTTTTGTGCATATCCAACTGTTTCTAAAATGTTTGTATTTTTTGACACTAACATGGTTTTGTTTTTGTCATTTTTTGAAAAAATATAACGGCGTTACCTTTGAAGTTACAACAAAATTGTTTTATCAAAAGTTGTAGATGCAAACAAAGTTTACAATTTTCGTTTTCACAATTTTTGTGCATATCCAACTGTTTCTAAAATGTTTGTATTTTTTGACACTAACATGGTTTTGTTTTTGTCATTTTTTGAAAAAATATAACGGCGTTACCTTTGAAGTTACAACAAAATTGTTTTATCAAAAGTTGTAGATGCAAACAAAGTTTACAATTTTCGTTTTCACAATTTTTGTGCATATCCAACTGTTTCTAAAATGTTTGTATTTTTTGACACTAACATGGTTTTGTTTTTGTCATTTTTTGAAAAAATATAACGGCGTTACCTTTGAAGTTACAACAAAATTGTTTTATCAAAAGTTGTAGATGCAAACAAAGTTTACAATTTTCGTTTTCACAATTTTTGTGCATATCCAACTGTTTCTAAAATGTTTGTATTTTTTGACACCAACATGGTTTTGTTTTTGTCATTTTTTGAAAAAATATAACGGCGTTACCTTTGAAGTTACAACAAAATTGTTTTATCAAAAGTTGTAGATGCAAACAAGGTTTACAATTTTCGTTTTCACAATTTTTGTGCATATCCAACTGTTTCTAAAATGTTTGTATTTTTTGACACTAACATGGTTTTGTTTTTGTCATTTTTTGAAAAAATATAACGGCGTTACCTTTGAAGTTACAACAAAATTGTTTTATCAAAAGTTGTAGATGCAAACAAAGTTTACAATTTTCGTTTTCACAATTTTTGTGCATATCCAACTGTTTCTAAAATGTTTGTATTTTTTGACACTAACATGGTTTTGTTTTTGTCATTTTTTGAAAAAATATAACGGCGTTACCTTTGAAGTTACAACAAAATTGTTTTATCAAAAGTTGTAGATGCAAACAAAGTTTACAATTTTCGTTTTCACAATTTTTGTGCATATCCAACTGTTTCTAAAATGTTTGTATTTTTTGACACTAACATGGTTTTGTTTTTGTCATTTTTTGAAAAAATATAACGGCGTTACCTTTGAAGTTACAACAAAATTGTTTTATCAAAAGTTGTAGATGCAAACAAAGTTTACAATTTTCGTTTTCACAATTTTTGTGCATATCCAACTGTTTCTAAAATGTTTGTATTTTTTGACACCAACATGGTTTTGTTTTTGTCATTTTTTGAAAAAATATAACGGCGTTACCTTTGAAGTTACAACAAAATTGTTTTATCAAAAGTTGTAGATGCAAACAAGGTTTACAATTTTCGTTTTCACAATTTTTGTGCATATCCAACTGTTTCTAAAATGTTTGTATTTTTTGACACTAACATGGTTTTGTTTTTGTCATTTTTTGAAAAAATATAACGGCGTTACCTTTGAAGTTACAACAAAATTGTTTTATCAAAAGTTGTAGATGCAAACAAAGTTTACAATTTTCGTTTTCACAATTTTTGTGCATATCCAACTGTTTCTAAAATGTTTGTATTTTTTGACACTAACATGGTTTTGTTTTTGTCATTTTTTGAAAAAATATAACGGCGTTACCTTTGAAGTTACAACAAAATTGTTTTATCATAAGTTGTAGATGCAAACAAAGTTTACAATTTTCGTTTTCACAATTTTTGTGCATATCCAACTGTTTCTAAAATGTTTGTATTTTTTGACACTAACATGGTTTTGTTTTTGTCATTTTTTGAAAAAATATAACGGCGTTACCTTTGAAGTTACAACAAAATTGTTTTATCAAAAGTTGTAGATGCAAACAAGGTTTACAATTTTCGTTTTCACAATTTTTGTGCATATCCAACTGTTTCTAAAATGTTTGTATTTTTTGACACTAACATGGTTTTGTTTTTGTCATTTTTTGAAAAAATATAACGGCGTTATCTTTGAAGTTACAAAAATATTGTTCTATCAAAAGTTGTAGACGGAGACAAAGTTTACAATTTTTGTTTTCACCATTTTTGTGTATCTCCAACCGTTACTAAAATTTGTGTATTTTTTGACACTGACACAATTTTGTTTTTTCAAATAATCTAACAGCGGCAATTTTTTGAAAAATTATAACGGCGTTACCTTTGAAGTTACAAAAATTATGTTTTATTAAAAGTTGTAGACGGAGACAAACTTTGCAATTTTTGTTCTCACCATTTTTATGTATCTCCAACCGTTACTAAGATATTTGTATTTTTTGACACTAACACTAAACAGCGGGTTGGGTTATATAATAATAAAAGGGTTCGAATGTATTACATTTGTTGTCCAGAAAAGCTTGATTGCAATTAAAGTTATTTAAAGAACAAAAATCGCGACAACGGTTCAAGATACAAAAAAGTGTTTAGAACAAAAAGCATAGAATTTTAATCCACTTGCAACTTTAATTTGAAGACTTTTCTTCTAACTCAAAAATTGACGCCTCTGCGATTTTTCTGGTGAAAGATCCCCAATTCTTCCCACAAAGTAACAATAAAATAATACAAACTTTATTTTAAAAGTTACAATTTTTTTTAAAAAACAAAAATTGTAGACAAAGCTTTCCTCTACAATTTCTATTCAACCAATTTCATTCTAACTTTAACATTAACCGAGTTGGTCAAACAATTTTAAACTTAATTACAACACAAAGTTATTCATAAAATTCGACGATGCAATTGAACTTTCAGAGTGTGAAAACGTCAATGGAACCATTAACCGGCCCAGGGAATTTTTGCGCAATTTCAGTAATAACAGAGTAGCTTCTTAATTATTTCGGCAGATCCCAATCGCGAGATTACATTTCCGTTCTTGAAAATCGGGCCTCCGGCCGGTCACGGCTGTTACGCCACTGTCTATTCAATTTTCGTATCTTTTTTCGCGAGTCGAAAGTGAACGAAAGCGTCCAGAAAAATCACCGCACCGCATAACGCAATTTTAATTACTGTGACGCCATTTTTTCAAAAAGTATAAAGGCGTTATCTTTGAAGTTGCAAAAATATTGTTTTACTAAAAGTTGTACACGAAGACAATGTTTACACTTTTTGTCTTCACCATTTTTGTGTATCTCCAACCGTTACTAAAATGTTTGTATTTTTTGACAGTAACACGGTTTTGTTTTTTCGAATAATCCAACAGTGGCTATTTTTTGAAAAACTATAACGGCGTTATCTTTGAAGTTACAAAAATATTGTTTCATCAAAAGTTGTAGACGGAGACAAAGTTTACAATTTTAATTATCACCATTTTTGTTTATTTCCAACCGTTACTAAAATGTTTGTAGTTTTTGACACTAACACGGTTTTGTTTTTTCGAATAATCCAACAGTGGCCATTTTTTTTTTAAATATAACGGCGTTACCTTTGAAGTTACAAAAATATTGTTTTATCAAATGTTGTAGACGGAGACAAAGTTTACAATTTTTGTTTTCACCATTTTTGTGTATCTCCAACCGTTACTAAAGTGGTTGTATTTTTTGACAGTAACACGGTTTTGTTTTTTCGAATAATCCAACAATGGCCATTTTTTGAAAAAATATAACGGCGTTACCGTTGAAGTTACAAAAATATTCTTTTATCAAAAGTTGTAGACGGAGACAAAGTTTATAATTTTTGTTTTCACCATTTTTGTGTATCTCCAACCGTTACTAAAGTGGTTGTATTTTTTGACAGTAACACGGTTTTGTTTTTTCGAATAATCCAATAGTAGCCATTTTTTTAAAAATATAACGGCGTTACCTTTAAAGTTACAAAAATATTGTTTTACCATAAGTTGTAGACGGAGACAAAGTTTACAATTTTAATTATCACCATTTTTGTGTATTTCCAACCGTTACTAAAATATTTGTATTTTTGACACTAAAACACGGTTTTGTTTTTTCGAATAATCCAACAGTGGCCATTTTTTGAAAAACTATAACGGCGTTACCTTTGAAGTTACAAAAATATTGTTTTATCGAAAGTTGTAGACGGAGACAAAGTTTACAATTTTTGTTTTCACAATTTTTGTGTATCTCCAACCGTTACTAGAATGTTTGTATTTTTGACAGTAACACGGTTTTGTTTTCTCGAATAATCCAACAGTGGCCATTTTGTGAAAAAATGTAACGGCGTTACCTTTGACGGTACAAAAATATTGTTTTATCAAAAGTTGTAGACGGAGACAAAGTTTACAATTTTTGTTTTCACAATTTTTGTGTATCTCCAACCGTTACTAAAATGTTTGTATTTTTTGACAGTAACACGGTTTTGTTTTTTCGAATAATCCAACAGTGGCTATTTTTTGAAAAACTATAACGGCGTTATCTTTGAAGTTACAAAAATATTGTTTCATCAAAAGTTGTAGACGGAGACAAAGTTTACAATTTTAATTATCACGATTTTTGTTTATTTCCAACCGTTACTAAAATGTTTGTAGTTTTTGACACTAACACGGTTTTGTTTTTTCGAATAATCCAACAGTGGCTATTTTTTGAAAAACTATAACGGCGTTATCTTTGAAGTTACAAAAATATTGTTTCATCAAAAGTTGTAGACGGAGACAAAGTTTACAATTTTAATTATCACCATTTTTGTTTATTTCCAACCGTTACTAAAATGTTTGTAGTTTTTGACACTAACACGGTTTTGTTTTTTCGAATAATCCAACAGTGGCCATTTTTTTTTTAAATATAACGGCGTTACCTTTGAAGTTACAAAAATATTGTTTTATCAAATGTTGTAGACGGAGACAAAGTTTACAATTTTTGTTTTCACCATTTTTGTGTATCTCCAACCGTTACTAAAGTGGTTGTATTTTTTGACAGTAACACGGTTTTGTTTTTTCGAATAATCCAACAGTGGCCATTTTTTGAAAAACTATAACGGCGTTATCTTTCAAGTTACAAAAATATTGTTTCATCAAAAGTTGTAGACGGAGACAAAGTTTATAATTTTTGTTTTCACCATTTTTGTGTATCTCCAACCGTTACTAAAGTGGTTGTATTTTTTGACAGTAACACGGTTTTGTTTTTTCGAATAATCCAATAGTAGCCATTTTTTTAAAAATATAACGGCGTTACCTTTAAAGTTACAAAAATATTGTTTTACCATAAGTTGTAGACGGAGACAAAGTTTACAATTTTAATTATCACCATTTTTGTGTATTTCCAACCGTTACTAAAATATTTGTATTTTTGACACTAAAACACGGTTTTGTTTTTTCGAATAATCCAACAGTGGCCATTTTTTGAAAAACTATAACGGCGTTACCTTTGAAGTTACAAAAATATTGTTTTATCGAAAGTTGTAGACGGAGACAAAGTTTACAATTTTTGTTTTCACAATTTTTGTGTATCTCCAACCGTTACTAGAATGTTTGTATTTTTGACAGTAACACGGTTTTGTTTTCTCGAATAATCCAACAGTGGCCATTTTGTGAAAAAATGTAACGGCGTTACCTTTGACGGTACAAAAATATTGTTTTATCAAAAGTTGTAGACGGAGACAAAGTTTACAATTTTTGTTTTCACAATTTTTGTGTATCTCCAACCGTTACTAAAATGTTTGTATTTTTTGACAGTAACACGGTTTTGTTTTTTCGAATAATCCAACAGTGGCCATTTTTTGAAAAACTATAACGGCGTTATTTTTGAAGTTACAAAAATATTGTTTCATCGAAAGTTGTAGACGGAGACAAAGTTTACAATTTTTGTTTTCACCATTTTTGTGTATCTCCAACCGCACCGCATAACGCAATTTTAATCGCTGTGACGCAACTTATGAAAGAAACCTTGCAGGCCCTTTCGATGCGCCACTAAGCCAAGATGACCGAGTCGACTCCGATCTGCAGGTGCCGGGTGCTCTATCTGGGCAGTGCGGTGCCCCAACAGACCAAGGATGGGTTGCAAGGCATCCAGGAGCCGCTGCAGGAGCTGTACCCTGAAGAAGGGGCGACGGGCGCGCGAGGCATCGACAGTTGGTTGAGCGTTTGGTCGAACGGGATATTGTTGGAAAATGTCGACGAAAATCACAAGAAAATTACGAGGTTTTTCCCCATTGAGAGTTTGCATTACTGCGCAGCCGTAAGGTGGGTGGATGAATTTATTGTAACTAGAAATATACAGGTTGTATTAATTAAGTGTCCACTTTGTTATTATTGGAATTACAAAGTCGGTTGAATTAGCAAAGAATTGGTGTTTTTCCGCTGATTACCATAATGAAAGGAAAGATGCAATCGAACGTCAACTGTTCGAAATATTCACGTAAAAAACAATTTTTTAAATGGAATGCCATATATTTTTTTACATATATCGAAGAGATGTTCAATTCTGAGTAAAGAAGTCTTAATGCACTATAGTAATATTAAATTAACTACCAAGAAGTTATAAGCAATTGAATCTCAGAATCTGCTTTTCTGACTGTGAATATGATTTGTCCTACTCAGAGTCGATTTTTCTAAATCAGAATCAGCCTTTTCTTACTCTGAATGTGATTTTTTCAACTCAGAATCGATGTTTGTAAATCAGAATCTGCTTTTTTTGACTCTGAATACGGTTTTTCTACTCAGAATCGATTTTTCTGGCCCAGAATCTGCCTTTTCTGACTTTGAATGTGATTTTTTCAACTCAGAATCGATGTTTGTAAATCAGAATCTGCTTTTTTGACTCTGAATCGATTTTTCTAAATCAGAATCAGCCTTTTCTGACTTTGAATGTGATTTTTTCTACTCAGAATCGATGTTTGTAAATCAGAATCTGCTTTTCTTGACTCTGAATACGGTTTTTCTGCTCAGAATCGATTTTTCTGGCCCAGAATCTGCCTTTTCTGACTTTGAATGTGATTTTTTCAACTCAGAATCGATGTTTGTAAATCAGAATCTGCTTTTTTGACTCTGAATCGATTTTTCTAAATCAGAATCAGCCTTTTCTGACTTTGAATGTGATTTTTTCTACTCAGAATCGATGTTTGTAAATCAGAATCTGCTTTTCTTGACTCTGAATACGGTTTTTCTACTCAGAATCGATTTTTCTGGCCCAGAATCTGCCTTTTCTGACTTTGAATGTGATTTTTGCAACTCAGAATCGATGTTTGTAAATCAGAATCTGCTTTTTTGACTCTGAATCGATTTTTCTAAATCAGAATCAGCCTTTTCTGACTTTGAATGTGATTTTTTCTACTCAGAATCGATGTTTGTAAATCAAAATCTGCTTTTCTTGACTCTGAATCTATTTTTCTAAATCAGAATCTGCTTTTCTGACTCTGAATACGATTTTTCTACTCAGAATCGATTTTTCTGGCCCAGAACCTGCCTTTTCTGACTTTGAATGTGATTTTTGCAACTCAGAATCGATGTTTGTAAATCAGAATCTGCTTTTTTGACTCTGAATCGATTTTTCTAAATCAGAATCAGCCTTTTCTGACTTTGAATGTGATTTTTTCTACTCAGAATCGATGTTTATAAATCAGAATCTGCTTTTCTTGACTCTGAATCTATTTTTCTAAATCAGAATCTGCTTTTCTGACTCTGAATACGGCTTTTCTACTCAGAATCGATTTTTCTGGCCCAGAATCTGCTTTTTTGACTATAAATGTGATTTTTTCTACTCATAATCGATTTTTCTGTCCCAGAATCTGTTTTTCTGACTCTGAATACGATTTTTCTACTCAGAATCGATTTTTCTGGCCCAGAATCTGCCTTTTCTGACTTTGAATGTGATTTTTTCAACTCAGAATCGATGTTTGTAAATCAGAATCTGCCTTTTTGACTCTGAATCGATTTTTCTAAATCAGAATCAGCCTTTTCTGACTTTGAATGTGATTTTTGCAACTCAGAATCGATGTTTGTAAATCAGAATCTGCTTTTTTGACTCTGAATCGATTTTTCTAAATCAGAATCAGCCTTTTCTGACTTTGAATGTGATTTTTTCTACTCAGAATCGATGTTTATAAATCAGAATCTGCTTTTCTTGACTCTGAATCTATTTTTCTAAATCAGAATCTGCTTTTCTGACTCTGAATACGGTTTTTCTGCTCAGAATCGATTTTTCTGGCCCAGAATCTGCCTTTTCTGACTTTGAATGTGATTTTTTCTACTCATAATCGATTTTTCTGTCCCAGAATCTGTTTTTCTGACTCTGAATACGATTTTTCTACTCAGAATCGATTTTTCTGGCCCAGAATCTGCCTTTTCTGACTTTGAATGTGATTTTTTCAACTCAGAATCGATGTTTGTAAATCAGAATCTGCCTTTTTGACTCTGAATCGATTTTTCTAAATCAGAATCAGCCTTTTCTGACTTTGAATGTGATTTTTGCAACTCAGAATCGATGTTTGTAAATCAGAATCTGCTTTTTTGACTCTGAATCGATTTTCCTAAATCAGAATCAGCCTTTTCTGACTTTGAATGTGATTTTTTCTACTCAGAATCGATGTTTGTAAATCAGAATCTGCTTTTCTTGACTCTGAATCTATTTTTCTAAATCAGAATCTGCTTTTCTGACTCTGAATACGATTTTTCTACTCAGAATCGATTTTTCTGGCCCAGAACCTGCCTTTTCTGACTTTGAATGTGATTTTTGCAACTCAGAATCGATGTTTGTAAATCAGAATCTGCTTTTTTGACTCTGAATCGATTTTTCTAAATCAGAATCAGCCTTTTCTGACTTTGAATGTGATTTTTTCTACTCAGAATCGATGTTTATAAATCAGAATCTGCTTTTCTTGACTCTGAATCTATTTTTCTAAATCAGAATCTGCTTTTCTGACTCTGAATACGGCTTTTCTACTCAGAATCGATTTTTCTGGCCCAGAATCTGCTTTTTTGACTATAAATGTGATTTTTTCTACTCATAATCGATTTTTCTGTCCCAGAATCTGTTTTTCTGACTCTGAATACGATTTTTCTACTCAGAATCGATTTTTCTGGCCCAGAATCTGCCTTTTCTGACTTTGAATGTGATTTTTTCAACTCAGAATCGATGTTTGTAAATCAGAATCTGCTTTTTTGACTCTGAATCGATTTTTCTAAATCAGAATCAGCCTTTTCTGACTTTGAATGTGATTTTTTCTACTCAGAATCGATGTTTGTAAATCAGAATCTGCTTTTCTTGACTCTGAATCTATTTTTCTAAATCAGAATCTGCTTTTCTGACTCTGAATGTGATTTTTTCAACTCAGAATCGATGTTTGTAAATCAGAATCTGCTTTTTTGACTCTGAATCGATTTTTCTAAATCAGAATCAGCCTTTTCTGACTTTGAATGTGATTTTTTCTACTCAGAATCGATGTTTGTAAATCAGAATCTGCTTTTCTTGACTCTGAATCTATTTTTCTAAATCAGAATCTGCTTTTCTTACTCTGAATGTGATTTTTTCAACTCAGAATCGATGTTTGTAAATCAGAATCTGCTTTTTTTGACTCTGAATACGGTTTTTCTACTCAGAATCGATTTTTCTGGCCCAGAATCTGCCTTTTCTGACTTTGAATGTGATTTTTTCAACTCAGAATCGATGTTTGTAAATCAGAATCTGCTTTTTTGACTCTGAATCGATTTTTCTAAATCAGAATCAGCCTTTTCTGACTTTGAATGTGATTTTTTCTACTCAGAATCGATGTTTGTAAATCAGAATCTGCTTTTCTTGACTCTGAATACGGTTTTTCTGCTCAGAATCGATTTTTCTGGCCCAGAATCTGCCTTTTCTGACTTTGAATGTGATTTTTTCAACTCAGAATCGATGTTTGTAAATCAGAATCTGCTTTTTTGACTCTGAATCGATTTTTCTAAATCAGAATCAGCCTTTTCTGACTTTGAATGTGATTTTTTCTACTCAGAATCGATGTTTGTAAATCAGAATCTGCTTTTCTTGACTCTGAATACGGTTTTTCTGCTCAGAATCGATTTTTCTGGCCCAGAATCTGCCTTTTCTGACTTTGAATGTGATTTTTTCAACTCAGAATCGATGTTTGTAAATCAGAATCTGCTTTTTTGACTCTGAATCGATTTTTCTAAATCAGAATCAGCCTTTTCTGACTTTGAATGTGATTTTTTCTACTCAGAATCGATGTTTGTAAATCAGAATCTGCTTTTCTTGACTCTGAATACGGTTTTTCTACTCAGAATCGATTTTTCTGGCCCAGAATCTGCCTTTTCTGACTTTGAATGTGATTTTTGCAACTCAGAATCGATGTTTGTAAATCAGAATCTGCTTTTTTGACTCTGAATCGATTTTTCTAAATCAGAATCAGCCTTTTCTGACTTTGAATGTGATTTTTTCTACTCAGAATCGATGTTTGTAAATCAAAATCTGCTTTTCTTGACTCTGAATCTATTTTTCTAAATCAGAATCTGCTTTTCTGACTCTGAATACGGCTTTTCTACTCAGAATCGATTTTTCTGGCCCAGAATCTGCTTTTTTGACTATAAATGTGATTTTTTCTACTCATAATCGATTTTTCTGTCCCAGAATCTGTTTTTCTGACTCTGAATACGATTTTTCTACTCAGAATCGATTTTTCTGGCCCAGAATCTGCCTTTTCTGACTTTGAATGTGATTTTTTCAACTCAGAATCGATGTTTGTAAATCAGAATCTGCTTTTTTGACTCTGAATCGATTTTTCTAAATCAGAATCAGCCTTTTCTGACTTTGAATGTGATTTTTTCTACTCAGAATCGATGTTTGTAAATCAGAATCTGCTTTTCTTGACTCTGAATCTATTTTTCTAAATCAGAATCTGCTTTTCTGACTCTGAATGTGATTTTTTCAACTCAGAATCGATGTTTGTAAATCAGAATCTGCTTTTTTGACTCTGAATCGATTTTTCTAAATCAGAATCAGCCTTTTCTGACTTTGAATGTGATTTTTTCTACTCAGAATCGATGTTTGTAAATCAGAATCTGCTTTTCTTGACTCTGAATCTATTTTTCTAAATCAGAATCTGCTTTTCTTACTCTGAATGTGATTTTTTCAACTCAGAATCGATGTTTGTAAATCAGAATCTGCTTTTTTTGACTCTGAATACGGTTTTTCTACTCAGAATCGATTTTTCTGGCCCAGAATCTGCCTTTTCTGACTTTGAATGTGATTTTTTCAACTCAGAATCGATGTTTGTAAATCAGAATCTGCTTTTTTGACTCTGAATCGATTTTTCTAAATCAGAATCAGCCTTTTCTGACTTTGAATGTGATTTTTTCTACTCAGAATCGATGTTTGTAAATCAGAATCTGCTTTTCTTGACTCTGAATACGGTTTTTCTGCTCAGAATCGATTTTTCTGGCCCAGAATCTGCCTTTTCTGACTTTGAATGTGATTTTTTCAACTCAGAATCGATGTTTGTAAATCAGAATCTGCTTTTTTGACTCTGAATCGATTTTTCTAAATCAGAATCAGCCTTTTCTGACTTTGAATGTGATTTTTTCTACTCAGAATCGATGTTTGTAAATCAGAATCTGCTTTTCTTGACTCTGAATACGGTTTTTCTGCTCAGAATCGATTTTTCTGGCCCAGAATCTGCCTTTTCTGACTTTGAATGTGATTTTTTCAACTCAGAATCGATGTTTGTAAATCAGAATCTGCTTTTTTGACTCTGAATCGATTTTTCTAAATCAGAATCAGCCTTTTCTGACTTTGAATGTGATTTTTTCTACTCAGAATCGATGTTTGTAAATCAGAATCTGCTTTTCTTGACTCTGAATACGGTTTTTCTACTCAGAATCGATTTTTCTGGCCCAGAATCTGCCTTTTCTGACTTTGAATGTGATTTTTGCAACTCAGAATCGATGTTTGTAAATCAGAATCTGCTTTTTTGACTCTGAATCGATTTTTCTAAATCAGAATCAGCCTTTTCTGACTTTGAATGTGATTTTTTCTACTCAGAATCGATGTTTGTAAATCAAAATCTGCTTTTCTTGACTCTGAATCTATTTTTCTAAATCAGAATCTGCTTTTCTGACTCTGAATACGATTTTTCTACTCAGAATCGATTTTTCTGGCCCAGAACCTGCCTTTTCTGACTTTGAATGTGATTTTTGCAACTCAGAATCGATGTTTGTAAATCAGAATCTGCTTTTTTGACTCTGAATCGATTTTTCTAAATCAGAATCAGCCTTTTCTGACTTTGAATGTGATTTTTTCTACTCAGAATCGATGTTTATAAATCAGAATCTGCTTTTCTTGACTCTGAATCTATTTTTCTAAATCAGAATCTGCTTTTCTGACTCTGAATACGGCTTTTCTACTCAGAATCGATTTTTCTGGCCCAGAATCTGCTTTTTTGACTATAAATGTGATTTTTTCTACTCATAATCGATTTTTCTGTCCCAGAATCTGTTTTTCTGACTCTGAATACGATTTTTCTACTCAGAATCGATTTTTCTGGCCCAGAATCTGCCTTTTCTGACTTTGAATGTGATTTTTTCAACTCAGAATCGATGTTTGTAAATCAGAATCTGCCTTTTTGACTCTGAATCGATTTTTCTAAATCAGAATCAGCCTTTTCTGACTTTGAATGTGATTTTTGCAACTCAGAATCGATGTTTGTAAATCAGAATCTGCTTTTTTGACTCTGAATCGATTTTCCTAAATCAGAATCAGCCTTTTCTGACTTTGAATGTGATTTTTTCTACTCAGAATCGATGTTTGTAAATCAGAATCTGCTTTTCTTGACTCTGAATCGATTTTTCTAAATCAGAATCTGCTTTTCTGACTCTGAATACGATTTTTCTACTCAGAATCGATTTTTCTGGCCCAGAACCTGCCTTTTCTGACTTTGAATGTGATTTTTGCAACTCAGAATCGATGTTTGTAAATCAGAATCTGCTTTTTTGACTCTGAATCGATTTTTCTAAATCAGAATCAGCCTTTTCTGACTTTGAATGTGATTTTTTCTACTCAGAATCGATGTTTATAAATCAGAATCTGCTTTTCTTGACTCTGAATCTATTTTTCTAAATCAGAATCTGCTTTTCTGACTCTGAATACGGCTTTTCTACTCAGAATCGATTTTTCTGGCCCAGAATCTGCTTTTTTGACTATAAATGTGATTTTTTCTACTCATAATCGATTTTTCTGTCCCAGAATCTGTTTTTCTGACTCTGAATACGATTTTTCTACTCAGAATCGATTTTTCTGGCCCAGAATCTGCCTTTTCTGACTTTGAATGTGATTTTTTCAACTCAGAATCGATGTTTGTAAATCAGAATCTGCTTTTTTGACTCTGAATCGATTTTTCTAAATCAGAATCAGCCTTTTCTGACTTTGAATGTGATTTTTTCTACTCAGAATCGATGTTTGTAAATCAGAATCTGCTTTTCTTGACTCTGAATCTATTTTTCTAAATCAGAATCTGCTTTTCTGACTCTGAATGTGATTTTTTCAACTCAGAATCGATGTTTGTAAATCAGAATCTGCTTTTTTGACTCTGAATCGATTTTTCTAAATCAGAATCAGCCTTTTCTGACTTTGAATGTGATTTTTTCTACTCAGAATCGATGTTTGTAAATCAGAATCTGCTTTTCTTGACTCTGAATCTATTTTTCTAAATCAGAATCTGCTTTTCTTACTCTGAATGTGATTTTTTCAACTCAGAATCGATGTTTGTAAATCAGAATCTGCTTTTTTTGACTCTGAATACGGTTTTTCTACTCAGAATCGATTTTTCTGGCCCAGAATCTGCCTTTTCTGACTTTGAATGTGATTTTTTCAACTCAGAATCGATGTTTGTAAATCAGAATCTGCTTTTTTGACTCTGAATCGATTTTTCTAAATCAGAATCAGCCTTTTCTGACTTTGAATGTGATTTTTTCTACTCAGAATCGATGTTTGTAAATCAGAATCTGCTTTTCTTGACTCTGAATACGGTTTTTCTGCTCAGAATCGATTTTTCTGGCCCAGAATCTGCCTTTTCTGACTTTGAATGTGATTTTTTCAACTCAGAATCGATGTTTGTAAATCAGAATCTGCTTTTTTGACTCTGAATCGATTTTTCTAAATCAGAATCAGCCTTTTCTGACTTTGAATGTGATTTTTTCTACTCAGAATCGATGTTTGTAAATCAGAATCTGCTTTTCTTGACTCTGAATACGGTTTTTCTACTCAGAATCGATTTTTCTGGCCCAGAATCTGCCTTTTCTGACTTTGAATGTGATTTTTGCAACTCAGAATCGATGTTTGTAAATCAGAATCTGCTTTTTTGACTCTGAATCGATTTTTCTAAATCAGAATCAGCCTTTTCTGACTTTGAATGTGATTTTTTCTACTCAGAATCGATGTTTGTAAATCAAAATCTGCTTTTCTTGACTCTGAATCTATTTTTCTAAATCAGAATCTGCTTTTCTGACTCTGAATACGATTTTTCTACTCAGAATCGATTTTTCTGGCCCAGAACCTGCCTTTTCTGACTTTGAATGTGATTTTTGCAACTCAGAATCGATGTTTGTAAATCAGAATCTGCTTTTTTGACTCTGAATCGATTTTTCTAAATCAGAATCAGCCTTTTCTGACTTTGAATGTGATTTTTTCTACTCAGAATCGATGTTTATAAATCAGAATCTGCTTTTCTTGACTCTGAATCTATTTTTCTAAATCAGAATCTGCTTTTCTGACTCTGAATACGGCTTTTCTACTCAGAATCGATTTTTCTGGCCCAGAATCTGCTTTTTTGACTATAAATGTGATTTTTTCTACTCATAATCGATTTTTCTGTCCCAGAATCTGTTTTTCTGACTCTGAATACGATTTTTCTACTCAGAATCGATTTTTCTGGCCCAGAATCTGCCTTTTCTGACTTTGAATGTGATTTTTTCAACTCAGAATCGATGTTTGTAAATCAGAATCTGCCTTTTTGACTCTGAATCGATTTTTCTAAATCAGAATCAGCCTTTTCTGACTTTGAATGTGATTTTTGCAACTCAGAATCGATGTTTGTAAATCAGAATCTGCTTTTTTGACTCTGAATCGATTTTCCTAAATCAGAATCAGCCTTTTCTGACTTTGAATGTGATTTTTTCTACTCAGAATCGATGTTTGTAAATCAGAATCTGCTTTTCTTGACTCTGAATCTATTTTTCTAAATCAGAATCTGCTTTTCTGACTCTGAATACGATTTTTCTACTCAGAATCGATTTTTCTGGCCCAGAACCTGCCTTTTCTGACTTTGAATGTGATTTTTGCAACTCAGAATCGATGTTTGTAAATCAGAATCTGCTTTTTTGACTCTGAATCGATTTTTCTAAATCAGAATCAGCCTTTTCTGACTTTGCATGTGATTTTTTCTACTCAGAATCGATGTTTATAAATCAGAATCTGCTTTTCTGACTCTGAATACGGCTTTTCTACTCAGAATCGATTTTTCTAGCCCAGAATCTGCTTTTTTGACTATAAATGTGATTTTTTCTACTCATAATCGATTTTTCTGTCCCAGAATCTGTTTTTCTGACTCTGAATACGATTTTTCTACTCAGAATCGATTTTTCTGTCCCAGAATCTGTTTTTCTGACTCTGAATACGATTTTTCTACTCAGAATCGATTTTTCTGTACCAGAATCTGCTTTTCTGACTCTGAATACGATTTTTCTACTCAGAATCGATTTTTCTGTCCCAGAATCTGCTTTTCTAACTCTGAATACGATTTTTCTACTCAGAATCGATTTTTCTGTCCCAGAATCTGCCTTTTCTGACTTTGAATGTGTTTTTTTCTACTCAGAATCGATTTTTCTGTCCCAGAATTTGTTTTTCTGACTCTGAATACGATTTATCTACTCAGAATCGATTTTTTTTGGCCCAGAATTTGCTTTTCTGACTCTGAATGCGATTTTTCTACTCAAAATCGATTTTTCCGTCTCAGAATTTGTTTTCTCTGACTCTAAATGGGATTTTTCCGAGTCATGTTCGATTTTTCTGTCTCAGATTCTGCTTTTTCTGACTCTGAATGCGATTTTTTCTACTCAGTTCTATTTTATCAATATTGGAGCTATAAAGGCGATAAAATCAACAAAGAACTGTCGTTTTTTATGCTGGTTACCATGGTGGAAACAAAAATACAATCCAACATAAACTTTTTGAGATATTCACGAAAATAACATTTTTTCTTATTGGGACACCCTATATATTTTCACACTCTTGGAAGAAATATTTCATTCTGAATTCACTAATGTTTCATTAAATGAAATTCTACAACATTCAACCAATTCCAGTTTTTACTGCAACTAACTACAAAAATCAAGTGGGCAATGTAACAGTTGAAACTTATAATTATTATTACGTTGAAAACAAATGAATAAATCTTTATTTATTTATAAAACCTAAAAAATATTTTTTCGATCAATTTCGCCCTGGTCAATACACAAAACTTATAAATTTCTCCAAACAAACGATGTTCAAGAGGATTTTTAAAATTCAAGGTCCAGCTGCTAGGAACAAACCACCAATAGAACCAAAAAAACGCACAACAATCAATTTCATCGTAAAACAAAGAAGTAAAGTAGCAAAATGTTTTGAAATTGTTTCAAATTTTTAACTTGAATTAAATCAACCTTCCATATACCGGGTGACCCAATGTCATTGCCCACTTAACATATATTTGTCAATTATCTGCAGCGCTTTGTTTGTTTGTTTGCTGATCAGTTTGCTCGTCTTTTTCATCTTAAAACAAAGAAGTAAAGTAGAAAAATGTTTTGAAATTGTTTAAAATTTTTAACTTGAATTGAATCAACCTTCCATATACCGGGTGACCCATCATTGCCGACTTAACATATAAATTTTCGTCAATTATTTGCAGTGCTTTGTTTGTTTGTTTGCTGATCAGTTTGCCCGTCTTTTTCATCTTAAAACAAAGAAGTAAAGTAGAAAAATGTTTTGAAATTGTTTCAAATTTTTAACTTGAATTAAATCAACCTCCCATATACCGGGTGACCCATCATTGCCGACTTAACATATAAATTTCCGTCAATTATTTGCAGTGCTTTGTTTGTTTGTTTGCTGATCAGTTTGCCCGTCTTTTTCATCTTAAAACAAAGAAGTAAAGTAGAAAAATGTTTTGAAATTTTTTCAAATTTTTAACTTGAATTAAATCAACCTTCCATATACCGGGTGACCCAATGTCATTGCCCACTTAACATATATTTGTCAATTATCTGCAGCGCTTTGTTTGTTTGTTTGCTGATCAGTTTGCTCGTCTTTTTCATCTTAAAACAAAGAAGTAAAGTAGAAAAATGTTTTGAAATTGTTTAAAATTTTTAACTTGAATTGAATCAACCTTCCATATACCGGGTGACCCATCATTGCCGACTTAACATATAAATTTTTGTCAATTATTAGCGGTGCTTTGTTTCTTTGTTTGCTGATCAGTTTTCTCCTCTTTTTCAGATTCGTTCTAGTCCCCGAAAAAAACACGCTTAATTCCCCCAACCCGCGCTTCCTCCCCCTAGACTCGCCGTTCGCGCGCGCCCCCAACCCCACGCACCCGCCCCTATTCGCCGCCATCCTCCGAAGAACCACCGGCATCAAAGTCCTCGAGTGCCATGCCTTCATCTGCAAGCGCGAAGTCGCCGCCAACGCCCTCGTCAGATGCTGTTTTCACGCCTACGCCGACTCCTCCTACGCCAAACAAGTCGACACAGCAGGAAGCCTCTACGGCACGTTGGCCTCCGAACGCATATCAAAAGACAAAGTGGACGAATGGAAGATGACCCGCTCCACGTCCGGCTCCACCATGACCATCAACACAGTTGGCCAAAAAGACGACATAAGCATCTACAACGGAGATGAGAACCACAAGGTTTGGGCCGGGTCCCAAGACAATTTGGACGGCATCTACGACGCGTACTCCTCCTCCACGATCAGTAGACCATCACGACCTAGGCAACTAGCCAACCCAGTCGCGGTTCCACCGCCTCCCATGAAGGAAAAAAACAAGAAGATGAAGAAGAAACTCATGGGAAACTCAAAGGAGGAGTTGTACCATCCCCTGATGAACGGAAAAGCCAACAGCTTGTCGGGGACAATGATGAAACCCAAAAACTACCATCAACCCCAACAGCCGGTGTACATAATGGCCCATCCCCAAACGCTTCCCAACCCAAAATTTTTTAAGTACCATGGCAATACGTTTTCCCACCGGCCCAAAGGAAAAATGCTGATTCCAGCTCGGCCGGTTGCTCCCCCGTTGGCCCCCATTCCTCCCATCATGTTTCCCACTACCATGGGTAAGAAGAAGAAGCACAAGCACGCGGAGGAACCCATTTACATGCCCAGCAATCGGGCAATGTCTCCGGTCGCGAGTTACCAACCTGTGAACTTCCCCCACGAGGCTTACATGATGCAGCGGTATGCTACCATGGAGTCGCAGGGGAAGACGAAAAGGAGGGAGAAGGAGAAGTCGCCGCCGAAGATGAACAAGAAGATGGCGCAGAGCATGAACGGGTTGGACGATCCCAATCTGGGGGATGAGAGCCCTTTCAACACGGGGATTTATCGGAAGAAGGGCCATCTGAACGAGAGGGCCTTTTCGTACTCCATCCGGCAGGAGCACAGGTCGAGGAGTTATGGGTCGCTGGCCAATCTGAAGTTCGCCACGCCCATTCCCAACGGGGTCCATCACGAGGTAAAGGAACTTTTATAGCAAATTCATTTCTAGGCTGAGATTTGTTTCGAAATACTGACTATATTTAAATTTAAAAATCGTGAATTAAAATTTACATTTTGTCACGTCGTTAAATTGTTAATTAATTTTTTTAATTCTGCTCAAAGTTTAGTTAAATATTTAAAATATTTCAATCTGTCAAAAAACAGCCAATAGTACAGGGTTCACAGGAAAATGAAAAACCTGGAAAGTTTAGAAGTTTTAGGGAATTTATTGTGCTCAGGTCTTTTTTTTTTTACTTATGTTAGAATCCACATTTTCATTTCATTCGCTCCAGTATCAACGGAGCTACTTTTAGTTTTTTATTGTTGACTTAGTTTTCTATCTCTGTCAATCTTAGAGCAAATCGATTTTTAATTGCAAAATCGTGTTTCTCGCAAAAAAAGACATAAGTTTTCATGTTTATATGACGCTCTAAGCATAAAAGCAAAAAAAGATTTTCCTTGGGTTGGCTTTTTTCACTCACATTTTTAATAAATTTTTTTTATTTTTTTCTTTTTGCCTTTTTTTTTCCTTACTAGGATAACTTTTTCTGCCGGAAACGCTGGAACAAGAATCAGTTGAATGGCTTCAGTATTAACGGAACTACGGCCATTTCGTCCACTTTTAGTTCTTCATTGTTGACTTTTACTTCTCTATCTCTGTCAATCTTAGAGCAAACCGATTTTTAATGGCACCATCGTGTTCCTCGCAAAAAAATACATAAGTTTTCATTTTTATATGAGTCTCTGACCAAAGAAAAAAACATGCAAATTGCAGTGCACATTTTCATAAAGTGTGCTCAGGTAACTTTTTTTTCGACTTATGTTAGAATCCACATTTTTATAAAGTGTGCTCAGGTAACATATTCTTCCATGTTCTTGTTTTCAAATGATTACAACAAGGGTTGAATCTTACGAGTCGATTTTCCTAGGTAAAACCATGCAAATTTCAGTGTGTTTGATTCAACGTGTTTATTTAAAAACTGTTAATGATAGAAGATTGAAATAAAAAGTATTTCAAAGAAAAATAATCGCTAGTAATACTATAAGAGCTTTGAATTTATCGCTTAATTTACAATAACTTGTTGCGTTGCAACTTAAAAGAGTGTAAATTTGATGAGTATTAAAAACGCGACAGCGTAGCTTGAGCGTTTTTATCCTCAAATTTACATGATTTAAAAGTTGCGTTTATCAGTTCAATGTATACATTTTATTGGCGCGATGAAAAAGCTTCATTGAACTTTTCGTAATTTTTAATTTAATTAATTAGGTAATTAGTAATTAATGATAATTAATTAAAAAATTTATTTATTGAATTCAAATAAAAAGCATAGGTTATGAATTCATAAATATTTATATTTTGAGAACTTATTTTTTACGAAATTTACAATATCTTAACCCTTCCACAAAATTAAATAATTACAATTTTTCTCATTTAAAGTGCACACGAAAAATGAGGAAAATGAAGCAAGTTAAGTAGTGATTTATACATAAATTAATATATTTCAATTACTGCAAAAAAAAACAAAAAAATGCAAGTTTGAAAAAGATTTCGCACTTTTTATTTAAAAAAAAAATTCTATAAAACTCCAAAACATAATACTTTCCTTCGCAAAGTCTAAATCAAACACATATATTATTTTAAAAATTTTTTCTTGCGAATCTTTAATGGTAAATTTGATAACATTCTTTTTTTCAGTTACATCGGTTTTTACTATTCTGTCAGTAGGTGTAAAATATCCATGTAGTGAGTAAAATATTGCTGCATCGCGACTATCTGAAATAGAAATAATTATAAACGTTAGAAGTTATTTACTAAAAAAACTTACTGTTACTGCAATTATTTATTTGAATATTTTCTAAGAGGCCTCGAATTTGCTTATCTTTGACGTTATTTTCCGTCGAAAGAAATTTGTTGCATAAGAAAGTGAAGTCCATATCCATCTACAAAATAACATTTTTTATTGCTGTGTTCGTAAATATTTATATTTATCTTACCAAACGAAAACCTGTCGGCCACTTTTGTAAGTTTTTGCTGAAAAAGAAGTTGTATTGTAATATTACTTACCTTATTTGAATATATGGATTATTTTTCACACTACTGTCACAGATTGTAGAGTAAAGCCGGACTGTAAGCGACTGGTCGGTTAAACTTGCAACAACCTCATCAAAAGTTGCATGTGGTGTCTGCACACTTGACACTTTCAAAAAACAGGAAGCAGTAGATTTAAAATAAACAAAAACTGCATTTTGCATTTTGTGCTTATGAGGATGTAGGTACATATTTTTTCCGTATGTCACAAGGGTGCAAAATAAGTTTTTTGTCTTTATTTTGTTATATCCTGGCGAATAAGGAAATATGACAGCGGTATTTAACGATTTTAAAGGTATCATAGTTACTTTCTTACGCTTAAATACGATTTGCGATAATGCATTTGTTAAGGAATTTGATGTACTCGATGTATAATATTTTACAAATATTTATCAATTTCTATTTATTGTAGTTAACAAATCCTTACATTGAAACAATGTAAATGTTAATAATAATAGTAAATTTAAACTTTTAATTTAAATTTTAATGTTTTTTCGCCGATATGGAATTAATTATTTTAAGTCTGACTTACATGTCGATTTTTGTCCTTTGTTCCATATCTTATTTTTTTTGTTTGGAATGTTAATTCCTTGTCACAATTTTTATAAACTACATTACATATATACACATTTAACACAAACATTTTAAAAACTCTTGAAAAAACTTCAAAACATTTTAAAAACTAATTTATTACGATAAAACAAATTGCCATCAACAATGGATATAATATCAAAACTATATACAAATTCAAATTTAACAGAACTAGACATAAAAACATAAACAAAAACTTGGACCAAAATTTACAAAATAACAATAAATATAAAGAAGGAAGTTGGGTGAAATTCAGTTATTACGGACATGAAACAAATAAAATAACAAAAATATTCAACAATCAAAATTTAAAAATAGCACTAAAAACAAGTAATCAATTACAAAAAATTCTAAAAACCACAACTGAAACACAAGACATATACAAAAGTAACGGGATATATTCATTAAAGTGTAATACTTGCGATAAAAAATATATTGGCCAAACAGGCAGAAGTTTCCATACGAGATATAAAGAACATATTAATAAAAACAATACGACGTCTAATTACACGAAACACCTGCAACAAGAAAAGCACCAATATGGGCCTATTACAGACACTTTAAAAGTGGAAAAAATCATAGAAAAAGGAGTAAGAATGAATATCGCAGAAAACTTGTATATTTACAAACATAAGCAGAAACAGCCAATAATAAACGAACAAACAAGTGTTACGAAAGATGTAATGTTTAAATTGTTAAATAAAATAAAATAAATAAAAATAACATAAATAACTAATAAGATAAATAAATTCCAGCATACCTAGATGTAAGCCAAAATTATAGTTAGTTTCCTACTGACGATGAAAAAAAAAAATAGGAAATAAAAGTAAATAACGAAATACACATAATGACAATAAATCAAATTAGTTTTTAAAATGTTTTGAAGTTTTTTCAAGAGTTTTTAAAATGTTTGTGTTAAATGTGTGTATATGTAATGTAGTTTATGAAAATTGTGACGAGGAATTAACATTCCAAACAAAGAAAAAAGAAGATATGGAACAAAGGGCAAAAATCGACATGTAAGTCAGACTAATTTGTGTCTGTTTTTTAGGTCGAAGACCGCGAGGACATAAAAAAGGAGCGCGAGATAATGCAAATGGTGCAGGATCTGGAGCTATCAGGCGACGAGATCGAGCGACAGGAAGTACCTAGAGGAATGTACGAAGGACGAGGAGGCGGTGGCCAAGGCCCTATCGTGGTGGCAGCGCCACAAATGAACGGCAAGGGGCATCGCAGATAGAGGTGAGTCCGCGTCAACGAACCCGTCCACGCACTCTCTCGATGCGAACCTCATTTCAAATGCGAATTTTTTTACTCGAATTCTTGTTGTGCAAGACTTCCGGACGCGCGATTGTGCCAAGACAGTAACTGAAATTCATTTCAGTGGCGAACTTTGTTGTAAGATTGTTAGTGGGAACAAAAGGACGCCAATTAAGCGCGTTGGGATTTTAAATCGGTCATAACAACGAAACTGTGGGAAATACAAAACATTGTTGAAGATAATAATCGTAGTGTATGTCGATATCTACAACTTTTCTTCAATCCCTTTTGTTAAAATTTGAAAATTTATTTTTTTTTAATATACACCCTGTATAACTATCGAATTAAATATCACCGCCTCGAAATTCTTTCAGCAAAAACTTGATGCAAAACCAGGTATATCCATATTGCAATAAGAGCGTTAATCAACGTAGTAAGTTTCGCAATATTGCACCTTAAAGTCGAACACTTTAAGGGGCAATATTGCAGAATTTTCTTGGTTGATTAACGCCCTTATTGCAATATGGATTTAACTGATTTTGTTATACATTTATTTTTAATTTTGAAAAAGAGGTTAATACTTCATCTTACAGAGAATACCAATCTACTTTGAGCTGACCCCAAGCTGTAATTAAATAATCGTAATTAACCAAGTTAATAATTAAAACATCAAATTCCGAAATTCGTTTTTTTGCCTTCAGTTATCAAAATTTTGTATTAAAATTTTTTTGGACTCTTAGATTAGAATTTTTTATTTTGAGCTGACTCCTAGCTGTTGTAAACAACGCAATCGTTTTTGATTTATTCAATGTCCTTTACATCAACAACCGGAATTGAAGTGGCTAATTTTTGATGATTTCCGAGCAACGTCAAAAAGATTTACAACGTCGCAGCAGGTAATTATGGTTTGCCAGCAGGGATACTTTAACAGCAATAATATCCGAAATACTTTTAAAGCCAGATTTCGTTTTCAAACGGTAGATTTGAAATAATTTATAGTAAAGACTTTCTTTAAAAAACAAGAAATTTAAAACTAATTTTGATATTGACCTAAATGATTAAAAATAAGGACACATTTTAATAAAAGGTTGTTTCATTGAAAAAGTTTTTTTACTGTAAATTATTTTTTAGTCTTGGACAATTTTAATCTTTATTATCTACATTAACTTAATAGGATATAAATTCAACTCCAAGGTCATATTAATTTTCAAAATCGCTCGTGAAGACCCCTTTAAATAAATGAATGAGAATAAGTTTTAATTATAATTTCTTTCCAATTTGGACTTTTCCTCCCACATTAATTTAAAAAAACAAGTTGTAATAAGACTTTTTATAATCCAGATGTCACTATAATTACGGTAAAGTGCAGTGCATTAATAGGTCTAAGTGTAACAATGAAAACGGCTTTCGAGGGGTTGCATTCCAATATATCTGTTCAACAGATGCAAAAAAAATTGTACCTTTAATAAATTTAGAACGATTAATTTAAAGTACAATAATAATATGCAAGAAGAATTTGTTAAATTTAACAATTTTATTTACTTATTGTTAGTAAAGAAGTTTTGTTATTACTGCCTGTTACTCTGCAATGTCTTAATTTACACCAAAACGGGTTACTATATTGATTCCGGGTATTTTTTTCAACGTAATTTATATCTATATCGTAAATCGTTTTAAAAATTGATTTTTAGCCATTTCAAATTATATTAATGCCATATCCGGAATATCATCTATCTCCACCATAATCAGAATTTTTATTTTGAAATGTACGCGTTTTTTTAATAATTTTGCGGTTACTGTATTTTTGTCAATTTATTACGATATGCGAAAAAATAGATAATGGAATGCAGCTGACTGTAGTTGAAATTTTAGGCCAAATAACCTGTATGAAGAAAGGTTGTATTGTCGAACGTCATAAAATTTTGTTACTTATTCCAGAAAATTCTGTTCAGAACTCGGAACAGATGTTAAATTTCGTATTCGAAAGGACTAATATTTATTAATAAATTAAAACACAATGAGTAAAAGATTAACTCCTTAAGGCACAGTTTTTGTTTACAGAAAATTGGACCGCGTTATGCACGACTTAACCAAGCGCCAAATTGATATTTTGGAAATTAGTTTTTCATCTAACGTATAATTGTGCTATCTACCTACAAAAAATCAAGTTGGCGTAAAATCTATTTCTTACTAACAAGTCAAAAATTAGATCCCATTAACAATAACTTATTATAAGTCGTTAACCCTACAGCTAAATTAATTAAAAAATTACAATTTAAGCTTAATTCTTAAATTCAATTTCACATTTTTTTGACATAACCTCTTAACGCGCAGTGGTTTTTTATAGAAAATTGCAGTTTTAGCTTATTATAAGTTATTAGCACTACAGCTTATTTTTTTAATTAATGTGGGATAAAAAAACCAAACAATTTTTTTGGAAACAAATTATAATTCAATCTTATTCTCATTCATTTATTTAAAGGGGTCTTCACGAGCGATTTTGAAAATTAATATGACCTTGGAGTTGAATTTATATCCTATTAAGTTAATGTAGATAATGAAGATTAAAATTGTCCAAGACTAAAAAATAATTTACAGTAAAGAAACTTTTTCAATAAAACAACCTTTTATTAAAATGCGTTTTTATTTTTAATCATTTAGGTCAATATCAAAATTAGTTTTAAATTTCGTCTTAATAAAAGCTTGTTTTTTAAAAAAAGTCTTCACTATAAATTATTTCAAATATACTCTTTGAAAACGACACCTGGCTTTAAAAGTTCTGATATTATTGCTGTTAAAGTATCCCTGCTGGGAAACCATAATTACCTGCTGCGACGTTGTAAATCTTTTTGACGTAGCTCGGAAATCGGCGAAAATTAGCCACTTTAATTTCGGTTCTTGATCTAAATAACATCGAATAAATCAAAAACTTGCGTTCTTTAAAGCAGCTAGGCGTCAGCTCAAAATAAAACAATCTAATCTACGAGTCGAAAAAATTCCAATACAAAATTTTGATAACTGAAGGCAAAAAAACGAATTTCGAAATTTGTTTTAATTAATAACTTGGTTAATTATGATTATTTAATTACGACTGGGGTCAGCTCAAAGTAGATTGGTTTGCAAGATGAAGTATCGACCTCCTTTTCAAATTTAAAAATAAAGGTATAACAAAACCAGTCAAATCCTTGCAATAAGGGCGTTAATCAACCAAGAAAATTCTGCAATATTGCACCTTAAACTATTCGACCTTAAGGTCCAATATTGCGGAACTCACTTTGTTCATTAACGCCCTTATTGCAATATGGATTTAACTGGTTTTGCACTACTCATTTATTGAAAATCTTGGGTTAATTTCGACGATTTTCAATCGATCAACGACTGGTTGCGTTCAGTACGCGTCACGTAACAGTAAACGAGAAATTGGCTCGTTTGCGTCGCGCGAAATGCCGCTAGAAAGCGTAGAAAAGCGCGATAATTCACACGTCTTAGGCAAACATTCCGATTTGCATATCATCTCCCAATCCGCACACAGACGATTTTCCACGCAAACTTGACACTGAAACCTAAAATGCGACTCGCCATTGTAACTGTACGTGTTCCGATTGTTTCAGGCGTGAGATTACCAGTTTGGGTAACGGAAATCGAGTCAGTCAAGAAATTAGTATGTAAACGACACGTAACGCAAGAATTTGCTTCACAACGCCTGCAGGCCTGGGACGATCCTTTCAACTGCGAAATTTGGGCTGCGGAATGCAAGGCGTCGCCCCAATTTTGACGACGGTAATCAAAACCCTTTTCTGGCGATGGAATTTCTGTTTTTTTGTGATTTTGAACCCAACTGTCATTTTTTTTTAAATAATTGATTTTTCATAATCAAAAAATTAGCTTCGAACCATTAAGTTGTTAAGTGGACGGAAAAATGTGAGTTGTGTAATGAAACTAGTTTTCCACGTTACTGTAATTACCCTGTGACGTCACGGCAAATCGGTTTTACGGCACACTAATTTCATTCACTGAATTTTTAGCGGTTTACTGACCGGTTCTGGTAATAAAGGAATTTGGAGGCCTGTCTACGATTGTACAGTAAATAAAAACAATTTAATGAGGGTTTTCTAGCGATTTTTCAATATTGTGGCGCAGCTGCTATGTACAAAATGCCCGTGAGAATTTTTAAGGCACTGGTTACTGATTCTCTCGACCAATTTCCTTTTTGGTAATTGATGAAACTTGAAAAATTTGTAAAAAGTTGTTTTTAAATTGATTATTAATAATTGGAGCCCAGCTGCTACTGACACACTATCGAAAACAAATTTAAAACCTACAATTTATAGTTTTTTTCGGCCAATTTTATTTTTATTAATATTTAAAATTAATAAACAACACTTTTCAATTGATTTTGATAATTAGGGCCCAGTTGGTAGTGAAAAACTATCGATTCCAAATTTACAACATACAATTTATAGATTTTTCGGCCAATTTTGTTTTTATTAACATTTAAAATTGACAAAATTCGTAAACAACACTTTTCAATTGATTTTTAGAAGTTGAGCCCAGCTGCTAGTGAAAAACTATCAATGCCAAATTTAAAACCTACAATTTCTAGATATTTTCGGCCAATTTTATTTTTATTATTATTTAAAATTGACAAAATTCATAAACAACAGTTTTCAATTGATTTTTAAAATTTGAGCCCAGCTGCTAGTGAAAACTATCAATACCAAATTTAAAACCTACAATTTATAGATTTTTCGGCCAATTTTATTTTTATTATTATTTAAAATTGACAAAATTCATAAACAACAATTTTCAATTGATTTTTAAAATTTGAGCCCAGCTGCTAGTGACAAACTATCAATACCAAATTTTAAACCTACAATTTCTAGATTTTTTTGGCCAATTTCATTTTTATTACTATTTAAAATTGACAAAATTCATAAACAACAGTTTTCAATTGATTTCTAAAATTTGAGCCCAGCTGCTAGTGAAGAACTATCAATAGCAAATTTAAAACCTGCAATTTATAGATTTTTTCGGCCAATTTTATTTTTATTAATATTTAAAATTGACAAAATTCATAAACAACACTTTTCAATTGATTTTTAAAATTTGAGCCCAGCTGCTAGTGAAAAACTATCAATACCAAATTTAAAACCTACAATTTATAGATTTTTTTGGTCAATTTCATTTTTATTAATATTTAAAATTGACAAAATTCATAAACAATACTTTTCAATTGGTTTTGATAATTAGAGCCCAGTTGGTAGTGAAAAACTATCGATTCCAAATTTACAACATACAATTTATAGATTTTTCGGTAAATTTCATTTTTATTAATATTTAAAATTGACAAAATTCATAAACAACACTTTTCAATTGATTTTTAAAATTTGAGCCCAGCTGCTAGTGAAAAACTATCAAAACCAAATTTGAAACCTACAATTTATAGATTTTTTCGGTAAATTTTATTTTTATTAATATTTAAAATTGACAAAATTCATAAACAACACTTTTCAATTGATTTTTAAAATTTGAGCCCAGCTGCTAGTGAAAAACTATCAATAGCAAATTTAAAACCTACAATTTATAGATTTTTTCGGTCAATTTCATTTTTATTAATATTTAAAATTGACAAAATTCATAAACAACACTTTTGAATTGATTTTTAAAATTTGAGCCCAGCTGCTAGTGACAAACTACCGATTCCAAATTTACAACATACAATTTATAGATTTTCTCAACCAATTTTATCTTTATTACCATAGAAAATTTACAAAATTTATAAATAACAGTTTTTAATTAATTTTTAAGAAATAGAGCCCAGCTGCTACTGAGAAAGTACAAATATCAAATTTAAAACAAAAAATTTCTAGATTTTCCCAATCAATTTTATCTTTATTCACATAAAATTTACAAACTTCATAAACAACAGTTTTTCAGTAGATTTTTAAAAATTATAGCCCAGCTGCTAGGTACAAAATGCCCGTAACAGTTTTTAAAGCACTGGTTGCAGATTCTCCCAATCAATTTCGGCTTTGGAATTGATGAAACTTGCAAAATTTATAAAAAGTAGTTTTTTAATTGATTATTAATAATCAAAGCCCAGCTGCTAATGACAAACTATCAATAGTAAATTTAAAACGTGCGATTTATAAATTTTCTCGACCAATTTCATCTTTGTTAAGATAAAAAATTTACAAAATTTATAAACAACAGTTTTTAATTCATTTTTAAGAATTAGAGCCCAGCTGCTACTGACAAACTACAAATATCACATTTAAAACAAAAAAATTCTAGATTTTCCCAATCAATTTTATCTTTATTGGCATAAAATTTACAAAATTCCTAAACAACAGTTTTTCAGTAAATTTTTAAAAATTATGGCCCAGCTGCTAGTGACAAAATATCAATAACAGTTTTGAAACATGCAATTTATAAATTCTTTCGACCAATTTCAACCTATCATATATGAAACTCACAAAATTCGCAAGCAACAATTTTTCAACTGATTTTTAAAATCATAGCCCAGCTGCTAGTGACAAAATGACAATAGTTGTCCCTTAACAACCAAATTCCTTGATCAAAAGTTTTACTTTTACCGAGAAAACTTCCTCTAGTTGCTGCCTACGCCGCAGGTGGCATGACCTCATTAATGATGTAATGCAATCAATTCGGAATGTTAATAGCTTCACAAAGGTCTCCTCTTCGAACCGTTGGGCTTCCTCTACAAATTCCAAGCGACCTTTCGAACATAAAAATATTTCATATTTTTTAAAAAGCAAATTACCACCGGCAACGTCGGCGCAATACTAATGAGCCCAGTTACGAGACTCAAGTTATTGAACTTAGACTCAAAAAGGCGCGTAGCGTTGCGTCGTCAAAGCGCATAAATATTCATGGCGGCCATTTCACTTGCAAATTTCGCAGCCGACTGAAACGGAAGAACTTCCTTCCTTTCCCAAGCAATTGTTTTATTGTTCTGGTTCGAACCGTTCGACCAGGAAAACTCACTTTAATAAATTGTAACCTGGCGGTGGTCGCGCGCCATCGACCCAAGTCGCCAGAGGAGGGTTAAGTGGCAATAATTTGCGTTTTGCTCAATGGGATGTAAAATATGCGTTAACCTTATCCAATAATTAAAATACTCTTTCATTATTATTTTAAATCGTACCAAATACTTCTTTAGATTATGAAATTGTAAATAATATATAAATATATTTTTGTAAGTAACGAAATGCTATTATTACCTACTTAACAGTTCGATAAGTACTTTTTTGTTGTTTTAATTTTTAAGTAATTAGGTTTTTGTATTGCATACAGGACATTATTACAGTTGTACGTAAATGATATATCTATAATTTAGATTATTATTATTTTTATTTAGTTTATGGTTAATGATACGTAATGATAATTATTATTTTACTTGTAATTGTAGTGCCATTAATCAAATTATGTATATTTTTTATAATTTAATTTAGCCACTAATCTAACATTGCATTTACGTTATTATTATTATTTTTGTAAATAATAAATTTATGAAACAATAAAAATTTATTGTACAATGTTGTGATTTTACTGTGTTGTTTACAGCGCGTTTCGCATTTAATTAGTTGGTCATGTTTTGGTTAATTGGGCGGTTAATTTGTAATCACGGCAACAAGGTTGCGGTAATTTCCCCACCAAGTGTTGGTAAGAGATGGCGCTGTCTTGTCAAGTAAAATTGTTATCCTTCGACTTTCTTGTAGAGGGCGTTTTAAGAAGCATTTTGAGCCGGATGGTTCCTATTTTTCCATTCAAATTGGATAAAATTAAGAAATTCAAAACTTTATTTCACTAGGTAGCTGGGCCCTAATTTTTAAAAATCGATTAAAAACAAGCTTTCTATTAATTCTGTAATAAAGCTGGATTGGCCGAGAAAATCTAGAAATTGTTTATTTTAAATTTGTTATTGATAGTTTGTCACTAGTAACTAGGCCCTAATTTTTAAAAGTTAATTTAAGCTGTTGCTCATTACTTTTGTAAGTTTTATATCTTATTAAAGTGAAATTTGCCGAGAAAACCTGTAAATTGAATATTTTACAATTGTTATTGATAGTTTGTCACTAGCAGCTAGGCTCTAATTTTTAAAGAGCAAAACTGAAAAGGAGTTGTTAATAAATTCTGTAAGTCTTACCTATTAATCTAGATGCAATTGGTCGAGGGAACTTACAAATGGTACCTTCTAAATTTGTTATCAATAGTTTGTCACTAGCAGCTGGTTGTTCTCATTTTTAAAAATCAATTGCATTTTAGGTAGAGTGTTCGAGTATTCGGGTGTTCTTCAGTCTACCAAATGGTAAGTTGATAGATTGGTAGATAATCATAATGATAATCATAATCAAAACCATTTTGAGAGGGGGGAGAGAGAGAAAGGAGAGAGACAGCTATAGATGTAGATGCAGATGTAAATACAGATGTAGGTAGATGTAGATGCAGATGTAGATGTAGATGCAGATGCAAATACAGATGTAGGTGTAGACGTACACGTTGACGTCCTGCGTAAACGTAAACGTAAATGTAAACATAGACGTACATGTAGATGTAGATGTAGATACAGATGCAAATACAGATGTAAGTAGATGTCGATGTAGACGAACACGTGGTCGTAGACGTAGCCATAAACGTAGACGTAGAGGAAGATGTAGATGTAGAAGTAAACGTGCACGTGGACGTAGACATAGACGTAGACGTAGACGTAAACGTAAATGTAAATGTAAACGTAAACGTAAATGTAAACGTAGACGTAGACGTAGACGTAGATGTAGATGTAGATCTGCAATCTCAGAACATCCGAACACCCGAACACCTGAACACTCGAACACCCGAACACCCGAACACCCGAACACCTGAACACTCGAACACCTGAACACCCGAACACCCGAACACCTGAACACTCGAGCACCCGTACACCTTAACACTCGAACACACGAACACTCTCAATATCTTTTGTGTCCCTTTTTTGTATTCGGAAGTATATGCACACTTAATTTCAGAACTGTACACATGTTAGGTAGCTTGGCTAGCAGCCTGATGTCGGTCCGTCCATAAATCTGTCAGTTGTCACTAACGACATTCGATATTTTACGAGATTTGATGCGTATTTTGTAAAATTAATAGCACACATGTTTCACCAGACTGAAGCCACGATGGCAACCGACACATTTTAGATTATTGTTTTTAATTAGTTCAACCAGTTCTTCTGTACCAGTAATCCTGTAAACATTCATTCTGTAACCTTTGCGACAATACTTCACTAAATTGTAAATTGACGAGTAAAATAAACTAGTTCTAGTTAAATTATCATCCGCATTTTTATTTCCATCTAATTGTAAGCAGAATATCAGTCCCTCGCTGTTAAGTAATCTTGGAACATTTCGTGGAACATTTCCGAAAGATTCACTTTCAACGAAACCTAAAATTATTGCGTAAACACTATCTTATTCTCAAGTGAAATTTAAAATTTTCAGCGTTGTTACATTTTTACTTAAACAGGTAGGTGTAAAATAATTAAAAACTCTGTTAATTAAGTATTTCTTTTATTAACACACACACATATGGCATATGACAAAAAGTTGCCAATGATTAGCTACATGTTATAGACGATTTCTAACGAAACACGAGTTTGAAAACCAAAATGGGATTTGATCAGACAATAAAAATCTATACGATTAACAATTTTTTAATAATTTCATTGTTTGATGCAGTTGAAGGTGCGTCTTAAAAAAAAGTGTAAGAATTCTATTAAAACCAACTTTATTACGGTTTCTTGGCTCCAAGAAATATTTATCAGCGTCGCAACGGTGGCACACGAACACTCGAACACTCGCACACTAGCACACTAGCACACTCGCACACTCGCACACCCGAACACTCTCACTATTTTATTCTAAAGTGAAATTTACAACTTTCAGCGCTGTTACATTTTTATTTAAAAAGTTGCCAATGATTAGCTACATGTTATAGACGATTTCTAACGAAACACGAATTTGAAAGCCAAAATAGGTATTGTTGTCTCTTCAGACAATAAAAATCTATACGATTAGCAATTTTGTAATAATTTCATTGTATGATGAAGTTGAAGGTGCGTCTTAAAGAAGTGTAAGAATTCTATTAAAACCAACTTTATTACGGTTTCTTGGCTCCGAGAAAAATTTATCAGTGTCGCAACGGTGGCACACGAACACTCGAACACTCGCACACTAGCACACTAGCACACTAGCACACTAGCACACTAGCACACTAGCACACTAGCACACTCGCACACTAGCACACTCGCACACTCGCACACTCGCACACCCGAACACTCTCACTATTTTATTCTAAAGTGAAATTTACAACTTTCAGCGCTGTTACTTTTTTACTTAAACAGGGAAGTGTAGTGAAATTAAAAACTCTGTTAATTAAGTATTTCTTTTATGAACACACACATACATACATATGACAAAAAGTTGCCAATGATTAGCTACATGTTATAGACGATTTCTAACGAAACACGAATTTGAAAGCCAAAATAGGTATTGTTGTCTCTTCAGACAATAAAAATCTATACGATTAGCAATTTTGTAATAATTTCATTGTATGATGAAGTTGAAGGTGCGTCTTAAAGAAGTGTAAGAATTCTATTAAAACCAACTTTATTACGGTTTCTTGGCTCCGAGAAAAATTTATCAGTGTCGCAACGGTGGCACACGAACACTCGAACACTCGCACACTAGCACACTAGCACACAAGCACACTAGCACACTAGCACACTAGCACACTAGCACACTCGCACACTAGCACACTCGCACACTCGCACACCCGAACACTCTCACTATTTTATTCTAAAGTGAAATTTACAACTTTCAGCGCTGTTACTTTTTTACTTAAACAGGGAAGTGTAGTGAAATTAAAAACTCTGTTAATTAAGTATTTCTTTTATGAACACACACATACATACATATGACAAAAAGTTGCCAATGATTAGCTACATGTTATAGACGATTTCTAACGAAACACGAATTTGAAAGCCAAAATAGGTATTGTTGTCTCTTCAGACAATAAAAATCTATACGATTAGCAATTTTGTAATAATTTCATTGTATGATGAAGTTGAAGGTGCGTCTTAAAGAAGTGTAAGAATTCTATTAAAACCAACTTTATTACGGTTTCTTGGCTCCGAAAAATATTTATCAGTGTCGCAACGGTGGCACTCGAACACTCGTACACTCGAACACCCAAACACTCGAACACTCGAACACTCGAACACCCAAACACTCGAACACTCGAACACTCGAACACCCGAACACTCGAACACTCGAACACTCGAACACCCAAACACTCGAACACTCGAACACTCGAACACCCGAACACTCGAACACCCGAACACTCGAACACTCGAACATTCGAACACTCGAGCACCCGAACACTCGAACACCCGAACACGCGAACACTCGAACACCCGAACACTTGAACACCCGAACACTCGAACACTCGAACACTCGAACACTCGAACACTCGAACACCCGAACACTCGAACACTCGAACACCCGAACACTCGAACACCCGAATACTTACTATTTTATTCTAAAGTGAAATTTACAATTTTCAGCGTTGTTACATTTTTACTTAAACAGGTAGGTGCTAGGTAATTAAAAATTCTGTTAATTAAATATTGCTTTTATTAACACACATATACATACATATGAAAAAAAGTTGCCCAAGATTAGCTACATGTTATAGACGATTTCTAACGAAACACGAGTTTGAAAGCCAAAATGGGATTTGTTCAGACAATAAAAATCTATACGATTAACAATTTTTTAATAATTTCATTATTTGATGCAGTTGAAAGTGCGTCTTAAAAAAAAGTGTAAGAATTCTATTAAAACCAACTTTATTACGTTTCCTTGGCTCCGAGAAATATTTATCAGTGTCGCAACGGTGGCACTCAAACACTCGAACAATAGCATCTACATCTGCATCTGTTTCTACATTTACATCTACATCTATATCTACATTTACCTCTACATCCTACCTCTACATCTTACCTTTAAATCTACGTATACATCTACATCTACATCTACATTTACATCTATTTTTACATCTACAACTAGACGTCAATTTACCGTTTGGTAGATTGCAGAACACCCGAACACAAGAACACTCGCATCTACATGTACATCTGTTTCTACATCTACATCCTACCTCTACATCTTACCTCTACATCTACGTATACATTTATATCTACATCCACATCTACATCTACATCCTAACTCTACATCCACATCTACATCAACATCAACATCTACGTTTACGTCTACATCTACATCCACATCTTCATCAACATCAACATCAACATCTACGTTTACGTCTACGTCCGCGTCCACGTTCACTTCCACGTCCACATCTACACCTACATTTGCATCTGCCTCTGAATTCCGCATCTGCATCTACATCTACAGCTCTCACTCCCCTTTCTCTCTCTCTCTCACTATGGTTATGATTATAATTATCATTATGATTATCTACCAATCTACAAATCTATCAAATTACAGTTTGGTAGACTGAAGAACACCCGAACACTCGAACACACGCTGTCTCTCTCTCTTTCTCTATCTATCTATCCATCTGTGCGCGAAACTACCTCATTTTCGTCTACCGAATGATGATACCTTTTTAAAGTTCCAGTATCATGATTTTCTCCAAACTCGCTTTTGAAAAATAGAATTCATTTCAACTAATATATATTTATAAAAAGAAAAACTTTATTTTATTGGTACAAACCACAAAAATTTATTTAAAAAGATAATTTCTTCTTGTAAGATAAATAACGTGGAAACTGCATTCAGTAAAATGCAAAAAACTGATTTATATACACAAATTTAAATGCACTTACATTCACCTTCAATATAAAAAATTCTTTTGCATACATTTAAGAATGTTCGTAATAACATACAATACATAAACAAAACAAATATAAATTATTTGGAAAATGATATCATATAAATAAAAAGAACCCTCACTCCAACAGATTTGTTTAATTTTGTAAACTTAACACGCAGAAGTTTTAGGAAAATTTCATTTGTTATAATTTCAAATCAACTATTTTTCTATCACAAAAACGTTTTATTCAATATACACTAAAGTATGTATGTAAAAAATTAAACATTCCTTCGAAATAGGTCAAAAAGTATGGGGCATTCCATTTAAAAAAAATGTTATTTTCGTTAATATCTCGAGCCGTTGACGTTTGATTGTTTTTTTTGCTTTCATTATAATAATCAGTGAAAAAAATACCAATTCTTTGCTAATTTAACAGACTTTGTAGTTTCAAATAATAACATAATAATAATAATAATGTTGGACATTCTTAATATAATACAACCCTGTATAGTGGGGGCAAAAGTAACGTAACAATTCGATATATCTGAAACTGTCGACTTTTGATCAAAATCCAAAAACAAGTTCATTTTTAAATTTAATTTCGCATCTTTCGAAATAATTTCTAAATAAATAAATTAATTTAGAAATAATATTTAGAAATAGCAACTTATATTTATTTGTCATGACAGACTTTATGTTGCATAAAAATTACCACACGCTGAATAAAATATAGACAAATTATAATTACATGTTAAAATTGTAGTAACTCAAAAATGTATGAATCGCTTTATTTGCATTACAAATATAATAATTACTATAATAAATGACTTTTTGATATCATTTTCTTTCTAATTTCGCAAACATCCCAGATCTTTTTTTATGCGGTGTCTTCTTACGTGATTTTCATTTATATTTTAATTCGTTGCTTTGGTTTCATACGGTTTTAGGAAAGTATCCCTATTTTTACCAACGTCTTTTTTTTATGCAGTTTTCTGTGGAACTTATCTAACGCATAAAAAAAAACCTGGGTGTAATCGAATATAAACATAAATAAGTTGTGATCAATCCTCTTCCTTTAGGGAGGACTGTCCTTCTTTTGCAAGTCCTTCCTCAAAAAGTGTCCTCCTTTTCAATATTTGAAGACTAATCTGTAAATCTCAGTACTGGAACGATGCCAGGCCGATCCATTGCGTGTGATGTAACAAATTCTTGCATTCTTTATTCTCGTTCAATTTACTGCCGTCCTGGAACTAATGCAACAGTTTAGAGAGTTTTGGACAGGTGAGAAATCGAGATTGAATGTTAATACTTTACCTGCAGCACTTGAAATTTCTTTTATTTAAGGTTTTGCTTCTCCTCGATTTATTTCTTCTTCTTTTTCCGTATCCGTTAAGGGACGTTGGCGATCATATTGGCAACTATGACCTTATTGGTAGCAGCGCGAAATAGAAAAGTTGTGATTGCCCAAACCATTGCCTTAGATTCTTGACCTCTTTTCCTCTCAATCTTTTACAGCTTTACAGAGCTCCTTCTCCTTATTCATCCTGGCCATAACATCTTCGTTCCGTACTCTGTCCTTCCAGCTAATGCAAAGCATGCGTCAATACGTCCACTTTTTGAAGGCTTCGACAAAGCATCCTGCAGGTTCTCCTCATTGTCTGCTATGAGAACGGTTCTCATTCACATACCGCAGGTTGTTAACTGGTATGCCGTTCACTTTGATGCCATCATTCGCATCCTCTAAGGCTTCTCTGAAAAAAGTTCGTCACAACTCAGACAATTACCAGAGCCTCCGACGTTTAAAAAACACCACATTCGGTGTCTCTAGATTTAAATAGGTGAAATCGCCTTCAAAATATTTGTGCAATAGTTTTCGAGGTTATGAAAACATACTGCAGGGACCTAACTAAACATACCCACGCACGATGGCGCTGTCTAACAATAAATAGATCTCCAAGCTACGCTAAATTGAAAAATTGATTTTATAGCGACATCTTCCCGGACTCTTTGGAACTATTCAGTACCCACATTATTTTTAATGGCACGAATTTCAAAAGTGTTGCTTTTTCAGGTGAGAAATAAAATTAGTTCAAATTTAAGCCTATTTGTAATAAGTTCATTTTAAATTTGTTACATAATTAACATTATGTCAAAAAAACAGCTAAAAATATTAACTGAAAATAAAATTATTCTTTTATTTACAGATATTTATTAAATGTCATCATTAAATATTTATGTAGTATCTATTAAGACGTTGTACAACTTGCAGTCTGTTTAAAAATTTCTTGAGCTCAAATTAATTGTATTTTGACTTCCAACGTTGCATAATCTCATTGATGGTTGATTTCTTGAACTTGGACCCAAAGTTCAATCTTTTGCTGCTGTTTCATGACTTCCTATCCGGGCTTGGTTTGCTAAAAACCGTCGCTTCCCCAGACTTGTCAATTGACAAAACTCACTCTAAAAACATTTAAATGCAGCGCATTACTAATGCAAATTTGTAAATACTTACCGTTGGTACAATGCTCGATGAATTCTTCAGTTACAGAAACCACAAAGTCTTTCACATTATCAAATATGAACGGGACAGGTCGATGAACTGTGAACTTTCGGTGTCTTCATCGTCTTCACTAGAACCATCCGATGCCGCTTCACATATTCTATGTTTAAGAATACCTGTGCAACAGTTGAAATTTCAAAATTAATTTAAAACTTGAATTGAAATTGAATTAAGCCGCAAAAAAATACACAAGTTCTCATCTACATCCCAAATGGTTTTTCGCGTCAATGCGTTACTGAAACACATTCCCAGGGAATGTCTTCCGAGGGACTACGAAGAAGACGACGCAACAGAAAATTTATTTGCAGAAAAATTGAGAATAAAATATTATATTTATTAACTTGCTATTGTACATACTGCGTCACTTATTGAATTGCTTTTTAACTCAACAACTTTACAGATATCTACTTTAACACTTTCCCTTATTAATTAATTTAGTCATTAAAAACTAAAAGAAAACGTCAAACTACTCTAGAAGACCCACTTTATCACACAAAATCTTGAGTCGAGTTCTGGCCGGAGGTTTTGTCATCATATCTGCAACCTGTTCTTCAGTTGAGACCTGTTTGATTTCAAGGTTTCCTTCCGTTACCTTTTCTCGAATAAAGAAATGCTTGACTTCAATATGTTTCGTCCTTCGATGAAATTCAGGGTTTTGAGTAAGTCTCACTGAATTATCCACTGCTAGAATCGGAACGGGTAATATCTTAACAATTTCTTTGAACAATCTGGTCAGCCAAATTATTTCTTTGCTTGCCTCATTTGCTGGTACAATTTCTGCCTCTGTCACAGATGTAGCGATCAATGCTTGTCTCTGATTCAACCATGATTTAGTCCCACCTGCATATGCTATAATGACTCCAGAAGTAGATCGACCAGTCTTCCAAAGTCTGCATCGCTATAACACTCTAGGATTCTCTTTTCTTCATCACATTGAGAGACAATTCCCAGATCAGTAGTGCCAGCAATGTACCGGAAAACTCTTTTGACTCTGGCAACGTCTTCTGTAGACGGATTGTCAAGTGGCTTTGACAGAAACCCCACGCTGTAGGCCAAATCTGGTCTTTTGTACCAAGCATCCAACTGCCTGCCTGTATGGAAAGTTGTGTTCTTTCTTATCTTCCTTCCCTGGTTGCGAAGTTTCAGCATTTCTCAGCATCGGACTCGAAACTGGCTTGCATTTTGAGAAATTGAAGCGCTCCAAAATTATCTTTGCATTTGCTTCTTGATTTACTTTTATGCATGTTTCTGTTATTTTGATTGTGTATTTGAAAGTTCTTGCCATTTCAACTGTGGTCCGATTTTCTCTTTCAGAACTACCATTTTGTTCAGGCATGTATGGAACTGTTAGTTTCTGTGTGACTCCATAATCTCTTAGAATTTTCCTTACTTCTTCATTGTCAAATTCTCCTCCATTATCGCTAAGCAGCTCTTTGTTTTGATGCTCTTTGCATGTTCTAGTACCTGGTTTTTAACTTCTGATTTTACTTTTACCGTAAAACCATAGCGAAATTTAGTGTGGCTGTCTTTAAACACAACTAAATATTGCCTCTCCATAAATGCTCTCCAGGTTTAGTTGCTTTAATTCTGGTGCCAAATGGTAGACAATGTATTTTTCCATAGATACGGGGCTCGCAAATTTCTTTATTCATTTTGACTTTAATCCCTAACTCCCTTTCAAGCTTCTCTTTGCCGTGTCGTTTATCTTGATGCCCCCATTTCTTTCTTAGGAAAAATTGATTCGATTGATATAGCGTTCCATCTATTTTGCAAACTCCGCACAATATTACTTTTCCATCGACCTCGCGCCACCATCTGGTTGCAGTCGACTTGAATTCGCTCGTTTTATTTCTGTCTTGAGCTGCTAAAACAGAGAATAAATTTCTTGAAATTTTTGAAACGTACCACACATTTTTTAATTACATTTTTTGACTTACTCGGTTGACTGTCGATACAATCTGAATGGTTCCTTTCCCAATTGCCCGAAGAGTCTCTTCTCCAGCACTTCTTATGACACACGGGTTGTCAAACCTTATGAACTCAACAAACTGATTGGGGAGATTTGTCACATGTCTTGTCGCTCCATTGTCAATCCACCAGTCAGCTGCATTTACCTCTGTTGTGTAAACTTCGTTGCACAAAGTAACTACAGCTAAATTGGTATCGAGTGCGTTGCTACGAGCATCGCTTACAGTTTTAGCTCTTGGTGGTCGTCCGTCAGATATCCACTTTCTGCAGTCCCGAACCCAATGGCCCTTCTTTTTACAGTAATTACAACTGTCTTCCTTTTTCGACCTCGTGTAATTTGATTTTGCTTTATTTTGGTTTCCTGATTTTGCCTCTTGTTCAAATTTGTTGCTGTCTGCAGTTTTTCTGAAATTTCTCTGAAACATTGTTAACTCGTCAAATGTTTTTGCATCATTCTTCGTCAGTAGCTTCCAAGTAGACCGAAAAGTCTCAAATTTGCTTGACACATCAACATTACATCTGATAGCGCGCGTTCTCACCCTTTGTTTTGAGTCCATTGTTTAACTCATTCCACAAACTTCTTAACTGTGCAATGTGCGTTGAAACATCTTCTCCCGACGTCCAACTGAATGCAAAGAAATCTGTACATATTTTGAACAGCTGATCCTTAGACGTTGCCTCAAATTGTTGCTTTAATGCCTTCCACGTTTCTTTGTCCATGATTTTCTGATACGACTGCATCTGTTACTGAACTTGTTATCATTGACTTATCATTAATTATTTGCCTTACGATACAAGTGACTTTCTTCTTTGTGTTTCTTTTCCTTTTCCATATGGGCCAAGTTTGATTCGACCGTCAACGGTTTAATGTGCTTCGCTAAATCCATCTTAATTTGAACGAAACTTCACAAGAAACTTTTTTAAATAGGTAAAATCGCCTTGAAAGTGTTTGTTTACGATATTTAACCTTCAAATCTGTTAAAATTATTAATTAAAGCCACTAACACTAACTTGCGTGGTTATAAAACATATTGCAGGGACCTAACTAACGTTCGTATAGTACCGACTATCCACGCACGATGGCGTCGACCAACAATAAATAGATCTCCAAGCTACGCTAAATTGAAAAATTGGTTTTATTGCGACATCTTCCCGGATTCCTTGGAACTATTCAGATATAGGTAGGGATCTGCATTTCAGTCCCTAGTGGTACCGTCAGTCGATAGGTGACAGCACCGACGCGGTGCCGTTTTGAAGCGCGCCTTTCAATAACAGCGACACTCATTGTATTTATATTTATGTTATATTATCTGTGTTATTGTATGGTGTTGGAGTAAGTCGCATCGAGTGAAAAAGCGTTTTAGCTATTCAAGACGTGTTTAGTAATAAAACTAATAAACACGCAAACAGTGGTTTAGTGATTCTTGATTCCTATCCATAATTACAACGTAAACGTAACATAGGAAAGACAATAGGGAGTTATCGCAGAGACCCCGGTACGTGAAACGCAGCGGTTATTCTCAATTTGTGGTTAAAGCGCATGCTCAGAAAGTAACGAAACGTGAAGTATTTAACCGACCGCCTTACGTTTGCTGAAATATAATGGGCAAGATCGGATCGTTTTTGGAAAGTTCTCGAAGGGATCACGTGACGCGGACACAGCCCGGCTGTTCTCAATTTTTTTTGTTAACGCGCTTGCTCAGAACGTGAAACATTTACACGGACCCGATATATTTGCTAAAATAACCGGGAAGAAATCCATAACATAACGTTAAGTAGTTTGAATTTAAAAATGTGTATGAACTAATTAAGTCGGTTGGCTGCGTCGTAGCCATCGTTAAATACTAGCCATGGCGAGAAAAAGGCAACGTCGCATGACTCACTGCTAGCGGACCCATGTGAACATAGCGGCGGGTAAAAACGAGGACCTGTAAAAACGTATTAAGTTAGGCACAAACCAATTTCGGCGAAGCGTTCAAAAGCCGCATATTGTTTATAATAAACAAAAAAGGACAAGACAACAAAAATAATAAATGTTACAAGTAAACCCTACTTAGTAAATAAAATTAATTTTTCGTCTTAAAGCAATATGAAATACGGTATTTGCGAGGACATCTTTTATGAAGTGCGTGCCAACGAAAGATTGTCATTATGAATTAATTTTATACACACTTCGGAAAATTTGCAATAAAATATCTAATTGTGGGAAAGAAAAATTAATTTTATTCTTCAGCAAGAACCACGTGAAGGTGTAGGGCTGTCTCTTGCCACAGAGGAAAGGAAAATTGAAAAGGGGGCATTTAAGAGAAAAAGGTGAAAAGTTTTAAGAAAAGTGTTTTTAAGAAAGAAAAAAGAACGCTGAAAAAAAAATTAAAAACAAAATGAACAAATAAAATTAAATTAAATTAAAATCAAATTAAACTAAAACGCAAAATTCTGGTGGTGGCGTGGTTATTGTTAATTACGAAGGTTTTTCTACACCCATACTTTAATCGATTTATTAGACATTTACTACTTGTATTTTAATGATATTCATTAGGATACAAAATTTTCATTATGATACAAATTTAAAACCAATGGAATGCAACATCACTGCAATATCATAAACATGACGGATCTAAAATTTATCAATTTTGACAGTTCGTAATTACTGTTAATCTAGTAAATTCCTGGGTAATAATAATAATTAATGAAATGTGTTCAATTTTCGTGTTTTGTTACTTTTACTTGACTCACTATTATCGTTATTCTTCTTTTTGGATACCGATTGATTATTTTTGTTTTTTACATAATTATTTAGACATACGTTAGCAAAAATGGAACAAATGGAATTTAGAAGATTTTTATAATTGTTTCCGCAATGACAAATTTCCATAAAATTTTGGTAATAGTAATCTAATTCAATACTAAGCATTGTTAACTTACATAAAAGCGTTTTTTGTTCAGTACAATTTAAAAATTTTGCTATACACGTTTCATTATTTATTATATAATATTACCCACTCGATCACGACAGACGACTATCGCCGCACGACGGTTGTTTAAGGAGTCAAGGCGATGGAAAACATTTTAATTTATTATTAATCCGTCACCTTTAAACGAAAAAGGCGGACGAATAAACATCGTTCCACATAAACTGTGTTTTATTCGTATAATAGTGTGTTCGTTTGTAACAATATTCCAAAATTGAACACATATGTACAAAAATAAACATTACAGACTCAGTTGCAACAGATAGCCCGTTTCTCTGCAAATTATCAAAATAAATATCATCCACGTATTTTCCCTTTTCTACTCTAATTACAGCAATACACTCTGGACATTTTAATTTTTTTGAAATAGAATGAGCGGCATAGCCAGCGACATATATTTTTGCAGAATGATCTACATCAGAGATCTGCAGATAATCTGTCTCTAATATAAAAATAAAATCGTTAAAATTTGGAAAAGTACTGTCCATGTAATTATTGTTTAAATCTTCGTTGTCTTTACCAATATCCAAATTTTGTTTCATTTCAGTTATCGAGAAATTATTTGGATCCATTTTTTTAAATAATTTTTTAAGTCCAATTTTTTTTTCAGCCCCCAAAACATCGTCATAAGAAACATTATAATTACATCCAGAAAGTGACCGATAAAGCCCAAAATGTTTTTCTAAATTGTCTGTACTAAATTTTCCCGCTAATATATATTTTAAATCACTGTAGGTTTTGAAGCTATAGTCAATTAAAGAAATTAAAACCACAGTACTCTGGTGTAAAGCTTGAAAAGTTTCATTTGTTAATTTCCCGTTAAAATCTTTCAAACCATTATGCCACTTATCAATCCAAATAATAAATTTTCTCAAAAACTGCAATTTTTCATCTAAGTTGGGGTCAAGTTCTTTTTCAAATGGGGTACAAAATTTATTACTTTTTATTATTCCTTTATAGGTGGAAGTATTATTAACAATATCCCACCAATGTCTGAAAATTTCAGCGAATTGTGCAGTATCGTGCATTCCTTTGGATTTCAGACAAGCAATTGTTGAATTATGAAAAATATTATCAGCTAGTATAACCTTTTGACGTTCCAAAATTGATGGATACAGTGACTTATAACACAATTTGAAGGCCTGCTTAACTAAACAATTTTCTTCTTCCTGATAAATATCCCTAATATTTTGAAATTTTGCGTAACGCACTGTCTCTAGATCATTCCAATCGCAAAAAACAAAAGTCTGATGGACATTTTTTAGGTTAAGCCAGTTTTTCCAGATATTTTTAAAAATGTGAACAAAATCAAATGTTAAAAAGATTGTCTTATTGGTATCTTTGGGGTTATTAATTTCAAAAGACTTAGCACTAAAAGTTTTAAACATAGATCTATTGATGGAATGATTATCTGTTATAATGGCTAAAATTTCAAACCCACAATTTTGAATAAATTCGATTATTTTTGTTGTTATCTTAGCTGTCTCTGCTCCCTTGATATTATGTACAGGTAGTAATTTAACAACGTCTTTAAAGTTTCCAAAAGCAGAACTGATCATATATGTCAAAATAGTTTTGGCTGCTGTATCAGAAGCTACATTGGCAGCAGAACCTATTATACTTTTTGATCTATAATCTAAACGAGGGGTAATGTAAATTTCATCAATTAAGAGGACAACTACACGTTCCAATGAAGACAGAGGTCGGGCTATATTTATAAGATAATTTCTATTATTTAGATCAGAATTTGGCGATAATTCTAGTGAAGATGATATTAGTTGTAAATACCTTTTATGCGGTAATATAAAAAAATTTCGAATTAATTCGTAACATGAAGGTGATTGAGAATACAAAATAAACGCCATGAGAATGGTAGAAGAAGAATATTTTGGTTTTTGGTTTATAATTTGCCGTAATTGATCAATAATTATTTCTAATTGTTTACTTTTATCAAAGTTTTGTTCTGCCGCCAATTCTGCCGCTTTTATTAATAAATTCAGTCCCCTTTCCAAAAGATTTGAAGTGGGTTCCGAATAAATTTCACTCGGATCCTGATACCGGGACAATAAATTTGTTAATTGTGACCATCTTGAAAGTTTAAGATCAAAAGGCAGAACCCACTGTAAGTCACTGGAAGTGAGCTTTTGATTTTTTATGAAAACATTTGCCTTAAGATTTTGACTGATATGAACAGACGTGTCAATTTGCAAACCTTCCTGAAGATTCAAATTATAGAAGTAAATCTCACTTTGAAAAACCTTAAATTCCCACCCTGATAACTCTATTTCATTGGAAAAATTTTGTTTTAAATCGTCAAAGTCAACTATAAGATCAGATTTTAAAAAATTCTCAATTTCGTCATTTTGTCTTTCAAGAATTGCTTGTCGTCTAGCCTGTGGGTCAGTTCTCTCTTTAATGATTGTTTTGGATAAATATACCGGTAAATTTGGAAAAATGCTAGGGACTGCACCATCTTTCAAGCGAGGTCTCCTTAAAAGAATTTCGGTACAGGTTCCATCTGCCTGTTTGTATTTATCATGTGTAATCACATCAGCGCCGTTAAAATGTAATTGACAAACCACACTTGAAGATGATGGAATAAAGTCTTTCCTAGGGATTGCTTTGAGCCACGCTTTCTTATGTTCTTCGATTTTTGGAAACTTAAAGACACTGACACCACGGTTGTTTTGGCTAGATTTTAAAGAAGTATTATAATTGCTTTTGCATCCTGTCACACAACACCGACTGGGCATTTTGCAACCTCAAATTGTTGTTCACCGTTCAAACCACCAAACAAACACCAAAATTACGCACTTCACATACGTCGCAAACGTCTCTGCACTGCACCAACTTAGTATCACTCGAAAAACGGAACAAATTTGCCAAAAAAACAGTAAACAAATGATAAATACTGTATACGCACGCAAGCTGCCCGTTAAGCGACCATACTGAATCTTAGGAAGGTTGCGCGCACATGGGTCCGCAAGCGGTGTTGCCACGTTTCTTTGTACACGGCTAGTATTTAACGATGGCTACGGCTGCGTTTAGGATTTTGTTACTATTTTGGAGAGTTCGCAATTTTATTTATGTTAAACGGTTATAAATTTACTTCAAGACAAAATTTTTTTACATGTTATAAAATGTATTAAAGTATCATTATCTTAAAAAAAAATAATAAAAAAATATTTTGTTAACACAATCATAAATAATCAATATGGATTACATATGTAATTCATGCGCCTACTGAAGGGTTAATCACTCCAATTGATTAACGTTCTTGCATCTGCCGTTTGTTCTTTTAATTTTAATTGAAGGTTGTAAAATACTTAAATCATAAACGCATTAAGTACATTAATAAAATCTTCATTAGGCATGACTAAATTTCAAAAAGTTCTGTTATCTTTGGTTTGGTATGCTTTCAGATGACAAAATAAATTAGAAGAAGTGAAATTTTTGATTTCTAATTCCTTGCATACGGTACAATTGTGAAATGACAACATTTTTTTGTACAAATAACCACAAACGTAAAAGAAAGCATTTTCGGCGAGGAAGTAAATTTCTCTGTAATCAGTGAAATTGAAACTGAGTTAATTATTTGAAATTGACACCGGCTGCTGTTCATTAACAAATTTTTCTAAAATATTTTCATTTATAACAGTTAACAATTGATCAAAATCATTGGCACAGTTTTCACTTTCATTATTATCTAAGTAATTTAATGAAAATAATTTTTTAAAAGTGTTCTGAAATATTTGTGGGGTAGGATTTGGACTGTTGCCCCCTGAACCCCTAACAGTTCCAAACCAATTTGCAAGAGCATCTTGATTTAGCCTTCTGGTACACAGGAACGAACGGCCTTCATTTTTTAATTCGACCCACAGAAATTTTAAAGCCTTAATCGTTATAAGCCAGCCCTCAAAACATTTAATTTTGTTTGTAATTAATTTACCAGCACTATCAAAAAATTTTAATAGATTTTATCAAATCTACCAATTTTGTTTCGTGGGAACGTCAATTTGCAAAATTACCAATTACTAATTAATAATTAAATTTAAGGCACCACGTAGATCGGGAAATATATTAACACTGTTACAAAAAAAAATATTAATCACATCTTTGTAATGCATACATAAATTTGTTTCCTAATTTGTTTATTCTTTGGTATAATGCTTAATGTAAATGGTTTTGTGAAAAGTGTACTTATCTGTTATTTACGTAATTAACCACCTACACAGGACGAGTAATAATTTATAAACACTCCCAACAAACTTATAACAGCCATTTAAAAACAATACAAAACGAACTGTAAAATCCAAAATTCCATAATTTTCAATAAATTTCTTTGACATTTTTCAAATTTTAAAGTCTCCCTGACAAGTTCGGTTTTTTACATTCGCGCCTAATATTTAAACTTCCATGTGCTTTTGAAAGTTTCGCCAGACATGCGCATTCAAATAATATCACCGTTAAATCGTCCCGTTTCGCTTCTTTTTAAAAGCGTTAGCGTTCACGGAGAGACTGCGATAACTCTGGTTAGGGCTCTCTCCGTAACTTGAATTTCGGACTGGGTCACGTGGTATTTCACGGAGCGGAGACTTTAACGGGGTCTTTGCGATAACTCCCTAATGACTACGGTGCAAATCGTGCAAAACTAAAATTCTTAACTTATTTGTAGAAAAATTTAAAAAAAAACATTGGGACTAACCTGTTTTTGAGAAAACATTTCAAAATTTATTATCTGCCTCAAATATCACATAAAAAGCTATCTTATTAGCTGGATCTGAACTTGAAGTTGAATCTGGAGCTTGGCTTGAAGCTCTTCCATCTTGTAAATTAGGTACTCTTTTAGAAAAAAACTTTTTACAAATTGCAATTTCACTTAGATTGGGCAATTTCTGTCATCCTCATATCTGCTCTTGCGGTTCTTCTTCAGACTCATTGGGTCATCGTTTATCGTGCATTAAAAGTGCTGGTAGACTCTCTCGTCACAGCTGTATTATTAAACATTATTAAACATGCTTTCTCTTCTGCCAACATCCCTTGTATCCTTGAACCTAATAGTATTCTGAAGGATGATGGCAAATGTCCAAATGGTATTACAGTTATTCCATGGAAAGTAGATAAATCTTTAGTTTGAGATTTTACTTGTACGGATACACTTACCTCTTCTCGTTTGACTGATTCTTCATTTTCTGCAAGATCTGCCGCACACTTGGCAGAAAATGTTAAGAAACAAAAATATAAGGCAATTTCTGATGATTATTTTTTCGCCGCCTTTGCTGTGGAAACTTTGTGTCCTTGGAGTGCTGCCTTTTCTCTCCTTGAAGATTTGGAGAGGCGTATTGTTCAAACAGCGGGAATTCCTCAAGCCAAAACATATTTGAAGCAACGAATAAGTTTGGCTATACAGAGAGGCAACGTTGCTAGTGTTCTTGGTAAAACCCCGCTTTCTTCTTCTCTTAATGAGCTATTTTATTTATTCTAGTTATTATGTTATGTTATTTTATGTTATTGTTAAGCAAATGTACCTGAAACGAACAATACTTTATTATGAAATCCAACATTGACAGTGACGGTAACAGTAACGAATATTTCTGTGTTATTATCCTCCTACTTCAACATTAACATTGGACTGGCAGATGAAGATGATGACGGAAACATTGTAGAATTATTACTTGTAACTTCTACTGATGCATAATCTCCTTGATGGTTGATTCCTTGAAATTGGACCCAAAGTTCAATTTTTTGCTGCTGTTTGACAACTTCCCATCCGGGCGTGGTTTGTTAAAAACCGTCGCTTCCATGTCCGCAGACTTCTCAATTGACAAAATTACCTCTAAAGAAATTTAAATGCAGCACATGACTAATGGAATTATGTAAATACTTACCGCTGGTACAATGCTCGATGAATTCTTCAGTTACAGAAACAACGCAGTCTTTCACATTATCAAATTTTGTTTATTATGGTAAACGCTCCGGTTTAATTTTGATCAAGTCGTAAGGGGCATCGCAATAGGTTCTGGATGATCCCAAAAAGTATACTGATTGAATACAAAATTTTACAATGAAAGTAGCAGTCTGGAAACTTGCTTAATATGAACACCTGTGACCTGCGACTTGCTCTAGATTTAAATAGGTGAAATCACCTTGAAAGTGTTTAAATGAAAGATTTGTTTACGATTTTTAACCTTCAAATCTGTTAACATTATTAACTAAAGCAACGATCTAATAAATACCTAGATGCGCTGTAGAGAGAGAGCGACGGTCCACAACATTAGAGTCAGACAGCAAACGCTGATCAGCTGATGTTTGGCAAAACATTGAAGCCGGTGCGTTTATTATACGAAGTTTTTGCACTTTGTAATCTTATTTTACAATTATTTCATAACTGTTTACTAGTGAATATTGTGATATATGATTTGTATTTTTAGTGTAGTAGTTTAGTGCAGTGTAGTTTTTGTGTTCAAATACAATATTAATCAAGGTATTTTTAGTACTACAGCTTACAATATATATTAACCATCCTTGCAGCTTACATATTTAATCTTTGTTTATAGTAGACATATAGGTAGGTATTAATTTCTTAAGATGGTTATTTCTTGTTCTGCGTATGGTTGTACAAACAGGCATAAAAAAGGTGGAAATATATCTTTTCATGGGTACCTACCTAGCAAATAATTGCAATATTAGTAAAGAAAAAATTATCAGTACCTTTAATGGATTTTAGTTTTCCATCAGATCAATCATTGTGCCAGAGATGGATAACTGCTATGAAGAGAGATAAGTTCAAACCTTCTAAATGTTCAAAATTGTGTTCAGAACATTTTGAAGACGGTGATTTTGTATACAACTTTGGTCGGAAAACTTTAAAATCTGGTGCAATTCCTTCTGTATTTAAGTTTCCCATACATTTATTAAAAAAGCAACCAAAAAAAAGATCTGCTAGACTACGGAAAGAGTCAAAACCAGAAATAGCGGCTGACAGGTTTGTATACTGTATCATAAGTCCTTATTTGAGAAGTAATTAATTAATACAGCTTGGTAGCTTGATCATCAACTGATCTATCAAAACAATTTGCTGAAACATCTCAAGAACCACTGTCATGTGAAGAAACTGCTTTGGTGTCTGAACCATCGACATCCCTAATCTCGGTAACGGAAAGTAGAAAAAGGTAAAGCACTGTTTAAATGTTTACACAAAACTGAAAGTTGGTTTTTGTTTAGAAAAAGAAGTCAACCAGTTTATATGGGCGACTTCAGAGAGGAGCATTTGGATAACCCAAAAAAAGCAAAGTTGATGTGGAGTATTGCAAAGAATACAATAAATAGACAAAAGAAAACAATAGCACATTTATACAAAAAAGTATACCGGCTGCAGAAGAAAATCAAATCATTGAATGATTTAGTAGATCATTTAAAGAATAGTAACAAAATTTCTTTAGACTGCCATTCAATCCTTCAGGTTTGAAAATTTGTAACAACAAGGGTTATACATATTGTATATAAATCATTGCAGCATGAATGTAGGTAGGTTATTAATTGCAAAACTACTAATTATGCATATTTTTGTATAGACCATTTAAGTTTGAAATTGCTTCGCTTTGCATGATTGTAGAAATAAGATCAACAGAAAGAAATTTGATTTTTCAGTGTTTGGGAAAATTTGGAAGTTTTTATTATGATTTTATGTTAGTTTTTTTTTTAGGAATGTATTCCAGATTCTCAGAAACAGCTGCTGCTACGTCAGATGAAATTAACAACTGAACGGAAATTTCCTCCAGAATTGAGGGCATTTGCTCTTACTTTACATTTTTATTCAAGCTCTGCTTATGAGTATGTAAGAAATACTTTTGGTAAATGTTTACCTCACCCCAACACCATCAGAAAATGGTACTCTTCAGTTGATGGCTCGCCTGGATACACTTCAGAATCTTTGAATGCCATAAAAGTTAAATCTGATGAACTTAAAAAAGAAGGGAAACAATTAATTTGTTCACTTATTATGGACGAGATGTCTATAAGGCAACATGTAGACTGGAATGGTTCAAGAAGTCTGGGTTATGTCAACTTTGGAGTTGACATTCAAAGTGATTCTCTGCCTTTAGCAAAGGAAGCATTGGTATTTTTGATTGTAGGGGTCAATTGCAGATGGAAAATACCAGTAGCTTACTTTTTAATAAATTCCATAACAGCTGAGGAGAAAGCTAATTTAGTAAAGGGTTGCTTACTCATGCTGCACAAGGCTGGAGTAAAAATTATTTCTTTAACATTTGATGGTGCAGCTACTAATTGGTCAATGGCATCTTGTTTAGGTGCAGATTTAAATCTTCAAACAATAAAAACATTTTTTTTGCACCCTCAAACACAAGAGGAAATTTTCATTATTCTCGATCCATGCCATGTAATAAAATTGTTACGAAATGCTTTAGGAGACTGGGGTGCATTTTTGGATAATAACAATCAAAAAATTTTATGGCAGCATTTCAAAGATTTAGTGCAACTTCAAGAAAGTGAAGGACTACATTTAGCAACTAAAATTAGAAGAAGGCACATTCAATATCAAAATGAAAAAATGAAAGTGAAATTAGCAGTACAGGTGTTTAGTTCGAGTGTTGCTGATGCCTTGGAATACTGCAATAAAGATTTAAAACTTCCTCAGTTTGTCAAATCAGATGCAACTGTAACTTTTTGTCGCACTGTAGATAAACTTTTTGATACTTTTAATACCCGTAATTCATTAAGTAAACATATATTTCGGAAACCACTCTCAGAAAAAAATCTGCCCTTTATAAAATCATTTTTTGAAGAAACAAAAAGTTATATATCTGAGTTGAAAACTTTGGAGGGTGAGAAGTTGGTATCTAGCAGACGCAAAAGAGGTTTTGTTGGACTATTGATTAATATGTTATCAATCGAAGGTATTGTTCAAAAATACATTGTTGAGAAACAAGATTTCCCTTACTTGTTAACATACAAGCTTAGTCAGGACCACATTGAAACTTTTTTTTGTGCTATTAGATCTAAAGGAGGATTCAATAACAACCCCACTGCTTTACAGTTTGAAGCAGCTTATAAAAGACTTCTCATTCATGCAGAAATTGGGTCAAAGTTATCAGCAAATTGCTTGCCTCAAGACGATACCTATATATTAAATATTTCTTCTGCCAATAAAAAAACAATTAATGTTTCAAATGCCAATGTTGACAGTTTAGGCGACATTGAAAACATTGAATTTCATAATGTTCTTTTTAATGATGTTCATTCCCAATATAGTATTGATGTTGTTTCATACATAAGCGGCTTCATAGTCAGAAAATTGAAAAAGAAAATAAATTGTGTTGAATGTTGTTCTCAATTAGAGACCAACGTTTCATTTTCAAAACTGTTAATTAGAAAGGATAGAGGCGGATTAATTAGACCTTCTGCTGATGTGGTTACTCTCTGCAAAATAGCCGAAACTGTTTTTAGAAATCACACAAATTTTTGTAGTGGAAATATCATTTTACAACTTACGCATTTAGCTAAAAAACGCCTTAACATTTCAAATCTTTTTCAAAATTTAAATAGTCATATCTTAGATCAAGACCCCCTCAATAATCATTTGCTGCAATTAATAAATTTAGTATTAAAACATTATTTTACACTCCGCTTGCATCACAAAAATATGGAAATCAATGAAGTGAAAGAGAGAATACGTCATAAATACTCGAAATTAATAATATTTCAACATCAATAAATATTTATACAATCTATTCATCTATTCCTTTTCATGTACTCGCAGTATAATTTATTACCTCGTTCTTCCCAATCTAAAGTTTTGAAATGATTTCCTCTATTTTTACTTCTTATATCTCTATTAATATTACTAATAATATAAATAGGGTATAGATAAATCATCAGTGTGTACTGTTTTGTTGTATTTATTGTATATTTTTAATATGTGTAAGGGTATTTTGAAGACAACCACTAACCGAATCCAGTCTTTTGTTTTTAGAGGAGGCGCTTATCAACGCAATTGGAAAGGTTGAGTCCTAAAAATAAGGAAGTTGCATATAATTTTTGTAAAGAGTCAGGCACTTTATGTATTTGTGATTATTGTATGATAATTATATTTTATAGGAATTATTATTGAGTAATTATTTATGACCAACTCATCATATCTTTTACATTTACTATCGCGTTTTATTTATTTCATTCGTTTTATTATTATATCAAACGCATATCTTGTGAAAAATCATGTTTTGGATTAAGATTTAAATGCAAGTTAAATAGGAAGCAAACGCAAGTTGCCAAATGTCACGTGGTATCAAAGTTGTGCTCCTTGTCGTTCTTGGAACTTTTCCGTTCTTGCCTTCTCTCTCTAATGTTAACGACCTCCAATACACAGCTTAGATACGGTACGCTCCATCTAGTTATTTATTAGATCGTTGAACTAAAGCCACTGTTCAGCGAGGAGCCGCAGTAGCTTTCGAGGTAATAAAAACAAACTGCAGGGACCTAACTAAACATTCCTATAGTACCGACTACCCACGTACGATGACGCTGACTAAAAAAATTAGATCTACCACGCTACGCTAAATTGAAAAATTGGTTTCACAGCGACATCTTCCCCGACTCTTTCGACACAACACACACAACCGAAAATTTGAATGGTAAATTCTAATCTTACAAAACTAAAATTCATAACTTATTTGCAGAAAAATTTAAAAAGAAAACATTGCGGTCAATGCTGTTAAGAATAACTAAATTTAAGTTCCGCGCGTTTTCTTGTGCCATAATGTAAAAGTGTGTGTCAATATATGTCATTGTATGCAAGCACGCTTGTAGAACGTTCCTTTTGATTTAAATAAATAAACGTCAATCCTGCTTTAATAAATGCCAAATTCTTCAAAGTTGAGTAGCAGCAAACTGTTGATGAGTCCAAGAGGGTTGCGAAATCTTTTCTGAACAACGAAGGCCTATTCGGAATGGAAGCGTCGCATAAGCGACTAGAAATCGATTAATTAAAAATGAAATAAATATTTTCACCAAGTTGAGGCAACTCATCGTGCGGTGACATTAGACTGTTACTAATTCCTCGTTACAACATATGCTTATTTACAATCTAATGGCACGGTACATTGGGTTGCCTAAATTTTGGATCAAATCGCCATAAATTACCACTAATTTATTTAAAATATATTTCTACTTACAGAATGCGTTTTAAACAAGTTGCAACTAGATGTCCACAAAACAATCAATAAACTTTGTACAATGAATTACAAAATAAACGGAAGAAGACCTAACGTCTCTCAAAAAAAATAATAATAAAAAACACAACCACTCGTAAACAAAATTCCCTACACTTCCTTCCTTCCTTCCTTAACAGGAAATTGTTTTCTCCTATTAGCTCTAATACTGTTTTTTCAAAATTTATTTTTCTGAGTCAGAATGTGATTTTTCTCGTCGAGAATCGATTTTTCTGACTCAGAAAGAAGTATAAAAGAATGCAAAGGAGTACTTTTGGAGTATTCGTTTTAAAAGGAGTACGGTTCACACAAAAGGAGTACAAGACTCCATAAAAGAGTACGTTTGATCACCTTAGTGGCCATTACAATTGAGAGTATGCTTGATTGCAAAACATTCACCGAGTGACAATTTTTTTTTAAACCCGTAACCGGTGATGTGGAGTCAGGGAGACTCCTGGAAATTTTAAAACCGTCATTACTTTCGATTTGTTTATTTGTCGCCCGTGACCTTTTATATACCTTCCTCAAAGTGCGTTTTATTTATTGTGCTACAGTCGACAGAGTGCCGTTTTGAGTGTAAAACCCTTTTTTTACAAGTCGGAGTCTCTGAGACTCCACCTCACCAATTATGAAAGTTTTTTAGTTGATAATCTGCTATAAATTTGTTACTAGTTACAATAATGGGGTAATTTCATTATCAGTAATAATAATAAAATATGCAGGAAATGTCTGCAAAGATACGAATAATGTCCTATTCCTTATATGCTATTTTGTTTTTTACTTTCTATAATTTATAGTTGTTTATTTTATGTTCACACTTTTTAGGAATTATTGTTTATTTGTATTGTTATGTTTTTATATATAATTTAATTTAGAAAGAGATTATTCAAGAAGTATTATTATACCAATAAGTTTTTTAATTTTAATTTTTTAAATTTTTATTAATTTTTCATTTTTTTCGTAATTTTTTAGTATTGCTATATTTTTTTTGTATTTCACTTTATTTTCATTACATTATAATTGATAACTTATCATTTTCTTAGAAGTTAGGTAAAACAACTAATGCGCCGTTACCCAAGTTTACACCATGTCAGAATTTTTATCAATAGATACATTTGAAGGGGCGCGGGGAAGAACGATCATAGTCCATTTATGGCTAAACTGAGTTTACTATGCTATCAGGTGGGTTATTACAGACAGAATGCACATGTACTATCATTCGGGCAAAAAAAATCATAGTTACCAAGTTATTATAGAAGAAAGATACAGTGTAACGAGCATTAACGATCGGAGTCCAAGCGCCAACGGGGAAGATAGATCAGAGTCCAAGTCGTTTCCCCCACTCACTTCCTACTTAGTCAGTTTGTTCTTCTGCTTTGTTCAAGCATAACCTCAATCAGCCTGCATCTAACTTTGTTTTCCTTTCTTTCTTACTTTCTTTTACTTAAATGAAGTCGAGTGAATTAAGTGACGCAAGCAGTGTAGAAGGAAATAGTACTGCAAGTAATGTAAAAAAGAGAAAAAAGACAGGTAGAATGAGTGATGTCATGAAGAAACTGCGCGCTACAACTCACGAGATTGATGCGGATTGTAAGTGTTTTCGCTTCAAGTGTTTTCAAGTAATTTCACCTGAAGAACGACAACGTATAATCACCAATTTCAATGAACTGGGTGCTTATAATGAACAGAATCAGTATTTGAGTGGCCTCATCATAGTTGTACCTGTTCAGCGGCGGCGCAACCGAAAGGATGACACTGAAGCAAGTTTCCACTGTTCTTCATGTTGCTATCGTGTTCGCGCCTATGTAGGTGGCACATTGCAGGATGTTAGTGTTTGCTACAAAGCCTTTTTATCTTTACACGGCATTACAAATCGCCGTGTCCAAACTGTAAAGAAGCATTTAACCGATTTTGGTGCATCTCGGCCAGATGGCCGAGGTAAACACGTCAACAGACCTAATGAACTTTCTGAAGAAACTAAATCAAAAGTTTTAAGTTTCATAAAATCTCTGAAAGGCAGGAAGTCTCATTATTCTTTAAAAGACACATCCAAAATTTATTTACCTGAAGAGCTAAATAAAACCAAACTTCACCGAATGTATTGTGAATCCAACAAAGAGAATCCTGTTGGTTTAACAACTTTCCGCGATATATTTGATGGTAACTTTAACATTTCATTTGGGTACCCACGGAAAGACACGTGTAGTACTTGTGACTTATTGAAAGCGGAGTTATCAGTTTTAGAAGGAAATATGGCAAGGACTACGGACGAAAAAACTATAGAATTGTTAAAACAAGCAATCGCAATCGCAATCCACTTAGCGAGAAGCACCAAATTTTATTCAATAAAAAGGAAGTTCAGAAAGGAATCCTGCAAGAAGGAAGAAATTGAGGCGGTTACTATGGACTTTCAAAAGAATCTACCTACTCCCAATATAACTACATCTGATGTATACTACCGTCGTCAAATAAACTTCATTTCTTTCAATATCCATGTTTTGTCAGACTCAACGTCAGTGTTTTAAACATATGATGAGAGTGTTGCTCGGAAGGGGGCCGACGATGTCTGTTCCATGCTTGAACACTTTTTTATTAAAGTACTAAGCTCAAAAGTAAGATATTTAGTTATTTTTTGCGACTCGTGTGCAGGGCAAAACAAAAACTATACGGTTATCCGCTTCATGCACTACATGGTACACAACCTGAAACGTTTTGATAACGTGAAAATTGTGTTCCCTATAAGGGGTCATTCGTATATGGAGGGAGATAAAGATATGAGCCTTGTGAATGCAAAATCTTACACCGAGACACCAAATGATTGGAGGGATGTGCTAAGAAATAGCAGACGCAAACCTTCACCTTTTACAGCAGTAAACTGTGCTACTGAGGTGAATTTTCAAACGTGGACAGATTTCTTGTCAGAGTTGTATGTAAGAAAGTGCCCAATGCCAACACGACCTGTTAGAATTTTGAAAATTGATAAGGAGAAGCCAATGTTTATTTTACACAAGGCTAATTACTTTGGAAATTATTTGAAAGCTGTTTTGGTTGATAATCAAAACGAAAGCGGCAAGAAAACAAGAAAGAAAACAAAGGAAACAAGCAAGCTTAAAAAGAAAAGTGAACCCAAGGAACTAAAAAAACTCTACAATGGACAATTGTCTATCAAACCTGCAAAATTGAAGGACCTAATGCATCTGAAACAGTTCTTGACCAACCCTGGTTCTCAAGCTTTCTTCGAAGCGTTGAATCCGGACAGTGAAGTACATAAAGAAGATGACAGTGACATCGAGTATGCAGACGACCCACCTATTGATGACGACCAGTAACTGGCAAAAATGATCAATGTCCTGACTGTTATTTTGTAAAAGGTTGTTTTATAATTTGTTTTTGTACATTTGTAATTCTTATTTTTATATTCTGTAATAAATGAAGTACTGCAATATAAAGAGTTAAAGTAATTATTTTATCCATGTTTAGTAAATCAGATAATAGACTTGAAATATTGAAAACTTAATTCTGAAACTTTAAGAGTTGGTGACTATGATCGTTCTTCCCCGCGCCCCTTCATTTGTCTATTTCTTTGTAATAATTATTCATCAACATTCTCTTATTTCAAAATAATATAGCACTTTCCGAAGAACAAAATAGTTTTTATTCAGTGAATTAAATACCAAAGGTCTACCAGAATTCAATTAACTTGCACAGGGGTCCCACTTGTCCTAAAATCCTAAAATTTCCTAAAATTTTGAGTGTGTCCTAAATTGTCCTAAAAAGTCCTAAAAATTTGTTTGATGTCCTAAAATTTTTTGTCAGCTACTGTGTAAGGTGTTATTTTGCAACCACGTTGAAATTGCTAACATGCTGATCTTATTTAATTTTTTCAATCATGAGATTATTTTTAATTTATTACCTTATATTTGTCCTTTTTCATCGTCATGGTATATCTTTCCCACGCTGCTAATATGCTGATACAGCTAATTATTAAACCTGCCACCGCAGCCACCGTCAAACATTGTTTTAATCGTATTTTACGTTCGCAATTTCTGTGGCTGTTGTGATTTGGTAACGTTCGGTTCGTTATTTTGTGTTAATTCAGTGTGAAGTAAATGATAAGGTAAGAGCTTCTAAATATCTCAGAAAAAAACAAAACAACAGAAAGAACCCAATTTTTTTTTTTTTAAAGTTGCTTGATGTGAGCATTCATTTAAAATGGCCAGAAAAACACAATATTGTAAATTATGGGAAGAAACATTTCCGTGGCTAAAGCAAACGAACGATCAATTCAAAGCAGAATGTTCGATTTGTCGAACGACATTTAAGATTGACGGTGGTGGCTCCAGTCAAGTAAGCAGTCACAGCAAAAGCAAGAAACATATTCACTTAGAATCGAACCGTAAGAAAAATTCGATTCAACAAATTTTTGCAAGTCAGTCTGTTGCAACTGTTAAAGCAAATTTAAATATACTGAGTAAAGAGGAAGAAATATTATGATCGGAAATTTTGTGGTGTCTGAAATGTGTTGAATCGAATTTCTCATTCAACAGTAATGCAAATATCGGACAATTATTTAAGAATATGTTCCCGGATTCTGAAATTGCTAAGAATTTTTCCATGGGCTGTACAAAATTAAAATATGTGGCCCAATTTGGGATTGCTCCATACATCAAACATCAAATTAAAGAAAAGTTGCGTGGAAACCCTTATACTTTTCTTTTTGATGAAACTACAACGTCTCAGGTAAAGAAGCAATTAGATGGGTATCTACAATATTTTTCATTAAAAGAAAACAAGAGGATTCCAGCCGTGTATTGTGGATCAATGTTTTTGGGGCATTGTAATTCAGAAGATCTTAAAGCACACGTTATGAAATTCATAGAAGAATATCAACTTGATCATACACTTTTGATCCATGTGGGAATGGACGGACCTAATGTAAATAAGAAATTTTACAGACTTTTAATTAATGAATTAGAGGAGGTGCATCATACTTCTTTGTTGAATATAGGAACATGTACTTTGCATCAGATACATACGGCGTTTAAGAAAGGTTTAGAGAAGCTGGATTTCGATTGTGACTTGTTTATCAATAATTTGAATTTTTTCTTTAAATGTTCTAGCGTACGAAGAGCAGATTTCCTAGAGGTAGAAGAGATTACCAATGTGACAGTAGAGTATCTTCTCAAACACGTCAGTACAAGGTGGTTGAGTTTAAAAGTAGCTTTACAAAGAATCAAAAAACAGTATGTCAACATAAAAACATATTTCTTAGAAAACTTGCCTAAGTCCAAGAACTTCAAAGAAACTGATCGATATAAAAGTATTGCAAAATTTTTAAAGGACCCTGCCACCATAGTTTACATTAATTTTATTATTGATGCTGCGTTAATTTTTGATTTTTTTCTGGAAAAATACCAGTCGGATGCTTGTTTAATTCAGTGCTTATACGATGATGTTGCTTTATTGTTATATAAGTTGATGTCAAGATTTATCAATGATAATTTATTAAATTATGATATTAACGGGAAAAAAAGGCCCAAAGACGGCTCAGAATTGTTGGATGTAGATTTTAACGCAGTAAATAACCATTGTGAGATGGTTGAATTAAATGTGGATACAAAATTGGCACTTGATAAAATGCATAGCAAGTCGAGATTATATTTACATACTGAGTTTTTAAAATTTTTCATCAAAGCAACAGAATATATAACAACATTGGCTCCATTAACTAACAATTTCTACAAATTGGTTAGACATGCGTCTCCATCAAAAATAAATGTCAATCAGATAGCAATTCTTGCTGGTTTAATTTTGGATGTTATCAAAAATACAAATGTTGTAAACAAGTTATTCAATGTAAGTGGTAAAACCAATGAAGATTTAGTAGAGATTATTAAACACCAAACTCAGTGCTTGATCTTGGAAAACGACATTTCAGGCAATGTATCGATGGAAGAATATTGGCGTCAAGTCAGTAATGTCACTGATGATCTGGGGAAATTGAAATATGAGCAACTTTGTATTTTGATAAAATGTGTGTGTATTGTGAGTCATGGCAATGCTGCTCCAGAACGAGGTTTCAGTATTAATAAATATATATTAACAGATAAACCCAGCATCAATGAAGATACTATTGTATCATTGAGACTTATTAAAGATACGATTAGACAGGCTGGGGGAAGTAATAGTTTCATTATAAGCACAGAGTTAATTAAATATGTTAAGAATTCTAATTTCAAATATAAATCTTATTTACAAAATAAAAGAGAGAACGAGGAACAAGCAAAGAAGTCAAGACTGGCAGATTCAGAGAAGAGAAAACTGGAACTAAAACGAAAAGATTTGAAGGTTGAATTAGAAGAAATTGAAATTGAGTTAAAAGGGAAAAGAGCAAAGTTGGAAATTACGAATGATATTTTAAAGCAAGGTAATGAAAAACTAAAAGAAGTTTGCAAAAGCAAAATAAAAAGTGCAAACAAAATTAGTGAATCCCAAACTTTGCTAGAAATGGCCACAGAAGAAATAAGTACCATTACCAAAGAAATTGGGGAGTTAGAAGAAAAAAGAACCAAAGTTGTTTTACAGAAAGACAAATAAAGTATATTATTTTAGAAAATTGATAATTTTATTTTATAATTGTTGTTATTTTGTATTAAATCATAATAAAAAGGGGACGTGTATTTCTTCAAGCTTTTTTTTTGTTATGGGTGATGTGCTGGTCTGATCAAATGTCCTAAAATTTTAAGCAATTGTCCTAAAATTTATTAAAAAAATGTCCTAAAATCCTAAAAAAAATTGGTAAATTATTGGTGGGACCCCTGCTTGCACCATTTTGTATTTTTTTTTCTGCAAACTACAAAACTATTTTTGAGGATGTAATTAAATTTTTACTATAAATTTATAATGTCTTTTATTCCTAAAATGTACCAAATTTGGTTCAATACACGATTTCGACTTTCAATATTTGAGATTAAAAAAGGAGCCTGTGTGACTCCATCCAGCTCACCCGTTATGTGACAAAAGTTCCACCTCACCGGTTACGGGTTAAATTGAACATAGGGATATTTACAATGTATGTTCAATTTTAAAATAAAAATACGGCAGAAATATCCATAAAACCTTCAGTTGGTGTTATGCAACCCAATCGCCTCAGCTGCTTCCTTCACAGCCTCTCAAAATCGGCCGACGATGCATCGGCGAACAATCCCAACAAACGCAATCTTCCCAGATCAAATTAGTACCGCTGGAAATCACAGGCGAAGCGAAGAGTCTCGCAAGCAAACACTTACCTCGGCAGCCAGTCAGTTGCGGTTTCGCGACGCACGAGTTACAATTTGAGTCAAGTGAACTCTTCAACCGAATATCGGCGCACCGCGATATTAACTTGAAGTGACCACAAAATCCACACAGCCGGACGCACAAACCCCGAACCGAAAAATAAGTAAGTCTCCAAAATTGAATTTTCATTAAATGCAAATTAATTTCAACCGTTATTGTTATTATTTAACCTACAAACGAATTTATTCAAGCGAGAAAAACACTCGAGAAGTAATTAAATTTCTCAAAAAGCCCAATTAAACTGATCCCTCGCCCGATTTTCCGTTATCGGGCGCCCTGTATCAAATTAGGACGTCTCAGTTTTTTTTTTGGCGGGTCGTGACTTGAGACAGTTATATGTCGCGGTCAATTGTTCGTGTAATTTTCGGGTAATGACAGTCACTACTGACCGAAAAACCGCGCGTCACGTTGCGTCACGTTGCGTCCGGAGCGTGGCGGATTCAAACAGGACCGACCTTCGAAAGTGAGCGAAACCGCTTCTTTTTTGGGCGAATTCCTAGGCAACTCCTTTTAACCTTCCGGTAGTCGCATACGGAGTCTCCCCCAGTGACCACAAATATTTTCTTCATATTTTGTATTGATAAAATATTGAATCTTTTCTGAATACAGTGTCCGGATTAAATGAACTTGAAAAATGCACCACAATTGGTTCACTTCATCCGAGGTTCATTATAAACGAAACACAAAATGCTTTATGTTTATTATGGGAAGATTCTTTGGTATTTCAAGTAGCGTTCACTAAAACCGGGTTCATTACATCCGGACTCTACTGTATTTAAATATTTTATTAATAAGAATAAAATATACTGAAGAAAATATTTTAAGGAAAATATTTTACTAATATGAATAAAATATATTGAAAAAATATTTTAAGCAAAATAATTTATCAATGTGAATAAAATATATTGAAGAAAATATTGCAAGCAAAATATTTTATCAATATCAATAAAATATATTGAAACAAATATTTTAAGCAAAATATTTCTATAATATTAACATGTCGTAAAATTATTTTTTAATATTCAAAGAAAATATTTCTTTGCAGGGTATATTTTATTTCAATATTTTCTCAATATCTGGAAAAGATATAAATAAATATTTCGTTTCAATATTTTCTCAATAATTGGAAAAAATATGAATGAATATATTCAAAAACCTCTCGCGAAAAATGTGTATAAAATATAGTTTTTAAAAATATTTAAAAAATATTTGTACTCACTAGGTCACTAGGCACGACTGTGTTTTTTGATTTTCCAAGGAATTTTCCATTTTCTCAAACAGCCGTTTTCGGTACCTTCCTAATTTATTGTCTAAGTGTTAGTGGAGTAATATCAGAGCTGCATTATTTTTGCTTTTTTGCATATTGCGGAGTGAGACTCCGCAGCGACTATTGACGTCTTAGGCAAAACATTGTATACATTTTGACATTTTCGGTTTACAACAGCACAAGGTAAATCTGTAATAATCATTTTCGATACAACTGTCCAATAATTTTCAAAGTGTGTGGTTGCTAATTTCAAGCACGAAACCAAATTGTGTGGAAAAGCTGCACAAAATGGCAGCGTACGTTTTTTCATATTAAAAAAAACATTAATTTATTGTAAATTTTGAAGTTTTTGACAAATCGTCAAGTTAATATTGGTTTGTTCAATATCTACTTTTTGGGTTGGGTTATAGATGTCGTAGACGGATTGTAGAATCCGCGACAATACAAACCGGCTAGCCGCATTATAAAACGGGTCGATTTTGAAAATCAGCTGGTTAACGTTTAGGCGGGTTGTAATACGGCTAAACGTTGGTCAGCCTTACTGTAACAACGTTTCGCGTTCTTCAATGCGACAAAATGACGGGTCGCCGATTTATAAAACGGCGAAAAGGGACTTTATATAAATAAAATTTTTCCTTGTAGCTATGACAAATATGAAGTCATAACTATAAGAAAAAGGTTTAACTCAATATAAAAGGTTTTTTTATATAAAATGTCAAACAATTCTTCCTTTATCAAACGGACTGAGTTATTCAGCGATTCATAAAACACCTAAAATTTTCAGTGAAATTGTAAAAATTCTCTGTTCATTCTATATTTTACAATCTCCCCAATCATTTAGAAAACGACTGAATTTACAATTCGCCGCCGACATCTACAATATGGCTGATTGTCGCCCTACACTACACATAGTCAACATTCCGGCTAAACAATCTGCCTAAAAGTTAACCAGCCGTTTTACAAAAGAGAGCTGCTTTGTAAAGTGGCTAGCAGCTTCATATTGCGGCGGATTCTACAATATGGCTGCGACATGTACACCAAAGTTTAAGTTAAAGTTTAAGTTAAAATTAGCTTGTTCAATGGTCCACAAGAGAACCAGTAAAATAAAAAGTTTTCAGTATTTATTTTCTACAATATCTAGTAAAATTATTAAAATTTTGTGTTATGGGTAGTATTCATTAAATTTTGAAAATGTTTCCTCTCAAAACTTTTTTTTTTAATGTTTATGGCATAACAACTTAGTAATACACTTGGAAAGGCTATAATTTATTACCAATTTTAAGTTAAAATTTCAAAAAAATATAGAAAAGGTGCGACTACTGGAAGGTTAATTCCGATCTTATCTGTGCGAATCGGTAACGGTTGTTCGCTGCCAAATAAAAACCGATATGGACTCGTCGCAATAATTTTTTTCCCTCCATTATGCGGTACCGATCAAAAAAAGTACCGATTATAATTTACGAGTGACAGTTGTTGTTTTAACGGTGCTCGGGAATTTTTAACGGTCGGTATTGTCGAAGCGGTTTTTGAACGATTCTTTTGTTAATTCGGTAACAAGAGGACTAATGAAGCGGATTTTTTTTTATCTCGTTGAAAGCACTGAACAGTAATTTTTTATCAACGATTATTTCTGACCTTAACTTCAGAAAAGGTTTCCAGATTATTTTTTAATTCGACTATAACTCTACTAAAACAAATTCAAAAAATAGTTGCTTTGATTTTTTTTTCGTGTATTTTTATGGCACTCCGAAGGCGAGTGCCATAATTTCACGAAACCGTATAATACAAGTGGCGCTTATGTGGAAATGCTGGTGCTACTTTTGGGACTTATTATTGTGATATCAAGAATGTCGAAATTTTTTTTCTGAACGCATATTTGTGGAAGGAATCATCCACGTAATAAAGTTATTAGGTGGTAACATAACAATTAAAGTTTTTTAAGATAATCCGCAAGATGAAATTGCATTAAATCATGCTAACCCGCCAGATTTACGGCTTGTGATTCCAACGGTTTTTTTTTTCTTATTAAAAGATTAAAAATCGCACGAAAATAAGTAGTTTGTTTACTCTGATTTTAAGATTAGTAAAGCTTGAGCTTATCGCGTTGAAATCTGCCACATTAATTCATATCACAAGTGTGTGCAATTATTTCAGAGTGATATTCAAATTAGTTCGAAATTAAAATTTTCTTTGGTTCAAGAAATAAGAAATTCATCTATATTTTTTTAAATCTCAAAATCACAAATTCATAGCTATGCCACCATTTTCGGCAATGGTAGCATATTTTTCTACTCGAAACTAATAGGTTATCTTATATACACTCAACATTATTTTTATAGCTACTTTACTATTAACTATTTCAGTGGACATAAGTTAACCATTTTTGCTATTTTGCTATCTTCAGCAAGAAAAAGCACAGTTTTCTGCTAAATATTTTAAATACTACTGAATATACTGAATACTGAATACTATTGTTTTCAGCAAAAGACCACAACATAGCCTTCTGCCTTCAATGTTTGTAACTGTTTGATAACTGTTTTTCAGTTTCAGTAGAATATGGTACTATACCGTTTTGCTGAATACTGCTGAGAAAAGAGCTTTCTACTGAATACTATTTTCGCAGTTGTTTAATTATTACACAACCTTTTGCTGAATATGGTCTCAATAGCTATTTAACTATTATCAGCAAAAGGAGAAGGTATTGCCTTCTGGCCTTTTGCTAAATATTATTGTCAAAACTGTTGTACCAATTAAGTATCAGACCTTTGCTGAATTATTGTCAGCAAAAAGAGGCAGTATAGCCTTCTTTATTTTTTAACCATTGTATTAATTTAATTTCTGTTTAATACCACCGTGATGGTGACATAGTCTTCTACTGAATACTATTTTCGCAGTTGTTTAACTATTACACAACCTTTTGTTGCATATTGTCTCAATAGCTATTTAACTATTATCAGCAAAAGGAGAAGGTATTGCCTTCTGACCTTTTGCTAAATATTATTGTCAAAAGTGTTGTACCAATTCAGTATCAGATGGTAGCACAACCTTTGCTGAACTATTATCAGCAAAAAGAGGCAGTATAGCCTTTTCTTAAACTTACGCTGATAGTTGTTGTGCTAATTCGGTTTTTGTTTAATATCACGTTGATAACTATTTTGCAATTTCAGTAGAATGTGATGGGCACAGCCTTTTATTATAATATAATAATAATTATTATATTTATTATATTAAGGTTTTGTTTTATAATTAGTTAATTGTTTGATATAAGGAACTAACTAAATTTGAATTTGCGATTTCAAAAAGGTGAAACTTTTACATAATTTATTGATTTAAAAATCGCTCTTTGAACTTTGACCCCAATAAATTGCGCATAATTGTCAGCTATTAACATTTTATAACACCAGTTGCAATTTCTTTTTTTTATGTTTCATTTCTGGTATTTATATTTAGCCCAACTGCACTGCAAACATGACAACAGTTATACAATTTATTACCTTCGATAGACTTGAATTTCGAATCAACTTAGCGCTTCTAAATTTATTCAAACATCTTTTTTAATGAACACAAAAATTTCCATTTGAAAACATTCACATTCACATCGTTTTAATTAGATGAAGCCGCAATTACTAATTGTTAAGACAACTTTTTTCAATTCACAGCCTCAACGAATTAATTTCAGCTTTTTCAAAAATTCAGAAACGGCGAAATCGAATGGGCCAACGGTAAATTTGATATTGTCTTGTATCAGTGGCGGCTCGTGGTACAATAAAACAGGTGTTCTGCAATTTGCATCTCATATAATGAGGGTCGTGTTTTTATCAACAAAATATCCACAAAATTTTGTACAGTTTATAATTTTTGATAGAACCTATCTATTTTTTGTCACATTATCATTATGCTGCTGTATGTGTTTCCAATATGGCGAATTTAACTGAGATTGGATGTTGATTGTTCCTAATATTGCTAACTCCATTGAATTGTGACGATGACTTTGGAAGTTTTCGTGCTTTTTTATTTTTTCACTCAAGTGTACCAAATCAGTCACTCCTACCTCTGTCCATGCTTTATCGCCACCAAAAAGCAAACATGGAAAGCAAAAAAGAGCATTTTTCTTGTTGCAGCCACAAATCCAGTTATTTCTTGCATACGTTTCTTTGTTGAACTGACGTTTATATGGTTTTCTACGACTAATACCGATTGTTTCAATAACAATGTCCGGCAGCGGTCGACCTTTATTTTTCAAATCTATTTTTCTTCGTAACTATACTTCTCACATCGCTTAAAGTTAATCAAATTGTCCACAACATCCATTGTCAAAAAAACACTAATACAATACACGAACACGAAAGTATAAAATCAAAATTTACAACGACAGAGCCACAAAGCGAAAAACCGCATGTAACAACATCCTAAATCCGGAATAGAACTGCACAGATAATTAAACATAAAATAATAACTGACGAAAATTAAAACCCACACACTTGAAGATAAGTTTCTGCAAACCTTGTAAATTTTCTGTCGGGAATTCTCGATTGTTTTCGGGACCGTTGAAAGCGCCATCATAAAATTCTTGCTTACAATACATTTAATCAAGGACATTATATTTACGTGACTAGGGTATGACAGAACTGCGTGAAATGCAGCACACAAAGAATATTAAACTAGCGAAAGAGTTTTGGTATGTGCAGGACGTGAGGAGGATAGTGGGGTTGTCTCAAGCAGTTCTGTGCACTGCCTCGAATGGCCCAGTATAAAAACAATGGCTGAAACCACAACAAAACTTAACTGGTTTGTTGGAATGTTGGATCTTTGATTGCATGACGACATGGAGTTACTCGGTGCGAGTTGTTGCGATTAAGAAAATAAAATTCTGTGGCGAAATTCAATTTTGTCAATATTACGTTTTATAAATTAAATACAAACGAAGTTAATTTTTTTGGCGTTAATTTTTTGTCAGTTCTGCAGCTCTGTAGCACTTATGTACGAACCGCCATTGATATTGACATTAATTTAATTAATTGTGCAAATTTTAATTGAAATCAGTAAAACACTGAAAGACAACTTGTAAAAATTAGATTGTAATTTCCATTCCTGAATTTCCCGCTCAAGTCAATAATTAGAAAGAAGCAAGACCTATTTCTACGCCACTGAATTGACAAGTTAATTAATTTTATGTTAAAAACAGTACAAACAGGAATTGAAAGGTTAGATTTAATTTCAAACTCACCAAAAAAATAGTTTCAGAATAATAACGAATCAGATTCTACGCCACTGTCTTGTCAAGTGGCATTTTCTGTTCGATTTGAATTTAAAAATTATTTTCTGGAAAATTTTAATTGAAATGAGTGAAAACAACGAAAGACAACTTGTAAAAATTAGATTGTAATGTCCATCCTTGAATTTTCCGCTCAAGTCAATAATTAGAAAGAAGCAAGACCTATTCTACGCCACTGTATTGACAAGTTAATTAATTTTATGTTAAAAACAGTACAAACAGGAATTAGAAGGTTCGATTTAATTTCAAACTCATCAAAAAAATTGTTTCAGAATAATAACGAATCAAATTCTACGCCACTGTCTTGTCAAGTGGCATTTTCTGTTCGATTTGAATTTAAAAATTATTTTCTGGCAAATTTTAATTGAAATGAGTGAAAACAATGAAAGACAACTTGTAAAAATTACATTGTAATTTCCATCCTTGAATTTCCCGCTCAAGTCAATAATTAGAAAGAAGCAAGACCTATTCTACGCCACTGTATTGACAAGTTAATTAATTTTATGTTAAAAACAGTACAAACAGGAATTAGAAGGTTCGATTTAATTTCAAACTCATCAAAAAAATTGTTTCAGAATAATAACGAATCAAATTCTACGCCACTGTCTTGTCAAGTGGCATTTTCTGTTCGATTTGAATTTAAAAATTATTTTCTGGCAAATTTTAATTGAAATGAGTGAAAACAATGAAAGACAACTTGTAAAAATTACATTGTAATTTCCATCCTTGAATTTCCCGCTCAAGTCAATAATTAGAAAGAAGCAAGACCTATTCTACGCCACTGTATTGACAAGTTAATTAATTTTATGTTAAAAACAGTACAAACAGGAATTAGAAGGTTCGATTTAATTTCAAACTCATCAAAAAAATTGTTTCAGAATAATAACGAATCAAATTCTACGCCACTGTCTTGTCAAGTGGCATTTTCTGTTCGATTTGAATTTAAAAATTATTTTCTGGCAAATTTTAATTGAAATGAGTGAAAACAATGAAAGACAACTTGTAAAAATTACATTGTAATTTCCATCCTTGAATTTCCCGCTCAAGTCAATAATTAGAAAGAAGCAAGACCTATTCTACGCCACTGTATTGACAAGTTAATTAATTTTATGTTAAAAACAGTACAAACAGGAATTAGAAGGTTCGATTTAATTTCAAACTCATCAAAAAAATTGTTTCAGAATAATAACGAATCAAATTCTACGCCACTGTCTTGTCAAGTGGCATTTTCTGTTCGATTTGAATTTAAAAATTATTTTCTGGCAAATTTTAATTGAAATGAGTGAAAACAATGAAAGACAACTTGTAAAAATTACATTGTAATTTCCATCCTTGAATTTCCCGCTCAAGTCAATAATTAGAAAGAAGCAAGACCTATTCTACGCCACTGTATTGACAAGTTAATTAATTTTATGTTAAAAACAGTACAAACAGGAATTAGAAGGTTCGATTTAATTTCAAACTCATCAAAAAAATTGTTTCAGAATAATAACGAATCAAATTCTACGCCACTGTCTTGTCAAGTGGCATTTTCTGTTCGATTTGAATTTAAAAATTATTTTCTGGCAAATTTTAATTGAAATGAGTGAAAACAATGAAAGACAACTTGTAAAAATTACATTGTAATTTCCATCCTTGAATTTCCCGCTCAAGTCAATAATTAGAAAGAAACAAGACCTATTCTACGCCACTGTATTGACAAGTTAATTAATTTTATGTTAAAAACAGTACAAGCAGGAATTAGAAAATTAGATTTAATTTCAAACTCATCAAAAAACTTGCTTCAGAATAATAACGAATCAGATTCTACGCCACTGTCTTGACAAGTGGCATTTTCTGTTCGATTTGATTGTGTTACTCGGTGCGAGTCGTTGCGATTAATAAAATAAAATTCTGTGACGAAATTCAATTTTTTGAATATTACGATTTATAAATTAAATACAAACGAAATTAATTTTTTATGTACGAGCCGCTACTGTATAAAGTAAGGCGAAAGTAAGACCTAACCTACCGTACGCGAATGAACTTCAGACAAAGGCGCCGTTAATTCGTCGGGGTCATTACGACCCACTTGCGCCGCATTTAGCACAATGCAATCATTTTTAAATCGATTGGTAATGGGAAAATTTCATTGTGCATAATTGCCTGTCAGCAAATTCTGCAACAGGTTTTGCAAGCGATCTTCCACAATGGACTTACTTTCGATCGCCGAACGTTGAGTGACACGAAGCAAATCCACCCACTTGAAAGTCACGAATGTTTGAATAACCTGGGAAACCTAAAGTGAGTTAGATCATCATCTTGAATTAAATTTAGAAATTTAACCGAAAAAAATTGTTTCTTTGGTGATGAACTTTGCTATTGAGCTCATTCGCAAAATTACAGAGGGCGAAAATGTTCAAATATTGGCCACAATGTAAAATTTCGAAAATTAGCTTAATTGTTTAAGTCACAAAAAAATTGTCGTAAGAAAAGTTGTGGATTTTTGTGAGCTGTACAAGTTTTTCTTGCAAATTTTTGCGAATTTCGCCCGGTTGGAAAGTTATCGATCATAATTATAATGCGTATTATTAAATCTTGGCGTGCAGCTGCGAGGAATGCGCGAAATTAGCGGAAGCCGAACGTGCCAGGCATGAAACGATAGAGATGTGCTCGAATAACCAGGCGGCATCAAAGCCATTAATTTCGAATGGAATTCGCACTTAATAGAGTGATATACATAAACAATTCGCATCGACTTTTACAACCGCAATAAGAATTTTAACAGCTCGTGATTTTTACAGTTAAGTCGATTCATCGATTTCTAAGTGAATTGTCCAGTTGCTGCGCAGATTGTGTTTCTAATCGCCTCTTGGATCTCGTTACAGTATCGGCGATTTTTTGTTGCACAAGGCGATACGTCTAACGGTTGTTGGCCATAAAAATAATGGCCGACTAGGGCACAAAATGCACACATCTTTACAGTTAGCGCAGCCTTATTTGCTTAAGCGTTGCTACATTTTAGTTCAATTTTCAAGTTTTTTTTCCAGCCACTCTGAAACGGTAACAAAACGCCCAGTTCAATTTTTTTTTTTTAAAATCAAAAGTTGGCATTACTTTCTATTAAAAAGAAGCAATTTTAATGGGAAAACTTTAATTGAATTTAATTAATTAAATTAATTATGTAAAAATCGCCTTAGGCTAGGAATCCACTAGGCGATTCTCTCGCCGCGATAGCTAGTAACAACCCCTGGTACACAAAAGCGGTACATATCGACGGACAATTAATGGTGAAAATGAACTTTCAAGAGATAGCTTGCGTCTACACGGTAAGCATATACTTGATGTTGAAAAGGATTTAAAAAAATGGTTTTTCCTTTAAATTCATATTAAAAACAATGAAATAATGCAGGTTTGCGTGAATTTTTAGCTAAAAAAACTTTTGGTCTAGACTGTACAAAAATTTGCAATATAACTGCAAGAATATTTACAGTGCAAGGTCAATTAGCCTTCGTAAAATTTACAATGAACGTGCCATTTTGAATACGGGCGGTACGCTTTAGCGGTGGCCCTACATAATGTTCGGTTCCAGGAAACGTTTTATTACGATTTATTACTTTCGGCGTCCACAAAACGCTAGCAGAACGCTGCACAACGCGATCTCTCGCCTCGACCGACGATTTTCCTCAAACGTGCAAAATGTTTACCGTCGAGAAATTCATTTCTGAGATTGAGAAACGTCCAGCTCTATATGATATAAAGCAAAAGGATTACAGCAATAGGGACAAAAAGGCCAAATTGTGGAATGAAGTATGTGCGGCGATGTATGAGAATTGGGAGGAGTTCCCAAATCATGAAAAAATCAAAACAGGTAAATATTGCTATATTTATTACATGCATGTACTGTACAAGTGCAGGATCTTCAACAAAGCATTGACTAGAACCTAATTTATTGTTACGAATTGTATGCAAAAATTGAACTTAAAATAAACAAGTCACAAAAAGCAACAAGGGATCCAAAAAGATTTTATTTCAATCGTGATTTACATATAAAAGTTAAGTCGGGTTTATGCAGCTGTTAATTTAATTTAATGTAATGTAATGTAATTTAAAAAAAGTTAAAACCTATGCTTTCAATAGAAGTGTTTATGCAGTTTAATTTAATTTAATTTAATGTAATAAAATAGATTCCATCGTTAAATATCTGAAAACTACAATTGTTTGACATACTGGCCTTTGTTTACACCTCTTATTTATTTCTAGAGAAAGAATTGCAAATAAAGTGGAAGTCACTGCGGGACCAATTTAAAAAAGCAATGAATGCTATAAAATGTACAAAAAGTGGGCAAAGCGCTTCAAAAAAAAAAAAGTACATGCATTTTGACCAGTTGCTTTTTTTATCTGCGCAATGTGAAACAAGAGAGACTGTTTCAAATTTAACAGACGAGGAAGATGATTCGTTGCAAGAGAGTTTCTTGCAAGATGATAGAAACGAACCATCGACATCATCAACAATATTGCCCGCAGCAAAAAAGAAAACCAAAAAGAAAGACGTAGAATCTGCAAATCTTGAGGAATTCAGGGTAATGAACAGAATTTTGGCCGAAAATTTAAGCTTGGAAAAAGAAAAAAGCGTAGCCATGGAAAATGAGAAAAGGTTAGCTCGCGAAAAAGATGACATCGGAAATAAAGCTTTTGCGATGTCACTTGTACCAATTTTGGATCAAATGCCAAAAGTTTCTGCGATTCGCACCAGATTTCGAATCATGGAATTGATATATAACGAAACTTGCTTCGGACAAGACAACATAGCTCAGCAGTAGTTATTAATCAAAAAATGTATTTATACATATACAATATCTATACATACATAATATCTATTTAGTATAACAATATATCAAACATTAAAATATAATCTATTTTATTGCTGCACCTAAATCTTGTCATATTGACCGGGTATCTCTCCCTCTGCTGTTACAAAATAGGACTTAAATTGGTCTCTGATCAAGAACCCATCTGATCGACCTCCTGTACCCCGAACTGGAATATCTTCCATTTCAGTACTTTCATCGCTATTAAATCCGTCCCTTCGTCGGACAAAGTTATGCAGTGCACATGCACATTTTGTTATTATCACAGCAAAATCTTCATCAACCAGCATACTGCTATGAAATATCCTCCATTTGTTGGAAAATATACCAAATGTGCATTCTACATACTTACGTGCTATCGTCAGACGGTAATTAAATGTTTTTTCATCTACACTGAGAATATTTCGACGTGCGTACGGCCGCATTACATGCTCACTCAACCCAAAAGCTTCGTCTGCTACAAATACATACGGAAGCAAAGGATCTACTGTATTTGGCAGTGACTTATTCTCAGGTAGATTTAATTGATTTCGTAGCAGTTTCTTTCCAAATAATGAATTTTTGAATATATTACTATCCGCATCTCTACCGTACGCTCCCACGTCGATTGCCGTAAAACAATAATTTGAATCGGCCACAGCCAATAAAACTATTGAAAAAAATTTTTTATAATTAAAATATTGGCTGCCGGTATTCGCTAGGCATTGGATTCTGATATGTTTCCCATCTATACTACCCAGGCAATTGGGGAATTTTGTATTATCGTAAAAATCATTTGCGATATTAACCCACTTTTCCTTAGTAGGAGTAGGCATTTCCGTATCTCTAAGAATGTCCCAAATGGCCGTACATGTTTCCTTAATTATACGTCCTATTGTACTTCTTCCTACTTGAAATACAAATTCCAGACATGCAAAAGTGGAACCAGTTGCCAAGTATCTAAAAAAATATAACTGATTGACATCTTGACCATTAGTCACATCGTTGTTATTTAAGCTATATTTGTGATGCGAATGCAGGATTAACTTTTCAGTATCTTTTTAAAAAAACATCTTGTTCTTATTTTTTAAATATATTCATCCAAAGGACACACTTTTCACTCCTTTTGACTTTTTTGACTACTGTTCCTGACTTTTTAACACAAACAAAAGTTTTTATCAAAAATGGCGTTTTCTTGCAAAATCAACATAACATAAGAAAGTTCACCAATATTCAAAACCCCGTCCGGGGACATGTTGTATTCAGCGAAATTATTTTTTATTTTATAGTCGTCAGTTTCAATACGTCTGCATTTATCAAAAAAATTATATCTAGAAACATACCTTATAGTAATCACCAAACGTTCGGCTGGCTCAATGGCTCTTCTGAAATTTGTGTCATTCTTTTTTATTACATCACACAAAAGACCGAGTAATTCATCAAAACTAGCTACAGACATCCTATAGTACATAAAGAATTTTTCGGAATATTGTCTGTGCTCGTTAAATTTTAAATGAAACTGCCCTGTTGACAAACGGTTTCGAAGAACAGGATGCACCCACCAGCGATGTCTTCGTTTTTTATTTTTCCGTAACATTTGCATCCTTGCAGCAGTAATACATGCTACCACATGAAAATTCATTTTGGACTGACTGGTCTCAGTCGTGCCGATATGTACCGCTCTTATGTACCAGTGGTTGTTACTAGCTATCGCGGCGAGAAAATCGCCCAGTGGATTCCTACCCTTAGGGTCCGATTTTAAGTCACAGTTGCGACGGTGCAAATTGGTTACCATGGCGCATAACAATTTCCACGTTTTGGTTGGCGTATTGACTGTGATTTCTGACAGTAATTTCACTTTAATAATTACAATTTTCCACTGTTTCATTGTCCACTTGATTTTTGTAGTTAACTGCAATAAAAACTTGAATTGCTTGTACCATTTAGACATTTACTTGAATAGTATTTCTGTGAATATCTTAAAAAGTTGACGCTTGATTGTTGCTTGTTTTTATCATTGTAATCAGCGGAAAAAACAATTCTACCATTTAATATAAATTAATCTGTATAATACAAAATTTATCTGACCCTGTAATGTGATATAATGACCCTATGTAAGAAAGAGAAAAGATTTAGTAACATCTAGCGGCAGATAGAAATGACAATGATTGATGATGAATCGGTAGCAATGGCGCACTCCTAAAGAGAGGAAAATCTTTTCGTACTTTCATCGTTTTGGTTGACGTATTGGCCATGATTTTTGCCAGTACCTTTATCTGAATATACCTGGTCTTTTTTTCAATTGCACATACGATGTAAATATCTTTACGTTCAATTATTAAAAAAAAAATTGTCTCTCAGTCAATATATGCAACCCAAGGATGCAATTCATCGATTTATTTTAGGTTATGTATTATTAAATTGTAATGGTAACACGTTAGAATTGTCAATGTCAATACTTTTATTTCTAAATTTAATTATAAATTTCTGAATGTCAAATCATTCAATCAAGGATTGCTGAGATCTTTCCACTATTGATTGACAATTTTTTTTCTTTAATTGAAACAGGGATATTTACATTAAATGTTCATTTTTTAAAAACGACCCGGTATATTTTTATCCTGACTAGGCGGTAATTGAAAGACCATATTGCACATGAAAAATAGATATCAATCACCCAGTTGTCTCTTTCGCAATATTTAAATTAGTAATAGTGTGAAGCATAATACATTCCAAAGTTTTAGTTGATGAATTGAGAGTCCATTATTTTTCTGTCATTAATTTGAACCACCGTATTTAGGCGTGTATAAGCCGCACCCGAATTTTGAGACAACATTTGTGGATATTTTTTTTTCTGAATTCCGTCGTAGACTCAAAGTGGCCTCGTTCTGCGAAATGTGGCGATGTTGTACATTGCTTTAAACTAAAGGATGTTTACTGCATTTAATTTAAAAATTTCGAGTATAAGGCGCACTCCATTTTTCGATTTTCATAGGTGAAAGCATGCAACTTGGAGTGTGTTTGTTTTAACGTGTTTATATAAGAACTGTTAATGATAGAAGATTGAAATAAATAAAAAAATTAGTTTCCAAAATTGCAAAAGAATATTGGACAATAAATTGGGGAAAAAAAACTAATTCAAAAATATTGTAACTGAGCAACTGGTAATTTTTTGATTTTTCCTTTTATGGTATTTTGTAAATTACTTATTTTTTTGTTCCTTAATTTTTCATAACTTCTTTTAGTTATAGACTTAACTTAACCCTAGAGTCATGTTCCGAAATAAATTTTCTCCGTCCATGTCTTCGGTCTCGGAGACCGAATCTTTCTAGTTTAATTATTATTGAAAAATTATTGTTTTAGGTTAGTTCTAAATTTATATATTGGAAACTACGTCCTTTCTCTACAATCAATCGCAAAGAGATTTATTATAACATTATTGTTATTGAACTTATCAGTGGGTATTCACAGGTACCACAATTATGGCACTTTTTTGAAACATCTTTAAAAAACAACAAATCATTAAACTTTCTTTCAAAAATAACTTTGGTGCTAAGAAAACAACATAATAGCCTGTCAAACCAAATAAAAAGAAAACTATAAAAAAATTATTTTACGAAAATAAAACTGTCACAAATCAGTCTTCTTTCTCGGTTGAACAGTCGTTGCATATGACCGTAATATGTTCGAGGCATAGATATCTGTTGCATTTTTTGCAACAATATTTGATTTTTCTATTTTTTTTTCGAACCACATTCGAAGCAACATTAGATCAAAAATTATGATAATACACAAAAAATATAAATACAGTGCGACCTCGATAATCCGAACCTTCATTATAGTGGATTCTTCAATAATCCGTCCAAGCATTTCAATTGCATTGTGTACTATATAATTCGGATTTGATGGTACTCGGTTGTCCGTACCACTACAAGATGTTCCTGTACTTCAAAGATTAAAAGAGACGGCTTGTATAATGAACCAGAACAGGATCAAGCAAACAATAATTACAAAGTACATTTGCGGCCACTAAGATATGCACGATACCTGTCACAAATTTCCCTATTTTTCCATAGATTAAATCTGGTTTTATTCCAGTGACTTTCGTGAAATAATATTGGTCATAAACAAAATAATATTGATATTTGGCTGATGTTTTTTAAGACGCTTATGATATAAAGCAAAAATCAAGTTGCCAAAAAAAATCGTTCACATTTGGGTGGCCGCAAATGTGCTTCACAAAATAATATAAAATTTAATAAGTATACTTCTGTTTTAAATAATTTTTGTTTATGTACTATTTTCTAGTTGTTTTGTATTAAATGTTACTCGTTTCAATAAAAAAAACTGCCTTGCTTCAGTAAACCGAATTATTTACTTATCCGGATCACCGCGGTTTTAATTAGTTCGGATTATCGAGGTCACACTGTATTCATAAAATAATTTGTGCTAAAACAATAGTAAGAAACACAGAAAATAGTAATTAACAACGAAATCCATAAGTAAGTCTGAAAATATGCCGTAAAAGATAATTGCAATTGGTTTATTTACTTTCTTCAGTCATGTTGTACGGTCCCACAGACCGTAACGGTGCAAAAATCACAAAAACAATACAATGTGGGCATATGTGGCTATGAAGCGACTGACTGAAAATAACAATGACCAAATCAAGCAGCTACTCGGAGAATCGGCCAAATTTGTTAAAAGAGTAAAAAGTTACACAAAATTTACGAAAAAGTCGGTCTGTGGGACATATAGAACATGACTCCAGGGTTAAAGAAGTTATGGAGAATTAATGAACAAAAAAATAAGTAATTTTTTAATTGTTTTTTATTTACTTACTTACAAATAGTATAAAATAAACTATTAATACACAAGTGTATTTTAATTAATCAAATAGTATAAAAATGATAAACCTTCTTTTTATTAGCGGAATAACATTTTTTCTTAAAAAACTTCAACTCCCACCACGATTACAAATGTATCTCAATGCAAAAAAGATCATAATGGCCATACTATTCCTTCGAAGTAACCGTAATATTTGGATAGTTGCTGAAATTTATTTAAAACAAAAACAGTAGGGAATATTAAAAATCGCATTGATTGAACTTACACCGTCGTTATCGCCACAGACCAAATATAAATAATATTTATCAAGAACATTGATGAGTCACGAGCGTAGGAAAAGTGGGGATAAGGACTGCTTCTTTGCACGATTGAAAATGTGTTTGCAGCCTGTAACGAGATTAATTGTAGCAGGTATATCTATTGTTTTACAATGATGCACTTAGGCAAACATTTTGTTAAAAACTTGCACAACAATAACTCTTAATCATTATTTATGTACATTCTCGTGAAGTTGAGTATTAAGCATTTGAAAGTGTGCGTTCCTTCAAAAGTTAATAATTTTTTTTAAAATAGAAAATTAATAATGCCGCAATTTACAATGGCAAAAAGAAATTTCAGAAATATTGAAAAATAAAGGCTGCAGAGAAAATTTAAAAACCCTTAAAATCGACACTGTTTTCGACGGTCGGCTTTCTCTTACAATTAGGCAAATGCCAACGAGATAAATACTTGTACAGGTAGCCCTCGGTTTACGCCGCAGTTCCGTTCTTACAAAAGCCGGCGCAAATCGAATCGGCGTAAAAAGAACCCATATTTACAGTGATGTATAGGGTTAGGTTCTACATAAGTGAAAAAGAAGCAAATCATTTTATTTATTAATACAATATAATGCAAAATACATATACACCTATCCCCCGATTTACACGGGAGATTGTTTTTTTATAGGCAAAACCGTGTAAATCGAAAACAACGTCATTTATTTAACGTAATTTGTTTTAATAAGATATTTTGAAAAATTAAAATAACAGTTCATTCATAAAATAACAAATATACAGTGCGAACCAGTCAAATGGAATAAATTCAGTATCTCAATTATTGTGCATATTTATAAAAAATCCCCTTTATGACATGATATCCTGCGAAGTAAAAATTTCATCCCTAACGTCAACTCCCTTCGAGTGACAGTTTCAACCCCCAAATTTTTAAATAGGAAGTAGGGACTTGTGATACCTCATTTGAAAGATCTATTCGTGCTCTATTAAAAACTGCTACGGTTTAAAATTTGATTGCGAAAAAAAATGTAAAAATGCTACAAAAAATAATTGTTTGTCGCTAACCAGTAAATATGAAGTTTAAAAAATTCTGATTAGTAAAAACACAATGATGTACACTTTTCTACTGGCACAAATTTACTTCAGTAATGTACGTGAATATGTAGGAAGTTTTATTGTGCATAAAAAACGGGGAATCACCAATATGTATAACCAAGTGAATGGAGTTTAAAAATGATTGTAGAAATATGTACTCATCTGAAATATTCATTTTTACTATTTTATTTTGAATTCGTTATTTTAAAAACCGTGTAAATGCAAAATCGTAAAATATATATAGTGGACCCTGTGATGTCGATAATGAAAATAAAAACAAGAACCTTTAATCACAAAAAAAATTTATATAAAATAATATAAAATTACTCACATAGACGCGTTTCGGTGGCTATGCCACCATCTTCAGTACATCTACTAAATCTAATTTTACAAACTAAGCCTTATATACTATTATTTACGCATCCGTGAATTTAACACTTGAGTGAGTTTCACGGATGGTTAGTCAAATCTAGTAATCTATACAATGGGGTATTGGGAATGGGGCCCATATCACTATTTAATAATTTTTTCCTATTCTTATATATAATCAAACTTTCCCTACTATTTAAATTCCTATAATCTGATTCTGCCCTAACCAATTTTAAATTGTCTATACCTATTGTATGGTTGCATTCTAGTACATGCAGGGCAACACTAGATTTCTCTGGTCTATTGTATTTGATATGAGCCATATGCTCTTTGAATCTGGTAATGATAGAACGTCTAGTTTGCCCAATATATACCAAATCACAATCGCTACAACTAATCTGGTAAATACCTGACATATCCCTATCACTATTTTTGTCCTTCGGATTACCCAACAAACTACTTAATGATCTATTGTTATTACTGTGAACTATTTTAAGGTCAAATTTGTTAAAGATTCCACCAAGGCCATTTGTAACTCTTGGGTCGTAAGGAACTTTAACAAATCTGACCTTAGGATCGGTATCGCTGCTAAAAGTGGTACAATTTTGAATGGACAATTTGAATTGTTTCCTACGTATAATGTTATCTACTATGTTACAATTGAAACCATTACTTGTCGCAATATTCCTAATGGTTGTAAGTTCTTTCCAGTACCTTTGCTTCGTTAAAGGAAAAGATAGCAGTCTATGAACCATAAAGTGAAAACTAGCCATTTTATGTTGTTGGCAATGGCTCGAATCTATGGTTATATAGCGACATGTACTGGTTTCCTTTCTGTATACATCTATTTCTATTTTCTTGTTCTTCCTGATCACCAATGCATCTAAAAACGGTAACTTTCCATCTTTTTCTATTTCATGTGTAAATTTAATAGTTGGATATTGGCTGTTGAGGTCGGCAATGAAATCGATTAGATTATGGTTTTGGCAATCGTGTAAAATCGTGTAAAAAAGTATCGTGTAAATCGGGGGATAGGTGTATTATAAATTTAATTTTTAAAATGTATTTTAAGATAAAATGAAGTGAAATGTTTTTATTAAAAAATATTAAGAAAAACAAATGAAATTTCAAAGTTTCGGATCTTTTACATTTTTTGGAAAAAAGAATTCACAACGTCGCGGCTCAACACTGAAACGAAAATCAGTCTAACATAGGAAGAATCGGTGAATTACCCAATTATGTATACGGCGAAACAGTCAATTCCACAGCGGCGTTATTGTGAATCGGCGTAAATTGAGGGCTACCTTTATTCGCCAAAATTCAGCAATTCAGCAAGAACTGTTAAATCTGTTCTTGTTAAGCCGCGACCAATTCGATAAAAATCAACTCTTCCTTTCCGTGTTTATGCAAATTGCCGCTGTAATTGGCGACGTGTTACCCAACTAGAATGCGAGTAAATCAGCCTCCTCGGAGTACCGTTCATCGAGGTGACCTTTCTGCACAAACCGCCTGGCCGCACAGTTCGCCATTTATTCTCGACTTTTCAGGCCTCGTTTGAAAGTCGCGACTTTCATAAGCCACAAGAAGGAGCCGACAATGTCGGGCTGAGGTTGAAAGTGCGAATTTTGTTAATGGGACGTTTTTTAATCGATTATTAAGTCGTCCGGATTCCGGAGCTGTCTGTTTTTCTTTTTAACGTCGTAAATCAGACGTAATGTAGGATGCTCGCGATAACCAGCGGTTCGCGCTGAATTCATAATAAGTAGAGAAAGTTGCAAGATCGCTCAATTCGTTTATTAACAATGCAGGGGAAAACCGTGTACTTGGAACTGTTCTTGAGGGAAAAGTTTTCGACTGCCAAGCAATAAAGTATTTTTTTATTACATAAATACTACCTGGAAACCGACTGTGCGATTTTGTCAAAGACAGTTAGTAGATGAATTCTGCATAATTTCCAACTCGAGAATCATAATTTTTTATTTGTTATAAACAATTTTCAACAAAAATCGCGTTTTTTTAGTTTCTTGCTTGTAAAATGGAAACTAATTAATTAAGCAATCTTAACCTTCCAGTAGTCGCACTTTTTTTCTAAAATTCTAATTTTTTTGATATTTTAAGTTAACATTTGGAAATAAATTATAGCCTTTCCAAGTGTATTATTAAGTTGTTATGTCATAAACATTTAAAAAAAGTGTTGAGCAGAAAAATTTTCAAAAAACTTTAATGAATACTGCCTACAACACAAACTTTTAATAATTTTACTAGATATTGTACAAAATAAATACTGAAAACTTGTTATTTTACAATTTGACTGAAAATTTTAGGTGTTTTACGAATCGCTGAATAACTCAGTTCGTTTGATAAAGGAAGAATTGTTAGACATTTTATTAAAAAAAATCCTTTTATATTGAGTTAAATCTTTTTCTTATAATTATGACTTCATATTTGTCATAGCTGCAAGGAACGGTTTTCTCTATACAAAGTCCCTTTTCGCCATTTTATAAAACGGTGACCCATCATCAATCAATCAAGGACATTATGTATTTTATCAGAAAATCAGGGAATTGTTCGACTACCTGAAGGGAACTTGGAAATAAGGTCACCTTTTGGATTTTGTTTTAAATTGATATGTAATTCAGTTGATTGGTTTCAAATATCAATTTTTATTTTGAAGAAATTGTAATACTAAATTGTAATAGTGGCGTAAAAGCCAATATTACACACTAGTGGCTTTTTATTTACCATACCATCACTAGTGAGTTTCAATTTACGGAAACTTTCACAAGAATTGTTTTTATTGTTCAAGTAAAGCACCAAATTGTTCGACTACCTGAAGGGAACTTGGAAATAAGGTCACCTTTTGGATTTTGTTTTAAATTGATATGTAATTCAGTTGATTGGTTTCAAATATCAATTTTTATTTTGAAGAAATTGTAATACTAAATTGTAATAGTGGCGTAAAAGCCAATATTACACACTAGTGGCTTTTTATTTACCATACCATCACTAGTGAGTTTCAATTTACGGAAACTTTCACAAGAATTGTTTTTATTGTTCAAGTAAAGCACCAAATTGTTCGACTACCTGAAGGGAACTTGGAAATAAGGTCACCTTTTGGATTTTGTTTTAAATTGATATGTAATTCAGTTGATTGGTTTCAAATATCAATTTTTATTTTGAAGAAATTGTAATACTAAATTGTAATAGTGGCGTAAAAGCCAATATTACACACTAGTGGCTTTTTATTTACCATACCATCACTAGTGAGTTTCAATTTACGGAAACTTTCACAAGAATTGTTTTTATTGTTCAAGTAAAGCACCAAATTGTTCGACTACCTGAAGGGAACTTGGAAATAAGGTCACCTTTTGGATTTTGTTTTAAATTGATATGTAATTCAGTTGATTGGTTTCAAATATCAATTTTTATTTTGAAGAAATTGTAATACTAAATTGTAATAGTGGCGTAAAAGCCAATATTACACACTAGTGGCTTTTTATTTACCATACCATCACTAGTGAGTTTCAATTTACGGAAACTTTCACAAGAATTGTTTTTATTGTTCAAGTAAAGCACCAAATTGTTCGACTACCTGAAGGGAACTTGGAAATAAGGTCACCTTTTGGATTTTGTTTTAAATTGATATGTAATTCAGTTGATTGGTTTCAAATATCAATTTTTATTTTGAAGAAATTGTAATACTAAATTGTAATAGTGGCGTAAAAGCCAATATTACACACTAGTGGCTTTTTATTTACCATACCATCACTAGTGAGTTTCAATTTACGGAAACTTTCACAAGAATTGTTTTTATTGTTCAAGTAAAGCACCAAATTGTTCGACTACCTGAAGGAAACTTGTAAGCAAGATCGCCTCTTTGATTTTGTTTTAAATTGATATGCAATTCAGTTGATTGGTTTCAAATATCAATTTTTATTTTGAAGAAATTGTAATACTAAATTGTAATAGTGGCATAAAGGCAATATTACACACTAGTGGCTTTTTATTTACCATACCACCACGAGTGAGTTTCAGTTTACAGAAACTTTCACAAAGACTGTTTCTATTGTTCAAGTAAAGTACCAAATTGTTCGACTACCTGAAGGAAACTTGTAAGCAAGGTCACCTTTTTGATTTTGCTTTAAATTGATATGTAATTCAGTTGATTGGCTTCAAATTTCAATTTTAACTTGTAAAGAATTGCAACTACGTTTTAACAATTTTAACAATTTTTAACAATTACGTTTAAAAAATCGGTCGACTCATTTTGAATTGTATAAAAAATAAAAATTTTATTATTATTTTTTTACGAAGATTAAATTAAAATGTTTAGAGAATCGCGACTTATATTTATCTAAAATCAATGTGCTGATTGTGCGATCGTGACATTTGCTCGATTTTGCGATTCCGCACTTTCACAATTTTTCGCCACAACAAAGCGACCATTAATCACAAACGACACATTCGCCATGGATATCAATAATTTTCCGTTCGCCATCGACAATGATATTTGTTTCGGTGAATTTCTATTTCTGTGTCGAGCGAAATTGAGGCTGTTTTGGGTCGGCGCTAACCGCAGGCAAATAATTTTCAAACGGCAAAGATACCGACAGCTGTACTACACGCACGAATTTTTAATTATAATACTCATCTTGGTTAATAACTGCGTGATCCAAATTTAGTCGGATTGAATTTATGAATAGGTCGCCACAAAAGCGTTTCAGCGTCGCCACAGTTACTCCGAGCGGTGAATTAAATTTTAATTAACGACGCTGTTTTGCACAACCATAAAATATTAGTCGAAACTGTGAAACGGCTAAAACTAAAAGTTATGGACGTTATTAATGATCTTCAGGAGACATAAATGCCAACAAATTAAGATATTCTGATTAAGTTGGCGCACCTTGTATAAACGATGTTCTAATTAAGATGTTTTTAATATTTTCGTTTCATTAAAATATGCGGAAGAATATAATTGGCAAAAAAGCAATTAATATAATTGAAATATATTTTCAAAAACTATATACAGGGCCTTCCAACATTAATGCCCCCCCCCCCGAAATTGGCCTCAAACGTTAAATTGTTATCTTCAAATTTTATTTATTGCATGGTATTTAATGGACGTTATTGATGATGTTAAGAAAACATGAATATCAACAAATTAAGATATCTTGATTAATTTGGCACACCTTGTACAGGGTGAGTTAAGTTTTACCGCCCGTGGCAAAATAGGCCTTTAAAATAATTTGTCAATTCTCATAAATTGCATGAGTAATTTTATATTATTAAGGTACATAGGAACCAAGAAAAAATCTTTTTTTTTAATCAGGTAAAATTTTGCCTTTCTTTCAATTACTAATTGCTCAATTTATTTGTTTTATTTATGTACGAACAGTAAAATATTTTCACGCAATTTAATGTAATTAAAATAATTTTACTAATTTGCGTTCATTAAATAAAGCCATTTCCGTATTAGAGGGTATTTCTTTAAATGATTTACGACATAAGCTGACCAATTCACCTAACAATGGTATTGGTTTTGGGTACTTGACTGATAATTTATGACAGTCATAAAGTTAAGTTAAAAAGTGCAACGTTACATTTTACAGGACCGGAATAAGGGTCTTCGCTATTTCTTTAAAAGTTCGTAATTAACAGCTACACGGTAATTATAATCATAATAAAAAATAATTTTTGCAATATTAGATTTTAAACTTGATAAGAAAATCGCTTACCAGCTTCTAATTTTCGTTAGTATATCTGTCTACAATTTTGTGTTTTAATTTTGCCGCACTGCAAAGTCAATCTACCTATCGGTTATTGAACCATCCCATAAAATAAATTGCTTAATTCACCCAAAGTTTAAAAACCCTGGTCACAACCCTAGGTCACTTTGTGAATAAAGAAACATTCACATTCGCAACAAATCTTCCAACACTTAAACATCGTTGGTAAAAAGTGAAAATTAAAACTTTGTTTTGTGGAATAGTGAACATTTGTGTTTAGTTCAGGTATAATTATGCCATTTCAATACTCAGTCGAGGAGAAGTTCGAAATGCTTTTAATTTATGGGTAATGGGACATCACTTTGGGCATCTTTTATAAAATAAACTTAATATTTACTTATTAAAAACTTATTTTATTTTTCTCACAAATTCCAGAATACGGGTCTGGCAACAACTAAAACGCCGTCCCTTCAGTTTTATGGGTCGATCATCAGGTATTGTTACGTGGTAGACTGTATTATCCATTGTTGGAAAGTCATAAAGTAAATGTATTTTTCGTGCTTTATGTTAAATTTGGTTTAATTCAAAAGGTAACAATTTTTTAACGAATTAAATTGCAATTAACAATGCTACGAATAATTTGACAAATTTTGAAATAAAAAACCAAACATGGCAATTTTACCCGAAACTTTTTGTTTTACTTTTTTGGCTTCAAATAAAAATGATTTGGAAAACTTGTAACACGAATCGAAAATGTAAACTTCAACTGATGTAACATGTAAATTGCATACTTTCTCCTCAATCTTTAATAGGTGTATTATGGCCGGGCGGTAAAACTTAACTCACCCTGTATAAAAGATGTTCTAATTAGGACGTTTTTAATATTTTTGTTTCATTAAAGTATGCGGAAGAGTGTAATTGTCAAAAAAGCGATTAATATAATTGAAATACATTTTCAAAAACAATATACAGGGCCCTCCAACATGAATGCCCCCCCCCCCCCCCGACAAACATTAAATTATTATCTCCAAATTTTATTTATTGCATGGTATTTAATTTGTCGTAAAAAAGGAAACGACGCCTGAAACAGTATCTCATGACAAGCAATGTACTGTTTCACTAAATACGTTGATATATCTATTTTGTTTTGTTGAAATACGTTTTGTCCCTTGGTAACTCAACTGCAGCCTCCCACCCCGTCTTGGTGTTGCAATTTCCATGTGACCGAGTATACATAATTTTAAGCAATAAATAGTTAACATTTAAATGTCGCCATAAAACTGCACCTGCGGAGGAAAGATGAATTTTTATTGACAACTTCAATAAAAAAGTGCATTCTCAACAGGAAGAAATGACAACTCAACTCAACTTGAAAGTTTGCAAGAATCCCCGATTCGTATCGTCGAAACAAAAATTCATCATTAAGGCCGGGCGATGCAAATTTCCAAATTTGCAAACCGTTTTTTCCTCGTTGAAACGTCTCACCTCGGCAATCAGTCTTGCACCTGCCTTGAGAATGCAGTTTTGTTATGGTCGGTTTTATGGGTCGTAAAACTCATTTTTTCTAAATCACCTCCTATTGTGCGCGTAACGGTTGCAGAGTTATTAAAAGCCCTTAGGAAGTCGTTGAAAAGAGTTTTTTTACAATACAAAACTATAATTACAGATCATTTTATGTTTGGATTTAATGTCATAACAGCGTCTTGCAACAAAGAAAACATGCTTCTTTCAGAAAATTGTAGATGGCGTGATTAAAATTCAGTTATTTTCAAAGTATAAAAAATAGAAGTGACATTGTTTTTGTAGGTACGCAAAAATGTTGTTATAAAAAGTTGTAGCAATTGAAAAATTCTATAATTTTTGTTGTTGCAATTTTTTAAGTAACTCAATCCGTGTTCAACTAATGGCTAGTTGAAATTTTTTAAAGACCTTATTCGCTGCATTATGTTCATCACAATAATCACAACCCATTTTATGTTTGTTTTTAATGTTATAATAGCGTCTTGCAACAAAGAAAACATGCTTCTTTCAGAAAATTGTAGATGGCGTGATTAAAATTCAGTTATTTTCAAAGTATAAAAAATAGAAGTGACATTGTTTTTGTAGGTACGCAAAAATGTTGTTATAAAAAGTTGTAGGAATTGGAAAATTCTATAATTTTTGTTGTTGCAATTTTTTAAGTAACTCAAACCGTGTTCAACTTATGGCCAGTGGAAATTTTTTAAAGCCCCTATTCGCTGTATAATGTTCATCACAATAATCACAACCCATTTTATGTTTATTTTTAATGTTTATTTTTAATGTTATAACAAAACAGATATGTTTCTTCCAGAAAACTGTAGATGGCGCGATTAAAATTCAGTTATTTACAAAATATAATAAATAAAAGTGGCATTATTTTTGGAGGTAGGAAAAAATATGTATAATAAAAGTCGTAGATATTAAAACAACGTAAAAAAAATTATTGGAATCACTTACATATCTCAAACCGTTATGGAGTTACGATCGATTAATTGTTTTTTTTTGTAAAATCATCGCCAAAGTTGTCACAGATCTGTTTAAATGGTTGAAATAGCGACCATTATAACAGCATTTCATAACAAAAGCTAATCGCGAACAGGCTGCAATTTGTCGTTCATTTCACGGTTCAGAAAAAGTCGGGAAAACGTTCCAGTCTGCGCGTTAAACTGAGAGAAAACCGATTTTCTGCGCTCAATGAAAATTCGCCGGCAATTAACCCTGATGCGCCTTTATCTCGGTGGTTTTTTTCAATTTTCGAGATCCAGTTACGACACGCAACGCTGCCTTTTCAGTTTTTGCGAAACGCGTCAAGGCCCTTCCATTGTCCGCAAGTTCATTCCGCGAACGTCATTTCCAATTTGCCCTAAATTTGCCGCGAATTACATAAACCGCACTAACCTTTTACTTTTCATTATTTTTTTATTGGACGCTTTCGCAATCGCCTTTTTTTTATTAATTAATTAATTAAATTACATTTAAATTTATTTAGTGGGAGGTTTTTTGAATAAAATTCGACCGCACTTTCTATTTCTGGTTGATGAGACGACGATTTGTTTGGTGCTTAAATAAGACCGTTTGCGTGCAACGAATGCATTTCACATCATTAAAACGTAAAATTGAATTCGGTTATTGTTTTTCCAGCCAGGCTCTCACAGTTCTTTAGCGTTGCAATTTCAATGTCACCCAGGATGAAACGTAAATTACTTTTGTTGAAGATATAAATATCAACCGAATCGACAAAGTCTCAAGTAAATGTTTTATTTAGGAAGCCGTACGTTACAAGGTCATCGATTCGGCCAAATTCCAGTGACACTATCCCCACTACAACTTTTAATGAAGGGGTTAGAGGAGAACCACGAATTATCAGCAACTTGACAGTTTAATTTGCAGCTTATCGAATTTCGTGCCGCGCGAAAATAAACAATTTACTATTAAAAACTGTAGGAGTACAGGTAGCCCTCGGTTTACGCCGCAGTTCCGTTCTTACAAAAGCCGGCGCAAATCGAATCGGCGTAAAAGGAACCCATATTTACAGTGATGTATAGGGTTAGGTTCTACATAAGTGAAAAACAAGCAAATCATTTTATTTATTAATACAATATAATGCAAAATACATATACACCTATCCCCCGATTTACACGGAAGATTGGTTTTTTATAGGCAAAACCGTGTAAATCGAAAACAACGTCATTTAGTTAACGTAATTTTTTTTAATAACATATTTTGAAAAATTAAAATAACAGTTCATTCATAAAATAACAAATATTCAGTGCGAACCAGTCAAATGGAATAAATTCAGTATCTCAATTATTGTGCATATTTATAAAAAAATCCCGTTTATGACATGATATCCTGCAAAGTAAAAATTTCATCCCTAACCTCAACTCCCTTCGAGTGACAGTTTCAACCCCCAAATTTTTAAATAGAAAGTAGGGGCTTGTGATACCTCACTTGAAAAATCTCTTCATGCTCTATTAAAAACTGTTATGGTTTAAAAGTTTGTTGCGAAAAAAATTGTAAAAAAACTACAAAAAATAATTGTTTGTCGCTAACCAGTAAATATGAAGTTTAAAAAATTCTGATTAGTAAAAACACAATGATGTACACTTTTCTACTGGCACAAATTTACTGCAGTGATTTACGTGAATACGTAGGAAGTTTTATTGTGCATAAAAAACGGGGAATCACCAATATGTATAATCAAGTGAACGGAGTTTAAAAATGATTGTAGAAATATCATCTGAAATATTCATTTTTACCATTTTATTTTGAATTAGTTATTTTAAAAATCGTGTAAAAGCGAAATCGTGTAAAAAAGTATCGTGTAAATCGGGGGATAGGTGTATTATAAATTTAATTTTTCAAATGTATTTTAAGATAAAATCAAGTGAAATGTTTTTATTAAAAAATATTAAGAAAAACAAATGAAATTTCAAAATTTCTGATCTCTTACATTTTTTGGAAAAAAGAATCCACAACGTCGCGGCTCAACACTGAAACGAAAATCAGTCTAACAGGAACAATCGGTGAATTACCCAATTATGTTCACGGCGAAACGGTGAATTGCACAGCGGCGTTATTGTGATTCGGCGTAAATTGAGCCGGCGTAAACCGAGGGCTACCTGTACTATTCGTTGTGATAGTGGGAAACAAATCGGTAGCCTCAATGAACAACATTGTAACTAGCAAAACGTAATTTTTCAGGAGAGCGTTTTAAAGACTCTACATCTTTTCTTTTCCTTTTTCTTGAGGAGATAATTCTTTTTTGGGTTTGAAATTGATGGATACTCATTTATTTTAACTCATTGTATAACTTATTTTGAGAAAATTATTGATTTAACGGATTTACCAGCGTTTATCATTGTTCATAGAAGTAATGTTTGCCATTATACCATTGTAATTTCACTTACAATTATTTTGCACCCAGAAGTTTTATCGAATAGGATTATAAAGTATTTTACATCTTTGCTTTTTGAAATTTGTTGTAATAATATTGTAAGCTCCAATACAATGCAACTTTTTAGACTGCTTATAACAATAATTATAATAAAATACGATACAATATTGTAGTAGTATTACTGATAACGGGGAATCATTTTTATTAATATTCGAATCTTCGGAAATATCTGAAGACAACAAAATCTTATTAGTTACACCACCTTGAGATTTTCAGAAAATCAATTTTTCCTTTTCAACTAGATTTATTGTTTATACTTTGCAGGATATTTTAAGCGTTTAACCATTTGAAAGTTCAAATTATTTTCGGAGTTGTAGCAATTTGCAGTGAGCGCAGCAAAGTACGGCCGCATCTCGGGTACTTTGTTCAAACTGGTGTTCAAGATATCTGGAAATTTACTCAACCGATTTTGATAAAACTTCCACCACGTATTCTTTATATTATCTAAAATGTAGCATAGGTCTTTTATGATTTCAATAGCTGCGTCAAAAACAAAAAAAAATATTTATACTCATTTTTCTGAGCGCGAAGGTGGTGCCCTAGGCGGTTGTCTGAGATTAGGTTGAACCAAAGCAATAATTAACAAGTCTTACTTACCGTGTTGATTTTGTAGCAACTCCAAAATTTTCCTTCCACGCGAAGACATGACAATATTGTTTTACTAATATAATTCACTCGTATTTACAAAATACTAATAAAATCAAACTACCGTGTTTCGATGTTACCGAATTTTAAGCGGGAAACAACATTGTAAGTATTGGTAGTCGTCGTTTAGTCCAATTGATGCAAGAACATTGTAAGGCAAAAAATCTTAAAGGAATCCGAAGAATAACATTGTAAGAATCATTAACATTTCTATGAAAGAGCGTAAAAGAATGTATTATCCCGGCAACAACATTGTAAACTTTGGTACAATTTTATTTAAGTAAATTTGTTAGTTCTTGGAAAGGTAAAGTATGTTACAATTTTTAGGTCAGGCATTAAATTTCAGTAAAATTCTTTACCATGTTTTATCTGTTGGTAAGTACGATATTGCAGATACAATGAGATAAAAATTGATTTTTTTATAATAAAACAAAAAATAAAAAATAATTTGAGTTCACTTAAATCATGTAAATCACACTCAAGATATCAAATGTGAAAAAAAGTAAAAATCGACAAATTGTCAGTTACAATGTTGTTAATTGCGGCTACCGAAATATCGATATAACACTTTCAAATAAGTTGTGAACATAATCGAATAAAATAGTACAGTAATGTGGAACTGGTATTTGGTGGCATAAAGATGAACTTTATGCAATCCAAATTTTTAACATCTGGATGAGCTGCGCAGTTGTCAACTAATAATATGATTCTTCGTTTTTCACGACGTAACTCAACATCAGATTGCCCCAATTCACTCGCAAAAATCTCTGAAGTCATTCATGTTTTTCTATTGGATTTGTAATTTAGTGGCAATTGTACAATATTTTTAAAACATTAGGATTTTTAAATTTTCCAATTACCAAAAACTTTCTTTTTATTGTTCCTATTAAATTTGCCACCACAAAAAAATTGAAAATGTGTTTGCAGCCTGTTACGGGATTAATTACAACAGGTCCATCTATTGCTTACAATGATGTACTTTGGCACACATTTTGTTGAAGACTTACACAACAATCTGAATTGATTAATATTGTTGTACGTTTTCGTAAAGTTGAGTATTAAGCGTTTGAAAATGTGCGTTACTTCAAAAGGTAATTATTTTTTTTTAAAATAGAAAGTTAATAATTTTTTAGAATTACGTCAATTCAAATTGTAGAAGAGACGCTGTAGTTTACATCGGCAAAAACAAACCTTTGTTGTGAATCATTGAATGCATGAATCGAAGGGGTCAGAACAAAAAGGGTATAAGTGCATTTTTGAAAATTATGGGATAAGTGCGTTTTGTTAAAGGGGAGTTGACTATTTATTGCCCCAAACACAACCTTATAATTTAAATTCTATTCTCTTTTAAGTAACTAATAAAAAATGAAATTTTATTATCAAATAGTCTGAACTGTTTTACAGTTACATAACTTCAAACTCCAATATATTCAAAAAATGTAAATTTTACTTATACCCTTTTTATTCTAACCCCTTCAATTATTATGGAATCAGCATTTAGTCATTGACGTGCATTACACAATTGGGTACAATTATTTATATGCAATCATATTTTATTTCAATTATTATTTTCAATAAAATAAAATTTTCATGTTATCAATAAATTTGTGACAACACAATAAGTAAACTATCGAAACTAAAATCATTTGCAAAAGATCTCAAAAATAAATATTTTCCACTCCGCTCGTTTAAGGTAAACTTTATGGCAGTCAATAAGGCCCCAACAAAGGCCACTCAGTGCCTTTGTTGGGGCAATATATCTTGTTGACACATTACCCTCGAGCTATGAAAAAATGCGTTCTCTGCACGACGAGCTCAAACGATTTTAATTAAATTATGAGCAAACTATAATATTTGAAGAAAATCGATGCGGATACAGAAATGCGAAGTGTCAGCATTAAGTTCATATAAATTTGAAACCAAAATTTTAAATATTTGGAGGCGTTTTTACATTTTAATCAATAACTAGATTAATCGAGACACCATCAATAAAAGAACGCGATGGAGAAATGCGGACCGATCACTCTTATAAAATCCAATAGCGACCTTTTTTCTTCAAATTTTAAAAATGTGGCTTAAATGAGTGATGCCGTTTTCCATTTAAATCAGGACCGTTAAAAGTTCGTAGATAAAGCGTTGTATTTGATTCCCATTGATGGCAATTATGTGCTTTTTGTTAAAAAACCAGAAATAAAGATTGTGTAACATTGAATACGGATAAATTGAGTGTGCATTCCTAACGAATTCTGACAAGAGTGTAGCAGATGTACGTACAACAGGTTCTAGCGCTGTACTAGTTCGTTAAATGGTTTTTCCTCGATGTAAATACAGTTGCGAATTAACTTCAACGCCATTACTTATCCGTAACTGATGGCGATATCGGTTTGATTCAAAACAGGTGGGCGAATTTCGACCTGGCAAGTTGGAACTCGTTATTTTTTTCTTGGGAAAAATTGCATCAAAGTTGATGAAGTGCGAAGGCGTTTAGTGCCACTCGATGCCATCACAGGTTAACCGGTTTTTTTTTTTGAAAATGTGAAAGATGGAAAGCGTCCGAAGAACAGTGCTGTTTACATTTCATACATATGAAATGAGCTATTAATGATCCCACGCGAAACACATGTGCGTAAAGTGGGCCCCGCTTTTGGCGAAACTGTTCACTGGAAAAAAAATTTTGAATTTGGAACGCCTGAACTGGTTTTATGATTTTTTTCTAATCGACTCAAAACGCACTTTTTCTTTTACATTCTGATCCGCCAGATTTTTTTATCAGTTTCTGCAAATTTATTAATGAAAGCAGAAATTAAAGAAGACTCAGTAATTAATTAATCAACTTTTAAAGTGACCTTTTTTGGTTGTTGGTTCCTATAGAACAATGTTGATCACAGTTTTATGAACGCACTTGATGATTCACAATATCTACAACTTTTATTACACATATTTTTTTGTGCTTCCAAACGTAACGCCTGTTACATTATAGTTTGGGCATAATTGAATTTTTGTCACCATCTACAGTTATAACATATAACATTAAAAATAAACATAAAATGAGTTGTGATTATTGTGATGAACATAATGCAGCGAATAGAGGCTTTAAAAAATTTCAACTAGTCATAAATTGAACACGGATTGAGTTACTTAAAAAATTGCAACAACAAAACTTATAGAATTTTTCAATTGCTACAACTTTTTATAATAAAATTTTTGCGTACCTACAAAAACATTGCCAATTCTATTTTATTATACTTTACAAATAACTGAATTTTAATCGCGCCATCTATAGTTTCCTGAAAGAAACATACCTGTTATGTTATAATATTAAAAAAAAACATAAAATGGGTTGTGATTATTGTGATGAACATCAATACAGCGAATAGGGTCCTTAAAAAATTTCAACTAGCCATAAGTTGAACACGGATTGAGTTATTTAAAAAATTGCAACAACAAAAATTATAGAATTTTTCAATTGTTACAAACTTTTTATAACAACATTTTTGCGTACCTACAAAAACAGTGCCACTTCTATTTTATTATACTTTGAACATAAATGAATTTTAATCGCCATCTACAGTTTTCTGAAAGAAGTGTGCTTATTTGATTGTAATATTAAAACGAAACATAAAATACGTTGTAATTTTAGTGATGAATAACATCAAGCAGTGAAAAGTGGTCTTCAAAAATTTCAACTAGCCATAAGTTGAACACGGCTTGAGTTATTTAAAAAATGGAGACAACAAAAAATATAGTTTTTCAATTTATGTAACTTCTTGTGCAATCAATAACTCGTTACAAATATTTTATAATCAATTAAGTAATTTAAACATTTCAAGTGAGTTTTAATGAATTTTGCAACATCTAATTTTTGGTTCCTATAATTTCTTATTAAATGTCAATTAAAGTTTTAGTCAATAAAAAAAATTTCTTCAGCACAAATTCTCGCACGAAATTTGATATCTAATACAGGCCCAAAAAAATCATTTTCGCACATACTTTATCGAGAAAAAAACACAACTCGTGTTATCTTAAACGGCCACGTTTTAATTTCTGGCATTTGATTGGACCTAATATTTTTAATGTGCGAAGATCCGTCAACGGCCTCGCCAGTTTTTTTTATCAATTTCTGCAAATTTATTCATGAAATCAGAAATTAAAGAAGGCTCTATTATCACTAATTAATTAATCAACTTCTAAAGTGACCTTTTTTGGTTCATTAAACAATGTTAATCACAGTTTTATGAACCCACTTGATTATCAACAATTAAAGAAATCTAATTGCAAATGTTCCAAATACTTTATAATTAATTCAGAAGTTTAAACAACATTTCAAGTGTGTTTTAATTAATTTTGTAACATTTAATTTTTTCATTAAATGTCAGTTAAAGTTTGATGAATGCGCTTGAAAATCAAAAATTAAACAAATTGAATTATAAACATTGTTTCAAATATTTTTTAAATTAATTATGAAATTTAAACAACATTTCAAGTTAGTTGTAATAAATTCGGTAACTTCTGATTTTTGATTCATATAACAATGTTGATCACAGTTTGATGAACCCACTTGATGATCAATAATTAAAGAAATCTAATTGCAATCAATAACTTGTTCCAAATACTTTATAATTAATTAAGAAGTTTCAACAAAATTTCAAGTGTGTTTTAATTAATTTTGTAACATTTAATTTTTGGTTCCAACAATTTTTTTATTAAATGTCAGTTAAAGTTTGATGAATGCGCTTGAAAATCAAAAATTAAACAAATTGAATTATAAACATTGTTTCAAATATTTTTTAAATTAATTATCAAAATTTAAACAACATTTCAAGTTAGTTGGAATTAATTTGGTAACTTCTGATTTTTGATTCGTATAACAATGTTGATCACAGTTTTATGAACCCACTTGATGATCAACAATTAAAGAAATCTAATTGCAATCAATAACTTGTTCCAAGTACGTTATAATTAATTAAGAAGTTTCAACAACATTTCAAGTGTGTTTGAATTAATTTTGTAACATCTAATTTTTGGTTCCAACAATTTTTTCATTAAATGTCAATCAAAGTGTGATGAATACACTTGAAGATTAATAATTTAAAAAGTCTAATTATAATCAATAATTTATTACTAATCCTTTTGAATTAATGAAATTAATTTTAAGTGAACTGTAATTAATTTTGCAACTTCAGACTTTTGGTTTGTACAATTTTTCTAAAATAAAAAAAGTCAAGTTGTAGCCAGTAAATTAAATTAATTAAAGAATGTATTGAAAATATTAAGCAATTGATGAATTTCAAATTTCTTTTTTAATCGACCCTCATTTTTTTAGTCAATTAAAAAAAATTTCCAGCACAAATTCTCGCACGAAATTTGAAATCCAATACAGGCCCAAAAAAATCATTTTCGCACAAACTTTCTCGAGAAAAACAACACAACTCCTACTATCTTAAACGGCCATGTTTTAACTTCTGGCACTTGATGGACCTAATATTTTTAATGTGCGAAGATCCGCCAACGGCCCCGGGGTCTGAATTAAGATATTCTAAATTTTATTACCATCCTAGGCTCTCGAGCTCAGCTATATCAGTCGTTTTGTCGCCGCCAGTTCACAGAAGATCGGTTTACTGTTCTTCAATCGTTTTGACCTTATCTGGATCGCGCAAATGGCGAGATTTTCTTAGAACAAGTCAGCTTTAGAAACTCCTCGCTAGAATGCCTGTTTCTATTCTCGAAGACAAATTGCAGGCTCATTTTTAATTAAAAGTCGACATTTTTTAAATTTCTCGTCCTCAATCAATCAATCGATTAATTGGCGTCGCCTGAAATAACAGTTTTAAGTTAAAAGAGAATTTCAACTTAAATGGTCATTATTTTTTATTGCCGCTCTATAATTAGTCGCCGAATACTACAACTCGTCCGCCAATTTTAAAATGATCAGCGAATCAGAGTGGCCCTTGAAACAAAATCAAACGGCCATTTTCGCCGAATTTCAAGAGAGCGGCAACAACAAAAAGAAATGACCTTGCTTATTCAAATAATCTCTTAATTAAAGGAAAACATTTGCCTCATTATGTAAAACGCGGCACGGGCCTTAAACAAGCTGAATTACCATTTGGTGAAATTGTTTATTTTATCAGGTCGTTGCACCATTGACTCAATTGACTCAGTTTTATTCACTTCGATTTTGAATTTTATTTCGGATTTTGTAGGAAGGTCACGCGACATTTACTGTACTTACCTCGGGTAAGTGGAATCAAGTGGCATCAAAGTGACTGGAAAGTTCAGGTCTGTTAAGTAAACTTAAATACACTTTAATGGCCGAGTTTGCAACGAAATTCGCCTCGTGCGTTTGTGGTGTAACGCCTACGAAAGCAAACGTTAGGAACTGTGAATTTTTTCAAAATTTTATTATACCAGGAGTGACTTGCGAGTTGATAATTTACTCAGGAATTTGGTTAGTAAAAAGAAGACGATTTTGCAAAAACCGAATGTCATCATTCTATTAAAATCCGTGGTTAACATTAAAAGTGCAATCGTTAAAGTTGCACAACAAATTCTTTTTAAAATAGTGACCCAATAATCGGGTAAACAACTTTCATTGCATTCAAAATGTGCATTTTTTGAATTGAGGAAATTACGGTGAAAAAATGTGATCGAAATTGTGTAACAGCTTTAAAAGACTTGATGAAATTTGTTGTAGGTAATTTTTTTTAATGATGTGTTTCTGGTTTTTTGTTTGTTAATTGTTTTGAGGGATTGTTTTTTTTCATTTAATTTTTTTTCCAAAAAAATAACAATAATGGTGTCTGAATTTTGTCTGGCAAGATGGAGAAACAGCTCATACAGCTGAGGATCCCTTAAGCTAGTCAGAGTTATATGAAACAAACGAATTTGGGATTTATGTGAAGTGTTCACCGTTGGTAACTGCGAAGTCGGTTAAATTTGTTAAATTTGGTAACCCAACTTCTACCGCCTCTTCTTGGTGTTGCAATTTCCGTGTCACCGAGTATAAATAATTTTAGGCAATAAATAGTTAACATCAAATTTTGACAGTAAGTTGAATGATCTAACTCAATAAAATTGCATTTGTGTAGAAAAGGTAAAATTAATTAAAGAATTTCAATACTTGCAATTTAAATTTTTGGCGGATTTTTAAAGTCAGCTGCTTTGATTATGCAATCTTGAGCCATAACCAATTAATTGGTAAGGATTTTGGCTTGAAATTTTGTGAGGGTGTAAAATATACTTCTAAAAAGTGAAATCCAAAACTTGAAGGTCAGAAAAAATTATTTGAATTTTTGGCGGATTTTTAAAGTTAGTCACTTTGATGATAGATGATCCCATAAGCAAGATTGAGTTAAAAAATTCATAACCAATTAACTGGTAAGGATTTTAGCTTGTAATTTTGTGAGGATGTAAAACATACTTCTGAAAAGCGACATCCAAAAATTGAAGGTCAGAAAAAATTATTTGAATTTTTGCCGGATTTTTAAAGTTAACTTTGATTATAGATCATCCCACACCAAATTAACTGTCAGATTTAATAAACTGTTTTTGCCGCATTAACAATTATAATAATCAATTGTTTCGTTGCCTACTTGATTTTGGTAGTCAACTGTAATAAAAATTGCTTGCAACTTTCAGATATTTAATTCAATGGTATTGATGTATTAAGATTTTTTAATTCACAATTCAATATTCCTTCACAATATGTATAACTCATTTTTCTAAAAATTGTCAATTGTTGCAAATAAATAATATTAATAAATTTGAAGTATTTAAACAATTTATAAACATACCCTAATTTTCCAGACATAAATAAACCAAGCATTGTGTCAAGTTACGCCTTACGTTTTGCTAGAATTTGAAATTAAGTAAAAACACCCGGTATCACTTTCTTAATGTCTAATAAAACCGTCGCGTTTTTGCAAGAATCGCTTGATAAAATGAAAATAACATTGGAAACTGTTTTCGTCGCATTAACAATTATAATAATCAATTGTTTCGTTGCCTACTTGATTTTTGTAGAACTATAAGAAAAATTGCTGGTAATTTTCAGATATTTAATTCAATGGTTATGATGTATTAAGACTTTTTAATTCAGAATTCAAGATTCCTTCAAAATATGTATAACTATCTCTTAAAAAAAAATGGAAATTGCTGCAAATAAATCATATTATAGAATTTGAAGTATTTAAACAAATTATAAGCACAACCTAATTTTCCAGACATAAATAAACAAAGCATTGTGTCCAGTTACGCCTTACGTTTTACTAGAATTTTAAATTAAGAAAAAACATCCGATATCACCCTCTTAGTGTCTAATAAAACCGTCGCGTTTTTGTAAGAATCGCTTGATAAAATGAAAACAACGTTGGAAACTGTTTTTGCCGCATTAACAATTAAAATAATCAATTGTTTCGTTGCCTACTTGATTTTTCTAGTTAACTGTAATAAAAATTGCTTGTAACTTTCCGATATTTAATTCAATGGTATTGATGTATTAAGATTTTTTAATTCAGAATTCAATATTCCTTCAAAATATGTATAACTGTCCTTTTAAAAAAATTGTAAATTGTTGCAAGTAAATCATACTATTAAATTTGAAGTATTTAAACAAATTATAAACATAATCTAATTTTCCAGACATAAATAAACAAAACATTGTGTCAAGTTACGCCTTACGTTTTGCTAGAATTTTAAATTAAGAAAAAACACTCGGTAGCACTTTCTTAATGTCTCATAAAACCGTCGCATTTTTGCAAGAATCGCTTGATAAAATGAAAACAACATTGGAAACTGTTTTCGTCGCATTAACAATTGTAATAATCAATTGTTTCGTTGCCTGCTTGATTTTTCTAGTTAACTGTAATAAAAATTGCTTGTAACTTTCCGATATTTAATTCAATGGTATTGATGTATTAAGATTTTTTAATTCAGAATTCAATATTCCTTCAAAATACTGTCCTTTTAAAATAATTGTAAATTGTTGCAAATAAATCATATTATTAAATTTGAAGTATTTAAACAAATTATCAGCATAAGCAGACATAAATAAACAAAACATTGTGTCAAGTTACGTCTTAAATTTTGCTAGAATTTGAAATTAAGGAAAAACACCCGATATCACTTTCTTAATGTCTAAGAAAACCGTCGCGTTTTTCCACGAATCGCTTGATAAAATGAAAACAATTACATTAACAATTACAATAATCAATTGTTTCGTTGTCTACTTGATTTTTTTAGTTAACTGTAATAAAAATTGCTTGTAACTTTCAGATATTTAATTCAATAGTATTGATGTATTAATACTTATTAATTCAGAATTCACTGTTCCTTCAAAATATGTCCCTTTAAAAAAATTGTAAAATAGTTGCAAATAAATCATATTATAGAATTTGAAGTATTTAAACAAATTATAAACATAACCTAATTTTCCTGACATAAATAAATGAAACATTGTGTCAAGTTGAAATTACGAAAAAACACCCGGTATCACTTTCTTAATATCTAATGAAATGGTCGCGTTTTTGCAAGAATCGCCTGATAAAATGAAAACAACATTAAAAATGATAAAATGTGCAGAAAGCCGGTTTTCGCCAAGCGTTTGATTGCCTCCAGCAGAACTTACAGTAACTCAAATTAAAAAAAAACCTCAATTCCACACCAACACCGGCAATTAAAAATCGCATCAACAAAAACCGATATAATAACCAATTCTCTGTTCTCAGACCGAACAATACTCCGTTCGATCCATCAAAACGCCAAAAGTAGATGGACGTCCCGTTAACGCGTTGAAACACAATAAAACAGATGCTACGAACAGATAAAAAGACTTTATTGAACATGCTCAACAACAGTTAATTTCATTAGATGTAACGCACTCGATAAACCGAACTGTTAAACGCGATGCCGCGCTAAACTGTTAGTGTGACATCTGCGATACGGCTGAACTCCACAATGGTGGTCTGCGAAACCATGGCCATCCCTCGGCCTCCGGCGCTGCCCCCCAACTTCCTAGCCAAAGATTCCGGGAGCTTCCGCAGCTCGCAGGGCTTCCGCCTGATGGAGGACCAGGACAAGGAGAGCGTCTACAGCGTCTACAAGCAGAAGATCGACTCCATGTTCGACGCCGAGCCCGCCGGGGCCAAGAACAGCGTGCAGGACCGCATCGAGAAAATGTTCAGCGATGTGGCCATCGACGGCGGGATTCCCGTCAGCGAAATCGGCTGCCACGTTTTTTCCATTGATTATCTGGGCTCGGTCAGTTTGACCCAAAAGGTCACGAGCCTGGCCGGTCTGCAGGACCCCCTCAAGGAGCTGTATTTCGCCTACAAGAAGAGCGCCAAGCTCAAGCAGGCGCTGACGGGTCGGCTGGAAATTTCCGCGGGTGGGCTGAAGGTCCAATACCAAGGCGAAAAAGGTTCTTGTAATTAAGGCTGCTCCACCCTAAAGATTGTTGCTTTATTGTTGTTTATTGCTTTCGCGTACGCCTTAATACAGGCAACACCTCATACTTTGTTATTATTCAGATATCACTATAATTAGGGAAAAGTGCAATGGATTAATAGGTTTATGTGTAAGAATGAAAAAGGCTTTCGAGGGGTTGCATTCCAATATACAGTGGAACCCCGTTTTTAGGTCCTCGCATTTCACGTTTTCCCGTTATTTACGTCTAATTTTTGCAGTCCCGTTTCATTTTAATGTAGATAATAGCCGGTTTTACGTTTATTTTTCCCGCAATTTACGTTGGAAATATTTAAAATGCAGTTATTAAATTTATTGAAATTAAAAATTCCACTATTTTAGCAAATTCGATTAAATCTATGGAAATCATTGAAATGAATATGCTACCAGTTTTTAGACATGTTTGCATTTTGCAAAGTTTCCTGATCGTGATTAGGAGGACAATTTTTTATTTCATTCGGTATTGATTCTCGAAAAAGTGTCATACAATGGTCGTCCCATGTTAAAAAAAAACGCATCCACAAAAGAATTTCAAAGTACGAAGAAATTATAGTTTTGCAAGAAACCTATAAACACAAGGAATAAATTTACACCAAACTAATTTGTATGATTTTTCAAAAGAAAAATTTGCATTGCCCTTAATTTACGTTTTTCCTTCACTTTCGTTTTTTTTGTCGGTCCTTTCAAAAACGTAAAAACGGGGTTTCACTGTAGCTGTTCAACAGATGCGAAAATTTTTGAATCTTCAATAAATTTAGAACGATATAATTTAAAGTAAAATAATAATATGCAAGAAGAATTTGTTAAATTTAACAATTTTATTTACTTATTGCTAGTGAAGAAGTTTTGTTATTACTGCCTGTTACTCTGTAATGCCTTAATTTACGCCAAAACGAGTTAGTATGTTGATATCGGGTATTTTTTTCAACGCAATTTATATTTATATCGTTAATCGTTTTTAAAAATTAATTTTTAGCCGTTTCAAATTCTATTAATGCCATATCCGGAATATCATCTATCTCTACCATAATCAGAATCTTTATTTTGAAATGTACGCGTTCTTTTAATAATTTTGCGGTTACTGTATTTTTTTTCAATTTGTTACGATATGCGAACAAGCAGATAATGGAATGCAGCTGACTGTAATTAAAATTTTAGGCCAAATAACCTGTCTGAAGAAAGGTTGTATTGTCGAATGTCATAAAATTTTATTACTTATTCTAGAAAATTCTGTTCAGAACTCGGAACAGATGGCAAATTTTGTATTCGAAAGGACTAATATTTATTAAGAAATTAAAACACATTGAGTAAAAGATTGGCCCCTTAAGGCACAGTTTATGTTTACAGAAAATTGGACCGCGTTATGCACGACTTGACCAAGCGCCAAATTTATATTTTGGAAATTAGCTTTCCATCTAACGTATAATGATGCTATCTACCTGCAAAAAAATCAAGTCGGCGTAAAATCTATTTCTTACTAACAAGCCAATAATTAGATCCCATCAATAATAACATAAGTCGTTAACCCTACGGCTTAATTAATTAAAAAATTACAATTTAAGCTTAATTTTTAAATTCAATTTCACATTTTTTTGACATAACTCCTAAACGCGTAGTTTTTTTACAGAAAATTGCAGTTTTAGCTTATTATAAGTTATTACCATTCATTACAGCTTATTTTTTAAAAATTAATGTGAGATAAAAAAAGTCAAAAATTTTTTGGAAAGAAATTATAATTTAAGCTTATTCTCATTCATTTATTTAAAGGGGTCTTCACGAACGATTTTTAAAATCAATATTTTATATCCTATTAAATTAATGCAGATAATAAAGATTAAAATTGTCCAGGACTAAAAAATAATTTACGGTAAAAAAACTTTTTCAATAAAACAACCTTTTATTAAAATGTGTCTTTATTTTTAATCATTTAGGTCAATATCAAAATTAGTTTTAAATTTCGTCTGAATAAAAGAAGAAGAAAAAAGTCTTCACTATAAATTATTTCAAATATACTGTTTGAAAACGAAACCTGGTTTTAAAACAATTTCGGATATTATTGCTGTTAAAGTATCCTTGCAAGGAAACCATAATTACCTGCTGCGACTTTGTAAATCTTTTTGACGTAGCTCGGAAATCAGTAAAAATTAGCTACTTCAATTTGGGTTATTGATCTAAATAACATTTAATAAATCAAAAACTGTTGCGTTGTTTAAAACAGCTAAGGATCAGCTCAAAATAAAAAATTCTAATCTAATTGTAAGAGTCCAAAAAATTTTAATACAAAATTTTGATAACTGAAGGCAATAAAAACGAATTTCGGAATTTGATGTTTTAATTAATAACTTGGTTAATTACGATTATCTAATTATGTCTTGGGGTCATCTCCAAGTAGATTGGTATTCCCTGTAAGATAAACTATCGACCTCCTTTTAAAAATTAAAAATAATAGTATATTATTACATGAGCAAGTAAAGAAGGTTTTTATCCACTCAAATGATTACATGCACTCGCCTTCGGCATTTTCATGGATAAAAACCTTTACTTGCGAGTATAATACTATACTTTATCTACGATCATCCACACAAAATAATAAAACAAATTCTTAGTTCAATATTTTTAATTTTTGAACATGACACTACGACAGTTAGTTTACATTGTCCAAAAAGAAAAACATGAATATTTTTCTGCAAGCATCACAAATTAACTTAATACAATATTTTCAGAAAAGGAAATACATAGTATTTTTCTCTGCTCGCCATTTTAAAAAAAGTTTCATGAACACATTCGTATTTGTGCCGTGATTTTTGTGGTAGTAGATTTTCTATTGCAGTCGTGGCGATACTGCGTACAGGACATTTCATTTTCTTCTTCCAACATTTAAATATTTTCGGTTACGAAAAATTGCTTCACAAATCACGAATTTCACTTTTAATACACTTTGGCACGATTTGTTGTCAATTACTTTAGTTTTGTTTGGTTATGTTGTTGCAATTAATGCAAACTGTTACCAACGTGGCAATGTTGTAAAATAAAAAACCCAATATTTTTAATTTTCATTGGTCGAAGTACCGATGGATAAAATTTCTGTCAATTTTACCCATGGCTGGGAACCAATAAGAAGCTCTCTTTAATTTATCGATGGATAAAATGACAATTTAGAGTAGAGGTTTCACATCAATAATGGTTATATTATATCATGATCGTAGATAAAGGTATAAAAAGCAATTGCGTTTTACATGTACTGAAAATCTTAGGGTGGAACGCCGTTAATGCGTCGATTGAGTTTGATGACAGTTTCATTTCAGGCGATTTGGAGCAGCTGAACTCTTTTCCCACGATCGCGGTTTGGTCGGCTGTTAAATTCGTGATCCAGGAGGAACCCAAACGTTCGTACGCCTTCCTGCCTCTGATCACAGATGCCGACACCATCGACAAGCAGGTTCTGTTTCGCGAATTGGACGCTGGCGAAAAGAAGTACATCACTTCAGAAGCGCATTCGCCGCTGTTCGCGGTGGTAATGAGGAAGATCGGGGTCAATAAGCAGTTGGATTGTCATGGATTCGTGTGCCAAACGTCCGAAGACGCCATCGTCATCGCGGCGACGCTCTACAAGAGCCTGATGGCGCACATGAAGGCCAAGAAGCCCAAAAACAGAAATGGCGTCAGTTGCATGTCGGTGTCTTCAAGCGCGTACAATGAGGTCGCCAGTGTTCCCGTCAGACCGCCAAGGAAGAAGAGGAGCACCACTTCTTCAGTCACTAGTGAAAAAGAGGAGGTAACGTGTAAACTTCTGTAACCCGCATGCGGGCCAAGTTGTGCATTTAATGGCCAACACTGGCTGCAAGGACATAAGAACATAGAAATTTTGGATTCTATATATTCTATATATATTTTTCAATTTTTTTTTCAATTTTTTTTGACTTATGTTAGGATGCACATTTTCATAAAGTTAATTTTTTTCTATCTTCTTGTTTTCAAATGATTACAACACAGGTTGAATCGTAAAAGTCGGTTTTTCTAGGTAAAACCATGCAAATTGCAGTGCACATATTCTTAAAATGTGATCAGGTCAATTTTTAAAACATTTTTTTTTCTTTTCTTTCGATTTATGTTAGAATCCACATTTTCATAAAGTGTGCTCAGGGTTGAATTTTAAGAGTCGGTTTTCCTAGGGAAAACCATGCAAATTGCAGTGCACATATTCATAAAGTGTGCACAGGTCAATGTTTTTTTTTTCTTTCTTTTTTTTCGGCTTATGTTAGAATCCACATTTTCATAAAGTATGGTGAAGCAGAAAAATTGATTCTGGCTTCGAAAAATCACATTCTGAGTCAGAAAAAGGAGATTCTGAGTCAGAAACATCGATTCTCGGCCAGCAAAATCACCTTCTGACTTAGAAAAAGCAGATTCTGAAATAGAAACATCGATTCTCGGCCAGAAAAATCACATTCTAACTCAGAAAAAGCAGATTCTGAAATAGAAAAATTGATTCTGGCTTCGAAAAATCACATTCTGACTCAGAAAAAGCAAATTCTGAAATAGAAAAGTTGATTCTGGCTTCGAAAAATCACATTCTGAGTGAGAAAAAGGAAATTCTGAGTCAGAAAAAGGAGATTTTGAGTCAGAAAAATCGATTCTCGGACAGAAAAATCACATTCCGACTTAGAAAAAGCAGATTCTGAAATAGAAAAATTGATTCTGGCTTCGAAAAATCACATTCTGACTCAGAAAAAGGAGATTCTGAGTCAGAAAAATCGATTATCCGCCAGAAAAATCACATTCTGACTCAGAAACATCGATTCTCGGCCAGAAAAATCACATTCTGACTCAGAAAAAGCAAATTCTGAAATAGAAAAGTTGATTCTGGCTTCGAAAAATCACATTCTGAGTCAGAAAAAGGAAATTCTGAGTCAGAAAAAGGAGATTTTGAGTCAGAAAAATCGATTCTCGGACAGAAAAATCACATTCCGACTTAGAAAAAGCAGATTCTGAAATAGAAAAATTGATTCTGGCTTCGAAAAATCACATTCTGACTCAGAAAAAGGAGATTCTGAGTCAGAAAAATCGATTATCCGCCAGAAAAATCACATTCTGACTCAGAAACATCGATTCTCGGCCAGAAAAATCACATTCTGACTCAGAAAAAGCAGATTCTGAAATAGAAAAGTTGATTCTGGCTTCGAAAAATCACATTCTGAGTCAGAAAAAGGAGATTCTGAGTCAGAAACATCGATTCTCCGCCAGAAAAGTCACATGCTGACTCAGAAAAAGCAGATTCTGAAATAGTAAAATTGATTCTGGCTTCGAAAAATCACATTCTGACTCAGAAAAAGGAGATTCTGAGTCAGAAAAATCTATTCTCGACCAGAAAAATCACATTCTGACTTAGAAAAAGCAGATTCTGAAATAGAAAAATCGATTCTGGCTCAGAAAAATCTCATTCTGAGTCAGAAAAAGGAGATTCTGAGTCAGAAAAATCTATTCTCGGCCAGAAAAATCACATTCTGACTTAGAAAATGCAGATTCTGAAATAGAAAAATCGATTCTGGCTCAGAAAAATCACATTCTGAGTCAGAAAAAGGAGATTCTGAGTCAGAGAAATCGATTCTCGGTCAGAAAAATCACCTTCTGAGTCAGAAAAAGCAGATTCTGAAATAGAAAAATCGATTCTCGCCCAGAAAAATCACAATCTGAGTCAGAAAAAGGAGATTCTGAGTCAGAAAAATCGATTCTCGGGCAGAAAAATCACATTCTGACTTAGAAAAAGCAGATTCTGAAATAGAAAAATTGATTCTGGCTTCGAAAAATCACATTCTGACTCAGAAAAAGGAGATTCTGAGTCAGAAAAATCGATTATCCGCCAGAAAAATCACATTCTGACTCAGAAACATCGATTCTCGGCCAGAAAAATCACATTCTGACTCAGAAAAAGCAAATTCTGAAATAGAAAAGTTGATTCTGGCTTCGAAAAATCACATTCTGAGTCAGAAAAAGGAAATTCTGAGTCAGAAAAAGGAGATTTTGAGTCAGAAAAATCGATTCTCGGACAGAAAAATCACATTCCGACTTAGAAAAAGCAGATTCTGAAATAGAAAAATTGATTCTGGCTTCGAAAAATCACATTCTGACTCAGAAAAAGCAAATTCTGAAATAGAAAAGTTGATTCTGGCTTCGAAAAATCACATTCTGAGTGAGAAAAAGGAAATTCTGAGTCAGAAAAAGGAGATTTTGAGTCAGAAAAATCGATTCTCGGACAGAAAAATCACATTCCGACTTAGAAAAAGCAGATTCTGAAATAGAAAAATTGATTCTGGCTTCGAAAAATCACATTCTGACTCAGAAAAAGGAGATTCTGAGTCAGAAAAATCGATTATCCGCCAGAAAAATCACATTCTGACTCAGAAACATCGATTCTCGGCCAGAAAAATCACATTCTGACTCAGAAAAAGCAAATTCTGAAATAGAAAAGTTGATTCTGGCTTCGAAAAATCACATTCTGAGTCAGAAAAAGGAAATTCTGAGTCAGAAAAAGGAGATTTTGAGTCAGAAAAATCGATTCTCGGACAGAAAAATCACATTCCGACTTAGAAAAAGCAGATTCTGAAATAGAAAAATTGATTCTGGCTTCGAAAAATCACATTCTGACTCAGAAAAAGGAGATTCTGAGTCAGAAAAATCGATTATCCGCCAGAAAAATCACATTCTGACTCAGAAACATCGATTCTCGGCCAGAAAAATCACATTATGACTCAGAAAAAGCAGATTCTGAAATAGAAAAGTTGATTCTGGCTTCGAAAAATCACATTCTGAGTCAGAAAAAGGAGATTCTGAGTCAGAAACATCGATTCTCCGCCAGAAAAGTCACATGCTGACTCAGAAAAAGCAGATTCTGAAATAGTAAAATTGATTCTGGCTTCGAAAAATCACATTCTGACTCAGAAAAAGGAGATTCTGAGTCAGAAAAATCTATTCTCGACCAGAAAAATCACATTCTGACTTAGAAAAAGCAGATTCTGAAATAGAAAAATCGATTCTGGCTCAGAAAAATCTCATTCTGAGTCAGAAAAAGGAGATTCTGAGTCAGAAAAATCTATTCTCGGCCAGAAAAATCACATTCTGACTTAGAAAATGCAGATTCTGAAATAGAAAAATCGATTCTGGCTCAGAAAAATCACATTCTGAGTCAGAAAAAGGAGATTCTGAGTCAGAGAAATCGATTCTCGGTCAGAAAAATCACCTTCTGAGTCAGAAAAAGCAGATTCTGAAATAGAAAAATCGATTCTCGCCCAGAAAAATCACAATCTGAGTCAGAAAAAGGAGATTCTGAGTCAGAAAAATCGATTCTCGGGCAGAAAAATCACATTCTGACTTAGAAAAAGCAGATTCTGAAATAGAAAAATTGATTCTGGCTTCGAAAAATCACATTCTGACTCAGAAAAAGGAGATTCTGAGTCAGAAAAATCGATTATCCGCCAGAAAAATCACATTCTGACTCAGAAACATCGATTCTCGGCCAGAAAAATCACATTCTGACTCAGAAAAAGCAAATTCTGAAATAGAAAAGTTGATTCTGGCTTCGAAAAATCACATTCTGAGTCAGAAAAAGGAAATTCTGAGTCAGAAAAAGGAGATTTTGAGTCAGAAAAATCGATTCTCGGACAGAAAAATCACATTCCGACTTAGAAAAAGCAGATTCTGAAATAGAAAAATTGATTCTGGCTTCGAAAAATCACATTCTGACTCAGAAAAAGCAAATTCTGAAATAGAAAAGTTGATTCTGGCTTCGAAAAATCACATTCTGAGTGAGAAAAAGGAAATTCTGAGTCAGAAAAAGGAGATTTTGAGTCAGAAAAATCGATTCTCGGACAGAAAAATCACATTCCGACTTAGAAAAAGCAGATTCTGAAATAGAAAAATTGATTCTGGCTTCGAAAAATCACATTCTGACTCAGAAAAAGGAGATTCTGAGTCAGAAAAATCGATTATCCGCCAGAAAAATCACATTCTGACTCAGAAACATCGATTCTCGGCCAGAAAAATCACATTCTGACTCAGAAAAAGCAAATTCTGAAATAGAAAAGTTGATTCTGGCTTCGAAAAATCACATTCTGAGTCAGAAAAAGGAAATTCTGAGTCAGAAAAAGGAGATTTTGAGTCAGAAAAATCGATTCTCGGACAGAAAAATCACATTCCGACTTAGAAAAAGCAGATTCTGAAATAGAAAAATTGATTCTGGCTTCGAAAAATCACATTCTGACTCAGAAAAAGGAGATTCTGAGTCAGAAAAATCGATTATCCGCCAGAAAAATCACATTCTGACTCAGAAACATCGATTCTCGGCCAGAAAAATCACATTCTGACTCAGAAAAAGCAGATTCTGAAATAGAAAAGTTGATTCTGGCTTCGAAAAATCACATTCTGAGTCAGAAAAAGGAGATTCTGAGTCAGAAACATCGATTCTCCGCCAGAAAAGTCACATGCTGACTCAGAAAAAGCAGATTCTGAAATAGTAAAATTGATTCTGGCTTCGAAAAATCACATTCTGACTCAGAAAAAGGAGATTCTGAGTCAGAAAAATCTATTCTCGACCAGAAAAATCACATTCTGACTTAGAAAAAGCAGATTCTGAAATAGAAAAATCGATTCTGGCTCAGAAAAATCTCATTCTGAGTCAGAAAAAGGAGATTCTGAGTCAGAAAAATCTATTCTCGGCCAGAAAAATCACATTCTGACTTAGAAAAAGCAGATTCTGAAATAGAAAAATCGATTCTGGCTCAGAAAAATCACATTCTGAGTCAGAAAAAGGAGATTCTGAGTCAGAGAAATCGATTCTCGGTCAGAAAAATCACCTTCTGAGTCAGAAAAAGCAGATTCTGAAATAGAAAAATCGATTCTCGCCCAGAAAAATCACAATCTGAGTCAGAAAAAGGAGATTCTGAGTCAGAAAAATCGATTCTCGGGCAGAAAAATCACATTCTGACTTAGAAAAAGCAGATTCTGAAATAGAAAAATTGATTCTGGCTTCGAAAAATCACATTCTGACTCAGAAAAAGGAGATTCTGAGTCAGAAAAATCGATTATCCGCCAGAAAAATCACATTCTGACTCAGAAACATCGATTCTCGGCCAGAAAAATCACATTCTGACTCAGAAAAAGCAAATTCTGAAATAGAAAAGTTGATTCTGGCTTCGAAAAATCACATTCTGAGTCAGAAAAAGGAAATTCTGAGTCAGAAAAAGGAGATTTTGAGTCAGAAAAATCGATTCTCGGACAGAAAAATCACATTCCGACTTAGAAAAAGCAGATTCTGAAATAGAAAAATTGATTCTGGCTTCGAAAAATCACATTCTGACTCAGAAAAAGGAGATTCTGAGTCAGAAAAATCGATTATCCGCCAGAAAAATCACATTCTGACTCAGAAACATCGATTCTCGGCCAGAAAAATCACATTCTGACTCAGAAAAAGCAGATTCTGAAATAGAAAAGTTGATTCTGGCTTCGAAAAATCACATTCTGAGTCAGAAAAAGGAAATTCTGAGTCAGAAAAAGGAGATTTTGAGTCAAAAAAATCGATTCTCGGACAGAAAAATCACATTCCGACTTAGAAAAAGCTGATTCTGAAATAGAAAAATTGATTCTGGCTTCGAAAAATCACATTCTGACTCAGAAAAAGGAGATTCTGAGTCAGAAAAATCGATTATCCGCCAGAAAAATCACATTCTGACTCAGAAACATCGATTCTCGGCCAGAAAAATCACATTCTGACTCAGAAAAAGCAAATTCTGAAATAGAAAAGTTGATTCTGGCTTCGAAAAATCACATTCTGAGTCAGAAAAAGGAAATTCTGAGTCAGAAAAAGGAGATTTTGAGTCAGAAAAATCGATTCTCGGACAGAAAAATCACATTCCGACTTAGAAAAAGCAGATTCTGAAATAGAAAAATTGATTCTGGCTTCGAAAAATCACATTCTGACTCAGAAAAAGGAGATTCTGAGTCAGAAAAATCGATTATCCGCCAGAAAAATCACATTCTGACTCAGAAACATCGATTCTCGGCCAGAAAAATCACATTCTGACTCAGAAAAAGCAGATTCTGAAATAGAAAAGTTGATTCTGGCTTCGAAAAATCACATTCTGAGTCAGAAAAAGGAAATTCTGAGTCAGAAAAAGGAGATTTTGAGTCAGAAAAATCGATTCTCGGACAGAAAAATCACATTCCGACTTAGAAAAAGCAGATTCTGAAATAGAAAAATTGATTCTGGCTTCGAAAAATCACATTCTGACTCAGAAAAAGGAGATTCTGAGTCAGAAAAATCGATTATCCGCCAGAAAAATCACATTCTGACTCAGAAACATCGATTCTCGGCCAGAAAAATCACATTCTGACTCAGAAAAAGCAAATTCTGAAATAGAAAAGTTGATTCTGGCTTCGAAAAATCACATTCTGAGTCAGAAAAAGGAAATTCTGAGTCAGAAAAAGGAGATTTTGAGTCAGAAAAATCGATTCTCGGACAGAAAAATCACATTCCGACTTAGAAAAAGCAGATTCTGAAATAGAAAAATTGATTCTGGCTTCGAAAAATCACATTCTGACTCAGAAAAAGGAGATTCTGAGTCAGAAAAATCGATTATCCGCCAGAAAAATCACATTCTGACTCAGAAACATCGATTCTCGGCCAGAAAAATCACATTCTGACTCAGAAAAAGCAAATTCTGAAATAGAAAAGTTGATTCTGGCTTCGAAAAATCACATTCTGAGTCAGAAAAAGGAAATTCTGAGTCAGAAAAAGGAGATTTTGAGTCAGAAAAATCGATTCTCGGACAGAAAAATCACATTCCGACTTAGAAAAAGCAGATTCTGAAATAGAAAAATTGATTCTGGCTTCGAAAAATCACATTCTGACTCAGAAAAAGGAGATTCTGAGTCAGAAAAATCGATTATCCGCCAGAAAAATCACATTCTGACTCAGAAACATCGATTCTCGGCCAGAAAAATCACATTCTGACTCAGAAAAAGCAGATTCTGAAATAGAAAAGTTGATTCTGGCTTCGAAAAATCACATTCTGAGTCAGAAAAAGGAGATTCTGAGTCAGAAACATCGATTCTCCGCCAGAAAAGTCACATGCTGACTCAGAAAAAGCAGATTCTGAAATAGTAAAATTGATTCTGGCTTCGAAAAATCACATTCTCACTCAGAAAAAGGAGATTCTGAGTCAGAAAAATCTATTCTCGACCAGAAAAATCACATTCTGACTTAGAAAAAGCAGATTCTGAAATAGAAAAATCGATTCTGGCTCAGAAAAATCACATTCTGAGTCAGAAAAAGGAGATTCTGAGTCAGAGAAATCGATTCTCGGTCAGAAAAATCACCTTCTGAGTCAGAAAAAGCAGATTCTGAAATAGAAAAATCGATTCTCGCCCAGAAAAATCACAATCTGAGTCAGAAAAAGGAGATTCTGAGTCAGAAAAATCGATTCTCGGGCAGAAAAATCACATTCTGACTTAGAAAAAGCAGATTCTGAAATAGAAAAATTGATTCTGGCTTCGAAAAATCACATTCTGAGTCAGAAAAAGGAGATTCTGAGTCAGAAAAATCGATTATCCGCCAGAAAAATCACATTCTGACTCAGAAACATCGATTCTCGGCCCGAAAAATCACATTCTGACTCAGAAAAAGCAAATTCTGAAATGGAAAAGTTGATTCTGGCTTCGAAAAATCACATTCTGAGTCAGAAAAAGGAAATTCTGAGTCAGAAAAAGGAGATTTTGAGTCAGAAAAATCGATTCTCGGACAGAAAAATCACATTCCGACTTAGAAAAAGCAGATTCTGAAATAGAAAAATTGATTCTGGCTTCGAAAAATCACATTCTGACTCAGAAAAAGGAGATTCTGAGTCAGAAAAATCGATTATCCGCCAGAAAAATCACATTCTGACTCAGAAACATCGATTCTCGGCCAGAAAAATCACATTCTGACTCAGAAAAAGCAGATTCTGAAATAGAAAAGTTGATTCTGGCTTCGAAAAATCACATTCTGAGTCAGAAAAAGGAAATTCTGAGTCAGAAAAAGGAGATTTTGAGTCAGAAAAATCGATTCTCGGACAGAAAAATCACATTCCGACTTAGAAAAAGCAGATTCTGAAATAGAAAAATTGATTCTGGCTTCGAAAAATCACATTCTGACTCAGAAAAAGGAGATTCTGAGTCAGAAAAATCGATTATCCGCCAGAAAAATCACATTCTGACTCAGAAACATCGATTCTCGGCCAGAAAAATCACATTCTGACTCAGAAAAAGCAAATTCTGAAATAGAAAAGTTGATTCTGGCTTCGAAAAATCACATTCTGAGTCAGAAAAAGGAAATTCTGAGTCAGAAAAAGGAGATTTTGAGTCAGAAAAATCGATTCTCGGACAGAAAAATCACATTCCGACTTAGAAAAAGCAGATTCTGAAATAGAAAAATTGATTCTGGCTTCGAAAAATCACATTCTGACTCAGAAAAAGGAGATTCTGAGTCAGAAAAATCGATTATCCGCCAGAAAAATCACATTCTGACTCAGAAACATCGATTCTCGGCCAGAAAAATCACATTCTGACTCAGAAAAAGCAGATTCTGAAATAGAAAAGTTGATTCTGGCTTCGAAAAATCACATTCTGAGTCAGAAAAAGGAGATTCTGAGTCAGAAACATCGATTCTCCGCCAGAAAAGTCACATGCTGACTCAGAAAAAGCAGATTCTGAAATAGTAAAATTGATTCTGGCTTCGAAAAATCACATTCTCACTCAGAAAAAGGAGATTCTGAGTCAGAAAAATCTATTCTCGACCAGAAAAATCACATTCTGACTTAGAAAAAGCAGATTCTGAAATAGAAAAATCGATTCTGGCTCAGAAAAATCACATTCTGAGTCAGAAAAAGGAGATTCTGAGTCAGAGAAATCGATTCTCGGTCAGAAAAATCACCTTCTGAGTCAGAAAAAGCAGATTCTGAAATAGAAAAATCGATTCTCGCCCAGAAAAATCACAATCTGAGTCAGAAAAAGGAGATTCTGAGTCAGAAAAATCGATTCTCGGGCAGAAAAATCACATTCTGACTTAGAAAAAGCAGATTCTGAAATAGAAAAATTGATTCTGGCTTCGAAAAATCACATTCTGACTCAGAAAAAGGAGATTCTGAGTCAGAAAAATCGATTATCCGCCAGAAAAATCACATTCTGACTCAGAAACATCGATTCTCGGCCAGAAAAATCACATTCTGACTCAGAAACATCGATTCTCGGCCAGAAAAATCACATTCTGACTCAGAAAAAGCAAATTCTGAAATAGAAAAGTTGATTCTGGCTTCGAAAAATCACATTCTGAGTCAGAAAAAGGAAATTCTGAGTCAGAAAAAGGAGATTTTGAGTCAGAAAAATCGATTCTCGGACAGAAAAATCACATTCCGACTTAGAAAAAGCAGATTCTGAAATAGAAAAATTGATTCTGGCTTCGAAAAATCACATTCTGACTCAGAAAAAGCAAATTCTGAAATAGAAAAGTTGATTCTGGCTTCGAAAAATCACATTCTGAGTGAGAAAAAGGAAATTCTGAGTCAGAAAAAGGAGATTTTGAGTCAGAAAAATCGATTCTCGGACAGAAAAATCACATTCCGACTTAGAAAAAGCAGATTCTGAAATAGAAAAATTGATTCTGGCTTCGAAAAATCACATTCTGACTCAGAAAAAGGAGATTCTGAGTCAGAAAAATCGATTATCCGCCAGAAAAATCACATTCTGACTCAGAAACATCGATTCTCGGCCAGAAAAATCACATTCTGACTCAGAAAAAGCAAATTCTGAAATAGAAAAGTTGATTCTGGCTTCGAAAAATCACATTCTGAGTCAGAAAAAGGAAATTCTGAGTCAGAAAAAGGAGATTTTGAGTCAGAAAAATCGATTCTCGGACAGAAAAATCACATTCCGACTTAGAAAAAGCAGATTCTGAAATAGAAAAATTGATTCTGGCTTCGAAAAATCACATTCTGACTCAGAAAAAGGAGATTCTGAGTCAGAAAAATCGATTATCCGCCAGAAAAATCACATTCTGACTCAGAAACATCGATTCTCGGCCAGAAAAATCACATTCTGACTCAGAAAAAGCAGATTCTGAAATAGAAAAGTTGATTCTGGCTTCGAAAAATCACATTCTGAGTCAGAAAAAGGAGATTCTGAGTCAGAAACATCGATTCTCCGCCAGAAAAGTCACATGCTGACTCAGAAAAAGCAGATTCTGAAATAGTAAAATTGATTCTGGCTTCGAAAAATCACATTCTGACTCAGAAAAAGGAGATTCTGAGTCAGAAAAATCTATTCTCGACCAGAAAAATCACATTCTGACTTAGAAAAAGCAGATTCTGAAATAGAAAAATCGATTCTGGCTCAGAAAAATCTCATTCTGAGTCAGAAAAAGGAGATTCTGAGTCAGAAAAATCTATTCTCGGCCAGAAAAATCACATTCTGACTTAGAAAAAGCAGATTCTGAAATAGAAAAATCGATTCTGGCTCAGAAAAATCACATTCTGAGTCAGAAAAAGGAGATTCTGAGTCAGAGAAATCGATTCTCGGTCAGAAAAATCACCTTCTGAGTCAGAAAAAGCAGATTCTGAAATAGAAAAATCGATTCTCGCCCAGAAAAATCACAATCTGAGTCAGAAAAAGGAGATTCTGAGTCAGAAAAATCGATTCTCGGGCAGAAAAATCACATTCTGACTTAGAAAAAGCAGATTCTGAAATAGAAAAATTGATTCTGGCTTCGAAAAATCACATTCTGACTCAGAAAAAGGAGATTCTGAGTCAGAAAAATCGATTATCCGCCAGAAAAATCACATTCTGACTCAGAAACATCGATTCTCGGCCAGAAAAATCACATTCTGACTCAGAAAAAGCAAATTCTGAAATAGAAAAGTTGATTCTGGCTTCGAAAAATCACATTCTGAGTCAGAAAAAGGAAATTCTGAGTCAGAAAAAGGAGATTTTGAGTCAGAAAAATCGATTCTCGGACAGAAAAATCACATTCCGACTTAGAAAAAGCAGATTCTGAAATAGAAAAATTGATTCTGGCTTCGAAAAATCACATTCTGACTCAGAAAAAGGAGATTCTGAGTCAGAAAAATCGATTATCCGCCAGAAAAATCACATTCTGACTCAGAAACATCGATTCTCGGCCAGAAAAATCACATTCTGACTCAGAAAAAGCAGATTCTGAAATAGAAAAGTTGATTCTGGCTTCGAAAAATCACATTCTGAGTCAGAAAAAGGAAATTCTGAGTCAGAAAAAGGAGATTTTGAGTCAAAAAAATCGATTCTCGGACAGAAAAATCACATTCCGACTTAGAAAAAGCTGATTCTGAAATAGAAAAATTGATTCTGGCTTCGAAAAATCACATTCTGACTCAGAAAAAGGAGATTCTGAGTCAGAAAAATCGATTATCCGCCAGAAAAATCACATTCTGACTCAGAAACATCGATTCTCGGCCAGAAAAATCACATTCTGACTCAGAAAAAGCAAATTCTGAAATAGAAAAGTTGATTCTGGCTTCGAAAAATCACATTCTGAGTCAGAAAAAGGAAATTCTGAGTCAGAAAAAGGAGATTTTGAGTCAGAAAAATCGATTCTCGGACAGAAAAATCACATTCCGACTTAGAAAAAGCAGATTCTGAAATAGAAAAATTGATTCTGGCTTCGAAAAATCACATTCTGACTCAGAAAAAGGAGATTCTGAGTCAGAAAAATCGATTCTCCGCCAGAAAAATCACATTCTGACTCAGAAACATCGATTCTCGGCCAGAAAAATCACATTCTGACTCAGAAAAAGCAGATTCTGAAATAGAAAAGTTGATTCTGGCTTCGAAAAATCACATTCTGAGTCAGAAAAAGGAAATTCTGAGTCAGAAAAAGGAGATTTTGAGTCAGAAAAATCGATTCTCGGACAGAAAAATCACATTCCGACTTAGAAAAAGCAGATTCTGAAATAGAAAAATTGATTCTGGCTTCGAAAAATCACATTCTGACTCAGAAAAAGGAGATTCTGAGTCAGAAAAATCGATTATCCGCCAGAAAAATCACATTCTGACTCAGAAACATCGATTCTCGGCCAGAAAAATCACATTCTGACTCAGAAAAAGCAAATTCTGAAATAGAAAAGTTGATTCTGGCTTCGAAAAATCACATTCTGAGTCAGAAAAAGGAAATTCTGAGTCAGAAAAAGGAGATTTTGAGTCAGAAAAATCGATTCTCGGACAGAAAAATCACATTCCGACTTAGAAAAAGCAGATTCTGAAATAGAAAAATTGATTCTGGCTTCGAAAAATCACATTCTGACTCAGAAAAAGGAGATTCTGAGTCAGAAAAATCGATTATCCGCCAGAAAAATCACATTCTGACTCAGAAACATCGATTCTCGGCCAGAAAAATCACATTCTGACTCAGAAAAAGCAGATTCTGAAATAGAAAAGTTGATTCTGGCTTCGAAAAATCACATTCTGAGTCAGAAAAAGGAGATTCTGAGTCAGAAACATCGATTCTCCGCCAGAAAAGTCACATGCTGACTCAGAAAAAGCAGATTCTGAAATAGTAAAATTGATTCTGGCTTCGAAAAATCACATTCTGACTCAGAAAAAGGAGATTCTGAGTCAGAAAAATCTATTCTCGACCAGAAAAATCACATTCTGACTTAGAAAAAGCAGATTCTGAAATAGAAAAATCGATTCTGGCTCAGAAAAATCTCATTCTGAGTCAGAAAAAGGAGATTCTGAGTCAGAAAAATCTATTCTCGGCCAGAAAAATCACATTCTGACTTAGAAAAAGCAGATTCTGAAATAGAAAAATCGATTCTGGCTCAGAAAAATCACATTCTGAGTCAGAAAAAGGAGATTCTGAGTCAGAGAAATCGATTCTCGGTCAGAAAAATCACCTTCTGAGTCAGAAAAAGCAGATTCTGAAATAGAAAAATCGATTCTCGCCCAGAAAAATCACAATCTGAGTCAGAAAAAGGAGATTCTGAGTCAGAAAAATCGATTCTCGGGCAGAAAAATCACATTCTGACTTAGAAAAAGCAGATTCTGAAATAGAAAAATTGATTCTGGCTTCGAAAAATCACATTCTGACTCAGAAAAAGGAGATTCTGAGTCAGAAAAATCGATTATCCGCCAGAAAAATCACATTCTGACTCAGAAACATCGATTCTCGGCCAGAAAAATCACATTCTGACTCAGAAAAAGCAAATTCTGAAATAGAAAAGTTGATTCTGGCTTCGAAAAATCACATTCTGAGTCAGAAAAAGGAAATTCTGAGTCAGAAAAAGGAGATTTTGAGTCAGAAAAATCGATTCTCGGACAGAAAAATCACATTCCGACTTAGAAAAAGCAGATTCTGAAATAGAAAAATTGATTCTGGCTTCGAAAAATCACATTCTGACTCAGAAAAAGGAGATTCTGAGTCAGAAAAATCGATTATCCGCCAGAAAAATCACATTCTGACTCAGAAACATCGATTCTCGGCCAGAAAAATCACATTCTGACTCAGAAAAAGCAGATTCTGAAATAGAAAAGTTGATTCTGGCTTCGAAAAATCACATTCTGAGTCAGAAAAAGGAAATTCTGAGTCAGAAAAAGGAGATTTTGAGTCAAAAAAATCGATTCTCGGACAGAAAAATCACATTCCGACTTAGAAAAAGCTGATTCTGAAATAGAAAAATTGATTCTGGCTTCGAAAAATCACATTCTGACTCAGAAAAAGGAGATTCTGAGTCAGAAAAATCGATTATCCGCCAGAAAAATCACATTCTGACTCAGAAACATCGATTCTCGGCCAGAAAAATCACATTCTGACTCAGAAAAAGCAAATTCTGAAATAGAAAAGTTGATTCTGGCTTCGAAAAATCACATTCTGAGTCAGAAAAAGGAAATTCTGAGTCAGAAAAAGGAGATTTTGAGTCAGAAAAATCGATTCTCGGACAGAAAAATCACATTCCGACTTAGAAAAAGCAGATTCTGAAATAGAAAAATTGATTCTGGCTTCGAAAAATCACATTCTGACTCAGAAAAAGGAGATTCTGAGTCAGAAAAATCGATTCTCCGCCAGAAAAATCACATTCTGACTCAGAAACATCGATTCTCGGCCAGAAAAATCACATTCTGACTCAGAAAAAGCAGATTCTGAAATAGAAAAGTTGATTCTGGCTTCGAAAAATCACATTCTGAGTCAGAAAAAGGAAATTCTGAGTCAGAAAAAGGAGATTTTGAGTCAGAAAAATCGATTCTCGGACAGAAAAATCACATTCCGACTTAGAAAAAGCAGATTCTGAAATAGAAAAATTGATTCTGGCTTCGAAAAATCACATTCTGACTCAGAAAAAGGAGATTCTGAGTCAGAAAAATCGATTATCCGCCAGAAAAATCACATTCTGACTCAGAAACATCGATTCTCGGCCAGAAAAATCACATTCTGACTCAGAAAAAGCAAATTCTGAAATAGAAAAGTTGATTCTGGCTTCGAAAAATCACATTCTGAGTCAGAAAAAGGAAATTCTGAGTCAGAAAAAGGAGATTTTGAGTCAGAAAAATCGATTCTCGGACAGAAAAATCACATTCCGACTTAGAAAAAGCAGATTCTGAAATAGAAAAATTGATTCTGGCTTCGAAAAATCACATTCTGACTCAGAAAAAGGAGATTCTGAGTCAGAAAAATCGATTATCCGCCAGAAAAATCACATTCTGACTCAGAAACATCGATTCTCGGCCAGAAAAATCACATTCTGACTCAGAAAAAGCAAATTCTGAAATAGAAAAGTTGATTCTGGCTTCGAAAAATCACATTCTGAGTCAGAAAAAGGAAATTCTGAGTCAGAAAAAGGAGATTTTGAGTCAGAAAAATCGATTCTCGGACAGAAAAATCACATTCCGACTTAGAAAAAGCAGATTCTGAAATAGAAAAATTGATTCTGGCTTCGAAAAATCACATTCTGACTCAGAAAAAGGAGATTCTGAGTCAGAAAAATCGATTATCCGCCAGAAAAATCACATTCTGACTCAGAAACATCGATTCTCGGCCAGAAAAATCACATTCTGACTCAGAAAAAGCAGATTCTGAAATAGAAAAGTTGATTCTGGCTTCGAAAAATCACATTCTGAGTCAGAAAAAGGAGATTCTGAGTCAGAAACATCGATTCTCCGCCAGAAAAGTCACATGCTGACTCAGAAAAAGCAGATTCTGAAATAGTAAAATTGATTCTGGCTTCGAAAAATCACATTCTCACTCAGAAAAAGGAGATTCTGAGTCAGAAAAATCTATTCTCGACCAGAAAAATCACATTCTGACTTAGAAAAAGCAGATTCTGAAATAGAAAAATCGATTCTGGCTCAGAAAAATCACATTCTGAGTCAGAAAAAGGAGATTCTGAGTCAGAGAAATCGATTCTCGGTCAGAAAAATCACCTTCTGAGTCAGAAAAAGCAGATTCTGAAATAGAAAAATCGATTCTCGCCCAGAAAAATCACAATCTGAGTCAGAAAAAGGAGATTCTGAGTCAGAAAAATCGATTCTCGGGCAGAAAAATCACATTCTGACTTAGAAAAAGCAGATTCTGAAATAGAAAAATTGATTCTGGCTTCGAAAAATCACATTCTGAGTCAGAAAAAGGAGATTCTGAGTCAGAAAAATCGATTATCCGCCAGAAAAATCACATTCTGACTCAGAAACATCGATTCTCGGCCCGAAAAATCACATTCTGACTCAGAAAAAGCAAATTCTGAAATGGAAAAGTTGATTCTGGCTTCGAAAAATCACATTCTGAGTCAGAAAAAGGAAATTCTGAGTCAGAAAAAGGAGATTTTGAGTCAGAAAAATCGATTCTCGGACAGAAAAATCACATTCCGACTTAGAAAAAGCAGATTCTGAAATAGAAAAATTGATTCTGGCTTCGAAAAATCACATTCTGACTCAGAAAAAGGAGATTCTGAGTCAGAAAAATCGATTATCCGCCAGAAAAATCACATTCTGACTCAGAAACATCGATTCTCGGCCAGAAAAATCACATTCTGACTCAGAAAAAGCAGATTCTGAAATAGAAAAGTTGATTCTGGCTTCGAAAAATCACATTCTGAGTCAGAAAAAGGAAATTCTGAGTCAGAAAAAGGAGATTTTGAGTCAGAAAAATCGATTCTCGGACAGAAAAATCACATTCCGACTTAGAAAAAGCAGATTCTGAAATAGAAAAATTGATTCTGGCTTCGAAAAATCACATTCTGACTCAGAAAAAGGAGATTCTGAGTCAGAAAAATCGATTATCCGCCAGAAAAATCACATTCTGACTCAGAAACATCGATTCTCGGCCAGAAAAATCACATTCTGACTCAGAAAAAGCAAATTCTGAAATAGAAAAGTTGATTCTGGCTTCGAAAAATCACATTCTGAGTCAGAAAAAGGAAATTCTGAGTCAGAAAAAGGAGATTTTGAGTCAGAAAAATCGATTCTCGGACAGAAAAATCACATTCCGACTTAGAAAAAGCAGATTCTGAAATAGAAAAATTGATTCTGGCTTCGAAAAATCACATTCTGACTCAGAAAAAGGAGATTCTGAGTCAGAAAAATCGATTATCCGCCAGAAAAATCACATTCTGACTCAGAAACATCGATTCTCGGCCAGAAAAATCACATTCTGACTCAGAAAAAGCAGATTCTGAAATAGAAAAGTTGATTCTGGCTTCGAAAAATCACATTCTGAGTCAGAAAAAGGAGATTCTGAGTCAGAAACATCGATTCTCCGCCAGAAAAGTCACATGCTGACTCAGAAAAAGCAGATTCTGAAATAGTAAAATTGATTCTGGCTTCGAAAAATCACATTCTCACTCAGAAAAAGGAGATTCTGAGTCAGAAAAATCTATTCTCGACCAGAAAAATCACATTCTGACTTAGAAAAAGCAGATTCTGAAATAGAAAAATCGATTCTGGCTCAGAAAAATCACATTCTGAGTCAGAAAAAGGAGATTCTGAGTCAGAGAAATCGATTCTCGGTCAGAAAAATCACCTTCTGAGTCAGAAAAAGCAGATTCTGAAATAGAAAAATCGATTCTCGCCCAGAAAAATCACAATCTGAGTCAGAAAAAGGAGATTCTGAGTCAGAAAAATCGATTCTCGGGCAGAAAAATCACATTCTGACTTAGAAAAAGCAGATTCTGAAATAGAAAAATTGATTCTGGCTTCGAAAAATCACATTCTGACTCAGAAAAAGGAGATTCTGAGTCAGAAAAATCGATTATCCGCCAGAAAAATCACATTCTGACTCAGAAACATCGATTCTCGGCCAGAAAAATCACATTCTGACTCAGAAAAAGCAAATTCTGAAATAGAAAAGTTGATTCTGGCTTCGAAAAATCACATTCTGAGTCAGAAAAAGGAAATTCTGAGTCAGAAAAAGGAGATTTTGAGTCAGAAAAATCGATTCTCGGACAGAAAAATCACATTCCGACTTAGAAAAAGCAGATTCTGAAATAGAAAAATTGATTCTGGCTTCGAAAAATCACATTCTGACTCAGAAAAAGGAGATTCTGAGTCAGAAAAATCGATTATCCGCCAGAAAAATCACATTCTGACTCAGAAACATCGATTCTCGGCCAGAAAAATCACATTCTGACTCAGAAAAAGCAGATTCTGAAATAGAAAAGTTGATTCTGGCTTCGAAAAATCACATTCTGAGTCAGAAAAAGGAAATTCTGAGTCAGAAAAAGGAGATTTTGAGTCAGAAAAATCGATTCTCGGACAGAAAAATCACATTCCGACTTAGAAAAAGCAGATTCTGAAATAGAAAAATTGATTCTGGCTTCGAAAAATCACATTCTGACTCAGAAAAAGGAGATTCTGAGTCAGAAAAATCGATTATCCGCCAGAAAAATCACATTCTGACTCAGAAACATCGATTCTCGGCCAGAAAAATCACATTCTGACTCAGAAAAAGCAAATTCTGAAATAGAAAAGTTGATTCTGGCTTCGAAAAATCACATTCTGAGTCAGAAAAAGGAAATTCTGAGTCAGAAAAAGGAGATTTTGAGTCAGAAAAATCGATTCTCGGACAGAAAAATCACATTCCGACTTAGAAAAAGCAGATTCTGAAATAGAAAAATTGATTCTGGCTTCGAAAAATCACATTCTGACTCAGAAAAAGGAGATTCTGAGTCAGAAAAATCGATTATCCGCCAGAAAAATCACATTCTGACTCAGAAACATCGATTCTCGGCCAGAAAAATCACATTCTGACTCAGAAAAAGCAGATTCTGAAATAGAAAAGTTGATTCTGGCTTCGAAAAATCACATTCTGAGTCAGAAAAAGGAAATTCTGAGTCAGAAAAATCGATTATCCGCCAGAAAAATCACATTCTGACTCAGAAACATCGATTCTCGGCCAGAAAAATCACATTCTGACTCAGAAAAAGCAAATTCTGAAATAGAAAAGTTGATTCTGGCTTCGAAAAATCACATTCTGAGTCAGAAAAAGGAAATTCTGAGTCAGAAAAAGGAGATTTTGAGTCAGAAAAATCGATTCTCGGACAGAAAAATCACATTCCGACTTAGAAAAAGCAGATTCTGAAATAGAAAAATTGATTCTGGCTTCGAAAAATCACATTCTGACTCAGAAAAAGGAGATTCTGAGTCAGAAAAATCGATTATCCGCCAGAAAAATCACATTCTGACTCAGAAACATCGATTCTCGGCCAGAAAAATCACATTCTGACTCAGAAAAAGCAGATTCTGAAATAGAAAAGTTGATTCTGGCTTCGAAAAATCACATTCTGAGTCAGAAAAAGGAGATTCTGAGTCAGAAACATCGATTCTCCGCCAGAAAAGTCACATGCTGACTCAGAAAAAGCAGATTCTGAAATAGTAAAATTGATTCTGGCTTCGAAAAATCACATTCTGACTCAGAAAAAGGAGATTCTGAGTCAGAAAAATCTATTCTCGACCAGAAAAATCACATTCTGACTTAGAAAAAGCAGATTCTGAAATAGAAAAATCGATTCTGGCTCAGAAAAATCTCATTCTGAGTCAGAAAAAGGAGATTCTGATTCAGAAAAATCTATTCTCGGCCAGAAAAATCACATTCTGACTTAGAAAAAGCAGATTCTGAAATAGAAAAATCGATTCTGGCTCAGAAAAATCACATTCTGAGTCAGAAAAAGGAGATTCTGAGTCAGAAAAATCGATTATCCGCCAGAAAAATCACATTCTGACTCAGAAACATCGATTCTCGGCCAGAAAAATCACATTCTGACTCAGAAAAAGCAGATTCTGAAATAGAAAAGTTGATTCTGGCTTCGAAAAATCACATTCTGAGTCAGAAAAAGGAGATTCTGAGTCAGAAACATCGATTCTCCGCCAGAAAAGTCACATGCTGACTCAGAAAAAGCAGATTCTGAAATAGTAAAATTGATTCTGGCTTCGAAAAATCACATTCTGACTCAGAAAAAGGAGATTCTGAGTCAGAAAAATCTATTCTCGACCAGAAAAATCACATTCTGACTTAGAAAAAGCAGATTCTGAAATAGAAAAATCGATTCTGGCTCAGAAAAATCACATTCTGAGTCAGAAAAAGGAGATTCTGAGTCAGAGAAATCGATTCTCGGTCAGAAAAAGCAGATTCTGAAATAGAAAAATCGATTCTCGCCCAGAAAAATCACAATCTGAGTCAGAAAAAGGAGATTCTGAGTCAGAAAAATCGATTCTCGGGCAGAAAAATCACATTCTGACTTAGAAAAAGCAGATTCTGAAATAGAAAAATTGATTCTGGCTTCGAAAAATCACATTCTGACTCAGAAAAAGGAGATTCTGAGTCAGAAAAATCGATTATCCGCCAGAAAAATCACATTCTGACTCAGAAACATCGATTCTCGGCCCGAAAAATCACATTCTGACTCAGAAAAAGCAAATTCTGAAATGGAAAGTTGATTCTGGCTTCGAAAAATCACATTCTGAGTCAGAAAAAGGAAATTCTGAGTCAGAAAAAGGAGATTTTGAGTCAGAAAAATCGATTCTCGGACAGAAAAATCACATTCCGACTTAGAAAAAGCAGATTCTGAAATAGAAAAATTGATTCTGGCTTCGAAAAATCACATTCTGACTCAGAAAAAGGAGATTCTGAGTCAGAAAAATCGATTATCCGCCAGAAAAATCACATTCTGACTCAGAAACATCGATTCTCGGCCAGAAAAATCACATTCTGACTCAGAAAAAGCAGATTCTGAAATAGAAAAGTTGATTCTGGCTTCGAAAAATCACATTCTGAGTCAGAAAAAGGAAATTCTGAGTCAGAAAAAGGAGATTTTGAGTCAGAAAAATCGATTCTCGGACAGAAAAATCACATTCCGACTTAGAAAAAGCAGATTCTGAAATAGAAAAATTGATTCTGGCTTCGAAAAATCACATTCTGACTCAGAAAAAGGAGATTCTGAGTCAGAAAAATCGATTATCCGCCAGAAAAATCACATTCTGACTCAGAAACATCGATTCTCGGCCAGAAAAATCACATTCTGACTCAGAAAAAGCAAATTCTGAAATAGAAAAGTTGATTCTGGCTTCGAAAAATCACATTCTGAGTCAGAAAAAGGAAATTCTGAGTCAGAAAAAGGAGATTTTGAGTCAGAAAAATCGATTCTCGGACAGAAAAATCACATTCCGACTTAGAAAAAGCAGATTCTGAAATAGAAAAATTGATTCTGGCTTCGAAAAATCACATTCTGACTCAGAAAAAGGAGATTCTGAGTCAGAAAAATCGATTATCCGCCAGAAAAATCACATTCTGACTCAGAAACATCGATTCTCGGCCAGAAAAATCACATTCTGACTCAGAAAAAGCAGATTCTGAAATAGAAAAGTTGATTCTGGCTTCGAAAAATCACATTCTGAGTCAGAAAAAGGAGATTCTGAGTCAGAAACATCGATTCTCCGCCAGAAAAGTCACATGCTGACTCAGAAAAAGCAGATTCTGAAATAGTAAAATTGATTCTGGCTTCGAAAAATCACATTCTCACTCAGAAAAAGGAGATTCTGAGTCAGAAAAATCTATTCTCGACCAGAAAAATCACATTCTGACTTAGAAAAAGCAGATTCTGAAATAGAAAAATCGATTCTGGCTCAGAAAAATCACATTCTGAGTCAGAAAAAGGAGATTCTGAGTCAGAGAAATCGATTCTCGGTCAGAAAAATCACCTTCTGAGTCAGAAAAAGCAGATTCTGAAATAGAAAAATCGATTCTCGCCCAGAAAAATGACAATCTGAGTCAGAAAAAGGAGATTCTGAGTCAGAAAAATCGATTCTCGGGCAGAAAAATCACATTCTGACTTAGAAAAAGCAGATTCTGAAATAGAAAAATTGATTCTGGCTTCGAAAAATCACATTCTGACTCAGAAAAAGGAGATTCTGAGTCAGAAAAATCGATTATCCGCCAGAAAAATCACATTCTGACTCAGAAACATCGATTCTCGGCCAGAAAAATCACATTCTGACTCAGAAAAAGCAAATTCTGAAATAGAAAAGTTGATTCTGGCTTCGAAAAATCACATTCTGAGTCAGAAAAAGGAAATTCTGAGTCAGAAAAAGGAGATTTTGAGTCAGAAAAATCGATTCTCGGACAGAAAAATCACATTCCGACTTAGAAAAAGCAGATTCTGAAATAGAAAAATTGATTCTGGCTTCGAAAAATCACATTCTGACTCAGAAAAAGGAGATTCTGAGTCAGAAAAATCGATTATCCGCCAGAAAAATCACATTCTGACTCAGAAACATCGATTCTCGGCCAGAAAAATCACATTCTGACTCAGAAAAAGCAGATTCTGAAATAGAAAAGTTGATTCTGGCTTCGAAAAATCACATTCTGAGTCAGAAAAAGGAAATTCTGAGTCAGAAAAAGGAGATTTTGAGTCAGAAAAATCGATTCTCGGACAGAAAAATCACATTCCGACTTAGAAAAAGCAGATTCTGAAATAGAAAAATTGATTCTGGCTTCGAAAAATCACATTCTGACTCAGAAAAAGGAGATTCTGAGTCAGAAAAATCGATTATCCGCCAGAAAAATCACATTCTGACTCAGAAACATCGATTCTCGGCCAGAAAAATCACATTCTGACTCAGAAAAAGCAAATTCTGAAATAGAAAAGTTGATTCTGGCTTCGAAAAATCACATTCTGAGTCAGAAAAAGGAAATTCTGAGTCAGAAAAAGGAGATTTTGAGTCAGAAAAATCGATTCTCGGACAGAAAAATCACATTCCGACTTAGAAAAAGCAGATTCTGAAATAGAAAAATTGATTCTGGCTTCGAAAAATCACATTCTGACTCAGCAAAAGGAGATTCTGAGTCAGAAAAATCGATTATCCGCCAGAAAAATCACATTCTGACTCAGAAACATCGATTCTCGGCCAGAAAAATCACATTCTGACTCAGAAAAAGCAGATTCTGAAATAGAAAAGTTGATTCTGGCTTCGAAAAATCACATTCTGAGTCAGAAAAAGGAAATTCTGAGTCAGAAAAATCGATTATCCGCCAGAAAAATCACATTCTGACTCAGAAACATCGAATCTCGGCCAGAAAAATCACATTCTGACTCAGAAAAAGCAAATTCTGAAATAGAAAAGTTGATTCTGGCTTCGAAAAATCACATTCTGAGTCAGAAAAAGGAGATTTTGAGTCAGAAAAATCGATTCTCGGACAGAAAAATCACATTCCGACTTAGAAAAAGCAGATTCTGAAATAGAAAAATTGATTCTGGCTTCGAAAAATCACATTCTGACTCAGAAAAAGGAGATTCTGAGTCAGAAAAATCGATTATCCGCCAGAAAAATCACATTCTGACTCAGAAACATCGATTCTCGGCCAGAAAAATCACATTCTGACTCAGAAAAAGCAGATTCTGAAATAGAAAAGTTGATTCTGGCTTCGAAAAATCACATTCTGAGTCAGAAAAAGGAGATTCTGAGTCAGAAACATCGATTCTCCGCCAGAAAAGTCACATGCTGACTCAGAAAAAGCAGATTCTGAAATAGTAAAATTGATTCTGGCTTCGAAAAATCACATTCTCACTCAGAAAAAGGAGATTCTGAGTCAGAAAAATCTATTCTCGACCAGAAAAATCACATTCTGACTTAGAAAAAGCAGATTCTGAAATAGAAAAATCGATTCTGGCTCAGAAAAATCACATTCTGAGTCAGAAAAAGGAGATTCTGAGTCAGAGAAATCGATTCTCGGTCAGAAAAATCACCTTCTGAGTCAGAAAAAGCAGATTCTGAAATAGAAAAATCGATTCTCGCCCAGAAAAATCACAATCTGAGTCAGAAAAAGGAGATTCTGAGTCAGAAAAATCGATTCTCGGGCAGAAAAATCACATTCTGACTTAGAAAAAGCAGATTCTGAAATAGAAAAATTGATTCTGGCTTCGAAAAATCACATTCTGACTCAGAAAAAGGAGATTCTGAGTCAGAAAAATCGATTATCCGCCAGAAAAATCACATTCTGACTCAGAAACATCGATTCTCGGCCAGAAAAATCACATTCTGACTCAGAAAAAGCAAATTCTGAAATAGAAAAGTTGATTCTGGCTTCGAAAAATCACATTCTGAGTCAGAAAAAGGAAATTCTGAGTCAGAAAAAGGAGATTTTGAGTCAGAAAAATCGATTCTCGGACAGAAAAATCACATTCCGACTTAGAAAAAGCAGATTCTGAAATAGAAAAATTGATTCTGGCTTCGAAAAATCACATTCTGACTCAGAAAAAGGAGATTCTGAGTCAGAAAAATCGATTATCCGCCAGAAAAATCACATTCTGACTCAGAAACATCGATTCTCGGCCAGAAAAATCACATTCTGACTCAGAAAAAGCAGATTCTGAAATAGAAAAGTTGATTCTGGCTTCGAAAAATCACATTCTGAGTCAGAAAAAGGAAATTCTGAGTCAGAAAAAGGAGATTTTGAGTCAGAAAAATCGATTCTCGGACAGAAAAATCACATTCCGACTTAGAAAAAGCAGATTCTGAAATAGAAAAATTGATTCTGGCTTCGAAAAATCACATTCTGACTCAGAAAAAGGAGATTCTGAGTCAGAAAAATCGATTATCCGCCAGAAAAATCACATTCTGACTCAGAAACATCGATTCTCGGCCAGAAAAATCACATTCTGACTCAGAAAAAGCAAATTCTGAAATAGAAAAGTTGATTCTGGCTTCGAAAAATCACATTCTGAGTCAGAAAAAGGAAATTCTGAGTCAGAAAAAGGAGATTTTGAGTCAGAAAAATCGATTCTCGGACAGAAAAATCACATTCCGACTTAGAAAAAGCAGATTCTGAAATAGAAAAATTGATTCTGGCTTCGAAAAATCACATTCTGACTCAGAAAAAGGAGATTCTGAGTCAGAAAAATCGATTATCCGCCAGAAAAATCACATTCTGACTCAGAAACATCGATTCTCGGCCAGAAAAATCACATTCTGACTCAGAAAAAGCAGATTCTGAAATAGAAAAGTTGATTCTGGCTTCGAAAAATCACATTCTGAGTCAGAAAAAGGAAATTCTGAGTCAGAAAAATCGATTATCCGCCAGAAAAATCACATTCTGACTCAGAAACATCGATTCTCGGCCAGAAAAATCACATTCTGACTCAGAAAAAGCAAATTCTGAAATAGAAAAGTTGATTCTGGCTTCGAAAAATCACATTCTGAGTCAGAAAAAGGAAATTCTGAGTCAGAAAAAGGAGATTTTGAGTCAGAAAAATCGATTCTCGGACAGAAAAATCACATTCCGACTTAGAAAAAGCAGATTCTGAAATAGAAAAATTGATTCTGGCTTCGAAAAATCACATTCTGACTCAGAAAAAGGAGATTCTGAGTCAGAAAAATCGATTATCCGCCAGAAAAATCACATTCTGACTCAGAAACATCGATTCTCGGCCAGAAAAATCACATTCTGACTCAGAAAAAGCAGATTCTGAAATAGAAAAGTTGATTCTGGCTTCGAAAAATCACATTCTGAGTCAGAAAAAGGAGATTCTGAGTCAGAAACATCGATTCTCCGCCAGAAAAGTCACATGCTGACTCAGAAAAAGCAGATTCTGAAATAGTAAAATTGATTCTGGCTTCGAAAAATCACATTCTCACTCAGAAAAAGGAGATTCTGAGTCAGAAAAATCTATTCTCGACCAGAAAAATCACATTCTGACTTAGAAAAAGCAGATTCTGAAATAGAAAAATCGATTCTGGCTCAGAAAAATCACATTCTGAGTCAGAAAAAGGAGATTCTGAGTCAGAGAAATCGATTCTCGGTCAGAAAAATCACCTTCTGAGTCAGAAAAAGCAGATTCTGAAATAGAAAAATCGATTCTCGCCCAGAAAAATCACAATCTGAGTCAGAAAAAGGAGATTCTGAGTCAGAAAAATCGATTCTCGGGCAGAAAAATCACATTCTGACTTAGAAAAAGCAGATTCTGAAATAGAAAAATTGATTCTGGCTTCGAAAAATCACATTCTGACTCAGAAAAAGGAGATTCTGAGTCAGAAAAATCGATTATCCGCCAGAAAAATCACATTCTGACTCAGAAACATCGATTCTCGGCCAGAAAAATCACATTCTGACTCAGAAAAAGCAAATTCTGAAATAGAAAAGTTGATTCTGGCTTCGAAAAATCACATTCTGAGTCAGAAAAAGGAAATTCTGAGTCAGAAAAAGGAGATTTTGAGTCAGAAAAATCGATTCTCGGACAGAAAAATCACATTCCGACTTAGAAAAAGCAGATTCTGAAATAGAAAAATTGATTCTGGCTTCGAAAAATCACATTCTGACTCAGAAAAAGGAGATTCTGAGTCAGAAAAATCGATTATCCGCCAGAAAAATCACATTCTGACTCAGAAACATCGATTCTCGGCCAGAAAAATCACATTCTGACTCAGAAAAAGCAGATTCTGAAATAGAAAAGTTGATTCTGGCTTCGAAAAATCACATTCTGAGTCAGAAAAAGGAAATTCTGAGTCAGAAAAAGGAGATTTTGAGTCAGAAAAATCGATTCTCGGACAGAAAAATCACATTCCGACTTAGAAAAAGCAGATTCTGAAATAGAAAAATTGATTCTGGCTTCGAAAAATCACATTCTGACTCAGAAAAAGGAGATTCTGAGTCAGAAAAATCGATTATCCGCCAGAAAAATCACATTCTGACTCAGAAACATCGATTCTCGGCCAGAAAAATCACATTCTGACTCAGAAAAAGCAAATTCTGAAATAGAAAAGTTGATTCTGGCTTCGAAAAATCACATTCTGAGTCAGAAAAAGGAAATTCTGAGTCAGAAAAAGGAGATTTTGAGTCAGAAAAATCGATTCTCGGACAGAAAAATCACATTCCGACTTAGAAAAAGCAGATTCTGAAATAGAAAAATTGATTCTGGCTTCGAAAAATCACATTCTGACTCAGAAAAAGGAGATTCTGAGTCAGAAAAATCGATTATCCGCCAGAAAAATCACATTCTGACTCAGAAACATCGATTCTCGGCCAGAAAAATCACATTCTGACTCAGAAAAAGCAGATTCTGAAATAGAAAAGTTGATTCTGGCTTCGAAAAATCACATTCTGAGTCAGAAAAAGGAGATTCTGAGTCAGAAACATCGATTCTCCGCCAGAAAAGTCACATGCTGACTCAGAAAAAGCAGATTCTGAAATAGTAAAATTGATTCTGGCTTCGAAAAATCACATTCTGACTCAGAAAAAGGAGATTCTGAGTCAGAAAAATCTATTCTCGACCAGAAAAATCACATTCTGACTTAGAAAAAGCAGATTCTGAAATAGAAAAATCGATTCTGGCTCAGAAAAATCTCATTCTGAGTCAGAAAAAGGAGATTCTGATTCAGAAAAATCTATTCTCGGCCAGAAAAATCACATTCTGACTTAGAAAAAGCAGATTCTGAAATAGAAAAATCGATTCTGGCTCAGAAAAATCACATTCTGAGTCAGAAAAAGGAGATTCTGAGTCAGAGAAATCGATTCTCGGTCAGAAAAATCACCTTCTGAGTCAGAAAAAGCAGATTCTGAAATAGAAAAATCGATTCTCGCCCAGAAAAATCACAATCTGAGTCAGAAAAAGGAGATTCTGAGTCAGAAAAATCGATTCTCGGGCAGAAAAATCACATTCTGACTTAGAAAAAGCAGATTCTGAAATAGAAAAATCGATTCTGGCTCAGAAAAATCACATTCTGAGTCAGAAAAAGGAGATTCTGAGTCAGAGAAATCGATTCTCGGTCAGAAAAATCACCTTCTGAGTCAGAAAAAGCAGATTCTGAAATAGAAAAATCGATTCTCGCCCAGAAAAATCACAATCTGAGTCAGAAAAAGGAGATTCTGAGTCAGAAAAATCGATTCTCGGGCAGAAAAATCACATTCTGACTTAGAAAAAGCAGATTCTGAAATAGAAAAATCGATTCTGGCTCCGAAAAATCACATTCTGAGTCAGAAAACTCGATTCTCGGCCAGAAAAATCACAATCTGACTAAGAAAATCGATTCTGGGTCAGAAAAGTCACATTTTAAGTCAGAAAAATCACATTCTGACATTAATCAAATTTGTGACTTACTTTAGGATCCACATTTTCATTCGATTCGCTCCAGTATTAACGGAGCTACGGCCATTTCGTCGACTTTTAATTTTTCATTGTTGACTTTTAGTTTTCTATCTCTGTCAATCTTAGAGCAAGTGATGATTTACGCGTGTCTCTTTCAAAAAAACAGTCTAGCTTCACAAGTATTATAATGAACAAGCAACAACAACCTAGCCATTAATAACAATAATATTGTTTTGTATTTGTTACTCTCATGCAATCCAAACGCACCGTTGGTTTTAAATTTATACGATGAGCCACCTGTATGTAATACAAATGAAACAAATTACAGGTTTTGGACGCACCGCTGTTCCAAGACCCGGCCAAGCCCAAAAAGAGTACAAAAACGAAAAGGGCCCCCACCGCCCCCGACGCGAAAGAGGACCCCGACGCCATCGTCCCCTACGAAGAGCCCACCGACAAACTCCAAGAGGCGAAGCCGAGCAAGTGGGACAGCCAGATGACGGTCCAGCAGAGGCAGATCGCCGCCGAGATCAAGCAGGTCATCAGCGAGGGGTCCAACAGGGGCCTGCGGAGGGTCCACAGCGTCCGGAAGGGAAGTGACGAAAACGCGTTGAGCAAAGGAAGCGACACCGGCGATATACTCACCAAGGTGACGATCCCGAGGTCGGGGAGTTTCCTCAACGCCGGCGGACTCATGAGATACAAATCCAAGCTCAACAGGTAAAGTTTTAAATTTTCACGCTTCGTTCCGGAATCGTTCTTTCAGAAAGAGAAACTGCGATTTGAATGAATTGCGGCGGTTTCTCGCCAGGCATTTGGAAAAGTGGACGCGTTTCACAAAAATTTCATGCGTAGTTTTTTTCGCGTCGATTTTATGACAGAATTGGCGGTTTTAAATCATGACAGTCCGTACGTTTGTGCGCTTGTCTGCTCAAATGTCAAATTTTGAAAAATTGCAGCAATCGTAGCGAAATTTGGCACAAATTTGCGTATCCCCAAGCGATAATCTGATTGAATTAATGGACAAAATCTGTTGGTGAATGAGGGTCCAATGGACCCCCCCAATATTAAATTAATTATAACTTGAAAGCAGTTCAAGATATCAAAAAGTATTAAGAAGATTAATTACAGAGCGCGTCAATATCTACAATTTTTCTTAATTCACTTGTTTTTAAATTTCTAAGTTAATCCAAAAGGGCCTCTGAGTGGCCCCATGAATTTTAAATTGGTTGTAACTTCAAAACGGTTTGAGATACGAACAAATCGTGATAATAATAATTACAGAGTTTGTCAATATCTACAACTTATATTCTACAAATTTTTTCGTAATTTGAAAAATAAAGTCAAAAAGCCCTCCAAAACTTCAAATGAATTTAATTTAAAAATCGTTCAATGCATTAAAAAATGGCGAGAATATTAATCTTTTTTTCAAATTTGCAAGTTAAATGAATTTTAAATTGGTGGTAACTTAAAAACGGTTTGAAATACAAACAAATCGTGATAATAATAATTACAGAGTTCGTCAATATCTACAACTTATATTCTACAATTTTTTTTGATAATTTGAAAATAAAGTCAAAAAAGCCCTCCAAACTTCAAATGAATTTAACTTAAAAATCGTTTAATGCATTAAAAAGTGGCGAGGATATTAATTAAAAAGCTCAACAAATCGGTTTTTTTCAAATTTGCAAGTTAAACGAATTTTAAATTGGTTGTAACTTCAAAACGGTTTGAGATACAAACAAATCGTAATAATAATAATTATAGGTCTCGTCAATATGTTCAATTTTTATTCTAGCACTTTTTTCGTAACTCGAAATAAAACGCCCAAAAGGCCCTCCGCAATTTCAAATTGATTATAACTTCAAAATGGTTTGAGGTATCAAAAATTAGCAGGAATAATAATTGTTTACATTGTCAATTTCTACAACTTTTCTTCTAATAATTTTTTCGATAATTTGCAATACGATGTGATTCTATAATTTATACATATAATTTATACATAAAATTGCATTCTTGCGTCATTTTCACCGTTTTAAATTTCCATTATTTTAAAGAGAGTTCTTCATAAATTTTTATATTGTCCAAATCATTCAAGAATGTTTCCGAAGAAAACAAACCATCAATCGTGGTTTACACACTTTTCTAAATATTTCAAAATCACGTCGTAAATTACTGTTGGAGATGATTATCTCTTCAGAAATCCTCACATTAATTAATCTTCTCTAATTAGCGCTCGAACTTGTGTTTGAATTAAGTTAAAATTCGTGTGGAAAAGAGCCGACCGATGTTTACGATTTGTTAACAAATAAATAATGGGTTATCATTATCAACCTTTTTTTTTTAACAATAAATGTTAATTCATCTTTTTGGGCAAGAAACTTTATTGTATGTCATTAGGCTTTTTATCTCAAAAAAACTGTTTGATTGAAAAATAGCAATCAATTTAATTCGTGTCCTTGTATGGTCCGACTGAAATCCTTTGTGATCGGTGAATGAATCTGATTTCTACTGCCTCTTATCCAATTTAACGGTCCTGCATTACACCTCCTGTCACAATCCATCAAATGCACTTTCGAGATCTATGAAGCTTGAAGCTTTATCTGACCGCCTTTCCTTGTAATTATATCGAGTTGAAATCTCTTCCCAAACTCACTTAACCTTCCAGTAGTCGCGTGCGGAGTCTCGCTCCACACGACTGTTTTTTTTTTTATTTTCCAAGGAATTTCCCATTCTCTCGAACGGCCGTTTTCAGTACCTTCCTAATTTATTGTCTAAATGTTAGTGGAGTAATATCAGAGCTGCAGATACATTATTTTTGCTTTTTTGCATATTGCGGACTGAGACTCCGCAGCGACTATTGACGTCTCAGGCAAATCTTTGTGTACATTTAGGCATTTTCGGTTTACAACAGCACAAAGTAAATCTGTAATAATCATTCTCGATACAAGTGCACTGTTCAATAATTTTCAAAGTGTGTGGTTGCTAATTTCAAGCACGAAGCCAAGTTGTGTGGAAAAATTGCACAAAATGACAGCGTACGTTTTTTCATATTAAAAAAAACATTAATTTATTGTAAATTTTGAAGTTTTTGACAAATCGTCCAGTTAATATTGGTTTGTTCAATATCCACTTTTTGGGTTGGGTTATATATGTCGCAGACGGATTGTAGAATCCGCTAAAATACAAACCGACTAGTCGCATTATAAAACGGCTCGATTTTGTAAATCGGCTGGTCAACCTTTAGGCGGGTTGTAATACGGCTAAACGTTGGTCAGTTTTACTGTAACGACGTTTCGCGTTCTCCAATGCAACAAAATGACGGGTCGCCGTTTTATAAAACGGCGAAAAGGGACTTTATATAAAGAAAACCTTTCCTTGTAGCTATGACAAATATAAAGTCATAATATAAAAGGTTTTTTTTTTAATAAAATGTCTAACAATTCTTTCTTTATCAAACGGAGTGAGTTAATCAGCGATTCATAAAACACCTAAAATTTTCAATCAAATTGTAAAAATTCTCTGTTCATTCTATATTTTACAATCTCCCCAAACATTTAGAAAACGACTGAATTTACAATTCACCGCCGACATCTACAATATGGCTGATTGTCGCCCTATATTACACGTAGTCAACATTCCGGCTAAACAATCTGCCTAAACGTTAATCAGCCGTTTTACAAAACAGAGTTGCTTTGTAAAGTGGCCAGCCGCTTCATATTGCGGCGGATTCTACAATATGGCTGCCACATGTACAACAAAGTTTAAGTTAAAGTAGTTAAAATTAGCTTGTTCAATGGTCAACAAGAGAACCAGTAAAATAAAAAGTTTTAAGTATTTATTTTGTACAATATGTAGTAAAATTATTAAAATTTCGTGTTATGGGTAGTGTTCATTAAATTTTGAAAATTTTTCTGTTCAAAACTTTTTTTCGTAATGTTTATGGCATAACAACTTAATAATACACTTGGAAAAGCTTTAATTTATTACCAATTTTAACTTAAAATTTCAAAAAAATATAGAATTTTCTTTTGCGGAGTCACTAACGTCTCAAAAAAGGTGCGACTACTGGAAGGTTAAATAAAGACACTTTCTCCTTCAATGCATTTTACCATTCTTCACTTTTCGGTCATGACGGACAATAAAGGAAACTACGATTAAACAAACTTCCCTCAAAAAATCACAGACGGCGCAATTTTCCCAATTTTGATACCATGAAAATTTCAGAACGAATGGCCAAACCACCGGCGGCTCCCCTTTGGGCTTCCACGAGCTCTTCAACGAGTTCCGCCTCCAGGAGGGCCTGCACTCCGTGGACGAGATCCTCGCCGTCATCATCGACCCCGAAGGCATGTCCTTCAACGACCTCAAGCCCATCTACAAAGAATTCCTCCTCAAACTCTCGGTCACTCTGACCAAAGACGAGCTGTACCAGCGATCCAAGGCCATAATGCGAAGACACAAGAAGAAGTTGATCAGGCGAAATGTTCAAGCGCACAAGCATCGCTTCCTCATCGCCCATCGCTTCAAAAATTTTCGCCACATCTTCAGGAAGTCCTTCAAGTTGGGAAAACGAGACAAGAACCAAAAAGGCAATGAAGTTCCGAAGGAGGAAGACTCCAAACTGCCAGAAAGTAGCATTTCCACGTCTTCCTACGACACCAGGCAGTTCAGGCCAAAAACCCAGCTTGGTCGGAAGCAAAGCTACAAGAAGAGGCGCGAAAGAACCAGCACTTCGGAGGAAAGTGATTTTTCCTTGAGGCGATCGAAGAGCAAGGCTCAATTTCAGGCCAATCTCAATCAGAATAGGAACTCTTCCAGCGGGTATGTGAGCTGTTCTGAGTGCAGCTACGACAGCGACACTTGCACTTGCCTTTCCGCCGATAAGTGCTACTGCTCCCTGGGACAGAAGAACGTCTCCAATGGGCCAAGTTGCACCTGCAATTTGGGCAAAAGCCCCGGGAACTCTCTTTCGTACTGCGGTTGTGATACGGACAGTTGCGCCGACAGTAACAAGTGTTATTGCGCCAGGGGCGACCAAGGGACCATCTTCGAGCAGCTGAAGCAGCGCGGGTTCATTCCGTCCACGGAGCCGGTGGTGACGCCGCCCAACGAGAGGAAGTTGTGCAAGAAAATTTCCAACTCGAAGAGCACCAGGAGCTTGGAGTACATGCCCAACCCTTGCGAGAAGTACTACGAGAAGATCAGGCCGAAGAACCTGGTGGAGAAGCAGCTGGGACTGCCCAAGAAGAACCCGGGGTTGGAGTACGAAATGTTCAGGCCGGTTTATGGGAGGACGTTGAGCGTCCCTGATCGGGTGCCATCTTTGGATAGCGTGCGATACAGCGGGAGGCATTATGGTAAGTTGGCCAAAATTACTTTTTGAACAATTTATTTATTTATTTATTTATTTATTAATTTATGAAACCATTACAATGCCTCAAAAAGGCATCCTATAGAGGCAAACTACAACTCAAAATTATATTATAAATTACAAATTATTATTATTTCATAGAACACTTAAAATCTAAACTAAAACTACAACTCAAAATTATATTATATACAGGGTTTTCCAATAAGAGGTGTTATTTTGAATAGCCCGTTATTTCGGTAGATGTCACTTTTGGAGCTGTAATTTTTTGACATTTGACAAGTAGAAACTACGCCATTAATAAAAATGGAACGATACACGCTTCAACAACGCATTGAAATTATTAAAATTCACTATAAAAATGGTGAAAATTTGGCAGAGACGGTTCGTAAAACTCGAACATTTTTGGGTCGTCGTGAAGCACCTTGTCGGACCGCAATACAGAAATTGGTGGAAAAATTCGAGCTGTCGGGACAAGTTAGTGATGTGAAGAATAAAACCCGTGCACGTCGCTCAAGAACAGCCGAGAATATTGCTGCTGTAGCCGAAAGTGTTGAAGAAAACCCAGGTTTGTCCATTCCTCGTCGTTCTTTGGAATTAGACATTCCAAAAACGTCATTACACCGTATTTTGCATAAAGATTTGGGTCTTAAGGCTTATAAAGTTCAGTTAACACAAGAACTCAAGCCGGCCGATCATCAACAACGTCGTATCTTTGCCGATTGGGTCCTTGAAATGCATGAAAATGATCCGGAATTCCATCGAAAAATCATCTTGAGTGATGAGGCCCATTTCCACCTGGATGGCTTCGTCAACAAGCAAAATTGTCGCATCTGGGGCTCAGAAAACCCAAGAGTTATTGTTGAAAAGCCTCTCTATCCTCAACGTGTGACTGTTTGGTGCGGTTTATGGTCCGGCGGGGTCATTGGACCTTACTTTTTCGAAAATGAGGCTGGAGCACCAGTTACGGTTAATGGATTGCGCTATTTTTTAATAATTTCAATGCGTTGTTGAAGCGTGTATCGTTCCATTTTTATTAATGGCGTAGTTTCTACTTGTCAAATGTCAAAAAATTACAGCTCCAAAAGTGACATCTACCGAAATAACGGGCTATTCAAAATAACACCTCTTATTGGAAAACCCTATATTATATTATAAATTATAAATCAAATAAATAGACAAAACATGACAGCAAATATTTTGTCAATTCCAACTTAAAATGTGGCTCAAGATGTACTTTGTAATTATAAAATTGTAATATATATCAGTGACGCACTTTTAGAATGTAAAATGGAAAAAAGGAACAAAAATTGCAAGTAACAATTAATAATTAGCTTTCACCCATTTCTTTATCTTTTTTGCATGAAAGGCTTTATCCATATTTATAGGGATAAACAAATTTGTAAGTTGATTCCAACCGAAATTGCTTCCGACACTATTCAGTGATGTTACAGTTACAACCCAATTACAACTGTGTTTGAATTTAAGCTTGATGCCATCTTGTTCAATTAAAAAACAAAAGTGAAGTCAATCAGTGGTGTTTATCCCAGCAATTCTTGATAATGCAAATAATTTGGCATTTGTGTCAATTTGGAAATAAAAAGTTTTATTGTTGAAGTTTAAGTTTTGAATTTAGTTATTAAAATGTGTTCAAAATAGAAGAAATTAATATTGTGAATTGGTATAAAAATAGCAACGGCTTCAGACAAATCAGAGATTTAGTAATTGTGTTCAGTGCCCGCCATATAGGAAAAACTTTCATTTTTGAATTTTTTAAGAATCTAAATCTGCTAAAAGTTTGTGCATGTTCAAAAACCCAAAACTGACTACTCGGATTCTGGAAGCGATTTTTGGTTTCAGAGAGAATGGAATTTATCTAAATTTCAAAAACTGAAAATAAATTATAATTTTGAAATGAAAATTATTTTTGACGAAATTTGGGTAACATTAGTTAGATGTTCAGTAGATGCGATGGCAATTATGAAATCAGATGAGTTTCTTCAACAGATGTCCAAAAAAATTGTTAATTTTCAAATTTCAACTTTCTCTTACAAATTCCCCGTGTAATTATGAATTTTAATTATTTCAAATTTAAGTATAGTTGATTTGTTTATTTTTGTCTTAAAAAATGAACTAAACTGGTACAATCTAATATTACAAATGAAATCTTTAATTTCGAAAGAAATTTTGTTGAGAGAGACAGAGCTATTTAATTTTTAATCACCGACATCCTGGTAAAAATATCTCCCATACAACAGTTGGACAAATTTATTCAAAATTTAAAAGTGCGGCAAGCATTGCAAATAAATTTAAACATCCACATGGTCATTGGATCACTGACGAAGAACACCAGCTGCAAATTTTGCGAACAGTTTCTTCCAATGGAGTTGTAAACTCGCACAATGGCTCTTGATGCGCAGATGAAAATTCAGATTTTCAAATAGAAACACGGAATCAATACGAATGTGTGCTGTGGAATCTTTAATAACCAAATATTTGGACCACACTTAGCAATAATGTAAATACAAAACAATCGTTGCTCCAACTACAACAATTGTTACAATGAAATTAATCTATGATTATGTCAAGTATCTAAGGCTACCCACAAATTTGCATAAAATATGACGATGATTTTATTATTATAACTTTCTAATGTATTTAACGGAAAAATACACTGTTTTTTATTTATTCACACAAATTGTTAAGTTATAAGTATTTTGAGTAAATTAGAAAACAAGCTGAAACTTAAAATGTGTTTTTTCGTGATAAAAAGGCTTTGCGCCAAAAATGTAAAATAACATGACAAAATTTCATTTGTAATATTAGATTGTACCAGTTTCGTTCATTTTTTTAAGACAAAAATAAGCAAATCAACTATACTTAGATTTGAAATAATTAAAATTCAAGATTACACGTGAAAATTGTAAGAGAAAGTTGAAATTTGAAAAATAACAATTTTTTGGACATCGGTTGAAGAAACTCATCTGATTTCATAATTGGCATCGCATCTACTGAATATTTCAACTATTGTTACCCAAATTTCGTCAAAAATAATTTTCATTTTAAAATTATGGTTTTTGTTCAGTTTTTGAAATTTCGATAAATTCCATGTTCTCTGAAACCAAAAATCGCTTCCAGAATCCGAGTAGTCAGTTTTGGGTTTTTGAACATGTACAAATTTTTGGCAGATTTAGATTTTTAAATAAATCGAAGATGAAACTTTTTCGCATATGGTGCAAACAATATGACGAGCGCTGTATATTAAAAACGAGATTTATTTGAAAACTACTTATTCTAACAATAGCCAAGGATATTATTATTATTACTATTAGTAACTCTGTGAAGCAAATGTTTAAAAACCAATACATTTATTTCTTTACTGGCTTGTTTTTTTCAAAAACATTTACATGCAATAACTTTAACTAAATATTGCCAATATGAGGTAACCCTTTCAACCTCCAAATGATGAGATGAGAATCAGTAGCATTCCGTCAACGGTGCTAAGAAGATGCCATCCAGTAAAATTGTTTTCTGCTGCCTTTTTCAACTTATTATCGAGAATGCAGTCATCCAAGCAAATTCTCCACTGATTCTCACACCACTGATCGAAGCCGGCAACATTAAAGAGGCCCAAACCGCTGCTGAAGTTAACCACCACTCCATGAAAGGAATCAAGAGCTTCTCTGGCTACTTTACGGTAGATAAGCGATTCGATTCCAATTTATTTTTTTGGTTCTTTCCATCAGACTCCGATCCCGAGAATGATCCAGTGGTCTTATACCTCTCAGGTGGTCCCGGCGAATCTTCGGTTGCTCTTATATTTACTGGCATTGGTCCATTCGAAATGCAGTCAGACGAGGAAATAATTTTTCAAAAATATGCTTGGACTAGGAACCATTCGGTAATTTTCGTTGACAATCCGGTTGAAGTTGGTTTCAGTTACACCAAAGGAGACTACGCTCGAAATCAAACCACAATCGGAGAGCATTTGTATGAAGCGTTGCTGCAATTCTTCCAAATGTTTCCGGAATTGCAGAAAAACGATTTTTTTGTAGCTGGAGTCTCGTACGGGGGAAAGTATGTTCCGGCCATAGCGTACACAATTCACAAAAATAATCCAAGCGCCGAACAAAAAATCAATCTGAAAGGTTTGGCAATTGAAGACGGTTTAAGTGATTCAATTAATCAAGTGCAGTATGGCGGTTTTTTGTATCAAATCGGTTTGATTGATGGCAATGGCAAGAAGGAAATGGAAGAATTGGAAGACCAAATAGTGGAACATATTCAAAGACAAGAATGGCGAGCAGCTTTTGAAAGTATAGAAAATTTAATTTTACCAACGGCCGAGAACACCACGACACTATTTAGAAATCTTACAGGTTTTGAGAATAACCACAATTTCTTGATGCAACGTTCATCGTCGAAGCTTTACACAAATTTAGAAAAATACCTAAGAAGGATAGATGTCGTAGATGCAATCCATGCAAAGAATAAAACGTATGAAAGTATGAACAAACTTGTACTCGAAGCTTTAAAAGAAGATATACCAAAATCGGTGGCGCCGTGGATATCTGAATTGCTGAGTCATTATCGAGTCTTGGTTTTTACTGGCCAGTTGGATGTATTGGTGGCATATCCTCTCGTCGAAAATTACTTAGGGAAACTGAAGTTCAGTTCTGCAAATGAATATAAAACTGCGAAAAGGCACATTTGGCGACTGGGAGGCGACGTTGCCGGTTACATCAAACAAGCCGGCAACTTAACTGAAGTTATGGTTCGTAATGCCAGTCATACAGCCTGTGAGGATCAACCATTTTGGTGTCAAGATTTGATCACTAATTTCTTTCGCAATAAACAACTTTACTGATTGTGTTGTTGGTATTATGTCTTGTCAATAAAGATATTTCTTGCTCATCAACTCATTTCACAATAAACTGAAACGACAAGAAGCCGAAATTCCGATTAATTCTTTTAATAATCGCACAGAACGGCTTGTATGAGCCGATATAATTTTAGGGATGTATTCTAGCGAGAGGTTGTGACAGTTTAGGGATCGAGTTTTGACTACAAATTATAAAACGAATCTAATTTGTTGAATAAAGTAATAGCATGATGATAAAACTTAAGGCTGGGGAACCCAACCTCAAAAAATGCAGAGTTTTAAGAAACTCAGTATCGCTTAGAAAGTACTTATCAATATATAATTTGCGAAGCAACAGTTGTAAACATAATGTTACCGCATCTAATGATATATTTGCTTTGGTGAAGAAGTGCTTAGTTTTCACACAATTAACCTCCGAAAGTGCAATTCTCGCAAAAATGTAGTAGTGAGGGTTTTTACTGAAATCTTTAGAGTTACGAAATATTTTGCAATGCACTTTACAGCACTTATAGGGAATATATTGCCTTGTAAGAAAATATTTTTTTTGCGAGAAAGTTGATAACTTGAGAAGAAAAAAAATGGCAACAATATTTTTTGTAAATGTGTGCCAGTAAAAACAGTATAGCTCAAGAAGTAAGTTATATTGTAGAAATTCCTTCGGGGTACTTATACTAAACATATAGTAGTTTAATATGACATGTTTTTATTATGATAACATGGTGAATATCTTTGAAAAAAAATCTAAAAATTGTGGTACGAAATACAGTATTATTTGATCGCGTTTTTTATTGCTTTCCGAACACAACATCGTCAACAAATTACATAAAAATGTTCTTTTATCACCTAAGAAATAGTTTCCGTAAACCAAATTGGATAAACGTCTAAATTTTACATTGTCGGGGAAAAATTGTTTTCCCATAAGATTTTAGTCAAATAGTTCGTCTTTTTACTCACAGATGTCAAATCTGTACCTTTTTGATTGACGGCATGGATAGTATAATTTGTATTAAAATGCACACTTGATATAGTGCAAACTGTTAGGATATAATAAATATTCGCACACGTAAGGATATAAAACTCTAAAAATTTATAAAAATACACACTTGATAATGCATGATATCCATGTTCGCACGCGTAAGGATATGAAACATTTTCGAGCCTACTAAATGGTACAATATATATTAGTTTCGAATAGCATCGTAGGAAAAATTGTTTGAAGCATCTGAGGAGCTAACATTCAATAACCGACATGTCCAAAATCAATTATTTTGGTAAATCGACAAAAACTATACACACAAAAGTAAGAGATACATTTTAATTTTGCAAAAGCAAAAATGTAGGTGATTGTTTTGTATATGATTATGGTCACTTTTGAAGTATATAGTTTTTAAATTGTACAGCCTAGAGAGAAAAAAATAGACATGTGGGTTTTTGTTTGAACTTGTTATGGACATATCGGCTTTTGAACGAAACAAGGTTGAAACTAATGAGAAGAAAGGATTTGAACTCAGAAAAACTTTTATTAAACTTGATCATTATTTTAACATAAGGAAGAAAATTTTGCACAATTTTTTTAAATATGAAGGCCACAGTCTTCGTCTAAGCAGTTGCATTCATCTTCATCATCTTCATCATCCTCTGCTTCTTCTTCGTCATTTTCATTGTTAATTTCTGGAATTTCTTCCAGTAGTTTTCTATAAAACTCCAGTTCTGGTAGATCTTGCCACTGTATAATGTTTTTCTAGCAATTCTCTAACATCTTTTAATTTTGCAGGTTTTATTTTATTTTTGGTTTCCAATCTTCTTAAATTCAACGCGGTTTCTTTTTTCCCGTTTTTTACCAAAGGTGCCTGATTTTTGTTTTTCTCTTCAAAATGGTAAAATACGCTGGCAGTAAAATGAATAGTATTGTGTTGTCCTTTTCTAGTTTTTTCTATTTTCTTTAAGAAAATTCTTTTCTGGCTTTGCATGTCTTTGATTTTCCTGTAGATGTTCTGGAGATCTTTGATGTTGTACACTTGCCAATCTTCCCCTAATTTTCTCACAACACCTACTGTTTTGTAAATTTCGTCGTATTGGTCCGCTGTAATGATAAAAGTTTCTTTTTTTAACTTCATTTCCACTCTGCCAAAAGCTCTATCTGCCGGCAAATAGGTATGTCCACGTACAGGAAAAACCATTTCTACATTCTTGATATTTTTGGGGGATTCTCGTAACAGCCAGTACGCTAGAATGTGTACGATGTGGCAATTTTTATTTTGTCCCCCACATCCATCGCAAAATAATCTGATTGTTTGAATATTTTCGTCAAAATTAGAAGAACGAATATATATCAGAAGAGCTGAGCCGACTTCAACAGCACCCCAAGCTGTTTTGTGCTCGGTCCAAGTGAAAAATATAGGTTGCTTTGAATCCATACCAACGCAGCAAAAAGAATAGTAACTTATTTGCCTTGTATAAAAGGCTTCTCCAATAGGGGTTTTTGGCAGTGGATGTACCTGCTGAAGGTCAAAACAGGCGGTGTGTACAGTAGGTTCTTGTTTTGTTGCTAATTTGTAGAAAGCCCTTGCTCTTAAATTGTGAAGTCGGTGTTGGGCCATCAATGTACTTTTCTTTTGTTGATCATTTGTTTGCTCAATCGAGTGTTTTAAGTTGAGGCAAGTTGAGCAAGTATCACAAGCTGGAGACTTAAATCCAATATTAAAATCTTTAACAAACACTCTCCTAAACATGGAAGGAGATGCTTGATATTGTTGTTTTCCCGTTTTGTGGCTCTTTTAACTTTTTTCCGCGAACCCATGTTTATGTCAGAAACTAGGGTATTCATGTTGCTAATTATGAGGTAATGCACACTTTAATTACCACTATCTATTACTTTTCAACAACGGTGTTTACCAAATACTGGACATGTCGTACTTTGATTGCATTTCACCAAGTGGATATCTAGATACTAGTGGACATGTTGTTTTTTGATAAAATTTGCGCACAAAAACCCGTTTGGATGTGTAGGATTTTGAATGAAACTCTTACTTTTGCAATGCTGTAACTTTGGGCATTTGCGATTTTCACTGAATCTGAGTCAACCAATCGACGCAGATGGTGGTTTTTGTTTGAATTTCATGTATAACTCAATTTCGTTGAAAAGGGACATATCGGCTTTTGAATGTTAGCTCCTCATCTATTCACAAAAAATTACAAAAAAAAAAACAGTAAATAATGCAGCAATCGCATTGACTGATTTTACCGCCGTTATCGCCGCAGACAATAATATAAATAATATTTATGAAATTATGAGCGTATAAAAATGGGGATAAAGATTACTCTTTGCATAATTGAAAATGTGTTTGCAGCCTGTTACGGGATTAATTATGGCAGGTACATCTATGAAAACACAAAATTGGCAAAGAATTAGCAAAAAATTATAGACTAATTTTTTTCCCGACTGAGGCCATAATACAGCCCCGGTTTACGCCGCAGTTCCGTTCTTACAAAAGCCGACGCAAATCGAATCGGCGTAAAAAGAATCCATATTTACAGTGATGTATAGGGTTAGGTTCTACATAAGTGAAAAAGAAGCAAATCATTTTATTTATTAATACAATATAATGCAAAATACATATACACCTATCCCCCGATTTACACGTTAGATTGGTTCCTCAAAAAACCGTGTAAAACGAAATTTTGAATTTTTATAGGCAAAATTATGTAAATCGAAAACAACGTCATTTATTTAACTTAATTTTTTTAAATTAAATATTTTGAAAAATTAAAGTAACAGTTCATTCATAAAATAACAAATATACAGTGCGAACCAGTCAAATGGAATACTTTCAGTATCTCAATTATTGTGCATATTTATAAAAAAATCCCGTTATGACATGATATCCTGCAAAGTAAAAATTTCATCCCTAACCTCAACTCCCTTCGAGTGACAGTTTCAACCCCCAAATATTTAAATAAGAAGTAGAGGCTTGTGATACCTCATTTGAAAGATCTCTTCATGCTCTATTAAAAACTGTTTTGGTTTAAAATTTTATTGCGAAAAAAATTGTAAAAATGCTACAAAAAATAATTGTTTATCGCTAACCAGTAAATATAAAGTTTAAAAAATTCTGATTAGTAAAAACACAATGATGTACACTTTTCTGCTGGCACAAATTTACTGCAGTAATTTACGTGAATACGTAGGAAATTTTATTGTGCATACAAAACGGGGAATCACCAATATGTATAACCAAGTGAACGGAGTTAAAAAATGATTGTAGAAATATGTACTCATCTGAAATATTCATTTTTACTATTTTATTTTGAATTCGTTATTTTAAAAACCGTGTAAAAGCAAAATCGTGTAAAAAAGTATCGTGTAAATCGGGGGACAGGTGTATTATAAATTTAATTTTTAAAATGTATTTTAAGATAAAATGAAGTGAAATGTTTTTATTAAAAAATATTAAGAAAAACAAATGAAATTTCAAAGTTTCGGATCTTACATTTTTTGGAAAAAAGAATCCACAACGTCGCGGCTCAACACTGAAACGAAAATCAGTCTAACATAGGAAGAATCGGTGAATTACCCAATTATGTACACGGCGAAACGGTGAATTGCACAGCGGCGTTATTGTGAATCGGTGTAAATTGAGCCGACGTAAATCGAAGGCTACCTGTACTATCAATTATTAATCTGTGCATTTAAGAAAATAAATCTGCGTCGTTTCAATATCTTAATAAAAATTACTAAAAATTTAAAAAATAAGTTCAATGTTAAAAAAAAAACACCAAGAATTGAAGAGGTTTTTTTTGTTGTAGGGAGAACGTTACAGTCGACGGCCATATCGTCAGGGGCGTGCACTGAGGCCCTGTCCGTAAAAAAATCGGCCGAAATCGCGGCCCTTTTCGCCGACATAAAGCTGAGTCAGACCACCGACATCACGCACCTCCTCCCGCGCGACGTCGACATCGCCCAGCTGCTCAACGAAAGGGCCTTCAAGAGAATCCTTCCAATAAAGAACATCGCCAAAATGAACGAGAAGAGGATCCAACAGAACAACCGGATGGTGCAGAACGCCCTCTACGCGTCCAAAACCTCCATGAAGAACAACAAAATGTACAGCGCCAGAAACGGGTTGTACACGATTCAGAGCCAATCGGACGATTCGCGAAGGTCCAGCATCAGCGAGGGCAGGCCAAAAGGGGAGTACTTCACGATAGAGGCGCACGGCGATGCTCACAAGATTCCAGTCAGCTCAAGAATCGAAAACTCATTGGGGTATCTGCCTTGATAAAGTTGTAAATCAGTTATTTTCTAAAGGCCCGATTTCAAGTCAGAATTGCGACGGTGCAAATCAGTTACTATGACAATGCGCCATTGCCATAGTGTGGTTACCATGTTATTCCATGTTAATTTTAATTACCTTGTAAAATTTTATTCAAAAATACAGGGCGTGTCATTTTACTAACTGTGCCATTTTACACACACCCACACAGTTGATGTAAAATGATATACTGTTCCAAAATAAATTTAATCTTTTTTCATTAAAAATAGAGAACTGTAATTTACAACGAATTTAACGGGAAAGTGAGTCACCACAGTAGAAATTGTAGTGGGCCATTTTACCAACTGTGCGTTTGTGCGTGTAAAAGGAGTTAAGTCAGATCTGAGTTCAATTATTTCATGTTGGATTAATAAATAACTTTTAAAAACTTTATTTAAAATGCAGGGTGTCTCAATTTACCAACTGTGCCATTTTATACACAGTTGGTGACAACTGACATATTTTTCTTCATTAAAAATAGAAAACTATAATTTCAGAAGAATTTAACGGAAGGTGAATCATGACAATATTGTAGTGGGCCATTTTACTATTTGCGGGTTTATGTGTGTAAAATGACATAGCAATAATTGAATATTTCTGCTGAATTAAGTCAGACCTTAGTTCAATTATTCCTTGTTGGGTTAATAAATAACTTTTGAAAGATACATTTAAAAATACAGGATGCGTCATTTTAACAAGTGTGCCATTTTACACACACCGCTGGTGGCAAATGTCATACTTTTTCGATATAAATGTAATCTTTCTTCTTTTAAAAATAGAGAACTACTATTTCCAAAGCATTTAACTGAAAAATGAAATCACCACAGTACATATTGTAGTGGCCCATTTTACCAACTGTGGGTTTGTGTGTGTAAAATGACATGGTAACCGATTTGACGCCGTCGCAACTCTGGCTTGAAATCGGACCCTAAACGATTATATCGATCTGTTTTCGCTACGATCGGCTTTTTTTTCCAATGAAAACCTTCAGAAAAGAAAACTGGCGCAGTCGGTAGGATCACTGTTCGGCTGGTCGTGTGTGGAAACGGACGGATTTTCATGTAATTACTGTGTTAGGGGACCGTTCTGTCGTTCTGGGTTTCATTAAGGGGTGGTGTTTGGATCTTGTGGGTTTCTCTGTCGTGTGATCGTGCTTTTTAAGATAAGATTTTTTTCTTGTTTAATGTGATTTTGCGATTTTTTCGCGAGGTCGATGACGATTGTGTCCGTTGTACCGTAAAATTTGTGCAATATTTTTATTTGTAGATTTTAAGTGAAAAAGGTGATTTGTGCAATATGCCTGCGTCATTTTATTGTTGATCTTTTAGTGCAATAAATATTTTATTTATTTTTCGTTTGTTTTTGTTGAGAAAGCGACGATTTGTTTGCTTGCTGTTAACCGATTTCGATCAAACTTATTTTATTTGTGTCAATTCGACCTTTATTTATAAATACTATATATATATATATATATATATATATATACCACTAATGACTGACGGTATTTTGTTTTCTAAATTATATAATCAATTAACGAAAAAGAGATAGTAGACTGTTGCATGATGGGTTGTCTAAAATAGGGATTTTCTTTTGAGGATTTTCCGTTTGTGTTTATAATTCAAAAAATAATTTCTTGTTCAATAAATGAAACTTTGGTTAAAATAATTGCTAGGAAAAGTAAGTGGAACGTCGCGCTCCATTTTATTATTTATGCACTGAATCTTCGCTGATTGTGAATTAATAGTTACGTTTTACCTACTTTACAAATGAAGTAGCAAACGTGTAATTTACAAGTAAAATTAAATTAGAACTTATAATAATATTCATAACTCGAAAACGGTTTGTTTTAAAGAAAAAAAAAATTATAGATTTAATTATCGTCTGAAACTTTTGTCGCAAACAGTTTTCTGTATCTTAAGTTATAACGCCATTATTACTTCTGCAAGCTGTTCTACAAAATTAATTTAACTCGGTTACTATAGAGAGGTCTTTATTAGCCAATACTAATAATAATAATATTGTTCTGAACAATGTTGTAAATTAATTAAGGCTTGAAAAGAGTTGATTTTATTATTATTTAAAACTTTCGTTATAATTAATTTTTTGTGTCTTCAGTTATAATGTCATTTATACTCTTGCAAAGTTTTTCCAGTTTTAGATTTTTTGTTGAATTTAAAAATTCATGACTTAAAAACGATTAAAGTAGGAGAAATAAAAATTACAGGTTTTATTATTATCTACAATTTTATTTTAAAGAATGTTTTGTATCGTAAGTTATAAAGGCTCTTCTTGAAAACTTTCTGCATTTTCAGATATTTCGTTAGGTTTCATGCATTAAAAGTTATAGTTTCGTTATTGCTTGTAACTTTTGTTTTAAACAATTTTTGTATCAAGTTATACCATTTTTACTTTCATGAAGTTCCTGCATTTTCAGATAGGTTTCTTAAGTTTAATTTGTCTTAAAGTTTACAAATTCATAACTCGAAAACGGGTTGCGGTAAAAATAATGAAGGAACGATAATCATAGATTTCATTATTATCTGAAACTTTAGTTTAAAATAATTTGTTGAATCTCTTGCAAAGTTTTTCCATTTTCAGATAAATTTTGTTACGTTTCGTGCTTCTAAAAGTTTACAAATTCATAACTCAAAAATGGTTTGAGATAATAAAAACCATATTGAACAAAATTTATAGATTTTGTTATTATCTATGAGTTTTGTTTAGAGCATTTTTTTATATTTCAAATTACAATGCCATCTTTATTCTTGCAAAGTTTTTTTGCTAGGTTTCACGTGTCTCAAAGTTTAAAAATTCATAACTCGAAAACGGTTTGAGTTAAAGAAAAAGTAGAAAGGACAAAAATTATAGATTTAATTATCGTCTGAAACTTTTGTCGCAAACAGTTTTCTGTATCTTAAGTTATAACGCCATAATTACTTCTGCAAGCTGTCCTACAAAATTAATTTAACTATAAAGAGGTCTTTATGCAACAATAGCCAATTGTAACATAATTTTCCCATTATTTTCCCAATTTTTATAATGCCACATATTTACAAAAAGCCATTTTAACCGGCGTTAAAAATTTCTATCCTGGATATGAGGTCACAATGCGACAGTTACCTATATTATCGATACCCGGTAAAACTAATTTTAATTCGCAATAGGAACTAATATAATAACTAATATAGCTTGTAAATATTAACTATTCAATTTAAAAAATAATAAAATTAATCAGAAAAGAGTTTTTTTTTTCAATTTCTTTTAATTTATTCTTCATTCAATCTTTTTTAACGTTGGCAATGTCAGTGAATTATTTCCTTATCTTTGCGATAAGTTTTTCAAATTTAAATTTGGTGACTTTGCTTATATTGGCAGGCCTGCCTCTCCATTTCAAAACCGCCTAATCAATAGCCGGTAAAACATGGCATCGGGCGAAACACAACCTCAAATCTGCAATGTCAGTTCACACGGTTTTATTGGACTTTTCGCTGAATCCAACGGAAATAAAAAGTGATAGTCAACTGTCGGTGATTTCTACGAACCTGGAGAACATCCTGCGCGACTACCTGTCCAACCTGAAGCTCCTCAGCAGCCACAACCTCGACGGCAACAATTTGAAAATTTACTCGAGCGACTTCGGCGCCGTCACGAACATTAGAATATTCAACCACGGCTTAATTACGATAAACATCGAGTATTACAAGGGGGACAAGCAAGAGCCGCTCATAACTCTCGAAGTAAAAAAACCCGGTCAATTTTGAGGTTAGGACAGTTGTCAACACAAGCCGCTTGTGGGGAGATTGATGGAACGACCAATATAACTTGTTGTTCCCAATTATCAGTAATAGTACGATACATTGTAAAAGGAAGTGTTGTTGAAAGATTTCTCGGATTTCATGAAGTAAGTGCCGGTTGCAAAGCTGATTTATTTGCTTTTTTGACAGACTTTTTTAAAGATTATGACATTAAGAATACATTAATTGCTCAAACTTATGATGGAGCAGAAGTTATGGCCAGTGACTTGAATGGTCTGCAAGCAAAATTCAAATCGATTGCTCCAATGTTCCTTTTTACTCATCGTCACGCACAGCGTCTAAATTTAGTTCTTACGAATATTTTTTTCAAATATAACTGGTTTTTCGCAATTTTTTTCTAAATTCACTAAGCGCACCAATATTTTAAATCAAATTTGTGGCAGTCGGATCCCAACAAATGTTCAATCTCGTTGGAATTTTACTTCTCGACCTGTATTCATGAAAATGGAGTAAAATTATTAGAAGTTTTTAATTTCATTATAGATAGCGACGAGTTTAAGCAAGATTTAGTGTCAATAAGAGAGCGGCAAATAACTTGAAAAAAAATCTCTTCGATTCAAAATTTTGTTTCTTATTGGAGACTTACCAAAACAGATTTTTCGGCAAACTGAGGTTGTATTTTCTATTTTACAAAGTAAAGCTAGATTTATTGCATTTGCAAAGAATCGCTTAATTTCATTAGTATCTACTTTAGAAACCTTTAGAAATGATGAAACATATTTTAATAATATATTTTCAAATTTAGAGGTAAACGTTGAATCAGAATCTAAAAGACGAAGAACCACATTTGATGTACCTGATATGAAACAAAATTACAGGCGTATTTTTCATAAATATTAGCCTCCTTATTCGTCACTACCATGAGCCGCCACTGATTACTGTAAACATAACGTAAGTAATTAATTTAATTTGTATTTCTCATTGGTATATTTTGCATTCATTTTGTCATCTTACATTTAAATAAAGTTCCATTTCAATTTAATGGTATATTTTGTTACCTAGATACCGAAATCATGCATTTATAAGAAATCATTCATTAAAAGGGGTCATAAATGAATGATTTCCTATTCATTAAATCGACCCGTAAATCAACAATCACTGGAAATAGCCATTCCAAACGTGTTACAGACTATACTTTCTCTAGGACTGTATGTGAAAATAAAAAGTAATAATAATAATAATAATACAATAATAACAAAATAATAACAATACAATAATTCTCTATTTATATATTTTCTTTTTTACTTACTAAATTAATAGTAATATTTTGGCAACGGTTAAATGGGATATTTGGTAAATTACAAAGATTTGATGATGTGGTATTTGCCACATAAGAATGTGACGGCAACATTGTAGAATTCTGTATGGAACTTCCTGGTGTAGATTCGATATCTAAATGTTCTAACATTTTATTAGAAACATTTAAGCGATTTTGAATGGAATTGTCGATATAGCCTTTGGTCACTTCAATAGATTTCCATCCACCATGTCTTTTTAAAGTTTCTATATTGGCCCCAAAATCTATCAACATGGTGGCAGATGTAAGACTCTGGATTTAGTAGTTGCGACAAGATAACCACTTGTTTAGCCATATTACCTAGTTTATTTATATCCATGACTTGTTTGGTGCAGCGACCTTTTTGAAAATTTACAAAAAAATTGTCTGTTGTAATGTTTGTGGGCCTTAAATCTGCATATTTTTTAAATGTTATAAAATTCTGCATTGCTGGTGAATTTTCTAGAAACCTTTATTTTGGCATCAGGTACACTAATTAATACTGGATTTTCTAAGTACAGGTAGCCCTCGGTTTACGCCGGCTCAATTTACGCCGATTCACAATAACGCCGCTGTGGAATTCACCGTTTCGCCGTGTACATAATTGGGTAATTCACCGATTCTTCCTGTGTTAGACTGATTTTCGTTTCAGTGTTGAACCGCGACGTTTTGAATTTTTTTTCCAAAAAATGTAAGAGATCCGAAACTTTGAAATTTAATTTGTTTCTGTTAATATTTTTTAATAAAAACATTTCACTTCATTTTATCTTAAAATACATTTTAAAAATTAAATTTATAATACACCTATCCCCCGAATTTACACGATTTTGCTTTTACACGGTTTTTAAAATAACGAATTCAAAATAAAATGGTAAAAATGAATATTTCAGATGAGTACATATTTCTACAATCATTTTTAAACTCCGCTCACTTGATTATACATATTGGTGATTCCCCGTTTTGTATGCACAATAAAATTTCCTACGTATTCACGTAAATTACTGCAGTAAATTTGTGCCAGTAGAAAAGTGTACATCATTGTGTTCTTACTAATCAGAATTTTTTAAACTTCATATTTACTGGTTAGCGACAAACAATTATTTTTTGTAGCATTTTTACAATTATTTTCGCAATAAAATTTTAAACCATAGCAGTTTTTAATGGAGCATGAAGAGACCTTTCAAATGAGGTATCACAAGCCCCTACTTCCTATTTAAAAATTTGGGGATTGAAACTGTCACTCGAAGGGAGTTGAGGTTAGGGATGAAATTTTTACTTTGCAGGATATCATGTCATAAACGGGATTTTTTATAAATATGCACAATAATTGAGATACTGAATTTATTCCATTTGACTGGTTCGCACAGTATATTTGTTATTTTATGAATGAACTGTTATTTTAATTTTTCAAAATATGTTATTAAAAAAAATTACGTTAACTAAATGACGTTGTTTTCGATTTACACGGTTTTGCCTATAAAAAAACAATCTTCCGTGTAAATCGGGGGATAGGTGTATATGTATTTTGCATTATATTGTATTAATAAATAAAATGATTTGCTTCTTTTTCACTTATGTAGAACCTAACCCTATACATCACTATAAATATGGGTTCTTTTTACGCTGATTCGATTTGCGCCCGGCTTTTGCAAGAACGCAACTGCGGCGTAAACCGAGGGCTACCTGTATTTTATATCTTGAATGTTCATTAAATATAATTAATTTTTTCTGCATGATGCCAACAATTAAAACAACCTAAATAATAAAAACAACAATTAATAGCAACTCTTCATTTTCTGTATTTATTTAGTTAACTTTGTTGAAAAATATTGTTTTTAAACTTAAATCATTAATTTATTAAATTATATTACACTTAGTGCACAAAAAGTATATTTAAAGAGAGATAATCACCAAAAAGGCACAGGACAGTTCAAATTGCTTAAATCGTGTGACGCGATTTTTTAAATCGAGTTTTGACAAATTGAAAAAAAAACAAACTCAATAATTTTTTTCCACCTCCTTCGATTAAAAACAAATTAGTTACAATCGAGGGCGCTGGTGGTAGTTATTCCATAACAAGTAATGTTATGAATATTCCGTAACAAGTGTAAAAATGATCGCAGAATGCATGTATTCTAAAACAGTCGTAGAGAAAAGATTGAATAAATAATAAATTAAAAGAAATTGAAAGAAAGAATTTTTCTTAACGTTGGCAATGTCAGTGAATTATTTCCTTATCTTTGCGATAAGATTTTTCAAATTTAAATTTGGTGACTTTGCCTATATTGGCAGGCCTGCCTCTCCATTTCAAAACTGTCTAATCAATAGCCGGTAAAACGTGGCATCGGGCGAAACACAACCTCAAATTCGCAATGTCAGTTCACACGGTTTTATTGGACTTTTCGCTGAATCCAACGGAAATAAAAAGTGATAGTCAACTGTCGGTGATTTCTACGAACCTGGAGAACATCCTGCGCGACTACCTGTCCAACCTGAAGCTCCTCAGCAGCCACAACCTCGACGGCAACAATTTGAAAATTTACTCGAGCGACTTCGGCGCCGTCACGAACATTAGAATATTCAATCACGGCTTAATTACGATAAACATCGAGTATTACAAGGGGGACAAGCAAGAGCCGCTCATAACTCTCGAGGTAAAAAACCCGGTCAATTTTGAGGTTAGGACAGTTGTCAACACAAGCCGCTTGTGGGGAGCCTCACACAGTTGTAAACTCGGTGTGTTCTTTTGCAGCGCGCCAAACAAATCGAGCTCAAAATTAGCGACGCGCTCGACTCGTGTCGCTCCAAATTGTTGCCCCCCATTAAGCGAGGGGCCCCCTTCGACGTTTATCTGACTAGCTCAGGTTTGGATGCGATTTGTTTCCTTTTAAGTAGGCGCTTTTTGGATATCGATCCTCCCTTGTTTCTGTTGGTTTGTGTAGTGCGTGCATGCGTTTTCATTTTTGTTTGTAGAGGACCAAGCAATTGGGGAGCGACGTTAGAGCTCGCGTGCTGGGCGTTGGACGGAGTCAGTACTATCCGGCCATCAGACGGTGCGAGCCCCGATACTTCCTCACCTCCGGTACGTTCTCGCGCATGTAGCTGTGCATCGGCCCGAGTTGGGGTTTTGGGGACTGACGGCCCCTTTTGTTTGGTTTTAGATCAGAGGCTGTTCGAGTATGACATCGATGCTGTCGTGTTCGAGGAGCGGTCTTCCTATCAGAAAATTCAGATTCTGCATTCGAAGAGTATGGGAAATATCCTGATTTTGGACGACTTCCAAAGTAAGTAAGTTTTTATTAATTTGGTAAATTTGGAAGTTTCTACTGGCAAATTTCTGACATTTGACAGGTTATTGCCAACATTGGAAATTTCGTCATTTATGTTGGCAATAAAATTGACGGATTAAGGTTATGTTGCTAATGGAACTTAAATTATTCTTGTGATAGTTTTTAAATTTTGTTTCACATTTTTATGTTTTCCAAATTGTAAATGATAGTAATTTTTTTTTTGGGACAATTTAGCGAAAATTTGTGTATAAGTGAACAATGAAATTTCCCACAACTTTGATTCGAAAACCTTTTTCCTGAAAAATTTAGTTTCGTAGATACGATTTTTTGAACTTTTATTTTGCATTATTGTAAGTTGCAAAATTGTAAGAAACTCGTATAAAGAAAATTACCAATAACTCTGTTGTGGGCCAATTTAGCGAAAATGCATAAATAATTGAAAATGTAAAGAATGAAATTTCACACAACTTTGATTCAAAAAATTTATTTGTAAAAAAATTATTTTCATAGATACGATTTTTTGAAGTTTTTTTTGCATTTTTGGAATTTGCAAAATAGTTAGAAACTCGCATATAATGAAAATAAACAATAACGTTATTTTCGGCCAATTTAGCAATACTTTCTTATTACGTATAATCATAGAGGGTGAAATTTGTCACAACTTCGATACAATTTATTTTTTTGTAGAAAAATTAGTTTTGTAAATACAATTTTTTGAAGAAGTTTAAAAATTGTAAATAATTCCCATATAAGCAAAATTAGCAACAACTCTGTTTTCGATCAATTTAGCGAAAATGCATAAATAAGTAAAAATGTAGAGGATGAAATTTCGCACAACTTTTATTCAAAAAATTTCTCGGTAAAAAATTTATTTATTTTTTGAAGTTTCGTTTTGCATTTTTGGAATTTGCAAAATAGTTAGAAACTCGGATATAATGAAAATTAACAATAACGTTATTTTCGGCCAATTTAGCAAAACTTTCTTATTACGTATAATCATAGAGGGTGAAATTTGTCACAACTTCGATTCAATATATTTTTTTGTAAAAAACTTAGTTTCGTAGATACAATTTTTTGAAGAAGTTGAAATATTGTAAATAATTACCATACAAACAAAATTAGCAATAACTTTGTTTTCGATCAATTTAGCGAAAATGCATCAATAAGTAAAAATGTAGAAGATGAAATTTTGCACAACTTTGATTGAAAAAATTTCTTTGTAAAAAATTTATTTTCATAGATACGATTTTTTGAAATTTCGTTGTACATTTTTGTAAGTTGCAAAATAGTAAGGAACTCGCATATAGAGAAAATTAACAATAACTCTGTTTTCGGCCAATTTAGAAAAATTTCGTATTGAGTATAATCATAGATAATGAAATATGTCACAACTTCGATTCAATACATTTTTTTGTAAAAAAAATAGTTTCGCAGATACAATTTTTTGAAGAAGTTAAAAAATTGTAGATAATTTCCATAGAAACAAAATTAGCAATAACTGTTTTCGATCAATTTAGCAAAAATGCGTAAATAAAAATGTAGAAGATGAAATTTTGCACAACTTTTATTGACAAAATTTCGTTGTAAAAAAATTACTTTCGTAGATACAATTCACATAATCAAGAAAGTAGAAAAAACGAGCGGCGAAGCGAGCGAGTGCCACAAACGTCAATATTACAATAATTTTAATTTCGCAGACATTTCCGAGGCCGATCTGATTTACACAGAGACCCTCATGGTCCGAGGGGCCGAAGACTACAAAGACAAAGAAATCGTGATATTAGGCGGAGGGGACGGGGCCCTCCTGTACGAACTCCTCAAGGAGAACCCCAAGCATGTGACAATGTTAGAAATTGACGAAATGGTGATGAAGGCCTGCGCCAAACACATGCGATCGATCTGCGGAGACGTCCTCGACCGCTACAATTCCCCCAACTACCAAATCATCGTCGGCGACTGCATGAAATCGCTAGATCTGTTCGAGAAGGAGGGCCGAAAGTTTGATTTCATCTTCGGAGATCTGACCGATATTCCAATCAACGAGTCAGAAACGGGCGAAATGTGGAACTTCATCTGGAAACTGCTGGAAAAGTCCTTCAAACTGCTGAAGCCCGACGGAAAGTATCTCACTCATGCGAACGGCATCACTTGCACAGAGTCGCTGAACAAATTTGAGACTCTCTTGGAGAAGATCGAGCCGGTGGTTAATTTCACAAAGAGCACCGCTTTTGTGCCCTCGTTTTTGGAAGATTGGGTATTTTACCAGGTTTCGTTCTCAAAAAAGGATTAACATTCGATTTGGTCGCATAGTTTTGTTAACTTGCACTTAGGCGTGGATGAGGCGCACTTTGTTGTAAAATACTGTCCGATTAGGTAGTATTTTTTGAAATTTAGTAATCAAAATAGATGTTGCACGTGCCATAATTAATTAATTATTGAAAGGGTGTCGTACCTGATTTTTGTTACGTTTTTTTCTTTCGGAATGGTCCTTTTGTGAGAGCGTTCCCTGGCTGTGCGTCGCGGAATGGGGGGTTATGTTGCCGGCCCGTGGCCGGTTCGATTCAGTTCCTTTTTTGTGATTGATTAGTTGTTGACTGGAGTTGTTACTTTTTTCAGTTTGTCGAAATGAGAAAATTATAAAATTATATCCTTGTTGGCTGTTTTTGGTCCCCACACCTCCCCGATCCAAGACGTTCACTTGCCCTAACTTGTAAGCGGGTTAAGATGCGGCACAATTGTAAGTATAAAATTTTTAAACCGGGGTAAAATCTGCAGCTTTTATTAAAATCATTTTTTATTAACTCGAAAAATTGTTCTAATTTTTGTTTTTAAATTTGCGCCATCTTCATACAGTTTAACGTTTTGATATTTTTATATTTAAGAAATTGTCAATGAAAGGTTTATGAAAAAAAAAGCTTAATAAATTCACAAAGTCGAATGATAAAAACGGAATTAAGATCAGGGCGTGGCTTGTCACCCAGACAGTGCGAACCCTAAAAGATGTCATGTATAAATGTAATGCAAGGGAATAAAGCCGCTCATACGCACCACTGAAATCACAAAGTTCTGATAAGAACTGTTTTTATCATGTAGTTTATGAAAATTAGCCACTATGATTGCCTATTTTCCATCATTTAATCAGTGTAAAACCGGTCTGTTAGCAACCAATCATATATCTACCTTTTGGCGCGAGTTTTTGAATTTCAAAATTATCTACAGTGCCCACCATATTAGAAAAACTTTCATCTTTGATTTTTTTAAAATCTTAATCTACCAAAAGTTTGTGCATGTTCAAAAACCCAAAACTGACTACTCGGATTCTGGAAGCGATTTTTGGTTTCAGAGAAAATGGAATTTATCGAAACTTCAAAAACGGAAAATAAATCATAATTTTAAAATGAAAATTATTTTTGACGAAATTTGGGTAACATTAGTTAGATATTCAGTAGATGCGATGCCAATTATGAAATCAGATGAGTTTCTTCAACAGATGTTCAAAAAAATTGTTATTTTTCAAATTTCAACTTTCTGTTACAATTTCCACGAGTAATCTTGAATTTTAATTATTTTAAATCTAAGTATAGTTGATTTGTTTATTTTTGTCTTAAAAAAATTAACTAAACTGGTACAATCTAATATTAGAAATGAAATTTTTTCGTTTCAAAAGAAATTTTACATTTTTGGTGCAAAGCCTTTTTATCACGATAAAACACATTTTAAATTTCAGCTTCTTTCCTAATTTATTCATAATACACGTAACTTAATAATTTATGTGAATAAATACAAAAATGCGTATTTTTCCGTTAAACGCACTAGAAAGTTATAATAATAAGATCATTGTTATATTTTATACAAATTCGTGGGTAGCCTTAGATACTTGTCAGTATTAGTTAATCCTGCATTAATTTCATTGTAACAATTGTTGTAGTTGTAGCAACGATTGTTTTGTATTTAAATTATTGCTAAGTGTGGTCCAAATATTTGGTTATTAAAGATTTCACACCACACATTCGTATTGATTCCGTGCTTCTATTTGAAAATCTGAATTTTCATCTGCCCATCAATGGCCATTCTGCGAGTTTACAACTCCATTGGAAGAAACTGTTCGCAAAATTTGCAGGTGGTGTTCTTCGTCAGTGATCCAATGACCATGTGGATGTTTAAATTTATTTGCAACGGTTCCCGTACTTTTAAATTTTGAATAAATTTGTCCAACTGTTGTATGGGAGATATTTTTACCAGGATGTCGGTGATTAAAAATTAAATAGCTCTGTCTCTCTCAACGTTCCATATTTGTCACCTACAATTAAAACAATTTCAATTTTCTCACTTTTACTTAATTTAAGTTCCATTGTGAAAATACTAGTGATACTGTCAAACATAAAACATATTTACGAATTTGCATAAAATATGACGATGATATTATTATAATTTTCTAGTACGTTTAACGCAAAAATACGCTTTTTTGTATTTATTTACATAAATTGTTAAGGTACATGTATTTTGAGCAAATTAGGAAACAATTTGAAACTTAAAATGTCGTTTTTCCTGATAAAAAGGCTTTGCACCAAAAATGTAAAATACCATGACAAAATTTCTTTTGAAATTGAAAATTTAATTTGTAATTTAGATTGTACCAATTTAGTTAATTTGTTTAAGACAAAAATAAACAAATCAACTATACTTAGATCTGAAATAATTAAAGTTCAAGATTACACGTGGAAATTGTAAGAGAAAGTTGAAATTTGAAAAATAACAATTTTTTTGGACATCGGTTGAAGAAACTCGCCTGATTTCATAATTGCCATCGCATCTACTGAATATCTAACTAATGTTACTCAAATTTCGTCCAAAATAATTTTCATTTTAAAATTATGATTTATTTTCAGTTTTTAAAAATTTCGATAAATTCCATTTTCTCTGAAACCAAAAATCGCTTCCAGAATCCAAGTAGTCAGTTTTGGATTTTTGAATATGCACAAACTTTTGGCAGAATTAGATTTTTTTTAAAATCGAAGACGAAAGTTTTTCCCATATGGCGGACACTGTATTTTATCTACCTTTTGGCGCGAATTTTTTGAATTTCAAAATTATCTACAATAAAAATTAGCAAATCAATTGAGAATCTGAAATTAATCACCGACCAACACAAAACTAATTCATTTAAATCGCCAATTTACAAATTTTTCATTCGACAGATATGCCCCTTTTGGAACCAAAACAATGAAAACGCGCGCCAAATTCAATTCGACCGAAAATCTCGGACGCATGCAACCGGACACCGCCATTTACAGTTAAATTATAATTTACGGCAGGAAACACGACACGGACTTGTTGATTGCAAAATTACAGGTTGATATATGTAAAAGTATACGTTTGAATTCCTATCGGATTACCGTACCATACAACAATGACACTGATAATCAGTCTGCATTTAGTACGCGAACTGATTCCAACAAAACAACTCGTTCTCTTCAGTCTTCGGTGGTGATTAACTTCAGTTTGAGCCATTTTGGACGAGTGATGGCCGAACAGGTGGTGCGAAGGGCCTTAAGTCAATACCAACGGAATAAATGCAGCTGTGAGTATTGTTTTTTCCAATTTTTGGATTTATGCAACACATCGCGCGCTTGCTTATGCAACACATTGTGCGATTTTTAAATTGGCGAAATTAAATCGACGTGGCAACGGGTAATTTTCCTTCTTGCGTTGTTTTCGCCGGTTAATCGGTTTCATGACGTCAGAGGTGTCAAGTTCTTGCACACACTGGACTTGGAACATCAACAAGTCGATAGCGGAGCTGGTTCGAATTACGTGCAATTAAAGCATCGACGTAGAAAAAATAAAATGCGTTGACGTATTGACTTGATATGGCAACAATAAATTCCAAGGTTTGCGGCTTGATCCCCTATCGGGATCTTTTTCGCGTTTCGACGCGATTGCGACGCTTTCTCGTGCGATTGGATAATCAGGATGATTTTGTAGATTGCGCAATGCGGGAAACTCAAAGTGTGTGGCATTTGAATGATGGCTGTTTCCGCAATTTCTAATGCTGGCGAATTTTATGAGAGGAATTTTATTATTTATGGTCGGATTTGATTGTATTTCTGTGAAGTGGTGGGGCCTTCAATGACACGGTTGCGAGCCGGCTCTGAATACTACCTCATTAGCCAAGATTAGTATGGAAATTTGTTGAGAAATCGACGTTTTGGAGTTTTTGGACGTTTGGGAATGCAAATTAAAAAAGGCTCGGTTATTTGGAGTTTTTTGAATCACAAAATGCAAATTAAAAAATCCTAGTTATGAAAGCGAGCTCGTTACACGAACGAGTTGTTGAGAAATTTGTGCGAAATTTCATTGTTTGTACTTTCTTCTTTGATTATTTTTTGTTGAATTTGTCCAAAACGAAACTGTCTTTGGTTTTCTTCGAACGATTTGAAATTTCAAGGCAAAGATGAAAGTTTAAAAAATCGTATCTACGGAATTGAATTTTTTCTGGGAAATTGTTTTAATAATAGTTGTGGGGATTTTAATTCTCTATAATTTTAGTCATTTGCAAATTTTCGCCAAATTGGCTCAGAATAAAGTTATCTTACATTTGCTGTGGTTGTGCGACTTTAACTTTAAAATTTTTTATCTACGTAACCGAATTTTTTCCGGCGATATTTTTTGAGTGGAACTTGAGGGGAATTTTAGCCTTTATAATTTTAGTTATTCGCAAATTTTCGCTAAATTGGCCTGAAATAAAGTTATCTTCCATTTGCTGTGTTGTGCGACTTTAAAGTTTAAAAAATCTTCAATGACATGGTTGCGAGCCGGCTCTGAATACCTCATTAGCCAAGATTAGTATGGAAATTTGTTAAGAAATCGACGTTTTGGAGTTTTTGAACGTTTGGGAACCCAAATTAAAAAAGTTTCGGTTGTTCGGAGTTTTTGGAATCACAAAATGCAAATTAAAAAATCCTAGTTATGAAAGCGAGCTCGTTACACGAACGAGTTGTTGAGGAATTTGTGCGAAATTTCATTGTTTATAACTTTCTTCTTTGATTACATTTTGTTGAATTTGTCTAAAACGAAACTGTCTTTGGTTTTCTTCGAATGATTGAAATTTTTTAAAATTACAAGTCGAAGATGCAAGTTTAAAAAATCGTATGTACGGAATTGATTTTTTTGCTTGGAAATTGTTTTAATAATAGTTACGTGGAATTTAATTCTCTATAATTTTAGTCATTTGCAAATTTTCGCCAAATTGGCTCAGAAGAAAGTTATCTTCCATTTGCTGTGGTTGTGCGACTTTAACTTTAAAAAATCTTATCTACGTAACCGAATTTTCTCCGGCGATATTTTTTGAGTGGAACTTGAGGGGAATTTTAGCCCTTATAATTTTAATTATTTATAAATTTTCGCTAAATTGGCCTGAAATAAAGTTATCTTCCACTTTGTTTGTATGAGAATTTTTGAGACTTGATTTAAAACTCAATTCCCAACCTTCTGAGAATTGGGTTCTCTGAGATTGCAAGCAGACGACTGAATGTAATATGTGATCAGTAAACAAGAGTCAACTTGTTTACATTCTCAAGAAATCACCAAGCGATTAACTTGCACTTATCAGCCATTAACCAAAGAGTTTATATCAACCACCAAACACTTATTCAAAAATAAACATAACGTCAAAAACAGAACATTTAAATAAAATTCTATTCTAAAATTTCTACAATTAAAAATTTTTAATATTTTTTTATGTGTGACTAAACAATGGTTTATTTAAATATTTTAAATTTATAACAAAAGTGACCATGAGTATAAAAAAGAAACAAGGTAAATAATTTTTGAAAAAATTCTATTCATTTTGAGCAGAAAATTTTTCAAAAAACTTTAATGAATACTACCGACAACAAAAATTTTAATAATTTTACTAGATATTGTACAAAATAAATACTGAAAACTTTTTATTTTACTGGTTCTCTTGTGGACCATTGAACAAGCTAATTTTAACTTAAACTTTGGTGTACATGTCGCAGCCATATTGTAGAATCCGCCGCAATATGAAGCGGCTAGCCACTTTACAAAGCAGCTCTGTTTTGTAAAACGGTTAATTAACTTTTAGGCAGATTGTTTAGCCGGAATGTTGACTATATTTAATGTAGGGCGACAATCAGCCATATTGTAGATGTCGGCGGCCAATTGTAAATTAAGTCGTTTTCTAAATGATTGGGGAGATTGTAAAATATAGAATGAACAGAGAATTTTTACAATTTGACTGAAAATTTTAGGTGTTTTATGAATCGCTGAATAACTCACTCCGTTTGATAAAAGAAGAATTGTTAGACATTTTATTAAAAAAAACCTCTTATATTGAGTTAAACCTTTTTCTTGTAGTTATGACTTCATATTTATCATAGCTACAAGGAAAGGTTTTCTTTATATAAAATCTTTTTTCGCCGTTTTATAAAACGGCGACCCGTCATTTTGTTGCATTGGAGAACACGAAACGTCGTTACAGTAAGGCTGACCAACGTTTAGCCGTATTACAACCCGCCTAAACGTTAACCAGCCGATTTACTAAACCGAACCGTTTTATAATGCGGCTAGCCGATTTGTATTATAGCGGATTCTACAATCCGTCTACGAAATCTATAACCCAATATCCCCAAAAAGTGGATATTGAACAAACCAATATTAACTTGACGATTTGTCAAAAACTTCAAAATTTACAATAAATTAATGTTTTTTTTTAATATGAAAAAACGTACGCTGTCATTTTGTGCAGCTTTTCCACACAACTTGGCTTCGTGCTTGAAACAAGCAACCACACACTTTGAAAATTATTGGACAGTGCACTTGTATCGAAAATGATTATTACAGATTGAACCTTGGGCTGTTGTAAATCGAAAGTGTCAAAATGTATACAAAGATTTGCCTAAGACGTCAATAGTCGCTGCGGAGTGTCACTCCGCAATATGCAAAAAAGCAAAAATAATGCAGCTCTGATATTGCTCCACTAACATTTAGACAATAAATTAGGAAGGTACCGAAAACGGCCGTTCGAGAGAATGGGAAATTCCTTGGAAAATAAAAAAAAAAAGTCGTGCGGAGCGAGACTCCGCACGCGACTACCGGAAGGTTAAATTGAAATTTGTTGCAATGCCAAAAAATAATTTTTCTACTTTGGTATCATAAGTGAGTTTTTGTGAAACTGAAAGTAGTGTCACAAAGGAACTTTTGTTTTTTTTTTTGATACTTGTTACGTTGGTATTGCTGTAATAGCACGCTGGCCGGCGTCGGGCATATCTCTACCGAGCTCCTGTCAAGGTCAAGTCAAGTGTACAGCTTAATTCTCCCATGACTTATTCACAAAAATATCAAACTCGAGATTTTAAATTTGAAGTTTTAGTTGACATATGACACATGACAAATACCAACACAACCAGTACCTAATCCTAAAAATCTCTAGAATATTTAGAAAGCACAATTTTCAAATTTTCATGAAACTAAGAGCACCAAAGTAGAAAAAATAGTATATTACACTCGTTTTATAAGACGTATTGTCGCACTCGTGACTAGACAAAATGCGTGCGGTAAAAAGAACACTGAAAACAGTGTAATTTATTTTTTTAATTTTGGCAACTTGTGTCTGTGACAACCTAACATTACTGTTAACAGCACTGGGACTCTTGTAATTGAATCAAATAGAAATAATATAAGGAAGGACTCGTTGACTGTGCTTGATTTAATCGTCACAAAAGACTTCCAGACATACAAACATAACCTCAAAAGCCAGGAGTGCGACAATAAGATTTTTATTATAACAAATCATGACTATATTTCTAGAGAAAAGTAATAACAAATATTGTGACTAAAGACACCACAAACTGGAGAATTTATACTTTTGGCGCTGCAATTAAAAATATGCCAGCATAATATTTTGAGAGATTGTTTGAGATCTTGTTTTCCTTATGCCAATTTTCAAATTCGCCGTATTTTTTTTTCGTAAATATGGCGTGACTTTGTGGGTAGCAAATTACCAATTGTATTTTCTGCCAAAAATCGTATTTCTGGAGGCTTACATTCTAAAACATCTTTACCGAAGTTCATTTACAGAATTTATTGAAATAATGACAATTTAAATTCATTTCTTTCTATAGCCGCTTTTAATGTATTTGCCAAATGCTGCGAAATTCCCTAGATTTTGAAATTTTATGTTTTTTCAGGTGGGTTTGGTAGGTCTAGAAGTGAGGTTAGAATTATTGAATTTTCAATCCAAGTTAATTTAAATATTACAACTTTAAGAAACATTTACTCAGTGTTACACTGTAGCCTACTTAATACCGAATGAGGAGACATACTTGAGAAATTTTGGTAATGAGCAAAATCGCTTGAAAATATTTTAATATAACATAATAAATTATGAAAAGTATATGTCATCATACCTTCATGCCAGTGGTTTGCGATTTCTACCTTTTGAAGCTTATCTGCACTGTACATTTTAAATTAACTTGGATTGAAAATTCAATAATTCTAACCTCACTTCTAGACCTACCAAACCCACCTTAAAAAATGTGTGAAAGTAGAAAAAATAGTGTATGATACCTCGTTTATAAGGCATTTTGTCGCACTTACTCTTTTAGGGGCACTCCTCGCAAGCTCGTCGTGCCCTAAACCCGTGGGTGCGACAAAATGCTTCTTATTAAACTCATATCATAATATACTAATTTCGAGATTAAAAATAAAAATAAAGGCCACTTTGTACATTTCGTAAGGCCAAAATAATCCTCAAAAATGTGATAAATTCGACGCCCACCGAATTACACGCACAAAATTCTCGCCGAACGTAGTACGGCAGTTCGTAGGAGGGGTCGAGTACATACATAACGTACACATACTTCAGGTGCTGGTATGGCCGGTCGTGAAAATAAAAGGGGGGACGCGTGAGGGGGAAAGCGCCAACTTGATCAGGTGTGACCTAACCGTTACCTGCAGTTCTTCCACTTCTTAGTTTCACTCGCTACCATCCGCGAGGACGTTCTCTCCTCAAATCTCCGACGAAATATCAAACAGAGAAAACAGCCCCCCGAGTCACGGTGTAAGTGTCCAGTGCCCCCCGAAAACCCAGTGAAGTGCGCCCAAGTTGCGTTCTCAAAATTCCGGAAGCGAAATTCGGCCCGTTAACCCATTAAAAGAAATCGAGTGCAGAAGCCACCTTTCTACTCGACGCGACGTTTGGATCACCGCGTTCTCGGTAAATAACGCGCGTTGCACAATCTTTGGATTGAGTCTGTGAATTTTCGAAATGCAACTTGGCCAGCTGCGATCCGCGCTTCGCGCGCGCTTAATTTTGAAAGTCGAGGCAGTGGCGTAACGCCGCAATTAAACCCGGAATTCGATTGAACGTGCAATTTTGCGTTTTAAGAATTCCGCGTTGCGCAATTAACGGTTGGAAAAGGCATAAAAAGTATTTATTGGGCGATTGTACGGACGGACGGACGGCACTGAAAAAACGTTTTTGGTGGCATTGAAATGTGTGGAAGGACGAATTTGCTGAAATTTTTTTCGTATGAAATTTTTTGCGGGTCGGTGATTTCTTTTTAAATTAAGTCCTGGTTGGTTAATGCGTTATTACACTTTAAAAAATGGGGATTTTATGAAAGTGTTAAAAGTTTTGTAAACAAGTACATATTTTAGACAAATAACTTCTGTAATTTTTTTCTATTTGGCAAGTCTCTAATGCTTTATGATTTTTCTAAATTCAAGTCGACTTATTGGATGTGGGTGGTTTGCCACACTCATTGGGACCGCAAAATTTAATAAAACTATTTTTTTATATAAACAATTTTTGAACAAATAATTTATATTTTTTTTTTATCAGATTATTCTGTAATATTTTATGATTTTTTAAAGTTCAAGTGAAATTAGTGAATGCTGGTAACTCAACATAGCTTTTGAGACTTTTCGGCACAAAATTTAATAAAACTATATGTTTTTATATAAACAAGATTATTTTTGAACAAATAATTTATATAATTTTTTTTTAATTTGATGATTCTGTGATATTTTACGATTTTTTAAATTTCAAGTGAAATTATTGAATGTTGATAAATTACCGCACCTTTTGAGACTTTTCGGCACAAAATTTAATGAAACTGTAATTTTTTCTATAAACAAAAGAATGTTCTAAACAAATAATTTATGTAATTTTTTTTTATCTGCCAAATCTGTAATAAGTTATGATTTGTTTTCAAATTTAAATCCACTTATTGGATGTTGGTGGCTTGCCACACTCATTGGGACTTTTCGGCGCAAAATTTAATATAACTATATTTTTTTATATAAACAAGATAGTATTTTGAACAAATAATTTATATAATTTTTTTTTATTTAATGATTTTGTGATATTTTACGAGTTTTTAAACTAAGTGAAATTATTGAATGTTGGTAGCTTACCGCACCTTTTGAGACTTTTCGACACAAAATTTAATGAAACTGTAATTTTTTCTATAAACAAAAGAATGTTACAAACAAATAATTCATATAATCTTTTTTACTTGACAAGTCTGTAATATATTATGATTTTTTTTAAATTCAAGTCGGTTTATTGGATGTTGGACTTGCCACACTCATTGGAACTTTTCGGCACAAAATTTAATGAAGCTGTAATTTTTTCTATAAACAAGAGAGTATTTTAAACAAATAATTTATATAATTTTTTTTTATCTGCCAAGTTTGTAATGTGTTATGATTTTAAAAAAAATTCAAATCCACTTATTGGATGTTGGTGACTTGCCACGATCATTGGAACTTTTCGGCACAAAATTTCATAAAACCGTAATTTTTTCTATCAACAAAAAAAATGCTAGAAACAAATAATTTATATAAATTTTTTTTACTTAGCAAGTCTGTAATATGTTATGATTTTTTTTAAATTCAAGTCGACTTATTGGATGTTGGTGACTTGCCAGACTCATTGGAACTTTTCGGCACAAAATTTAATGAAGCTGTAATTTTTTCTATAAACAAGATAGTCTTCTAAACAAATAATTTATATAAATTTTTTTTATCTGCCAAGATTGTAATATGTTATGATTTAAAAAATAATTCAAATCCACTTATTGGATGTTGGTGACTTGCCACGCTCATTGAAACTTTTCGGCACAAAATGTAATAAAACTGTATTATTTTTCTATAAAGAAGAGAATTTTCTAAACAAATAATTTATGTAATTTTTTAGGATTTTTTAAAAATTCAAATCGACTTATTGGATGTTGGTGACTTGCCAGACTCATTGGGGCTTTTCGGCACAAAATTGAATAAAACCGTAACTTTTTCTATAAACAAGAGAATGTTCTAAACAAATAACTTATGTAAATTTCTTTTATCTGACAAATCTGTAATATTTTATGAATTTTTTAAGGCAGAGAAAAAGTTACATAAAGCGCGATCAAAGGCGAATATTTCGCGTTTCGTTCCGCCGCGAGCGTTCAATTTTGCAAGCGACTTTCCCCTTTCGCGAGACTCTTCCAAAAACAATTTTTTCGAAAATCTTGCGAAACGCCGAATCGTTGCCTCACGCGGTGTCACGTCGTCTTCTCAATGCCCGAAATTTCGCAACCGAACGCCGAATGAATCGATAAAAAAAGACTTTCTATGCCTCGCAAGAAAAACCGCGTTGTCGCAATGCAACTGTTTTATTTTTCTGAACGTGTAACATTGACTCGAAAAAAACAACACTCGGTTGCTCCGTTGCAGTTTATAAATAACTTCCTGTTAGATACTGTAACAGAAACGTTGTTTGTGCAACGCGATTTGCACGGTTCTTTGAAAACTCTTTGGGCCACCTGCCGTTAGCTACCGGGGGCGGTCGACAAGTCCGGATCGCAGCCACTTCCTGACCCCGCCGAAATTAAACCGATAATTTTTTTATTTGCAGTTGCGTTTGAGGAGTTGTTTGTGTTGTGTGTGAGGGGTAAAAAGTGGCGAGCTCAAAAGTGATGGTCTTGACGATATAGTGAAACCGAAAATAAAATTGTGATCCGTAAAGAACAATCGTAAGGAAAAATGAAAGGCAGAGAGAAATTGTGCGCTAAATTGTCGAGTGCCTTCCTGAGAAAGTGGTGTAAGTATCCAGCCCAAATCGAATTTTAATGACACTGGCGATTGAATGAAGTAATTTTAATTATCCGATTGGAAACGTAACTTGTTACTCAGTTGAGTTGTTTGGGGAAAGCTTAAATTCTAAATTGTTCCTCAGGCTAATTTGTTTTTAAAGTTTTTGTAATAAAAGTATGCAGAATTCAACGTTCTATAAGTTTGGTTATTTGTAATCTTTTTCTGATTTGCTTGAAACACAGTTATCTTCGATTTTCAATGTTTTGGAAAATTGTATATACGAAAGTGAATTGTTTCAAGAACAGTTTTTATAAAAAAGTTGTGCAGAATTTCGTGCTCTTCAAGTTTGATTCTTTGTAATTTTTTCTCACTTTATTTGAAAGAAAGTTATCTTCGATTTTCAATGTTTGTGTTTTGGAAAATTGTATATACGAAAGTGAATTGTTTCAAGAAAAATTTTTATAAAAAAGTTGTGCAGAATTTCATGCTCTTTAAGTTTGCTTCTTTGTAATTTTTTCTTCACTTTATTTGAAAGAAAGTTATCTTCGATTTTCAATGTTTGTGTTTTGGAAAATTGTATATACGAAAGTGAATTGTTTCAAGAACAGTTTTTATAAAAAAGTTGTGCAGAATTTCGTGCTCTTCAAGTTTGATTCTTTGTAATTTTTTCTCACTTTATTTGAAAGAAAGTTACCTTCAATTTTCTTTGTGTGTGAATTATTTACAATTTTGTAGATTTGCAAATGAAAAATGAAATTAAAAAAAATTGTATCTACAAAACTGAATTTTTTTAAGAACAGTCTTTGTACAAAAAATTGTGCAGAATTTTATGCTCTGCAAGATTAGTTCTTTGTAGTTTTTTTTCTAACTTTACTTGAAACGAAGTTATCTTTGATTTTCCTTGTTTGTGACTTGTTGAAAATTTACAAATGGAAAAGTAACTTTAAAAAATTGTATCTGCGAAACTAAATTATTTCAAGAAAAATGTTGATGAAAAAAGATGTGTTGAATGTTATGCTCTGCAAGTTTGGTTATTTGTGATTTTATCTGACTTTACTTGATACAAAGTTATCTTTAATCAATCTTTATTTGCAATTTGAAAATTGGCAGATGGAAAATTAATATTTAAAAAAATTGTATCTACGAAACAAATTTTTTTGGAGAAAATTTCTTCTGGAAAAAGTTATGCAGAATTTCACGTTCTACAACTTCGGCTATTCGAAATTTTTTAACTTTACTTGAAATTAAGTTACCTTTAATTTTTCGAGTTTATGCATTATTTGTAAAATGAAATTTTGAAAAATTGTATCTACGAAACTGATTTCTTTAAGACAATTACTTGTCGAAGAAGTTATGCAGAATTTCACATTCTACAACTTTGGTTATTTGCAACTTCTTCTAACTTTACTTGCTACAAAGTTGCCTTAAATTTTCCTCGTTCGTGAATTATTGACAATTTCGACACTTTACAAATCAAAATCAAAACTTTAAAAAATTGTATCTAAGAAACTAATTTTTTTTAAGACAATTACTTGTCGATGAAGTTATGCAGAATTTCACATTCTACAACTTTGGTTATTTGCAACTTCTTCTAACTTTACTTGCTACAAAGTTACCTTAAATTTTCCTCGTTCGTGAATTATTGACAATTTTGACACTTTACAAATCAAAATCAAAACTTTAAAAAATTGTATCTACAAAACTAATTTTTTTTCGGCAAAACTTTTTAAACATAACTTGCGTAGAAAATCATCCTCCGCAAATTTAGTATTCCACAAATTTTTTCCAACTTCACCCAAAACAAAGTTATGGTCACTATTTGCCAACTAGTGCATAAATTTAATTTTACTTTAAAAAATGCAGCCAACCAACCTGGCCAGTCACGAAAAAATTTCGTAACAAAAGTCGCGAGGAATTTCATCTTCTATAATTCAATTTTTTGCTAAATCCATCCGAACCCAAGTTATCTTTGACTTCCTGGTAAACTCCCAAAACGAACGGCGAAAGGTTGCGCGATTCTTTCTTGGATGATCGGAATTTCACGGATCTAATTAATGCTTGTTTGGGCGTGTAATTGCTCGAAAAATTGCATCCTGTTAATTGCGGTTTTTTACGGTTTTTCATATTTTCGGTGGTTGGAATGTAACTGGGCCACCAAGGTGAGCTCAAACCGTTCTAATTAATATCTTCGCAACATAAAATTTGTTTTATTATGAGGTGACCAACTATTTTTTATACAAAAGGAGTACAAATGAATTTTCATTGGATATGGTGATTGGGTTTGAATAAAAACACTGAGTCTCTTCTCCATTCAACTATATGTTTTTTAAATAATTTCAAAATTCATTAGTTCAAAAAATTATATGTATAAACACGTTAAAACAAACAAAAGAGTCAACCCTTGTTGTAATCATAATCATAAAAGTCGGTTTTCCTAGGTAAAACCATGCAAATTGCAGTGCACATTTTCATAAAGTGTGGTCAGGTCAATTTTTTTCAATTTTTTTCGACGTATGTTAGGATCCACATTTTCATAAAGTTTGCTAAGATAAAAATGTTTTCCATTTTTTTGTTTTCAAATGATTACAACAAGGGTTGAATCTTAAAAGTCGGTTTTCCTAGGTAAAACCATGCAAATTGCAGTGCACATTTTTTAATATGTTTATTAGTATCAATGTGCTTTGTTATTGCACTTCGTTCACCAATCGCAATAGAAAATTCTCCTTTGCAGATTGTACATTTAACCATAGATTCATCATTTCCTTTGTTTTCTATAATAAATGGAAACTCTTTTTTTAAGGATTAAAGGTTAAAGTTAAATGCCAAGTTTTTATATTTTTAGAAGTACAAAGGAGTACAAAAGAATGCAAAGGAGTATTTTTGGAGTACTCGTTTTAAAAGGAACACGGTTCACAAAAAAGGAGTACAAAACTCCCTAAAGGAGTACATTTGTCAGCTTCATTCATAACTGCGAGTTAGTTTTCTTTCCCCGAAAATGTGTTCGTTATTTAAATATGAACTTTCTAAAGATATTATCTGGGTTCACTACAGATATAATTCAACAATTGGTTGTTGTTAAAGTTGGTAAATTTATTCAGGCTCGATTTCTAAAAACCAAGCCAAAGAAAACAGGCTCACCGTGAACGTAATCGTGTAAATGGTTCCTCGGAATTATGTTTATTACTATGTGCGCCATTTAATGTTGTTAACAAGTGCGTTGTTCTTGAAATTTAATGTCCAAATCTGGCACATAAACTTCAACAAGTTTTCCACGGAAATAAAAAGTTGAGGCTCTTTTATTATTACTAACTCATTATATTTAAAGGTTAAGTAAGCAATTACCTTTATTGGTAATTACTTATTTATTTCTCATCGTTCTTGCGCAACAAAATTCCGCAGTTTGTTTCTAAACTTTGGATTTGTTTTTATCGAACCGATTTGTTTTTGCGGTTAAAATAAAATTTGTAACCAGTCTAACTACGTCAATGAGCGCAAAAACTCGTCGAAGAACTAATAATTTTATTTTAACTTCAAAAATTGTGTCTAGGAAAGTGGGTTTTTTCTGAAAATTAATTCTTAATAAAAATTCCGCGGAATTTTATTCTCCCTAATATTATTATTTGCCATATTTTATGCCAAATGTCCCACAAAACGACGTTAATGATTTATTTTATTGGTTGGGTATTAAAGTTATGAAATCGTAAATTAAAAAGTTTAAAAAATTGTATCTACGACACTAATTCTTTTTTCGCGGAATTGTTTTAATAACAGTTGCGTGTAATTTAATTGCCCTGTAATTTTGGTTATTTACAAATTTTCGCTAAATTGACCCGAAATAAAGTTATCTTCCGTTTTCTTCGGTGTGCGAATTATTTAAGATTATGAAAATTGCAAAACAAAATTGAAATTTAAAAAAATCGTATCTACGAAACTGAATTTTTTCCGAAGAAATGTTTTAAATAAAAGTTGTGCGCAATTTCAGCCTTTATAATTTTCGTCATTTGCAAATTTTTGATAAATTGGCCCAAAATAAAGTTGTCTTCTACTTTATTCGGTGTATGAATTATTTCAAATTTTGAAAATTGTCATTGGAAAAAAAAACTTCAAAAAATTATATCTTCGGAACTAAATTTTTTATTTGAAAACTCTTTTAATTAAAGTCACGCAAAATTTAGTTTTCTACAATTTTTGCGTCTCATAATTATTTGACAAATGCGTCCACAAAGAAGTTATCTGTAATTTTCGCTAACAAGTCCGTTATTGCAGATGTTTTAAATCTGGAAGTGTCTAATGAAATTTCAAAAATTCACAGTTCTCAAACTAAACCTTTTGCAACAAAACTTTTTGAACAAAAGTTGTGTAGAATTGTATTCTTTATAATTTCACCGTCTTGTGACTATTGGCTAAATTTAACCACAACCCAGATTTCCTCAACTTTCGTCGATAAGTAATTTATTTGATTGAATCAACTTAAAACAATTTTATCTGCGAAACTAAGCTTCTTTGGAAGGTATTTTATGTATGAAAATTATGTAGAATTTCAGGTTAAGTAATTAAGTTCAGGTGATTTAAAAAAATCGATTAATGTTAACTAAAGTTTCAGAAAATTTTTGGAGTTACAAAAAATTGTAGATATAGGAAAGCCCCATAATTTAAATTCTGGAATATTTTTTGTGTCTCGAACCGTTTGCACGTTATGCATTTTTAACTACTCGTTGGAGTATCTAAAGCATTTATTTTCGATTGAGTAGAAATGGCATTATTTTTCGAGCTAGGAAAAAATATTTAGAACAAAAATTATAGATATTGAAAGGACGTATAATTTTGATTCTAAAATATTTTTCGTATCTCGAGCCGTTGTTACGTTATAAACTTTTAAATTGCACATTTTAGGAGGCAAAACTTTGACCGAATAAAAATGGCCGCAATCTGATTTTCCGCAACTTTTACCTAATCAATTAGTTTCCATTTGCACAAACAATCGACTTCATGACGACACTCGATCAATCAGTAAATATTTTCGTTCCTCGGCGGCATGTGGCAAGAATTCCACCTCACCTTGGACCTAAATCACAAAAAAGAATTCGATCACTTCAAAGTCGAGCGCCGAAGTGGGCTAGAAAGAGACGAAAACGGGCCGAAATGTTACACTTCCGGCACTAGTTTTGCTGTTCACAAGTGAAGGTGCTGTTTGCTTGTGCCATTAACGATATTAATACGCAAGGTCTCGAGATACTCGATTAACGCAATTAATTGCTTAATATTGTTTAGGAGCCAATAAAATAATTTATTCACAAGCGACACGTAAGATTAGGTGTCCTTTGCGTGCGCTCGCATGTTAACCGAATTTTCAAGATCCGTCGTTTTCCTTTTTTCGGCGTCGGTACGTTCTCCACATGCGAAAGTGGCGATTACCGTCGCGGTTGATGTCATGAATTTTTTTTAAGTAATTAGAGGCTTTGAAGTCCTTATGCTAATCGGATTGCTTTTAACAATAATGGCTCGCTAATGTAAGCGTCACTAAATCGGTAAATAATGAAAATTGTGGTAATTATCGAAAGAGCAAAGTTGAAGGGGATCGAATTCTCGCTTGTAATTATTGTCATTACAACAATTTCGAAAAAATGTTTATAGTAAAAGTTGTAGATGTGAGAAAACCCGATAATATACATTCTAACATTTTCTAACACCTAAATCATTGTAGGGGAAAATTTAATTTGTGAGCTCCGAAAAACTGTTCAGAATAAATATTATAGATATGACCAAGCGCTATAATTTAATATCCTACCACTTTTTGTGTATCTCGAACCGTTTTCAAGTTACGAATTTTTTAAGTGGCCGCATGAGCATTATTTTCCAAGTTATGAAAAAAAAATTGGAACAAAACTTGTAGATGTAGGAAAGCCCTATAATTTAAATTCTGAAATATTTTTAGTGCCTCGAACCGTTTTTGAGATATGAATTTTTAAATACCTACCAGTGTTTGTGTATCTCGAACCGATATTAAGTTACGAATTTTTTAAGTAGCCGCATGAGCATTATTTTTTAAGTTATGAAAAAAATTTTGGAACAAAAATTGTAGATATAGGAAAGCCGTACAATTTAAGTTCTGAAATATTTTTAGTGCTTTGAACCGTTTTTGAGATATGAATTTTTAAATACCTACCAGTTTTTGTGTATCTCGAACCGATATTAAGTTACGAATTTTTTAAGTAGCCGCATGAGCATTATTTTTTAAGTTATGAAAAAAATTTTGGAACAAAAATTGTAGATATAGGAAAGCCCTACAATTTAAGTTCTGAAAAATTTTTAGTGCTTTGAACCGTTTTTGAGATATGAATTTTTAAATACCTACCAGTTTTTGTGTATCTCGAACCGATATTAAGTTACGAATTTTTTAAGTAGCCGCATGAGCATTATTTTTTAAGTTATGACAAAAATTTTGGAACAAAAATTGTAGATATAGGAAAACCGTATAATTTAAGTGCTAAAATATTTTTAGTGCTTAGAACCGTTTTTGAGATATGAATTTTTACCACTTTTGTGTATCTCGAAACGTTTTCAAATTATGAATTTTTTAAATAGCCGCATGAGCATTATTTTTAAGTTATGAAAAAAATTTTGGAACAAAAATTATAGATGTATGAAAGCCCTACAATTTAAGTTCCAAAATATTTTTAGTGCTTCGACCCGTTTTTGAGATATGAATTTTTACCACTTTTGTGTATCTCGAACCGATATTAAGTTACGAATTTTTTAAGTAGCCGCATGAGCATTATTTTTTAAGTTATGAAAAAAATTTTGGAACAAAAATTGTAGATATAGGAAAACCGTATAATTTAAGTGCTAAAATATTTTTAGTACTTAGAACCGTTTTTGAGATATGAATTTTGACCACTTTTGTGTATCTCGAAACGTTTTCAAATTATGAATTTTTTAAATAGCCGCATGAGCATTATTTTTTAAGTTATAACAAAAATTTTGGAACAAAAATTGTAGATGTAGGAATGCCGTATAATTTAAGTTCTAAAATATTTTTAGTGCTTAGAGCCGTTTTTGAGATATGAATTTTTACTACTTTTTGTGTATTTCGAAACGTTTTCAAGTTACGAATTTTTTAAATAGCCGCATGATCATTATTTTTCAAGTCATGAAAAAAAATTTGGAACAAACATTGTAGATATAGGAAGACCCTATAATTAAAGTTCTAAAATATTTTTAGTGCCTCGAACCGTTTTTGAGATATGAATTTTTAAAGACGCAAACTCCGAAAGTATTCCAACTCGCGCGTCTTCGAGCCAGTATTTCCCAAACGCGCAATGCGACTCCTTTCACGATTTTTTCCCTCTAACGGTACTAAATCAACCAGATGTAAAAAAAGATGCTAACAGTACTTTTGACGCTATTTTTAAAAACCCATTCTCGATACGTAAATCTGCAATCAACAACAGAAAACAATGTGTTCCGCAACAAGCACAAAAGTAGGTCGACGAACCGACTGCCACCCAGCACTTCCTCGTGAGAAAATCTATGCTAAACAAACACCAACTCGGAGACTCCCACTCGGCACAATCGAGACCGCTTAATTGGATTTTCATTGACCGATTTATTTTCCGTTATTTAGACCAAAATCCCAACGAACTTTCTAAACGAAGCACGCCGGCCAAGAGCAATCCGTTCTTTCGATTTTGAAATTTTGAGACGACCTTGATCCGACTTGATGATTCTTTTTGCGTTCGAAACGTAATTACGTGCGGTAATTTTTAATGGCGAATTTCAAGTTTTTTTACCGTAATTGGCGCGAAACCCGTCCGGCGGCTTTTTTTCTATTGGAACTAGTTATCGCGGCTCCTATTGGTCGCTTGAAAATGCAAATTTCAGGTTATCGCCGGCGATTTTGCAGAAAGTCGAAGGTCGGCCCAGAAAAAAACGGCCGAGTCCAAAAGTGCAAAATCGTTCGAGTTAACCGGCGACTTTTCGATATTTGCTTCAAGTTCGCACTTGCGTCATCCTGCCGGATGCTCGATGGCGCGCAAATTTTTTTAGAAAAGCTTCAAAGTCGAGCGGGACTTATGTTGGACTGTAGGACCGATGATCTGGTTCTATAGAGTTAAAAAATTCGTAGCTTGCGAACGGTTCGAGTTGGAACAAAAAATGATTTGAATTAGTTTTAGAAAATTTAATTTGAATTAAAATTTGTTTTATGAAATTTTCCCCAATTCTTTATAGTAAGTGAGATATTGCCTGATTTTAAGAATCCTGCGCAGTAGGTAATTAAGATTGTTTTACCATTTTCAAAAAATTGTAAATTGAAAAGAATTAATTTTAGAAAATAATTTTATTAATTAAAGTTGAAGATAAAGGCACTTTCTAAGGATTCAACTCAAACGAAATCGTCGGGGGTTAAGTGGGACTCATCTTGGGCTATAGGCCCGATGATCTAGCTCGATCGAGTTAAAAAATTCGTAGCTTGCGAATGGTTCGAGTTGTAACAAAAAATTATTTGAATTAGTTTTAGAAAATTTAATTTGAATTAAAATTTGTTTTATGAAATTGTTCCCAATTCTTTATAGTAAGTGAGATATTGCCTGGTTTTAAGAACCTGCGCGGTAGGTAATTAAGATTGTTTTACCATTTTCAAGAAATTGTAAATTGAAAAGAATTAATTTTAGAAAATATTTTTATTAATTAAAGTTGAAGTTAAAGGCGCTTTCTAAGGATTCAACCCCAACGAAATCGTCGGGGGTTAAGTGCGACCCTTCTTGGGCTGTAGGGAAGATGATCTAGCTCGATAGAGTTTAAAAATTCATAACTTGAGAACGGTTCGAGATGGAAACGAAAATTATTTGAATTAGTTTTAGAAAATTCAATTTTGAATAAAATTGGTGTTATTTAGTTTTCGCCAATTTTTTACAATAAGCGAGATACTGCCTGATTTTGAAAACCCTACGCGCTAGTTAATTAAGATTGTTTTACTATTTTCAAAAAATTGTAAATTGAAAAGAGTTAATTTTAGAAAATTATTTTATTAATTAAAGTTGAAGATAAAGACACTTTCTAAGGATTCAACTCAAACGAAATCTTTGGGGGTTAAGTGGGACCCTTCTTGGGCCTTAGGAAGGATGATTTAGCTCGAACGAGTTTAAAAATTCGTAACTTGCGAACGGTTCGAGTTGCAACAAAAAATTATTTGAATTAGTTTTAGAAAATTTAATTTGAATTAAAATTTGTTTTATGAAATTTTCCCCAATTCTTTATAGTAAGTGAGATATTGCCTGATTTTAAGAATCCTGCGCAGTAGGTAATTAAGATTGTTTTACCATTTTCATAAAATTGTAAATTGAAAAGAATTAATTTTAGAAAATAATTTTATTGGTTAAAGTTGAAGATAAAGGCGCTTTCTAAGGATTCAACCCAAACGAAATCTTTGGGGGTTAAGTGCGATCCTTCTTGGGCTGTAGGGAGGATGATCTAGCTCGATCGAGTTTAAAAATTCATAACTTGCGAACGGTTCGAGATGGAAACGAAAATTATTTAAATTAGTTTTAGAAAATTCAATTTTGAACAAAATTGTTGTTATTTAGTTTTCGCCAATTTTTTACAATAAGCGAGATACTGCCTGATTTTGAAAACCCTACGCGCTTTTACCATTTTCAAAAAATTGTACATCGAAAAGTGTTGATTCTGGAAACTAATTTTATTAATAAAAGTTGAAGATAAAGGCGCCTTCTAGCAAATTATTCGCAAGAACGCGAACCCGAAGAATGACCATTAACTTTTGAAAAAAAAGTCCGAAGGAAACGAAACGAGAATTCAACTTTTTACAGTTTGTTGCAGGCAAACAAGTTGTTCTCGAGAAGGTCTCGCAAACAAGTTCTCCGTGGACGGATTTTTCAACAGAATTTCCAAAAGGACTATCGTGGAAAGTTGAAGGGCATCTTCACTTTTCATTTAATATTCATTTCGAGTATTTGTCGAGCGACGTCACCCGATTTCGCCATCGCAATTGCTCGCAACGACACGAAAACCTCAACTCAAGGCGATTCCGACAATTTTTAAACAATTTTCGAACAAAGGGACGAATTTAATTAGGACATTTACCTCTCATTAACTCGAATCGATATACTAATTGCCCCGATAACGTTTCTCGATTAAGCAAAAATAATTTTAGGTCAACGGCCCGATATTGCAACGCGCTTGCACAAGAAAAACCATCTCACCTTTACCGAACGTACAATTTAGACAAAGAGCGCTTCTTAAATATTTTGTATCTCCATACGACATGGGAAAACGAATGTGAAAGTATGTGAATATTACAAATTGCGTTTGGAATACAAACGGTCGCTTGCTTAATTAAGTTGCCACATTTTCTCCCTTTGTGTGACCTTTTTTCTAATTTTTTTTGTTTGTTTCAGGGTTCGTCGTATCAATTTCGGTGCTTATAATACTACTAGGTGTAATCGTAGCCATATTCTTCAGTAGCTGGGTTAAATTAGTCATAAATCACGTAAGTCATAAGAAATAAAATCGTTGTTGGTTGATCAAATTGAAACCGTTTTCAAGGCTGTAATTAGAACAGGTCAAGAGAAGTATGCAGGTGTTGTTTGGAAGTTTGTATCTCGAGCTAGGTGCAAGGTGGAACGAAGTTTGTCTGCGATAATTTTGCGGAATTTAATTTTGAATAAAATTTGATTCTTGTAATTTTTGGCTATTTCTCAAAATGGTTGACATATTTTATGATTTGGAAAAGATTGCACGTTGTTTTGATGCGACTGTTTTAAAATTATAATTCCTAAATGGTGGCAGGTAGGCAAAAAATTGATTTGATTTAGTTATAAACAATTTAATTATAAACAAAAATTGTAATTAGTATTTTTGCAAATTTTTGAGAAATAAGCAAGATATTTGTGACGCAAAGAACTTTTCTTAAAGGATTGTTGTTCCAAATTGTTTCGAAAAATTTTATCTCGGAAATGGTACCAGATGGAAAACAAATTTATTTGAATTACTTGTAGACAATTTAGTTACAAATAAAATTTATAATAAGTATTTTTTCGAAGTTCTTGTAAAATAATCGAGATTTTTTTCAATTTAGGAAACTTTGTTTGTATAATTATTGTGACAATTCTATTCCCAAAATTCTATCGCGATAACGGTACCAGATTGAGAACAAATTTATTTGAATTACTTATAGACAGTTTAATTTAAAATAAAATTGGTTATTGGTATTTTTTGAAAGTTATTATAAAGTAACCGAGATATTTCGTGATTCAGATTGCTTTGGATTGTGACAATTTTTTTCGAAAAAATCTATCTCGAAAATGGTACCAGATTGAGAACAAATTTATTTGAATTACTTACAGACAATTTAATTGCAAACAAACTTTGTTATAACTATTTTTTCAAATAGTTGTGAAATAACAGATATATTTTAAAAATCAGAAAATTTTGCAAAAAATATTATTGTGACAATTCTATTCTAAAAATTCCATCACGAAAATGGCACCAGGTGGAGAACAAATTTATTTGAATTACTTATAGACAGTTTAATTTAAAATAAAATTGGTTATTAGTATTTTTTGCAAATTATTATAAAGTAACCGAGATATTTCGTGATTCAGATTGCTTTGGATTGTGACAATTTTCTTCGAAAAAATCTATCTCAAAAATGGTACCAGATTGAGAACAAATTTTTTTGAATTACTTACAAACAATTTAATTGCAAACAAACTTTGTTATAACTATTTTTTCAAATAGTTGTGAAATAACAGATATATTGAGAAAATTAGAAAACTTTGCAAAAAGAGATTATTGTGACAATTCTATTCTAAAAATTCCATCTCGAAAATGGTACCAGATTGAGAACAAATTTATTTGAATTACTTACAGACAATTTAATTGCAAACAAACTTGGTTTTAACTATTTTTTAAATAGTTGTGAAATAACAGATATATTTTGAAAATCAAAAAACTTTGCAAAAAGATATTATTGTGACAATTTTATTTCAAAAAATGGCACCAGATGGAGGACAAATTTATTCGAAATAGTTATAGACAATACAATTCTCAATAAAAGTCGACTTTTGCAATTTGCGAAATTTTTGCATAATAACTGAGTTATTCGTGGTTCTTGAAACCTTGCGTTCAGCTCGCTTGTGACCGTTTTCGTTTCGCAATTATCTCGAAAACGGTGCCGACTTTAAAAAAAGTTTATTTGGAATTCTTTTAGGCAATTTAATTTCACACAAAATTCAGTTCTTGTAGTTTTCGCCAATTGTTTAGAATAAGCGAGATATTCGGTGTTCGACCTGCGCCGGAAAACGCGCCCTGAAAATGGTTCCAATGAAAGTCGAAACGTGGACTAAATAATAATCACATAACTTTTATTTTTCCAGGAAATAGTGTTAAGAAATGGTTCCCAATCGTTCGGCTGGTGGGCCAAGCCCCCGGTAGTGCCAAAAATAAGCCTCTACATCTACAATGTGACCAACGCGGACGAATTCCTGAACAACGCGTCGACGCCCGTCGTCGAGGAGCTGGGACCTTACGTTTACTAGTAAGTGTGTGGCGCAATTTCGAAAGCGCTTCCGTCCACAAAACGGTACCTGCTTTACGTAATTTTTCTCAGCTAGAATCCGGTGTGCTCTCATCGTCCACTTTCACTGTGCACATAAGGAAACACATTGCGCGCATTTCACTTTCTTCTTGCGTAACATAAGCGCGAAATTTTTTCTAATTCGGAAACTTTCACTTATTTTTCGGGCTCGCGAAAACCTCGCATTTTTCATTCAGTCATTTTTTATAAATAGGAAAAATTATGCAACACAAGTGGGCTTTAATTGTATAAGAGCGATTACAACATTGTTTTGATCGAATTACTTCCTGTATGTACCTTTAAAAATGATTTATGAACTGTAAAATTAAGGAATTGACAGCAGGAGGATACGGTTTAACTGAAAAATTATTGTTTGGTGATATTGGTTCGTAAAATCGGGTTAGTAACAGGAAAATAAATTTTAGAACTTGTATCTTAATCGATACAAAAACAATTACAACTGATACAAGATATTGGTGATCAGAAACTCGTTGATCACAGCGAATCACAAAACTTTTATTAAAGTGGTTTTTTGAAATATTTTCATATAATCGAAATACGGGGATTTCAAGTAATCTTGACTCACCCTGTACACAGGTTTTTATTTTTTAGTTTATAGAAAAATTTTATTTTTTGTAAAAAAATTTAATTGTTCCAAAACTAATAATTTTCTAAACAAAATTATGATATTGTTTTTTTAAGTATATTTAAAAAATGAAATGAAAAATTTCAGAATCGCAGCCGCAATTCAATCAAATTATCGTTGTGTCACATATATTAGTGACACTTTCACTTATTTTTCCGGCTCGCGAAAACCTCGCATTTTTCATTCAGTCATTTTTGATAGATCGGAAAAATTATGCAACACAAGTGGGCTTTAATTGTATAAGAGCGATTACAACATTGTTTTGATCCAATTACTTCCTGTATGTACCTTTAAAAATTATTTATGAACTGTAAAATTAAGGAATTGACAGCAGGAGGATACGGTTTAACTGAAAAATCATTGTTTGGTGATATTGGTTCGTAAAATCGGGTTAGTAACAGGAAAATAAATTTTAGAACTTGTATCTTAATCGATACAAAAACAATTACAACTGATACAAGATATTGGTGATCAGAAACTCGTTGATCACAGCGAATCACAAAACTTTTATTAAAGTGGTTTTTTGAAATATTTTCATATAATCGAAATACGGGGATTTCAAGTAATCTTGACTCACCCTGTACACAGGTTTTTATTTTTTAGTTTATAGAAAAATTTTATTTTTTGTAAAAAAATTTAATTGTTCCAAAACTAATAATTTTCTAAACAAAATTATGATATTGTTTTTTTAAGTATATTTAAAAAATGAAATGAAAAATTTCAGAATCGCAGCCGCAATTCAATCAAATTATCGTTGTGTCACATATATTAGTGACACTTTCACTTATTTTTCCGGCTCGCGAAAACCTCGCATTTTTCATTCAGTCATTTTTGATAGATCGGAAAAATTATGCAACACAAGTGGGCTTTAATTGTATAAGAGCGATTACAACATTGTTTTGATCCAATTACTTCCTGTATGTACCTTTAAAAATTATTTATGAACTGTAAAATTAAGGAATTGACAGCAGGAGGATACGGTTTAACTGAAAAATCATTGTTTGGTGATATTGGTTCGTAAAATCGGGTTAGTAACAGGAAAATAAATTTTAGAACTTGTATCTTAATCGATACAAAAACAATTACAACTGATACAAGATATTGGTGATCAGAAACTCGTTGATCACAGCGAATCACAAAACTTTTATTAAAGTGGTTTTTTGAAATATTTTCATATAATCGAAATACGGGGATTTCAAGTAATCTTGACTCACCCTGTACACAGGTTTTTATTTTTTAGTTTATAGAAAAATTTTATTTTTTGTAAAAAAATTTAATTGTTCCAAAACTAATAATTTTCTAAACAAAATTATGATATTGTTTTTTTAAGTATATTTAAAAAATGAAATGAAAAATTTCAGAATCGCAGCCGCAATTCAATCAAATTATCGTTGTGTCACATATATTAGTGACACTTTCACTTATTTTTCCGGCTCGCGAAAACCTCGCATTTTTCATTCAGTCATTTTTGATAGATCGGAAAAATTATGCAACACAAGTGGGCTTTAATTGTATAAGAGCGATTACAACATTGTTTTGATCCAATTACTTCCTGTATGTACCTTTAAAAATTATTTATGAACTGTAAAATTAAGGAATTGACAGCAGGAGGATACGGTTTAACTGAAAAATCATTGTTTGGTGATATTGGTTCGTAAAATCGGGTTAGTAACAGGAAAATAAATTTTAGAACTTGTATCTTGATCGATAGAAAAACAATTACAATTGATACAAGATATTAGTGATCAGAAACTCGGTGATCACAACGAATCACAAAACTTTTATTAAAGTGGTTTTTTGAAATCTTTTCGTATAAACGAAATATTGGGATTTCAAGTAATCTTGACTCACCCTGTACACAGGTTTTTATTTTTTAGTTTATAGAAAAATTTTATTTTTTGTAAAAAAATTTAATTGTTCCAAAACTAATAATTTTCTAAACAAAATTATGATATTGTTTTTTTAAGTATATTTAAAAAATGAAATGAAAAATTTCAGAATCGCAGCTTCAATTCAATCAAATTATCGTGTGTCACATATATTAGTGACACTTTCACTTATTTTTCCGGCTCGCGAAAACCTCGCATTTTTCATTCAGTCATTTTTGATAGATCGGAAAAATTATGCAACACAAGTGGGCTTTAATTGTATAAAAGCGATTACAACATTGTTTTGATCGAATTACTTCCTGTATGTACCTTTAAAAATTATTTATGAACTGTAAAATTAAGGAATTGACAGCAGGAGGATACGGTTTAACTGAAAAATCATTGTTTGGTGATATTGGTTCGTAAAATCGGGTTAGTAACAGGAAAATAAATTTTAGAACTTGTATCTTGATCGATAGAAAAACAATTACAATTGATACAAGATATTAGTGATCAGAAACTCGGTGATCACAACGAATCACAAAACTTTTATTAAAGTGGTTTTTTGAAATCTTTTCGTATAAACGAAATATTGGGATTTCAAGTAATCTTGACTCACCCTGTACACAGGTTTTTATTTTTTAGTTTATAGAAAAATTTTATTTTTTGTAAAAAAATTTAATTGTTCCAAAACTAATAATTTTCTAAACAAAATTATGATATTGTTTTTTTAAGTATATTTAAAAAATGAAATGAAAAATTTCAGAATCGCAGCTTCAATTCAATCAAATTATCGTGTGTCACATATATTAGTGACACTTTCACTTATTTTTCCGGCTCGCGAAAACCTCGCATTTTTCATTCAGTCATTTTTGATAGATCGGAAAAATTATGCAACACAAGTGGGCTTTAATTGTATAAAAGCGATTACAACATTGTTTTGATCGAATTACTTCCTGTATGTACCTTTAAAAATTATTTATGAACTGTAAAATTAAGGAATTGACAGCAGGAGGATACGGTTTAACTGAAAAATCATTGTTTGGTGATATTGGTTCGTAAAATCGGGTTAGTAACAGGAAAATAAATTTTAGAACTTGTATCTTGATCGATAGAAAAACAATTACAATTGATACAAGATATTAGTGATCAGAAACTCGGTGATCACAACGAATCACAAAACTTTTATTAAAGTGGTTTTTTGAAATCTTTTCGTATAAACGAAATATTGGGATTTCAAGTAATCTTGACTCACCCTGTATACAGGTTTTTATTTTCTAGTTTACAGAAAATTTTTATTCTTTATAAAAAAATTTAATTGTTCTAAAACTAATAATTTTTTAAACAAAATTATCATATTGTTTTTTTAAGTATATTTAAAAAATTAAATGAAAAATTTCAGAATCGCAACTTCAATTCAATCAAATTATCGTCACATATATCAGTGACTAAAGTCACAAAATTATTGTTTTTAACAAAATGGATCTCCTGTTCATACAGCAAAAATTTACATTTCTTATTCTTTGGTTATCTTAGTTTTGAAACTTTTTTAAAGAACATTTTTCTGTAAACTTTAAGAAAGTTTTTTTTCTTCTTCGACCAATCTGGTGACAGCCTGTATAAAAAATAATTATATTTGATTTTCGTGATTTTAATAAAACGAAAGCTGTGCCGCTTTGCTGCTGTTGTCCTCAATTGGTTTGACGGTTCATTTTACTTCACAAATTAATTTAATTTTAAAATCCTGTAAAACTATGCACACTCGGTGACTTGGGCATTGCAACAGAGGGGCGGGACGGGCGGAAGTGCCGACCTGTTCTTGAAGGGCGTTTATTTTATGTCAGTCGCACGATTTTCAGGTAAAGATGGAATTGATAAAACCCGCAAAAAAAAATTTGAGAAGTTGTGTGACATTGATTTGGCAAATTTGAATATGACATTCAAAAATCGTAGGAAGGTGGATTTAATCGAGTTTTTATTGCTTTTTAATAGATTTAAGAACTAGTTGATCTGGTAATTAACAATATTGAAAGGTAACAACTTAATGAGCTATTAACGCAAAAAAAACTTGTATTGAAAAATTTATTAGGTAATTCTATTTTGTTGCCTTTTTATTATTCTGATAGCCAAGGTTTTCAACTTTTAATCAACAACTGCAAGAATGTTATTGCGATATCATTGTCGTTAACGATAAAATCTGACCTGATACTTAATTTCTGGTTAAGGCGCACGCGCAGGTTTACCGTTAGCGTTATCGTTGAAAAAATTCAACGCCAAATTACTACGTAAAAATCACAAAAAAAATGTCAACGTTCAATAAGTTTTTTTTTTAAATCATTAATCACTTTGACTGATTACAGTGAGATGTGGGAGAAAAAAAACATCAAGTTCAACAACAATGGCACAGTGACGTTCAACCAAGAAAAAATTTACATCTTCAATGAAGAAGAATCGTCCGGGATGGAAGACGACGTCGTGGTTGTCCCCAACATTCCTATGCTGGTGAGTATTAAATATGAAAATATCCCAAGGATTGAAATACATTTAATCCCTTATTAGAGACATATACTAAATTTAATCCCTGATGACGGTGATATAATAAATTTAATCCCTTATTAGATGAATAATTATGCTAAATTTAAGAATTCCTGATTACAGTGATAAAATAAATTTCATCCCTAATTAGAGTGCTATAATAAATTTAATCCCTTATTAGAGGAATACGCTAAATTTAAAAATTCCTGATTACAGTGATATAATACATTTAATCGCTGATTACAGTGATATAATAAATTTCATCCCTAATTAGAGGCATATAATAAATTTAATCCCTGATGACAGTGATATAATAAATTTAATTCCTTATTGGAGAAATAAACAAAATTTAATTCCTGATGACACTGAAATAATAAATTTAATTCCTTCTTAGAGAAGTAGACTAAATTTAATTCTTGATTGCATTGATATAATAAATTGAATCCTCGTTTACAGCAATATTATAAATTCCAAGCCTGATTAGTATGATATAATAAATTTAATTCCTTATTAGAGAAATATGCTAAATTTAAGAATTTCTGATTACAATGATACAGTAAATTTAATCCCCGATTACAGTAATAAAATAAATTCTTTGGCTGATTAGAGTGACATAATAAATTTAATTCCTTATTAGAGGAATATGTTAAATTTAATCTCTGATGATTACAGTGGTATAATACATTTCATCCTTAATTAGAGTGACATAATAAATTTAATCCCTTATTAGACTTATCTAAATTTAGACTAAATTTAATTCCTAATTACAGTGATATAATAAATTTCATCCCTGATTACAGTAACATGATATAAATTCAATATCTGATTAGAATGTCATAATAAATTTAGTCCCTTATTAGAGAAATATGTTAAATTTAATCCCTGATTACAGCGAGCTACTTACTAATTTTTTTTTCTTCCAGAGCGCAACTTCCCAGTCAAAACACGCTGCGAGGTTCTTGAGGTTGGCGATGGCCAGTATTATGGACATTCTGAAAATTAAACCTTTCGTCGAAGTGTCCGTTGGGCAGCTGCTCTGGGGTTACGAGGACCCGCTCCTCAAGTTGGCAAAAGACGTCGTTCCCAAAGAACAAAAGTTGCCTTACGAGGAATTCGGATTGATGTACAACGTAAGTCGAATATTGATCAATCAATTTGATACTGAAACTTTTTTTATAACATAGTTTTTTTGTAACTGACACAATAATGACGGTTTTACTCCCTCCAAGCAATTTTGTTTTCAAATGCTTACAAGGGTTGACTCTTAAGTATCGATTAACGCTGTTAAAAAAAAAATTTTTGAAAATCTTCTATCTTCTCATAAACAAAGCGCCAAGAATATCAATTAAGGTTTTTGATGAGTTACAATATTATTTTATTAAATGCGTGTATATTTCTTATCTATTTTAATAACAACAAATTAATGATTTATTACTTTCATTCATAATAAATACGGTTTAATAACAAATTGGAGCTTATTTTCTTGAAACTGTTCGACTGTTACGCGAACGTATTTTATTCGTTGTTTCTCTCGATTCACTTACTTATTTTGATTTTTGACTCCATAACACTGACCCTCAATATCAAATCTAGCATACGGACCTGATAATTTGTATATAACCATGCAAACATCCTTCTAACATGGCCTGCAAGCGCCCGAACGTCGTGTGACATTTAATTTGCGGCAGAGTGACATTCAAGAAATATTAGATTTATATCAAGAAACGAATATTTCTATAAAAAAATTATTAGATTTACATAAAGAAAAAAATATTTATTTTTGTACATTCAAAAATATTAGATTTATATCAAGAAAAACTATTTGTTTCTGTTTCATAAAACATTAGGTTCACATAAAAAAAGTTCTTTATGTATCAAAAAAATTAAAAAAATAAAAATCTGAAATAATATTTCTTTAATATTTTTAAGAAATATTTTTAAAATATTCTTTAGAAATATTTCTAAAGTATTAACAAACATGTCATAAAACTATTTTTTAAATATTCAAGGAGAATATTTAAAAACCGTTGTTACTCCATTATCGTAAGCTATGAGCCACGTGAAAATATATTTTTTTAAATGTAGAAAAATGGCACGTCGGCCGATATAGTGACCCTCTTTACCGGCGCGAAGGACATCACCAAATTCGGACTGATCGACAAATACAACGGGAGGTCCCATCTGCCCCATTGGTTGTCGGACAAGTGCAACTCGCTTTTGGGGTCCGATGGGTCGATTTTCCCGCCCCACATCACCAAGAACACGACCCTCCACATCTACGACAAGGATCTGTGTCGCATCCTGCCGCTTCAGTGAGTCGCCCTATTTTTTCCCCCCAGTCATTTTCTAATCGCCGATTTTCAGTTTCGAAAAGGAAGTGGTCGGAAAGGACAACGTCCCGGGGTACAGGTTCACCCCGGCCGAGAATATTTTCGCCAGTGTGGAAGAAAATCCGGACAACATGTGCTTCTGTCCGCACGGGCCGCCGTGCGCGCCCTCTGGACTCTTCAACGTGTCTCTCTGCCAATATGGTAAGGGCGCAATTTCAAGTCAGAGTTGCGACGGTGCAAATCGGTTACCATAACAATTTCCAACTATTTCCGGTTGAATTCACATTAGGTTGTGACCTTGTTGGAAATTTGTTATGCACCATTACCATGGTAACCGATTTGCACCGTCGCAACTCCGACTTGAAATCGGTTCAAACCAATTTTAGGCCACCCATCTATATTTGCTGTATGTTGGGTTGCCTAAAACTCGAGACATTTATTATTTGTTTCTTAGTAACCGATACTAATATTTATAAACATATGATTTTAATGATTAGTTTGATCTAGCGACTTATACTTCCAGATTCGCCGATTATGCTCTCATTCCCCCACTTTTACCTCGCTGACGACAGTTTTCGCGCTCGTTTTGAAGGCATCTCACCGCCGGAAAAGGAAAAACATCAACTTTTCCTTGACGTCCAACCTGTAAGTTTAATCCTTGATTATAGTGGAATAATAAATTTAATCTCTGGTTACAGTGATATAGTAAATTTAATCTCTGATTAGAGTGACATAATAAATTCAATCGCTGATTAGAGTGATATAATAAATTTAATCACATCTTAAAAGAATATGATAAATTTTATCATTACTTATGACAGAGGCTCGTAAAGATTGTGGTAAAACTTGTCAGGGTGGTTTAAAAACGTTGGCAATTAAAACATCCGCAGAAGGGCACTTATTGATTTGAATTTAATTTTTTAGGGAGATTAGATAAATTCTCTTTCGCGAAAATTGACCACACTATATCTACAACTTTTATTTAACTAGTTTTTCTGCAATTGTAAGAATTAAGAACTTTGAGTAGGCCGTAACTCAAACACCGTTGTTAATATGATGAAAACGATGAGAACCAAAGTTATGTAACTCGATGAGATACACAACTTTTGTTCCCAGCATTTCTTCGGAATTTACAAAATAACGCCAATTTTCATAATTTGTAAAATTTCGAATTGTTTTCACTTGCGCCATGCAAACCCAAATGAAGTTTTACAATACCTAAACACTATTCATTCGAATATTAAATTTGCCATGGAAACGAAAATAAACAACACTATAAACTTTCTTAATTTAACCATAACTAAAAAATACAATAAATTGGAGTGTAATATACAGGATGGCCAGTTAGTACGTGGACGGTCCATATCTCTATTGTTAAAAGAAACATGGAAAAATATTATATACAAAAGTTATAGGTTCCGTGGAGATCCACATTCTTAAAATATTTTATAGTATACAGAGTGTCCCAAAAAAGCGGGGCGCCAGAAAGGTACTTTTTTTAAAATGTCAACCCCCATTTTTTACAGAATAGAATTCAGCATAAAATTTTACGTATAGTACAGTATTTTAATGTAAGGTTCGTTGCGGTGTTGCCAAGTTATATGTAATTTACAAAAAAATGTGGAAAAACAACCTTTCCAAAAAGTCGTTAAAATAATCACTAGTTTAAATGTAATAATACGGTGTTACGCTTTTATAAACATCAGAAATGTCGGAATAATTCTGCAAAAGAAAACTGGTTACAACTTATACAGGGCATTTTTACGGCGGTGCCAATATTGAAATTTTTAAAGTAGCTAAACGTAATTTTTTTAAGTGGATCATTATGTATTTTAATCGGGGGCAGTATGTTATGCTCTATAAATTTTGAAATTACAAGTAATGTTCTGAAACGGGCCGATTTACCACAATTTTAGGTTTTATTTGAAAATGCACTAAAATTTCGCTGTTTTTTGTTGTTTTATTGTCGTGGAGTGCCATGACTTGAACAAAAACGGCCATTATCAACAACTGTTTGATAAATCGTCAACCGATCTAATGTAACTCGATGAGATACACAACTTTTGTTCCAAACATTTTTTCGGAATTTACAAAATAACGGCAATTTTCGTAATTTGTAAAATTTCTAATTCTTTTCACTTGCGCCATCTTTTGGGCGCGAAACAAGTGCTTTTTATATTTTTACTTTATTTCATTTTATTTTTAATTAAGGTGGGTTTGGTAGGTCTAGAAGTGAGGTTAGAATTATTGAATTTTCAATCCAAGTTAATTTAAAATGTACAGTGCAGATAAGCTTCAAAAGGTAGAAATCGCAAACCACTGGCATGAAGGTATGATGACATATAGTTTTCATAATTTATTATGTTATATTAAAATATTTTCAAGCGATTTTGCTCATTACCAAAATTTCTCAAGTATGTCTCCTCATTCGGTATTAAGTAGGCTACAGTGTAACACTGAGTAAATGTTTCTTAAAGTTGTAATATTTAAATTAACTTGGATTGAAAATTCAATAATTCTAACCTCACTTCTAGATCTACCAAACCCACCTTAACTGGTTTTTCTGCAATGGTAAGAAGTAAGTACATTGAGTAGGCCATAACTCAATCACCGTTGTTAATATGATGAAAATGATGAGAACCAAAGTTATGTAACTCGAGGAGATATACAACTTTGGTTCCAAACATTTTTTCGAAATTTACAAAATAACGCCAATTTTCATAATTTTTAAAATTTTGAATTCTTTTCACTTGCGCCATTTTTACCAACCGATCTAATTTTCAGACCATGGGAACGACCATCAACGCCAAGGCTCGCGTCCAGATCAACCTGGCGGTGTCTCAGGTCATCGACATCAAGCAAGTCGCCACTTTCCCCGACATCGTCTTTCCCATTTTGTGGTTCGAGGAGTCGGTGAACGGTCTTCCAGAAGAAATCACCAGTCTGATGAACCTGGCTGTGTCCGTCCCACCGATCGCCCACGCGTCCCTCACAGGAATTCTGGTCGCCGTCGGCGCCGTAATGCTGCTGATCGCCGTCTGGAGACTGGTCAGAGGCGCCAACCGGTTGAGTTCCCTCCACCTCGCGACGGGACACGTCGGTCCCGCCCAGACTAAAGACCTTCCCATGGGAAACGTTCCCAAGTACTAATCTCAAATCTTACTTTTTCCTTCAGACTGATTGCTAATTTTTTTTTGTTTTTTTTTGGACACCTGTATATAGAAAACTGAACGTTTGCTCATTTTTTGAAACTGCGCAATTACAGACAGACGTAAGGGGAGCCGTGCGTTACATCGATTCTGTAAATAGGTTGAGCTCCCTGTTTTTTAACGAAAATTTTTCTATTTTTCTTAGGTAGGTCTATTTTTTAATTCTATCATAAAGTGTAGGGAATTTCTGTTTACGAGTGGTTGTGTTTTTTATTATTATTTTTTTTGAGAGACGTTAGGTCTTCTTCCGTTTATTTTGTAATACATTGTACAAAGTTTATTGATTGTTTTGTGGACATCTAGTTGCAACTTGTTTAAAACGCATTCTGTAAGTAGAAATATATTTTAAATAAATTAGTGGTAATTTATGGGGATTTGATCCAAAATTTAGGCAACCCAATATACCGTGCCGTTAGATTGTAAATAAGCGTATGTTGTAACGAGGAATTAGTAACAGTCTAATGTCACCGCATGATGGGTTGCCTCAACTTGGTGAAAATATTTATTTCATTTTTAATTAATCGATTTCTAGTCGCTTATGCGACGCTTCCATTCCGAATAGGCCTTCGTTGTTCAGAAAAGATTTCCCAACCCTCTTGGACTCATCAACAGTTTGCTGCTCCTCAACTTTGAAGAATTTGGCATTGGCCGCAATGTTTTTTTTTAAATTTTTCTGCAAATAAGTTATGAATTTTAGTTTTGCATGATTAGAAATTACCGTTCAAATTTTCGGTTGTGTCGTTTTCACCGTCGTCATTGTCGTTCCTATATCTGAAAATTTCTGTAGGGTCGCTGTGAAGCCAATTTTTCAATTTAGCATGGAAGATCTATTTATTGTTAGTCAGCGCCATCGTGCGTGGGTAGTCGGTACTATAGGAATGTATTATTAACCTCGAAAGTTAAGGTTAAAAATCGTAAACAAATATTTAATTTAAACACTTTCAAGGTGATTTAAATTTATTTAAATTTAGAGCAAGTCACAGATCACAGGTGTTCATATTAAGCAAGCTTCCAGACTGCTACTTTCATTGTAAAATTTTATGTTCAGTCAGTATACTTTTTGGGATCATCCTGAACCTATTGCGATACTCCTTACGACTTGATCAAAATTAAACCGGAGCGTTTACCATAATAAACAAAATTTGTTCATGTGAAAGACTGTGTTGTTTCTGTAACTGAAGAATTCATCGAGCATTGTACCAAGCGGTAAGTATTTACATAATTCCATTAGTAATGTGCTGCATTTAAATTTCTTTAGAGGTAATTTTGTCAATTGAGAAGTCTCGGGACATGGAAACAACGGTTTTTAACAAACCAAGCTCGAATGGGAAGTCGTCGAACAGCAGCAAAAGATTGAACTTTGGGTCCAATTTCAAGAAATCAACCATCTAGGAGATTATGCATCGGGAGAAAACACAAGTAAAAATTCTGAAATGTTTCCGTCATCATTTTCATCTGCCAGTCCAATGTTAATGTTGAAGTAGGAGGATAATAACACAGAAATATTCGTTACTGTTACCGTCACTGTCAATGTTGGATTTCATAATAAAGTATTGTTCGATTCAGGTACATTCGCTTAACAATAACATAAAGTAACCTAACATAAGTAATAATTAGAGTAAATAAAATAACTCATTAAGAGAAGAACCAAGAACACTAGCAACGTTGCCTCTCTGTATAGCCAAACTTATTCATTGCTTCAAATATATTTTGGCTTCAGGAATTCCCGTTGTTTGAACAATACGCCTCTCCAAATCTTCAAGGAGAGAAAGGACATCAACACTCCAAGAACCCAAAGTTTCCACAGCGAAGCCGACAAAAAAATAATCATCAGAAATTTACTTATATTTTTTTTCTTAACACTTTCTGCCAAGTGTGCAGCCGATCTTGCAGAAAATGAAGAATCAGTCAAATGAGAAGGGACAAGTGTATTCATACAAGTAAAATCCCAAACTAAAAAATTACTTACTTTCCATGGAATAACTGTAATACCATCTGGACGTTTGCCATCATCCCTTAGAATACTAGGTTCAAGGATACAAGGGATGTTGGCAGAAGAGAAAGCACGTTTAATAATGTCATTAATACAGCTGTGACGAGAAAGTCTACCGGCACTTTTAATGCACGATAAACCATGATGAGCCAACGAGTCTACAGAAAAACCGCACGAGCAGATACAAGGATGACAGAAATTGCCCAATCTTAAGTGAAATTGCAATTTGTAAAAAGTTTTTTTCTAAAAGAGTATCTAATTTATAAGATGGAAGAGTTTCAAGCCAAAAGCTCCAGATTCAAGTTCAGATCCAGCTAATAAGATAGCTTATGGTGTGTATTTGAGGAAGATAATAAATTTTGAAATGTTTTCTCAAAAACAGGTTAGTCCCAATGTTTTTTTTTAAATTTTTCTACAAATAAGTTATGAATTTTAGTTTTGTACGATTTGCACCGTAGTCATGGTCTTTCCTATGTTACGTTTACGTTGTAATTATGGATAGGAATCAAGAATCACTGAACCACTGTTTGCGTGTTTATTAGTTTTATTACTAAACACGTGTTGAATAGCTAAAACGCTTTTTGACTCGATGCGACTTACTCCAACATCATACAATAACACAGATAATATAACATAAATACAAATACAAGTGTCGCTGTTATTGAAAGGCGCGCTTGAATACGGCATCACGTCGGTGCTGTCACCTATCGGCTGACGGTACCACTAGGTACTGAAATGCAGATCCCTACACCTATATCGGAATAGTTCCAAAGAGTCCGGGAAGATGTCGCTATAAAACCAATTTTTCAATTTAGCGTAGCTTGGAGATCTATTTATTGTTAGACAGCGCCATCGTGCGTGGGTATGTTTAGTTAGGTCCCTGCAGTATGTTTTCATAACCTCGAAAACTATTGCACAAATATTTTGAAGGCGATTTCACCTATTTAAATCTAGAGACACCGAATGTGGTGTTTTTTAAACGTCGGAGGCTCTGGTAATTGTCTGAGTTGTGACGAACTTTTTTCAGAGAAGCCTTGGAGGATGCGAATGATGGCATCAAAGTGAACGGCATACCAGTTAACAACCTGCGGTATGTGAATGAGAACCGTTCTCATAGCAGACAATGAGGAGAACCTGCAGGATGCTTTGTCGAAGCCTTCGAAATGTGGAACGTATCGACGCATGCTTTACATTAGGTGGAAGAACAGAATACGGAACGAAGATGTTATGGCCAGGATGAATAAGGAGAAGGAGCTTTGTAAAGCTGTAAAGGTCAGGAAGCTCTCCTACTTTGGTGACGTAATGAGGCACCCTGACACACCTACGGACGGTCTCCTGCAACTCATCATTCATACAAGAGAAGATTGAGGGGAAAAGACGTCCTGGCTCAAGAACCTAAGGCAATGGTTTGGGCAATCAACAACTTCCTTATTTCGCGCTGCTACCAATAAGGTCATAGTTGCCAATATGATCGCCAACGTCCCTTAGCGGATGCGGCACAAGAAGAAGAAGAAATAAATCGAAGAGAAGCAAAACCTTAAATAAAAGAAATTTCAAGTGCTCCAGGTAAAGTATAAGCATTCAATCTTGATATCTCACTTGTCCAAAACTCTCTAAACTGTTGCATTAGTTCCAGGACGGCAGTAAATTGAACGAGAATAAAGAATGCAAGAATTCGTTACATCACACGCAATGGATCGGCCTGGCATCGTTCCAGTACTGAGATTTACAGATTAGCCTTCAAATATTGAAAAGGAGGACACTTTTTGAGGAAGGACTTGCAAAAGAAGGACAGTCCTCCCTTTTTTTTTTTTTTTTTTTTTTTTTTTTTTTTTTTTTTTTTTTTTTTTTTTTGTTAAGAGGAGGTAACCTGTGTGACTACTAACTTCCTCCCCCATACGTCTTCCTCACCACGGGAACCACATTAACATTACGTCAAGTATTACTTCGAGATGAGTGACTGTTTAGTTCCATTTACATCTTATCATTAGATCACATCTTTTGGTAAGCTTTCACTCACACTTTTTCACCTTTCGTTTTCTTTCCCTTTTACCTATCATTCTCTCTCTATCACTCTCTCCCTCTATCATCAAAAATTGCCTCTTATTAGTTTGCTTTCACACACACTTTTACTCATTTCATCTTCTTCCTCCTTTACCTATCATTCACACTCTCTATCACTCTATCCCTCTTTGATCATCTTAGGTTGAATTGTGAAGAAGGCATCCCTTGATTCCCCTTGGTAATGGACCCTCTGGCTGTCAAGGCTTCACATGAACTTGCATCTTTAATTGTGATGTTCGTTACAACCTAAATGACTCAATAAGATTGGTTAAATATGATTCAAAAAATAATTAAAAGAAATAAATAAATAATTAAAAATTTTAAACCTAGGTGGCTTAGAATTTTTACTATCAAAATCAAAGTAGTATATTGAATAATTTTTTGACGTTTCTAAAATTTTTACATTTTTCGCCGTAACTTTACAAATAAACTGATGGAATCCGTCTCGCGACTTTACGAAAATTAAATGAAACTTATTTGCTCCTAATAATTATTATAAACGCTTCACGAGCAAAAAATTACAAAAATCTTCAATTGGTAAATTTTGACGTTTCTAAAAAATTTTAAACAGATCGAAAAAGAAAAAAATATTCAAAATACCTCATATACATTCATTCTCTCAATCACACAACCTTTAACCTTCAATCTTCGTCAGAATCTGATATCACATCATCTCTGACGAGGAGTTCCTCCCTACGAAATTCCTCTTGCTGTTTTCCACGCATAATGTCCCGCATCATGTTGGTTACAGTTTTCCAAGATTCCTCGGAATCCAATAATAACTCAGAAATATTATTCTGGTCTATATTACAACCCATTTTAATCCTAGCATCTCTTCGGATGCTTTCCCATTCGTCACAAATGAATATAGTATGTTCTGGCGTGTCTACCTGCTGGCAAAACCAGCAAGTATCGACATCCGCCTTTTTTATCCAATTGAGATATTTTCCGAAAATTCCGTGTCCGGACATGGATTGTGTTAAAAAATAATCCATTTCTACCCACTTACAATTGAACCATTTTCTAATATCTTTAACGAAAATTTTTGCCCAACCTAAATAATCGTCCCATTGTTCTTGCCAAGCTATCACTAAGGATTCGTTTGCCAAAGAGGTATGATCTTTGCCCCTTAAATAAATTTCCGATCTTACGTTCGCTTTCATCCACAAAGGAGGCATTCTGGCAAGCACCTGCACTGCCTTCGTGGATATTGTTCTATATGCGGATGTTATTCTAATGGCTAACCTCCTGTTGACCCTATCGAGCATGTTTTTATAACGCTCGAATCTTAGGGCCTTTATCCAGGCAGGGGCGCCGTACAAAATCACGGAAATTACCACCGAGGACAGTACTCTGCGTTTGCCAGCTTTCGGACCTCTGATGTTCGGCATTAACCTTGAAAGCGTCGCGGCTAATTTCATTCCCTTTAAACATACCTCTTTAACGTGCGTCGTTAATTTTACATCTTTGTCTAACCAGACACCCATATATTTAATAGCATCCGAGCTATTTAACCTAAAGCCGTCGATATCGATCGATAAGCTCTTAATTTTCCTTCTCCCTGCCAAAAGTACCATTTCTGTTTTTTGCAGGGCGATCTTGATCCCCATGTCATCCAGCTTGCGTTTAACTCTACCGAAGGCGTATTGTGCTTCCTCTCGTAGCGCATCTTCAGATTTAGCCTCTACAACTATCGCTAAATCGTCTGCGTACGCCACGAGTGTCACATCTTTTCCCAAATCGAGCTCTAATATCTCGTTATAAAATATGTTCCAAAGGGTTGGACCAAGAACCGAACCCTGTGGAACACCGCTGGTTACATTAATCCGTTCTCCGTGAGAAGTAACGATGCAACGATCTGATAAGTACGATTGTATCATCCTTATTATGTGAACCGAGATATTAGCTCTCTCTAATGCCGAAATAATTCCTGCCCTAAAGGAAGAGGATTGATCACAACTTATTTATGTTTATATTCGATTACACCCAGGTTTTTTTTTATGCGTTAGATAAGTTCCACAGAAAACTGCATAAAAAAAAGACGTTGGTAAAAATAGGGATACTTTCCTAAAACCGTATGAAACCAAAGCAACGAATTAAAATATAAATGAAAATCACGTAAGAAGACACCGCATAAAAAAAGATCTGGGATGTTTGCGAAATTAGAAAGAAAATGATATCAAAAAGTCATTTATTATAGTAATTATTATATTTGTAATGCAAATAAAGCGATTCATACATTTTTGAGTTACTACAATTTTAACATGTAATTATAATTTGTCTATATTTTATTCAGCGTGTGGTAATTTTTATGCAACATAAAGTCTGTCATGACAAATAAATATAAGTTGCTATTTCTAAATATTATTTCTAAATTAATTTATTTATTTAGAAATTATTTCGAAAGATGCGAAATTAAATTTAAAAATGAACTTGTTTTTGGATTTTGATCAAAAGTCGACAGTTTCAGATATATCAAATTGTTACATTACTTTTGCCCCCACTATACAGGGTTGTATTATATTATTATTATTATTATTACGTTATTATTGAAACTATAAAGTCGGTTAAATTAGCAAAGAATTGGTATTTTCTTCACTGATTACTATAATTAAAGTGAAAAAACAATCAAACGTCAACGGCTCGAAATATTCATGAAAATAAAATTTTTTAAAATGGAATTCCCCATACTTTTTTCGAAGGAATGTTTAATTTTTTACATACTTTAGTGTAGTGTATTGAATAAAACGTTCTTGTGATAGAAAAATAGTTGATTTGAAATTATAACAAATGAAATTTTCCTAAAACTTCTGCGTGTTAAGTTTACAAAATTAAACAAATCTGTTGGAGTGAGGGTTCTTTTTATTTATATGATATCATTTTCCAAATAATTTATATTTGTTTTGTTTATGTATTGTATGTTATTACGAACATTCTTAAATGTATGCAAAAGAATTTTTTATATTGAAGGTGAATGTAAGTGCATTTAAATTTGTGTATATAAATCAGTTTTTTGCATTTTACTGAATGCAGTTTCCACGTTATTTATCTTACAAGAAGAAATTATGTTTTTAAATTAATTTTTGTGCTTTGTAACAATAAAATAAAGTTTTTCTTTTTATAAATATATATTAGTTGAAATGAACTCTACTTTTCAAAAGCGAGTTTGGAGAAAATCATGATACTGGAACTTTAAAAAGGTATCATCATTCGGTAGACGAAAATGAGGTAGTTTCGCGCACAGATGGATAGATAGATAGAGAAAGAGAGAGAGACAGCGTGTGTTCGAGTGTGCAGCTGTTCTGCAATCAACCAAACTGTAAGTTGATAGATTGGTAGATAATCATAATGATAATTATAATCATAACCATAGAGAGAGAAAGGAGAGTAAGAGCTATAGATCTAGATGCAGATACGGAATTCAGAGGCAGATGTTGGTGTAAATGTAGATGTAGATATCGATGTAGATGTAGATGCAAATGTAGATCTAGATGAAGATGTAGACGTACACGTGGCCGTAGACGTAAGCGTAAACGTACATGTAAACCAAAACGTAAGCGTAGATGTAGATGTAGTTAGTAGATGTAGATGTAAATGTAGATGTAGAGGTAAGATGTAGAGGTAGGATGTAGAGGAAAAATGTAGAGAAAAATGTAGAGGAAAGATGTAGATTTTTTTTCGATTTTTTACGAAATTTGATGCGTATTTTGTAAAATTAATAGCACACACTGACTGACGCCACGATGGCAACCGACACATTTTAGATTATTGTTTTTAATTATTTCAAACAGTTCTTTTGTAACAATCAACCTGTAAACATTCATTCCGTAACCTTTGCGACAACACTTCGCTAAATTGTAAATTGACGAGTAAAATAAACTAGTTCTACTTAAATTATCATCCGCATTTTTATTTCCATCTAAGTAACCGTGGAACGTGAGAATTTCCGAAAGATTCACTTTCAACGAAACCTAAAATTATTGCTCACGCGTAAACTATCTTATTCTCAAGTGAAATTTAAAATTTTATGCGTTGTTACACCCGAACACTCGAACACCAGAACACTCGAACACTAGCACACTAGCACACTAGCACACTCGCACACTCGCACACTCGAACACTCGCACACTCGCAAACTCTCACTATTTTATTCTAAAGTGAAATTTACAACTTTCAGCGCTGTTACATTTTTACTTAAACAAGAAAATGTTGTGAAATTAAAAACTCTGTTAATTAAGTATTTCTTTTATTAACACACACATACATACATATGACAAAAAGTTGCCCATGATTAGCTACATGTTGTAGACGATTTCTAACGAAACACGAATTTGAAAGACAAAATAGGTGTTGTTGTCTTTTCAGACAATAAAAATCTATACGATTAGCAATTTTGTAATAATTTCATTGTATGATGAAGTTGAAGGTGCGTCTTAAAAAAGTGTAAGAATTCTATTAAAACCAACTTTATTACGGTTTCTTGGCTCCGAGAAATATTTATCAGTGTCGCAACGGTGGCACACGAACACTCGCACACTAGCACACTAGCACACTAGCACACTAGCACACTAGCACACTCGCACACTCGCACACTCGAGCACTCGCACACTCGCACACTCGCACACTCGAACACTCGCACACTCGCACACTCGCACACTCGCACACTCGCACACTCGAACACTCGCACACTCGCAAACTCTCACTATTTTATTCTAAAGTGAAATTTACAACTTTCAGCGCTGTTACATTTTTACTTAAACAGGAAAGTGTTGTGAAATTAAAAACTCTGTTAATTAAGTATTTCTTTTATTAACACACACATACATACATATGACAAAAAGTTGCCCATGATTAGCTACATGTTATAGACGATTTCTAACGAAACACGAATTTGAAAGCCAAAATAGGATTTGTTCAGACAATAAAAATCTATACGATTAACAATTTTGTAATAATTTCATTGTTTGATGCAGTTGACGGTGCGTCTTCAAAAAATGTGTAAGAATTCTATTAAAACCAACTTTATTACGGTTTCTTGGCTCCGAGAAATATTTATCAGTGTCACAACGGTGGCACACGAACACTCGAACACTCGCACACTAGCACACTAGCACACTAGCACACTAGCACACTAGCACACTAGCACACTAGCACACTAGCACACTAGCACACTCGAACACTCGCACACTCGCACACTCGAACACTCGCACACTCGCACACTCGAACACTCGCACACTCGCAAACTCTCACTATTTTATTCTAAAGTGAAATTTACAACTTTCAGCGCTGTTACATTTTTACTTAAACAGGAAAGTGTTGTGAAATTAAAAACTCTGTTAATTAAGTATTTCTTTTATTAACACACACATACATACATATGACAAAAAGTTGCCCATGATTAGCTACATGTTATAGACGATTTCTAACGAAACACGAATTTGAAAGCCAAAATAGGATTTGTTCAGACAATAAAAATCTATACGATTAACAATTTTGTAATAATTTCATTGTTTGATGCAGTTGACGGTGCGTCTTCAAAAAATGTGTAAGAATTCTATTAAAACCAACTTTATTACGGTTTCTTGGCTCCGAGAAATATTTATCAGTGTCACAACGGTGGCACACGAACACTCGAACACTCGCACACTAGCACACTAGCACACTAGCACACTAGCACACTAGCACACTAGCACACTAGCACACTAGCACACTAGCACACTAGCACACTAGCACACTAGCACACTCGAACACTCGCACACTCGCACACTCGAACACTCGCACACTCGCACACTCGAACACTCGCACACTCGCAAACTCTCACTATTTTATTCTAAAGTGAAATTTACAACTTTCAGCGCTGTTACATTTTTACTTAAACAGGAAAGTGTTGTGAAATTAAAAACTCTGTTAATTAAGTATTTCTTTTATTAACACACACATACATACATATGACAAAAAGTTGCCCATGATTAGCTACATGTTATAGACGATTTCTAACGAAACACGAATTTGAAAGCCAAAATAGGATTTGTTCAGACAATAAAAATCTATACGATTAACAATTTTGTAATAATTTCATTGTTTGATGCAGTTGACGGTGCGTCTTCAAAAAATGTGTAAGAATTCTATTAAAACCAACTTTATTACGGTTTCTTGGCTCCGAGAAATATTTATCAGTGTCACAACGGTGGCACACGAACACTCGAACACTCGCACACTAGCACACTAGCACACTAGCACACTAGCACACTAGCACACTAGCACACTAGCACACTAGCACACTAGCACACTAGCACACTAGCACACTCGAACACTCGCACACTCGCACACTCGAACACTCGCACACTCGCACACTCGAACACTCGCACACTCGCAAACTCTCACTATTTTATTCTAAAGTGAAATTTACAACTTTCAGCGCTGTTACATTTTTACTTAAACAGGAAAGTGTTGTGAAATTAAAAACTCTGTTAATTAAGTATTTCTTTTATTAACACACACATACATACATATGACAAAAAGTTGCCCATGATTAGCTACATGTTATAGACGATTTCTAACGAAACACGAATTTGAAAGCCAAAATAGGATTTGTTCAGACAATAAAAATCTATACGATTAACAATTTTGTAATAATTTCATTGTTTGATGCAGTTGACGGTGCGTCTTCAAAAAATGTGTAAGAATTCTATTAAAACCAACTTTATTGTGTGGAGTTTGCAAAATAGGAACGCTATATCAATCGAATCAATTTTTCCGAAGAAAGAAACAAACATAAACATTGTAGTTGATGATAACTCAAGACTCCAGTTATATCACGAGAAATGGGGGCATCAAGATAAACGGCACGGCAAAGAGAAGCTTGAAAGGGAGTTAGGGATTAAAGTCAAAATGAATAAAGAAATTTGCGAGCCCCGTATCTATGGAAAAATACATTGTCTACCATTTGGCACCAGAATTAAAGCAACTAAACCTGGAGAGCTGATTTCAACCGATGTATGTGGACTTTTTGACGAATCGTTTATGAAGAGGCGATATTTAGTTGCGTTTAAAGACGGCTACACTAAATTTCGCTATGGTTTTACAGTAAAAGTAAAATCAGAAGTTAAAGACCAGGTACTAGAACATGCAAAGAGCATCAAATCAAAGAGCTGCTTAGCAATAATGGAGGAGAATTTGACAATGAAGAAGTAAGGAAAATTATACGAGATTATGGAGTCACTCAGAGACTAACGATTCCATACACGTCTGAGCAAAATGGTAGTTCTGAAGGGGAAAATCAGACCATAGTTGAAATGGCAAGAACTTTCAAATACACAATCAAAATAACAGAAACATAAACATAAAAGTAAATCAAGAAACACATGCAAATATAATTTTGGAGCGGTTCAATTTCTCAGAATGGAAGCCAGTTTCGACACCGATGCTGAGAAATGCTGAAACTTGATGCTTGGTGCAAGACCAGATTTGGCTTAAAGCGTGGGGTTTTTGTCAAGGCCACTTGACAATCCGTCTACAGAAGACGTTGTCAGAGTCAAAAGAGTTACATTACATCAAGTATTACTTCGAGGTGAGTGACTCTGTTTAATTCCATTTACATCTTATCATTAGATCACATCTTTTGGTAAGCTTTCACTCACACTTCTTCACCTTTCGTTTTCTTTCCCTTTTACCTATCATTCTCACCCTCTATCACTCTCTCCCTCTATCATCAAAAATTGCCCCTTATTAGTTTGCTTTCACACACACTTTTACTCGTTTCATCTTCTTCCTCCTTTACCTATCATTCACACTCTCTATCACTCTCTCCCTCTTTGATCATCTTAGATTGAATTGTGAAGAAGGCATCCCTTGACTCCTTTTGGTAATGGACCCTCTGGCTATCAAGGCTTCAAATTAACCTTAATGACTCAATAAGATTGATTAAATATGACTCAAAAAATAATTAAAATAAAATAAATAAAAATTAAAAAGTTTAAACCCAGGAGGCTTAGAATTTTAACTTTTAAGATCAAGTCGTATATTGAATAATTTTTGACGTTTCTAAAAGTTTTACATTTTTACATTTTTCGCGGTAACTTTGAAAATGAATTGATGGAATCCGTCCCGCGACTTAACAAAATTAAATGAAACTTATTTGCTCCTAATAATTTCGATTGGGAAATTTTGACGTTTCTATAAAATTTTTATCATTTACGCCCTAACTTTCAAAACGGATCGAAAAAAGAAAAAAATATTCAAAATACTTCATGTACATTCATTCTCTCAATCACACAACCTTTAACCTTCAATCTTCGTCTGACTAGTTCCTCCCTACGAAATTCCTCTTGCTGTTTTCCACGCATAATGTCCCGCATCATGTTGGTTACTGTTTTCCAAGATTCATCGGAATCCAATAATAACTCAGAAATATTATTCTGGTCTATATTACAACCCATTTTAATCCTAGCATCTCTTCGGATGTTTTCCCATTCGTCACAAATGAATATGGTATGTTCTGGCGTGTCTACCTGCTGGCAAAACCAGCAAGTATCGACATCTACATCTTACATCTACATCTACATCTACATCTAGATCTATATTTACGCCTACGTCTACATCTACGTTTACGTTTACGTTTACGTTTACGTCTACGTCCATGTGTACGTTTTCATCTACATCTCCATTTTCCTCTACGTCTACGTCTACGTCTACATCTACGTTTACGTTTACTTTTATGTTTACGTTTACGTTTACGTTTTTCAACTACGTCTACGTCTACATCTACCTCTTCATCAAATTCTACATTTTCCTCTACATCCTACCTCTACATCCTACATCTACGTCTACATCTACATCTATATCTACGTCTACAAATTTATCACCTTGCTGTTTGGTAGATTGCAGAACACCTGAACACCCAAACACTCGAATCTATCCATCTATCTATCTATCTATCGATCCATCCATCCATCCATCCATCCATCCATCCATCCATCCATCCATCCATCCATCCATCCATCCATCCATCCATCCATCCATCCATCCATCCATCCATCCATCCATCCATCCATCCATCCATCCATCCATCCATCCATCCATCCATCCATCCATCCATCCATCCATCCATCCATCCATCCATCCATCCATCCATCCATCCATCCATCCATCCATCCATCCATCCATCCATCCATCCATCCATCCATCCATCCATCCATCCATCCATCCATCCATCCATCCATCCATCCATCCATCCATCCATCCATCCATCCATCCATCCATCCATCCATCCATCCATCCATCCATCCATCCATCCATCCATCCATCCATCCATCCATCCATCCATCCATCCATCCATCCATCCATCCATCCATCCATCCATCCATCCATCCATCCATCCATCCATCCATCCATCCATCCATCCATCCATCCATCCATCCATCCATCCATCCATCCATCCATCCATCCATCCATCCATCCATCCATCCATCCATCCATCCATCCATCCATCCATCCATCCATCCATCCATCCATCCATCCATCCATCCATCCATCCATCCATCCATCCATCCATCCATCCATCCATCCATCCATCCATCCATCCATCCATCCATCCATCCATCCATCCATCCATCCATCCATCCATCCATCCATCCATCCATCCATCCATCCATCCATCCATCCATCCATCCATCCATCCATCCATCCATCCATCCATCCATCCATCCATCCATCCATCCATCCATCCATCCATCCATCCATCCATCCATCCATCCATCCATCCATCCATCCATCCATCCATCCATCCATCCATCCATCCATCCATCCATCCATCCATCCATCCATCCATCTATCTATCTATCTATCTATCTATCTAACACTCGAGCACTCGATCACTCAAATGTAGGATCACTGTGAAATGCACTCGGCCAAGATGAAAATGTCCCTGTTGTAAAAGGACCCCTCAGTCGGTGATTATTAGCTAAATAGTCTTGTCATAAATCAATAGTATTGTAGAGAACTTGAGTTGTTTGAAAAAATATCATTTCTAGGCTAAAGAAAACAAATCTTGGTGTGTGTTATTTAAAATGGTTGATATGAAATAATAGATTTAAATTTATTTCTAGTCTTCTTTTATAATATGAGACATCAACGCCATTTTTTTAAAGAGGACAACAAACTTTTTTAATTATTTCTGCGATAATCACAAGCCGGCAAAGAAACACATTAAATTCACATTTCTGGTTAATATAAATTGATTATTCTTAATATTTTCTATAATATCCGTTATTTTCAATACAATCTGCCAATCGCCTATTTGACAGATGTTTGAAAATTGAAACGACTTCCAAACTCGGTGAACATGCCTGGTTAATTCCTGGTGCGTCCTTTGTGCTAAGGTATTTGAGAATAATAATTGGCATACTTAATTATTAATTTATGATAAAGTATCGATACATAAAAGTAGTTGAGAAATTGATGTAAAAAATATAATTCTGAGAACAAAAAGAAAAGTGGTCCTAAAACAATCTTAAGTGAAAAATGTTTTAGTACACGACAAAATTTATAAAAATATTGAGAAAAATAGATTGAAGCCATATTTAACCTCTTCTTGTTCATCGGAATCTTAAAGAACTTCTCTCTGTCCCGGTAATCTCGGCATATTAACGAAAACACAAATTTAATTACCAAAAAAACGAACAATTTTGAAACCAACGAATTTTCAAATACTGTTTCAGACAACTAAAGAGACGGGGATTTTTAATAAACTTTAAAAGCGAGTGGGGCTGGAAGTGTTGCGAAACCAAAAACTGTCTCATGGTTTAAATTCAAAGTTCCACCACCTTTTTTCGACTAATTATTGTCTTTTTAATATCTGTTGGTCTAAATAAAATCGCGCTGTTGAGCGTTCCACCACCTTTTTTTTACAAAAAGAGCACTGGATAATACGAATGTTAAATTTAATGATAATAATAATGCAAACAAACAATAAGTTATATTTATATAAAAATGTATATCATTGTCGCTTGGAGTGCCGAAAAAACCAGAACAGACTAATGATTTTAATTTACAAGTTATGAAATTTTAATTTTTGATACTACAATTTCTTTGAAAATTCAAAAAAAAACACTTATTTCATCATAGTTTTAAGTTTTCACTCCCCAATCACTGTCAATTGTTTTTTTTTTTAATACGTAAATAATGTGAGTGGATCACTTGTTATTTGCGATGATGCAGACAACCTTCTCAGCATAGTTCTTCTGTAGGACATCTACAGCAAATCTACGGAACTAGGGAAAAACATTCATAAATTAAGCCTTTTTTTAAAATTTGATTTTTTATTGGAAGATTACATTGTTTTCACATTGTATTAACAATTTTTAATTTTAAATTTATTTAAAATTAATTTAAGTGACTTAACTTCAGGTGTCCCAATAGTCACTACTATTTTTCTAGGGCCTTTTTAAGCTGATATCGTCGCATTATAAAATTCATCACAACAAAAACTGAGTGCTGTAATTTTATAAGACAAAAAAATTTCTTCCTTTTTTTCAATTGTTTTTAATTTATAGTTTGCACCGCCCGGGATGATCCTCGAATTTGTCTCCCTCTTTAAAAAATAAAAACAAAATTTTTCAAATTAATTTAAACATTTAATTACAATGTTATTTTTCTTGGTTTCCAAGATTTAAAATCGCCGAATTGAAACTGGTAAAAAGTGACCCCCTCCCAGGGTGGTTACCAATATTCATTTTCCAAATTCCCTGACTTTTCCAGGTTTTCCAGATCAAAAATTGAAAAATTCCAGAAAGGTCCAAATTAAGAAAAACAACTTGCACATAGAGAACATTTTCGTAAACAATAACTGAGGGACAGATTTATTACACAAAATACAGGTAGCCCTCGGTTACGCCGCAGTTCCGTTCTTACAAAAGCCGACGCAAATCGAATCGGCGTAAAAGAACCCATATTTACAGTGATGTATAGGGTTAGGTTCTACATAAGTGAAAAAGAAGCAAATCATTTTATTTATTAATACATAATAATGCAAAATGCATATACACCTATCCCCCGATTTACACGGAAGATTAGTTCCTCAAAAAACCGTGTAAAACGAAATTTTGAATTTTTATAGGCAAAATTATGTAAATCGAAAACAACGTCATTTATTTTACGTAATTTTTTTTAATAAGATATTTTGAGAAATTAAAATAACAGTTCATTCATAAAATAACAAATATACAGTGCGAACCAGTCAAATGGAATAAATTCAGTATCTCAATTATTGTGCATATTTATTAAAAATCCCCTTTATGACATGATATCCTGCGAAGTAAAAATTTCATCCCTAACCTCAACTCCCTTCGAGTGACAGTTTCAACCCCCAAATTTTTAAATAGGAAGTAGGGGCTTGTGATACCTCACTTGAAAGGTCTCTTCATGCTCTATTAAAAACTGTTATGGTTTAAAATTTTATTGGGAAAAAATTGTAAAAAAATTACAAAAAATAATTGTTTATCACTAACCAGTAAATATGAAGTTAAAAAATTCTGATTAGTAAAAACACAATGATGTACACTTTTCTACTGGCACAAATTTACTGCAGTAATTTACGTGAATACGTAGGAAGTTTTATTGTGCATAAAAAACGGGGAATCACCAATATGTATAACCAAGTGAACGGAGTTAAAAAATGATTGTAGAAATATGTACTCATTTCAAATATTCATTTTATTTTGAATTCGTTATTTTGAAAACCTTGTAAAAGCGAAATCGTGTAAAAAAGTATCGTGTAAATCGGGGGATAGGTGTATTATAAATTTAATTTTTCAAATGTATTTTAAGATAAAATGAAGTGAAATGTTTTTATTAAAAAATATTATGAAAAACAAATGAAATTTCAAAGTTTCGGATCTCTTACATTTTTTGGAAAAAAGAATCCACAACGCGGCTCAACACTGAAACGAAAATCAGTCTAACATAGGAAGAATCGGTGAATTACCCAATTATATACGCGGCGAAACAGTGAATTCCACAGCGGCGTTATTGTGAATCGGCGTAAATTGAGGGCTACTTGTATTTAAAAAGAGTCACTTTTGTTAAAACAAATAAGGGCTCTGTAAACAAAGTTCAAAACACTTAAAAAAAATGTAGTTTTAATTCTTTTTAATTTAGACACTATACCCTGCACTGAAAGTTTTATGGATGTAACTCACTTTCCTGGACAGAACTCTCACTTGCAGTGCTCAAGGTTTGACTTTCAGGACGTAAATTACTACATAACGAACTATTAATAAAAATATTAATTTCAAGTTGCCACATTTTTTGCTAAATTTAAAATTTTAGGTAGTTTTCTGAAGGAATATGTTTTGTTTTGTAATCAAAGTCAATGGCTCAAAAAATTCCCTGATTATTTCGTTTTTTTTACAAAATTCCCTGACTTTTCCCTGACTTTCCAGACCAAACCAAATTCCCTGACTTTTCCACGTTTTTCCAGGTTTTCCAGAAAGTAACCACCCTGCCCTCCCCCCACCAAGTACGACTTAAGAACCTCAATATTTCAATTACCGCCAAATTATCCAGTATTGTTTTAATTTCTTCTTCAAATCTACAAACAAAATAAAAACTTTTTGCACTTGGAACTTTTTGAACTAAAAAATCATTCCGCCAGTGGCGTCGCGTGCACCACACCTTGTGCCTATTCAAGTTCGTACCGAACGTGAAGCACTTATCGCACTTGAACGGCCTCTCCCCTCCATGCAGCGTCACGTGCCTCTTCAAGTTCGACTTACTGGTGAAGCCCTTCCCACAAACCGGACACTTGAACGGTTTTTCGCCCGAGTGCACCAACAAGTGCTGCTTCAGGTAAGAATTGTTGCTGAAGCACTTCAGGCACATCTCGCATTGGAACGTCTTGTCGCCCGAGTGCCTGAACAAGTGCGCCTTGAGGCTCGAATCGTACGTGAAACTCTTGTCGCACTGATCGCACTTGAACGGTTTTTCGCCCGAGTGCAGCAACAAGTGCCGTTTCAGGGAGACGCCATGGTTGAACGACTTGTGACACTGGTCGCACTTGAACGGTTTCCCGTCCAGATGGCGCATCAAGTGCGTCTTGAGGTTGACCAGGTAAGAGTAGCACTTGTCGCATTCCGTGCACTTGAACGGTTTTTCTTCCGAGTGCACCAGCGAGTGCGTTTTGAGGCTCGAACCGCACGTGAAACTCTTGTCGCACTTGTCGCACTTGAACGGTTTTTCGCCGGTCGCGTGGAACAACACGTGGCGCTTCAAGGAGATCCTGTGGATGAAGGCTTTTTCACATTGGTCGCACTTGAAGGGTTTGTTTCCTGTGTGGAGTCTCAAGTGCTTTTTGTACGCCGATTCGAGTCCGAATTCTGAGTGGCAGGTGTTGCACTTGTAAGGATTGATGCCGGTGTGGATCGAAACGTGCTCTTTGAGGGTTGTGTTTCGGTTGAAGCCCTTTTCGCAAATCGGACACTTGTAGCGCTTCTGTCCGATGTGGATCAATTTGTGTTTTTTGAGGGACGAGTGCAGCGTGAAAGACTTGTCGCACTCGTCGCACTTGAACGGTTTGTCCGTTAAGTGCGTGAGATGGTGCTGTTTTAAATAAGCGGCCTGTTTGAAGCACTTGTCGCACTCGTCGCACTTGAACGGTTTGTCGCTCGTGTGGAACAGCAAGTGCTGCTTGAAGTTGAATTTTCGGTTGAAACACTTGTCGCACTTATCGCACTTGAACGGTTTCTCGCCGGTGTGGAGCATCAAGTGCGTTTTTAAGCCTCCGTTTTGCCTGAAACTCTTCTGGCAGACCTCGCACTTGAATGGTCTGTCACCGGAATGGTAGTTCATATGCTTTTTGAGGGTCGCGCTGCGCGTGAACGCCTTGTGGCACAGGTGGCACTTGAAGGGCCTCTCGCCGGAGTGGACCCTCGCGTGGGCCCTCAGTTGGGACTTGTTCGGGCACTTTTTATTACAAATCGGACATTTGTACGGCGTTTCGCCGGTGTGGAGCGCTAAGTGGCTGTTGAGGAACGCCGGGAAGAGGAAAGCCTTGTGGCAGATTTCGCACTTGTGCGGCTTTTCGCCGGTGTGGATCAGCATGTGGCGGCGCAGGGTGGCGCGCTTTTTGAAGCGGCGCGCGCACGTGCCGCACTTGAGCGTCGGTTTCGCGTGGAAGATCATGTGGCGCTTGAGGTTGGCGGCGAAGGCGAATTGTTTTTGACAGGTCGGGCATTTTAAGCGCGAGTTTTGGGCGTCGGGGCGCTTTCTGCGTCGGAATTGGTCGCCGGCGGTTAGTTCCTGTTTTATGGCACAATTCTGCGGAATAAAGTTCAAAATTATTTTTTTTTTGCTACAATAATTATACGAATTCATTTTTTATTCATAGAGACCTGTTTGGATTGTTTATATATAATTACTTGATTTATTAAATTGACATACCGTCTCTTTGTTTTTAAACTGAACATATAATTCAATTTAAAAAAAAGTCAATCAGTAGTGCATATTCCAGCAATCCTTGATAATACAAATGATTTGGCATTTAATATGAATTTAGAAATAAAAATTTGGTTGTTGAAGTTTGAAATTTAGGTATTAAAATATATTCCGAAGAAGGAAAAATTAATATTGTGAATTGGTGCAAGTTAGAAATTTATTTTCCATTAATTACCCTGACAGATCGATACTATCTGTTGGAACAGGAATGAATTAAATCCCATTTATTTAAGAAATAATGTGAAAGGATTCTAACGTTTTGCCATTACAGTTTCATGTGGTTGCACATATTGATTGATTGACATTATTTTTTTTTAAATTGAACATATTGAAAAAAACCCGGTAAACAAATTAAAAAGTTGACTAAAGTTAATGTCGAAGCTGTTATAAAACCAAAACACCGGATTCTTTAACTTGACTGCAACATACTTAAGGAAAAAATTGATGCAACTATTTTTGTTTTTTATTTTGAATGCGTAGTTCTTTGTGTTTAGGTCAACGAAATCTTGTTTTAAAATGAGGGAATTTTATTGTTTTGAGTTTGGCTCACAAGGGGAACACCAAGTGGTATATTACAATCCTAGCCTCCCATTAAAGTCAAAATAAAGTTTAAAAAAAATAATTCGGGAATAAGAATCGAACAGATGAAGAAAGCGTGGACGTTTTTATACTAAAAATAACTGCAAAATTTTCAAACAAGTTTTTTTCTCGAAAATGTGAGGGTTGGATAGATTCGCCAAAATCTGAGACGATCAAACTTGGAGTTCAGGCGGTTAGGTGAACTTTAACGTTTTTCAATAGATGAATCTATGTTCCATTTCATGAAATGAAATTTCTTGTTGATCGAGGTGTAACCACAATAAATTACAGGCTCCATTTCACGACAGGAAAACAATTGACAGTATCCAATTGCTGAAAAATTCTGGTCGAATAATAAAAACCAAAAAAATTAACGCACACATTTATTGAATTTCAAAAATCATACACAGTAAACAAAAAATTTCAAATCACTCAATCCGCATTTAGTGCTAATTTAAAGCAGAAAAACGTACAGAAGCTTTTTTTCACGCTTTTGTGGTTCAACTAAGAAACTAAGAAATAAATTTGTAACTGCACTAAAAAAGGCTTGACTGTTTTTTTTATATATACAGGGTGATTCCTAAAAAACGCCCCACGCTCTAACTCAGTTATTTATTGCCCGATTTTACTGCTCCTTATTACTTCAAAGTCCTTGGTTATTAGATATCATTGAATTTAGGAAAAAATTTTCTACCACAATAAATAAAAAACTGTATACATTGTCATTTGAAAAAAAAAAGTTGACTGTCGTTTCGCATTGAAGTTAATGTGGGAACAAATCCAAATTAATACCTTCTTGTGGTAAATTCATTTAAATGAAATTTCCCTCGTTATGTAATAATTTTTATTTACAATTTGTTTTCCTTTTTTCCCATAACAATATTCAACAGTAATATCACAAATGCATCAAAATAGACGAATAAATTTTGACGTTTCTGTCAAAATGTTTTGCCTGGAAACATGTCGAGCAAATTTGCCACGTAAAAAAATCTCGAGTGCGAAGCACGAGGGATTTTGGGTGGAAAATTTACGACGTAACGTAAAAATTTAATCAGGCTGTTTTCATGCAAGCGGGGTATTCGGCATGATTATTTCCTGATTATTAATCTGAATAAATAGATTTTACAACGAATTATTTATTTGCTTGTCGAAGAATCTTCGATAATGATTGCAAAAAAAAATCAGAAGCTATTAAACGCCAAAATTTAATCGGGTAAATTTTGACACATTTGAAACATCAAAATTTAATCGGGTAAATTTTGACACATTTGAAACATCAAAATTTAATCGGGTAAATTTTGACACTTTTGAAACATCAAAATTCAATCGGGTAAATTTTGACACATTTGAAACATCAAAATTTAATCGGGTAAATTTTGACACATTTGAAACATCAAAATTTAATCGGGTAAATTTTGACACTTTTGAAACATCAAAATTCAATCGGGTAAATTTTGACACATTTGAAACATCAAAATTTAATCGGGTAAATTTTGACACATTTGAAACATCAAAATTTAATCGGGTAAATTTTGACACTTTTGAAACATCAAAATTCAATCGGGTAAATTTTGACACATTTGAAACATCAAAATTTAATCGGGTAAATTTTGACACTTTTGAAACATCAAAATTCAATCGGGTAAATTTTGACACATTTGAAACATCAAAATTTAATCGGGTAAATTTTGACACATTTGAAACATCAAAATTTAATCGGGTAAATTTTGACACTTTTGAAACATCAAAATTCAATCGGGTAAATTTTGACACATTTGAAACATCAAAATTTAATCGGGTAAATTTTGACACATTTGAAACATCAAAATTTAATCGGGTAAATTTTGACACATTTGAAACATCGAAATTTAATCGGGTAAATTTTGACACATTTGAAACATCAAAATTTAATCGGGTAAATTTTGACACATTTGAAACATCAAAATTTAATCGGGTAAATTTTGACACTTTTGAAACATCAAAATTCAATCGGGTAAATTTTGACACATTTGAAACATCAAAATTTAATCGGGTAAATTTTGACACATTTGAAACATCAAAATTTAATCGGGTAAATTTTGACACATTTGAAACATCGAAATTTAATCGGGTAAATTTTGACACATTTGAAACATCAAAATTTAATCGGGTAAATTTTGACACATTTGAAACATCAAAATTTAATCGGGTAAATTTTGACACTTTTGAAACATCAAAATTCAATCGGGTAAATTTTGACACATTTGAAACATCAAAATTCAATCGGGTAAATTTTGACACATTTGAAACATCAAAATTTAATCGGGTAAATTTTGACACATTTGAAACATCAAAATTTAATCGGGTAAATTTTGACACATTTGAAACATCAAAATTTAATCGGGTAAATTTTGACACATTTGAAACATCGAAATTTAATCGGGTAAATTTTGACACATTTGAAACATCAAAATTTAATCGGGTAAATTTTGACACATTTGAAACATCAAAATTTAATCGGGTAAATTTTGACACATTTGAAACATCAAAATTTAATCGGGTAAATTTTGACACTTTTGAAACATCAAAATTCAATCGGGTAAATTTTGACACATTTGAAACATCAAAATTTAATCGGGTAAATTTTGACACATTTGAAACATCAAAATTTAATCGGGTAAATTTTGACACATTTGAAACATCGAAATTTAATCGGGTAAATTTTGACACATTTGAAACATCAAAATTTAATCGGGTAAATTTTGACACATTTGAAACATCAAAATTTAATCGGGTAAATTTTGACACTTTTGAAACATCAAAATTCAATCGGGTAAATTTTGACACATTTGAAACATCAAAATTTAATCGGGTAAATTTTGACACATTTGAAACATCAAAATTTAATCGGGTAAATTTTGACACATTTGAAACATCGAAATTTAATCGGGTAAATTTTGACACATTTGAAACATCAAAATTTAATCGGGTAAATTTTGACACATTTGAAACATCAAAATTTAATCGGGTAAATTTTGACACGTTTGAAACGTCACAATTTAATCGCTATAAAACTGAGAAAAACTATGGTGACTAGGACTTTTTATGTACATGAAGGAAATAATTTTTAAAAAATTTTCACTTACTATAAATTTTACTTCACAAACATTTTAAAAAACATTTTCAAAAATTGTCAATTACACATTATTACATTTTAAGAACACATTTTAAAACGAGCCAACGAGTACTTACTCGACTAATTAATTATTTTTATTTATTTTCAGAAATCGAGCAATAAATAACTGAGTTAGAGCGTGGAACGCTTTTTTAGGAATCACCCTGTATATACAGATTGTACACAAAAAAGTGACCTGTAAAATTTGCCGCCTCTTTTGCACAACGAACCGTTTTCGTTCCCACCTTATTGAATTTTTATTATTGTCATATATCTTATTTTTTTTACATAACCCCAAAAAATTGAACAACTTGTGACTAGTGGCATTCTTTTGCGTACAATTTCGGTATAAATTATGGCGACAATGTTAATTATACCACTCAAGGTTTCATTTTACAGACTGAAAACTAATGCTACTTGAATTTGTACATATTTTCAGTCACTCAATATTTAGATACTGTCAATTATTTCCCATTTCACGAATCGGACAATTCATGAAATGGACAAATCTTACATAATTAGAGCAAGTTCAGAATCTGGACTTAAACGCGTTCGCACTTCACAATCTAACAGTTATATTAACTCGAGCACTCTTTATAATCGCAATTTCCTCTCCTTCATAGCAGCGCAGGTTCGACTTTTGACATTTTCAGACCCCAAAAATCCCTGGTAAGTGAATCAACCGGCCGCCTGCCTCGTGACTTGCTCGGCCTTCGCCAAATGAAACATTCGGTGTTTGTTGAACGTCGAATTGAACGCGAAATATTTGTCGCAAGCGTCGCACTTGAAAGGCCTCTCGCCAACCAAACCCATGTGAAGAACCTTGTGCCTTTTGAGGTTCGAATTGCAGGTGAACGACTTCTGACACACGTCGCACTTGAACGGTTTCTCGCCGGTATGTATCAAAATGTGCTGTTTCAAGTGCGCGTTATTATTGAAACATTTCCTACACAGTTCGCACTCAAAAGCTTTTTCCTCCGAGTGGCGAAACATGTGCGCTTTGAGGCTCGAATCGTACGTGAAACTTTTCGCGCACAGCTCGCACTTGAACGGTTTTCCGCCCGAGTGCAGCAACAAGTGCCGCTTCAGGGAAATTTGCCGCTTGAACGCTTTCTGGCACTGGTCGCACTGAAACGGTTTTCCCTCCATGTGCTGCAACATGTGCGACTTGAGGTTGTCCAGATACGAATAGCACTTGTCGCACCGGTTGCACTTGAACGGTTTCTCGTCCGAGTGGATGAGCGCGTGCTTCCTGAAACTGGAATTCGAAGCGAACGATTTCTGGCACTTGTCGCACTTGAACGGTTTTTCGCCGGTCGCGTGGAACAGGACGTGTTTCCGGTAGGAAAAACCGTGAACGAAAGTTTTGTCGCACTCAGGGCAACGATAGATTTTGCGGCCATTATGAATCATCATGTGCTTTTTGTAGCTCGAATCGAAACTGAACTCGGCGTGGCAAGTGCTGCACTTGTACGGTTTTATCCCGGTGTGTATGGAAACGTGTTCTTTGAGGTTCGTGTTCCGGTTGAAACCGGCGTCGCATATCTCGCACTTGTACCGTTTTTGACCCGCGTGGATCAATTTGTGCTTTTTTAGAGTCGAGTGCAGCGTAAACGTTTTGTCGCATTGGTCGCACTTGAACGGTTTATCGCTCAAGTGCGTCAGCGTGTGCTGCTTCAAGTAAGTGGCGTGCTTGAAGCACTTGTCACAATCCTGACACTTGAACGGTTTGTCGTCGGTGTGCAACAACAAGTGCATTTTATAGTTGTAATGATGGTTGAAGCACTTGCCGCACTTGTCGCACTTGAACGGTTTTTCCCCCGTGTGCAACATGACGTGCGCTTTCAGCCCGGAACTGGAACGAAACGTTTTTTGGCACATCTGGCACTTATGGGGCCGTTCGCCCGAATGGAACGTCATGTGCTGTTTTAAAGTGGTGCCACGCGTGAAACCTTTGTGACAAATCTTGCACACAAAGGGCCGATCGTCGTTGTGGATGCGGAGGTGGATCTGCAGCTGCATCTTGCTGGGACACTTTTTGTGACAGACGACGCACTTGTGGGGCGAATCGCCGGTGTGCGACAGCATGTGCCCTTTTAGGTTCACGTTTTGGGCGAAGCTTTTCTGACACACGTTGCACTTGTAACGTTTGGCGGCGGGTTTGTGGAGGGAGGCGACGTGCGTTTCGAGCGCCCGAGCCGAATTGAAACATTTGTTGCTGGGGTTGCAGACGAAATAGTCGGAGGAGTCGAGCTGGTCGGTGGGGAGTTCGCTGTCTTCCTCCTCCGGGACTTCCTGTTTGATGGGGGCGGCGGCGGATAAGTTCTGTTGAATGCAAATAAGTCGCAGAGGTTATATTAAGTGCAAGCGGGGGACGGCACATTGACCTGCTAAAATTGGCGACGAAATTGTATTGAAAGATTTTGCCGCCCTCTGGTGAGGGATTTAGCGGCGCCGTCTTAACTTTTAGGTAGGGAATCGACTACGATTGCTAGTGAAAATTATTTGTTATGGGGATTTGAAACACGAAATAGTATATTAGACTACAAGGATGCTAAGTGCATTATAACAGAATCGAATGAGATTTTTCAATACCTGAGATTCTGTTAGGAAGTTAACAACCGTGTGGTCTATACTATTTTTCGTGCGATCAAGAAAATCGATAAACATTACTATTTGGATTAATTCCGTTTTGCTATACTTATTTAACCAACATGCGCGTTAATGAGAGCGATTAATAATCGAGACAGTTTAATGCGTGAGCGGAGCGAGCGCGTTAACATTGTTGAGATTATTAATCGCTGATTAACGCAAAAGTTGGTTACAATATTTTTCCGTTGATCGAATCTTACGAAATTGAAGAAATTGTATTTTTTTTCCGTGACACAAATTTCAATAGATATTCGAATCAAGCATGCCAAACATTTTAAATCAATATATATTCAAATCAACGCTGCCATGACAAAAAGTGTCAAAAGTTTGACAATCCATCTGCACTTTTTATCAAATTTACTGGCTGTACGGTTGCTAACTTCTATATAAATAGTATTACTATAAACAACGTAAGTAATTAATTAAATTTGCATTTCTCATTGGTATATTTTGCATTCATTTTGTCATCTTACATTTAAATAAAGTGCCATTTCCATTTAATCGCATATTTTGTTAGCTAAATACCGAAATTATGCATTTATAAGAAATCATTCATTAAAATGGGTCATAAATGAATGATTTTCTATTGATTAAATTGACCCATAAATTAACGATTACCGGAAAAAGTATTAAGTAATCATAGTGGGTTAATTAGAAAAAAATGTAAATGATTGCAAATGTTTTATAAATGCAAAAGTTAAATTGTGTGATATTGCTTCAACTTCTGCTCCTATTATTATTCCAGAAAATTCAAATTTTGAAAGATGCGAATTCTACTTCTAATAATGCTAATATCATTCATAGTTCAAATTTCAGTTTTATTGCCGACAAAAATAAATCTGTTAATTAATGTTACCTGTAATAACTGAACTTTAAATTTTAATATGAAATAATAAATGTTTAGACTTTATTTTCATTTTGATTGCATTACTAGAAATATTTAGATTCTCGATTGAGTACTACATTGCTAGTAGATAGATTTGTCGGATTCTTGTAGATTTTTTTTATATATATTTATTTTTTTACAACAAATGCGCATGATCGTACAAAAATTTATTATACAGGGCCCTGGAAACTACGTGGAACCCGAAATGTTATGAAAAAATGCTTTATTGCCTGGCAAAACATGCAAAAAATAGAAATAAAAGTTGAAATTTCAACTTTTTAGAAAAGTTGCCAATTTTAGTGGCTGTTTCTAGCAATCGCCGCGACAATATCGCCAACTCGATTCCCAACCTAAATTAAAACCAAACGTCACTTTAACGTTTCTTGACATATCAATTCGCGTCTCAGGGCTGCCACTAAAACGCTATATTACAGAGCGGCAAAGCCCTTATTTAAAAATGACCCTGTACAAATTGAAAAGGATAAATTTGCGAAATTGCAAGAAGTCGGAAATCTAGAAATGTAAGTGCAAGTTCTGTTTCATGTTTTAAATTTTATTTGGATGACAGAAATGACAAAAAATTTGAAAAAAAAAAATTGTAAAATTAAGTTGGCAACACACAAATTTTGCGCATTTAATGGACACTGTCAACTTAAAATTAAAATGTTCATTGCGAAACAGGAAAAATGGTTCAAACATTCGAAACAAACGTTTGTGTCATCTCACCTCACTGTTATCGCCCCTGATAAACAAAGTGCAGAAATCCGTGCAATTCCCTGTTGCTACCCTCTTCTCGTTTTCGTCGTTTTCATCTTTTATTATCAATTCATCCGGTTCTAATTTGATCTTTGGTGGATCATCACTGTCAGGGACACCAGTCCTCGGCTAAAAAATACAAATTGATTGTTGGCGTAATTTTTGTGGTCACTACCTCTTGGATGAAGCAAGCGTGAGTAGGGTACACAAAAGGAGCCCCTTCTTCAGTTTCATCATCTTGCAACCTTTCCATTTTAATGTCGACCAGATTTGAATCGATTGTCAGCACATGGTTGGGTATTCGAATCAGCTTCACTTTGCAGTTTAATATTATTTGGAGGTCCTTAATGCAGTCGATCTGGCCCACTTTAACCTACAAATGGTGATTTAACCTTCCAGTAGTCGCACCTTTTTTGAGACATTAGTAATCGCCGCAGAGTGACTTCGCAAAAGAAAATTCTATATTTTTTTGAAATTTTAAGTTAAAATTGGTAATAAATTACAGCCTTTCCAAGTGTATTATTAAGTTGTTCTGCCATAAATATTAAAAAAAAAGGTTTTGAGAAGAAAAATTTTCAAACTTTAATGAATACTACAACACAAAATTTCAATAATTTTACTAGATATTATGCAAAATAAATACTGAAAACTTTTTATTTTACTGGTTCTCTTGTGGACCATTGAACAAGCTAATTTTAACTTAAACTTTGGTGTACATGTCGCAGCCATATTGTAGAATCCGCCGCAATATAAAGCGACTAGCCACTTTACAAAGCAGCTCTGTTTTGTAAAACGGCTGATTAACGTTTAGGAAGATTGTTTAGCCGAAATGTTGACTATGTGTAATGTAGGGCGACAATCAGCCATATTGTAAATGTCGGCGGCGAATTGTAAATTCAGTCGTTTTCTGAATGATTGGGGAGATTGTAAAATATGGAATGAACAGAGAATTTTTACAATTTGACTGAAAATTTTAGGTGCCTTATGAATCGCTGAATAACTCAGTCCGTTTGATAAAGGAAGAATTGTTAGACATTTTATAAAAAAAATCTTTTATATTGAGTTAAACCTTTTTCTTATAGTTATGACTTTATATTTGTCATAGCTACAAGGAAAGGTTTTCTTTATATAAAATCCCATTTCGCCGTTTTATAAAACGGGGACCCGTCATTTTGTTGCATTGGAGAACGCGAAACGTCGTTACAGTAAAGCTGACCAACGTTTAGTCGTATTACAACCCGCCTAAACGTTAACCAGCCGATTTACAAAATCGAGCCGTTTTATAATGCGGCTAGCCGGTTTGTATTGTAGCGAATTCTACAATCCGTCTGCGACATCTATAACCCAACCCAAAAAGTGGATATTGAACAAACCAATATTAACTTGACGATTTGTCAAAAACTTCAAAATTTACAATAAATTAATGTTTTTTTTTAATATGAAAAAACGTACGCTGCCATTTTGTGCAATTTTTCCACACAACTTGGCTTCGTGCTTGAAATTAGCAACCACACACTTTGAAAATTATTGGACAGTGCACTTGTATCGAAAATGATTATTACAGATTTACCTTGGGCTTTTGTAAACCGAAAATGTCAAAATGTATACAAAGATTTGCCTAAGATGTCAATAGTTGCTGCGTAGTCTCAATATGCAAAAAAAGCAAAAATAATGTATCTGCTCCACTAACATTTAGACAATAAATTAGGAAGGTACTGAAAACGGCTGTTCTAGAGAATGGGCAATTCCTTCGAAAATCAAAAAAACAGTCGTGCGGAGTGAGACTCCGCATGCGACTACTGGAATGTTAAGTGAGTTTGGGAAGAGATTTCAACTCGATATAATTACAAGGAAAGGCGGTCAGTAAAAGCTTCAAGCTTCATAAATCTCGAAAGTGCATTTGATGGATCGTGACAGGAGGTGTAATGCAGCACCGTTAAATTGGATAAGAGGCAGTAGAAATTAGTTTCATTCACCGATCACAAAGGACCATACAAGGACACGAATTAAATTGATTGCTATTTTCCAATCAAACAGTTTTTTTGAGATAAAAAACCTAATGACATACAATAAAGTTTCTTGACCAAAAAGATGAATTAACATTGGCATTTATTTATTGTAAAAAAAAACTGTTGATAATGATAACCCATTATTTATTTGTTAACAAATCGTAAACAAGTGTCGGTCGGCTCTTTTCCACACGAATTTTAACTTAATTCAAACACAAGTTCGAGCGCTAATTAGAGAAGATTAATTAATGTGAGGATTTCTGAAGAGATAATCATCTCCAACAGTAATTTACGACGTGATTTTGAAATATTTAGAAAAGTGTGTAAACCACGATCGGTGGTTTGTTTTCTTCGGAAACATTCTTGAATGATTTGGACAATATAAAAATTTATGAAGAACTCTCTTTAAAATAATGGAAATTTAAAACGGTGAAAATGACGCGAGAATGTAATTTGTAAAAAGTTTTTTTCTAAAAGAGTACCTAATTTACAAGATTCAAGTTCAGATCCAGCTAATAAGATAGCTTTTTGTGTGATATTTGAGGAAGATAATAAATTTTGAAATATTTTCTCACAGATAGGTAAGTCCCAATTTCTTTGAATAGAAAGCTCTTTTGGAAGTATAGACGAATTAGAAATATGCAAAAAAAAAGCAAAAATAATGTATCTGCAGCTCTGATATTGCTCCACTAACATATAGACAATAAATTAGGAAGGTACTGAAAACATAGTCCTGCGGAGTCTCCCACATGCGACTATTGGAAGGTTAAAAATATTTTAAAGGGGTGTGAATGAATTACCCGCTTTCCGGTGATTGTATCTTCGAGGTGGAAGTTATTTTCGAGGTCTTGAATGATGACAAAGGTCTCTTGCCCTTAAGGTTCTGATTTTATCTGAGGCACATAACCGCATTCTTCGATAAGAGGGATCTGAATTGAGAAAATTAATTTTCATCGATGCCAATAACAGAGACAACTCACGAAAATTGTTTCTGGTCGAATTGGAGCTGCTTGGTGACTTTCCGACTGATTTCTATCATCCAAGAGACTTTCAGTGCGAACTGTAAACAAATTTCAGTCTTTTCCGGGGTCGAAATTTAGGTTATTTACTTGTACGAGCAGGCTCCATTTCCTCAGGAAATATGGAAAACGAATTTTTCACTTTCCTTGTCGTTCCTCATGGTTCGCTCTTTCGCCCTTCAACTGCAGCTTACTTTTACAAATCAATAACTAATTAAAACCAAGAATTGGTGAATAGACGGACACTAACCTGCTTTTTGAGGGGATCTCAATTTTACAATGTCCTCGTTTTCGGGTTCGGGTAATTTAACGTTTTCGTTTGTTGATTTCGCAAGCATTCGGGAAATTAGTCTAATTAAAAACAGACATAAATAATTAATTGACACTGACAGTGCTTTTTTACGGAATGCCAACGTATTAATTGGCGGTGCCAACTTAAATCGTAGAGAACCCCAGTCAAGGTTGAAAGTCGACGACCGCAAGTTATTGATTAATTGAACAGATCGCGCCACTAACTGTAAACAATCAATTTGTGTGACTAGTCATGATTGAAATGTATTGTACAGCTATCCCCCGATTTACACGGAAGATCGGTTCCTCATAAAACCGTGTAAATCGAAAACAACTTAAAATGCGCATAATTCAGTCATTTATTTAACGTAATTTTTTTTAAATAAATTTTGAAAAGTAAAAATAACAGTTCACTCATAAAAGAACAAATATACAGTGCGAACCAGCCAAATGGAATAAATTGAGTATCTCAATTATTGTGCAAATTTATAAAAAATTCCAAAACACGTGTAAAAGCGAAATCGTGTAAAAAAATACCGTGTAAATCGAGGGATAGGTGTATTTTGAAAACCGTGTAAAACGAACTGTTTTATTTTTATAGTCAAAACCGTGTAAATCGAAAACAACTTAAAATGCGCATAATTCAGTTATTTATTTAAAGTAATTTTTTTAAAATAAATTTTGAAAAGTAAAAATAACAGTTCACTCATAAAAGAACAAATATACAGTGCGACCAGCCAAATGGAATAAATTGAGTATCTCAATTATTGTGCAAATTTATTAAAAAAAACAAAACACGTCATTCGTTATTTTGAAAACCGTGTAAAAGCGAAATCGTGTAAAAAAGTACCGTGTAAATCGGAGAATAGGTATATTTAACTTAATTAATCTAAGCTCGAATTTTTTTGACATAATCTCGATGTTTCTTGCCACACTTAGAGACTTGCTGCCAACCAAAGCTTCTCCACTTATACCGGGTGTCCAAAACCACCCGTACACCCCTTTTAAAATCTAGAATATTGAGAAAAATTGAAAATTCAATTGGATTCAATTCGATTGGAAATATTTTCAACTTCCGGCTTCCACCGGACTTAGACCGGAAGACAGCTTTTTACATGAAATGCTATATATTTTTTCATGGATTCGGGGCTTTTAGGCGAAAAAATTAGAATCTTTTCTTGGAAAAAATATTTTTTTTCGTTCGATTTTTGACCCCAAATCGAACGAAAAAAATATTTTTCGAAGATTCTAATTTTTTCATGTAGAACCCGAATCCATGAAAAAAAATCCATTTAAAAATCCGGTCTAAAAAAAGGTTAAAAATGAAAATTACCATATTATTAATTTGTGTGCTTTCCATCAAGAAAAATGTTTTAATAAAAAACGTTTATTGTTTATCTCACAAACAATTCTACAACGTGCAAACCATAAAAATAAATTCGACTTTTCACAATCAAATTCAATAATCAAGTTGGCCAACGAAGAAAACCACCAACCAATAAAGAAAATTTCGCTTGCGCAAGAGATGGCGCGAGTTGTAAAAAAATTCTAAAACAAAACAATTTCAAAAACTAGCATCACTTTTCGAGTCTCAAAAAAAAAGTTTCGATAAAAATCGAAGATCTCATCGAACCTCGCCGTTTTCATTCCTGCAATTTGTTTTGGTATCACATCGTTTGGGAGGGCTCGTCTTTCTCGACTCTTCATCAATAAGATTGCATCGACACACTACCTTTCACGGAGTTGTGCAGGACCGTCCCAATTAATCCACGAAATTGTGTGACAAGATGTGCTTGGTGAGCCAAGAGCTGCGTTTGAACGACTTCTGACACCGATCGCACCGAAACGGCTTGTCGTTGGAATGCTGCAACAAGTGCGATTTCAGCCCGTCGACGCTTGAACAGCACTTGTCGCACCGATCGCACTTGAACGGGTTGTCGGTCGAGTGGATCAGCTCGTGCTTTTTGAACGTCGATTTCGTCGCGAACGATTTCTGACATCTGTAATCAGTAATTAATTATTAATTAAGATTAGGTAAGCAGTAGAATAGTATAAATATAGGATATAGCTAGACTTGAGAGAGGAGTTAGTTGATGTATAGTCGTAATAGTTGCGTTTAGTTGCATAGAGTTGATGGTTAGTCACATATGGTTGATAGATAGTCAGATAGTTGTGATGCTATAGTTCATTTATTAATTCGAGAAGCAGATTCAAATAGATCCCGCCAAAAGGTAGATGTGTGATTGGCTCTTGGAAAGCTTTTTTTTACACTGATGAAGTTATGGAAAATGGGCAGTCGCCATATTGCCGAAACAACTGATTGTAGCTGTGCGTTTCTTTGAATTAAAGAAGTTCTTATCAGAACTGAGTGGCTTCAGTTGTGTGTTTTTATTTCGTTTGGCTTCATTTATATTTTTGTTCATTTTTGGTTCTATTACAAACATATTATTGTTCGCACTTTACGAAAGTTTGTGCTGTCATTGCAATCGGACCAGATGGCGACACAAGCACAACAGAAAGTGACTGTGACGACATTGAATTTGAATTATTTCATTAATAAATTCAGTGGTGTAAAGTGTGAAATTACTGAATATTGTGTGTCACACCCTTTTTGTATTCGTTCTCCTTTATTGGTTTTAAAAAAAATCGCAAAAATTAACAATACAATGAATATAAATTATTTTTATGTAATTTTCCTAACTTTTTACCAACATATGTTATATTTGAAATACAGAGTGAATTAAGTTTTACCGCCCGTAGCAAAATAGGCCTTTAAAATAATTTGTCAATTCTCATAAATTGCTAGAGTAATTTTATATTATTAAGATACATAGAAACTAAGAAAAAATCTTTTTTTTTAATCAGGTAACATTTAGGCTTTCTTTCAATTACTAATTGCTCAATTTATTAGTTTTTTTTATGTACGAACAGTAAAATATTTTCACACAATTTAGTGTAATTGAAATAATTTTACTAATTTGGGTTCATTAAATAAAGCCATTTCCGTATTAGAGGGTATTTTTTTAAATGATTTACGACATAAGCTGACCAATTCACCTAACAATGGTATTGGTTTTGGGTACTTGACTGATTATTTATGACAGTCATAAAGTTAAGTTAAAAAGTGCAACGTTACATTTTACAGGACCGCAATAAGGGTCTTCGCTATTTCTTTAAAAGTTCACAACATCGTAACTAACAGCTACACGGTAATTATAATCATAATAAAAAATAATTTTTGCAATATTAGATTTTAAACTTGATAAGAAAATCGCTTACCAGCTTCTAATTTTCGTTAGTATACTATCTGTCTACAATTTTATGTTTTAATTTTGCCGTCTGCAAAGTCAATATACCTATCGGTTATTGGATTCTTCCCATAAAATAAATTGCTTAATTCACCGAAAGTTTAAAAACCCTGATCAGAACCCTAGGTCACTTTGTGAATAAAGAAACATTCACATTCGCAACAAATCTTCCAACACTTAAACATCGTTGGTAAAAAGTGAAAATTAAACCTTTGTTTTGTGGAATAGTGAACATTTGTGTTTAGTTCAGGTATAATCATGCCATTTCAATACTCAGTCGAGGAGAAGCTTGAAATGCTTTTAATTTATGGGTAATGGGGCATCACTTTGATCATCTTTTATAAAATAAACTTAATATTTACCTATTAAAAACTTATTTTATTTTTCTCACAAATTTCAGAATACGGGTTTGGCAACAACTAAAACGCCGTTCCCTTCAGTTTTATGGGTCGATCATCAGGTATTGTTACGTAGAAGACCGTATTATCCATTGTTGGAAAGTCATAAATAAAAGTATTTTTCGTGTTTTATGTTAAATTTGATTTAACACAAAAAGTAATAATTTTTTATCGAATCAAATTGTAATTAACAATGCTACGAATAATTTGACAAATTTTGAAATAAAAAACCAAACATGGAAATTTTACCCGAAACTTTTTGTTTTACTTTTTTGGCTTGAAATAAAAATGAATTGGAAAACTTGTAGTGTAAACTTCAACTGATGTAACATGTAAATTGCATACTTTCCCCTCAATCTTTAATAGGTGTTATGGCTGGGGCGGTAAAACTTAACTCACCCTGTACAAATGTTGTTTGAATATAATCTACAATGTAATATAATTTTGTGAATTAAAAATACTAAAATTCAAATTTGCAACGAAAAAATATTTACCAGAAATATTCCAGTGTAATTTCTTTTTATTTTTATTCTCGAATTAATAAATGAACTATTAATCGGTGTAATAAAAATATTGTTACTTTATTTTTGGGTATCAATACGCACCTGTCGCACTTGTACATCTTTTCGCCGGTCTCGTGAAAAAGCACGTGCTTCTTATAGGACAGCGGATGCACGAAAGTCTTATCGCACTCGTTGCACTTGTAAGTTTCGCGCCCTGTATGCAACAACATGTGCTTTTTGTACCCGGATTCGATGCTGAATTCCGCCTGGCAGACGTTGCATTTGTAAGGCATGATCCCAGTGTGGATCGAAACGTGTTCTTTGAGACTCGTATTCCGATTGAAACCTTCCCCGCACAGTTCGCACTTGTACCGCTTCTCCCCGACGTGTATCAGCTTGTGCTTTTTCAGCGTCGAGTGCAGCGTGAACGCCTTGTCGCACTCGTCGCACTTGAACGGCTTGTCGTTCAAATGCGTCAGCATGTGCTGCTTCAAGTACGTGGTGTGCTTGAAGCGCCTGTCGCACTCTTCGCACTTGAACGGTTTGTCGTCGGTGTGAAACAACAAGTGCATCTTGTAGTTGTAACTGTTGGTGAAGGTTTTGTCGCAATGGCCGCATTTAAACGGTCGCTTCCCGGTGTGCAACATGGTATGCTCGCGCAACCCTGGCCACGATTTGAATGTTTTATCGCACGACTCGCACTTGTAGGGTCGTTCTTCCGAGTGCGAGGTCATGTGCTGCTTGAGGGACGGCCCTCGCGTGAAGCCCTTGTGGCAGATTTTGCAGATGTAGGGCCGTTCGTTGGTGTGGATGCGGAAGTGAATTTTCAGCAGCATTTTCGTGGAACAGGTTCGGTCGCAGACCGTGCATCGGTAGGGGGTTTCGCCTGTGTGCGTCAGCATGTGGCTGGTGAGGCTGATTTTCTGGGCGAAGCTGGTCTCGCAGACGTTGCATCTGTGGCGGTATCTGGTTGGTTTGTGGCAAGACATGTGCGCCTCGAGCGTGCAGGACGAGCTGAAGGATTTGTTGCAGGTTGTGCAGATGAAGTGGTCGCAGGCGGTGAGATGGTCGAGGATCTCGCCTTCTTCTTCCTCCTTCACTTCTTGTTTCACGTCCACGAATGCATTCTGCACAAAAAAAAAGAGATTAAGATTAAGGGAACGGTATTACTTTTTTGAGGGGACATTTTAAAATTCGAAGAAAAGGTCGCTGTTGCATTTTATAAGAGTGATCGGTCCGCAGTTCCCTATCTTCTTCTATCATTAACAGTTTTTAAATAAACACGTTAAAACAAGCACACTGCAATTTGCATGGTTTTACCTAGGAAAGCCGACTCTTAAGTTCAACCCTTGTTGTAATCATTTGAAAACAAAAAAATATACCTGAGGACACTTTATTAAAATGTGCACTGCAATTTGCATGGTTTTACCTAGGAAAATAACATTCTGAGTCAGAAAAAGCAAATTCTGAAACAGAAAAATCGATTCTCGGCCAGAAAAATTACATTCTGAGACAGAAAAATCGATTCTGGGTGAAAAAGTCACATTCTGAGTCAGAAACATCACATTGTGAGACAGAAAAATCACATTCTGAGACAGAAAAAGCAGATTCTGAGACAGAAAAATCGATTCTTGGCCAGAAAAATTACATTCTGAGACAGAAAAAGCAGATTCTGAGACAGAAAAATCAATTCTGGGTGAGAAAAGTCACATTCTGACTCAAAAAAGCAGATTCTGGGTCGGAAAAATCACATTCTAAGACAAAAAAGCAGATTCTGAGACAGAAAAATCGATTCTCGGCCAGAAAAAGTACATTCTGAGTCAGAAAAAGCTGATTCTGAGACAGAAAAATCGATTCTGGGTGAGAAAAGTCACATTCTGACTCAAAAAAGCAGATTCTGAGTCAGAAAACGCTGATTCTTAGTCAGAAAAAGCAGATTCTGAGACAGAAAAATCAGATTCTGAGACAGCAAAATCGACTCTGGATGAGAAAATTCACATTCTAAGTCAGAAAAGCAAATTCTGAGTCAGAAAAATCGATTCTCGCCCAGAAAAATCACATTCTGACATTAATCACATTTTCAACTTATGTTAGGATCCACATTTTCATTCGATTCGCTTCAGTATTAACGGAGCTACGGCCATTTTCTCAATTTATAGTTTTCTATCTCTGTCAATCTTAGAGCAAATCGATTTTTAATTGCACCGTCGTGTTCCTCGCAAAAAAATACACACATTTTCATGTTTATATGACGCTCTAAGCAAGAAAGAAAAAAAAGTCTTTTTCTTGATTTGGCTTTTTTCTCCCCCTTTTTAAAATTTTTTTTTAAAATTTTTTTAATTTTTGCTTTTTTTTCCTTACTAGGATAACTTTTCCTGCTGCAAACGATGGAACAAGAATCATTTGATTCGCTCCAGTATTAACGGAGCTACGGCCATTTTCTCGATTTATAGTTTTCTATCTCTGCCAATCTTAGAGCAAATCGATTTTTAATTGCACCATCGCGTTCCTCGCAAAAAAATACATAAGTTTTCATTTTTATATAACTCTCTGACAAAAAAAAAACATGCAAATAGCAGTGGACATTTTCACGTTTTTTTTTTCCCCGACTTATGTTAGGATCCACATTTTCATGAAGTATGGCGAAACAAAAAAAGCGATTCTCGGTCAGAAAAGTCACATTCTAAGTTAAAAACAACAGATTCTCAGTCAAAAAAATGGAAAACTGCATTTGGGATGAAATGACAAATTGTATATTTACATGGTTTAATCATTGTAGCCTTATTTCGTGCCCACCTACATTAATTTTCACATTGTAATGCATAAATTTGATTGCACCATCGATCTGTAAAGATAAAAGTAACGAATTCGCGCGGGGCCTCAACTAAAGTCTACCCCGTAACTAACTTCTGACATACAAATAATAAAAACGTCTAAATGTTGCCTACATTTAGGCGCACGCTAAAAATAAATTGAAGTTCGTCAATCCGCCATGATCGGCAAAACTGATGCGCGCGCACTACTTAACTGTCACAACATTATTTCGTTTATTTATATTTTTAATTGGAATTTACCTCGAGATTGGGTTCTCTGATGTATAAAGTGCAGAGGTCAGCGCGATTATTTGCGGCTGCCTTCCCTGAGTCGCCTTCCTCTTTTATTATCAGTTCGTCCGGTTCCAATTTGACAGTAGGTAAAACCGGCTCAAAGTCCTAAAATCAAATCCAATAATAAATCATTGATAATAAATTGTGGTTAGGGTTTGACGGTTTTTCAAACCCGGTTTCAAAAAACCGGTTTTTAAAATAAATTTGTCGCATTTGAAAACCGGTTTTTAAATTAAGAAAACCGGTTTAAAAGAATTCAAATTATTATGTAAAAAGTAATTTCTAACTTATTTGATTGGAAAGTATATTTGAATTTCTGTTAAATGAAGTAAAAAATGTAAACACTGAAATAAGTTTGAAATTATTATATGCTTTAGAAGAACGAATTAAAGAAAGAAGACAAGTAGAATTAGCAACTCTTTTGCTGTATTTGCAAAATCCACAAAACATTTCCAGTTCAGCAAAGAAATCTAGTGCACTTTCTTTAGCTTCAAAAACAGAAATTATTAAATTATCTGGAAAGATATTGTCTAGAATATTTCCAAATTCTTATGTGTAAACCGATTCTGATGAAGAGCAAATCGAAGAAACTACTCATCAGAGTAATGCTTTTTTAAAGGAAGCCGTGGAAAAATCAATTCATAAGTTTCTTGAAGACCCTGAAGAAAAACTTACAAATCCAAAGACACTGAAAGCTGAATTTTCGTTGTTTCAGGCAACGAATAAAAGAACCAAAAACTTAGATTTGTTATTTGATGCCCTGAAAACTATAAAACCAAGTTCAGTAGCTAGCGAACGAGTATTTTCAATTTCATGCAATATTGTGTCCAAAATAAGAACAAGACTTAGCCACCGTTCAGTGGATATTTTACGTTTTTTAAAATCCTATTTTCTTCAGAGAAATTAAAATTAGTGAAATAAATATAAATATTATTTGAAATTTTTGTTTGAGTTTTCATTATTTTCTGTAAGTAATGTGTAATCCTTATTTTTTTTTTCATATTTTGCCTTTGATATTGATTTCTTTTTTTGTTATTTTATATAAATTAAATAAAATATTTTTCCCTATTCTATTTTTTATGACAAAAATTCGAAAACCGGCTAAACCCGGTTTTTTTGGAAATCTGGACTTTGAAAACAGGTTTTCCAAAAAGTCGGTTCTTGTATAAACCCTAAATGTGGTTTACCTCTTGAATGTACGACTGTGTGTTAATGAAAGGAATCACTTCATCGATTTCGTTGATTCTTTCCGCTTTAATCTCTGCAACCCGAACGAGCTTGACTTTACAGTTCAGCACATTCCTCAAATCGCCGACATTTTCGACCGAATCGCCCACTTGAACCTGCAAGCGAGAAAATCGATCAGTAAAATTGCCTGTTGTATAAAAATGGTTACCTCATCGCCGGTAACGGTGTCCTGAAAAGCGACAAATGACCTGTCTTTTTCTAATGCGTTTACCTCTTCATTCTCAATCACGGGTCCGGCCATTGGAATCTACAAACACACAATTATTTAATCAGCCTGGCAAGACTACAAAGAGGCTCACAAAAATGGTTTCCAGTGCTTTCGAGGTTCTTTCGTTCGATAATTTTCCAGGGCAAGTTTCATCTGCGAAAGCAAGATAATTTTTTTTGGATTGAAATAAACGTTACTTACTTGAGGAATCAGATTCAATGTCGGCTGAACTGCCAGCGGTTTCCATTGTGCTCAGACGAATTTTCGTAATCAATTCTAACCTAATTTTCAGAGTGGAAATTTATTCTTGTTTGTCCGTATTTGGGCGAATTTGGTTCTGTGATGATTGTAGACATTTAGGAAACTATGGTTTTCCTCGATTAACATTAAATTTCGTAGTAAATATTATTAATTTGTGTTGACACTGACAGTTGAGCACAATCAGGTAATTAGAGATACCAACGTAAAGTTTCTGTTTACAAGCTATCGTGGTGGGAGTATTATATGGTGTGCTACAAACTAAACTTTATTTCATGACGTCAGACACGGAACAATTATCATTGATGATCTCATTGGGTGAAGCAAGGAAATTTGAACGATCGTTCGAAATAACAATTTGAACTCTTTATTTCGAAACATAATAATTTAAAAAACATAAATGTAATGTAACATTATGCTCTGGAACAAGAATTCCCAGAATGTGATTTTTCTGGCTGAGAATCGATTTTTCTGAGTCAGAATGTGATTTTCCTGCTGTTTCTGACTTAGATTGTGACTTTTTTGAACCAGAAACGATTTTTCTGACTCAGAATCTGCTTTTTCTGACTGAGAATCGATTTTTCTGAGTTAGATGTGATTTTTCTGGCCGAGAATCGATTTTTCTGACACATAATCTGCTTTTTCTGACTTAGAATGTGACTTTTCTGTCTCAGAATCGACTTTTTCTGAATCAGAATGTGATTCTTCTGGCTGAGAATCGATTTTTCTGAGTCAGAATGTGATTTTCCTGCTTTTTCTGACTTAGATTGTGACTTTTTTGAACCAGAAACGATTTTTCTGACTCAGAATCTGCTTTTTCTGACTGAGAATCGATTTTTCTGAGTTAGAATGTGATTTTTCTGGCCGAGAATCGATTTTTCTGACACATAATCTGCTTTTTCTGACTTAGAATGTGACTTTTCTGTCTCAGAATCGACTTTTTCTGAATCAGAATGTGATTCTTCTGGCTGAGAATCGATTTTTCTGAGTTAGAATGTGATTTTTCTTGGCCGAGAATCGATTTTTCTGACTCAGACCGACTCTTAAGAGTCAACCCTTGTTGTAATCATAATCATAAAAGTCGGTTTTCCTAGGTAAAACCATGCAAATTGCAGTGCACATTTTCATAAAGTGTGCTCAGGTCAATGTTTTTCTTTTCTTTTTTCTTTTTTAACAGTGCAATTGTTTATTTAGAACAGGTAAATAATTACAACATAACCTCAACAGTGTAAAAACTCTAAAAATATCCCCGAAAGAGAAACACGAAAAGATAAACCCAGTTTGGTCAGGTTAAGATAGGTTAGGTTTATTTTGCATCGTAGTTAGAATCGAATTTTCTGTCTTAGAATCTGCTTTTTCTGAGTCAGAATGTGATTTGTATGACTCAGAATGTGATTTTTCGGAGTCAGAATCGAGTTTTTGTTTCAGAATCTGCTTTTTCAGACTCAGAATGTGACTTTTCTGATCGAAAATCGATTTTTCTGACTCATAATCTACTTTTCTGACTTAGATGTGACTTTTCTGAACCAGAACCGATTTTTCTGACTTGGATGTGAATTTTCTGGCTGAGAATCGATTTTTCTGACTTAGAATGTGAGTTTTCTGAACCAGAATCGATTTTTCTGACTCGGATGTGATTTTTTTGGCTGAGAATCGATTTTTCTGAATCATCATCTGCTTTTTTTGACTTAGAAATGTGATTTTTCTGGCCGAGAATCGATTTTTTTGACTCAGAATCTGTTTTTTCTGACTTCGAATATGACTTTTCTGACCCAGAATAACACTGTTTCTAAAAAAAATTCAACATTTCAGATTTAATTTCATTTTATGTGTAATTCAATTCGGTAGGGATTTGAACTTGTTCCGACGGTGACGTCACTATAACAAGGACAGATTTGGCACACCATATAATACTCCCACCACAACAAGCCATATAAGGAACTTAAAGAAACCTAAAGGTGGAAGTACGTACACTGGATAAAGAAAATCTGAAAAAATACATAATTCTTAAATAAAAACAATCTGTGGTGCCGTTTTAAAAAAATATATTAAAAACTAGAAGAACATTTAAGTAGATAAAATTATTTATTGTTACCATCGCAGTTAGCACAACCCATGTTATACTAAATTACAAAAATAACGTTAACATAATTGAACGAATTTGTTAATAGCATTCACAACTTCTAAATTGTCCAACACAGATGTGTGATTTCCTTCAAAAAATTGCACGGAAACAGGCTGATCACAAAGTTCCAACAGCCCATAATCTTCACTAACCTCCGAGATGATGGCCTCAACCGGCCTGTACAGCGCCACCACCGACCTCAACTTCAACACAGGCTCATAATCTCGTGCCGCCTTAATCCTCTTATAGGCCCCTAAAAACAGCTGTTCTTGATACCTCAAAGAATACGGGACATTGTTCGGTAAATTGGTGAGAACCAATCGAACCCGGCCCTCAAAAGTGTCACATTTGTACAGATCCTCTTTGTTAACGACTTCAATCGATGTATACAGAGCCAAGATGTGACACAACAAACTGATTTCGAATTGGGGCTCAGAATTCGCCATCAACTGTTGCTTCAGTGTCTTTTTCACCATATCAGGAGATCCATCGATTAAGACAATTTTCCCGGTGTAACCTTCTGACTCCAACAGACGCGCCACTTCCAGCGCCACCAAACAACCGAACGAGTACCCAACAAGGACGAATGGTTCCACCAAGTTGTCCTTGACGAACGGAAGGATCGTTTTCGCCATGTCTTCGATCGTATCTTCGGGATTTTCGTAACGAAATTGGAAGCACAACGCGTGGCCCATCAAACCTTTCGCCAGGGGTTCGAAAACGGACGCCATTCCTTCGATACCGGGAAACAGCAGGATTTTTTGCGCCTGCGCACTCGGTTCCAAGCGAGACTGTAGCCTTACGACCGGCACGCTTGCCATCCTCTCCTCGCCGATGAACCTCAATAACTGGACCGGAAGTTCCTCGGTGGGTTCCTGTTTCACTTGCGCGATCTCCTGCAACCTGCAACACAAGTTCGGGCAATGAGAACCACAAACGCCCGGTCCCGCACTAACGGGTTTTGCACAGCCAATCCTCATTTCGGGCGTTTAGTTGAATTCTATGCACAACTAGTGTCATCTATGTTGAAAATTAATTATTTAAAACAGAAATCTTCAACTAAGTGCACATAAAACTAGAAGAGGCAATATAATCTACCATTCTGGCAATAAAAACACCAAATGCCCAGTCCCGCATTAACGCGTTTTAAACAACCAACCTGCATTTCCGGCGTTTTAATGCATTTTATGTACAACAAGAGTCATCTACGATTCAAATTGATTGTTGAAAACAGAAATCTTCAATTTAGTGCACATAAAACTCAAAATTAATCCTAGAGTGGGCGCGTGGATTACATATGTAATCCAGTGTTCTTATTTTCAATGTTATTTTTGTTTTGCTTATGATACCTCAACAACTTTTTCAGTACCTTCCAAAAAAAGACTATTCTACAGGATTATTTCATCAAGCAATTTTTTTCTTATCACCTAGGTGGCGAAAAAAATATTTTATCCAACTGGATTAAAATATGTAATCCACGCACCTAACCGCGTGATTATTTTAGTTTCTTTCCTTCGATTATGCAATTTTGATGCTATTGGTTGATTTGAATTTGTTTCTCATTACGATTGGCTGACAGGACTGTTTGGAAAATAATCAATGCAATTTTGTTGGTAATGCCGAAAATTTTAAATATTGGCAACTTTCCTCGTCAAACAATGTATTGTTTTTTACATTTTAAATTGACACATGAATAAATGGTGTTACGAAATGAACTTGGCAATATTTCAGATTGTCGGCATTGCCAACACAATCATATTCGGAAACATAAACGGTATCTGAAAAACGGGCCCTTAAATATAAAAAATGTGTTTTTGTTATGCCGTTAAAATTCCTTTCTTTGCCGTGGCCGTAAATAATGAGAATTCTTTTAAATTGTATTGACAAGTAATAAAACTGTCAACACTATTCTCTGATTTAGCGCTTGATATGATTTTTTCGCCGCAAAAGACTGGAATTTTCGAGAATCGTTTTATTTTTTATCTGACAGGTCATAAATTGTTTTTTTTTTGTGGAAACTGCTGAACTTGAACATGGTTCAATTTTAAATTTGAATTAAAGAAAAAAATACGAAACAAGCGGCAGAGAAATTGAATCCAGACGTGCAAAGATTCTGTCAGGTCAACCATCAAGATCAACAACAGTGTCTCACGAACGACCTTTAGGACGTTGTTATAAATGTGGTCGAGTTAGGAATAAATCTAGAAGAAGATGGTGTAAAATATATAATAATTGAACGTGTAAAGACCATTTGTTAGACATTTTTGTGAGTTGTGTGGAAAATGCAGGTTGAAATGTTACTGTAACTTCATCCATCTTTTTTTTATAGGTAAGGGTATTTTGTTCTTTTATTTTGGTACGAAAACTTATTTGTGATAGTTATAGAAATATTGTTTCAAAAATAAAGTGATCATATATTTTTTGTAAGTATATTATTATTTATATTTTCCGTCGCTGCTACGTAAGTGTTGCCATTTTGGAGATTTCTAATTTTATTTATGTCAAACGGTTATAAATGTAATTCAAGGCAAGCATTTTTTTACACGTTATAAAAGGTATTAAAGTATCATTACCTTAAAAAAAATAATAACAAAATATTTTGTTAGCACAATAATAAATAATCACAACGAAGTACATATGTAATCCACGCGCTTACTCGTGCAACAAAATAACAGGCGCCTACTGAAGGGTTAACTTACTTGGAGAAGGTCAGATTGCGAATTTATATATAATAGTAATATAAATAATTTTTTAGAGTAACAAAAACTAGCTACGATTTTAAAGACGGATTTTAGTAAGATTCCTGGCGTTTTCAAAGAATAAAGCAGGTGACCCAAACACCTGTGGGCCAGTTGTAAAATGTGGAAATGTTGAAATATCAGTCGTTTCAAGGGAGTGATTTATAGCTACTTGAGAGAGTTCTATTGTATACAATTATTTATGGCCGAGATGGTACCGTGCTTGCCTATCATTTAGGGGAACGACGAATCTCGTAAAATTAAAGTTTTACAGAAACAGCTCAACCTGCCGAACCACCTTAACGCGTTTTAAACAACCAACCTGCATTTCGGGCGTTTTAATGCATTTTATCTACCATTCAAATTGATTATTGAAAACAGAAATCTTCAATTTAGTGCACATAAAACTCAAAGTTAAGGTCCGGGAACTGCTAAGTAATGCAAAATTCTTCAGCTCAGGGGGCACCAATTTTGCCCCTTAAAATAAAAAATGTTTAGGCAACCAAAGAGGTATCCTAACTAACAAGGTTTGAAACTTAAGTATTGAACAGAGAAAGAACAAAAAAAAAGAGTTGCGCGTTTTTCACACGCTCGTAACTTGATAAATATTATTTATATTATGGTCTGCGGCGATAACGGCTGTAAACTCAGTCGGGAAAAAAATTAGTCTATAATTTTTTGCTAATTCTTTGCCAATTTTGTGTTTTCATAGATATACCTGCTATAATTAATCCCGTAACAGGCTGCAAACACATTTTCAATTATGCAAAGAGTAATCTTTATCCTCATTTTTATATTTGATAAATATTATTTATATTATTGTCTGCGGCGATAACGGCGGTAAAATCAGTCAATGCGATTGCTGCATTATTTACTGTTTTTGTTTTGTAATTTTTTGTGAATAGATCCTTCAAACAATTTTTCCTACGATGCTATTCGAAACTAATATATATTGTACAATTTAGTAGGCTCGAAAATGTTTCATATCCTTACGCGTGCGAACATGGATATTTTGCATTATCAAGTGTGTATTTTTAGAAATTTTTAGAGTTTTATATCCTTACGTGTGCGAATATGGTTATATCCTAACAATTTGCACCATATCAAGTGTGCATTTTAATACAAATTATGCTATCCATGCCGTCAATCAAAAAGGTACAGATTTGACAGGACATCTGTGAGTAAAAAGACCAACTATTTGACTAAAATCTTATGGAAAAACAATTTTTCCCCGAAAATGTAAAATTTAGACATTTATCCAATTTGGTTTAGGGAAACTATTTCTTAGACGCTAAAGGAACATTTTTATGTAATTTGTTGACGATGCTGTGTTCGGAAAGCAATAAAAAACGCGATCAAATAATACTGTATTTCGTACCACAACTTCTAGATTTTTTTTCAAAGATATTCACCGTGTTATCATTAAAAAAACATGTCATATTAAACTACTATATGTTTAGTATAAGTACCCCGAAGGAATTTCTACAATATAACTTACTTCTTGAGCTGAACTGAGTTTACTGGCACACTAAATTTTCAAAACAATATTGTTGCCAATGTTTTTCTTCTTAAGTTATCAACTTTCTCGCAATAAATAGTTATTTATATTATTAGGAGTATAAGCAAAGCTTTATGTGCTGTGGCTGATAGGTTGACTGCCGATCGTAGTGAGGCAGCCAAATCAGCCGAAGCACATAAAGCGCTTATACTCCGAATAATATATGTTATTTTTTCTCCAAACGTAAAATTATAATACAAAAATAAGCATCTAATTAACAAGGTTATTTCGGGAAACATTACACTTGTACAAAAATAGCATTGCCTGATAGACACTTTCTAGATATTACCGTAGCAACCGCCAAACAACAAATTATTGTTTGAGAAAAGTCAGTCAATTTTGTGGCAATGTCTAATTCAGACGAAATTCAATTAACTCCACCTGAAATAGCCGAAATAGCAAGAGCCGAGATTGAAAATCTTCTTCCTACAAAGTCAAGCGGTGTTTATGAAGCAGCGTTCAAGAAATTCATTACATGGTGTTTGGAAAAAAATGTATTCGTTTATTCAATCAAGTAACATGGACTTTATATGCTTAAGCATATAAAGTACTTTATCTGCTTAAGCATATAAATGAAACTTCTACTAGCAACATTCTGTCATTTAAATGCCACTTTTATGACGTTTGGAGAAAAAAAATATTTTCTTACAAGGCAATATATTCTCTATAAGTGCTGTAAAGTGCATTGCAAAATATTTCGTAACTCTAAAGATTTCAGTAAAAACCCTCACTACTACATTTTTGCGAGAATTGCACTTTCGGAGGTTAATTGTGTGAAAACTAAGCACTTCTTCACCAAAGCAAATATATCATTAGATGCGGTAACATTATGTTTACAACTGTAAATTATATATTGATAAGTACTTTCTAAGCGATACTGAGTTTCTTAAAACTGCATTTTTTGAGCTTGGGTTCCCTAGCCTTAATTAGTATCAATTAAACGATACAGGATGCACATTCCAAAATTGACCGAAAATCTAAATAATTTTTTAGAGTAACAAAAACTAGCTACGATTTTAAAGACGGATTTTTGTAAGATTCCTGGCGACCCAAACAAAAAACAAAAATGTGGAAATATCAGTCGTTTCAAGTTAGTGATTTATATCTACCTGAGAGAGTTCTATTGTATACAATTATTTATAGCCGAGGTGGTACCGTGGTTGCCTATCATTTAAGGGAACGATGAATCTCGTAAAATTAAAGTTTTACAGAAACAGCTCAACCTGCCAGCTTAACCCGTTTTAAACAACCAACCTTCATTTCGGGGGTTTTAATGCATTTTATGTACAACTAGCGTCAACTACGATTCAAATTGATTATTGAAACCAGAAATCTTCAATTTAGTGCACATAAAACTCGAAACAAACTCACTTGGAGAAGGTCAGGTTGCGAATTTCTTGCGCCGTCAAAAAAACATTAAATTCCCGTTCCAACGTCTGTTTCACTTCCACCGCCATCATGGAATCCATTCCCAATTCCGGAAGCGTCGAATGCGGACTGACGCCCTTCAAATTCTTAATCTCCAGGATGTTAACGACGGCGTCCAACATGTTTTCGGCGCCGCCGGCGCCGCTCTTCTTCTCCGCCACCACCATGCTGGCGACGACGGGCGCCGCCTGATTCAAAAACAGATCCAGCGTCTGCAGGCAGCTGCCGATCCGCTGCTGCAGCGTCCCCCCGATCGCCCCCTTCCCCTCCATCTCGGCCACGATCCCCACATCCCCGACGGCGCCCCATTCGACCGCCAGCCCCGGAAAATGATCCGACCGCCGTTTTTCGCAGACGCGCTCCATGATCGAGTTGGCCATGCCGTAATTGGTTTGGCCCAAGTTGCCCCGGCCGCACGAAACCGACGAAAACACGACGAAACTCGTCAGCGAGGGGCACAGGAGTCGACTGGTTTTGTCCAAAAATCGGGTTGCTAGCGCCTTCGACGCGAATGAGGCTTTGAAGGCGTTTTCGCTTTGATTTTCTAGGAGGGCGTCCTTGAGAACGACGGCCAGGTTGAATAGGCCGAATACGGGCCCTAATTCGGCCGAAATTTTCAACAGGTCTTCGCAACCCTTCTCGCTTGTGATGTCGAGGGTTGAGATTACAACCTTGGCGCCGTAAGACTCCCAAGTCCTGAAACAATAGATGAATTCAGGCCGGGAATCAAAAGTAGCAGTTTTAGGCAGCCCATCATACAATGACATAAGATTGTTCTCGGCCGATGGCTCGAGCATACGCGGATGAAACATTCTAATGTCGTGGTACACTCTGCCGCAAATTAAATGTCACACGACGTTCGGGCGCTTACGGGCCATGTTACTAGGATGTTTGCATGGTTGTATAGAAATTATCAGGTCCGTATGCTAGATTTGATATTGAGGATCAGTGTTATGAAGTCAAAAATCAAAATAAGTAAGTTAATCGAGAGAAACAACGAATAAAATACGTTCGTGTATTTATTATTAATGAAAGTAATAAATCATTAATTTGTTGTTATTAAATGGATAAGAAATATACACGCATTTAATAAAATATTATTGTAACTCGTCAAAAACCTTGAAGGAGCACGATAAACAAAAACAAAATCTTTTTAAATTATTATTTAATGTTAAATTATTGTAGTCAGAACTATTAAAAACTATTTGGTAAAAATCCAATGTAAAAAAAAATTGTTTTAGAAGATTTTAAGACATTTAAAACTGCCGTGTGACGTCACATTAAACCTCTTTTAATAATTAGATAGGGGTTATTGATTAACTTAGGTACTTGATGAATTCTGTATAAGGGGCTATCCATAAATTACGTAAGGCGCGGGCGCGGCCGGGGGGGGGGGGGGTTAATGCGTTGTTTTATAACGATTGCTAATTATAACAAAAATCATATTTTTAACTTATATAAGTAAATGATAATACTTTCATTTTAAAAATCTTATTAAGATAATAGGGAGTTATCGCAAAGACCCCGTTAAAGTCTCCGCTCCGTGAAATACCACGTGACCCAGTCCGAAATTCAAGTTACGGAGAGAGCCCTAACCAGAGTTATCGCAGTCTCTCCGTGAACGCTAACGCTTTTAAAAAGAAGCGAAACGGGACGATTTAACGGTGATATTATTTGAATGCGCATGTCTGGCGAAACTTTCAAAAGCACATGGAAGTTTAAATATTAGGCGCGAATGTAAAAAACCGAACTTGTCAGGGAAACTTTAAAATTTGAAAAATGTCAAAGAAATTTATTGAAAATTATGGAATTTTGGATTTTACAATTCGTTTTGTATTGTTTTTAAATGGCTGTTAGAAGTTTGTTGGGAGTGTTTATAAATTATTACTCGTCCTGTGTAGGTGGTTACTTACGTAAATAACAGATAAGTACACTTTTCAGAAAACCATTTACATTAAGCATTATACCAAAGAATAAACAAATTAGGAAACAAATTTATGTATGCATTACAAAGATGTGATTGATATTTTTTTTTGTAACAGTGTTAATATTTTTCCCGATCTACGTGGTGCCTTAAATTTAATTATTAATTAGTAATTGGTAATTTTGCAAATTGACGTTCCCACGAAACAAAATTGGTAGATTTGATAAAATCTATTAAATTTTTTTGATAGTGCTGGTAAATTAATTACAAACAAAATTAAATGTTTTGAGGGCTGGCTTATAACGATTAAGGCTTTAAAATTTCTGTGGGTCGAATTAAAAAATGAAGGCCGTTCGTTCCTGTGTACCAGAAGGCTAAATCAAGATGCTCTTGCAAATTGGTTTGGAACTGTTAGGGGTTCAGGGGGCAACAGTCCAAATCCTACCCCACAAATATTTCAGAACACTTTTAAAAAATTATTTTCATTAAATTACTTAGATAATAATGAAAGTGCAAACTGTGCCAATGATTTTGATCAATTGTTAACTGTTATAAATGAAAATATTTTAGAAAAATTTGTTAATGAACAGCAGCCGGTGTCAATTTCAAATAATTAACTCAGTTTCAATTTCACTGATTACAGAGAAATTGACTTCCTCGCCGAAAATGCTTTGTTTTACGTTTGTGGTTATTTGTACAAAAAAATGTTGTCATTTCACAATTGTACCGTATGCAAGGAATTAGAAATCAAAAATTTCACTTCTTCTAATTTATTTTGTCATCTGAAAGCATACCAAACCAAAGATAACAGAACTTTTTGAAATTTAGTCATGCCTAATGAAGATTTTATTAATGTACTTAATGCGTTTATGATTTAAGTATTTTACAACCTTCAATTAAAATTAAAAGAACAAACGGCAGATGCAAAAACGTTAATCAATTGGAGTGATTAACCCTTCAGTAGGCGCCTGTTATGTTGTTACACAAGTAGGCGCATGAATTACATATGTAATCCATATTGATTATTTATGATTGTGTTAACAAAATATTTTTTTATTATTTTTTTTTTTAAGATAATGATACTTTAATACATTTTATAACATGTAAAAAAAATTTTGTCTTGAAGTAAATTTATAACCGTTTAACATAAATAAAATTGCGAATTCTCCAAAATAGTAGCAAAATCCTAAACGCAGCCAACCGACTTAATTAGTTCATACACATTTTTAAATTCAAACTACTTAACGTTATGTTATGGATTTCTTCCCGGTTATTTTAGCAAATATACCGGGTCCGTGTAAATGTTTCACGTACTGAGCAAGCGCGGTAACAAAAAAAATTGAGAACAGCCGGGCTGTGTCCGCGTCACGTGATCCCTTCGAGAACTTTCCAAAAACGATCCGATTTTGTCCATGCTATTTCAGCAAACGTAAGGCGGTCGGTTAAATACTTCACGTTTCGTTACTTTCTGAGCATGCGCTTTAACCACAAATTGAGAATAACCGCTGCGTTTCACGTACCGGGGTCTCTGCGATAACTCCCTAATGATTCATAACGTAATATATCAACGTACCAAAAGGATTTTTAAATTAACTTTTTTATTACTCCAAAGGGGGAGTAATAGAGTCTTCGCGTTACGTAACTTTTGGGGGGGGGGGCTTACATAGTGCTACGAACTGTTACAGAGGGGGGCAGGGGGTAAAAATTGTTCAAATTTTGCGTTATGTAATTTATGGATGGCCCCTAAGTGAATTTTCTATGACTTCTATTCGCGTCGTACGGTTCTGAAGTATCTACGAAAATATTATTTCAAGCAACGAGGTTTGTGGCGCCCTGCAGTGAACCGTCATCAATTAAAAAAAAAAATTTAAATGAAAGTAATAAATCATTAATTTGTTACTAAAAAAAAATAAAAGATTTTGGATAATATGTCTTGTTTTGCGTGAAAACTATGAATAGTCAAGCCCAGTTTTGTTTGAACCTATAGCATACTTTCTTTACCAACTACGGCAGTTTTAGGTAGTGCTTTTTATGGTTTATATTTCGTTTTGTTTAAATCTAGACGCGAAAACCGATGCAAACCTTTAAAAAGAATTTAAAACGCATAAAAATTATATATATAATATTTTTTTGACGCAGCTATTAAAATCATAAAAGTCCTATGCTACATTTTAGATAATATAAAGAATGCGTGGTATAAGTTTTATCAAAATCGGTTGAGTAAATTTCGAGATGTCTTGAACACCAATTTGAACAAAGTACCCGAGATGCGACCGTACTTTGCTGCGCTCACTTCAAATTGCTACAACTCCGAAAATAATTTGAACTTTCAAATGGTTAAACGCTTAAAATATCCTGCAAAGTATAAACAATAAATCTAGCCGAAAAGGAAAAATTGATTTTCTGAAAATCTCAAGGTGGTGTAACTAATAAGATTTTGTTGTCTTCAGATATTTCCGAAGATTCGAATATTAATAAAAATGATTCCCCGTTATCAGTAATACTACTACAATATTATATCGTATTTTATTATAATTATTGTTATAAGCAGTCTAAAAGTTGCAATGTATTAGAGCTTACAATATTATTTCAACAAATTTCAAGAAGTAAAGTTGTAAAACACTTTATAATCTTATTCGATAAAAATTCTGGGTGCAAAATAATTGTAAGCGAAGTTACAATGGTATAACTGCAAACATTACTTCTATGAACAATGGTAAACGCTGGTAAATCAGTTAAATCAATAAATTTTCTCAAAATAAATTATACAGTGATGTTATATGAGTTAAAATAAATGAGTATCTATCAATTTCAAACCCAAAAAAGAATTATCTCCTCAAGAAAAAGGAAAAGAAAATATGTAGAATGTTTAAAACGCTCTCCTGAAAAATTACGTTTTGCTAGTTACAATGTTGTTCATTGCGGCTACCGATATCTTAATATCTTCTAAAACAATTTTATTTTTACATTTGATTTTTACCAAATAGTTTTTAATAGTTCTGACTACAATAATTTAACATTAAATAATAATTTAAAAAGATTTGGTTTTTGTATCTTTTTGATGAGTTACAATAATATTTTATTAAATGCGTGTATATTTCTTATCTATTTAATAACAACAAATTAATGATTTATTGCTTTCATTAATAATAAATATGGTTTAGTAACAAATTTGAGCTTGTTGTCTTGAAACTGTTCGACTGTTACACGAACGTATTTTAATCGTGGTTTCTCTCGATTAACTTACTTATTTTGATTTTTGGCTTCATAACACTGATCCTCAATATCAAATCTAGCATACGGGCCTAATAATTTCTATACAACCATGCAAACATCCTTGCAACATGGCCTGCAAGCGCCCGAACGTCGTGTGACATTTAATTTACGACAGAGTTACGTTGGGTTATCTAAAACTACAAAAAAAATCAATTTACCTCAACCTGGAACTTTGGTAGCCAGTTGTGACTCCAACTCGCGACGTCAAGACCAAATTTCGAGCCCCACGCAATATCAACCAATCGGCAAGTTCCAACCCCAGTCCACCCAACCCGCCAACGATCACATAAGCGCCTTTTGGGTTGCAATAAAACCTAGGAAGTGCTTGGATGGGATCTGCACACTTCACTTTAATCAGCACTTTGCCTGTGTGCTTCCCCGCGGCCATGTGACGAAAAGCCGCCTCCACCTCGTCCCTCCCGAAAACGGTCCTCCCCAACGGCTTAATACAACCGTTTTTGATCCCTTCTTCCAAAAGCTTAGCGATTTTCAGCTTGATTCGGGTCTCGCTTCTGAAGAACTGGTCGAGCATGATCCCGTGGAAGCTGCACTCTTCATCGAATTTCCGCAAGGAAAGAGGACTGTCGTTGGCCATGTCGAACTTTCCGATTTCCAAAAACTTCCCGCCGCGAGCCAAGCAGCGAACCGAAGCGACCAGTTTCTCCTCGGACAAGGAATTGAGGACGAAATCGACGCCTCGTCCTTTGGTTTGCTTGAAAATGAGTTGCTCAAAGGTGAGATCGTGAGAGTTTCCCACGTGGCTCCTTTCGATTCCAGGGAAATTTTTGATGAGGAAGTCGACCTTCTCTTCGGTGCCGACTGTGACGAAAACTTGTAATCCGTAATGGTTGGCCACATTGATGGCCGCTTGGCCTATGCCGCCGGCTCCTGAGTGGATCAAAATCGACTGGCCACTTTTTATTCCTCCGATCTGCGATAATACGAAAGCGTAGTTAGAACATATGCAAAAAATTTTAAAAAAACTTGAAATTTCAACATTTTTCTTAAAATTTCATCTTTTTAAAAAAATTGAAATTTCAACATTTTTCTTGAAATTTCACCTTTTTACGAAAAAAAATGGAAATTTCACTTTTTAAAAAAAATTGGAAATTTCACTTTTTTTAAAAAATATGAAATTTCAACTTTTTTAAAGAAATTAAAATTTCAATTTTTTTTAAAAATTGGAAATTTCATTTTTTTTAAAAATATGAAATTTCAACTTTTTTTAAAAAATTAAAATTTCAATTATTTTTTTTTCATCATTTACCGTTGATGGGAAGTCACTCTGGAAAGCCGTCGGTGATTCTACAGATTTTCAGATTTATAACATAGTCTAAGTCTATCTTGTAGAAATCGAATAGGAAGTGGTTTGAAATTATTTTAGCAGTGCGTAGAAGATTCATGTTATGAACTTGTTTAGAAAGATTACTCATTGTGACATTAAATATCTACGAAAGCGTAGTTAGGACATAAAAAAATTGAAAAAAATAATTGAAATTTCAACATTTTTCTTGAAATTTCACCTTTTTACGAAAAAAAATGGAAATTTCACTTTTAAAAAAAATTGGAAATTTCACTTTTTTTTTAAATATGAAATTTCAACTTTTTTAAAGAAATTGAAATTTCAATTTTTTTTAAAAAATTGGAAATTTCACTTATTTTAAAAAATATGAAACTTCAACTTTTTTTAAAAAATTGAAATTTCAATTACTTATTGTGACATTAAATGTCTACGAAAGCGTAGTTAGTACATAAAAATTTAAAAAAATTGAAATTTCAACATTTTTCTTGAAATTTAACCTTTTTGCGAAAAAAATGGAAATTTCACTTTTTAATGAAAATTGAAATTTCAACATTTTTCTTGAAATTTCACCTTTTTACGAAAAAATTGGAAATTTCACTTTTTTAAAAAAATATGAAATTTCAATTATTATTTTTTTCATCATTTAACGTTGATGGAAAGTCACTCTGGAAAGCCGTCGGTGATTCTACAGATTTTCAGATTTATAACATAGTCTAAGTCTATATTGTAGAAATCGAATAGGAAGTGGTTTGAAATTATTTTAGCAGTGCGTAGAAGATTCATGTTATGAACTTGTTTAGAAAGATTACTTATTGTGACATTAAATATCTACGAAAGCGTAGTTAGTACATAGAAATTTTAAAAAAATTGAAATTTCAACATTTTTCTTGAAATTTCACCTTTTTACGAAAAAAAAATGGAAATTTCACTTTTTAATATAAATTGAAATTTCAACATTTTTCTTGAAATTTCACCTTTTTACGAAAAAATTGGAAATTTCACTTTTTTAAAAAAATATGAAATTTCAATTATTATTTTTTTCATCATTTAACGTTGATGGAAAGTCACTCTGGAAAGCCGTCGGTGTTTCTACAGATTTTCAGATTTATAACATAATCTAAGTCTATATTGTAGAAATCGAATAGGAAGTGGTTTGAAATTATTTTAGCAGTGCGTAGAAGATTCATGTTATGAACTTGTTTAGAAAGATTACTTATTGTGACATTAAATATCTACGAAAGCGTAGTTAGGACATAAAAAAATTTTAAAAAATAATTGAAATTTCAACATTTTTCTTGAAATTTCACCTTTTTACGAAAAAAAATGGAAATTTCACTTTTAAAAAAAAATTGGAAATTTCACTTTTTTTTAAAATATGAAATTTTAACTTTTTTAAAGAAATTGAAATTTCAATTTTTTTTAAAAAATTGGAAATTTCACTTTTTTTAAAAAATATGAAATTTCAACTTTTTTAAAGAAATTAAAATTTCAATTTTTTTAAAAAAATTGGAAATTTCACTTATTTTAAAAAATATGAAACTTCAACTTTTTTTAAAAAATTGAAATTTCAATTACTTATTGTGACATTAAATGTCTACGAAAGCGTAGTTAGTACATAAAAATTTAAAAAAAATTGAAATTTCAACATTTTTCTTGAAATTTCACCTTTTTGCGAAAAAAATGGAAATTTCACTTTTTAATGAAAATTGAAATTTCAACATTTTTCTTGAAATTTCACCTTTTTACGAAAAAATTGGAAATTTCACTTTTTTAAAAAAATATGAAATTTCAATTATTATTTTTTTCATCATTTAACGTTGATGGAAAGTCACTCTGGAAAGCCGTCGGTGATTCTACAGATTTTCAGATTTATAACATAGTCTAAGTCTATATTGTAGAAATCGAATAGGAAGTGGTTTGAAATTATTTTAGCAGTGCGTAGAAGATTCATGTTATGAACTTGTTTAGAAAGATTACTTATTGTGACATTAAATATCTACGAAAGCGTAGTTAGTACATAGAAATTTTAAAAAAATTGAAATTTCAACATTTTTCTTGAAATTTCACCTTTTTACGAAAAAAAAATGGAAATTTCACTTTTTAATATAAATTGAAATTTCAACATTTTTCTTGAAATTTCACCTTTTTGCGAAAAAAATGGAAATTTCACTTTTTAATGAAAATTGAAATTTCAACATTTTTCTTGAAATTTCACCTTTTTACGAAAAAATTGGAAATTTCACTTTTTTAAAAAAATATGAAATTTCAATTATTATTTTTTTCATCATTTAACGTTGATGGAAAGTCACTCTGGAAAGCCGTCGGTGATTCTACAGTTTTTCAGATTTATAACATAGTCTAAGTCTATATTGTAGAAATCGAATAGGAAGTGGTTTGAAATTATTTTAGCAGTGCGTAGAAGATTCATGTTATGAACTTGTTTAGAAAGATTACTTATTGTGACATTAAATATCTACGAAAGCGTAGTTAGTACATAGAAATTTAAAAAAAATTGAAATTTCAACATTTTTCTTGAAATTTCACCTTTTTACGAAAAAAAAATGGAAATTTCACTTTTTAATATAAATTGAAATTTCAACATTTTTCTTGAAATTTCACCTTTTTACGAAAAAATTGGAAATTTCACTTTTTTAAAAAAATATGAAATTTCAATTATTATTTTTTTCATCATTTAACGTTGATGGAAAGTCACTCTGGAAAGCCGTCGGTGTTTCTACAGATTTTCAGATTTATAACATAATCTAAGTCTATATTGTAGAAATCGAATAGGAAGTGGTTTGAAATTATTTTAGCAGTGCGTAGAAGATTCATGTTATGAACTTGTTTAGAAAGATTACTTATTGTGACATTAAATATCTACGAAAGCGTAGTTAGTACATAGAAATTTAAAAAAAATTGAAATTTCAACATTTTTCTTGAAATTTCACCTTTTTACGAAAAAAAAATGGAAATTTCACTTTTTAATATAAATTGAAATTTCAACATTTTTCTTGAAATTTCACCTTTTTACGAAAAAATTGGAAATTTCACTTTTTTAAAAAAATATGAAATTTCAATTATTATTTTTTTCATCATTTAACGTTGATGGAAAGTCACTCTGGAAAGCCGTCGGTGTTTCTACAGATTTTCAGATTTATAACATAATCTAAGTCTATATTGTAGAAATCGAATAGGAAGTGGTTTGAAATTATTTTAGCAGTGCGTAGAAGATTCATGTTATGAACTTGTTTAGAAAGATTACTTATTGTGACATTAAATATCTACGAAAGCGTAGTTAGTACATAGAAATTTAAAAAAAATTGAAATTTCAACATTTTTCTTGAAATTTCACCTTTTTACGAAAAAAAAATGGAAATTTCACTTTTTAATATAAATTGAAATTTCAACATTTTTCTTGAAATTTCACCTTTTTACGAAAAAATTGGAAATTTCACTTTTTTAAAAAAATATGAAATTTCAATTATTATTTTTTTCATCATTTAACGTTGATGGAAAGTCACTCTGGAAAGCCGTCGGTGTTTCTACAGATTTTCAGATTTATAACATAATCTAAGTCTATATTGTAGAAATCGAATAGGAAGTGGTTTGAAATTATTTTAGCAGTGCGTAGAAGATTCATGTTATGAACTTGTTTAGAAAGATTACTTATTGTGACATTAAATATCTACGAAAACGTAGTTAGGACATAAAAAAATTTAAAAAAATAATTGAAATTTCAACATTTTTCTTGAAATTTCACCTTTTTTAAAAAAACTTGAAATATCACCTTTTTTAAAAAAACTTGAAATTGCACCTTTTTTAAAAAACTTGAAATTTCAACTTTTTTAAAAAAGGTGATATTTCAAGTTTTTTTTAAAATTTTCTGCATGTCCTAACTACGCTTTCGTAGTTTTCAGTCAATTTAAAAAAAAACACAAATTAAGATAAAAAATTATTACCAATTTAATATAAATTTTGTGAAATTTCAACTTTTTTAAAAAAGGTGAAATTTCAAGTTTTTTTTTAAATTTTCTGCATGTCCTAACTATGCTTTCGTAGTTTTCAAACAGTCAATTAAAAAAAACACAAATTAAAATAAAAAATTATTACCAATTTAATTTAAATTTGGTAAAATTTCAACTTTTTTAAAAAAGGTGAAATTTCAAGTTATTTTTTAAAAAGGTGAAATTTCAAGAAAAATATTGAAATTTCAAGTTTTTATTTTATTTTTTGCATGTCCTAACTACGCTTTCGTACGATATGATTCGTTTAAGAGAAAGAAACTTAATCTGGAAGAAGTACCTCGAGGAGGGCGTAAAGCACCGTGCCGTAAATTAATGGGACCGTGGCTGCTTCCTCGAGGCTCCACTGGTCGGGGACTGGAAGGATGAAGTGGTTGTCGGCCATCACCAGAGTCGCCAAGCCGCCCCCTTCGATCATCCCACAAACGGCGCGTCCACTGAAACAATTATTTCAGTTAAATCGGCCATTAAAAAAAACGCAATATTACACACTAGTGGCTTTTTATTTGCCATATCACCACAAGTGAGTTTCAGTTTACAAAAACTTTCACAAAAATTGTTTCTATTGGTCAAGTAAGGTACGAAATTATTCGATTACCTGAAGGGAACTTGTAAACAAGGCCACCTTTTTGATTTTGTTTTATATCGATATGCAATTCAGTTGATTGGTTTCAAATATCAATTTTTATTTTGAAGAAATTGAAATAGTAAATTGTAATAGTGGCGTAAAAGGCAATATTACACACTAGTGGCTTTTTATTTACCATACCACCACGAGTGAGTTTCAGTTTACAAAAACTTTCACAAAAATTGTTTCTATTGGTCAAGTAAGGTACGAAATTATTCGATTACCTGAAGGGAACTTGTAAACAAGGCCACCTTTTTGATTTTGTTTTATATCGATATGCAATTCAGTTGATTGGTTTCAAATATCAATTTTTATTTGGAAAAAATTGTAATACTAAATTATAATAGTAGTTAGTGGCTTGTTATTTGCCATACCACAACTACAATGTAAAACTTTCGCTATAATTCTCGTTTTTCTTTACACATTATAGTTTGTCTCCGATATGAAAATATACAAGTTAGAAAGAGAAAAAAAAATAGTGCCATCTAGCAGCAGAGAAAAATGACAATGATTGATGATAAATCGCTAGCTCCTAACGAGAGGAAAATCTTTTCGTATTTCCACGTTTTGGTAGGCGTATTGACTACAATTTATTGACCTTAATTGAACTTACCTCGAATCTTTTCCGGCGAATTCGAATCCAACAACGTTGTCCTGCATGAACCGATCGGTCGTAACGTTCTCCAACAGGATCCTCCCGGACGCCAACATCACATCGCGGAAATTTAACGAAGCGTAATGCACTTCCACCAGCGAAGACTCGAATCTCAATTCCGTCGCAGCAGAAAGCGGCCCTTGGATCCAACTCAAACTCGACAGGTCCCCCCTAACTGTAGTGTTGACAAACGCATGCGCACAACCAACCGTCGAAACTCCTTCCAGAGGAAGATGTCGATAAGTGCCCCACTGTCCCGACTTGAACACATTCACGGCCAACCCTTTCGCCAGCTGAGATTCGTAAAATTCTCCACCTCCCTCGAATTCAGGAGTGGGATCGACCATGAAGAAACAGCGAACGTTTTCGCCGCCAGGTTCGCGGCGGACGCAATTAACCAGCCCCAAAATTCCAGAGTCGGACTCGTGCGAATAGATCACAACGTCGCCTGAATTTTTCACTTCTTGTTGAAGAGCCGGCAACCAATCGAATTCGTCATTTTTGACTCTGATCAGGACCGGACGCTTGGGCGCCATTTTTTTCCGCATCAGAATCACCTTCTCTGAAGGCGTGGTGAAAATGGTTAAAATTTCCAAGCCACGCGGAGCAACCGGGGACCAATCGTTCCGCTCGCGCGTCAAAATGAAGCCATTTTCCCTCAACGCGCCCAACGCGTCTCCCAACAGTCCATTTTGACCCATGATCTCACTGAGAACCACAACCGAACAGTTGGCCTCGCCGTTCAATTTTTTATTTTCCACATTAGCATTGTCAATGTCCAACGGTTGGTCAGTAAGAACCAAAATTTCCGGTTGGATCAACGGCTGATTGGTTAGGACCTCAAAAATCAGGGGAGAGAGGGGTTGCGCGCCCTTTTCCAACGCTTCCACGACTTTAATTTTGACCGCGTAGTTATTTTCGAGCACGATTTGCAAAACGACGTAAATCGAGTCGCGCAACGACAGTCCGGTCGCGTTCGGAACGAATCGGTAGACTTCGAGAACCGGCTCGGCCGGTTTCCGGCGCAAAATCGAGGTGGCTACCAACCCGCGGATTTCGACCGAACCCGATTTGAGCAGATTCGCGCCTCTGTCGGCGTAAATCGGCACCTGGCCCGCACTCAGGCTTTTCACGTACCTCAAATGGGCCTTCATGTCGATGGCCACGTGCGCGATCTTCGTCGGAATGTAGAGACTGCGCGTGTCCATCTGAAGAATTTTCAGCTGGAGCATGTTGTCCAAAAAAGTGATCCAGTTGTCGGTCCACGGCGCAGTCCCGCGAGTGGCTGCAACGTTGCACTTTTTCAATCCGCAAAACAACCCTGTATAATCGTAACCGCGCAAGCGCAGCTCCTTGTAGATGTCTCTCTCGCACAGTTCGAGCTCGGCGTCCTCCTCGGCTACACTCGTGATTTCTTCGTCGATATTTTCAGATTCGTAGATTTGCCCCGTTGCGACAGTGGCGTCCCCTTCTAGAACCTCAAAGTGGCCGCTTCCTTTCTGAATCGCGACTTGGAGGGCAAACTTCGAGGAAACAGTGGTGGCGCGCAGGAACCTCACATCGCGGAAAACCACCCTCATATCCGTGGCGATGAGGCCCAACATCATTCGGAAGGACTCGAAGACGTACATGAGGTAACCAGTGGCGGCGAAAAGGTTCCGACCGTCGACCACGTGACCTTTTAAATAGGCGAACGATTCGTTGGTCAAATCGAAATTGAACAGCCAGGTTTCGCTGTTGATCTCTTCCGGTTTGTTGTAATAAGCCACGTGCCAGTCTTCTGAATGGTCCCATTTGATTAAAGGGGACACCATTGGCGTGCCCCTGGCGACCGGCCACGAAATTTTCGGATACAGATTGGCCAATTTTGGGTTTTGTCCGAATTGGTACAACCTAAAAGAACGTTTTTAAAAATTCTTTTTTTTTGTCAATCAATCTCAGAATTCTGACTCAGAAACTCAGAATAGCAACTCAAAAAACTCGCAATTCCGACTCAAAAACTCAGAGTTTGTGAGTTGGAATTATGAGATAAACTTGGAAATCTTGAGTTTTGTTGATCAATCTCAGAATTCTGACGAAGCAACTAAGAAAAATTGTAACTCAAAAACTCAGGATTCTGACAAAGAAATTCAGAATATCAACTCAAAAATTCAGTTTTTTGAGTTGAAATTCCCAGATAAACTCGTAAATCTATAATTTTTGTCAATCAATCTCAGAATTCCGACTAAGAAACTAAGGATTCCAACCCGAGAACTAAAATTGTAACTCAGAATTCTGACAAAGAAATTCAGAATATCAACTTGGAAATTCGGTATTCTGAATTTGAGAGTTGAAATTCTCAAACAAACTTGTAAAACTTAAGTTTTGGTCGATCAATCTCAGAATTCTGACAAAGAAATTCAGAATATCAACTCAGAAATTCAGTATTCTGAATTTGTGAGTTGAAATTCTCAAACAAACTTGTAAAACTTAAGTTTTGGTCGATCAATATCAGAATTCAGACTAAGAAACTAAGGATTCCAACCCGAGAACTAAAATTGTAACTCAGAATTCTGACAAAGAAATTCAGAATATCAACTTGGAAATTCGGTATTCTGAATTTGTGAGTTGAAATTCTCAAACAAACTTGTAAAACTTAAGTTTTGGTCGATCAATATCAGAATTCTGACAAAGAAATTCAGAATATCAACTCAGAAATTCAGTATTCTGAATTTGTGAGTTGAAATTCTCAGACAAACTTGTAAAACTTAAGTTTTGGTCGATCAATCTCAGAATTCTGACAAAGAAATTCAGAATATCAACTCAGAAATTCAGTATTCTGAATTTGTGAGTTGAAATTCTCAAACAAACTTGTAAAACTTAAGTTTTGGTCGATCAATCTCAGAATTCTGACAAAGAAATTCAGAATATCAACTCAGAAATTCAGTATTCTGAATTTGTGAGTTGAAATTCTCAAACAAACTTGTAAAACTTAAGTTTTGGTCGATCAATATCAGAATTCAGACTAAGAAACTAAGGATTCCAACCCGAGAACTAAAATTGTAACTCAGAATTCTGACAAAGAAATTCAGAATATCAACTTGGAAATTCGGTATTCTGAATTTGTGAGTTGAAATTCTCAAACAAACTTGTAAAACTTAAGTTTTGGTCGATCAATATCAGAATTCTGACAAAGAAATTCAGAATATCAACTCAGAAATTCAGTATTCTGAATTTGTGAGTTGAAATTCTCAAACAAACTTGTAAAACTTAAGTTTTGGTCGATCAATATCAGAATTCTGACAAAGAAATTCAGAATATCAACTCAGAAATTCAGTATTTTGAATTTGCGAGTTGAAATTCTCAAACAAACTTGTAAAACTTAAGTTTTGGTCGATCAATCTCAGAATTCTGACAAAGAAATTCAGAATATCAACTCAGAAATTCAGTATTCTGAATTTGTGAGTTGAAATTCTCAAACAAACTTGTAAAACTTAAGTTTTGGTCGATCAATATCAGAATTCAGACTAAGAAACTAAGGATTCCAACCCGAGAACTAAAATTGTAACTCAGAATTCTGACAAAGAAATTCAGAATATCAACTTGGAAATTCGGTATTCTGAATTTGTGAGTTGAAATTCTCAAACAAACTTGTAAAACTTAAGTTTTGGTCGATCAATATCAGAATTCTGACAAAGAAATTCAGAATATCAACTCAGAAATTCAGTATTCTGAATTTGTGAGTTGAAATTCTCAGACAAACTTGTAAATCTTGAGTTTTTGTCGATCAATCTCAGAATTTCGACTAAGAAATTAAGGATTCCAACCCGAGAACTAAAATTGTAACTCAAAAACTCAGGATTCTGACAAAGAAATTCAGAATATCAACTCAAAAATTCAGTTTTTTGAGTTGAAATTCCCAGATAAACTCGTAAATCTATAATTTTTGTCAATCAATCTCAGAATTCCGACTAAGAAACTAAGGATTCCAACCCGAGAACTAAAATTGTAACTCAGAATTCTGACAAAGAAATTCAGAATATCAACTTGGAAATTCGGTATTCTGAATTTGAGAGTTGAAATTCTCAAACAAACTTGTAAAACTTAAGTTTTGGTCGATCAATATCAGAATTCTGACAAAGAAATTCAGAATATCAACTCAGAAATTCAGTATTCTGAATTTGTGAGTTGAAATTCTCAGACAAACTTGTAAATCTTGAGTTATTGTCGATCAATCTCAGAATTCCGACTAAGAAATTAAGGATTCCAACCCGAGAACTAAAATTGTAACTCAAAAACTCAGGATTCTGACAAAGAAATTCAGAATATCAACTCAAAAATTCAGTTTTTTGAGTTGAAATTCCCAGATAAACTCGTAAATCTAGAATTTTTGTCAATCAATCCCAGAATTCCGACTAAGAAACTAAGGATTCCAACCCGAGAACTAAAATTGTAACTCAGAATTCTGACAAAGAAATTCTCAGATAAACTCCTAAATCTATAATTTTTGTCAATCAATCTCAGAATTCCGACTAAGAAACTAAGGATTCCAACCCGAAAACTAAAATTGTAACTCAGAATAATTCTGACAAAGAAATTCAGAATATCAACTTAGAAATTCAGTATTCTGAATTTGTGAGTTGAAATTCCCAGATAAACTCGTAAATCTAGAATTTTTGTCAATCAATCCCAGAATTCCGACTAAGAAACTAAGGATTCCAACCCGAGAACTAAAATTGTAACTCAGAATTCTGACAAAGAAATTCTCAGATAAATTCCTAAATCTATAATTTTTGTCAATCAATCTCAGAATTCCGACTAAGAAACTAAGGATTCCAACCCGAAAACTAAAATTGTAACTCAGAATAATTCTGACAAAGAAATTCAGAATATCAACTTAGAAATTCAGTATTCTGAATTTGTGAGTTGAAATTCCCAGATAAACTCGTAAATCTAGAATTTTTGTCAATCAATCCCAGAATTCCGACTAAGAAACTAAGGATTCCAACCCGAGAACTAAAATTGTAACTCAGAATTCTGACAAAGAAATTCTCAGATAAACTCCTAAATCTATAATTTTTGTCAATCAATCTCAGAATTCCGACTAAGAAACTAAGGATTCCAACCCGAAAACTAAAATTGTAACTCAGAATAATTCTGACAAAGAAATTCAGAATATCAACTTAGAAATTCAGTATTCTGAATTTGTGAGTTGAAATTCCCAGATAAACTCGTAAATCTAGAATTTTTGTCAATCAATCCCAGAATTCCGACTAAGAAACTAAGGATTCCAACCCGAGAACTAAAATTGTAACTCAGAATTCTGACAAAGAAATTCTCAGATAAATTCCTAAATCTATAATTTTTGTCAATCAATCTCAGAATTCCGACTAAGAAACTAAGGATTCCAACCCGAAAACTAAAATTGTAACTCAGAATAATTCTGACAAAGAAATTCAGAATATCAACTTAGAAATTCAGTATTCTGAATTTGTGAGTTGAAATTCCCAGATAAACTCGTAAATCTAGAATTTTTGTCAATCAATCCCAGAATTCCGACTAAGAAACTAAGGATTCCAACCCGAGAACTAAAATTGTAACTCAGAATTCTGACAAAGAAATTCTCAGATAAACTCCTAAATCTATAATTTTTGTCAATCAATCTCAGAATTCCGACTAAGAAACTAAGGATTCCAACCCGAGAACTAAAATTGTAACTCAAAAACTCAGGATTCTGACAAAGAAATTCAGAATATCAACTCAAAAATTCAGTTTTTTGAGTTGAAATTCCCAGATAAACTCGTAAATCTAGAATTTTTGTCAATCAATCTCAGAATTCCGACTAAGAAACTAAGGATTCCAACCCGAGAACTAAAATTGTAACTCAGAATTCTGACAAAGAAATTCAGAATATCAACTTGGAAATTCGGTATTCTGAATTTGAGAGTTCAAATTCTCAAACAAACTTGTAAAACTTAAGTTTTGGTCGATCAATATCAGAATTCTGACAAAGAAATTCAGAATATCAACTCAGAAATTCAGTATTCTGAATTTGTGAGTTGAAATTCTCAGACAAACTTGTAAATCTTGAGTTTTTGTCGATCAATCTCAGAATTCCGACTAAGAAATTAAGGATTCCAACCCGAGAACTAAAATTGTAACTCAGAATAATTCTGACAAAGAAATTCAGAATATCAACTTAGAAATTCAGTATTCTGAATTTGTGAGTTGAAATTCCCAGATAAACTCGTAAATGTAGAATTTTTGTCAATCAATCCCAGAATTCCGACTAAGAAACTAAGGATTCCAACCCGAGAACTAAAATTGTAACTCAGAATTCTGACAAAGAAATTCTCAGATAAACTCCTAAATCTATAATTTTTGTCAATCAATCTCAGAATTCCGACTAAGAAACTAAGGATTCCAACCCGAAAACTAAAATTGTAACTCAGAATAATTCTGACAAAGAAATTCAGAATATCAACTTAGAAATTCAGTATTCTGAATTTGTGAGTTGAAATTCCCAGATAAACTCGTAAATCTAGAATTTTTGTCAATCAATCCCAGAATTCCGACTAAGAAACTAAGGATTCCAACCCGAGAACTAAAATTGTAACTCAGAATTCTGACAAAGAAATTCTCAGATAAATTCCTAAATCTATAATTTTTGTCAATCAATCTCAGAATTCCGACTAAGAAACTAAGGATTCCAACCCGAAAACTAAAATTGTAACTCAGAATAATTCTGACAAAGAAATTCAGAATATCAACTTAGAAATTCAGTATTCTGAATTTGTGAGTTGAAATTCCCAGATAAACTCGTAAATCTAGAATTTTTGTCAATCAATCCCAGAATTCCGACTAAGAAACTAAGGATTCCAACCCGAGAACTAAAATTGTAACTCAGAATTCTGACAAAGAAATTCTCAGATAAACTCCTAAATCTATAATTTTTGTCAATCAATCTCAGAATTCCGACTAAGAAACTAAGGATTCCAACCCGAGAACTAAAATTGTAACTCAAAAACTCAGGATTCTGACAAAGAAATTCAGAATATCAACTCAAAAATTCAGTTTTTTGAGTTGAAATTCCCAGATAAACTCGTAAATCTAGAATTTTTGTCAATCAATCTCAGAATTCCGACTAAGAAACTAAGGATTCCAACCCGAGAACTAAAATTGTAACTCAGAATTCTGACAAAGAAATTCAGAATATCAACTTGGAAATTCGGTATTCTGAATTTGAGAGTTGAAATTCTCAAACAAACTTGTAAAACTTAAGTTTTGGTCGATCAATATCAGAATTCTGACAAAGAAATTCAGAATATCAACTCAGAAATTCAGTATTCTGAATTTGTGAGTTGAAATTCTCAGACAAACTTGTAAATCTTGAGTTTTTGTCGATCAATCTCAGAATTCCGACTAAGAAATTAAGGATTCCAACCCGAGAACTAAAATTGTAACTCAGAATAATTCTGACAAAGAAATTCAGAATATCAACTTAGAAATTCAGTATTCTGAATTTGTGAGTTGAAATTCCCAGATAAACTCGTAAATGTAGAATTTTTGTCAATCAATCCCAGAATTCCGCCTAAGAAACTAAGGATTCCAACCCGAGAACTAAAATTGTAACTCAGAATTCTGACAAAGAAATTCAGAATATCAACTCAGAAATTCAGTATTCTGAATTTGTGAGTTGAAATTCTCAAACAAACTTGTAAATCTTGAGTTTTTGTCGATCAATCTCAGAATTCCAACTAAGAAACTAAGGATTCCAACCCGAGAACTAAAATTGTAACTCAAAAACTTAGGATTCTGACAAAGAAATTCAGAATATCAACTCAAAAATTTAGTATTCTGAGTTTGTGACTTGAAATTCTCAGACAAACTTGTAAATCTTGAGTTTTTGTCAACCAATCTCAGAATTCCGACTCGGAAACTCAGAATTCCAACTTAAAAACAGTTCTGACTAAGAAACACAGAATTGAAGTAGATTTGGTATTCTGAAACAAATTGGTAAAACTCTAGCGTTCGTCGATCGATTTTAACGAAATTTTAATCAAACCTGAACCTCATCTTAAAAGAACTAAATATGAAATTTCAGTTCATAATCTTGCACAGATTTTTAGTTATAACATGCCAAACATAACAAAAATTACTTACTTTCCCAAAACTTTCAGAAACTCTAAGACACCTTCGAACCTCAAAATCGGGCCTGGCCAATCGCCCAATCCCAGAATGACAACCGAGGCAGGTTCAGAATCGACGAACCTCCTCACTTCCAACTTCCCATCCGCGGATCCAAACGTGCGGTCCAAAACCACCTCCAGCCACTTCAAAACTTCAACCACGGCGAACTGCGACAATAATTTCGACCTTTTCTCCAAACAAGTTTCAACTTTTTCCAAGGCCCTTTCGAAAATCTCAAACTCGGACAATCGGGGATTGAAATTGTCGCCAAAGACCAGCGCCAACTTTTTCCGGTCGACTTTCGAAACGCTCCTCGTAATTTCGCCGTCCTTGCTCAAAATCGCGTAGCCCCTGAATGCGTGGCCGGCGATGTCCTCGCTGAACGCCTGGTGGAGGAGCCTCACGTACTCGGCGTCGAGAGGGCGCGACTTCAGGTCGTCCAAAATGGCCGCGACGGCCTCAGCGTTTCGTCCGCTGACCAGGACGAGTCTGGGAAGATCGTCTTCAGGGAGGCCGCAATTTATTTTGGTCTTTTGGTTCCAACGAACTAAAGCGTGGGCGTTGGCGCCGCCGAATCCGAAATTGTTGATTCCCACCAGACAGTCGGAATCCGGCCATGGGGTTGGGTCGGTCACAACCACCATCCGCCCTTCCTCCAGGCCCTTCACGCCTTTCCTGGGGGCGCGGTAATGCAAGTTGGGGGGGATCAATCCGCTCTCCATTCCGATAATCACCTAAATTTTGAATTGTTAACAGTGAAATCGCAGAAGTGCGGGTTTGGTCGTTCGCGGTTGCACACAATTATCTATCTATCTATACAGTGAGCGCCAGCCAAATGGAATAAATTCATTATCTCAATTATTGTGCATATTGAGAAAAAATCCCGAAACACGGCATTTTTAGTCAATCACGTGATATCCTGTAAAGTGAAAATTTCATCCCTAACCTCAACCCCCTTCAAGTGATAGTTGCACCCCCAAATTTTTAAATGGGAAGGGGCCTCCCCTTGTGATGATACCTCATTTGAAAGGTCTCAATATATACATATACAGGGAAAACGCCTCAGCTCCTAGCGCTATTATTAGGAGTCCAATTGTATGTAACAAACGATAGTCAAATTAAAGTGTAGCTCAAACATCATTTTTACCTGTTTCTCCATTCAAAGGTCAACTTCATTTTATCAAATTGCAACCTTATATTTTTCTTTGACAATTTGATAGAGATTTTTTTTCTGAATTCAACGATGTATCACAATCAATATTAATAAAAAAAATAAAATAATAACTGATATATTATTAGCAGTAGGCTTTGAAAAATAACTTAAACTTAGCGGTGGCTATGGAAACGATGTGTCAGTACAGAAACAACGTATTTTAAATGATTCAACAAAAGATGACATTTAATAACTAAACAATTAAATAAAGAAATGGCAAATTAACGAAAATGTTCAAATTGGGCACCGTTTCTTTCCAGACGTTGTCGACATCTAGATCCTACACTTTGTGTATCATTAAATAGTCCCTAATCATAAGGTCGCTCAAACATATTTTTGCATAGAAAGAAGTGTCCTACAGCCACCAAATTTTGTACAAAAGTGCATCTTAGTCGGGGGAGGGGTCATATTTTCACATAAAAGGAAGTGTCCTACAGCCACTAAATTTCGTACACAACTGTATCTGGGGGGGGGTCGCTCAAACATATTTTTGCATAGAAAGAAGTGTCCTACAGCCACTAAATTTCGTACACAAGTGTATCGGGGGGAGGGGGGCAAACATATTTTCGCATAGAAATAAGTGTCCTACAGCCACCAAATTTTGTACAAAAGTGCATCTTAGTCGGGGGAGGGGTCATATTTTCACATAAAAGGAAGTGTCCTACAGCCACTAAATTTCGTACACAACTGTATCTGGGGGGGGGGGGGTCGCTCAAACATATTTTTGCATAGAAAGAAGTGTCCTACAGCCACTAAATTTCGTACACAAGTGTATCGGGGGGAGGGGGGCAAACATATTTTCGCATAGAAATAAGTGTCCTACAGCCACCAAATTTTGTACAAAAGTGCATCTTAGTCGGGGGAGGGGTCATATTTTCACATAAAAGGAAGTGTCCTACAGCCACTAAATTTCGTACACAACTGTATCGGGGGGGGGGGTCGCTCAAACATATTTTTGCATAGAAAGAAGTGTCCTACAGCCACTAAATTTCGTACACAAGTGTATCGGGGGAAGGGGGGCAAACATATTTTCGCATAGAAATAAGTGTCCTACAGCCACCAAATTTTGTACAAAAGTGCATCTTAGTGGGGGAGGGGTCATATTTTCACATAAAAAGAAGTGTCCTACAGCCACTAAATTTCGTACACAACTGTATCTGGGGGGAGGGGGGCAAACATATTTTCGCATAGAAATAAGTGTCCTACAGCCACCAAATTTTGTACAAAAGTGCATCTTAGTCGGGGGAGGGGTCATATTTTCACATAAAAAGAAGTGTCCTACAGCCACTAAATTTCGTACACAACTGTATCTGGGGGGAGGGGGGCAAACATATTTTCGCATAGAAATAAGTGTCCTACAGCCACCAAATTTTGTACAAAAGTGCATCTTAGTCGGGGGAGGGGTCATATTTTCACATAAAAAGAAGTGTCCCACAGCCACTAAATTTCGTACACAACTGTATCTGGGGGGGAGTCGCTCAAACATATTTTTGCATAGAAAGAAGTGTCCTACAGCCACTAAATTTCGTACACAAGTGTATCGGGGGGAGGGGGGCAAACATATTTTCGCATAGAAATAAGTGTCCTACAGCCACCAAATTTTGTACAAAAGTGCATCTTAGTCGGGGGAGGGGTCATATTTTCACATAAAAAGAAGTGTCCTACAGCCACTAAATTTCGTACACAACTGTATCTGGGGGGAGGGGGGCAAACATATTTTCGCATAGAAATAAGTGTCCTACAGCCACCAAATTTTGTACAAAAGTGCATCTTAGTCGGGGGAGGGGTCATATTTTCACATAAAAGGAAGTGTCCTACAGCCACTAAATTTCGTACACAACTGTATCTGGGGGGGGGGTCGCTCAAACATATTTTTGCATAGAAAGAAGTGTCCTACAGCCACTAAATTTCGTACACAAGTGTATCGGGGGGAGGGGGGCAAACATATTTTCGCATAGAAATAAGTGTCCTACAGCCACCAAATTTTGTACAAAAGTGCATCTTAGTCGGGGGAGGGGTCATATTTTCACATAAAAGGAAGTGTCCTACAGCCACTAAATTTCGTACACAACTGTATCGGGGGGGGGGGTCGCTCAAACATATTTTTGCATAGAAAGAAGTGTCCTACAGCCACTAAATTTCGTACACAAGTGTATCGGGGGAAGGGGGGCAAACATATTTTCGCATAGAAATAAGTGTCCTACAGCCACCAAATTTTGTACAAAAGTGCATCTTAGTGGGGGAGGGGTCATATTTTCACATAAAAAGAAGTGTCCTACAGCCACTAAATTTCGTACACAACTGTATCTGGGGGGAGGGGGGCAAACATATTTTCGCATAGAAATAAGTGTCCTACAGCCACCAAATTTTGTACAAAAGTGCATCTTAGTCGGGGGAGGGGTCATATTTTCACATAAAAAGAAGTGTCCTACAGCCACTAAATTTCGTACACAACTGTATCTGGGGGGAGGGGGGCAAACATATTTTCGCATAGAAATAAGTGTCCTACAGCCACCAAATTTTGTACAAAAGTGCATCTTAGTCGGGGGAGGGGTCATATTTTCACATAAAAAGAAGTGTCCCACAGCCACTAAATTTCGTACACAACTGTATCTGGGGGGGAGTCGCTCAAACATATTTTTGCATAGAAAGAAGTGTCCTACAGCCACTAAATTTCGTACACAAGTGTATCGGGGGGAGGGGGGCAAACATATTTTCGCATAGAAATAAGTGTCCTACAGCCACCAAATTTTGTACAAAAGTGCATCTTAGTCGGGGGAGGGGTCATATTTTCACATAAAAAGAAGTGTCCTACAGCCACTAAATTTCGTACACAACTGTATCTGGGGGGAGGGGGGCAAACATATTTTCGCATAGAAATAAGTGTCCTACAGCCACCAAATTTTGTACAAAAGTGCATCTTAGTCGGGGGAGGGGTCATATTTTCACATAAAAGGAAGTGTCCTACAGCCACTAAATTTCGTACACAACTGTATCTGGGGGGGGGGGTCGCTCAAACATATTTTTGCATAGAAAGAAGTGTCCTACAGCCACTAAATTTCGTACACAAGTGTATCGGGGGGAGGGGGGCAAACATATTTTCGCATAGAAATAAGTGTCCTACAGCCACCAAATTTTGTACAAAAGTGCATCTTAGTCGGGGGAGGGGTCATATTTTCACATAAAAAGAAGTGTCCTACGGCCACTAAATTTCGTACACAACTGTATCTGGGGGGGGTCGCTCAAACATATTTTTGCATAGAAAGAAGTGTCCTACAGCCACTAAATTTCGTACACAAGTGTATCGGGGGGAGGGGGGCAAACATATTTTCGCATAGAAATAAGTGTCCTACAGCCACCAAATTTTGTACAAAAGTGCATCTTAGTCGGGGGAGGGGTCATATTTTCACATAAAAAGAAGTGTCCCACAGCCACTAAATTTCGTACACAACTGTATCTGGGGGGGAGTCGCTCAAACATATTTTTGCATACAAAGAAGTGTCCTACAGCCACTAAATTTCGTACACAAGTGTATCGGGGGGAGGGGGGCAAACATATTTTCGCATAGAAATAAGTGTCCTACAGCCACCAAATTTTGTACAAAAGTGCATCTTAGTCGGGGGAGGGGTCATATTTTCACATAAAAGGAAGTGTCCTACAGCCACTAAATTTCGTACACAACTGTATCTGGGGGGGGGTCGCTCAAACATATTTTTGCATAGAAAGAAGTGTCCTACAGCCACTAAATTTCGTACACAAGTGTATCGGGGGGAGGGGGGCAAACATATTTTCGCATAGAAATAAGTGTCCTACAGCCACCAAATTTTGTACAAAAGTGCATCTTAGTCGGGGGAGGGGTCATATTTTCACATAAAAGGAAGTGTCCTACAGCCACTAAATTTCGTACACAACTGTATCTGGGGGGGGGTCGCTCAAACATATTTTTGCATAGAAAGAAGTGTCCTACAGCCACTAAATTTCGTACACAAGTGTATCGGGGGGAGGGGGGCAAACATATTTTCGCATAGAAATAAGTGTCCTACAGCCACCAAATTTTGTACAAAAGTGCATCTTAGTCGGGGGAGGGGTCATATTTTCACATAAAAGGAAGTGTCCTACAGCCACTAAATTTCGTACACAAGTGTATCGGGGGGAGGGGGGCAAACATATTTTCGCATAGAAATAAGTGTCCTACAGCCACCAAATTTTGTACAAAAGTGCATCTTAGTCGGGGGAGGGGTCATATTTTCACATAAAAAGAAGTGTCCCACAGCCACTAAATTTCGTACACAACTGTATCTGGGGGGGAGTCGCTCAAACATATTTTTGCATAGAAAGAAGTGTCCTACAGCCACCAAATTTTGTACAAAAGTGCATCTTAGTCGGGGGAGGGGTCATATTTTCACATAAAAGGAAGTGTCCTACAGCCACTAAATTTCGTACACAACTGTATCTGGGGGGGGTCGCTCAAACATATTTTTGCATAGAAAGAAGTGTCCTACAGCCACTAAATTTCGTACACAAGTGTATCGGGGGGAGGGGGGCAAACATATTTTCGCATAGAAATAAGTGTCCTACAGCCACCAAATTTTGTACAAAAGTGCATCTTAGTCGGGGGAGGGGTCATATTTTCACATAAAAGGAAGTGTCCTACAGCCACTAAATTTCGTACACAACTGTATCTGGGGGGGGGTCGCTCAAACATATTTTTGCATAGAAAGAAGTGTCCTACAGCCACTAAATTTCGTACACAAGTGTATCGGGGGGGAGGGGGGCAAACATATTTTCGCATAGAAATAAGTGTCCTACAGCCACCAAATTTTGTACAAAAGTGCATCTTAGTCGGGGGAGGGGTCATATTTTCACATAAAAAGAAGTGTCCTACGGCCACTAAATTTCGTACACAACTGTATCTGGGGGGGGTCGCTCAAACATATTTTTGCATAGAAAGAAGTGTCCTACAGCCACTAAATTTCGTACACAAGTGTATCGGGGGGGAGGGGGGCAAACATATTTTCGCATAGAAATAAGTGTCCTACAGCCACCAAATTTTGTACAAAAGTGCATCTTAGTCGGGGGAGGGGTCATATTTTCACATAAAAAGAAGTGTCCTACAGCCACTAAATTTCGTACACAACTGTATCTGGGGGGGAGTCGCTCAAACATATTTTTGCATAGAAAGAAGTGTCCTACAGCCACCAAATTTTGTACAAAAGTGCATCTTAGTCGGGGGAGGGGTCATATTTTCACATAAAAGGAAGTGTCCTACAGCCACTAAATTTCGTACACAACTGTATCTGGGGGGGGGTCGCTCAAACATATTTTTGCATAGAAAGAAGTGTCCTACAGCCACTAAATTTCGTACACAAGTGTATCGGGGGGGAGGGGGGCAAACATATTTTCGCATAGAAATAAGTGTCCTACAGCCACCAAATTTTGTACAAAAGTGCATCTTAGTCGGGGGAGGGGTCATATTTTCACATAAAAAGAAGTGTCCTACGGCCACTAAATTTCGTACACAACTGTATCTGGGGGGGGTCGCTCAAACATATTTTTGCATAGAAAGAAGTGTCCTACAGCCACTAAATTTCGTACACAAGTGTATCGGGGGGGAGGGGGGCAAACATATTTTCGCATAGAAATAAGTGTCCTACAGCCACCAAATTTTGTACAAAAGTGCATCTTAGTCGGGGGAGGGGTCATATTTTCACATAAAAAGAAGTGTCCTACAGCCACTAAATTTCGTACACAACTGTATCTGGGGGGAGGGGGGCAAACATATTTTCGCATAGAAATAAGTGTCCTACAGCCACCAAATTTTGTACAAAAGTGCATCTTAGTCGGGGGAGGGGTCATATTTTCACATAAAAAGAAGTGTGCCACAGCCACTAAATTTCGTACACAACTGTATCTGGGGGGGAGTCGCTCAAACATATTTTTGCATAGAAAGAAGTGTCATACAGCCACTAAATCTCGTACACAAGTGTATCGGGGGGAGGGGGGCAAACATATTTTCGCATAGAAATAAGTGTCCTACAGCCACCAAATTTTGTACAAAAGTGCATCTTAGTCGGGGGAGGGGTCATATTTTCACATAAAAAGAAGTGTCCTACAGCCACTAAATTTCGTACACAACTGTATCTGGGGGGAGGGGGGCAAACATATTTTCGCATAGAAATAAGTGTCCTACAGCCACCAAATTTTGTACAAAAGTGCATCTTAGTCGGGGGAGGGGTCATATTTTCACATAAAAGGAAGTGTCCTACAGCCACTAAATTTCGTACACAACTGTATCTGGGGGGGGGTCGCTCAAACATATTTTTGCATAGAAAGAAGTGTCCTACAGCCACTAAATTTCGTACACAAGTGTATCGGGGGGAGGGGGGCAAACATATTTTCGCATAGAAATAAGTGTCCTACAGCCACCAAATTTTGTACAAAAGTGCATCTTAGTCAGGGGAGGGGTCATATTTTCACATAAAAAGAAGTGTCCTACGGCCACTAAATTTCGTACACAACTGTATCTGGGGGGGGTCGCTCAAACATATTTTTGCATAGAAAGAAGTGTCCTACAGCCACTAAATTTCGTACACAAGTGTATCGGGGGGAGGGGGGCAAACATATTTTCGCATAGAAATAAGTGTCCTACAGCCACCAAATTTTGTACAAAAGTGCATCTTAGTCGGGGGAGGGGTCATATTTTCACATAAAAAGAAGTGTCCCACAGCCACTAAATTTCGTACACAACTGTATCTGGGGGGGAGTCGCTCAAACATATTTTTGCATAGAAAGAAGTGTCCTACAGCCACTAAATTTCGTACACAAGTGTATCGGGGGGAGGGGGGCAAACATATTTTCGCATAGAAATAAGTGTCCTACAGCCACCAAATTTTGTACAAAAGTGCATCTTAGTCGGGGGAGGGGTCATATTTTCACATAAAAGGAAGTGTCCTACAGCCACTAAATTTCGTACACAACTGTATCTGGGGGGGGGTCGCTCAAACATATTTTTGCATAGAAAGAAGTGTCCTACAGCCACTAAATTTCGTACACAAGTGTATCGGGGGGAGGGGGGCAAACATATTTTCGCATAGAAATAAGTGTCCTACAGCCACCAAATTTTGTACAAAAGTGCATCTTAGTCGGGGGAGGGGTCATATTTTCACATAAAAAGAAGTGTCCCACAGCCACTAAATTTCGTACACAACTGTATCTGGGGGGGAGTCGCTCAAACATATTTTTGCATAGAAAGAAGTGTCCTACAGCCACCAAATTTTGTACAAAAGTGCATCTTAGTCGGGGGAGGGGTCATATTTTCACATAAAAGGAAGTGTCCTACAGCCACTAAATTTCGTACACAACTGTATCTGGGGGGGGGTCGCTCAAACATATTTTTGCATAGAAGAAGTGTCCTACAGCCACTAAATTTCGTACACAAGTGTATCGGGGGGAGGGGGGCAAACATATTTTCGCATAGAAATAAGTGTCCTACAGCCACCAAATTTTGTACAAAAGTGCATCTTAGTCGGGGGAGGGCTCATATTTTCACATAAAAGGAAGTGTCCTACAGCCACTAAATTTCGTACACAACTGTATCTGGGGGGGGGGTCGCTCAAACATATTTTTGCATAGAAAGAAGTGTCCTACAGCCACTAAATCTCGTACACAAGTGTATCGGGGGGAGGGGGGCAAACATATTTTCGCATAGAAATAAGTGTCCTACAGCCACCAAATTTTGTACAAAAGTGCATCTTAGTCGGGGGAGGGGTCATATTTTCACATAAAAAGAAGTGTCCCACAGCCACTAAATTTCGTACACAACTGTATCTGGGGGGGAGTCGCTCAAACATATTTTTGCATAGAAAGAAGTGTCCTACAGCCACTAAATTTCGTACACAAGTGTATCGGGGGGAGGGGGGCAAACATATTTTCGCATAGAAATAAGTGTCCTACAGCCACCAAATTTTGTACAAAAGTGCATCTTAGTCGGGGGAGGGGTCATATTTTCACATAAAAAGAAGTGTCGTACAGCCACTAAATTTCGTACACAACTGTATCTGGGGGGGGGAGTCGCTCAAACATATTTTTGCATAGAAAGAAGTGTCATACAGCCACTAAATCTCGTACACAAGTGTATCGGGGGGAGGGGGGCAAACATATTTTCGCATAGAAATAAGTGTCCTACAGCCACCAAATTTTGTACAAAAGTGCATCTTAGTCGGGGGAGGGGTCATATTTTCACATAAAAAGAAGTGTCCTACAGCCACTAAATTTCGTACACAACTGTATCTGGGGGGGGGGTCGCTCAAACATATTTTTGCATAGAAAGAAGTGTCCTACAGCCACTAAATTTCGTACACAAGTGTATCGGGGGGAGGGGGGCAAACATATTTTCGCATAGAAATAAGTGTCCTACAGCCACCAAATTTTGTACAAAAGTGCATCTTAGTCGGGGGAGGGGTCATATTTTCACATAAAAAGAAGTGTCCTACAGCCACTAAATTTCGTACACAACTGTATCTGGGGGGAGGGGGGCAAACATATTTTCGCATAGAAATAAGTGTTCTACAGCCACCAAATTTTGTACAAAAGTGCATCTTAGTCGGGGGAGGGGTCATATTTTCACATAAAAAGAAGTGTCCTACAGCCACTAAATTTCGTACACAACTGTATCTGGGGGGGGGGTCGCTCAAACATATTTTTGCATAGAAAGAAGTGTCCTACAGCCACTAAATTTCGTACACAAGTGTATCGGGGGGAGGGGGGCAAACATATTTTCACATAGAAATAAGTGTCCTACAGCCACCAAATTTTGTACAAAAGTGCATCTTAGTCGGGGGAGGGGTCATATTTTCACATAAAAGGAAGTGTCCTACAGCCACTAAATTTCGTACACAACTGTATCTGGGGGGGGGTCGCTCAAACATATTTTTGCATAGAAAGAAGTGTCCTACAGCCACTAAATTTCGTACACAAGTGTATCGGGGGGAGGGGGGCAAACATATTTTCGCATAGAAATAAGTGTCCTACAGCCACCAAATTTTGTACAAAAGTGCATCTTAGTCGGGGGAGGGGTCATATTTTCACATAAAAAGAAGTGTCCCACAGCCACTAAATTTCGTACACAACTGTATCTGGGGGGGAGTCGCTCAAACATATTTTTGCATAGAAAGAAGTGTCCTACAGCCACCAAATTTTGTACAAAAGTGCATCTTAGTCGGGGGAGGGGTCATATTTTCACATAAAAGGAAGTGTCCTACAGCCACTAAATTTCGTACACAACTGTATCTGGGGGGGGGTCGCTCAAACATATTTTTGCATAGAAGAAGTGTCCTACAGCCACTAAATTTCGTACACAAGTGTATCGGGGGGAGGGGGGCAAACATATTTTCGCATAGAAATAAGTGTCCTACAGCCACCAAATTTTGTACAAAAGTGCATCTTAGTCGGGGGAGGGGTCATATTTTCACATAAAAGGAAGTGTCCTACAGCCACTAAATTTCGTACACAACTGTATCTGGGGGGGGGTCGCTCAAACATATTTTTGCATAGAAAGAAGTGTCCTACAGCCACTAAATTTCGTACACAAGTGTATCGGGGGGAGGGGGGCAAACATATTTTCGCATAGAAATAAGTGTCCTACAGCCACCAAATTTTGTACAAAAGTGCATCTTAGTCGGGGGAGGGGTTATATTTTCACATAAAAAGAAGTGTCCCACAGCCACTAAATTTCGTACACAACTGTATCTGGGGGGGAGTCGCTCAAACATATTTTTGCATAGAAAGAAGTGTCCTACAGCCACCAAATTTTGTACAAAAGTGCATCTTAGTCGGGGGAGGGGTCATATTTTCACATAAAAGGAAGTGTCCTACAGCCACTAAATTTCGTACACAACTGTATCTGGGGGGGGGTCGCTCAAACATATTTTTGCATAGAAGAAGTGTCCTACAGCCACTAAATTTCGTACACAAGTGTATCGGGGGGAGGGGGGCAAACATATTTTCGCATAGAAATAAGTGTCCTACAGCCACCAAATTTTGTACAAAACTGCATCTTAGTCGGGGGAGGGCTCATATTTTCACATAAAAGGAAGTGTCCTACAGCCACTAAATTTCGTACACAACTGTATCTGGGGGGGGGGGTCGCTCAAACATATTTTTGCATAGAAAGAAGTGTCCTACAGCCACTAAATTTCGTACACAAGTGTATCGGGGGGAGGGGGGCAAACATATTTTCGCATAGAAATAAGTGTCCTACAGCCACCAAATTTTGTACAAAAGTGCATCTTAGTCGGGGGAGGGGTCATATTTTCACATAAAAAGAAGTGTCCCACAGCCACTAAATTTCGTACACAACTGTATCTGGGGGGGAGTCGCTCAAACATATTTTTGCATAGAAAGAAGTGTCCTACAGCCACTAAATTTCGTACACAAGTGTATCGGGGGGAGGGGGGCAAACATATTTTCGCATAGAAATAAGTGTCCTACAGCCACCAAATTTTGTACAAAAGTGCATCTTAGTCGGGGGAGGGGTCATATTTTCACATAAAAAGAAGTGTCGTACAGCCACTAAATTTCGTACACAACTGTATCTGGGGGGGGGAGTCGCTCAAACATATTTTTGCATAGAAAGAAGTGTCATACAGCCACTAAATCTCGTACACAAGTGTATCGGGGGGAGGGGGGCAAACATATTTTCGCATAGAAATAAGTGTCCTACAGCCACCAAATTTTGTACAAAAGTGCATCTTAGTCGGGGGAGGGGTCATATTTTCACATAAAAAGAAGTGTCCTACAGCCACTAAATTTCGTACACAACTGTATCTGGGGGGGGGGTCGCTCAAACATATTTTTGCATAGAAAGAAGTGTCCTACAGCCACCAAATTTTGTACAAAAGTGCATCTTAGTCGGGGGAGGGGTCATATTTTCACATAAAAAGAAGTGTCCTACGGCCACTAAATTTCGTACACAACTGTATCTGGGGGGGGTCGCTCAAACATATTTTTGCATAGAAAGAAGTGTCCTACAGCCACTAAATTTCGTACACAAGTGTATCGGGGGGAGGGGGGCAAACATATTTTCGCATAGAAATAAGTGTCCTACAGCCACCAAATTTTGTACAAAAGTGCATCTTAGTCGGGGGAGGGGTCATATTTTCACATAAAAAGAAGTGTCCTACAGCCACTAAATTTCGTACACAACTGTATCTGGGGGAGGGGTCGCTCAAACATATTTTTGCATAGAAAGAAGTGTCCTACAGCCACTAAATTTCGTACACAAGTGTATCGGGGGGAGGGGGGCAAACATATTTTCGCATAGAAATAAGTGTCCTACAGCCACCAAATTTTGTACAAAAGTGCATCTTAGTCGGGGGAGGGGTCATATTTTCACATAAAAAGAAGTGTCCTACAGCCACTAAATTTCGTACACAACTGTATCTGGGGGAGGGGTCGCTCAAACATATTTTTGCATAGAAAGAAGTGTCCTACAGCCACTAAATTTCGTACACAACTGTATCTGGGGGGAGGGGGGCAAACATATTTTCGCATAGAAATAAGTGTCCTACAGCCACCAAATTTTGTACAATAGTGCATCTTAGTCGGGGGAGGGGTCATATTTTCACATAAAAAGAAGTGTCCTACAGCCACTAAATTTCGTACACAACTGTATCTGGGGGGAGGGGGGCAAACATATTTTCGCATAGAAATAAGTGTCCTACAGCCACCAAATTTTGTACAAAAGTGCATCTTAGTCGGGGGAGGGGTCATATTTTCACATAAAAGGAAGTGTCCTACAGCCACTAAATTTCGTACACAACTGTATCTGGGGGGGGGGTCGCTCAAACATATTTTTGCATAGAAAGAAGTGTCCTACAGCCACTAAATTTCGTACACAAGTGTATCGGGGGGAGGGGGGCAAACATATTTTCGCATAGAAATAAGTGTCCTACAGCCACCAAATTTTGTACAAAAGTGCATCTTAGTCGGGGGAGGGGTCATATTTTCACATAAAAAGAAGTGTCCCACAGCCACTAAATTTCGTACACAACTGTATCTGGGGGGGAGTCGCTCAAACATATTTTTGCATAGAAAGAAGTGTCCTACAGCCACTAAATTTCGTACACAAGTGTATCGGGGGGAGGGGGGCAAACATATTTTCGCATAGAAATAAGTGTCCTACAGCCACCAAATTTTGTACAAAAGTGCATCTTAGTCGGGGGAGGGGTCATATTTTCACATAAAAAGAAGTGTCGTACAGCCACTAAATTTCGTACACAACTGTATCTGGGGGGGGAGTCGCTCAAACATATTTTTGCATAGAAAGAAGTGTCATACAGCCACTAAATCTCGTACACAAGTGTATCGGGGGGAGGGGGGCAAACATATTTTCGCATAGAAATAAGTGTCCTACAGCCACCAAATTTTGTACAAAAGTGCATCTTAGTCGGGGGAGGGGTCATATTTTCACATAAAAAGAAGTGTCCTACAGCCACTAAATTTCGTACACAACTGTATCTGGGGGGGGGTCGCTCAAACATATTTTTGCATAGAAAGAAGTGTCCTACAGCCACTAAATTTCGTACACAAGTGTATCGGGGGGAGGGGGGCAAACATATTTTCGCATAGAAATAAGTGTCCTACAGCCACCAAATTTTGTACAAAAGTGCATCTTAGTCGGGGGAGGGGTCATATTTTCACATAAAAAGAAGTGTCCTACAGCCACTAAATTTCGTACACAACTGTATCTGGGGGGAGGGGGGCAAACATATTTTCGCATAGAAATAAGTGTTCTACAGCCACCAAATTTTGTACAAAAGTGCATCTTAGTCGGGGGAGGGGTCATATTTTCACATAAAAAGAAGTGTCCTACAGCCACTAAATTTCGTACACAACTGTATCTGGGGGGGGGGGTCGCTCAAACATATTTTTGCATAGAAAGAAGTGTCCTACAGCCACTAAATTTCGTACACAAGTGTATCGGGGGGAGGGGGGCAAACATATTTTCGCATAGAAATAAGTGTCCTACAGCCACCAAATTTTGGACAAAAGTGCATCTTAGTCGGGGGAGGGGTCATATTTTCACATAAAAAGAAGTGTCCTACAGCCACTAAATTTCGTACACAACTGTATCTGGGGGGGGAGTCGCTCAAACATATTTTTGCATAGAAAGAAGTGTCATACAGCCACTAAATTTCGTACACAAGTGTATCGGGGGGAGGGGGGCAAACATATTTTCGCATAGAAATAAGTGTCCTACAGCCACCAAATTTTGTACAAAAGTGCATCTTAGTCGGGGGAGGGGTCATATTTTCACATAAAAAGAAGTGTCCTACAGCCACTAAATTTCGTACACAACTGTATCTGGGGGGGGGGTCGCTCAAACATATTTTTGCATAGAAAGAAGTGTCCTACAGCCACTAAATTTCGTACACAAGTGTATCGGGGGGAGGGGGGCAAACATATTTTCGCATAGAAATAAGTGTCCTACAGCCACCAAATTTTGTACAAAAGTGCATCTTAGTCGGGGGAGGGGTCATATTTTCACATAAAAAGAAGTGTCCTACAGCCACTAAATTTCGTACACAACTGTATCTGGGGGAGGGGTCGCTCAAACATATTTTTGCATAGAAAGAAGTGTCCTACAGCCACTAAATTTCGTACACAAGTGTATCGGGGGGAGGGGGGCAAACATATTTTCGCATAGAAATAAGTGTCCTACAGCCACCAAATTTTGTACAAAAGTGCATCTTAGTCGGGGGAGGGGTCATATTTTCACATAAAAGGAAGTGTCCTACAGCCACTAAATTTCGTACACAACTGTATCTGGGGGGGGGGTCGCTCAAACATATTTTTGCATAGAAAGAAGTGTCCTACAGCCACTAAATTTCGTACACAAGTGTATCGGGGGGAGGGGGGCAAACATATTTTCGCATAGAAATAAGTGTCCTACAGCCACCAAATTTTGTACAAAAGTGCATCTTAGTCGGGGGAGGGGTCATATTTTCACATAAAAAGAAGTGTCCCACAGCCACTAAATTTCGTACACAACTGTATCTGGGGGGGAGTCGCTCAAACATATTTTTGCATAGAAAGAAGTGTCCTACAGCCACTAAATTTCGTACACAAGTGTATCGGGGGGAGGGGGGCAAACATATTTTCGCATAGAAATAAGTGTCCTACAGCCACCAAATTTTGTACAAAAGTGCATCTTAGTCGGGGGAGGGGTCATATTTTCACATAAAAAGAAGTGTCGTACAGCCACTAAATTTCGTACACAACTGTATCTGGGGGGGGAGTCGCTCAAACATATTTTTGCATAGAAAGAAGTGTCATACAGCCACTAAATCTCGTACACAAGTGTATCGGGGGGAGGGGGGCAAACATATTTTCGCATAGAAATAAGTGTCCTACAGCCACCAAATTTTGTACAAAAGTGCATCTTAGTCGGGGGAGGGGTCATATTTTCACATAAAAAGAAGTGTCCTACAGCCACTAAATTTCGTACACAACTGTATCTGGGGGGAGGGGGGCAAACATATTTTCGCATAGAAATAAGTGTTCTACAGCCACCAAATTTTGTACAAAAGTGCATCTTAGTCGGGGGAGGGGTCATATTTTCACATAAAAAGAAGTGTCCTACAGCCACTAAATTTCGTACACAACTGTATCTGGGGGGGGGGGTCGCTCAAACATATTTTTGCATAGAAAGAAGTGTCCTACAGCCACTAAATTTCGTACACAAGTGTATCGGGGGGAGAGGGGCAAACATATTTTCGCATAGAAATAAGTGTCCTACAGCCACCAAATTTTGGACAAAAGTGCATCTTAGTCGGGGGAGGGGTCATATTTTCACATAAAAAGAAGTGTCCTACAGCCACTAAATTTCGTACACAACTGTATCTGGGGGGGGAGTCGCTCAAACATATTTTTGCATAGAAAGAAGTGTCATACAGCCACTAAATTTCGTACACAAGTGTATCGGGGGGAGGGGGGCAAACATATTTTCGCATAGAAATAAGTGTCCTACAGCCACCAAATTTTGTACAAAAGTGCATCTTAGTCGGGGGAGGGGTCATATTTTCACATAAAAAGAAGTGTCCTACAGCCACTAAATTTCGTACACAACTGTATCTGGGGGGGGGGTCGCTCAAACATATTTTTGCATAGAAAGAAGTGTCCTACAGCCACTAAATTTCGTACACAAGTGTATCGGGGGGGGGGGGGCAAACATATTTTCGCATAGAAATAAGTGTCCTACAGCCACCAAATTTTGTACAAAAGTGCATCTTAGTCGGGGGAGGGGTCATATTTTCACATAAAAAGAAGTGTCCTACAGCCACTAAATTTCGTACACAACTGTATCTGGGGGAGGGGTCGCTCAAACATATTTTTGCATAGAAAGAAGTGTCCTACAGCCACTAAATTTCGTACACAAGTGTATCGGGGGGAGGGGGGCAAACATATTTTCGCATAGAAATAAGTGTCCTACAGCCACCAAATTTTGTACAAAAGTGCATCTTAGTCGGGGGAGGGGTCATATTTTCACATAAAAAGAAGTGTCCTACAGCCACTAAATTTCGTACACAACTGTATCTGGGGGAGGGGTCGCTCAAACATATTTTTGCATAGAAAGAAGTGTCCTACAGCCACTAAATTTCGTACACAACTGTATCTGGGGGGAGGGGGGCAAACATATTTTCGCATAGAAATAAGTGTCCTACAGCCACCAAATTTTGTACAAAAGTGCATCTTAGTCGGGGGAGGGGTCATATTTTCACATAAAAAGAAGTGTCGTACAGCCACTAAATTTCGTACACAACTGTATCTGGGGGGGGGAGTCGCTCAAACATATTTTTGCATAGAAAGAAGTGTCATACAGCCACTAAATCTCGTACACAAGTGTATCGGGGGGAGGGGGGCAAACATATTTTCGCATAGAAATAAGTGTCCTACAGCCACCAAATTTTGTACAAAAGTGCATCTTAGTCGGGGGAGGGGTCATATTTTCACATAAAAAGAAGTGTCCTACAGCCACTAAATTTCGTACACAACTGTATCTGGGGGGGGGTCGCTCAAACATATTTTTGCATAGAAAGAAGTGTCCTACAGCCACTAAATTTCGTACACAAGTGTATCGGGGGGAGGGGGGCAAACATATTTTCGCATAGAAATAAGTGTCCTACAGCCACCAAATTTTGTACAAAAGTGCATCTTAGTCGGGGGAGGGGTCATATTTTCACATAAAAAGAAGTGTCCTACAGCCACTAAATTTCGTACACAACTGTATCTGGGGGAGGGGTCGCTCAAACATATTTTTGCATAGAAAGAAGTGTCCTACAGCCACTAAATTTCGTACACAAGTGTATCGGGGGGAGGGGGGCAAACATATTTTCGCATAGAAATAAGTGTCCTACAGCCACCAAATTTTGTACAAAAGTGCATCTTAGTCGGGGGAGGGGTCATATTTTCACATAAAAAGAAGTGTCCTACAGCCACTAAATTTCGTACACAACTGTATCTGGGGGAGGGGTCGCTCAAACATATTTTTGCATAGAAAGAAGTGTCCTACAGCCACTAAATTTCGTACACAACTGTATCTGGGGGGAGGGGGGCAAACATATTTTCGCATAGAAATAAGTGTCCTACAGCCACCAAATTTTGTACAAAAGTGCATCTTAGTCGGGGGAGGGGTCATATTTTCACATAAAAAGAAGTGTCCTACAGCCACTAAATTTCGTACACAACTGTATCTGGGGGGAGGGGGGCAAACATATTTTCGCATAGAAATAAGTGTCCTACAGCCACCAAATTTTGTACAAAAGTGCATCTTAGTCGGGGGAGGGGTCATATTTTCACATAAAAAGAAGTGTCCTACAGCCACTAAATTTCGTACACAACTGTATCTGGGGGAGGGGTCGCTCAAACATATTTTTGCATAGAAAGAAGTGTCCTACAGCCACTAAATTTCGTACACAAGTGTATCGGGGGGAGGGGGGCAAACATATTTTCGCATAGAAATAAGTGTCCTACAGCCACCAAATTTTGTACAAAAGTGCATCTTAGTCGGGGGAGGGGTCATATTTTCACATAAAAAGAAGTGTCCTACAGCCACTAAATTTCGTACACAACTGTATCTGGGGGAGGGGTCGCTCAAACATATTTTTGCATAGAAAGAAGTGTCCTACAGCCACTAAATTTCGTACACAACTGTATCTGGGGGGAGGGGGGCAAACATATTTTCGCATAGAAATAAGTGTCCTATAGCCACCAAATTTAGTACAAAAGTGCATCTTAGTCGGGGGAGGGGTCATATTTTCACATAAAAAGAAGTGTCCCACAGCCACTAAATTTCGTACACAACTGTATCTGGGGGAGGGGTCGCTCAAACATATTTTTGCATAGAAAGAAGTGTCCTACAGCCACTAAATTTCGTACACAACTGTATCTGGGGGGAGGGGGGCAAACATATTTTCGCATAGAAATAAGTGTCCTACAGCCACCAAATTTTGTACAAAAGTGCATCTTAGTCGGGGGAGGGGTCATATTTTCACATAAAAAGAAGTGTCCTACAGCCACTAAATTTCGTACACAACTGTATCTGGGGGAGGGGTCGCTCAAACATATTTTTGCATAGAAAGAAGTGTCCTACAGCCACTAAATTTCGTACACAAGTGTATCGGGGGGAGGGGGGCAAACATATTTTCGCATAGAAATAAGTGTCCTACAGCCACCAAATTTTGTACAAAAGTGCATCTTAGTCGGGGGAGGGGTCATATTTTCACATAAAAAGAAGTGTCCTACAGCCACTAAATTTCGTACACAACTGTATCTGGGGGAGGGGGGCAAACATATTTTCGCATAGAAATAAGTGTCCTACAGCCACCAAATTTTGTACAAAAGTGCATCTTAGTCGGGGGAGGGGTCATATTTTCACATAAAAAGAAGTGTCCTACAGCCACTAAATTTCGTACACAACTGTATCTGGGGGGAGGGGGGCAAACATATTTTGGCATAGAAATAAGTGTCCTACAGCCACCAAATTTTGTACAAAAGTGCATCTTAGTCGGGGGAGGGGTCATATTTTCACATAAAAAGAAGTGTCCTACAGCCACTAAATTTCGTACACAACTGTATCTGGCGGGGGGGTCGCTCAAACATATTTTTGCATAGAAAGAAGTGTCCTACAGCCACTAAATTTCGTACACAACTGTATCTGGGGGGGGGAGTCGCTCAAACATATTTTTGCATAGAAAGAAGTGTCCTACAGCCACTAAATTTCGTACACAAGTGTATCGGGGGGAGGGGGGCAAACATATTTTCGCATAGAAATAAGTGTCCTACAGCCACCAAATTTTGTACAAAAGTGCATCTTAGTCGGGGGAGGGGTCATATTTTCACATAAAAAGAAGTGTCCCACAGCCACTAAATTTCGTACACAACTGTATCTGGGGGGGAGTCGCTCAAACATATTTTTGCATAGAAAGAAGTGTCCTACAGCCACTAAATTTCGTACACAAGTGTATCGGGGGGAGGGGGGCAAACATATTTTCGCATAGAAATAAGTGTCCTACAGCCACCAAATTTTGTACAAAAGTGCATCTTAGTCGGGGGAGGGGTCATATTTTCACATAAAAAGAAGTGTCGTACAGCCACTAAATTTCGTACACAACTGTATCTGGGGGGGGAGTCGCTCAAACATATTTTTGCATAGAAAGAAGTGTCATACAGCCACTAAATCTCGTACACAAGTGTATCGGGGGGAGGGGGGCAAACATATTTTCGCATAGAAATAAGTGTCCTACAGCCACCAAATTTTGTACAAAAGTGCATCTTAGTCGGGGGAGGGGTCATATTTTCACATAAAAAGAAGTGTCCTACAGCCACTAAATTTCGTACACAACTGTATCTGGGGGGGGGGGTCGCTCAAACATATTTTTGCATAGAAAGAAGTGTCCTACAGCCACTAAATTTCGTACACAAGTGTATCGGGGGGAGGGGGGCAAACATATTTTTGCATAGAAATAAGTGTCCTACAGCCACCAAATTTTGTACAAAAGTGCATCTTAGTCGGGGGAGGGGTCATATTTTCACATAAAAAGAAGTGTCCTACAGCCACTAAATTTCGTACACAACTGTATCTGGGGGGAGGGGGGCAAACATATTTTCGCATAGAAATAAGTGTTCTACAGCCACCAAATTTTGTACAAAAGTGCATCTTAGTCGGGGGAGGGGTCATATTTTCACATAAAAAGAAGTGTCCTACAGCCACTAAATTTCGTACACAACTGTATCTGGGGGGGGGGGTCGCTCAAACATATTTTTGCATAGAAAGAAGTGTCCTACAGCCACTAAATTTCGTACACAAGTGTATCGGGGGGAGGGGGGCAAACATATTTTCGCATAGAAATAAGTGTCCTACAGCCACCAAATTTTGGACAAAAGTGCATCTTAGTCGGGGGAGGGGTCATATTTTCACATAAAAAGAAGTGTCCTACAGCCACTAAATTTCGTACACAACTGTATCTGGGGGGGGAGTCGCTCAAACATATTTTTGCATAGAAAGAAGTGTCATACAGCCACTAAATTTCGTACACAAGTGTATCGGGGGGAGGGGGGCAAACATATTTTCGCATAGAAATAAGTGTCCTACAGCCACCAAATTTTGTACAAAAGTGCATCTTAGTCGGGGGAGGGGTCATATTTTCACATAAAAAGAAGTGTCCTACAGCCACTAAATTTCGTACACAACTGTATCTGGGGGGGGGGTCGCTCAAACATATTTTTGCATAGAAAGAAGTGTCCTACAGCCACTAAATTTCGTACACAAGTGTATCGGGGGGAGGGGGGCAAACATATTTTCGCATAGAAATAAGTGTCCTACAGCCACCAAATTTTGTACAAAAGTGCATCTTAGTCGGGGGAGGGGTCATATTTTCACATAAAAAGAAGTGTCCTACAGCCACTAAATTTCGTACACAACTGTATCTGGGGGAGGGGTCGCTCAAACATATTTTTGCATAGAAAGAAGTGTCCTACAGCCACTAAATTTCGTACACAAGTGTATCGGGGGGAGGGGGGCAAACATATTTTCGCATAGAAATAAGTGTCCTACAGCCACCAAATTTTGTACAAAAGTGCATCTTAGTCGGGGGAGGGGTCATATTTTCACATAAAAAGAAGTGTCCTACAGCCACTAAATTTCGTACACAACTGTATCTGGGGGAGGGGTCGCTCAAACATATTTTTGCATAGAAAGAAGTGTCCTACAGCCACTAAATTTCGTACACAACTGTATCTGGGGGGAGGGGGGCAAACATATTTTCGCATAGAAATAAGTGTCCTACAGCCACCAAATTTTGTACAAAAGTGCATCTTAGTCGGGGGAGGGGTCATATTTTCACATAAAAAGAAGTGTCCTACAGCCACTAAATTTCGTACACAACTGTATCTGGGGGAGGGGTCGCTCAAACATATTTTTGCATAGAAAGAAGTGTCCTACAGCCACTAAATTTCGTACACAACTGTATCTGGGGGGAGGGGGGCAAACATATTTTCGCATAGAAATAAGTGTCCTACAGCCACCAAATTTTGTACAAAAGTGCATCTTAGTCGGGGGAGGGGTCATATTTTCACATAAAAAGAAGTGTCCTACAGCCACTAAATTTCGTACACAACTGTATCTGGGGGGAGGGGGGCAAACATATTTTCGCATAGAAATAAGTGTCCTACAGCCACCAAATTTTGTACAAAAGTGCATCTTAGTCGGGGGAGGGGTCATATTTTCACATAAAAAGAAGTGTCCTACAGCCACTAAATTTCGTACACAACTGTATCTGGGGGAGGGGTCGCTCAAACATATTTTTGCATAGAAAGAAGTGTCCTACAGCCACTAAATTTCGTACACAAGTGTATCGGGGGGAGGGGGGCAAACATATTTTCGCATAGAAATAAGTGTCCTACAGCCACCAAATTTTGTACAAAAGTGCATCTTAGTCGGGGGAGGGGTCATATTTTCACATAAAAAGAAGTGTCCTACAGCCACTAAATTTCGTACACAACTGTATCTGGGGGAGGGGTCGCTCAAACATATTTTTGCATAGAAAGAAGTGTCCTACAGCCACTAAATTTCGTACACAACTGTATCTGGGGGGAGGGGGGCAAACATATTTTCGCATAGAAATAAGTGTCCTATAGCCACCAAATTTAGTACAAAAGTGCATCTTAGTCGGGGGAGGGGTCATATTTTCACATAAAAAGAAGTGTCCCACAGCCACTAAATTTCGTACACAACTGTATCTGGGGGAGGGGTCGCTCAAACATATTTTTGCATAGAAAGAAGTGTCCTACAGCCACTAAATTTCGTACACAACTGTATCTGGGGGGAGGGGGGCAAACATATTTTCGCATAGAAATAAGTGTCCTACAGCCACCAAATTTTGTACAAAAGTGCATCTTAGTCGGGGGAGGGGTCATATTTTCACATAAAAAGAAGTGTCCTACAGCCACTAAATTTCGTACACAACTGTATCTGGGGGAGGGGTCGCTCAAACATATTTTTGCATAGAAAGAAGTGTCCTACAGCCACTAAATTTCGTACACAAGTGTATCGGGGGGAGGGGGGCAAACATATTTTCGCATAGAAATAAGTGTCCTACAGCCACCAAATTTTGTACAAAAGTGCATCTTAGTCGGGGGAGGGGTCATATTTTCACATAAAAAGAAGTGTCCTACAGCCACTAAATTTCGTACACAACTGTATCTGGGGGAGGGGGGCAAACATATTTTCGCATAGAAATAAGTGTCCTACAGCCACCAAATTTTGTACAAAAGTGCATCTTAGTCGGGGGAGGGGTCATATTTTCACATAAAAAGAAGTGTCCTACAGCCACTAAATTTCGTACACAACTGTATCTGGGGGGAGGGGGGCAAACATATTTTGGCATAGAAATAAGTGTCCTACAGCCACCAAATTTTGTACAAAAGTGCATCTTAGTCGGGGGAGGGGTCATATTTTCACATAAAAAGAAGTGTCCTACAGCCACTAAATTTCGTACACAACTGTATCTGGCGGGGGGGTCGCTCAAACATATTTTTGCATAGAAAGAAGTGTCCTACAGCCACTAAATTTCGTACACAACTGTATCTGGGGGGGGGAGTCGCTCAAACATATTTTTGCATAGAAAGAAGTGTCCTACAGCCACTAAATTTCGTACACAAGTGTATCGGGGGGAGGGGGGCAAACATATTTTCGCATAGAAATAAGTGTCCTACAGCCACCAAATTTTGTACAAAAGTGCATCTTAGTCGGGGGAGGGGTCATATTTTCACATAAAAAGAAGTGTCCCACAGCCACTAAATTTCGTACACAACTGTATCTGGGGGGGAGTCGCTCAAACATATTTTTGCATAGAAAGAAGTGTCCTACAGCCACTAAATTTCGTACACAAGTGTATCGGGGGGAGGGGGGCAAACATATTTTCGCATAGAAATAAGTGTCCTACAGCCACCAAATTTTGTACAAAAGTGCATCTTAGTCGGGGGAGGGGTCATATTTTCACATAAAAAGAAGTGTCGTACAGCCACTAAATTTCGTACACAACTGTATCTGGGGGGGGAGTCGCTCAAACATATTTTTGCATAGAAAGAAGTGTCATACAGCCACTAAATCTCGTACACAAGTGTATCGGGGGGAGGGGGGCAAACATATTTTCGCATAGAAATAAGTGTCCTACAGCCACCAAATTTTGTACAAAAGTGCATCTTAGTCGGGGGAGGGGTCATATTTTCACATAAAAAGAAGTGTCCTACAGCCACTAAATTTCGTACACAACTGTATCTGGGGGGGGGGTCGCTCAAACATATTTTTGCATAGAAAGAAGTGTCCTACAGCCACTAAATTTCGTACACAAGTGTATCGGGGGGAGGGGGGCAAACATATTTTCGCATAGAAATAAGTGTCCTACAGCCACCAAATTTTGTACAAAAGTGCATCTTAGTCGGGGGAGGGGTCATATTTTCACATAAAAAGAAGTGTCCTACAGCCACTAAATTTCGTACACAACTGTATCTGGGGGGAGGGGGGCAAACATATTTTCGCATAGAAATAAGTGTTCTACAGCCACCAAATTTTGTACAAAAGTGCATCTTAGTCGGGGGAGGGGTCATATTTTCACATAAAAAGAAGTGTCCTACAGCCACTAAATTTCGTACACAACTGTATCTGGGGGGGGGGGTCGCTCAAACATATTTTTGCATAGAAAGAAGTGTCCTACAGCCACTAAATTTCGTACACAAGTGTATCGGGGGGAGGGGGGCAAACATATTTTCGCATAGAAATAAGTGTCCTACAGCCACCAAATTTTGGACAAAAGTGCATCTTAGTCGGGGGAGGGGTCATATTTTCACATAAAAAGAAGTGTCCTACAGCCACTAAATTTCGTACACAACTGTATCTGGGGGGGGAGTCGCTCAAACATATTTTTGCATAGAAAGAAGTGTCATACAGCCACTAAATTTCGTACACAAGTGTATCGGGGGGAGGGGGGCAAACATATTTTCGCATAGAAATAAGTGTCCTACAGCCACCAAATTTTGTACAAAAGTGCATCTTAGTCGGGGGAGGGGTCATATTTTCACATAAAAAGAAGTGTCCTACAGCCACTAAATTTCGTACACAACTGTATCTGGGGGGGGGGTCGCTCAAACATATTTTTGCATAGAAAGAAGTGTCCTACAGCCACTAAATTTCGTACACAAGTGTATCGGGGGGAGGGGGGCAAACATATTTTCGCATAGAAATAAGTGTCCTACAGCCACCAAATTTTGTACAAAAGTGCATCTTAGTCGGGGGAGGGGTCATATTTTCACATAAAAAGAAGTGTCCTACAGCCACTAAATTTCGTACACAACTGTATCTGGGGGAGGGGTCGCTCAAACATATTTTTGCATAGAAAGAAGTGTCCTACAGCCACTAAATTTCGTACACAAGTGTATCGGGGGGAGGGGGGCAAACATATTTTCGCATAGAAATAAGTGTCCTACAGCCACCAAATTTTGTACAAAAGTGCATCTTAGTCGGGGGAGGGGTCATATTTTCACATAAAAAGAAGTGTCCTACAGCCACTAAATTTCGTACACAACTGTATCTGGGGGAGGGGTCGCTCAAACATATTTTTGCATAGAAAGAAGTGTCCTACAGCCACTAAATTTCGTACACAACTGTATCTGGGGGGAGGGGGGCAAACATATTTTCGCATAGAAATAAGTGTCCTACAGCCACCAAATTTTGTACAAAAGTGCATCTTAGTCGGGGGAGGGGTCATATTTTCACATAAAAAGAAGTGTCGTACAGCCACTAAATTTCGTACACAACTGTATCTGGGGGGGGGAGTCGCTCAAACATATTTTTGCATAGAAAGAAGTGTCATACAGCCACTAAATCTCGTACACAAGTGTATCGGGGGGAGGGGGGCAAACATATTTTCGCATAGAAATAAGTGTCCTACAGCCACCAAATTTTGTACAAAAGTGCATCTTAGTCGGGGGAGGGGTCATATTTTCACATAAAAAGAAGTGTCCTACAGCCACTAAATTTCGTACACAACTGTATCTGGGGGGGGGGTCGCTCAAACATATTTTTGCATAGAAAGAAGTGTCCTACAGCCACTAAATTTCGTACACAAGTGTATCGGGGGGAGGGGGGCAAACATATTTTCGCATAGAAATAAGTGTCCTACAGCCACCAAATTTTGTACAAAAGTGCATCTTAGTCGGGGGAGGGGTCATATTTTCACATAAAAAGAAGTGTCCTACAGCCACTAAATTTCGTACACAACTGTATCTGGGGGAGGGGTCGCTCAAACATATTTTTGCATAGAAAGAAGTGTCCTACAGCCACTAAATTTCGTACACAAGTGTATCGGGGGGAGGGGGGCAAACATATTTTCGCATAGAAATAAGTGTCCTACAGCCACCAAATTTTGTACAAAAGTGCATCTTAGTCGGGGGAGGGGTCATATTTTCACATAAAAAGAAGTGTCCTACAGCCACTAAATTTCGTACACAACTGTATCTGGGGGAGGGGTCGCTCAAACATATTTTTGCATAGAAAGAAGTGTCCTACAGCCACTAAATTTCGTACACAACTGTATCTGGGGGGAGGGGGCAAACATATTTTCGCATAGAAATAAGTGTCCTACAGCCACCAAATTTTGTACAAAAGTGCATCTTAGTCGGGGGAGGGGTCATATTTTCACATAAAAAGAAGTGTCCTACAGCCACTAAATTTCGTACACAACTGTATCTGGGGGGAGGGGGGCAAACATATTTTCGCATAGAAATAAGTGTCCTACAGCCACCAAATTTTGTACAAAAGTGCATCTTAGTCGGGGGAGGGGTCATATTTTCACATAAAAAGAAGTGTCCTACAGCCACTAAATTTCGTACACAACTGTATCTGGGGGAGGGGTCGCTCAAACATATTTTTGCATAGAAAGAAGTGTCCTACAGCCACTAAATTTCGTACACAACTGTATCTGGGGGGAGGGGGGCAAACATATTTTCGCATAGAAATAAGTGTCCTATAGCCATCAAATTTAGTACAAAAGTGCATCTTAGTCGGGGGAGGGGTCATATTTTCACATAAAAAGAAGTGTCCCACAGCCACTAAATTTCGTACACAACTGTATCTGGGGGAGGGGTCGCTCAAACATATTTTTGCATAGAAAGAAGTGTCCTACAGCCACTAAATTTCGTACACAACTGTATCTGGGGGGAGGGGGGCAAACATATTTTCGCATAGAAATAAGTGTCCTACAGCCACCAAATTTTGTACAAAAGTGCATCTTAGTCGGGGGAGGGGTCATATTTTCACATAAAAAGAAGTGTCCTACAGCCACTAAATTTCGTACACAACTGTATCTGGGGGAGGGGTCGCTCAAACATATTTTTGCATAGAAAGAAGTGTCCTACAGCCACTAAATTTCGTACACAAGTGTATCGGGGGGAGGGGGGCAAACATATTTTCGCATAGAAATAAGTGTCCTACAGCCACCAAATTTTGTACAAAAGTGCATCTTAGTCGGGGGAGGGGTCATATTTTCACATAAAAAGAAGTGTCCTACAGCCACTAAATTTCGTACACAACTGTATCTGGGGGAGGGGGGCAAACATATTTTCGCATAGAAATAAGTGTCCTACAGCCACCAAATTTTGTACAAAAGTGCATCTTAGTCGGGGGAGGGGTCATATTTTCACATAAAAAGAAGTGTCCTACAGCCACTAAATTTCGTACACAACTGTATCTGGGGGGAGGGGGGCAAACATATTTTGGCATAGAAATAAGTGTCCTACAGCCACCAAATTTTGTACAAAAGTGCATCTTAGTCGGGGGAGGGGTCATATTTTCACATAAAAAGAAGTGTCCTACAGCCACTAAATTTCGTACACAACTGTATCTGGCGGGGGGGTCGCTCAAACATATTTTTGCATAGAAAGAAGTGTCCTACAGCCACTAAATTTCGTACACAACTGTATCTGGGGGGGGGAGTCGCTCAAACATATTTTTGCATAGAAAGAAGTGTCCTACAGCCACTAAATTTCGTACACAACTGTATCTGGGGGGGGGAGTCGCTCAAACATATTTTTGCATAGAAAGAAGTGTCCTACAGCCACTAAATTTCGTACACAAGTGTATCGGGGGGAGGGGGGCAAACATATTTTCGCATAGAAATAAGTGTCCTACAGCCACTAAATTTCGTACACAACTGTATCTGGGGGGGGGAGTCGCTCAAACATATTTTTGCATAGAAAGAAGTGTCCTACAGCCACTAAATTTCGTACACAACTGTATCTGGGGGGGGGAGTCGCTCAAACATATTTTTGCATAGAAAGAAGTGTCCTACAGCCACTAAATTTCGTACACAAGTGTATCGGGGGGAGGGGGGCAAACATATTTTCGCATAGAAATAAGTGTCCTACAGCCACCAAATTTTGTACAAAAGTGCATCTTAGTCGGGGGAGGGGTCATATTTTCACATAAAAAGAAGTGTCCTACAGCCACTAAATTTCGTACACAACTGTATCTGGGGGGAGGGGGGCAAACATATTTTCGCATAGAAATAAGTGTCCTACAGCCACCAAATTTTGTACAAAAGTGCATCTTAGTCGGGGGAGGGGTCATATTTTCACATAAAAAGAAGTGTCCTACAGCCACTAAATTTCGTACACAACTGTATCTGGGGGAGGGGTCGCTCAAACATATTTTTGCATAGAAAGAAGTGTCCTACAGCCACTAAATTTCGTACACAAGTGTATCGGGGGGAGGGGGGCAAACATATTTTCGCATAGAAATAAGTGTCCTACAGCCACCAAATTTTGTACAAAAGTGCATCTTAGTCGGGGGAGGGGTCATATTTTCACATAAAAAGAAGTGTCCTACAGCCACTAAATTTCGTACACAACTGTATCTGGGGGAGGGGTCGCTCAAACATATTTTTGCATAGAAAGAAGTGTCCTACAGCCACTAAATTTCGTACACAAGTGTATCGGGGGGAGGGGGGCAAACATATTTTCGCATAGAAATAAGTGTCCTACAGCCACCAAATTTTGTACAAAAGTGCATCTTAGTCGGGGGAGGGGTCATATTTTCACATAAAAAGAAGTGTCCTACAGCCACTAAATTTCGTACACAACTGTATCTGGGGGGAGGGGGGCAAACATATTTTCGCATAGAAATAAGTGTCCTACAGCCACCAAATTTTGTACAAAAGTGCATCTTAGTCGGGGGAGGGGTCATATTTTCACATAAAAAGAAGTGTCCTACAGCCACTAAATTTCGTACACAACTGTATCTGGGGGGGGGGGGGAGTCGCTCAAACATATTTTTGCATAGAAAGAAGTGTCCTACAGCCACTAAATTTCGTACACAACTGTATCTGGGGGGGGGAGTCGCTCAAACATATTTTTGCATAGAAAGAAGTGTCCTACAGCCACTAAATTTCGTACACAAGTGTATCGGGGGGAGGGGGGCAAACATATTTTCGCATAGAAATAAGTGTCCTACAGCCACCAAATTTTGTACAAAAGTGCATCTTAGTCGGGGGAGGGGTCATATTTTCACATAAAAAGAAGTGTCCTACAGCCACTAAATTTCGTACACAACTGTATCTGGGGGGAGGGGGGCAAACATATTTTCGCATAGAAATAAGTGTCCTACAGCCACCAAATTTTGTACAAAAGTGCATCTTAGTCGGGGGAGGGGTCATATTTTCACATAAAAAGAAGTGTCCTACAGCCACTAAATTTCGTACACAACTGTATCTGGGGGAGGGGTCGCTCAAACATATTTTTGCATAGAAAGAAGTGTCCTACAGCCACTAAATTTCGTACACAAGTGTATCGGGGGGAGGGGGGCAAACATATTTTCGCATAGAAATAAGTGTCCTACAGCCACCAAATTTTGTACAAAAGTGCATCTTAGTCGGGGGAGGGGTCATATTTTCACATAAAAAGAAGTGTCCTACAGCCACTAAATTTCGTACACAACTGTATCTGGGGGAGGGGTCGCTCAAACATATTTTTGCATAGAAAGAAGTGTCCTACAGCCACTAAATTTCGTACACAAGTGTATCGGGGGGAGGGGGGCAAACATATTTTCGCATAGAAATAAGTGTCCTACAGCCACCAAATTTTGTACAAAAGTGCATCTTAGTCGGGGGAGGGGTCATATTTTCACATAAAAAGAAGTGTCCTACAGCCACTAAATTTCGTACACAACTGTATCTGGGGGGAGGGGGGCAAACATATTTTCGCATAGAAATAAGTGTCCTACAGCCACCAAATTTTGTACAAAAGTGCATCTTAGTCGGGGGAGGGGTCATATTTTCACATAAAAAGAAGTGTCCTACAGCCACTAAATTTCGTACACAACTGTATCTGGGGGGGGGGGAGTCGCTCAAACATATTTTTGCATAGAAAGAAGTGTCCTACAGCCACTAAATTTCGTACACAACTGTATCTGGGGGGGGGAGTCGCTCAAACATATTTTTGCATAGAAAGAAGTGTCCTACAGCCACTAAATTTCGTACACAAGTGTATCGGGGGGAGGGGGGCAAACATATTTTCGCATAGAAATAAGTGTCCTACAGCCACCAAATTTTGTACAAAAGTGCATCTTAGTCGGGGGAGGGGTCATATTTTCACATAAAAAGAAGTGTCCTACAGCCACTAAATTTCGTACACAACTGTATCTGGGGGGGGGGAGTCGCTCAAACATATTTTTGCATAGAAAGAAGTGTCCTACAGCCACTAAATTTCGTACACAACTGTATCTGGGGGGGGGAGTCGCTCAAACATATTTTTGCATAGAAAGAAGTGTCCTACAGCCACTAAATTTCGTACACAAGTGTATCGGGGGGAGGGGGGCAAACATATTTTCGCATAGAAATAAGTGTCCTACAGCCACCAAATTTTGTACAAAAGTGCATCTTAGTCGGGGGAGGGGTCATATTTTCACATAAAAAGAAGTGTCCTACAGCCACTAAATTTCGTACACAACTGTATCTGGGGGGAGGGGGGCAAACATATTTTCGCATAGAAATAAGTGTCCTACAGCCACCAAATTTTGTACAAAAGTGCATCTTAGTCGGGGGAGGGGTCATATTTTCACATAAAAAGAAGTGTCCTACAGCCACTAAATTTCGTACACAACTGTATCTGGGGGGGGGGGAGTCGCTCAAACATATTTTTGCATAGAAAGAAGTGTCCTACAGCCACTAAATTTCGTACACAACTGTATCTGGGGGGGGGAGTCGCTCAAACATATTTTTGCATAGAAAGAAGTGTCCTACAGCCACTAAATTTCGTACACAAGTGTATCGGGGGGAGGGGGGCAAACATATTTTCGCATAGAAATAAGTGTCCTACAGCCACCAAATTTTGTACAAAAGTGCATCTTAGTCGGGGGAGGGGTCATATTTTCACATAAAAAGAAGTGTCCTACAGCCACTAAATTTCGTACACAACTGTATCTGGGGGGAGGGGGGCAAACATATTTTCGCATAGAAATAAGTGTCCTACAGCCACCAAATTTTGTACAAAAGTGCATCTTAGTCGGGGGAGGGGTCATATTTTCACATAAAAAGAAGTGTCCTACAGCCACTAAATTTCGTACACAACTGTATCTGGGGGAGGGGTCGCTCAAACATATTTTTGCATAGAAAGAAGTGTCCTACAGCCACTAAATTTCGTACACAAGTGTATCGGGGGGAGGGGGGCAAACATATTTTCGCATAGAAATAAGTGTCCTACAGCCACCAAATTTTGTACAAAAGTGCATCTTAGTCGGGGGAGGGGTCATATTTTCACATAAAAAGAAGTGTCCTACAGCCACTAAATTTCGTACACAACTGTATCTGGGGGAGGGGTCGCTCAAACATATTTTTGCATAGAAAGAAGTGTCCTACAGCCACTAAATTTCGTACACAAGTGTATCGGGGGGAGGGGGGCAAACATATTTTCGCATAGAAATAAGTGTCCTACAGCCACCAAATTTTGTACAAAAGTGCATCTTAGTCGGGGGAGGGGTCATATTTTCACATAAAAAGAAGTGTCCTACAGCCACTAAATTTCGTACACAACTGTATCTGGGGGGAGGGGGGCAAACATATTTTCGCATAGAAATAAGTGTCCTACAGCCACCAAATTTTGTACAAAAGTGCATCTTAGTCGGGGGAGGGGTCATATTTTCACATAAAAAGAAGTGTCCTACAGCCACTAAATTTCGTACACAACTGTATCTGGGGGGGGGGAGTCGCTCAAACATATTTTTGCATAGAAAGAAGTGTCCTACAGCCACTAAATTTCGTACACAACTGTATCTGGGGGGGGGGAGTCGCTCAAACATATTTTTGCATAGAAAGAAGTGTCCTACAGCCACTAAATTTCGTACACAAGTGTATCGGGGGGAGGGGGGCAAACATATTTTCGCATAGAAATAAGTGTCCTACAGCCACCAAATTTTGTACAAAAGTGCATCTTAGTCGGGGGAGGGGTCATATTTTCACATAAAAAGAAGTGTCCTACAGCCACTAAATTTCGTACACAACTGTATCTGGGGGGAGGGGGGCAAACATATTTTCGCATAGAAATAAGTGTCCTACAGCCACCAAATTTTGTACAAAAGTGCATCTTAGTCGGGGGAGGGGTCATATTTTCACATAAAAAGAAGTGTCCTACAGCCACTAAATTTCGTACACAACTGTATCTGGGGGAGGGGTCGCTCAAACATATTTTTGCATAGAAAGAAGTGTCCTACAGCCACTAAATTTCGTACACAAGTGTATCGGGGGGAGGGGGGCAAACATATTTTCGCATAGAAATAAGTGTCCTACAGCCACCAAATTTTGTACAAAAGTGCATCTTAGTCGGGGGAGGGGTCATATTTTCACATAAAAAGAAGTGTCCTACAGCCACTAAATTTCGTACACAACTGTATCTGGGGGAGGGGTCGCTCAAACATATTTTTGCATAGAAAGAAGTGTCCTACAGCCACTAAATTTCGTACACAAGTGTATCGGGGGGAGGGGGGCAAACATATTTTCGCATAGAAATAAGTGTCCTACAGCCACCAAATTTTGTACAAAAGTGCATCTTAGTCGGGGGAGGGGTCATATTTTCACATAAAAAGAAGTGTCCTACAGCCACTAAATTTCGTACACAACTGTATCTGGGGGGAGGGGGGCAAACATATTTTCGCATAGAAATAAGTGTCCTACAGCCACCAAATTTTGTACAAAAGTGCATCTTAGTCGGGGGAGGGGTCATATTTTCACATAAAAAGAAGTGTCCTACAGCCACTAAATTTCGTACACAACTGTATCTGGGGGAGGGGTCGCTCAAACATATTTTTGCATAGAAAGAAGTGTCCTACAACCACTAACTTTCGTACACAAGTGTATCGGGGGGAGGGGGGCAAACATATTTTCGCATAGAAATAAGTGTCCTACAGCCACCAAATTTTGTACAAAAGTGCATCTTAGTCGGGGGAGGGCTCATATTTTCACATAAAAAGAAGTGTCCTACAGCCACTAAATTTCGTACACAACTGTATCTGGGGGGAGGGGGGCAAACATATTTTCGCATAGAAATAAGTGTCCTACAGCCACCAAATTTTGTACAAAAGTGCATCTTAGTCGGGGGAGGGGTCATATTTTCACATAAAAAGAAGTGTCCTACAGCCACTAAATTTCGTACACAACTGTATCTGGGGGAGGGGTCGCTCAAACATATTTTTGCATAGAAAGAAGTGTCCTACAGCCACTAAATTTCGTACACAAGTGTATCGGGGGGAGGGGGGCAAACATATTTTCGCATAGAAATAAGTGTCCTACAGCCACCAAATTTTGTACAAAAGTGCATCTTAGTCGGGGGAGGGGTCATATTTTCACATAAAAAGAAGTGTCCTACAGCCACTAAATTTCGTACACAACTGTATCTGGGGGAGGGGTCGCTCAAACATATTTTTGTATAGAAAGAAGTGTCCTACAGCCACTAAATTTCGTACACAAGTGTATCGGGGGGGAGGGGGGCAAACATATTTTCGCATAGAAATAAGTGTCCTACAGCCACCAAATTTTGTACAAAAGTGCATCTTAGTCGGGGGAGGGGTCATATTTTCACATAAAAAGAAGTGTCCTACAGCCACTAAATTTCGTACACAACTGTATCTGGGGGGAGGGGGGCAAACATATTTTCGCATAGAAATAAGTGTCCTACAGCCACCAAATTTTGTACAAAAGTGCATCTTAGTCGGGGGAGGGGTCATATTTTCACATAAAAAGAAGTGTCCTACAGCCACTAAATTTCGTACACAACTGTATCTGGGGGAGGGGTCGCTCAAACATATTTTTGCATAGAAAGAAGTGTCCTACAGCCACTAAATTTCGTACACAAGTGTATCGGGGGGAGGGGGGCAAACATATTTTCGCATAGAAATAAGTGTCCTACAGCCACCAAATTTTGTACAAAAGTGCATCTTAGTCGGGGGAGGGGTCATATTTTCACATAAAAAGAAGCGTCCTACAGCCACTAAATTTCGTACACAACTGTATCTGGGGGGAGGGGGGCAAACATATTTTCGCATAGAAATAAGTGTCCTACAGCCACCAAATTTTGTACAAAAGTGCATCTTAGTCGGGGGAGGGGTCATATTTTCACATAAAAAGAAGTGTCCTACAGCCACTAAATTTCGTACACAACTGTATCTGGGGGGGGGGAGTCGCTCAAACATATTTTTGCATAGAAAGAAGTGTCCTACAGCCACTAAATTTCGTACACAACTGTATCTGGGGGGGGGGAGTCGCTCAAACATATTTTTGCATAGAAAGAAGTGTCCTACAGCCACTAAATTTCGTACACAAGTGTATCGGGGGGAGGGGGGCAAACATATTTTCGCATAGAAATAAGTGTCCTACAGCCACTAAATTTCGTACACAACTGTATCTGGGGGGAGGGGGGCAACCATATTTTTGCATAGAAAGAAGTGTCCTACAGCCACTAAATTTCGTACACAACTGTATCTGGGGGGGGGAGTCGCTCAAACATATTTTTGCATAGAAAGAAGTGTCCTACAGCCACTAAATTTCGTACACAAGTGTATCGGGGGGAGGGGGGCAAACATATTTTCGCATAGAAATAAGTGTCCTACAGCCACCAAATTTTGTACAAAAGTGCATCTTAGTCGGGGGAGGGGTCATATTTTCACATAAAAAGAAGTGTCCTACAGCCACTAAATTTCGTACACAACTGTATCTGGGGGAGGGGTCGCTCAAACATATTTTTGCATAGAAAGAAGTGTCCTACAGCCACTAAATTTCGTACACAAGTGTATCGGGGGGAGGGGGGCAAACATATTTTCGCATAGAAATAAGTGTCCTACAGCCACCAAATTTTGTACAAAAGTGCATCTTAGTCGGGGGAGGGGTCATATTTTCACATAAAAAGAAGTGTCCTACAGCCACTAAATTTCGTACACAACTGTATCTGGGGGGAGGGGGGCAAACATATTTTCGCATAGAAATAAGTGTCCTACAGCCACCAAATTTTGTACAAAAGTGCATCTTAGTCGGGGGAGGGGTCATATTTTCACATAAAAAGAAGTGTCCTACAGCCACTAAATTTCGTACACAACTGTATCTGGGGGAGGGGTCGCTCAAACATATTTTTGCATAGAAAGAAGTGTCCTACAGCCACTAAATTTCGTACACAAGTGTATCGGGGGGAGGGGGGCAAACATATTTTCGCATAGAAATAAGTGTCCTACAGCCACCAAATTTTGTACAAAAGTGCATCTTAGTCGGGGGAGGGGTCATATTTTCACATAAAAAGAAGTGTCCTACAGCCACTAAATTTCGTACACAACTGTATCTGGGGGGAGGGGGGCAAACATATTTTCGCATAGAAATAAGTGTCCTACAGCCACCAAATTTTGTACAAAAGTGCATCTTAGTCGGGGGAGGGGTCATATTTTCACATAAAAAGAAGTGTCCTACAGCCACTAAATTTCGTACACAACTGTATCTGGGGGAGGGGTCGCTCAAACATATTTTTGTATAGAAAGAAGTGTCCTACAGCCACTAAATTTCGTACACAAGTGTATCGGGGGGGAGGGGGGCAAACATATTTTCGCATAGAAATAAGTGTCCTACAGCCACCAAATTTTGTACAAAAGTGCATCTTAGTCGGGGGAGGGGTCATATTTTCACATAAAAAGAAGTGTCCTACAGCCACTAAATTTCGTACACAACTGTATCTGGCGGGGGGGTCGCTCAAACATATTTTTGCATAGAAAGAAGTGTCCTACAGCCACTAAATTTCGTACACAAGTGTATGGGGGGGGGCAAACATATTTTCGCATAGAAATAAGTGTCCTACAGCCACCAGATTTTGTACAAAAGTGCATCTTAGTCGGGGGAGGGGTCATATTTTCACATAAAAAGAAGTGTCCTACGGCCACTAAATTTCGTACACAACTGTATCTGGGGGGGGGGTCGCTCAAACATATTTTTGCATAGAAAGAAGTGTCCTACGGCCACTAAATTTCGTACACAAGTGTATCGGGGGGGGGGGAACATATTTTCGCATAGAAATAAGTGTCCTACAGCCACCAAATTTTGTACACCAGTGCATCTTAGTCGGGGGAGGGGTCATATTTTCACATAAAAAGAAGTGTCCTACGGCCACTAAATTTCGTACACAACTGTATCTGGGGGGGTCGCTCAAACATATTTTTGCATAGAAAGAAGTGTCCTACAGCCACTAAATTTCGTACACAAGTGTATCGGGGGGGGGGCGGCAAACATATTTTCGCATAGAAATAAGTGTCCTACAGCCACCAAATTTTGTACACCAGTGCATCTTAGTCGGGGGAGGGGTCATATTTTCACATAAAAAGAAGTGTCCTACGGCCACTAAATTCCGTACACAACTGTATCTGGGGGGGGGTTGCTCAAACATATTTTTGCATAGAAAGAAGTGTTCTACAGCCACTAAATTTCGTACACAAGTGTATCGGGGGGGGGGGGGAAACATATTTTCGCATAGAAATAAGTGTCCTACAGCCACCAAATTTTGTACACCGAGCGAAGCCGGGTACTTCAGCTTACCTTGGCGAGGGCGCACATCCCCGAAGCCGGCTCGTTGTGCCCTATATTGGACTTAACCGATCCAACCAACAGCGGTCCGTCCCTCCCAGTGCAGTAAACCTCGTCCAACGCGTTAACCTCCTCAGGGTCGCCCACCTTCGTCCCAGTCGCATGCGCCTCGATATAAGACAGCTTATTCGGATCGACACCACATTCCTGAAAGACCTCCCGCATCAAGATCTTCTGCATCTCTCCGGAAGGATAAGTCACGCCCTGCTCCTTGTACCCATCGCAGTTGGTCTTCATGTGAACCAACTGCAAGAAAACAACATATGGCAAACGGTGACTGAACCAAGTGCCGACCCCAAATTGTACAGAAAAAAATTCCCACCTCGTCGAGGGATTCGAACTCGGGACTTACATGAGCGTAAACTCTCCTCGCGTCCTTGAGCTTCTGCAACAAGACGACGGAAACCGCTTCGGACCTAGCGTAACCGTTTCCGGAGTCGTCGAAAGACTTGCAAGCGCCATCTAACCCCAAAACGCCCAATCTGCAATATAATTTGTAAAACGAAACCCAAAAATCAAAACAGAGAACCTACTTGGCGAATTGAAGCGATATCGACGGGTTCAGGCACAGGTTGGTTCCGGCGACCACAGCCATTTCGCAATCGCCGGTTTGTATCGCGCGATAGGCCGCGTCGAGCGCGTGAAACGAGCTGCTGCACGCCGTGTCCGCGGTTATGGATGGTCCTTCGAGCCGGAACGCGTAGCTGACCCTCATGGCGATCATGGAGTGCATCGCGCCTGTGATTGCGTAGTTCTTCGGCACCAGCCTGTCGTAGAAGTGGGTCTTTTCCGATTCGGAAAATGACAGGCCCACGAAGACGCCGGTCCTGCTGCCTCGTAATTCGTTCGGGTGATAACCGGCGTCCAAGATGGCCTCGAAGGTGTGCTCGAGCAGCAACCTCGCCATGGGGTCGACGCTGTGCGCTTGCCTCTGATGGATGCCTGCAAATTCCAGTTTTATAATAAAGAGAATTTAATGGTTGAAAACAATTAAAAAATAAAAATTCGCATCAATTTTCAAGTCACAAAAAAATGAATATAGCAAAAATTGTAGATCTCGTCAAGGCCTAAAATAATTACCCCTGAAATATTTTTCATAACCAAACAGATTTTAAGCTACGATCCATTGAACAATTTGGGACCTTTTCAATGCCTCATTTCGTTCATTAATTTGAAACAAGATTCAAGATTATTCCAAGTGGAAAGTGCCCAACTTTCACGAAGTTCGGAAAATAAAAAAAAAACGCATGATAAAGTTACAATTTCGCAAAATAAAATGGCGTCGAACTTGGATAATTATTAAATTTATCCAAGAAAAACAAACCACAAACGACATTTTTTTGAAATCCCGAGAATTTAATATTTAAAGTGGCTTATAGTGCGTTATAACAAAATTTATTAACAATTAAAAAATAAAAAATGGAATCAACTTTCAAATCACAAAAAAATGAATATAACAAAAATTGTAGACCTCGTCAAGGCCTAAAATAATTACCCCTGAAATATTTTTCATAACCAAACAGATTTTAAGCTACGGTCCATTGAACAATTTGGGACCTTTTCAATGCCTCATTTCGTTCATTAATTTGAAACAAGATTCAAGATTATTCCAAGTGGAAAGTGCCCAACTTTCACGAAGTTCGGAAAACAAAAAAAGACGCATGATAAAGTTACAATTTCGCAAAATAAAATGGCGTCGAACTTGGATAATTATTAAACGTATTCAAAAAACAAACCACAAACTACATTTTTTTTAAATCGCGAGAATTGAATGTTTAAAGTGGCTTATAGCGCGTTAGAACAAAATTTAAAAACAATTAAAAAATAAAAATTGGAATCACTTTTCAAGTCACAAAAAAATGAATATAGCAAAAATTGTAGATCTCGTCAAGGCCTAAAATAATTACCCCTGAAATATTTTTCATAACCAAACAGATTTTAAGTTAGGGTCCTTTGAATATTTTGGGGGCTTTTCAGTGCCTCATTTCGTTCATTAATTTGAACCAAGGTTCGAGATTCTTCCAAGTGGAAAATGCCCAACTTTCACGAAGATCGGAAAATTAAAAAAAAAACGCATGAGAAAATAACAATTTCGCAAAAAAAATTGGCGTCGAACTTGGATAATTATTAAAAGAAAAACAAACCACAAACTGCATTTTTTTGAAATCACAAGAATTTAGTGTTTAAAGTGGCTTATAGCGCGTTAGAACAAAATTTAAAAACAATTAAAAAATAAAAATTGGCATCAATTTTCAAGTCACAAAAAAATGAACGTAACAAAAATTGTAGATCTCGTCAAAGTCTAAAATAATTACCCCCGAAATATTTTTCATAACCAAACCGACTTTAAGTTACGGTCCATTGAACATTTTGAGGGCTTTTCGGTGCCTTATTTCGTTCATTAATTTCGAGATCCTTTCAAGTGGAAAGTGCCCAACTTTCACGAAAATCGGAAAATAAAAAAAAACACGCATGATAAAGTAAAAACTTACCGAAAAAACTGGCGTCGAACTTGGACAGGTTGTTGATCTTGCCGGACCTATTCGGAATCTCGGGATGGGTCGGCTCCCAGCGCCTCGAGTCGCAGCTGATCATATCCACCTTCCCGAACAGGTTATCTCGGAATCGGTAGACGTCGTCAGCGTCCGGAAACCGTCCCGCCAGCCCAGTCACGACCACTTCTTCACTAGGTGTTGTCATCGCAACGACAGTTTTGGAAATGAGCCGCCTTGCGGCCGCTTTTGCCACGAAGGGTTCCATCATTCACATTCACGCCGAATTACGTATTTGGCTGGGGGGCACAGAGACAGTGGCGGCTCGTGGTACAATAAAACAGGTGTTCTGCAATTTGCATCTGATATAATCAGGGTCGTGTTTTTATCAACAAAATAACCACTAAATTTTATACAGTTTACAATTTTTAATAGAACGTATCTATTTTTTGTCACATTATCATTATGCTGCTGTATGTGTTTCTAATATGCTGAATTTAACTGAGATTCCTAATATTGCTAACTCCATTGAATTGTGAAGATGACTTTTGAAGTTTTCATGTTGTTTTTTTTCACTCAAGTGTACTAAATCAGTCACTTCTACCTGTGTCCATGCTTTATCTCCACCAAAAAGCAAACATAGAAAGCAAAAAGGAGCATTTTTCTTGTTGCAGTCACAAATCCAGTTATTCCTTGCATAAATTTCTTTGTTGAACTGAAGTTTATATGGTTTTCCACGACTAATACAGCTTGTTTCAATAATAATGTCCGGCAGCGGTCGACCTTTATTTTTCAAATCGATTTTTCCTTCGTAACTATACTTCACAAATCGCTTAAAGTTAATCAAATTGTCCACAACATCCATTGTCAAAAAAACACTAATACAATACACGAACACGAAAGTATAAAATCAAAGTTTACAACGACAAAGTCACAAAGCGAAAAACCGCACGTAACAACGTCCGAAATCTGAAACAGAACTGCGTGAAATGCAGCACATAAAGAGCATTAAACTAGCGAAAGAGTTTGGGTATGTGCAGGACGCGAGGGGGATAGTGGGGGGTGTCTCAAGCAGTTCTGTGCACTGCCTCGAATGGCCCAGTGTAAAAACAATGGCTGAAACCACAACAAAACTTAACTGGTTTGTTGGAATGTTGGTTCCTCGATTGCATGAAGATATGGAGTTACTCGGTGCGAGTTGTTGCGATTAAGAAAATAAAATTCTGCGACGAAATTAAATTTTTTCAATATTAAGTTTTATAAATTAAATACAAACGAAGTTTATTTTTTTGACGTTAATTGTTTGGCAGTTCTGCAGCTCTGCAGCACTTATTTTAATTGAAATGAGTAAAAACAATGAAAGACAACTTGTAAAAATTAGATTGTAATTTCCATTTCTGAATTTCCCGCTCAAGTCAATAATTAGAAAGAAGCAAGACCTATTCTACGCCACTGTATTGACAAGTTAATTAATTTTATGTTATAAACAGTACAAACAAGAATTAGATTTAATTTCAAACTCATCAAAAAACTTGCTTCAGAATAATAACGAATCAGATTCTACGCCACTGTCTTGACAAGTGGCATTTTCTGTTCGATTTGAATTTAAAAATTATTTTCTGGCAAAATTTAATTGAAATGAGTGAAAACAATGAAAGACAACTTGTAAAAATTACATTGTAATTTCCATCCTTGAATTTTCCGCTCAAGTCAATAATTAGAAAGAAACAAGACCTATGCTACGCCACTGTATTGACAAGTTAATTAATTTTATGTTAAAAACAGTACAAACGGGAATTAGAAGGTTAGATTTAATTTCAAACTCATCAAAAAACTTGCTTCAGAATAATAACGAATCAGATTCTACGCCACTGTTTTGACAAGTGGCATTTTCTGTTCGATTTGATGGAGTTACTCGGTGCGAGTTGTTGCGATTAAGAAAATAAAATTCTGTGACGAAATTAAATTTTTTCAATATTAAGTTTTATAAATTAAATACAAACGAAGTTTATTTTTTGGCAGTTCTGCACCTTTGCAGCACTTACGTACGAACCGCCACTGCGCAGAGAGGTTTCAACAAAGAAAAATGCAAAAGATCGTGTCTGCACTGTTGTAAAAATAATTTATTTTGTAATTTACGTCTAAAATTAGAGAAAAAAAAATTCTTTTGAACGATATTTACACAATTAGGCGTTACATAATCGGACCTACTTATTGCAACACATTGTACAGTTCGTAAATCTCCACGCGCACTCATTCATACAGTAAAACCGCAATCGGCACGTTGCCCCCAGTCGCGTACACTTAAAAACACAAAATGGCAACCGAACAAAAAACTATCTTCGGCGGTCTTTCGAGCGACCGCGCTCTTTCTCCTCCTCCCTGTGCTTAGATTTCTTGTACTTATCCTTCTCGTCCCTGCTGTTCGAGTGCTTATCATACCTCTCGTACTTGTCTTCGTGTCGCTCTTTCTTCGTCACCGTTTTCTCCTCGTACCGTTCCTCCTTCCTCTCGTACCTCTCGTACCGGTCGATGTAACGCTCTTTCTCTTTATCGTCGCTGATCGACCGCGACCGCCTCTTCTCCCTGTAACAACACAAACCGCGCAGATCGCAAAACCGCGCTAACCGAAACTCGCCCCGCCTCACGGTGGTTCAAAATTCACTTTTAACGCACGAATTAATTCAAATCTTTTACATGTGCAAAGACAACAAAAACTACAGATTTAATGCTAAACAACTGAACTACGATAAAACGCGTCAATTAGCGTGCAAAGGTTGGTATTTTTGATATATGATATCACCAAACGTCAAAAATTGCACACCATTCACTTTATACAGGGTGAGTTAAGTTTTATCGCCCGTGTGGCAAAATAGGCCTTTAAAATAATTTGTCAATTCTCATAAATTGCATGAGTAATTTTATTTTATTAAGGTACATAGAAACCAAGAAAAAAACTTTTTTTTAATCAGGTAAAATTTTGGCTTTCTTTCAATTACTAATTGCTCAATTTATTAGTTTTTTTAATGTACGAACAGTAAAATATTTACACACAATTTAGTGTAATTGAAATCATTTTACTAATTTGCGTTCATTAAATAAAGCCATTTCCGTATTAGAGGGTATTTTTTTAAATGATTTACGACATAAGCTTACCAATTCACCTAACAATGGTATTGGTTTTGGGTACTTGACTCATTATTTATGAGTCATAAAGTTAAGTTAAAAAGTACAACGTTACATTTTACAGGACCGGAATAAGGATTTTCGCTATTTCTTTAAAAGTTCACAACATCGTAACTAACAGCTACACGGTAATTATAATCATAATAAAAAATAATTTTTGCAATATTAGATTTTAAACTTGATAAGAAAATCGCTTACCAGCTTCTAATTTTCGTTAGTATATCTGTCTACAATTTTGTGTTTTAATTTTGCCGTCTGCAAAGTCAATATACCTATCGATTATTGAACCTTCCCATAAAATAAATTGCTTAATTCACCCAAAGTTTAAAAACCCTGGTTACAGAACCCTAGGTCACTTTGTGAATAAAGAAACATTCACATTCGCAACAAATCTTCCAACACTTAAACATCGTTGGTAAAAAGTGAAAATTAAAACTTTGTTTTGTGGAACAGTGAACATTTGTGTTTAGTTCAGATATAATCATGCCATTTCAATACTCAGTCGAGGAGAAGCTTGAAATGCTTTTAATTTATGGGTAATGGGGCATCATTTTGAGCATCGTTTATAAAATAAACTTAACATTTACCTATTAAAAACTTGTTTTATTTTTTTTAGAAATTCCAGAACGCCGTTCCCTTCAGTTTTATGGGTCGATCATCAGGTATTGTTACGTGGCAGACCGTATTATACATTGTTGGAAAGTCATAAATAAAAGTATTTTTTGTGCTTTATGTTAAATTTAATTTAACTTAAAAAGTAATAATTTTTTAACGAATCAAATTGCAATTAACAATGCTACAAATAATTTGACAAATTTTGAAATAAAAAACCAAACATGGAAATTTTACCCGAAACTCTTTGTTCTACTTTTTTGGCTTCAAATAAAAATGATTTGGAAAACTTGTGGCACTAATCGAAAGTGTAAACTTCAACTGATGTAACATGTAAATTGCATACTTTCCCCTCAATCTTTAATAGGTAATGTTCAATTTATTAGTTTTTTTGATGTACGAACAGTAAAATATTTTCACACAATTTAGTGTAATTGAAATAATTTTACTAATTTGGGTTCATTAAATAAAGCTATTTCCGTATTAGAAGGTATTTTTTTAAATGATTTACGACATAAGTAGACCAATTTACCAGACAATGGTATTGATGTAGGCGTGCTTGAAAGATTATTTATGGCGGTCACTAAACTGAACTTAATAATGCAGCTCTATCGGCAACTGAAAAGCTGTCTCGTCCAGTTTGATGGGTCGATCATAAACTATTGTTAGGATGGTAAACCGCATTATCTATTGTTAGAAAGTCATAAATAGAAGCATTTTTTGTGCTATATCTTAAATTTGATTTAACTCAAAAAGTAATCATTTTTTTACGAATCAAATTGCATCGGATATAACGAACCGATTTTGACGGTCCCTTAAGGTTCGCTATAACCGAATTCTACTGTATAGCAAAAAGAAAAAATTGGAGCCAGATGCGACGAGTCTGCTCAAAGCGCCACATGTCGATTTAATTTAATTTCGTTTGTTGTTTCTTAATTAAAAAAATAAAGTTGTTTTTAAAAGCAAAATTGAGTTTCAATTAAATCAAAAAAATTATGCGAAAAAAATTTTCCAAGCAGAAATTGGGAAATCGTAAATGTTAAATCTTTACATATTCATTTATTTTGAACCAATCAAGATTAAAAAAATATATCTGGATTAAGATTAAAGCTTTCTCAAACTCCTTTCGTTTGATATCAATAATTATATCTTTTTCTACTTTGAGGGAAAGTGTACCTTTAAGATCTCCAACAACAAGCTGAGGTATCAAAATAAAGCATAACCCTAAATAGGAATTTATTCGTGTTAAATGTGAACTTTGAACCACTGTGCGCCTCCTCGGGGACTTACCGTTTTTTCTGCGGCACTTTGTTGTGTGGCGAGTTGCTGCGCGACCTCGAATAACTGGCGCGCCGCTTGTGGCCCTTTTTGTGCCTCGATGGCGACCTGCTGCGCGATCTGACGTGCTTTTTCGCGCGTTTGTTGTAGTGCTTGACGGGGGAATGACTCGGCGAACGGGACCGCTTCTCCGCCGGTGGGACGATGTGGCTGCCGGAGCGGCTGATGAAGCCGCCCCAGGCGTTGTGCGCGCCCCCTTTCTGCGCGCCCGGACTCGACGGACTGTTGTTGTTCGGCGTGTTGTTGCCGGAATTGCCTTTCGCTTTCGTTTTGGCGTCCTGGTATTTTTTGCACAGCTCGTCGACCCTCTTTTCGAGCGTGTCGATGTTGATCTGTGGAAGTTGAGCTCGTTTTATTTTGGGCGCACGTTATATGTTCTTGGTTCAAATCAGTGGCAATCACTGTGGAACTGAATTTTTTATCTAAATTGTGACACACAGATGACAATAACAGTCCTGAAGATGTTTAAATTTATTAACCGAAACGTTGGTGAAGAATTGTTATTAGTTTTTTGGTCGTTAGGTCGACTGAAATTAATGTTGGAATTGTGAAATTTTCACAGTTTGTTAAAAAGACCCCGACGAATAAAAGTACAAATAGAATTTGTTTCAAACGGGACAGAAAATATTTTATGAGTTTTTGAACTTAAAAACATATTTAAAGTCGACTGAAATTAATGTTGGAATTGTAAACTTTTCACTGTTTGTTAAAAAGGCCCCGACGAATAAAATTTCCAAAGGAATTTCTTTCAAGCGGGACAGAAAATATTTTATGAATTTTGGAACTTAAAAATATATTTATTTTTAAAAAACATTCTGTTAATAAAAGTAACAACTTTTTCGATGAATCAATATGTGAAATTGAAGATAGAGGTTTGAAAAAAATAACCCACAAAAATAATTAGATTCTAAAGAAACATCTTTCTCGATTTTAACTGGTTGATGCTTAAGGACCATTGTTCTAATTGGCTAACTGATTTTTTAATTTAAATTATCCCAAACTGATATCTAGATGTCGCTGTTACCGGCCCTGAAGATATTTAAATTAATTAAAAAAGCTGCCATCATAGTTTTTGGCCATTAAGTCGACTAAAATTAATGTTCGAATTGTAAAATTTTCACTGTTTGTTAAAAAGGCTCCGACAAATAAAATTACCAAAGGAATTTGTTTCAAACGATACAGAAAATATTTTATGAATTTTTTTAAAGTCGAAAATATATATTTTTTTTAAAATAATATAAAAAAGGAACAACTTTTTCGACAAACCAATTTGTGAAATTGAAGATAGAGGTTTGAAAAAATAACCTACAAAAATATAATTAGATTCTAAATAAACATCTTTCTAGATTTTAACTCGTTGAGGGCTAAGGACCATTGTTCTAACTGGCTAACTGAATTTTTTATTTAAATTATACCACACTGATATGTAGATGTTGCTGTTAACAGTCCTGAAGACATTTAAATTAATTAAAAAAGCTGCCATCATAGTTTTTGGCCATTAAATCGACTAAAATTAATGTTAGAATTGTAAAATTACCAAAGGAATTTGTTTCAAACGGTACAGAAAATATTTTATGAATTTTTTTTAAACTTGAACATTTTTTTTTTTTAATAATATAAAAAAGTAACAACTTTTTCGACGAACCAATTTGTGAAATTGATGATAGAGGTTTGAAAAAATAACCTACAAAAATAATTAGTTTCTAAATAAACATCTTTCTCGATTTTAACTCGTTGATGGCTAAGGACCATTGTTCTAACTGGCTATCTGATTTTTTAATTTAAATTATCCCAAACTGATATGTAGATGTCGCTGTTAACAGCCCTGAAGATATTTAAATTAATTAAAAAAGCTGCCATCATAGTTTTTGGCCATTAAAGCGACTAAAATTATCAAAGGACATTGTTTCAAACGGCACAGAAAATATTTTATGATTTTTTTTGAAACTCAAATTTTTTTTGTTTTTTTTTAAATAATATAAAAAAGTAACAACTTTTTCGACGAACCAATTTGTGAAATTGAAGATAGAGGTTTGAAAAAATAACCTAGATTCTAAATAAATATCTTTCTCGATTTTAACTGGTTGATGGTTAAAGACCATTGTGCTAATTGGCTAACTGAATTTTTTATTTAAATTATCCCACACTGATATCTAGATGTCACTGTTAACAGCCCTGAAGATATTTAAATGAATTAACCGAAACATGGCGAAAAGTTGCCATCATAGTTTTTGGTCATTAAGTCGACTAAAATTAATGTTAAAATTGCAAAATTTTCAGTTTGTTAAAAAGGCCCCAACGAATAAAATTTCCAAAAGAATCTGTTTCAAACGGTACAGAAAATATTTTATGATTTTTTTTAAACTCAAAAATATTTTTTTTTTGGAAAAAAATAATATAAAAAAATAACTTTTTCGACGAACCAATTTGTGAAAATAGAAGTTTGAAAAAATAACCTACAAAAATAATTAGATCCCAAATAAACATCTTAAGGACCATTGTTTTAACTGTCTAATTGAATTTTTTATTTAAAAAAGCTGCCATTATAGTTTTTGACAATTAAGTCGACTAAAATTAATGTTAGAATTGTAAAATTTTCACTGTTTGTAAAAAAGGCTTCCACAAATAAAATTTCCAAAGGAATTTCTTTCAAACGGCACAGAAAACATTTTATGATTTTTTAAACTCAAAAATATTTTTCTTTGAAAAAACTAATATAAAAAAGTAACAACTTTTTCGACGTTCCAATTTGTGAAATTGAAAATCAAAGCTTGTGAAATAACCTCCAAAAATTTCAAAATTCTTCTCAATTTAACCGGTTGGTGGCTAAGGGCACATTGCTTTCAGTGGCTAAGGTGACGATGTTAAATTTTTAAATTGTTAAAAATGGGGGAATTACCTTTGGCCTGGCGTAAAGTCGCAAGATCCGGAGGCAAACGTCCCTGATGGCCGCTTCCGCGATCCCGAACAGCGTATACCAGGCCGGCGTCTTCGGCAGCGGCAGCTTCAATTTCCTAGCGGTCAAATAAATGCAGGCACAAGCTATAGTTTCCGGCTGGTGGCGCATGAAAATATCAGTGCGCAACGAGTCGTTCATGTAATTCCAGGAGTACTGCATCAGCGCCTGGTGCTTCTCGTAACCGAGCACTTGCAAATACATGACGATAATCTTGTGCGGGTGCTTGATGTGCACACAGAACCCGAGCTCTTTCAGTACCCTGCGTTCCGCTTTGATCACCTGGGTTTTTAACTGTATGTAGTTTTGGTCCAGTATCACGGGCGTTAAATTTCTGCACAGAACAAAGAAGATACCATCAAACGAAAAGGGCTTACCTCGACGGTCCTCGAATGTGAGGCAGACAGAGAGTAGTCGGGAGAGGGGGGAGATCTCGCAGGTGCGCCGCAATTTGGAAGAAGCAATAAAAACCAGCCAGGCATTTATTATTTGTTCCAAATCGGGACGCGCGGCATAACTTTTTGTATGCAAGTTGCCTCCAATTTTATTTTTTTTTAATTTTAATCCCCAAAAAAAATGCAGATCTAAAAAAATTCTGACAATTAGTAAACATAGTGTTTTAAAATCATAAGGACAAAGCGTTCCAGGGGGGGATCGATCTTCGTTCGCTCTTCTTCCCATTTGTTACCTTGGGAGGGGGGCTTGTTTTTTTTTTTTAAATTTTTTACTTTTTATTACTGGAAGGGTGCGACAATGCATGGATCAATATTTTGGCATTTTGGTCGTCGGTGCGTTCGTTTACGTATTTTATTTAAATTCTGCACTTGACCCTTGCTTGTTTTTGTAAACATTTGTCAAATTTTAACAAAGTGCTTTAAATTTAATTATACATTCCCACAATTTTAATTTAAAAGGTCAGCTCTGACTTTCGGCAAAAAAAAAAACCAACAGTTATTTCGAAGGAAAAGCGATAAAACGAGGTCAAGGAACTTCAAACAATCAATGGCATTCGATTACATCAAAAATTTGTTTTTACAAAAAAATTGGTGCACTGTGTGACAAAAAAAAACCGGCACCGACATTCGATTTTCGCAGCTTTAGTTTGAAATCGAATAAACAAGCTAAGAAGTCAAAACGATTCATAAAAAACACTGACCAAAAAAATACATAATTACAATAACAATTTAAGGAGAACAAATTACTGGTTTCGTTGTCGTTAAATGTGATAAAAAAATTGTTTTTGCTTCTTCAATTTATTATTTGGTTTTAGACTGTGTTGGACACTTGACAGATATAATATTTTTAATATTCGCACAAAAACCATTGTAAAATCAACCGCAAAATTATCCGCTTTTCTTTGTCTTGTTGTGTACAATTTAGCTATTAAAACAAATAATCTAATCTTCAAGTCCAACAATTTTAGTCTTCGATTTTCGCCACTTTGCCTGCATATATAAAATCCGGATCCAACATTTACAGTCTGAAACCGAATAAACAAGCCAAGAAGTAAAAACGATTAAAAAAAAAAAAAAAACACTGACCAAACAAATACATAATTACAATAACAATTTAAGGAGAACAAATTACTGGTTTCGTTGTCGTTAAATGTGATAAAAAAATTGTTTTTACTTCTTCAATTTATTATTTGGTTTTAGACTGTGTTGGACACGTGACAGATATAATATTTTTAATATTCTCACAAAAACCATTGTAAAATCAACCGCAAAATTATCCGCTTTTCTTTGTCTTGTTGTGTACAATTTAGCTATTAAAACAAATAATCTAATCTTCAAGTCCAACAATTTTAGTCTTCGATTTTCGCCACTTTGCCTGCATATATAAAATCCGGATCCAACATTTACAGTCTGAAACCGAATAAACAAGCCAAGAAGTAAAAACGATTAAAAAAAAAAAAAAAACACTGACCAAACAAATACATAATTACAATAACAATTTAAGGAGAACAAATTACTGGTTTCGTTGTCGTTAAATGTGATAAAAAAATTGTTTTTGCTTCTTCAATTTATTATTTGGTTTTAGACTGTGTTGGACACTTGACAGATATAATATTTTTAATATTCGCACAAAAACCATTGTAAAATCAACCGCAAAATTATCCGCTTTTCTTTGTCTTGTTGTGTACAATTTAGCTATTAAAACAAATAATCTAATCTTCAAGTCCAACAATTTTAGTCTTCGATTTTCGCCACTTTGCCTGCATATATAAAATCCGGATCCAACATTTACAGTCTGAAACCGAATAAACAAGCCAAGAAGTAAAAACGATTAAAAAAAAAAAAAAAACACTGACCAAACAAATACATAATTACAATAACAATTTAAGGAGAACAAATTACTGGTTTCGTTGTCGTTAAATGTGATAAAAAAATTGTTTTTACTTCTTCAATTTATTATTTGGTTTTAGACTGTGTTGGACACGTGACAGATATAATATTTTTAATATTCTCACAAAAACCATTGTAAAATCAACCGCAAAATTATCCGTTTTTCTTTGTCTTGTTGTGTACAATTGAGCTATTAAAACAAGTAATCTAATCTTCAAGTCCAACAATTTTAATCTTAAACAAGAACAAATTTTTCTTATTGTTTTTACTTCTCCGATTGTTTATTTGATTTGTCTTCGTTTAATACTCGCAGACAACTCCACAAAAACCAATTAAACTCAAAACGTCCGTTTTTTTTCTTGTTCTGTATTTTGAACTATTCAAACAAATGAATGGCACAATTTTAATCTTCGACAAACGATCAAATTTAAAAATTGGCAAAATAAAATTATGTAAGTAACATTTGGGGGGGGGGCTGTATTTTTCCTTTATTACATCTCTAACACATCTGAATTCAATACAACGATCTCAATTTACAAATCAGCAAAAATGCGCTAAAATCAACCATCAACAAGCTCTACAATCATTCAGAATTGAGTTGCAAATTTTTTTTTATTGTAGAGAATTTAAAATTGAAATTCTCGCATACAATAAACAGTAAATTAATGCACAATGGCGTTAGTAATTAAAAATTTTAATTAAACGATTTTTAAAAATCAGTAAACATGCGTTAAAATTATCAACAGGTCTACAATTATTCAGAATTGAGTTGCAAATTTTTTTTATGTTGTGGAAAATTTAAAATAGAAATTCTCGCATACAATAAACAATAAATTAACGCACAATGACGTGAATAATTAAAAATTTTAATTAAACAATTTTTAAAATCAGTAAAAATGCGTTAAAATTATCAACCATCTACAATCATTCAGAATTGAGTTGCAAATTTTTTTACAAGCGGGATCCCACTATCGTTAGAAAATGATCCGGGAAGCGTTGTGGAGAATTTAAAATTGAAATTCTCGCATACAATAAACAGTAAATTAACGCACAATGGCGTTAAAATTAAAGATTTTAATCAAGCGATTTTATGAAAAATTCCGTTAATTAGAATTCAAGTTATTAAATCATTCGTATTTTATTCAACAATTCAGTCGACAATCCTATTCAAAAAATTTGTTAAAATTAGTAAATCATGAAAAAATTGTCAATGCTCAAAAATCTCACAAAAATATGCAACATTTTTCTAGTCCCAACACGTTGTCAAAGTTTAGACGCGCCTTATACCGGATGATTCCTAAAAAAAACACCACAAGCTGTAACTTTGTTATTTATTGTCCCATTTTGACAGACAAAAAATAGAAATTAGCGATTCTACAAGTACTATGAGAAGCCTTTAATTCCCATTTTTTTTTTTAACATCAACTTCATTGTCCAGCGGTACTGACATTTTTTTTATTAAATAGCAATGCATATTTTTTTAAATTTATTCTATTAGATGGTTTTTTTCTAAATTCAATCTCGTCTAACAAGTTAATTTTGATCCAATTTGTAAAAAAATAATAATTTCCACATTATCTTCTAAAATTGTGAAAAACAAGCACATTGATTTTATTCAAATAACAAAACCAGTTCCAACAAAACCAAAAAATTTCCTATAAGTATTGTTCAAATTGACCACCGCCTTGTTGAACGCACAATTGGCACTTTCTAGTCACTCCAATATGAAATAAGGAGGAATTTTGCAACAGACATTGATAATTTTCATTTTCTCTTTAATATTACTTCTTGATTTAGAAAAACATCTTCTACCATACTAAATAAAAAAATTTATACATTGCCATGTGAAAACAAAAGTTGTGGAAAAAAATCTAAATTAATATTTTAATTTATTTAAATCAAGTTTCCCTTGTTATGTAAAATTGTTTACTTACAAATTTCTTTCCTTTTTCACAACAATATTTTTAATTTTTTTCACTTATTACAAATCACAACATTTTAAATAACACATTGTTTAAAACAACGTCAACTACACATATTACATTTTAAAAAACACATTTTTAAAAAAGAGTCAACACAATAATTATTATTATTTTTTTAAATGTTGTGATTTGTAATAAGTGAAAAAATTTAAAAATATTGTTATGAAAAAGGAAAGAAATTTGTAAGCAAACTAAATTAATATGTTCTTGTAGTACTTACTCGAACAATCATTTGTTTTTCTTCTGAAATCGGACAATAAATAATTGAATTAGAGCGTGTGGCGTGTTTTAGGCATCATCCTGCATCTTTTTTAAGGCTTAAATTCCCAATTTAGTGTTTTTAATGGCCGATTAAAATTTGGTTAAAATCGGTTTGCTCTCAACAAGTTAAAAAAAAACAATTTGATATTGTAACTGAAAGGAGTAAACGGATTTTCACCAAATTTTTGTCAACTTCAGCAAACATAAGAACAGTGAGATACCTCTTACGTCAGGAAACAGTTAAGAAATTCCATTGACAGAATTTTTTTGCAACTCAGTCGACAAAGCGGGGCGCATTCGAGCTCACAACATCAAACCAACACAAACAACAGCGACAATTCTCCTGAATCAAAGAAAAATACATTAAAATTCGGTACAAACCTTTCGAGAGACACAAACAAACAAAAACGCACGGTCCTCAAATCCCAAAATCTTGACCATGCATTGCGGGCGCACCCCCGTTTACTAACATTAACACCGGCCGGTCGAGCGACTCTAAATTTTACGCGCACAAGACCGGCCACTTAAGAGAGCAGTTACGCTATGTGTGGTTGGATATCCACCATTACATAACTTGTGTCGGGTCATCCTTTTATAGTGTAACTTTTCGACAGAGGCCCTTTGGAGCCCTTGGAGCCTCTGTAAATCAACAACAACATTTGAGTAACTCTTTACGTCACAATTCAACATATAACCGCACTTCTCAATTAATTCTAAGCATTTAACACTGTTTCTTTTGCAAATTTTGATCAATGCCCACAGAATGGGGCAGTCGATTAATTGAGACTTTTTGAATTACCTAATCAGACGAGAAAAACCTGTGTGTGTAAAAGCGTTAATCTTAGAAATTTTTTTTGACTATCTTTGACGTGTCACACAAAAAGTTATGCTTGAGCATCGCTTTGTCTCTCAAAGAGTTAATAAAACGAAACTTACTTGTTGGCGGTGACTTGTCGCACGTGGTTGAACACGTTTATGACGTCTCGGACCCTGCGCGGGGCCTCCTCGATCTTCGAGGCCAGGCAAACGCACGCCATCGCCGTTTGCTCGACGGGATGGCGCACCAGGCTTTTGGAATAGTAAAACCGCTGCAGCAGCACCTGTCCCGTGGCCATTGCGACCTAAAACAGACAATCGGCCCATCGATCAAATCCTAACCTATAACAAGCAAAGTTTAAAAAACGCCCAAAAGCGACGAAAAGGGCTCAAACGAAAGGGGGGCGGTTACCTGGGGCAGTTTCAGCAGGATCCCGACCGTCTGTATCAATTCGCAGCCGTAAATCCTCAAATCAGTCTCTGTGTCGTTGTCCAGGCCGTCAATTTGAGACGGGGTCGAAATCAACTTATCTTCTGGCAGCAGCTGGTTTTTGAGCGTCAACACGATCTTTCCGTAGGGCTTCGCGTAGTTCTTCGCCACATTCGCAGGAGGATCGCTTTTATTCGATCCCATCGTAACGTTAGCACAACGTTTGTGTGGTTTGCGCCAACTGTCACTTCGACACAATATGTCCGAGCGACCTTGCGCCCGCAAGGAACCAAACAAACTCGAACCCGGTTGTCGAACTCGCTGGAAATTGAATCAAAACGGTAAAATCGCCATAAATTGGGCCTTTTAGTTCATTTTGGCGATTAAAAGACGGGAAAATCGGGGGACGGAAGATGGCGCCAGAGGCAAAGCGACCTTTCAATTGGTGGGTGAATTTAGCATCGCCAAGCGATACAGCGCTGTTCTTGCCGCTCAGGGAACTAAACAGGTATTATTTCATTCAAAAAATCGGAAATTGCAATTAGGTAAAAAAAAGGTTATGAATAGACAAAATATTTCCAGAATTTCTAAAATTGTCGGAAGTAAGGTTATAAAAGCCACGTTTCAACATTATTCAGAAATTCATTCTATTTTTATTTCGAAGTTATTTAATATTTGTTTTTAGATTATTTTCAATTTAATTATTAAGTTTGTTTCACAAGTGAAATAAAAAACCAGGTAAAACTTGTAAGTAATTTTATTGATTCGTTAAAAAATGCCTTATAATTGCATATTCTTTAAAAAATGTCTTATAAGTTATATGATGATTCGATTTTAATAAAAACACAGAGTCTCCTCCATTCAACTATATGTTTTTTAAATAATTTCAAAATTCATTTGTTCAAAAATTATATGTATAAACACGTTAAAATGTTTGCAGTTATACCATTGTAACTTCGCTTACAATTATTTTGCACCCAGAATTTTTATCGAATAAGATTATAAAGTGTTTTACAACTTTACTTTTTGAAATTTGTTGTAATAATATTGTAAGCTCCAATACATTGCAACTTTTTAGACTGCTTCTAACAATAATTGTAATAAAATACGATATCATATTGTAGTAGTATTACTGATAACGGGGAATCATTTTTATTAATATTCGAATCTTCGGAAATATCTGAAGAACAACAAAATCTTATTAGTTACACCACCTTGAGATTTTTAGAAAATCAATTTTTCCTTTTCGGCTAGATTTATTGTTTATACTTTGCAGGATATTTTAAGCGTTTAACCATTTGAAAGTTCAAATTATTTTCGGAGTTCTAGTAATTTGAAATGAGCGCAGCAAAGTACGGCCGCATCTCGGGTACTTTGTTCAAACTGGTGTTCAAGATATCTGAAAATTTATTCAACCGATTTTAATAAAACTTATATCACGTATTCTTTATATTATCTAAAATGTAGCATAGGATTTGTATGATTTTAATAGCTTCATCAAAAAAATATATATTTATACTCATTTTTACGAGCGCCAAGGTGGTGCCTTATTTGCAATGCAATAATTAATAAGTCTTACTTACCGTGGTAATTTTGTAGCAACTCCAAAATTTTCCTTCTACCTGAAGACATGACAATATTGTTTTACTAACAATATAATTCACTCGTATTCACAAAATACTAATAAAATCAAACTACCGTGTTTCGATGTTACAACATTGTAGTTGTGCGTAGTCGTCGTTTAGTTCGATAACCATTGTTGCAAGAGCATTGTAAGTCAACAAATCTTAAAGGAATCCGAAAAATAACATTGTAAGAATCATTAACATTCCGATGAACAACATTGTAAGCTTTGGTACAATTTTATTTAAGTAAATTTGTTAGTTCTTGGAAAGGTAAAGTATGTTACAATTTTTAGGTCACGCATTAAATTTCAGTAAAATTCTTTACCATATTTTATCCGTTTGTAAGTAAAAATTTTTTTATAATAACACAAAAAATAAAAAATAATTTGAGTTTACTAAATCATGTAAATCACGCCCAAGATATCAAACGTGAAAAAGTGAAAATAGAAAAATTGTCAGTTACAATGTTGTTAACTGCGGCCACCGAAGTGTAGTTAAATAAAGAGAAATATCATCAACTTTTATCAAAAGATTTAGATAATTTTCTGAATAATTTACCGTTGCTATCAGCAAGATGGGGCTCCCCCATATAACGCGGGAATTAATGTTGATTGGATTAACAGAAAATTTGGACCAAGATTGTTAGGAACGTTCATCCGACCTTACCCCATTAGATTTTTGGTTCTTGGCCTATTTAGAGCACAAAGTGTATTTGACAACTCCAGAAAATGAAGAAGGATTAAGGGAAACGATCATCGACGCTTGTAGAGAAACACCTCGTACGTTTATATTAAATGCAAGTCGTGTTATAGTTAGAAGGCATCAGTTGTGTGTACAACAAGGTGGCGGCCACTTTGAACAATACTTGTAGATAGTTTTTGCCTTTTGCGTTGTGTAGGTAGTTTTTCACTTTAACATTAAAATAATTTCAACATTTTGATTGTTTTCAATATCACAAAAAATTTAAATGACAACGTGTAAATATTGTTTTCCATGGCATACCTGATTTTTTTGGAAGAAGAAATTTCCAAGTATTTTATTTATTATTTTCGAAGTTACTGTTAAATGAATTCTAATATGTGATGCACAGTTGGATTCAGTAAAAAAATCTCCTTCGGAGTAAAAATAGAAAAATATACCTATTGATTTGAAAAAATAAAATTGATTATCATCTGACCTTGAATTTGACCTTGAAAATTTTAAACTATGGTACAGAAGTAGTGTTTATAAAACGATTTATTCCAGTTTTTGTTCCATATAAATCGAGCCATAAATAACGGACATACGGCTTGCGGCGTTTTTTAGGACGCACCCTGTATAAAGTTAAAAATAACTAAATGTAAAAAACGGATTCCATAAAAGTTTGGGACAGTGAGATTTAAATTAGTATGCAATGATTACTGACGATGTTTTAAAGAATGTTTTTTAAAATGTTTGTGATTTGTAATAATTGTTAAATTTTAAAAAATATTGTTATGAACAATGAACGAAATTTGTAAGTAAGCAATACTAATTGTTAAACAACCCGCCGTTGTGTTTAGTTCACGAAGCGACAATCGTAGCGCATCGAGCGCACGCTTCCCACACCGAATAAGCGCTCTCTTGATGGCGCCGTCGCGCAGCGAAAGCGGCTCGAGAGATGTCGCGTTTGGGGCAAGATGGCCGCCCTGACGTCATAAAGTCGGGGCCTACAATCGTTATCGCAAGGACACCGGCGATCTCGCGCACCGCACCCAGTAATATTGCGAGATCGAAAATCACGAAATAAAAAAAGGAATTTCAAAGTGTGCGAATTTGGTGCGTGTGTGTGGGCCGTTCATGAACCTATCCTCACATGTTTTTAACCAGTGAACCGGTGAATTTGTACGGGCGCAAGCGGATGTATTCGTGATTAGTTAGGGGAATCATTTAGGATAGCCTGGCGCGGATTGGAGATTTTAATTCACAAAGAGAAGGTAATGTTCAATTAGATTAGTCGGGGGATCCAAGTCGGCCGCGGAAAAATCTGAATCCAGTCGCGGAAGGTGCGATTTAGAGCAGGTGCAGTGAACTGTCATGGCGGCTGTCAATTTATTTCAATTCTGGACAAAACTCGATTTTTTTGGAGTTTTGGAGGCCCGCGGGGCGATTGGGGGGCTCCTGGAGCGTTTGACGCCCTTTCTGTGGAGATTCGCGGCCCCGCGCAGTGTTTATCGAAAGGGCGTAGGTTTGCTCCAAAAGGGGGAAAAAGCGCGCGATTTTCAAAAACGGGGCAGGAAACTTGGGGATTGAGTCACACGCCGGAAAGGGGCGCCGAACCGCAACCGCATGTAAACAGCAGTTTTTTGTTTGGCAGGTGTTGCATCATAGCGAGCTGCGGGCAGCATGAACGAATTGGATGCGCTGAGACAAGAAGCGGAAACCCTCAAGAACGCCATCAGAGTGAGTTTTTTGGGCCTTTTTTCGGGTTTTCGCTCGTTGGGGATATCTGCGTGTGGAAGGGTTCCCCAGTGAGGCGGGGTACCGATCAATAGAATGTGCTGCCGCGGACCGCCGTGGCAGGCGAGCGGCGATGCGTTTACGCACCACACTAATCGAATGCATTGCAGGATGCCCGCAAAGCGGCATGCGACACCTCGCTGGTGCAGGCCACTGCCAGCCTGGAGCCCATCGGCAGAGTCCAGATGCGGACGCGACGCACGCTACGGGGACACCTCGCGAAAATCTACGCCATGCACTGGGGCTCCGATTCGAGAAATTTAGTTTCTGCCTCTCAGGACGGTAAATTAATTGTATGGGACTCTCATACGACCAATAAAGTAAGTTGTCGAACCGGCACTCGCCGCATGCAGGGACTGGACAATGCCCCAAAAACTCTGACACCCAAAATAGTTCAAAAACTTATTTTTGGGCCCCAAAAACTCTGACACCAAAATAGTTCAAAAACTAATTTTTGGGCCAAAGGGATTTTGACTTGCTGTCACATTTTAGTTGTCTGTTTGACTTAAAGAAAGGTTTCAAAGATGGCCCAATTAATTCAAAACTGCCGACACTTCCACAAAAATTGTTTAGATGGAAAGTTGTTGATGTTGAATTAGTTCATAAAATTTGTTTTGTTCACTTTTCTCTATTGTTACCCGGTTTCAGGTTATGGCTCTTTGAAATATTTAAGGTTCAATTATGTTATATTTTGTGACAAATTTTTATTTCACTAGGAAGCTAATTTTGATAGAATATTGATTTTTGGTATGAAGGGAATTTGACTTGCTATCACATTTTATCTGTCTGTTTGATTTAAACAAAGAATTTAGGCCAGATTTTATAATCTCACCCTGTAGCTAGGAAAGTAACTGTTGGTCCAAATAGAATTTGACTTAGTAGAAACCTGATTTTTAGACCAATGAGAATTTGACTTGCTGTCACATTTTACTTGTCTGTTTGACTTAAAAACTGCTGACACTTTGGAAGGCATTACTAATCAAATTACAAAAAAAATGTTTAGATGGAAAGTTGTTGATGTTGAATTAGTTCATAAAATTTGTTTTGTTCGCTTTTTTCTATCGTTGTCTGGTTTTAGGTTATGGCTCCTTGAAATATTTAAGGTTCAATTATGTTATATTTTGTGACAAATTTAGCACTTTATTTTTATTTCACTAGGTAGGATATTGATTTTTGGTCTGAAGGGAATTTGACTTGCTATCATATTTTAACTGTCTGTTTGATTTAACAAAACAAAAATTTAGGCCAGATTTTATAATCTCACCCTGTTGCTAGGAAACTAACTGTTGGGCCAAATAGAATTTGACTTGCTAGAAACCGGATTTTTAGACCAATGAGAATTTGACTTGCTGTCACATTTTACTTGTCTGTTTGACTTAAAAACTGCTGACACTTTGGAAGGCATTACTAATCAAATTACAAAAAAAATGTTTAGATGGAAAGTTGTTGATGTTGAATTAGTTCATAAAATTTGTTTTGTTCGCTTTTTTCTATCGTTGTCTGGTTTTAGGTTATGGCTCCTTGAAATATTTAAGGTTCAATTATGTTATATTTTGTGACAAATTTAGCACTTTATTTTTATTTCACTAGGTAGGATATTGATTTTTGGTCTGAAGGGAATTTGACTTGCTATCATATTTTAACTGTCTGTTTGATTTAACAAAACAAAAATTTAGGCCAGATTTTATAATCTCACCCTGTTGCTAGGAAACTAACTGTTGGGCCAAATAGAATTTGACTTGCTAGAAACCGGATTTTTAGACCAATGAGAATTTGACTTGCTGTCACATTTTACTCGTCTGTTTGACTTAAAAACTGCTGACACTTTAGAAGGCATTACTAATCAAATTACAAAAAAAATGTTTAGATGGAAAGTTGTTGATGTTGAATTAGTTCATAAAATTTGTTTTGTTCGCTTTTTTCTATCGTTGTCTGGTTTTAGGTTATGGCTCCTTGAAATATTTAAGGTTCAATTATGTTATATTTTGTGACAAATTTAGCACTTTATTTTTATTTCACTAGGTAGGATATTGATTTTTGGTCTGAAGGGAATTTGACTTGCTATCATATTTTAACTGTCTGTTTGATTTAACAAAACAAAAATTTAGGCCAGATTTTATAATCTCACCCTGTTGCTAGGAAACTAACTGTTGGGCCAAATAGAATTTGACTTGCTAGAAACCGGATTTTTAGACCAATGAGAATTTGACTTGCTGTCACATTTTACTTGTCTGTTTGACTTAAAAACTGCTGACACTTTGGAAGGCATTACTAATCAAATTACAAAAAAAATGTTTAGATGGAAAGTTGTTGATGTTGAATTAGTTCATAAAATTTGTTTTGTTCGCTTTTTTCTATCGTTGTCTGGTTTTAGGTTATGGCTCCTTGAAATATTTAAGGTTCAATTATGTTATATTTTGTGACAAATTTAGCACTTTATTTTTATTTCACTAGGTAGGATATTGATTTTTGGTCTGAAGGGAATTTGACTTGCTATCATATTTTAACTGTCTGTTTGATTTAACAAAACAAAAATTTAGGCCAGATTTTATAATCTCACCCTGTTGCTAGGAAACTAACTGTTGGGCCAAATAGAATTTGACTTGCTAGAAACCGGATTTTTAGACCAATGAGAATTTGACTTGCTGTCACATTTTACTCGTCTGTTTGACTTAAAAACTGCTGACACTTTAGAAGGCATTACTAATCAAATTACAAAAAAAATGTTTAGATGGAAAGTTGTTGATGTTGAATTAGTTCATAAAATTTGTTTTGTTCGCTTTTTTCTATCGTTGTCCGGTTTTAGGTTATGGCCCCTTGAAATATTTAAGGTTCAATTATGTTATATTTTGTGACAAATTTAGCACTTTATTTTTATTTCACTAGGTAGGATATTGATTTTTGGTCTGAAGGGAATTTGACTTGCTATCATATTTTAGCTGTCTGTTTGATTTAACAAAACAAAAATTTAGGCCAGATTTTATAATCTCACTTTGTTGCTAGGAAACTAACTGTTGGTCCAAATAGAATTTGACTTGCTAGAAACCTGATTTTTAGACCAATGGGAATTTGACTTGCTGTTCCATTGAACTTATAATTACTGTCTGACTTAAAGCAAGGTCTCATAAATGGCTCAAATAATTGAAAACTGTAGGACTTTCAAAAAAAAGGGAATTTGACTCGCGAATACATTTTACTTGTCTGTTTGATTAAAAGAAAGGTTTCAAAGATGGCACAATTAATTCAAAACTGCCGACACTTTGGAGGGCATTACTAATCTACTTACAAAAAAAATGTTTAGATGGAAAGTTGTTAGTTCATAAAATTTGTTTTGTTCACTTTCAGTTCAGTTTTAGGTTATGGCTCTTTGAAATATTTAAGGTTCAATTATGTTATATTTTGTGACAAATTTAGCACTTTATTTTTATTTCACTAGGAAGCTAATTTTGGTAGGATATTGATTTTTGGTCTGAAGGGAATTTGACTTGCTATCACATCTTACCTGTCTGTTTGATTTAAAGAAACAATTTAGGTCAGGTTTTATAGTCTCGCCCTCTTGCTAGGAAACTAACTGTTGGGCCCAATAGAATTTGACTTACTGTCCCATTGAACTTATAATTACTGTCTGACTTAAAACTTAAAGCAAGCTCTCATAAATGGCTCAAATAATTAAAAACTGTTGGACGGTAAAAGGGGCATTATTTTTCAACTTACGAAAAAATATTTACAAAGAAAGTCCGTAAAATTTGTTCTTTTACCCTATTTTAGGATATGACCGTGACCCCTTGAAATATTTAAGACCCAATTATATTAATTTAGATCTTTGTTTTTGTGACAAATTTTGAACTTTGTTTTTATACGAAAAACCCTGTTACTAGGAAACTAATTTTATGGTCAAATGGGATTTGATTAGGAAACTGATTTTTGGAATAAAGGGAATTTGACTTGGCGTCATATTTTACTTACAATTACTATCTATTTGACTTGTAGAACCCAGTTATATTCAGATTTTGAGGCCTTTATATGCCTGTGACAGCTTTCAAGCTTCATTTTGATATGACAAGTCCTGTTATTAGGATACCAATTTTTGGGCCAAACGAAATCTGACTTGCTAGAAAACTGATTTTTGCGTTAAATGGGATTTGACTAACAAGGAAGCCTTTTTTGGGTCAAACAGGATTTCACTTGCCGTCATATTTTACTTGCAATGTTTGACTTAATGAAACATTTTATAGATCAAATATTTACCACCCAATTATGGTTTTGAGGCCTTACATGATTGTGACAGCTTTCAAGCATCATTTTGATATGACAAGTTCTGTTATTAAAAAACCGATTATTGGGGCAAACGGAATCTAACTTGCTAGAAAACTGATTTTTGCGTTAAATGGAATTGGACTAACAAGGAAGCTTTTTTTGAGTCAAAGGGGATTTCACTTGTCATATTTTACTTGCAATGTTTGACTTAATGAAACATTTCATAGATCAAATATTTACTACCCAATTATGGTTTTGTGATCTTACATGCTTGTGACAGCTTTCAAGCTTCATTTTGATATGACAAGTCCTGTTATTAAGAAACCGATTATTGTGCCAAACGGAATCTGACTTGATAGATAACTGATTTTTGTGTTAAATGGAATTTGACCAACAAGAAAGCTTTTTTTTGCGTCAAAGGGGATTTCACTTGCCGTCATATTTTACTTGCAATGTTTGACTTAATGAAACATTTTATAGATCAAATATTTACGACCCAATTATGGTTTTGAGACCTTACATGATTGTGACAGCTTTCAAGCATCATTTTGATATGACAAGTTCTGTTATTAAAAAACCGATTATTGGGGCGAACGGAATCTAACTTGCTAGAAAACTGATTTCTGTCTTAAATGGAATTTGACTAACAAGGAAGCTTTTTTTGGGTTAAATGGCATTTCACTTGCCGTCATATCTTACTTGCAATGTTTGACTTAATGAAACATTTCATAGATGAAATATTTAAGACCCAATTATATTAATTTAGATTTTGGTTTTTGTGGCAAATTTCGAACTTTGTTTTTATACTAGAAACCCTGTTACTAGGAAACTAATTTTAGGGTCAAATGGGATTTGACTAGGAAACTGATTTTTGGAATGAAGGGAATTTGACTTGGCGTCATATTTTTGCGTTAAATGGAATTTGACTTATTAGAAAGATTTTTTGGATCAAACAGGATTTCAGTTACCGTCATATTTTACTTACAATGCTTGACTTAATGAAACATTTCACAGATGAAATATTTAAGACCCAATTATATTAATTTAGATCTTGGTTTTTGTGGCAAATTTCGAACTTTGTTTTTATACTAGAAACCCTGTTACTAGGAAACTAATTTTAGGGTCAAATGGGATTTGACTAGGAAACTGATTTTTGGAATGAAGGGAATTTGACTTGGCGTCATATTTTACTTGCAATGTTTGACTTAATGAAACATTTCATAGATGAAATATTTAAGGCCCAATTATATTACAGTTTTGGGGCCTTATTATGGCAAATTTGAAGGGCCGAACAAACACGAAGTTAGATCAGGTTTTGGGGCCTTACACATGTTTGTGACGAATTTCAATAGCCTACTTCGGCCAAGATCTAAGATTGAAGCGCCATTGAACTTGTCAGAGGGGGCGGTTGTCCATTTCTAGTGTGCGGCACACATCCGCCGACCTGTGGCCCACACCGTCGACTTAACCCACACGTTTCGCGTTTCAGGTTCACGCGATCCCACTGAGATCGTCATGGGTGATGACTTGTGCGTACGCGCCGTCTGGCAGTTACGTCGCGTGCGGCGGTCTAGATAACATATGCTCGATCTACAGCCTCAAGACGAGGGAAGGAAACGTGCGCGTCAGCCGCGAACTGCCCGGCCACACGGGCTACCTGTCGTGCTGTCGCTTCTTGGATGACAACCAGATCGTGACCAGTTCCGGCGACATGAGCTGCGCCCTGTGGGACATTGAAACGGGCCAGCAGGTGTCTTCGTTTCTGGGCCATACCGGCGACGTCATGTCGCTCTCCCTGTCGCCGGATATGCGTACCTTCGTTTCCGGGGCGTGCGACGCCTCCGCCAAGCTGTGGGACATACGGGAAGGCTGCTGCAAGCAGACGTTTCCGGGGCACGAGTCTGACATCAATGCTGTTACAGTGAGTTTTCCAAAACAGGCATTACATTATGCGAGTTCTCGTATGAGAAGTCGTACGAGTTCTGTCCGTATCGATATGAAATTATTTACACTGCAAGATTTCTCGTGCGTCCTATTGGTTTCGAGAACTCTTATGAGATTTTTGCTATTAGAACTGCGTCTATTTTCTGTACGAGTTTCGATGCGATTTTCGTATTGCGCGTGCGTACTTGACTTATTTCACAGCTGTTCTTGCGTTGTTGGTGTTTATGTTAAACAAGAATGATTATTTCCTTCATGCACATAAAAAGTCCCAGTCACCATGGTTTTCCTCAGTTTTATAGCGATTAAATTTTGACGTTTCAAACGTGTCAAAATTTACCCGATTAAATTTTGACGTTTAATAGCTTCTGAATTTTTTTTGCAATCGTTATCAAAGATTCCTCGACAAGTAAATAAATAATTCGTTGTAAAATCTGTTTATTTAAATTAATAATCAGGAAATAATCATGCCGAATACCCCGCGTGCATGAAAACAGCCTGATTAAATTTTTACGTTTTTGTTGCAACGTTTTGCCATAAAGAAATATTTCTCGTAAATTTTCCACCCAAAATCCCTCGTGCTGCGCACTCGAGATTTTGTTACGTGGCAAATTTGCTCGACATATTTCTAGGCAAAACATTTTGACAGAAGCGTCAAAATTTAATCGGCTATTTTGATGCACTTGTGATATTACTGTTTATAATTTTTTGGCATTCCCTGGCTCCGCTGGACACTTGATTATACCAACCAGTATATAGAACTAAATGTTTTAAATATTTTATCACATTATCAACATTTTCTAAAGACTCTTTACTTGCAATAATAAATTATATTTTAACATTTATATTAATATACAGTCGAACTCCTCTATAGTGACCTCTTCTATAATGATTTTTTCTCTATAGTGATGATTTTGTCAGGAACGTGCATTTTTGAACGTTTTCCATATAAAAATACCTCTATATTATGATGTTAAGCCTCTATATAGTGATTATTCTTTACGAAAGGTTTACCAAAATTCTCGAGGAACGGAATTTTCGGTAATAGAAAACCTGAAATATCCTTAAAAGAATTTCTTGCAAAATCCTTACTTATGCAATCAACTTTGGACAGATTTTTTCATCAATAAGTATATGTTATGAAAGTATTCAAATGAAAATTTGTATTATTTATTAATAACTGTGTATTTCTATATACTTAAACAAATATTTTTTCAAATATAATAAATTTTAATTTTTTGTTTTGAATATCAATTGGTTTCTAAAGTGACTGCCAAAATTGTAAAATTGTACTTGAATTCTATATAGTGAAGTTTCTCTATAGTGATGTTTTTTCATGGCTTTTCAAACATCACTATAGAGAAGTTCGACTGTAGTTTCTTAATTTTTTCCAAGGGTTGTTAGAGTGAACACGGCGTTGTAAAGATTTTTTAACCGAATCTGCATTCGAATGATAATTAATACCAATATTTTTTTTAATGAGAAAAAAAATTACAGGTAAAGATTCTTGTTCTAATGAGATTATCTGTTCATAAATATTTTACCACTAACCAATTGAGCTTATTATCAGAAAGTCCAACATTATTAAATAGTTTTTATTTGAATAGTAAATAATAAAAAAGAGTTATTGAGAATTGGAAATTATTTAACAATGCCAAATGAAGTGCTTTAAGTCGCTTCAAATAAGCCACCACACTAATTTCACTATCCTACAGATGTCGAATAATGAACATTTGCCACCAAAATTTTTATGATGTCCTTAAATGCATCGGCCATTGTCATAAAACAGGACCGTTTTAAAATATACCTGAGTTGAATTTATATTTTAATATTTTTGACAGTTCAGATTTCTCTCTTGCAGTGTAAATTAAAACCTATATGCTTTACGAGATTCCAGCCAAGAGTTACTTGTAAGAGCACTCGAATTGTAAACTCGTACGAGAACTCGCACAATGTAATACCTGCTTAACCGGGGTCTGATGGAACCCGCATTTCATTTGTCGTTGTTTCCGTCCGCAGTTCTTTCCCAATGGTTTTGCATTTGCGACCGGAAGTGACGATGCGACTTGCCGACTGTTCGATATACGTGCCGACCAAGAATTAGCCATGTACAGCCACGATAACATCATTTGTGGTATAACTAGCGTTGCCTTTAGTAAATCTGGCCGTCTATTACTCGCCGGTTATGATGATTTCAATTGTAACGTCTGGGATTCGATGAAGACGGAGCGTGCAGGTACGTGTTATCACCGTGACAACAAAAAATTGAGATAATTTCGAGGTTAGATTTTTGAAAAAAAAATGAGAAAATCACAAAAATACGATTCGCGAAAGTTTGTGGAAGATCGGTTTTACGATTTTGGTTCTTTGCTAATTTTCGATATTGTCGACGATTGCTGAGATTTTAGGAATTTATTGTTTTGATAAATTTCCATGGGCTGCTGAAATTTTTAAAAGTTTCTTAGAAGAATTGTTATCACCGTGACGACCAAAAATTGGGATAATTTTGAGGTTAGATTTTTTTGAAAATTAGAAAATCACAAAAATACGACTCGCGAAAGTTTGTGGAAGATCGGTTTTACGATTTTGGTTCTTTGCTAATTTTCGATATTGCCGATGATTGCTGAGATTTTACGAATTTACTGTTTTGATAAATTTTCATGGGCTGCTGAAATTTTTAAAAGTTTCTTAGAGGAATTGTTGGGATTGAGGTGGGCTACAATTTTCGTGTTTTGTAAATTTTTCACATTTTCGCGGCTTACTGAGCCACTGCGAAATTAAACTTTCAAAGTGGCTAAAATGGCCCTGAATATAAAACGATTTAAAATCAGTGTCAATAAATAATGTAGATATTGTTGAGATCTACAATTTTGGTGCTTTACATAATTTCGATATTTTCAACGGTTGCTTAGTTATGACGAATTAAAATTTTTGTCACATACCGGGCGTTCTAAAATTCATCAATTTATGTAATAATCGTTTCAATTGTTTTGTGGTTTTTTTTGGAGCATTTGTTAAATTGAGAGGTGACGAATTCAAAATTTCGAAACTATTAATAGGGCAGTAATTAAAACAGTTTTTTACAAGAATTGTAATTTTCGTATTTTACAAATCATTTCATTTTCACGGCTTACTGAGATTTGGCAAAATTAAACTTTTAAAATAGCTAAAATGGCGCTGAACTAAAACAATTTAAAATCAGTCAATAAATAATGTAAATTTCGATGAGATCTGTGATTTCGATATATTCAACGGTCGCTTAGTTACGACGAAAAATATGTAATAATCGTTTCAATTGTTTTGTGATTTTTGGAGCATTTTTTTATTTTATTTTAATTTTTTTAATTTAAAATTTCGAATCTATTAATAGGGCAGTAATTAACAAAGTTTCTTACAAGAATTGTAATTTTCATATTTTACAAATCTTCTCATTTTCACGGCTTACTGAGATTTGGCAAAATTAAACTTTCAAAATAGCTAAAATGGCCCTGAATATAAAACGATTTAAAATCAATGTCAATAAATAATGTAGATATTGTTGAGATCTACAATTTTAGTTCTTTAGCTAATTTCGCTAGCTTCAACGGTCGCTTAGTTACGACGAAAAATTCACCAATTTATGTAATAATCGTTTTAATTGTTTTCTATTCTGATTTTTGGAGTATTTTTAAAATTGAGATATCACGAATTTAAAATTTCGAATCTATTAATAGGGCAGTAATTAAAAAAGTTTCTTACAAGAATTGTAGGGATCGAAGAGGTCTACAATTTTCATCTTTTGCAAATCTCATTTTCACGGCTTGCTGCGATACGACGAAATCAAACTTTCAAAATAGCCAAAAGCCTCTGAACATAAAATAATTTAAAATCAGTGTCAATAAATAATGTAAATTTCGATGGGATCTGTGATTTTGGTGCTTTATGTAATTTCGATATTTTTAACGGTTGCTTAGTTATGACGAATTAATATTTTTGTCACATACCGTTCTAAAATTCGCCAATTTATGTAATAATCGTTTCAATTGTTTTGTGATTGTTTTTCGCATTTTTTAAATTGAAATGTGACGAATTTAAAATTTCGAATCTATTAATAGGGGCAGTAATTAAAAAAGTTTCTTGCAAGAATTGTAATTTTCATATTTTGCAAATCTTCTCATTTTCACGGCTTACTGAGATTTGGCAAAATTAAACTTTCAAAATAGCTAAAAGGGCTCTGAACTAAAACAATTGAAAATCAATGTCAATAAATAATGTAGACATTGTTGAAATCTACAATTTTTGTCCTTTAGCTAATTTCGCTAGGTTCATCGGTCGCTTAGTTACGACGAAAAATTCACCAAATTTATGTAATAATCGTTTCAATTGTTTTGTGATTTTTTTTTACATTTTTTAAATTGAAATGTGACGAATTTAAAATTTCGAATCTATTGGTAGGGACAGTAATTAAAAACCGTTTCTTACAATTTGCATCTTTTGCAAATCTTATTTTCACGGCTTGCTGCGATACTACGAAATCAAACTTTCAAAATAGCCAAAAGGGCTCTGAACATAAAACAATTTAAAATCAGTGTCAATAAATAATGTAAATTTCGATGAGATCTGTGATTTTGGTGCTTTAGATAATTTCGAAATTTTCAACGGTTGCTTAGTTATGACGAATTTAAATTTTTGTCACATACCGGGCGTCCTAAAATTCACCAATTTATGTAATAATCGTTTCAACTGTTTTGTGATTTTTTGGAGCATTTTATAAATTAAGATGTGACGAAATTAAAATTTCGAATCTATTAATAGGACAGTAATTAAAAAACGTTTCTTACAAGAATTGCAATTTTCATATTTTGCAAATCTTCTTATTTTCACAGCTTACTGAGATTTGGCAAAATTGAACTTTCAAAATAGCTAAAAGAGCTCTGAACTAAAACAATTTAAAATCAATGTCAGTAAATAATGTAAATTTTAGATTTTGGTGTTTATATAATTTCGATATTTTCAACGGTTGCTTAGTTATGACGAATTAAAATTTTTGTCACATACCGGGCGTTCTAAGATTCATCAATTTATGTAATAATCGTTTCAATTGTTTTGTGTTTTTTTTTGGAGCATTTTATAAATTGAGATGTGACGAATTTAAAATTTCGAATCTATTAATAAGGGCAGTAATTAAAAAACGTTTCTTACAAGAATTGTAATTTTTATATTTTGCAACTTCTCATTTTCATGGTTTACTGAGATTTGGCAAAATTAAGCTTTCAAAATAGCTAAAATGGCGCTGAACATAAAACAATTTAAAATCAGTGTCAATAAATAATGTAGATATTGTTGAGATCTACAATTTTAGTTCTTTAGCTAATTTCGCTAGCTTCAACGGTCGCTTAGTTACGACGAAAAATTCACCAATTTATGTAATAATCGTTTCAATTGTTTTGTGGTTTTTTGGAGCATTTTATAAATTGAGATGTGACGAAATTAAAATTTCGAATCTATTAATAGAGCAGTAATTAAAAAAGTTTCTTGCAAGAATTGTAATTTTCATATTTTGCAAATCTTCTCATTTTCACGGCTTACTGAGATTTGGCAAAATTAAGCTTTCAAAATATCTAAAATGGCGCTGAACTAAAACAATTTAAAATCAGGCAATAAATAATGTAGATATTATTGAGATCTACAATTTTAGTTCCTTAGCTAATTTCGCTAGCTTCAACGGTTACGACGAAAAATTCACCAATTTATGTAATAATCGTTTCAATTGTTTTGTGGTTTTTTGGAGCATTTTATAAATTGAGATGTGACGAAATTAAAATTTCGAATCTATTAATAGAGCAGTAATTAAAAAAGTTTCTTGCAAGAATTGTAATTTTCATATTTTACAAATTTTCTCAATTTCACCGCTTACTGAGATTCAGCAAAATGAAACTGTCAAAATAGCTAAAAGGGCTCTGAACATAAAACAATTTAAAATCAGTGTCAATAAATAATGTAAATTTCGATGAGATCTGTGATTTTGGTGCTTTAGATAATTTCGAAATTTTCAACGGTCGCTTAATTATGACGAATTAAAATTTTTGTCGCATATACCGGGCGTCCCAAAATATTAATCGATTGAATTTTGCGTTTCAGGAATACTTGCCGGCCACGACAACCGCGTGAGTTGCCTGGGGGTCACGGAGAACGGCATGGCCGTAGGAACGGGATCTTGGGACAGTTTCCTCCGCATCTGGAATTAAGAAAGAGAGAGAGAGAGAGTGTTGCCAAAACGTGTCGTTACCGACATCACATACGTTTAGACCGTTAAGTTTTACAATAATTAATTCATTTCGCTTTTTGTGTATAGTTAGCGAGTGTGAGCATTATCGCTTTATTTTTGTACCATTTCGCTTCCACTTTTTTCCTTTTTTAGTTCGTAAGGTATTTGTTAGCAGGAGAGAGTGCATCGTCGTACTATATTTTTTTTTTTTTTGTCAAAATAAAATTCTCTGAATCGGTCGTTTTCGTTTTTGTTTCGTTTTCCCGCTGCGTGTGTGTGTGTGTGCGTTAACAAATACCGATCGTTATGTGATGTACGGTCCGCAGATTTTGTTTCTGGGGGGGAGGGGGATCGCGTGTGTGTTCAAAACTATATCATCGGAGCGAGTACAAAAGCAGACCAATTTTACACAAATTTTTTCCGGGGGGGCGCGGCACAGTCTTTTCAAACCAGGCGCCGCCAGGAACCAAAAAAAAAAAAAATCGAGGAGGGGGGCGGATTTCTCAGAACACATCCATTTTTCACACTTTCGTTTCTGATCTTTTTTCCGTTCGTTTCTCATTAGGAAAAGACTACTACGACATAAATAAAGAAAAATTCAAAACGAAAAAAAAACGCAAAAAAATAGCTTCGCTTGTCATATTGGTATGCGGTGAGAGATGGTTGAATGTTTTTTCACTCTTTTTAACACACAAATGTTTTATATAATGCCAAATACTACTACATTTCACTTGTGTTTTTTATTTAGCACACTCTTTTTAACCCACATGAACTTTTTTCCTCGGCGGGGCGAATCGCACGTGCGGAGCGGGGGCCCGCCCCCTGTGCCGACCCTGCGCGCGCACCGTTCAACTGCCAATTCTGACGCGGCCGCTCCGCAGGCGGCGACCCGTACTAGATTAATTTTAACTTATTTATTAAAAAAAGAAAGTGGCGCAAGTTCGTGCGATCGAGGGGGGGGCCCGGGGCCCGAAAAACGCGCGGCGGACGCTTCCGCCTTACGACATCGCGACCAATCTGTTATTTTTTAATTTCGGAAAAAAAACAGAAAAAGGGCTCATGGATTGGTTGCGATGGCCGTGTCGCGCGGCGGGAAGCGCCGCCTCTGGCGCCCGCCATTGCGTGCGTGAGTGTTTTTATATAAAACTAAAAAGTCACACACAATAAATTGAAAAACGCAAAAAAAAGTTAACTTTTTGATTGTCAAGAGAAAAAAAAACGGTGTTAATCTGCTCTATCGTTTATTTCAAAGTGGGCACAAAACTATTGCGCGTCATGTGTAGCATTTTACTATTTTATGGTTTTGTTCATTTTTGTTTTTTTTTCTTTTTTCCGTTTAGATCGCAATCGAACCGGGCGCCGTTCAGCCGTTTTTTTTTGGATTTGAGTGTCGCCGGGTTCGGTTGTAAAACATCCGCCGATGCTAAACATTGTGCAAACAAACAAAACAAAAAAAAACGTTTTTATTTTGCATCGGGCGTGCGACGCGTACGTTTTGAATCTCAAAGAAATTATTAATTCAAAGCTGCGCGCGCGCCGTTTTTCAAATTGTAGGTTTAGATTGTCATTTTTTTATTGTTAATAATTAAAATGCGTACGGTGTATGACCTATAGCAACATGTATGTTATATTGTAATGTATCTAATAAATAAAATAATAATAGTTTGTTCCGTTTCAATTTCCAACCTGGAAATCTCCCAATGGAAAAGATCTAAAAACGGCAACAAGACTAATTTCAGAAATTGTGTACGTCGGGTTACCTACACACAAAGAAACGTGGCAACACCGCTTAAAGACCGCAAATGTAATGTGAGCCGTTATTTTTGAAAGTGGTATAAATCCATTTTTTCATACATCGAAATATTACGATAGAAAATTTTTCAAAAACAAGAGATTGAATATTCAAGCCCTTTCTTCACCATCTTCATTTAATGAAAATTTTATATCATATTGCAGTTCTAATTTATTTATTTTTAACCAAGTGATGGTTTTGTTCTGCGCTATAATTTTTTCAACATTTTTATTCAGAGCCTGCCTGCAACTCGAAAGTTCCAATTTCTCTTGGTTTTGAAAAATTTTCTATCGTATCGTTAATTGTGTTACTTTTTTCACTTTTTTGGTCGCCAATTCGTGCAGGTACAACAGAAATTGTTACGCCACGAGAGCACGATGCACAATTCAACTATAACCGCTCACTTTCTTCGCAACAACTTCATGCAAAAACGTCGTCTCCTTTCGTTGACAAGTTTTCAACGTTTGGACAGCCAACGAACGAATCAGAGAATACCGAATTGAAAGGTTTCGTTATCAACTTTGTTGAAACTCGTTCATGAATGCAAAGTTACAGAACAGGGCTGTTAAAGAGGAAGGCAAGTGCCAGGAAAGAAGAAGATATGGGCAAAAATATATACAAGGAAAGAATTTTTCCTCTTTTAGGAAAAGGCATAAGAGTGGAGTAAGATTTTAAAATATGTTTCTAATAATGAATATTTCGATAGATAAATAATTTAATCTATTGAATGTAATTATATGATATCCAATGTCTGTTTTAGATTGATTTTATAAATAACTTACAAGTTCAAGTTTACGATGATAGTGTGAACGAGTTGCCATCATTAGAAGGACCTTCTGGAGTGCCAATGACACCATCCACCCCAAGCGGCAGTAACGTTGAAGGTAACAAATCTTCATCACTTTCAAGCTAGTTATGTATTTCCACTTTCGTATTGTCGTATTGAGCATATCTTAAACATCTGTTAAATATTTATAGAAAAAAAAAAAAAATGAAACGAAAAATTTTGCGCTTAGCAAATGTACGTTGTTTACCTGCTATCTCTTCAAACAAGGGAAGCAGATTGTGCCGCAATTGACTCAGTGTCGTTATTAATTTGCCACATGAGCCATAATTTAGTGCTAGAATTTCTGCAAGACTTCAGGGCAGAGTTTTTCTCAAGCATTGCGTAGTAAACATACAGCACGCTTCAAGAGAATAGTTTTTAATAATTTAAAAACGTTCTCTTCGTTATTAGTTAAAATATGGGCAACAAACTTTTCCAATAAAATATTTTGGCCAATCTGATGGCATTTTGATCCATAGGTTGCAATATTACTGGACAATTTAGTGGAAGAAATAATGTTGTAAATTGTCTATCTTCACTAGTTAGCTCTTCTATAGTTTCATGGTTCGAGGCGTTATCAGCGATTAACAGGGCTCGTTCAGAAAAATTGAGCAGTCGAAAACGTAAACGGACGACAGATGACATATGCAAAGAGTCTCTAACAGTTTGTTGTTGCCATAAACAGACTGACAGATGTTCTTGATAAAACACTAAAGTAGATGTGACTATTTTAGATATACACCTTATCAATTGAACGGGTGCGGTGAGAGGAAAAGTGGTATAAGTGAAAAATTGTCGATTTTGAGTTATAACACTTTTCCAGTTTTTTAAGTTGAAAACTATTAACTGACCAAGTGAAAAGAGAACGTTGTCGGTGCGGAATCAAAACTTGGTAATTTGTGGGTAACTGAAACGCAAAACTCAACTTTTCTCAAAAGAAAAATATGACTTGTACCACTTTTTCTCTCTCACCGGCTGAATTTTAATTATTTTTTAAATAAAATTTCACTTGGTATGCAACATGTTTTTATTTTCACAATTGACTTTCTAGAGTAGGTACAAATAGAAGAAAACATTTTTGGCAGAAGAGAAAAAATAATAATAATACATATTTACAATGTTGTTTTGCACTCAACGACCCTCATTAAGTAAATTCGCAATTGGAACTCCTAAATTATATTCATTTTCATTATTATCATTGTTGAAATCCTCAGGAGGAAGTGGGTCATTTTGAAAGACGATTCAAAGGGAGTTGATCAGACTTTTTTGCATCGGAAGAAAAAAATACTTCATTGACAATGCGTAATATGTAAATGAACGCACAGAATAATTTTAAATGTTTGTTTTTTTTCTTTTTTTCAAAATACAATTAAATTGGGTTCAAGAAATATTACAAACGGACTGCAAGTTGTGCAACGTCTTAATGGATACTACGTAAATATTTAATGACGACATTTAATAAATTTCTGTAAATCAAAGAATAATTTCATTATCAGTTAATATTTTTACCTGTTTTTTTGACATAATGTTAATTATGTAACAAATTCAAAATGAACTTATTACAAATAACCTTAAATTCGAACTAATTTTATTTCGCATCTGAAAAGCAACACTTGAAATTTATGCAATTAAAAATAATACAGGTGTCTTTCCTACATCCGAATAGTTCTAAAGATTCGGGGAAGATGTCGCTGTAAAACCAATTTTTCAATTTAGCATGGAAGATCTATTTATTTTTAGTCAGCGCCATCGTACATGGATAATCGGTACTATGAGTATATTCAGTTAGGTCCCTGCAGTATGTTTTATAACCTCGAAAGCTAGTGCGCCTACTCGCTCAACAGCGGCATTAATTAATAATTTTAACAGATTTTAAGGTTATGTTAAATTTGGTTAAAATCGTAAACAACACTTTCAAGGCGATTTCACCTAATATTTAAAAAAGTTCCTTGTGAAGTCTCGTTCAAATTAAGATGGATTTAGCGAAGCACATTAAACCGTTGACGGTCGAATCAGACTTGGCCCATATGGAAAAGGAAAATCAGATCTGCTAGATTATAACGAGGTAGGACTGGATTACATTGAGAAGAGGTTAGTAAAGCCAGAACCGATAGCAGCAGATGCGTCTGAAACCGAGAGAAAGAAACACAAAGAAGATAGTCACTTGTATCGTAAGGCAAATAATTATGCTAAGTCAATGATAACAAGTTCAGTAACAGATGCAGTCGTATCAGAAAATTATGGACCAAAGAAGCGGCTCGTGATGCGTGGAAGGCATTAAAGCAACAATTTGAGCTGTTCAAAATATGTACAGATTTCTTTGCATCCAATTGGACGTCGGGATAAGATGTTTCAACGCACATTGCACAGTTAAGAAGTTTGTGGAATGAGTTAAACAATGGACTCAAAGCAAAGGGTGAGAATGCGCTACCGGATTTAATGTTGGGTTGCCAAGCAAATTTGAGACTTTTTTTAGGTCTAGTTGGATGCTGATGATGAAGGATGATGCAACAACATTTGACGAGTTAACAATGCAGTTGTGCATGTTTGAGAGAAACTTCAGAAAAACTGCCTGAAGCGACAATTTTGAACAAGAAGCAAAATCAGAAAACCAAAATAAAGCAAAATCAAATTACACGAGGTCGAAAAACGAAGACAGTTGTAATTACTGTAAAAAGAAGGGCCATTGGGTTCGGGACTGCAGAAAGTGGATATCTGACGAACGACCACAAAGAGGCAAAACCGCAGGCGATGCTCAGAGCAACGCACTCGATACCAATTTAGCTCTAGTTACTTTGTGCAACGAAGTTTACACAACAGAGGTAAATGCAGCCGACTGGTGGATCGACAATGGAGCAACAAGACATGTGACAAATCTCCCCAATCAGTTTGTTGAGTTCATAAGGTTTGACAACCCGTGTGTCATAAGAAGTGCTGGAGAAGAGACTCTTCAGGCAATTGGGAAAGGAACCATTCAGATTGTATCGACAGCCAACCAAGTAAGTCAAAAAATGTAATTAAAACATGTGTGGTACGTTCCAAAGATTTTAAGAAATTTATTCTCTGTTTTAACAGCTCAAGACAGAAATAAAACAAGCGAGTTCAAGTCGACAGCAACCAGATGCTGGCTCGAGGTAGATGGAAAAGAAATATTGTGCGGAGTCTGCAAAATAGGTGGAACACTATATCAATCGAATCAATTTTTCCTAAGAAAGGAACAAACATAAACATTGTAGTTGATGATAACTCAAGACTCCAGTTATATCACGAGAAATGGGGCACCAAGATAAACGACACATCAAAGAGAAGCTTAAAAGGGAGTTCGGCATTAAAATCAAAATGAATGAAGAAATTTGCGAGACCTGTTTCTATGGAAAAATACATAGTCTACCATTTGGCACCAGAATTAAAGCAACTAAACCTGGAAAGCTGATGTCAACCGATGTTTGTGTGGACCTTTTGACAAATCGTTTACGAAGAGGCAATATTTAGTTGTGGTTAAAGACAGCTACACTAAATTTCACAATGGTTTTACAGCATAAATAAAATCAGAAGTTAAAGATGTGCTCAAGCAAGTAATAGAACATGCAAAGACTCAAGAGCATCAAATCAAAGAGCTGCTTAGCGATAATGGAGGAGAATTTGACAATGAAGAAGTTAGGAAAATTCTACGAGATTATGGAATCACACAGAGACACGCTTGAGCAAAATGGTAGTTCTGAAGGAGAAAATCGGACCATAGTTAAAATGGCAAGAACTTTCAAATACACAATCAAAATAACAGAAACATGCGTAAAAGTAAATCAAGAAGCAAATGCAAAGATAATTTTGGAGCGATTCAATTTCTCAGAATGGAAGCCAGTTTCGACACCGACGCTGAGAAATGCTGAAACTTTGCAACCAGGGAAAGAAGATAAGAAGAAACACAACTTTCCATACAGACAGGCAGTTGGAGCACTGATGTACTTGATGCTTCGTACAAGACCAGATTTGGCCTAAAGCGTGGGGTTTTTGTCAAGGTCACTTGACAATCCGTCTACAGAAGACGTTGCCAGAGTCAAAAGAGTTTTCCGGTACATTGCTGGCACTACCGATCTGGGAATTGTCTCTCAATGTGATGAAGAAAAGAGAATCTTCGAGTGTTATAGCGACGCAGACTTTGGAAGATGCACAAAGACTGGTCGATCTACTTCTGGAGTCATTGTAGCATATGCAGGTGGGACTAAATCATGGTTGAATCAGAGACAAGCAATGGTTGCTACATCTACGACAGAGGCAGAAATTGTAGCAGCAAACGAGGCAAGCAAAGAAATAATTTGGCTGACCAGATTGTTGAAAGAAATTGTTAAGATGCTACCCATTCCGATTCTAGCAGTGGATAATTCAGCGGCAGTGAGAGTTACTCAAAACCCTGAATTTCATTGAAGAACGAAACACATCGAAGTCAAGCATTTCTTTATTCGAGAAAAGGTAACGGAAGGAAACCTTGAAATCAAACGGGTCTCAACTGAAGAACAGGTTGCAGATATGATGACAAAACTTCTGGCCAGAACTCGACTCAAGATTTTGTGTGATAAAGTAGGACTTTTAGAATAGTTTGATGTTTTCTTTTAGTTTTTAATGACTAAATTTAACGAGGGAAAGTGTAAAGTTGTTAAGTTAAAACGTAATTCAATAGGTGGCGCAGTATGTACAATAGCAAGTCAATAAATACAATATTTTTTTCTTAATTTTTCTGCAAATAAATTTTCGGTTGCGTCGTTTTTTCCGCAGTTCCTGGGAATTTGTTTCAGTAACGCATTGACGCAAAAAACCATTTCGGTTGAGTCATATAAAAATGAGAACTTGTGTATTTTTTGCGGCCTAATTCAATTTCAAATCAAGGGTAATGTTTTTTTAAATTAATTTTGAAATTTCAACTGTTGCACAGGCATTCTTACACATAGAATATGTGAAGCGGCATCGGATAATTCCAGTGAAGACGATGAAAACACCGGAAGTTCACAGGTCATTGACCTGTCTTGTTCATATTTGATAATGTGAAAGGCTGTCGTTTCTGCAACTGAAGAATTCATCAAGCATTGTACCAACGGTAAGTATTTACAAAATTGCATTAGTAATGTGCTGCATTTAAATTCTTTTAGAGGGAGCTTTGTCAATTGACAAGTCTAGGGACATGGAAGCAACGGTTTTTAGCAAACCAAGCCCGGATAGGAAGTCATGAAACAGCAGCAAAAGATTGAACTTTGGGTCCAAGTTCAAGAAATCAACCATCAATGGAATTGTGCATTGTTGGAAGTCAAAATACAATTAAATTGGGTTCAAGAAATTTTCAGAAGGACTGCAAGTTATGCAACGTCTCAATGGATACTACATAAATATTTAATGACGACATTTTAATGAATATCTGTAAATCAAAGAATAATTTTATTCTCAGTTAATGTTTCTAGCTGTTTTTTTGGCATAATGTTAATTACGTAACAAATTTAAAATTAACTTATTACAAATAGGCTTAAATTTGAACTAATTTTATTTCTCACTTGAGAAAGCAACATTTTTGAAATTCGTGCCATTAATAATAATACAGGTATCTTTCCTATATCTGAATAGTTCTAAAGAGTCGGGGAAGATGTCGCTATGAAACCAATTTATCTATTTATTTTTAGTTAGCGCCATCGTACGTGGATAGTCGGTACTATGTTTAATTAGGTCCCTGCAGTATGTTTGTATAACCTCGAAAACTATTGCACAAATATTTCATTTAAACACTTTGAAGGCGATTTCACCTAATTAAATCTAGAGACACCGAATGTGGTATTTTCTAAACGTCGGAGGCTCTGGTAATTGTCTGAATTGTGACCCACTTTTTTCAGAGAAGCCTTAGAAGATGCAAATGATGGCATCAAAGTGAACGGCATACCAGTTAACAACCTGCGGTATGCGGATGACACCGTTTTCATAGCAGACAGTGAGGAGAATCTGCAGCATTCCTTGTCGAAGCCTTCGAAATGTGGACGTATCGACGCATGCTTTGCATTAGCTGGAAGGACAGAGTACGGAACGAAGATGTCATATGGCCAGGATGAATAAGGAGAAGGAGCTTTGTAAAGCTGTAAAGGTCAGGAAGCTCTACTACTTTGGTCGCACGTAATGAGGCACCCTGACATCTACGATCTCCTGCAACTCATCATTTATACAAGGGAAGATTGAGGGGAAAAGAGATCCCGGTTTAAGAACCTAAGGCAATGGTTTGAGCAATAAACAACTTCCTTATTTCGCGCTGCTACCAATAAGGTCTTAGTTGCCAATATGATCGCCAACGTCCCTTAACGGATACGGATACGGAAAAAGAAGAAGAAATAAATCGAGGAGAAGCAAAACCTTAAATAAAAGAAATTTCAAGTGCTGCAGGTAGAGTATAAACATTCAATCTCAATTTCTCACTTGTTCAAAAGTCGTTAGCAAAAGAATAAACTCTCTAAACTGTTGCATTAGTTTCAGGGCAGCAGTAAATTGAAAGAGAATAAATACAAGAATTCGTTACATCACACGCAATGGATCGACCTGGCATCGTTCGAGTACTGAGATTTACAGTTTCCTAAAGCCGTATAAAACCAAAGCAACAAATTAAAATATAAATGAAAATCGCGTAAGAACACACCGCATAAAAAAAGATCTGAGATGTTTGCGAAATTAGGCCTTCCAATAAAGAAAATAATATCAAAAAGTCATTTATTATAGTAATTATTATATTTGTAATGTAAATAAAGCGATTCATACATTTTTGAGTTACCACCATTTTAACAGATTCATGTAATTATAATTTGTCTATATTTTATTCAGCGTGTGGTAATTTTTATGCAACATAAAGTCTGTCATAAGTTGCTATTTATAAATATTATTTCTAAATTTATTTATTTAGAAATTATTTTGAAAGACGTGAAATTAAATTTAAAAATGAACTTGTTTTTGGATTTTGATCAAAAGTCGACAGTTTCAGATATATCGAATTGTTACGTTACTTTTGCCACCACTATACAGGGTTGTATTATATTAAGAATGTGCAACATTATTATTATTACGTTATTATTGAAACTATAAAGTCGGTTAAATTAGCAAAGAATTGGTATTTTCTTCACTGATTGCTATAATGGAAGTGAAAATACAATCCAACGTCAACGGCTCGAAATATTCATAAGTAATATCACAAGAGAGTGAGAATAAATTGAAAATAATTCGACAGATTTTCGAAAACTTGTTGCCAGGGAATAGACACGAGAGCCCAAATGGCAACAAGTTTGAAAAAATAACTGGAGAATTATTTTCTAATTAATTCGCACTCTCGAGTGGTATTCGGAAGATTATTTTTTAACGTTTAAATAAAAAATACAGCATAAAAATATAGTTTAATTCATTATAAACTAAAATCAAACTGGCGACAGATGTCAAAACTAGAAAATGTGCTGTCAAGTTACATATGTAAACAAAATACTAGAAATTATGCTCGCGGGAATTTTCTACAGTAGAAAATTCTCACTATAATAATGTTGTGATTGGACAGAATTAAACACGTGTGCCCAAATACTGCTAAACGATTGGTGAATGAAATCATTAAAAAATAATCATGAAAACAAATTTTTTTTAAATGGAATGCCCCATACTTTTTAACCCATTTCGAAGGAATGTTTAATTTTTTACATACTTTAGTGTATATTGAATAAAACGTTTTTGTGATAGAAAAATAGTTGATTTGAAATTATAACAAATGAAATTTTCCTAAAACTTCTGCGTGTTAAGTTTACAAAATTAAACAAATCTGTTGGAGTGAGGGTTCTTTTTATTTATATGATATCATTTTCCAAATAATTTATATTTGTTTTGTTTATGTATTGTATGTTATTACGAACATTCTTAAATGTATGCAAAAGAATTTTTTATATTGAAGGTGAATGTAAGTGCATTTAAATTTGTGTATATAAATCAGTTTTTTGCATTTTACTGAATGCAGTTTCCACGTTATTTATCTTACAAGAAGAAATTATCTTTTTAAATAAATTTTTGTGGTCTGTAACAATAAAATAAAGTTTTTCTTTTTATAAATATATATTAGTTGAAATGAACTCTATTTTTCAAAAGCGAGTTTGGAGAAAATCATGATACTGGAACTTTAACAAGATATGATCATTCGGTAGACGAAAATGAGGTAGTTTCGCGCATAGATAGACAGATAGATAGAGAAAGAGAGAGAGACAGCGTGTGTTCGAGTGTTCGGGTGTGCAGCTGTTCTGCAATCAACCAAACTGTAAGTTGATAGATTGGTAGATAATCATAATGATAATTATAATCATAACCATAGAGAGAGAAAGGAGAGTAAGAGCTATAGATCTAGATGCAGATGCGGAATTCAGAGGCAGATGTTGGTGTAAATCTAGATGTAGATATCGATGTAGATGTAGATGCAAATGTAGATCTAGATGAAGATGTAGACGTACACGTGGCCGTAGACGTAGACGTAAGCGTAAACGTACATGTAAACCAAAACGTAAGCGTAGATGTAGATGTAGTTAGTAGATGTAGATGTAAATGTAGATGTAGAGGTAAGATGTAGAGGTAGGATGTAGAGGAAAAATGTAGAGGAAGGATGTAGAGGAAAAATGTAGAGAAGAAATGTAGAGGAAAGATGTAGATTTTTTTTCGATTTTTTACGAAATTTAATGCGTATTTTGTAAAATTAATAGCACACCAGACTGACGCCACGATGGCAACCGACACATTTTAGATTATTGTTTTTAATTATTTCAACCAGTTTTTCTGTAACAGTCAACCTGTAAACATTCATTCTGTAACCTTTGCGACAACACTTCGCTAAATTGTAAATTGACGAGTAAAATAAACTAGTTCTACTTAAATTATCATCCGTATTTTTATTTCCATCTAAGTAACCGTGGAACGTGAGAATTTCCGAAAGATTCACTTTCAACGAAACCTAAAATTATTGCTCACGCGTAAACTATCTTATTCTCAAGTGAAATTTAAAATCTTATGCGTTGTTACACCCGAACACTCGAACACCAGAACACTCGAACACTCGCACACTCGAACACTCGCACACTCACACACTAGCACACTCGCACACTCGCACACTCGCACACTCGAACACTCGCACACTCGCAAACTCTCACTATTTTATTCTAAAGTGAAATTTACAACTTTCAGCGCTGTTACATTTTTACTTAAACAAGAAAGTGTTGTGAAATTAAAAACTCTGTTAATTAAGTATTTCTTTTATTAACACACACATACATACATATGACAAAAAGTTGCCCATGATTAGCTACATGTTGTAGACGATTTCTAACGAAACACGAATTTGAAAGACAAAATAGGTGTTGTTGTCTCTTCAGACAATAAAAATCTATACGATTACCAATTTTGTAATAATTTCATTGTATGATGAAGTTGAAGGTGCGTCTTAAAAAAGTGTAAGAATTCTATTAAAACCAACTTTATTACGGTTTCTTGGCTCCGAGAAATATTTATCAGTGTCGAAACGGTAGCACACGAACACTCGCACACTCGCACACTAGCACACTAGCACACTCGCACACTCGCACACTCGCACACTCGCACACTCGCACACTCGAACATTCGCACACTCGCACACTCTCACTATTTTATTCTAAAGTGAAATTTACAACTTTCAGCGCTGTTACATTTTTACTTAAACAGGAAAGTGTAGTGAAATTAAAAACTCTGTTAATTAAGTATTTCTTTTATTAACACACACATATGACAAAAAGTTGCCCATGATTAGCTACATGTTGTAGACGATTTCTAACGAAACACGAATTTGAAAGACAAAATAGGTGTTGTTGTCTCTTCAGACAATAAAAATCTATACGATTACCAATTTTGTAATAATTTCATTGTATGATGAAGTTGAAGGTGCGTCTTAAAAAAGTGTAAGAATTCTATTAAAACCAACTTTATTACGGTTTCTTGGCTCCGAGAAATATTTATCAGTGTCGCAACGGTAGCACACGAACACTCGCACACTAGCACACTAGCACACTAGCACACTCGCACACTCGCACACTCGCACACTCGCACACTCGAACACTCGCACACTAGCACACTAGCACAATTGCACACTAGCACACTCGCACACTCGCACTCTCGAACACTCGCACACTCTCACTATTTTATTCTAAAGTGAAATTTACAACTTTCAGCGCTGTTACATTTTTACTTAAACAGGAAAGTGTAGTGAAATTAAAAACTCTGTTAATTAAGTATTTCTTTTATTAACACACACATACATACATATGACAAAAAGTTGCCCATGATTAGCTACATGTTGTAGACGATTTCTAACGAAACACGAATTTGAAAGACAAAATAGGTGTTGTTGTCTCTTCAGACAATAAAAATCTATACGATTAGCAATTTTGTAATAATTTCATTGTATGATGAAGTTGAAGGTGCGTCTTAAAAAAGTGGAAGAATTCTATTAAAACCAACTTTATTACGGTTTCTTGGCTCCGAGAAATATTTATCAGTGTCGCAACGGTGGTACACGAACACTCGAACACTCGCACACTAGCACACTAGCACACTAGCACACTTGCACACTAGCACACTCGCACACTCGTACACTCGCACACTCGCACACTCGCAAACTCGCACTATTTTATTCTAAAGTGAAATTTACAACTTTCAGCGCTGTTACATTTTTACTTAAACAGGAAAGTGTAGTGAAATTAAAAACTCTGTTAATTAAGTATTTCTTTTATTAACACACACATACATACATATGACAAAAAGTTGCCCATGATTAGCTACATGTTGTAGACGATTTCTAACGAAACACGAATTTGAAAGACAAAATAGGTGTTGTTGTCTCTTCAGACAATAAAAATCTATACGATTAGCAATTTTGTAATAATTTCATTGTATGATGAAGTTGAAGGTGCGTCTTAAAAAAGTGGAAGAATTCTATTAAAACCAACTTTATTACGGTTTCTTGGCTCCGAGAAATATTTATCAGTGTCGCAACGGTGGTACACGAACACTCGAACACTCGCACACTAGCACACTAGCACACTAGCACACTTGCACACTAGCACACTCGCACACTCGTACACTCGCACACTCGCACACTCGCAAACTCGCACTATTTTATTCTAAAGTGAAATTTACAACTTTCAGCGCTGTTACATTTTTACTTAAACAGGAAAGTGTAGTGAAATTAAAAACTCTGTTAATTAAGTATTTCTTTTATTAACACACACATATGACAAAAAGTTGCCCATGATTAGCTACATGTTGTAGACGATTTCTAACGAAACACGAATTTGAAAGACAAAATAGGTGTTGTTGTCTCTTCAGACAATAAAAATCTATACGATTACCAATTTTGTAATAATTTCATTGTATGATGAAGTTGAAGGTGCGTCTTAAAAAAGTGGAAGAATTCTATTAAAACCAACTTTATTACGGTATCTTGGCTCCGAGGAATATTTATCAGTGTCGCAACGGTGGCACACGAACACTCGAACACTCGCACGCTCGTACACCCGCACACCCGTACACTCATCATTATGACGTCCTTTTTGGACGTAAAGACGTCAATGACCAAAGATGACCAAAAAATGACGTCAAAATGACGTACGTCTGCTAGCTGGGTACCGTGTATTTAAAAAATAAACGATTTCTTATTCGCTTGTAATTTACTGGTGCCTTAAACTACATTTCAACAAAAAAATCAATTAATCAGATCAATTAACCGTCTTTTTCCGTTGCCAACTGCATTTCCAAAGTGTGCGTCACCGAGCGTTGCACAACCGCCCCACAAACCTCCTCCTCTATTCCAACCTCAACATTTCCACTCTCCGGACTCGATTCTTCATTCGCACCAACCGTTCCGCAAGCCTCCTCTCCCATTTCGACCTCAACACTAACATTCTCCAGACTCTGAGACACCTCAAAATCTTCACTGACACTGAAATACTCCTCGTCTTCGACCTCATCGGCGACGTTCGAACCGTCCACCACCAGGTCCACCTCCGGGCAATCGCCTCCTCCCGTCTCTCTTCGAAACGACATTTCGTCCTCGCTCAAATCCTCCGCATCGAGCAATTTAGGAAGAATGTCGTCGACAACTTCGACGACGACGACGTCGACTTTCTGTTGTTCCTTCTTCGCGTTGCCGATGAGATTCACCAGCACCTCCTCCTGTTCCTGCTCGCTCAAGAAATTCGTTCTTCCCTCCCGCAGCATGTTCCTCAAGATGGCGTTCTTGTCCTTGGATTTTTCGAAGTTCTTGCAGCTGTCGTTGTAGTTGTCGATGAGGCGCCGGTACTCCCCGCTGTACTTGTCGGTGAACTGCTGCAGGTTCACCTGGAAGTCGTGCATGTCCGCCCTAAGATCGGAGATTTTGTTGCTGACCACGATCGAATTCTCCAACTCTTCCTTTTCACCCTCTTCTTCGCTCTCGACGTCATTTTCCACGATTTTATTGTTCCTGCTCTGGAAAACAGGAATCGTTTTTGAGCACTTCAGGATTCTGGTGATGCGCGGCACTTGGTATTGAGGAGGCGTCTCCTTCCTCTCACAATAAGGCTTGTAAGAATTCGATTCTTTTGGCGCCAGCTTATTTTCGTCGATTTTGGCATCGATCAATTTATACCCATCGGAGGAGGCTTCGTAATCTGGCAGTTGCGCCGGCCTCCTAGGCAGAGGAAAAACTATATTCTCATCAGAAGTCTGCATCTCCCAATTCAGCAACTCTTTGAGGTCTTCCAGATTGCTCTTCAAACTGTCCATGACCATCCGGTTGGCTTGCTCCTTCTTGTCGTGGTAGCCTTGAGTTTCCACCTTGTCGAAAACTTCAATTTCATGTTCCTTGCTTTCAGGCAAGACCTTGCACTCGGTGCCCTCAATTCCGTCCAGTTGATCATAAAATTCAGTCCCTTCCGAATCCTCATCTGAAGAACTGTCCGAGACGTAAGGAGGTGCAAAATCGTCGAAATCACATCCCACGGAAATTTCATTTGAAGTTTCTTCCGAACCTGGTGGTCCTTCTTCGAATCTTGGAGACGTTCCCACGTTGGCCACTGCAACTCCAACTCTCTTTTCCTCACTTATAAATGAAGACGGCGCTTGTTTATTGGAAGAAGTCGATGTTGGTGCTTCTTCCAAAGGAGATGCTTGAACAAAAGTGTCGGATAGTACTTCTTTAGCTTTAAGGATTTTGAGCATTTCAGAAGAAGTGTATATTTCGTCGAGAAGTGCAGACATCAATTCCGGTCGAACGGTGCTTTCAGTGCTGGAAGCTATGTCTTCAATGAGGTTAGAAAATTTGGATGAACTAGAATCAGCAAGCGTTTCTTCACGGAGCACGGAAGTTAATTCTGGGTTTTGTTGAACTTCGTCCAAATTGGCAGGAAGAACCTCTTCAATAAGCTTGGGTGCATTGAGAGTCTTACCAACTTCTTGAACCAAGGAAGATAACTCTGAAACTTCTTCCAACGGTAAAGGTTCCTCGTTGCTGGTATTAAAAGCACCAGATGATATTTCTTCAATAAGCTTAGGTGGTTTCAAAATTTCAGAACAAGTATGGCGTAAAGAAGATCGTCCTGGAACCTCTTCCAAAGGTGGAGGTTCTTCCTTGGTTTTAGAAGTTGTTACTTCAACAAAAGTACCAATTGATACATCTTCAATAAGCTTAGGTGGTTCAAACGCCTTCAAATTTTCTTCTTCAATTCCTGATAGTTTATTGGAGTCCTCTTGTTTGCCAGTCACCTGGAAGTAGTTATCAAGTGCCGTTTGCAGCAATTTCGACTTGCCAACCTCAATTTCAGGCTCTTTAACCTCTTCTTCCGATTTAATCTCCTCGACCAAGGCTTTTTTAACAACTTTCGACCTCGGACTGTAATCAAAGATGCGTTCTCGATATTCCTCAACATCATCCCCATTTCCCTCATCGCTTGTCTTTTCCTTGGCGCAATCGTATGCTTCTGTCACAGGCTCTTCATCGGATAACTCTTCTTCCATCCCTTCATAATACACCCCTCTTAATTTGCCACGCTTGTCGACCTCAATTGTGACACTGTCGGCGTCGCTTTCAGAATCGTGGAGCGAGGTCCCCACGCCACTGTCGGTGCGTTGGAGCGCCAACCTCCTCTGTTCGCGAAGCCCCACCAAACCGTAGACGCTGTCCATTATCCTCTGTTGCTCCTTATCGATCCACCGTTGCCTTTCGGCGCTTTCTTCCGCGGTTCCGCCACGCTCCCAAGCTTCCGCGCAAGCTCTGTCTCTGGGGAAGATGGGACGGTCGTCCAAATACCTCAAATTTTTCTGAAATCGTCGCTTTAATACAAGAAAAAACTAGAAATTGATGAGCTTACGCAAGAAAGTGTAAGGGTCTTCCTGTAAGCGGGAATCTTTCTAATAACCGGATTTCCCATCAAGGACAATACCCTCAAATTGGGCATCCTAGATAAAATTTCGACCACGAGTGGATCCTCAATGTGGTTGTTGGCCAGGTCCAAAACCGACAGTTGGCTTAAGAGCTCGAGATGTTCCAATTCGTCCAAAGTTTCAACGAAATTGTTGCCCAAATTTAGAGTGTGCAAGTCGGGGATGCAATCTACCAAACGGGGGATTAATAGCTTTCTTTCCGAATTTGGGAACTTACTTAAATTTTCGATCTTGCGCACTTGGTTGTGCGACAGGTTAATTGTGTCCAACAGCCCGCAACCTTCCAAGTTTTCGATCCTCTTAATCAAGTTATTGTGGAGGAATAGGCTGCGCAACGCCGCCTGATTGTCCAAGCCGCTGATCTCATCGATGCCGTTATTTTCCAGCCACAAGCACTTCAGCCCGGTGTACTCCTCCAAATTTTCAATCTTTGAAAATCCCTTGAAGTGCAAATATAAGACATCGTTCAAGTGCGGCGTTTGGTACAATTTCTGTTCCTTGCAGTGCTTCAAAATGAACTCTTTCGTCATCCTGTAAAGTGCGATTTTATCAAAACGGCCGAAATTGGCCGCGCACTTACCGGGGACCCTTGTAGATACCGTCGAGCAATCCCCGTTTTTCTTCAGGAGGCCTTTCCGTAATCAGAGACATTATTAATTAATTGAAATCCGAATTGAATTGACGTTTCGTTATTGATCAAACAATTCAAATTGCCCGCCTGGCAACGAATCGGCCAATCAATTCGTCCGACCAATCGCGCTCATATGCGCAGTTCAAATTAAGAGTGAGGAGGGAATTAGCGTTAATTTCTCCCGATTTTGCAAGTTTTTAGCCCTTAAAAAATTCACGTGGGGCAAAAATGCCGTGCGAAATGATAACGCTCCAATTGGGGCAGTGCGGCAATCAGAGTGAGTACTTTAATTGAATTTAATCTAATTTTGAGGTTATGTGTCAAAATTTGTTGATTTTCAGTCGGTTTCGAGTTCTGGAAGCGTTTGTGCGCCGAACATGGAATCAACCCTGAGGGGATCCTGGAGGACTTCGCCACCGAAGGGATCGACCGCAAGGACGTCTTCTTTTACCAAGCGGACGATGAGCACTACATTCCGCGCGCCGTCCTCCTCGATTTGGAGCCCCGAGTAATCAATACGATCATGAATTCGCCGTATTCCAAGCTGTACAACCAGGAAAACGTGTTCCTGTCGAAGAACGGAGGAGGGGCCGGCAATAATTGGGCCTGCGGCTATTCACAAGGCGAGAAGCTCAACGAAGAGATTTTCGACATAATCGACCGCGAAGCGGACGGAAGCGACAGCCTGGAGGGCTTCGTACTGTGCCATTCGATCGCTGGAGGAACCGGGTCGGGGATGGGTTCGAACATATTGGAGAAATTGTCCGATCGGTTCCCCAAAAAACTGGTCCAGACTTACAGCGTTTTCCCCAATCAAGACGAAATAAGGTTAGGTTTTTTTTTGTTTTCCGGCGACTTGGATAAGTCGGGGAATTTGGAAGTAAGTCACAATGTCAGGAAAAAAATCGGGGAAATTAGTGTTTTATCAAAAAGAATATTAGGGAATTTAATTTGTGGAAAAAAGTTTAAGACGCAATGGAAAGAAATTTCTTTGCTATCTCTCTTATTATTTGCAATTCTTACAATATACAGTGTTTCCCGTGGATGGGGTTGCGCACTTTTGTAAACTTTATCTGCCGTTTGGCGATAAAATATCATTCATGGCTCTAGAAAATAGAATACATGAAATCGACCCTTATTTTTCATTTTTGCGAAAAATGTTATTTTACAAAAATGCAGTTACACTGAAAATAACATTTTATTTATGTCAAGAACTATTTAATGTGAAGACCTCCAACTTGTACACATTTTTCGAATTGTTTTCTAAATCTTTCATAAACTGATGATATTATACCTTCATTTATGATGGCAACAGCTTCCACGATTTTTCGTTTAATAAATCAATGTTGTCATCGATCTCATTTACATACTTTTTGCTTCAAAAGAAGTAATCTAATGGGATTAGATCAGGCTATTTCTCCAAAGCGAGAATTTGGGTCCAGCTGCTAGTGACAAACTATTAATAACAATTCTAAAACGTACAATTTATAGATTTTCTCGATCAATGTCATTTTTATTAATATATAAACCTTACAAAATTCATAAACAACAGTTTTCCACTTGAATTTAAAATTTAGGGTCCAGCTGCTAGGGATAAACTATCAATAATAATTTTCAAATGCAAAATATATCAATTTTCTCAACCAATTTTATTTCGATTAATACATAATACTTGCAAAATTCTTAAAAAACAATTTTAATTGATTTTTAAAATTTAGGGCCCAGCTGCTACTGACCACACATCAGCACCAAATTTAAAACAAGCAATCCATACATTTTTTCGATCAATTTCGCCTTTGTTAGTAATTAAAACTGATAAATTTCTTAAAAAACAGTAAAGTGATTTTTAAAATTTAAGGCCCAGCTACTAGTGACAAACTATTTAGCAACTCTAAAGATTATCCCGACCGATTTCATCTTGATTAAAGTAACCCACAAAAACCTTGCTCAAAATTGCTTCATATTTTTACGTTTATATTAAATGCAAGTCGTGTTATAGTTAGAAGGTGTCAGTTGTGTCTACAACAAGGTGGAGGCCACTTTGAACAATACTTGTAGATAGTTTTTTCCATTTACGTTGTGTACTTTTTCACTTTAACATTAAAATAATTTCAACATTTTGATTGTTTTCCATATCACAAAAAATTTAAATGACAACGTGTAATAAATATTATTTTCCATGGCATACCTGATTTTTTTGGAAGGAGAAATTTCCAAGTATTTTATTTACTTACTTTCGAAGTTACTGTTAAATGAATTCTAATATGTGAAAAATAGAAAAATACAGGCTGATGAAAAAAAGGTGCCTGTGATTGATATAGGGACTTTCGGTTGAATCATTGTGGAAATCGCAACAAAAGTGGTCCACAAGGTCGTCCACCATTTACAAAAATCGACATTATTTGGCCATTTTCTCTTAATCTTTGCTCCACTCTTCTAATTACATTAACATCTGGATGACGTTGATGTGGATACAGTCTAGCATATTCTCTAGCAGCTTCCGATGCGTTATTATCTGTCTCACCCAAGCGGAGCAACATGTCTAGATATTCACTGAAATTCTATTCCATTTTAAGACTTTTTATGAACATTTGACTTGTATTGTTCAAATTTGACAAGAGAACTGACATTAGAAAGTGAATTATTGTTGCCACCGTTTCCTAAGAGATTGGCGATGTTGCGACATTGATAAAGAAACCGTACTTTAACAATTGGTAGTAAAGCTGGTTTCAATAGATTTTTTACACTTTTTTTTAAAAAAGCACCAACTGCATCAAATTTAAACTCTAACCCTGAAATTATTTCAAAATTGTTAATCGTATAGATTTTTATTGTCTGAATAGGAAAGCTTATAACTTGGTGAAGAGACAACAAATTTCATTTTGGCTTTCAATTTCGTGTTTCGTTAGAAATCGTCTATAACATGCAGCTAATCATGGGCACCTTTTTTTCATCACCCTTTATACCTATTGATTTGAAAAAATAAAATTAATTATCATCTGACCTTGAAAATTTTAAATTATGTGTTTATAAAACAATTTTTTTCATTTTTTGTTTCATTTCAATCGAGCCATAAATAACGGAGATACGACTTGCGGCGCTTCTTAGACCGAACCCAGTATATCTACGTCTACTATGTTTTGTACATAACTTGTTGAAACTATCCTATATAATTTGAACTGAAATTTTTGACTTGTTTAGTTCAAGGCACAAATTACTAGAATTACTGGAAAAGGGTCATGGAAAACCTTGAAAATTCAGGAAACCCTGTCATATCAGAAATTGTTTCAATTTAATTTTTGCAGTGACGTCGTGGTCCAACCCTACAATTCCTTGTTGACCCTCAAAAGACTGACCGATTCTGCCGATTCCGTGGTCGTCTTGGACAATACGGCCCTGAATCGAATCGCCGGCGATCGGCTCCACATCCAAAACCCGACCTTCACTCAGATCAACAGTTTGGTGTCGACCATAATGTCGGTTTCGACGACGACTCTCCGCTACCCCTCGTATATGAATAACGACCTTATGGGTCTGCTCGCCCCTTTGATTCCGACCCCTCGTCTTCATTTCCTCATGACCGGTTACACCCCTCTGTCCACCGACACCGACGAGGTCAGCGTCAGAAAGACCACCGTCTTGGACGTGATGAGGAGACTCTTGCAGCCGAAAAACATGATGGTCTCCACGACGCAAGACCGGAATTCTCAGCATTGTTTCATCTCGATTTTGAACATCATCCAAGGGGAGGTCGATCCGACCCAGGTGCACAAGTCGCTGCAGCGCATTCGAGAAAGAAAATTGGCGCAATTCATCCCCTGGGGCCCGGCCAGCATTCAGGTGGCGCTGTCGCGAAAATCTCCTTACATACAGACCGCCCATCGAGTTTCGGGACTCATGTTGGCCAACCACACCAACATAAGCTCGGTAATTATTAATTCATTTTATGTTGATTTATTGTTTATTGGGAAAAACTTTCATCTTCGATTTCTTTAAAAATCTAAATATGCCAAAAGTTTGTGCTTGTTCAGAAACCCAAAACAGACTAATCGGATTGTGCAAGCGATTTTTGGTTTAAGAGAAAATGGAATTTATCGAAACTTCAAAAACTGAAAAATAAATCATAATTTTAAAATGAAAATTATTTTTGACGAAATTTGAGTAACATTAGTTAGATATTCAGTAGATGAGATGCTAATTATAAAATCAGATGAGTTTCTTCAACAGATATCCACAAATATTGTTATTTTTCAAATTTCAACTTTCTCTTACAATTTCCACGTGTAATCTTGAATTTTAATTATTTCAAATCTAAGTATAGTTGATTTGTTTATTTTTGTCTTAAAAAAAAGAACTAAACTGGTATAATCTAATATTACAAATGAAATTTTTAATTTCAAAAGAAATTCTGTCACGTTATTTTACATTTTTTGTGCAAAGCTTTTTTATTATATGCAATATCATAAGTGTGATTATTTTGTCGGCAAAATTTAATTATTATTAAGAAAGTTTATTGGTTGGCAATTTCGCGAATGACAGTGACAGATAAAAACAACGAGCCCTTGGGCGAGTTGTTTTTTGACATTGGCATGAGCGAAATTGCCTAAAACAATAAACTTGAGTGGAATAATCATTAAATTTTGCCAGGCAAAATTATCTCAAGAATGAAATTTGACATGACTATTTCATGAAACAGGCAAGACAAATCAATTTTATTTTAAATATTTTTCCTGGGCGATTAATGCTGTTGTATTCCAAATTGATTTGACACTAGTTTCTTTGCAGTTTTCTCCGTTCTTTTTTTTCTCATGTTAAAAGCCCAATCTTGTAATATTTTTGCGATTTCATCAGGAGTTGTCGAAAATACAACACAAAATTCGCTGAACTGCAACCATATTGAATTTTTAGTTTTAACAGTGTTGAGAGGGATAACGTTGGCAGTGAACGCTTTAATATTTGCAATTGATAAATCATCAAATCTATTTTTATTTTCACACATTTTTATAACTGACGTTTCAAAAATATTGTAATAACAGCGACTTGATGAATCGGTTACTATGTTTGTCAAAAACAAAGGAAAATTTGCCGTTGAAAAACAGCTCGGTTGCTTCATTCTAGCTTTCCATTGGTTCAGCAGCACTGGCCAAATTTTTATTTTGAAATTTTGTCGGTACGAAACAATTTTTTCGTTAAAAAGATGGATTTTGATTGGACGAAATTTGCGTGAATGAAGTAGTCACGAAAAAACACATTTAAGTTTCAGCTTGTTTTCTAATTCACTCAAAAAACATGTAACTTAATTTATGTGAATAAATACAAAAAACCGTATTTTTGCGTTAAATGCACTAAACAATTATAATACTAAAATCATCGTCACATTTTATAAAAATTCGTAGAGCCATGGATACTTTTTCAATATGAGAATAACTGTTTTATGTTTGACAGTATCATTAGTATTTTTACAATGGAACGTAAATTAAGTAAAAGTGAGAAAATTGTTTTAATTGTAGCTGACAAATATGAAACGTTGAGAGAGACAGATCTATGTAATTTTAAATCACCGACATCCTGGTAAAAATATCTCCCATACAACAGTTGGACAAATTTATTAAAAATTTAAAAGTACGGGAACCATTGCAAATAAATTTAAACATCCACATGGTCATTGGATCACTGACGAAGAACACCACCTGCAAATTTTGCGAGCAGTTTCTTCCAATGGAGTTGTAAACTCGCAGAATGGCCGTTGATGGGCAGATGAAAATTCAGATTTTCAAATAGAAGCACGGAATCAATATGAATGTGTGATATGGAATCTTTAATAATCAAATATTTGGACAACACTTAGCAATAATTTAAATACAAAACAATCGTTGTTACAACTACAACAATTGTTACACTTAAATTAATTTAGGATTAACTGATACTGTCAAGAATCCATGGCTATCCAAGAATTTGTATAAAATATGCCTATGATCTTATTATTATAACTTTCTACTGCGTTTAATGTAAAAATACACATTTCTTGTATTTATTCACATAAATTGTTAAGTTACATGTATTTTGAGTAAATTAGGAAACAAGCTGAAACTTAAAATGTGATTTTTCGTGATAAAAAAGCTTTGCACCAAAAATGTAAAATAACATGACAAAATTTCATTTGTAAGTTAATTTTTTTAAGACAAAAATAAACAAATCAACTATACTTAGATTTGAAATAATTAAAATTCAAGATTACACGTGGAAATTGTAAGAGAAAGTTGCAATTTGAAAAATAACAATTTTTTGGACATCGGTTGAAGAAACTCATCTGATTTCATAATTGGCGTCTCATCTACTGAATATCTAACTAATGTTATCCAAATTTCGTCAAAAATAATTTTCATTTTAAAATTGTGATTTTTTTTCAGTTCTTGAAGTTTCGATAAATTACATTTTCTCTGAAACCAAAAATCGTTTGCAGAATCCGAGCAATTCATTTTGAGTTTCTGAACAAATTTTTGCCAGATTTAGATTTTTAAAGAAATCGAAGATAAAAGTTTTTCGCGAATAATAATATGGCGGGCACTGTATACAGAGTGGTGCATCGTATAGCGTAGTCACAAACACAATACCCTACAAGGTCGGTATTTTTCACTTTAATTTTAATTTAGCGAATTAAATTCTCGAAATTACATTAGATGTTCAAAATGGTGACCTTGTTGTTGCAAACGCCACCTAAAATTGGTTTAAATACTCACTAATTGAAATTTATGAATTTATGAATTTTAGTTGTTTGAACGCGCATTGCAACAGTACGATAAATTACGTAAACGCGAGGCCTTCTTGGAACAGTTTCGGAAGGAAGACATGTTCCAAGACAACCTAGACGAACTGGATATTAGTCGAGGTGTCGTTCAAGACCTGGTGGACGAATACGTGGCGGCCACGCGTGACGATTACTGTACATGGGGGCTCTCTTAAGTGCGCACTGTTATTGAAATTAATCTGATATTATAATTTAAAGCTTTTGTATCCGTCAAATTAAAATAAATATTTAAATCTTCGACTGTCATAACCTGTCACTCAAGAGTGTAAACATCTGAAAAAAGCTTATGGGTTATCTTTAAATGTTCAAACAGACATTCCAACTAAAATGACTGATACCGTGAAAAACGTGAGAGTGAAAGGTAGAAAGTGTCATCATCCTTTTCAGACAGGTACGTTGTGCTTTTAGTTGTAGTTTTAGTTCGGGGCTTCACCAGCAACTCGAACTTGAAGAGGCACGTGACGCTGCATGGAAGGGGGAGACCGTTCAAGTGCGACGTCTGTGACAAGTTGGTGCACGCGACGCCACTGGCTGAATGATTTTTTAGTTCAAAAAGTTCCAAGTTACAAAAAGTTTTTATTTTGTTTGTAGTTTTGAAGAAGAAATTAAAACAATACTGGATAATTTGGCGGTGATTGAAATATTGAGGTTCTTAAGTTGTACTTGGTGGGTCGCGTAACATGGTGGGGGTAGGGGGTCACTTTTTTACCAGTTTCACATCGCCGATTTTAAATCTTGGAAACTAAGAAAAATAACATTGTAATTAATTTGAAAATTTTGTTTTCATTTTTTAAAGAGGGAGACAAATTCGAGGATCATTGCGGGCGGTGCAAACTATGAATTAAAAACAATTGATACATTCTCTAAAAGGAAGATATCCTTTTGTTTTATAAAATTACAGCACTCAGTTGTGATCAATTTTAAAATGTGACTATGGGTTAGTATGTTCATACCAGGTATTTTTTTCAACGTAATTTATATTTATATCGTAAATCGTGTTTAAAAATTGATTTTTAGCCGCTTCAAATTCTATTAATGACATCCGGAATATCATTTATCTCCATATCACCATAATCAGAATCATTATTTTGAAATGTACGCTTTCTTTTAATAATTTTGCGGTTACTGTATTTTTTGTTAATTTGTTACGATATGCGAACAAACAGATAATGGAATGCAGCTGACTGTAGTTAAAATTTTAGGCCAAATAACATGTCTGAAAAAAGGTTATATTGTCGAACGTCATAAAATTTTATTACTTATTCTAGAAAATTCTGTTCAGAACTCGGAACAGATGTTGAATTTCGTATTGAAAAGGACTAATATTTATTAATAAATTAAAACACAATGAGTAAAAGATTAACCCCTTAAGGCACAGTTATTGTTTACAGAAAATTGGACCGCGTTATGCACGACCTGACCAAGCGTCAAATTAATATTTTGGAAATTAGCTTTCCATCTAACGTATAATTATGCCAACAAAAAAATCAAGTTGGCGTAAAATCTATTTCTTACTAACAAGCCAAAAATTAGATCCCATTAACAATAACATTATAAGTCGTTAACCCTACAGCTCAAATAATTAAAAAATTACAATTTAAGCTTAATTTTTAAATTCAATTTCACATTTTTTTGACATAACCCCTTAACGCGCAGTGTTTTTTTTTACAAAAATTGTAGTTTTAGCTTATTAGTTATGTGCAGAGTTCATCCACAATAACAAAACGTGTCGCGCATGGTATGCAACGTCTGCATCTTGAGCCACGCGCTGTCTTCCGCAACGTGTGTGTTTATCTGGACAATAAGATACTATAAATATTACAAATATCGCTTAAGCTTCAGTCTTCACATAGTCTTCACATAGTTTTCACGCAGTCTTCATGTAGTCTTAACGCAGCTCTTTACTTAGTTTGTAATTTGCTCGTATCTTGTAATTAACAAATAAATAAAGTTTTTTAAAATACCTCTCCGGGTTTTTGAAACTTAATTTATTATAAGTTATTACCACTGCAGCTTATTTTTTTAAATTAAAGTGGGATAAAAAAGCCAAACAATTTTTTCGGAAAGAAATAATTTAAGCTTATTCTCATTCATTTATTTAAAGGGGTCTTTACGAGCGATTTTTAAAATTAATATGACCTTAAAGTTGAACTTATATCCTACTTAGACAATAAAGATTAAAATTGTCCAAGACTAAAAAATAATTTACAGTAAAGAAACTTTTTCAATAAAACAACCTTTTATTAAAATGTGTCTTTATTTTTAATCATTTAGGTCAATATCAAAATTAGTCTTAAATTTCGTCTTAATAGAAGCTTGTTTTTTATAAAAAAAAGTATTTAGATACTACAAATTATTTCAAATATACTGTTTGAAAACGAAACCTGATTTTAAAAGTATTTTCGGATATTATTGCTGTTAAAGTATCCCTGCTGGGAAACCATAAGTACCTACTGCGACGGTTGTAAATCTTTTTGATTTAGCTCGGAAATCGGCAAAAATTAGCCACTTCAATTTCGGTTCATGATCTAAAGAACATTGAATAAATCAAAAACGATTGCGTTGTTTAAAACAGCTAGGGGTCAGCTCAAAATAAAAAAGTCTAATCTACGAATCCAAAAAATTTTAATACAAAATTTTTATAACTGAAGGCAAAAAAAATGAATTTCGGAATTTGATGTGTTAATTAATAACTCGGTTAATTATAATTATTCAATTACGGTTTGGAATCATCCCCAAGCAGATTGGTATTCTCTGTAAGATGAAATATCGACCTCCTTTTCAAAATTAAAAATGAAGGTTTAAAAAGTCGAATCGTGGTGTTTTAGCTTATTTTAAAATGGAATGCCGTTAACCAATTGTGTCGAGCTAGGCAACACTAACGACCGCCATATGCACATCCAATTGAAAACAAAATTCCAACACGAGTCGAGGAGAGGTGTTCCCAAAATGAGTCCATATGAACGTTTTTAAATTTATTTGAGAATACATAACACAAGAGAGGAATAATAAAAGTATAAATCTGCATTTCAATATCAGAGGGGGGAAAATTAGGTGCGACTCGGAAACAAAAGGAGAGAGGCCCCGGAATGTTAAAAAACGTACAAATCTTTGGATACAAAAAATCAGTTGGCCCCGGAGCGGAGCACATCGAAGCATATCTTACAGACCCTGACCGGACGGTTCTCTCCGAATTTGATGATCGGCACCTCCTGGTCGGAGCACTTATTGCACAGAACCCTGCCGCAATGGCGGCAGTGGTGGCGGCGGGTCGTAATAGTGAATTTAATGCCGCACTCCTGGCACAGATCGGTCGACGTCCACGGGACCTGTTTGGCCAGCTGATCTAACAGCCGGTACAACAGCTGTTTTGTTGCGACCTGGATTTCGTACGAAAGCGTAGTTAGGACATGCGAAAAATAAAAAATAAAATTGAAATTTCAACAGTTTTCTTGAAATTTCACCTTTTTAAAAAACTTGAAATATCACTTTTTCAAAAAACCTGAAATTTCACCTTTTACAAAAAAGTTGAAATTTCACCTTATTTAAAAAAACTTGAAATTTCAACTTTTTAAAAAAGGTGAAATTTCAACTTTTTTAAAAAAGGTGAAATTTCAAGTTTAGTTTTTATTTTTTGCATGTCCTAACTACGCTTTTGTAATTTCGAGATTTAAGAAGAAAAAAAAAGCGTCGCTGCGAGGATCGCTCTCTCACTCACCTGGTAGTTGAATATCGTGATGCGTTCGTTATTTTCCGCCGCCAGGCAGGCGTTCGTTTTCACTAGGACGCGACACAGGTTGCCGTTGCCCTTCATGTAGGCCAAGAGGATCGGCGAGTTGCCGTCCAGGTCCGGCTTGTTGACCGGGTATTCCGGCATGCACTCCAAAAATAATTCGCAGATGGCGGCCGCGTTGTCCTTGCCGTAGCGGCACAGCTCGTGCAGCGGATTTCGGCCCTTTATGTTGACCGCCTCCGCGTCGATCTGGGATTCGGTTAGCAGCACTCTCACCTGAAGAGGATTTTTTTTTTTTGTGAATCAAAACATCAAATTGGCAGATAATCGCATAATAACCGGTTTAAAACAAACTGTCGCTCGATTTTTGCACAAAATAAGTTTCTTGCCCAATGAGAGCGGTAAAATTAAAACAATATATGGGAAAAACTTTCATTTTCGATTTTTTTAAAAGTCTGTGCGTGTTCAAGAACCCAAAATGGACTATTCGGATTCTGCAAGCGATTTTTGGTTTCAGTGACAATGGAATTTATCGCAACTTCAAAAACTGAAAATAAATCATAATTTTAAAATGAAAATTATTTTTGATGAAATTTGGGTAACATTAGTTAGATATTCAGTAGATGAGATGCGAATTATGAAGTCAGATGAGTTTCTTCAACAGATGTCCAAAAAAATTGTTATTTTTCAAATTGCAACTTTCTCTTGCAATTTCCACGTGTAATCTTGAATTTCAATTATTTCAAATCTAAGTATAGTTGATTTGTTTATTTTTGTCTTAAAAAAATGAACTAAACTGGTACAATCTAATATTACAAATGAAATTATTAATTTCGATAGAAATTCTGTCATGTTAATTTACATTTTTGGTGCAAAGCCTTTTTATCACGAAGAAACACATTTTAAGTTTCAGCTTGTTTTATAATTTACTCAAAATATATGTAACTTAACAATTTATGTGAATAAATAAAAAAAGGGTATTTTACCGGTAATGCACTAAAAAGTTGTAATAATAAGATCATTGTCATATTTTATACAAATTCGTGGGTAGCCTTAGATACTTGACAGTATCAGTTAATCCTAGATTAATTTCATTGTTACAATTGTTGTAGTTATAGCAACAATTGTTTTGTATTTAAATTATTGCTAAGTGTGGTCCAAATATTTGGTTATTAAAGATTCCACACCACATATTCGTATTGATTCCGTGCTTCTATTTGAAAATCTGAATTTTCATCTGCACATCAACGGCCATTGTGCGAGTTTACAACTCAATTGGAAGAAACTGTTCGCAAAATTTGCAGCTGGTGTTCTTCGTCAGTGATCCAATGACCATGTGGATGTTTAAATATATTTGCAATGGTTCCCGTACTTTTAAATTTTGAATAAATTTGTTCAACTGTTGTATGGGAGATATTTTTACCAGGATGTCGGTGATTTAAAATTAAATAGCTCTGTCTCTCTCAACGTTTCATATTTGTCACCTACAATTGAAACAATTTCAATTTTCTCGCTTTTATTTAATTTACGTTCCATTGTGAAAATGCTAATGATATTGTCAAACATAAATAGTATATTATTATACAAGTTTTATAAGACGATCTATTGTCGCACGAATAAGTTTGGGGCACGACGAGCGAAGCGAGGAGTGCTCCAATGTCATGAGTGCGACAATACGTCTTATAAACGCGTGTAATATACTATTTTTTCTACTTTGGCGCTCTCAGTTTCATGAAAATTTGAAAATTGTACTTTCTAAATATTCTAGAGATTTTTAGGATTAGGTACTGCTTGGGTTGGTAATTTGTCATGTGTCATATGTCAACTAAAACTTCGAATTTAAAATCTCGAGTTTGATATTTTTGTGAAGAAGTCATGGAAGAATTAAGCTGCACACTTGGCTTGACCTTGACAGGAGCTCGGTAGAGATGCCCGACGCCGGCCAGCGTGCTATTACAGCAATACCAACGTAATTATTATCAAAAAAAACACCAAAAAGCCGTTTCACAAAAAGTTCCTTTGTGACACTACTTTTAGTTTCACAAAAACTCATTTATGATACCAAAGTAGAAAAACATATTTACGAATTTGAATAAAATATGACGATGATCTAATTATTATAATTTTCTAGTGCGCTTAACGGAAAAGTACGCTTTTATTTATTTTATTTATCCAAATTAATTGTTAAGTTACATGTATTTTGAGTAAATTAGAAAACAAGCTGAAACTTAAAATGTGGTTTTTCGTTATAAAAAGGCTTTGCACCAAAAATGTAAAATAACATAACAAAATTTCTTTTGAAGTTAAAAATTTCATTTGTAATATTAGATTGTACCAGTTTAGTTCATTTTTTAAGACAAAAAAAATAAACTAACTATACTTAGATTTGAAATAATTAAAATAACAATTTTTTTGAACATCGGTTGAAGAAACTCGCCTGATTTCATAATTATATCTATTATTATTATTATCTATTATTATATCTAACTAATGTTACCCAAATTTCGTCAAAAATAATTTTCATTTTAAAATGATTATTTATTTTCAGTTTTTGAAATTTCGATTATTATTATTTTTTATTTATTTACTTTAATTTTTTCTTTTTTTTTCCTTACTAGGATAACTTTTTCTGACGGAAACGATGGAACAAGAATAAATTGGTCATTTTCTCGATTTATAGTTTTCTATCTCTGTTAATCTTAGAGCAAATCGATTTTTAATTGCACCAACCGTGTTCCTCGCAAAAAATACATAAGTTTTCCTTTTTATATGACATTCTCAGCAAGAAAGAAAAGTTTTTTTTTTTTTTGTAAAATTCTTTAGCGGAAGACCGGACTTAAATTGAAAAACGCCGGTACTGCGAGGTTCCCCTGAACCTGTTGCACCTGTTGTTCATCGTGTAGCATTTTTGAGATAAAACTTATTTCCGTTAGCGGAAAACTTCTGAAAATTGGTAGCAATGTGCTTCAATCAACAAACTACAATATTGAACTAAGAATTTGTTTTATTATTTTGTATCGATGATCGTAGTTAAACTATAATATTATATTCGTGAGTAAAGATTTTAATCCACTCAAACTCAAATGATTACACACACTCGACTTCGGCTCGTGCAGCAAACTTCAACTTCACGTAATAATATACTATCATTTGTAAATTAAATAACCAGGCTCGAATTTAAATTCACTCGTTCTAAAAACAAAAACTTACCACATTTATGTGTCCTTCTCGAACGGCCACATGCAACGCATTGTCGCCATCCACATTCAAGGCATCAAAATTCGCGCCGCTCTGCAACAGCGCCGCAACGATCGGCGCATTCCCAGCCTCGGCCGCGACATGCAGCGCCGTCAGCCTACAAAACCACAACAACAAAAAAATCAAACGCCGAACAACAACGACCCGTCCCGAACTCACTTGTGCGCGTCCCGATCCTCGATCCTCGCTCCGGCCAACAACAAACTCCTCACCAGCATCTCGTTACTAAACTTGGCGGCCAGATGCAGAGGCGGCGTCAGCGTCGGATCCTGAACCCTCGAATTCACGTCGACATTAACCGACAGCAAAAACAGCACGCTCTCGACGTCGCCCTTTTTAATGGCGGTGTGCAAAAAATTCTGTCCGCGCGCGTCGAACTGTTCGGCGGCGGTCGGCAGCCGATCCAAAATCGATTGCGCCGCCTTGTTGTTCCTGACGGTCAGTGCGGTCGCGAACGGGCTCGATCCCGTCTTGTCCCTCAGGCTCAGATCCACGTTCGGCACGCACAACAGCAGCGAAATTATCTCCGCGTGTTGACTCTCGATGGCGATGTGGAGCGGCGTCTTGTTCTCGGCGTCGCGCGAATTCACGTTGGCGCCGTGCTCGACCAGGGTTTGGACGACCGAATCCAGCCCCCAGGTGCAGCACAGATGGAGCGGCGACGCTTTGTCGCGCGCTTCGTCCCCCCCTTCGCCGTTCGCGCCGGAAATTCGCGAAGTGTCCAGGTCGCAACCCGATTGGACGAGGAAAATGGCCGCCGGCTCTTTGTTTTCGTCGATCGCGCGGTGCAACAGAGTTTGTCGGCAACCTTCGGGCCCCGCCCCCCAACAATCGGTGTCGGCGCCATGTTTCACCAAAACACTGGCGATGTCCTGTTGACCCGAGTCCAACGCGGCCCACAACGGACAATTGCCCAAGCGATCGGGCGCCGACATGTCGACGCCGCGCGCGCACAACGCGTCGACGACGTCGCCCAACCGACAATGGATGGCCAATTGAAGCGGCGTTTCCGACTCGGCGGTTTTCGCGTTCATATCGGCGCCATTATCCAACAGGAAAATGGCCGTTTTAGAATCCTCCTTCAGAATCGCTTGGTGCAAAAGCGTAAAATCCTTACCATTCCGAACATTAACATCCCCCCCACCCTTAATTAAAAGCGGCACCAACTCCTTGAAACCCTCATTGAGCGCCAAACTCAACGGCGTATCCCCGTCCCCGTCCCTCAAATCAAAATTGACCCCTTTGCGACCCACGAAAACCTCAATACAACCCTCGGAATTGCTCAAAACGGAATAATGCAGCGCCCCCTGTCGCAACACATTCGTCACCAAGTTCGCATTCACGCCAAGCTCTAAAAGTCGTTCGGCCAATTTCGGCAGATTTTTCGCGCATGCGGTGTGAAGCGCGCTCTCCCCCTCCCCATTGACGTGGTTCGAATTCTGAACAAATTCGGCCAAAAAAACGGACGCGTTCTGAACGCCGCTCTTGGACAAAACTTGCAACAGATTGTCGGCCTGTTCGGAATAGATCGGATCCGGTTGCGCGCCTTTTGCGAGCAGACGCGAAGCGTAACCTCGTTCGCCGTCGTCGCCCGATTCGTACTTCATGAGCGCGTAATAGAGGGCGGTGTGCTCTTGCGACGTTTTGACGTTCAGTTCTACGTTGGATTGGCGCAAGAGCAGGTCGAAAATCGGCTCGTTGTGGGCCATTATTGCTATGTGCAGGGCCGTCCTACCGTTTTGCAAGGATTATTAAATTCGTGCGGATTAATTTTCGGCGAGTTAACACTTACAGCCCCTGTCGATTCTGCGCGTTGACGTTTACGTTTTTGTTGATCAATTTTTGGGCTATGGCTTCCGAGTCTTGCATGTTGTTCGCGCCGGCGATTAAATGTAGGGCGGAATCGGTTTCGTTTCTGGAAAAGAAAATGTTTTACTCGTCCGTTGTTTTTTTTTTTTTGTCGGTGGGTTTACCTCGTCGAAAGGGTTGCATCACAGTTATTGTCCAGTAAAAATAAGGCGGAAAATGAGTCTTCTTGTTTTATGGCTCTGTGGAGGAGCGTGTCGCCGCTGCCGTCTCTTATGTTGATGTCGGCGTTGTGCTCGGTGAGCGTCGAGGCGATGCTCGAGTTGTGGGCCCGCAGGGCCAAATCTATCGGCAGTTCCCCGTTGGGACTCCACACGTTGACTATATCCGATAGCTAAAAAAATGAAAAAAATGAATTACGGTCCTGCCTAAAATTTAAATTAGCCATAACTTCACAACGGTTCAAGATACGCCAATAGTGATAAGAACAAAAGTTGTACAAACGGCCAAAATCTACAAGTTTTCTTTAACACATTTTTTTATAAATCGAAAATTCACGGCTCTTTTACAATTTGGAAATTTTTACTTTTGATTTCATTTATTAGTTCTTGTTGCCATGGATTCCTACTTGTGAAAAAAATTACTGTACACTAGGTGCACTTTAATAAAATGATTCCACGAAAGTTGCATAATCACAGCGCACTGTGATGGCTCATAAAAATTGATTTATTTCAGGAACGATTAGAGATATCTCTCGGAATTTTATTCTCGATGTGACTCAACACGGAATCCTTCTCGATCGACGAAAACTGAATTTCATTAATTCTTATTTAACAAAAATGAGAGAAAAATTCTTTCAGACTATTTTCGATTTGTGGTAAACAGATAGGAAGTCATAATCAAAAAAAAGACCACAAAAACCACGGATAAAAATAAGTGATAAAATCCAATCTTTTCACTGAAAATTCTGCGAATTCACCAGAAACCCATAACACACATTGCGATGAATCAGCAAATCTACAAAAAGCTCAAAAACGGCTGATTTTAATGAAAAATTCATAGCCACTTAATTGGCTGGTAATTAAAAAGGGTCCATTTTGCATATAAAAATTTCACAAGTTTCTAGCCTTACCGGCAAAAATCCAAAATCGAAAAAAAAATTTTAGTAACTGAATAAATTGTATTTTAATATAGTCTTGTGTGCATAATGGCAGAAGACTTAAATGACACGCCCTTAAAGCTTGTGGTAAAACTTGTCAGGGTGATTTAAAAAGCATCTGCAATAAAAACACCTGGCACAAAGTGGGTCTCATTGATAAGCAACAAAATCCAGAGCCGTATGACATACATCCTATATAATTTCAAACCATCAGTACGAATGAGGATCGTTTGAAAAAAACTTGATTGGAATTTCGTGGGAACTTTTGACAATAAAATCAATGAATAATATATTTTTTTAAGTTCATTTTAGGAGGCATTTACGACTCTACATACAGGATGCGCCGAGTGTTTGTGATTACGGTTGGTAACCAGCGATTAAGTGACCATTGTCGAATAAGATTTACAATAAATAAATAAATAAATAGTTATCAATTTGAAATTGAAGATTCTTTCAAAATTGTAAATTTCGACAGAGTTCTCTGTGATATTATGGCCTGAAAAAAAAATAAGTGCCAGAAAAATTCCCAGTTTTACCGGAAAAAATCCAATTTAGAAAAAAAAATTCCAGTAAAGCGCAAGAAAAAATCTTCAAAGTCCATCATTCATTTGACCCGTTTCAACGCCCAAATATCCATTTATACCCAAATCGTCACACTCAATAAAAACCATGACACACCGCGCGACCAACTTACAATTTAATTAATTCCGAATCTAAAAAAAGCAACACATCGTCGACTAATCGATTCTGATTAAAACAAAAAACATTAATCGAAAAAAATTCCAATTGCCTCAAAACTAATTTCCTTATCTTTCCAACTTAAAAAAAAAACTCATTACTGCCAAATTAAAATAACTAATTGATAATAACCCCAACACCCAATAGGAAAACATGTTTTCCTACGACGCTATTCGAAACTAATCTACAGTGCCCGCCATATTGTTCGCACCCGATGGGAAAAACTTTCATATTTGATTTAAAAAAAATCTAAATCTGCCAAAAGTTTGTACATGTTCAAAAACCCAAAATGGACTACTCGGATTCTGAACGCGTTTTTTGGTTTCAGAAAAAATGGAATTTAACGAAATTTCAAAAACTGAAAATAAATCATAATTTTAAAATAAAAATTATTTTTGATGAAATTTGGGTAACATTAGTTAGATATTGAGTAGATGCGATGCTAATTATGAAATCAGATGAGTTTCTTCAACTGATGTCCAAAAAAATTGTTATTTTTCAAATTTCAAATCGAAGTAAAGTTAGTTTATTTTAAAAAAATGAACTAAAATAGTACAATATAAATTAAACATGAAATTTTTAATTTCAATAGGAATTCTACATTTTACATTTTTGGTGGAAAGCCTTTTTATCACGAAAAAACACATTTTAAGTTTCAGCTTTTTTTTAATTTACTCAAAATACTTAACAATTTATGTGAATAAATTTAAAAAAAGTGTATTTTTCCGTTAAACACACTAGAAAATTATAATAATAAGATCATCGTCATATTTTATACAAATCCGTAGACAGTCATGTAGACTTTTTCAATAGGCGAATAACTGTTTTATGTTTGACAATATCATTAGGATTTTCACAATGGAACGTAAATGAAGTAAAAGTGAGAAAATTGAAATTGTTTTAATTGTAGGTGGCAAATACGAAACGTTGAGAGAGACAGATCTATTTAATTTTTAATCACCGACATTCTGGTAAAAATATCTCCCATACAACAGTTGGACAAATTTATTCAAAATTGAAAAGTACAGGAACCATTGCAAATAAATTTAAACATCCACATGGTCATTGGATCACTGACGAAGAACACCAGCTGCAAATTTTGCAAACAGTTTCCTCCAATGGAGTTGTAAACTCGCAGAATGGCCGTTGATGGGCAGATGAAAATTCAGATTTTCAAATAAAAACACGAAATCAATACGAATGTGGTGTGGAATCTTTAATAACCAAATATTTGGACCATACTTAGCAATAATTTAAATACAAAATAATCGTTGCTATAATTACAACAATTGTTACAATGAAATTAATCTAGGATTAACTGATACTGTCAAGTATCTAAGGCTATCCACGAATTTGTATAAAATATGATGATGAACTTATTATTATAACTTTCTAGTGCGTTTAACGGAAAAATACGCTTTTTTAAAGTTTATTCATATTTACATGTATTTTGAGCAGTGTATATTGTAAAATTTAGTAGGTTCGAAAATGTTTCATATTCTTGCGCGTGCGAACATGGATATTTTGCATTATCAAGTGTGCATTTTTATAAATTGTCAGAGTTTTATATCCTAACAGTTTGCACTATCAAGTGTGCATTTTAATACAAATTTTTACAGTTGTCATAAATTTTGACGCTGTTAACAAAATTCATTATAAATATTTGTAACAATTCCACAAAAATTCCCGACACCAATTCCGACACACCCAATTAGTTTTTCCATTCATGTTATAGTTGAAATAGTTGTTTTATTTTCACCAAAACTTGATGTTGTCGAAATTGCAGGCGAGTTTTAATAAAAAGTCAGTTTTTTTTTGTGTCGCAGGAAAAACAGTGTTCATAACTCGATCGAAAGTGGAATATCGTGTTGCTCGTGTACTTGAATCACTCGGCTACGCTCCGCTTCGCCTCGTTCCTCAAAATTCACACTCGCCGATCCACTTTCAACTCTCGTTATGAAATATACCATTACCAGCCTGTTTAAAATAAAATCACGGCACACCGCGACCGAACAATGAAACATCGATTTTCTCGAAAACGGTCGTTTTTATCGAAAAACGACCGACACGCAGCGCGGGGGGGGGGATCGTCGCAAAAATCCAAGGCCGTCTCTGTGCCGCATCTCGGCGCGGAGTGCACGTGTTGATTCCGTCCGGTCTCGCGGGCGCGCCATTAAAAATCGGTAAACGTGGAAAATGGCGAGCGAAAGATGAATCACACATCTCGCCGGAGTCGTTAACACCGCTCTGCGGCGGCGTTTCCTCTCCCCGTTGACGGACATAAACCAAGAAAGAAAAAAAAAATCGCGCGAGCGCGCAACGATAAACACGTGCTCGAAAATAGATTCCCCGAAAGAAAAAAAAAAACAACGCACGAATCGATAACACAATAGTGACCTCTTGACACCGAAAAAATCTCAGATAAATCGCGCGTGGGGTGGGGGGCAAAGCGCCGATCCAGTTATTCAACCCGTCACATGCGTCCGTCCTTAGTCGTTGGGGCCCAATTGTCGCGCGAACAAAAGAGGCGAACTGCTCGAACAGGTTTAAGACGAACTTAAAAACGGGGCATTACCGCGGTTTGCAAGTCAGTTGAATCATAGAGGCGGTGCGCGTCGCGCGGTTTATTTTTAAGTTCGTCGTTCGGTTTAAAATGTGATCTCTGCCAAATAAGAGTGCGGAATCAACACAATGAGAGGAGACCAATTCGTGGTCGCTGTGATAATTTCATTGACACGTAAGGGGTTTTGTAATTAAGGATTGCGCGGCGCGCGCGCGACTTATCGCCAATTAATTCGGCGATTTGCAACAATCGCCGAAATATCAGAGGAGCACCGGACGGAGAATTTAATTGGCCGCGATTAATTCCCGGAACGTTCCTTTGAAAAGTGAACGGTTTTCGAGGAGCGATTTTTTTTTGAACCGAGGTCGCCGAATCGCACGATTTCGATTCGGATCGGCGTAACGTTGTCGTTTGCGCTTCTGGCGAAAAATCGAAAAAGGGCGAACTTGCTGAGAATTAAATTCGCCGCAATTTAATTCCTAAGAATTTTTTGATAAAACTTGCGGGCGGCAAGTTACGATTTTTTAAAGTTCGCACGCGCGAAAAAAAAAATCAAGATCCCCAAATTTCATGGTTCTGGTTCGGGAACGGCTATCTTTGTTATTTGACATTTGAGCGAAAAATCGGACGGGAACCAAATTGAGGGAAATTCAATTGGCCACAATTAAATCCTTAACAATTTTTTTGATAAAGTGTGCGAGTGACAAGTTATGATTTTTTAAAGTTGACTTTGTTTTTCGAGCGCGCGCTCATAAAATCGTCGATAATTCGATTATTTTGAAAAATTCGGTCACATTTGGAAAATTGCAGAATATGCCATCGCTCGTAATTATTTCCCCAACTTTTTTTCTCCAAACGGTTGCAGTTGGAAGGAGGGGTTTTTTTAAAATCAAGATCGCCAAATTTCAGGATTCCGGTTCAGCTAACTTTGTCATTTGAAATTTGAGCGAAAAATCGGAAAGGAAAAAATCGAGGGAAATTAAATTGGCCGCAATTAAATCCCTAAGAATTTTTTGATAAAGTGTGCGAGTGACAAGTTATGATTTTTTAAAGTTGACATTTGTTTTTCGAGCGCGCGCTCATAAAATCGTCGATAATTCGTTTATTTTGAAAAATTCGGTTGATAGTCACAATTTGAAAATTGTAGAAGATGCCATCGCTTGTAATTATTTCCCCAACTTTTTTTCTCCAAAAGGTTGCAGTTGGAAGGTGGGAATTTTTTAAAATCAAGATCGCCAAATTTCAGGATTCCGGTTCAGCTAACTTTGTCATTTGAAATTTGAGCGAAAAATCGGAAAGGAAAAAATCGAGGGAAATTAAATTGGCCGCAATTAAATCCCTAAGAATTTTTTGATAAAGTGTGCGACTGACAAGTTACGATTTTTTAAAGTTGAGATTCGTTTTTCGCGCGCGCGCTCATAAAATCGTCGATAATTCGTTTATTTTGAAAAATTCCGTTGATAGTCACAATTTGAAAATTGTAGAAGATGCCATCGCTTGTAATTATTTCCCCAACTTTTTTTCTCCAAAAGGTTGCAGTTGGAAGGTGGGAATTTTTTAAAATCAAGATCGCCAAATTTCAGGATTCCGGTTCAGCTAACTTTGTCATTTGAAATTTGAGCGAAAAATCGGAAAGGAAAAAATCGAGGGAAATTAAATTGGCCGCAATTAAATCCCTAAGAATTTTTTGATAAAGTGTGCGACTGACAAGTTACGATTTTTTAAAGTTGAGATTCGTTTTTCGCGCGCGCGCTCATAAAATCGTCGATAATTCGTTTATTTTGAAAAATTCCGTTGATAGTCACAATTTGAAAATTGTAGAAGATGCCATCGCTTGTAATTATTTCCCCAACTTTTTTTCTCCAAAAGGTTGCAGTTGGAAGGTGGGAATTTTTTAAAATCAAGATCGCCAAATTTCAGGATTCCGGTTCAGCTAACTTTGTCATTTGAAATTTGAGCGAAAAATCGGAAAGGAAAAAATCGAGGGAAATTAAATTGGCCGCAATTAAATCCCTAAGAATTTTTTGATAAAGTGTGCGACTGACAAGTTACGATTTTTTAAAGTTGAGATTCGTTTTTCGCGCGCGCGCTCATAAAATCGTCGATATTTCGCTTATTTTGAAAAATCCGGTCGATAGTTACAATTTGAAAATTGTAGAAGATGCCATCGCTCGTAATTATTTCCCCAACTTTTGTTCTCCAAAAGGTTGCAGTTGGAAGGTGGGAATTTTTTAAAATCAAGATCGCCAAATTTCAAGATTCCGGTTCAGCTAACTTTGTTATTTGAAATTTGAGCGAAAAATCGGACGGGAACCAAATTGAGGGAAATTCAATTGGCCACAATTAAATCCTTAACAATTTTTTTGATAAAGTGTGCGAGTGACAAGTTATGATTTTTTAAAGTTGACATTTGTTTTTCGAGCGCGCGCTCATAAAATCGTCGATAATTCGCTTGTTTTGAAAAATTCGGTTGATAGTCACAATTTGAAAATTGTAGATGCCATCGCTCGTAATTATTTCCCCAATTTTTGTTCTCCAAAAGGTTGCAGTTGGAAGGAGGGATTTTTTAAAAATCAAGATAGCCAAATTTCAGGATTCCGGTTCAGCTAACTTTGTTATTTGAAATTTGAGCGAAAAATCGGAAGGGAACCAAATTGAGGAAAATTAAATTGGCCGCAATTAAATCCTTAAGAATTTTTTGATAAAGTGTGCGAGTGACAAGTTACGATTTTTTTTAAGTTGGCACTTTTCAGCAGTGACATCATACAAACGAGCCCTAAAAATCAAGAGATACAAATTATAATTAATTAGTTCCTTTTTTTTTCTTCAAAATTATTAGGTAATCAACTTTGGAGGAAACTTTCATACAAAACTCGAAGGGAACAAAAACCCTTTAACATTTTATCTATTGGAAGTTCCAACCGATTTTGAGAACTAACGAAAATAATGACCGTAAGAATTGCTAAAATTATTTTCTGAAAACGAGTACCAATTTTCAAAAAATTGTAACTTTGACATAGTTAACTTTAGAAGAAAAAAATTTATACAAAATTTGAAGGGAATAAACCCTTGCACATTTTATTCATTGAAACTTTCTGTCAATTTTAAAAAATAGCCAAAATAACGTCCGTAGAGTGAGTGCTTTACAAGGAGTTGCCGAAATTATTGTCTGAAAATAAATACCAATTTTCAAAAAATTGTAACTTTTACATAGTTAAGTTTAACAGAAAAAAAAATTATACAAAAATTGAAGGGAATAAACCCTTACACATTTTATTACCTAGAATTTTAAATCAATTCTGTGAAATAGACAAAATAAAGACCGTAGAGTGCGTGAATTACAAGGAGTTGCCATGAAAAAAGTTGCAACTTTTAAATAGTCAACTTTAGGGAAAAAACTTTGCATAATAATCGCAGGGAATGAATCCTTTCACGTTTTGTTTGCTCGCAAAATTTCAACCAATTTTGTGAAACGACCGAGATTATAACGGTAGAGTGCGTACAAGTCACACAGTTGCGACAAAACGTTTTCTAAAAAACCGCAAGTTACTCATAACCGTTCCTTTTAGAAAAGAACAAGTATATCACTTTTTTAGGCCAATGTTTTCGGCTGTCAACAATATTTTATTGAATTTTTTTCGTTACAAAAGATATTAATTATTGTACCTTTCAATTTTTACATGAGAAATTCTTTACATTTTTATTTCTCGTTGGTCACAAAAAACTTCATTAAAAAACTACATAATTACCGTTTGGTTGCGATATAAAACGGTATCGATTTCCCTACGGCTAATTAAGCTAATGTCGAGGACGTTATTTTTCTAAACACAACAACAGCAATTGTAAAAAGGAGTCGCAAATAGCGCGTTTAATAAAAACACATTCCATTGCGCAATTTTTTTGTTTTCATTGGTTTGCAGAATGAGCGAAACGCCGCCGCTCGTAAAAAACATGTGTCGAATGCAATTTATGCGACCGAAAAACAATTCGAAAATGAAATGCGGTTGTACGTTCCAGCGAAAAAAAAAAGAAATGTTACCGAGACGTGGAAACGCCCGATAATTTTCATTCTTTGACGTTCCAATGAATTTTTAAAAATAACTGAAATATAAATGATCGCACGTGCGCGAAAAAAATTAAGAGCACTCCTCGAAAAAAAAAACGATTTCGAAAAATTTATACTTTGCAAACTGTTGATGTTAGGGGAAAAAAGTTTCGATGACGATTGTAGAGGAAGAAATTCTTGATAATTTTTGTGTTGTTGTGTTTTGCCGATTGTTTTAAATATCGGCGTTGTCTGAATCAGAGAAAAAGAATTAAAGTTTAAAGTTTGAACTCATCTACTATTTTCGTCTTCTGGAATTTTATTCAACTTTTCAAATTATTAGGGCGCGTATCAAAAAGTGCAAATCTGCTACCAAGCCTCTTTGCGAAAAAAAACTAATTAAATAATTGGTGGGTGTGAAGTCAAGTGCTCTACAATTATTTTCCATTACTATTTTATCCAATTTTTACAATCAACGATAATCGCGCGTTTTACGGTCATTATTTTCGCTATTTCTCAAAGTTGGTTAAAAGTTTCAGTAAGTAAAATGTAAAAGAGATTATTCCTTTCAATTTTCGTATAAAGTTGTTACTTCTAAAGTTAACTACGTAAAAGTTACAATTTTTTTTAAATTGGTAATCATTTTTAAAAACTAACTTCAGCAACTTCTTGTAATGCACGTATTCTACTGTCAATATTTTAGTCATTTTTCAAAATCGATTGAAAGTTCCAGTAAATAAACTGTAAAAGAGATTATTCCTTTCAATTTTCGTATAAAAATTTTTCTCCTAAAGTTAACTAAGTAAAAGTTACAATTTTTTTTTAAATTGGCAATCATTTTTAAAAACCAATTTCAGCAACTCCTTGTAATGCACGCACTCCACGGTCGTTATTTTCGTTATTTTCCAAAATCCGAAAAAGTTCCAATAAATAAAATGTGAAACGGATTGTTCTCTACAATTTTTGTATGAAATAAGTTCCCCTAAAGTCAACTGTCTAATAATTACAATTTTTTGAAACATGGCATTTACTTTAGAAAATGGCATCAACAACTCCGCGACCTGCACGCACTCTACCGTCATTATTTTAGCCATTTTTCAAAATCGATTGAAAGTTCCAGTAAGTAAAATGTAAAAGAGATTATTCCTTTCAATTTTCGTATAAAAATTTTTCTCCTAAAGTTAACTAAGTAAAAGTTACAATTTTTTGGAAAATTGGCAATCATTTTTAAAAACCAATTTCAGCAACTCCTTGTAATGCACGCACTCTACGGTCGTTAATTTCGCTATTTTCCAAAATCCGTTAAAAGTTCCAATAAATAAAATGTGAGAGGGTTTGTTCCCTACAATTTTTGTATGAAATAATTTTCCCTAAAGTCAACTGTCTAATAATTACAATTTTTTGAAAATCGGTATTCATTTTTAGAAACTAATTCCAGCAACTCCTTGTATTGCACGCATCCTGCGGTCATTATTCGGTCAAATTCGGTTGAAACTTTCAATCAATAAAATGTGAAAGGGTTAATTCCCTTCAATTTTTTTAATAAATGTATTTTCCTAAATTCCATTTAAAAGTTAGGATTTTTTAAAAACAAAAACGTTTTAAAAAACAATTTTCATGTCGAATTAATCAACTTGTTTGTAAATCTACCCCGCCTCCTTTCAGCAAACAATTTTTTTCAAATTCCAGTTATCTAAGTGCATTCCTCGCCGGATAAAAACTGCACATGACTTCATTTCCAGCAATTTTTTTATATCGCATCGCGCCACATGCATCACCAATCTCCACCAATCCGACATAACCCCCGTCAACCAGACGCCTAAAACACCTCACCCAAAAAAAAAGAAACCCACCGAAAGTCAAGTCCACAAAACAGCGTTTAAAGGTCCGCGCGCGCGTTCGAAAAAACAAACTTTCATAACGCCGAAAGAGAAAAAAAAAACTAGCTCAAGAGCAAACTTCATCTCCCTGCGGTCCAAACATAACACGATGGGGAGTGGCCGGCGGCCACAAGGTGGCACATGGAGATTGGAAAAAAACGCACAAACAATTCCCCATTGATTGAAACAAGGTCGCGAGCGACAAAAAAAAATTCGCGTCATAACGATCGCGCGTCACTTTGCAGAACGTGAAGAAAAACCGGTTCGGGAAAGCTCTTGTCGGATCAAGTGGGTTAAGGCCGTCGAGACGCCCGCCGTCCCGTTGCCAACAAATTTCTGGACGCGCGATTTCGTTGCAGCGTGCGGCCCCCCAAGTGCATAGGAAGCGTTTATCGAGCGAGAAGGAAAGTGTGGGCTCAGAGTGTCACCGATTCATGCGTTGCTCCGTCGTTGGGGTCGTTGCACTACTTTTGCGCTTTGATTAATTGCGGACGCTGTTACTACGAAACGCGCGAATCGCTTTGCATAATTTTTATTATTGAGTTCTCGGAGAGAATTTTTAACCGATTCTAATGCGCAAGTCAAGTTTCAACGTTGCTAATTTTTTTTTTTTGAGTCAGTCACCTTACAAACGCAACGCCACCTAAATTAATAATTAATCGCTTTCAGTGGAATGTAACTTGATTTTGATATTGAAATCATTTGTTTTGATGACAATACAAAATTCCACAATCACAAACTAGCAAGCCATGGATTGTTTTTTAAATTGTTGAATGTTCAAGTAGAAACATATTCAAAAACATTTTAATTACAAAATAAAACTAATATTTCTTACAATTTCAGTTCCTAGTTTACTTTTTATTGGGTTCTCGGAGAGAATTTTTAACCAATTCTAATGCGCAAGTCGAGTTTCAACGTTGCTAATTTTTTTTTTGAGTCACCTTACAAACGCAACGCCACCTAAATTAATAATTAATCGCTTTCAGTGGAATGTAACTTGATTTTGATATTGAAATCATTTGTTTTGATGACAAAACAAAATTCCACAATCACAAACTAGCAAGCCATGGATTGTTTTTTAAATTGTTGAATGTTCAAGTAGAAACATATTCAAAAACATTTTAATTACAAAATAAAACTAACATTTCTTACAATTTCAGTTCCTAGTTGACTTTTTTATTGGGTTCTCGGAGAGAATTTTTAACCGATTCTAATGCGCAAGTCGAGTTTCAACGTTGCTAATTTTTTATTTTTTTTGAGTCACCTTACAAATGCAACGTCACCTAAATTAATAATTAATCGCTTTCAGTGAAATGTAACTTGATTTTGACATTGAAATCATTTGTTTTGATGACAAAACAAAATTCCACAATCACAAACTAGCAAACCATGGATTGTTTTTTAAATTGTTGAGTGTTCAAGTAGAAACATATTCGAAAACATTTTAATTGCAACATAAAACTAACATTTCCTACAATTTCAGTTCCTAGTTGACTTTTGATAAGAAAAACTTGCATTATTTTACGAATTAGCAAAAAAAAAACTACACAAGAGGCAAAGGTTGGCCAATTCCTAACACAAAAAAACCTTAAAACAATTTTATTTAAATTACCACAAAATTCGGATTAAAATATCTAGGCGATTTTTGAAAATTTCAAACTTTCGCAACTACAAAAAACGTGCAATGGGCCATCGCTTACAAGTTTTATTTGAAAAAATATTTTGTAAAATTCGCAATTGAAAAGTTACAATTTGTTTTAAGTGCACGGGTAAAAATAATAAATTCACAAGTTGTTAATGTAAAAACGATAAACGTCAACTATCCCGGCGAGGTTATAACCTCATTTCTGTTAAAAAAAACGCGACCTCACAAAAGGTGACGATTATTTTAAGCGAAATTTACTTCAATCAAAGCTTCGAACCAATTTAAAAAATGTGTGCAATTTGCGAAACCACTTAGTTCGCCGAGAGTTTTTAATTAAATTTTTTCTTTACGAGTTGGCAGCCTTTGTGAATGTTTAAAAACGGTCGAGATAACAAATCGCCGGATATCTCGACGGTCGCTGAAAATGTAGAAAATTTACAAGGAGCCAAAATGGAAGGTCATTTGATCACCCGTCAAATTTTCCTAATTTTTTTTTTTTTTCTAAAATCCCAAAATCTCAACTTGTAGATTTTATAATTTTCGTGTTAAGAAATCGTCCAATGTCTCAATAATTCTAAATTTCGAAATTTTGCAAGAGGTAGAAATTGTAGAGCGTTCAATAAAAAAATAATAAAAAAATTTCAATTTAATTTTTTCTAAAGTTTCAAAGATTCAAAAAACCGCGGGTATCTTGGTAAATTGCTAAAATTTTCAAAATTCTTAAGAGACCAAAATGGAAGGCCACTTGATTACCGGTCAAGTTTTCCCAAATTTTTTTTTTCTTAAATCTCCAAATCTCAACTTGTAGATTTTTTAACTTTCGTGTTAAGAAATCGTCCATTATCTCAATAATTCGAAATTTCGCAAGAGGTAGAAATTGTAGAGCGTTCAATAAAAAAATAATAAAAAAATTCTAATTTAAATTTTTCTAAAGTTTCAAAGATTCAAAAAACCGCTGGTATCATGGTAAATTGCTAAAATTTTCAAAATTCTCAAGAGACCAAAATGGAAGACCAGTTGATTACCCGTCAAGTTTTCCCAATTTTTTTTTTCTAAAATCCCAAAATCTCAACTTGTAGATTTTTTAACGTTCGTGTTAAGAAATCGTCGAATATCTCAATAATTATAAATTTCGAAATTTCGCAAGAGGTAAAAATTGTAGAGCGTCCAATAAAAAAATAATAAAAAATTTCCAATTTAAATTTTTCTAAAGTTTCAAAGATTTAAAAAACCGCTGGTATTTTGGTAAATTGCTAAAATTTTCAAAATTCTCAAGGGACCAAAATGGAAGGCCACTTGATTACCTGTCAAGTTTTCCCAATTTTTTTTTCTTCTAAAATCTCAAAATCTCAACTTTAGATTTTAGATTTTTGAACTTTCGTATTAAGAGATCGTCGAAAATCTCGGTAAAATCATTATAAATTTCGAAATTACGCAAGAGGTAAAAATTGTGGAGCGTTCAATCCTCCACGATTACAAAAAAAAAAAAAAAAATCCAATGTAAATTTTTCTAAAGTTTCAAAGATTCAAAAAACCGCTGGTATCTTGGTAAATTGCTAAAATTTTCAAAATTCTCAAGAGACCAAAATGGAAGGCCAGTTGATTACCCGTCAAGTTTTCTCAAATTTTTTTTTTCTAAAATCCCAATATCTCAACTTGTAGATTTTTCAACTTTCGCGTTAAGAAATCGTCGAATATCTCGGTAAAATCGTTACAAATTTCAAAAATTGGCGTAAAAATCCAATTTTAACGAATTTACAACACAAATGAAATTAAAATTCCGCGCTGGTTTACATAAAAACTTTCTTCTTGCAAATTCCCGAAACCGCTTTGCGACAACGTCAATTTCACCCGAGCAAACAAACCAGCGAATATATCGAACGGACCAATAAAAAATACAAACAACTTTCACGAAACGCGTGTGATGTAACAAGTGGGAGGATGTGGCAATAAAACCATCTCACGTACAAACCTCCAAATCCGCACACAATCGTCGATTACCGAATATATTCGACTAAATAAAAATCGCGCGGTGCATTCTAACGACTTTTTGATCGAATTAAAATTCTGTTTGCAGATCTGCCGGTCTTCGCATCGGCGATTCGGTGCTACAAATGCACGACGTTTCCTCCCCAATCGTCGAGCAACGAAACGACAAGGCTGTGCTCGAATTTCGACTATTCTGACCATTACGAGGTCGACTGTCCCTATTCTACGTTTTGCATGAAGCGGGCCTACACGGTGAACATTAAGGGGCCGATTAACGGGACGGTGAGGGACTGCGCCCCGCAACGGTACGACTATCAGGATTACAAGAACGGCAAGTGGCAGATGGAGGTGTCGATCGAGGAGCCGTACAGCGAGGGCTGCAGCACGGACGACGACAAGGGTCAGAGGTTATCGAAGACGACCTACTGTTACTGCAGGAGTGATCTGTGTAATTCCAGTAATGGCTTAAGCATGCCGCACATTCCGGCTGTGATATTCGTTTATATAATTAAAATTATTTTCGATGTAAGATAAAATGTGTCAATAAAAGAAATAGTCATTTCTTAGATAATTTCCAAGAAATCAAAATTCAAGATTAGTTAATTCAGCATGAGATTTGCCTTAATAATTTTTCTTCAATGAGCACAAACAATTGCAAATATCTCAATAAAAGAAGAGAAAATTTGAATATTTACAACATACCAAAATTGAAGATGAATCAATTTCTTATAAAAGTTTCTTGCAAAATTTTTCTCTAAAATCTCAAACCTACAAATTATAAATTTTTAAACTTCGACAAATTCCAGTCGCAACAATGAGCACAAACAATTGCAGATATCTCAATAAATTAAGAGAAAATTAGAAACCAAAATTTAAGATTACTTAATTCCCGACAAGTTTTCATTACAAAATTTGATTCTAATGTCGTAAATTTACAAATTGTGAATTTTCAAGTTTCGACAAACTTAAGCCGCACAATGACCACAAACAATTGCAGATTTCTCAATAAATTGTGAGAAAATTTACAAGAAACCTAAATTAAAGACATTCCAGTCGCAACAATGAGCACAAACAATTGCATACATCTCAATAAATTAAGAGAAAATTTGAAAATTTACAAGATACCAAAATTGAAGATCAATTAATTCCCTACAAAGTTTCTTGCAAAATTATTCTCTAAAATCTCAAACCTACAAGTTATAAATTGTGAGAAAATTTGAAAGTTTACATGATATCAAAATTGAAGATCAATCAATACCCTACAAAATTTTCTTGTAAAATTTTTCTCCAAAATCTCAAACCTACAAATTATAAATTTTTAAACTTTGACAAATTCCAGGCGCAACAATGAGCACAAACAATTGCAGATATCTCATAAATTGTGAGAAAAATTGAAAATTTACAAGACACCAAAATTGAAGATCAATCGATTCCCTACAAAATTTTCTTGCAAAATTTTTCTCTAAAGTCTCAAACCTACAAATTATAAATTTTTAAACTTTGACAAATTCCAGCCGAAACAATGAGCACAAACAATTGCAGATATCTCAATAAATTATGAGAAAATTTGAAAATTTACATGATATCAAAATTGAAGATCAATTAATTCCCTACAAAATTTTCTTGCAAAAATATTTTCTAAAATCTCAAACCTACAAATTATAAATTTTTAAAATTCGACAAATTCCAGTCGCAACAATGAGCACAAACAATTGCAGATATCTCAATAAATTGTGAGAAAATTTGAAAATTTACAAGATACCAAAATTGAAGATCAATCAATTCCCTACAAAATTTTCTCGTAAAATTTTTCTCCAAAATCTCAAACCTACAAATTATAAATTTTTAAACTTCGACAAATTCCAGGCGCAACAATGAGCACAAACAATTGCAGATATCTCATAAATTGTGAGAAAATTTGAAAATTTACAAGATACCAAAATTGAAGATCAATCGATTCCCTACAAAATTTTCTTGCAAAATTTTTCTCTAAAGTCTCAAACCTACAAATTATAAATTTTTAAACTTTGACAAATTCCAGCCGCAACAAGAAGCACAAACAATTGCAGATATCTCAATAAATTGTGAGAAAATTTTGAAAATTTACATGATACCAAAATTGCAGATCGATTAATTCTCTACAAAATTTTCTTACAAAATGTTTTTCTAAAATCTCAAACCTGCAAATTATAAATTTTTAAAATTCGACAAATTCCAGTCGCCACAATGCGTACAAACAATTGCAGATATCTCAATAAATTGTGAGAAAATTTGAAAATTTACAAGATACCAAAATTGAAGATCAATCAATTCCCTACAAAATTTTCTAGCAAAATTTTTCTCTAAAATCTCAACCCTGCAAATTATAAATTATTTTAAAACCTGCAAATATCTCAATAAATTATGAGAAAATTAGAAAACTTACAACAAACCAAAAATCAAGATCAACCAATTCCTAATACATTCGTCTAAAAACAACTTTCCTCAAAACTTTCAAAATCACAACAATTTTCAAAAACAAAAACAACAACAATCTCACCCTCGACGAATTCTCCACCAGGCACAGAAAAACCACGTCCTCCCTCTGCAGCCTCACAGCCGCGTGCAGCGGCAGCTGCGTCTTACTCTTCAACATCTTATACAGCAGCGGCCCGGACATGTGCTCGAAATCCGACGAATCCAAATCGTCCCAATGCGTCGAAATCAGCCCCGAGCAGTACTCCCTCAGATCCTTCGCGCCGATCTCCTCGGCCACCGAATAAAACTTAACGCAGGTCCTCACGTTCACATTGCCAATCAAAAACTGTTCACAACTCTCCACAAGCCCGCCCAACTTCAACTCGTGCGCTTTCCCAATCACTTTTAAGGTTAGGTCGTCCGAGTTCAGTTGAATTTGGTCGGTGTAGAGCCATTTCAGCACAATTTCAGCGACGGGGGGGTCGAAATCGGTCCAGTCGATTTCAGGCGTCAAGGTCTCTTCATTCCAAAGGTCCGAACGCGCTGTTAGAACCAATTTGTGTGCGCTGATTGTACGATCCGCCAATTTGATTTTTATGTCGCTGTAAACTTGAGAATCGTACAGATTGGCGACTGTGTTTAGTAATCGCGCTGCAAAGGATTCGCAGTCACCGTTTGTTGCTGATAAATTGTTGTATTTGCGTTCGATTTCACTGTAACGATTTTGGAGCTTGGAATATTCTTGTTTTAAGAGTGTGAGGTGTTGTTGGAGCTTGCTCACTTCCGACTGGGCTGAAATCATCAGTTAATGCCTTATTTAGTCTCAAATAGGCTCAAACTTACCCATTTTTTCAAGAAACCATCAATAAACCGCAAAAAAACAATTACACCGCCCCAATTTTCACAAAAACCTAACCTAAAACCGCCTGACAGTAACAACGTTCACATTGGTTGAAATTAAATCAAAATGGCGGAAACGGGCGACTGGATTAATTAATATTATTTGTGATTAATCAAATTGGGTCGAAATGACAAGCTTAGAGCCCCGATTTGGCCCCCCGATTTGGCCCCCCGAAAGCCGCAATGGGGCGTAAATCGCCCAAATGCGTTCGTCTGAAGTCGTTTCAGTCGCGCTGTAAACGCCGCTTATCTAAAAATCACCGAAATAGAGAAAATGGCCTGTAATTTTCGCTATGTGAAGAATTTCGCCAGGTGAGTTTTTCAATTAATTCAAGCGAGTTTTAATCGCCCCTTTAGGGGCTTCTCGACGAGCGCAGCGAAGCCCGAAAAGGACTCCTGGATTTCCAAGATTTTCGTGAGGAAAATCGAGCCTACAAAGGAGTCCCACAGCCGCATGCTGAGCGACAAGGAAATCATTTACGCCCTCCAAACGCACAACTTCAGGCCCGACTCGAGGGACAAATACATCGAGAACATGTAAGCCCCCGCGACATAACCTCACTCGCTTGACCCTTGACTTGCAGAAAGAGCACCGTAGATCTAGTCAAATCTCAGGATGCGATTGCTGATCACATGGAGTTGGTGGGCTCGTGGACTGTGAGCGTAGGCGACCAGGATCAGGCGCTGCATTTGTGGCGCTACACCGGCGGATTTGAGAAAATTGACTCCTCGACGCGGATTTTAACCAGCAATGAAGATTTCAAGCGATTGCAGGCCGATCAGTGTAAATTGGTTCGCTCCAGACACTTGCAATACCTGCTGGCGTTTAGTTATTGGCCCCTGATCGCTCCCCGGCCCGGAAATAATATTTACGAGATCCGTTCGTACGCCCTCAAGCCTGGAACGATGATCGAATGGGGCAACAACTGGGCCCGGGCTATCAATCACCGACAGAACAATTCAGAAGCGTTCGCTGGGTTCTTTTCGCAAATTGGACGGCTCTACAATGTTCATCACATTTGGTGTAAGTTTTTCGATTCTTCGATTTTAGACCAAGTAATTTTTTCATAACATTAATACTACCTGAAAATCGACTGTGCGATTTTGTTGAAGACAGTTAGTGGAGGAATTCTGCATAATTTCCAATTCGAGAATCATAATTTTTAATTTGTTACAACAATTTTTAACAAAAAATCGCGTTTTTTTTTAGTTTCTTGCTTGTAAAATGGAAACTAATGAAGCAATCTTAATTATGTCAATAGACGAATTGTAGAGAATTAAATTACGAAGAGAATGAGAGGTCGAATGGCCTGATCGGATAATTAGAACCGGAGAAAAGCCGGAAAATTCAATGTTTATTCACAATTCCGCCATTTTTAAATCTTAAAAACTGAAGTTTACACAAATCCCCGACTCAGTTTTTGCACAATCACCATTTCAATATTTTTTTTTTTTTCGAATATGACATCGAATTAGGTCCGGTAAGAAAATTTTTTAATTTTTTTTTCCGAAAATGACGTTATCGACTTAGGTCCAGTTAATTTTTTTTTAAATTTAAAAAAAAAATTTTTTTTTTCGAAAATGACGTTATCGACTCAGGTCCGGTCAATTTTTTTTTAAATTATTTTTTAAATTTTTAATTTTTTAAAAATGACACGTTATCGGCTTTGGTCCGGTAATTTTTTTTTTTAAATTTTTTTTTCGAAAATGACACGTTATCGATTTAGGTCGGGTCAATTTTTTTTTTTTTAGTTTTTTTTTCGAAAATGACATGTTATCGACTTAGGTCCGGTCAATTTTTTATTTTTCGAAAATGACGCATTATCGACTTAGGTCTGATCATTTAGGTCCAGTAAAAAAAATTTTTGAACTTTTTTTTTAAATTTTTTTTTCGAAAATGACATGTTATCGACAGGTGCGATCAAATTTAAAAAAAAAAATTTTTTTTCGAAAATGACGTTATCGACTTTGGTCCGGTCAATTTAAAAAAAAAAAAAAATTTTTTAATTTTTTTTTTTTTGAAAATGACACATTATCGACTTGGGTCTGATCAAATTTTTTTATTTTTTTTAATTTTTTTTTCGAAAATGACACGTTATCGACTTAGGTCCGGTCAAATTTTTTTTTGTTGAATTTTTTTTCGAAAATGACGTTATCGACTTAGGTCCAGTAAAAAAAATTTTTGAACTTTTTTTTTTAATTTTTTTTTTCGAAAATGACGTTATCGACTTTGGTCCGGTCAATTTAAAAAAAAAAAAAAAATTTTTAATTTTTTTTTTTTTGAAAATGAGACATTATCGACTTGGGTCTGATCAAATTTTTTTATTTTTTTTAATTTTTTTTTCGAAAATGACACGTTATCGACTTAGGTCCGGTCAAATTTTTTTTTGTTGAATTTTTTTTCGAAAATGACGTTATCGACTTAGGTCCAGTAAAAAAAATTTTTGAACTTTTTTTTTTAATTTTTTTTTTCGAAAATGACGTTATCGATTTAGATTTGGTCAAATTTAAAAAAAAAAAAAAATTTCGAAAATGACACGTTATTGACTTAGGTCTGGTCAAATTTAAAAAAATTTTTTTTTTTTCGAAAATGACACGTTATCGACTTAGGAGCGATCAAATTTAAAAAATAAAAAAAAATTAATTTTTTTTTCGAAGATGACACTTTATCGACTTAGATCCGGTAATAATTATGATTCTCGAGTTGGAAATTATGCAGAATTCGTCTACTAACTGTCTTTGACAAAATCGCACAGTCGGTTTCCAAGTAGTGTTTATGTTAAGACATTTGTTTTGCTTCGTTGCTTGGCCTATGTTTTGATTGGGTTTTTTAGGTTATAAGGACCTCTTATCGAGGAAGGAGACTCGAGAAAGCGCTTGGAGGTCCCCCGGTTGGGATGAATGCGTCGCATACACCGTGCCGCTTATCAAGGACATGCACTGTCGCATTTTGAAACCTGTGGAATTCTCCCCGACACAATAAGTTCATCCGGCGCGTTTAGATTCTTTAGTTGCAATATTTTTTGAAGTAATAATTATGTACTTTATTTTTTTAAATGATTTTTAGTACTCGAGCTTGGTATCTATTGTTAATTATACAAGTTTTGGAATAAAATTTTTATTTTGACGTTTTGAGGTTGGAATCCTAACCTAAAAAATGTTCACAAACGATGAAAGAACGGACATGATTTTAATATTCGGTGAATGCAGGAAAAACGCAGAGGCCGCAGCTAAGTTGTACCGTCACAGGTATCCAAACCGAAGGACCCCAAGTGACAAGGTATTTGAAAGGTTAGAAGCCCAATTGAGAAAATCCTGGCCACCGATCAAAAGACGGAGGGCTAAAACCGCAACCAACAATAAGAACCAAGTGGCTGTATTTAAAGCGATCGCATTAAATCCGGACGTTTCGCAACGCTTGCTCGCGAGGAACCTCGGCATTAGTCCAAGCTCGGTATCGAGAATCGTAAGCCAATCAAATCTCGGCGACACATTAAATTAATTTTTAAATTTTAGATTAGAACGACAGGTTCAGATTCATCTCCAATTAATGTAAAGTCTGAAAAAGTAGATGAAAACGAAGAATTGGGAGGCGACGATTCGTCTCAAATTCAAATCGTAAAAACTGAATTTTATTGAGATTTCCACGTCCAAATCGATGAAGTAACGATTTTAAAGAAGGGCTTGTGCGGAAAATAAGCAAAAGCAGTGTTTCGAAACGAAAATTGTACAATTGAAATAAAATTTGACGTTTTGAGGTTAGTTTGAATTGTCATAACCTCGAAAATGTACACAAACGACGAAAAAACCGACATGATATTGATATTCGGCGAGTGCAGAAAAAACGCAGTGGCCGCTAAGAATTTGTACCATCACAGGTATCCAAATCGGAGGGCCCCAAGTGACATGATATTTCGACGGTTGGAAATGCAATTGAGACTATCCTGGCCGTCGATCAAGGGAACGAGAGCTACGACTGAGACGATACTGAAACCGAAAGTGTTAAATCCTCGCATTTCAGAAGCAGTGCTCGCAAGAAACCTCTGCATTAGTCCCAGTTCGGTCGCAAGAATTGTAAGCGCTACACGATTATTAAAACTTAATTCCATTATTGTCTAAATTTCAGGTTAAAAGGAATTCTTCAACGGACGTGGAAATGAATGAACCAGATTCACGTCATATTGTAAAAGTGGAAGAATCGGACCCATTCGCCGATGACGAGGTAATTTTTATTAATTGTAATTAATCGGGCGATTTATTTTGGAATTTTTTCCAGTCGGAAACGGGCGATTTACCCGAAATTAAAATCGAACCGGAAGAATTGGTTATAAAAAATGAACTTTATTGAGGGGTTTCACCGTTTAGAAATCATTAAATGGCAATTTATTCTGTGGGGATTTTAAAGGAGGTTCTATCGAATATAAGCAAAAGGAAGTAGTTTAAAACCAGAACTAATTTTTTTGTTGATAAAAACTGAGGCAGATGGTTGTAAAAAAAAACAGTCCAATGTAAACTGACCCAGTTCAATGGAATAATGTTATTTTTTGTGTTTGATTCAATTGAATAATGAATTCATTTATATTATTTTTTGTGTCTTGTTTATTGTGGGATGTGTGAAGACAGTGTGATCCACAACTTTTTACAAAAGTCACTGAAACACTGCCTGTTGTTCACTCAAGTAAATGAACACAATAAATTAAGGGGTTACACCGTGGTGGGAGTATTATTTATGGTGTGCTACAAACTAAACTTTATTTCGTTGAAGTTTGCGCATGACGTCATTGATGATCATTGGAATTAGAATTCTTTATTTCGAAACATAATAATTTAAAAACCATAAATGTAACATTATGCTCTTAAAACAAGGATTTTAGGCCTATCGTCCCCTTTAGTTTAATATGTTTTGGATTAAAATTTCATAGGTTCAAATTGTTTATAGTCGAGTCATTTTAGTATTCATCTTCTAAAAAATTCCAAGTGAAGATTTTCCTTCGCGATTTTCTTTGCATCGGTATAAGAAACACTGTGTAAAAAGTCCGTTGAAAAATCGTGTCCGCCAAATAAATTATTGAAGGTCGAAGGCTGCGAAAATCAGTTTTTCTCAAATATCTCGTGAAATATTGGTTTTACGTGAATTTCAGTTATTACAAACTTTGTTTACTATCACATTTTACACAAAAAAGGTTCTATACAAAATTTACTTGGAACTAATAGTTCTAGAGATATGATTACAACAAAGGTGGAATCTTAAGAGTCGGTTTTCCTAGGTAAAACCATGCAAATTGCAGTGCACATATTCATAAAGTGTGCTCAAGTCAACGTTTTTTTTTTCTTTTTTAACAGTGGAATTGTTCATTTAGAACAGGTAAACAATCACAACATAACCTCAACAGTGTGAAAACTCTTAAAATATCCCCGAAAGAGAAACACGAAAAGATAAACCCAGTTTGGTCAGGTTAAGATAGGTTAGGTTATGTTAGTTTAGGTTTCGGTGGCAATGACAAACGCGTTAGTCAGACTAATGCCGCACACGGGGGGGCCTAGAGACGCGAGGAGGAGGCTGTTGATGAGCGTCGCCAAATCGGTGGCGTTATACGCTGCACCAACGTGGGCCACAGCACTGAAGTGGGGCAAAGTGAGGGAAATGTTGAGGAAAGCTCAAAGACCGGGATTATTGCGAGTCACTCGGGCATACCGGACTGTCTCGGATCACAGGATCGGAAAGCGTGAAACGCCCGCCTGCCAGCACTGCGGAGGGGACGTGGATGATGTAGAGCACGCACTGTTCCAGTGTCAAACATGGGAGGAACAGAGGGCTGCTCTCACAACCAAGCTGGGATGCGTCATAGGGAGCGGAAGCATCATCAGAGAAATGTTGGAAACGGAGGAAAAGTGGAACGCGGCAGCAGGATACATTACGGCAGTGGTACAAGCGAAGGAAAAGTTAGAGAGAGAATTGGAGAAAGCGGATGAACTATAGTGAATATTGGGGGGCTGTTTGTGTCAGTTTGTGTTTTTTTTTTGTGGAGCTGTGTGAATTTATGTGTGAGTGAATTTGTTTTTTGTATTTTTGTATTTTTTGTTATTTTTTGTTTTGAAAAATTCTAGATTGAATGTGAGGAACTAACTCGAGGATGACTGGCCGATTGAAAATTTCATCTTTTTTTTCCTTTTTTCCAAAAATTTAGAAAATTTAGCGAATTTGTACGTGAGCTAGAGCTATAGAGGTAGAGCTAGAGTCTACAAAAAAGGAGAACGTTTTATAAAAACGGTGTGGCGGGATGCACTTGGCATCGAGAGCAGCACAGCCTGAAGCAATGCGTGAGCCGTTCTGGGCTGTGTGGAGCTATGAAGGGGTGCGTTTAGTGGGTAGCGACCCATTCAGGGGAACCCCACAGTACCGGGTAAATTAATTAATTAATTAGGCCTGGTCTTCCAATAAGGAATTTCAACACCTCTATAAGAAAAAAAAAAAAAAAAAGGTTTCAGATTTTTATCTCTGTCAATTTTAGAGCAAATCGATTTTTAATTGCACCATCGTGTTCCTCGAAAAAAAAATACACATGTTTTCATGTTTATATGACGCTCTAAGCAAGAAAGAAAAAAAAGCTTTTCCTTGGTTTGGCTTTTTTCTTTTTTTTTCTTTTTGTCTTCTTTTTTCGTTACTAGGATAACTTTTTCTGCTGGAAACGATGGAACAAGAATCAATTGAGTTGCTCCAGTATTAACGGAGCTACGGCCATTTTCTCGATTTATAGTTTTCCATCTCTGCCAATCTTAGAGCAAATCGATTTTTAAAGTCGGTTTTCCTAGGTAAAACCATGCAAATTGCAGTGCACATATTCAGGTCAATTTGTTTGTTTGTTTTTTTTTGACTTATGTTAAAATCCACATTTTCATAAAGTGTGCTCAGGTAAAAATGTTTGTTTTCAAATGACTACAACAACAAAGAATCCTTAGAACAGAGAGTGGTAGGAAGGAGCAGTATGCAAGGTTGCAGGGGAACGGGAAGGTTGATGCAAATGGCGGATCCTTGTCAGTGGCGTATCGAATAGGATTTCCATCGCATATTTTACGCCTGCGAGCAAAACTTTTTTCGTCGTCAATCATTCTAAACCGTAGTACGTTAATGCAAAAAAAAAATAACAGTGACGGCCAAATTAAGTTAAAACTAGTTTATTTTCACTCATAAGACAAAAAAAATCAATATTAAAACTTTGTAATTTTGTTCAAGAATTACCCACGCACGCCAATGAACCGGCTTGTCAATGTCAATGTCAACATAGACTCAAAATAATATTTTTGCCTGAATTTGAACCTAATTGAATTTTAAATAAAATAATAAACATTTACCGATGAAACGTGATCCCTTGAGAAGTAGTCTTGGGCGTTTTGGTGCAGCCACACGCAGCACAACTCACCATGTTACACAAATGTTTTAGTTCTAAGTTTCTTTCAACTATTAACTATCACTAAAGTCTTAAAAACTATAAATACACTATACTCTACTCGATCCACCACAAAAATTACAAACTAAGGTCTTTAAATCACAAAAAAACACTCAAAAACCACTTGGCATAGAAAACATAACAAACGATGTGTCAAAACGAGGTTGATACAAATGGCCGACTTTGTTCCCCACCTGCCGTCCATAATCGGTAGCAAATGCTCCTTCCTCCCACTCTCTGTTCTAAGGTTGAATCTTAAGAGTCTGTTTTCCTAGGTAAAACTATGCAAATTGCAGTGTACATATTCATAAAGTTTGTTCAGGTCTTTTTTTTTCTTTTTTTTTTCGACAACTAATATCCGCCATTCTTTAATTTTTTGTCTATTTTTCATCATCCAGTATTTATTCCCATTTTTCCGAGCGCCAAGGTGGTGTAACCCCTTAATGTTAAAACGGTGTAATGCAAAAGCACAGATAGAAAGTTCAACTGGACCCTTAAGAAATACTAAGAAGTCATTATGGCTAAAAAGCGTTTATTTTTAGTTCAGATCTGATACAGGGTTCAAATTCCCAAAATTCTAGATTTTCAGTATTTTCTTGTTACTGATTATATGGGTTATTTGACACTATACGATACTTCAAGTCGGACGGGACGTTGTACCAAGCTACCGCCAAAGCGTACCGTTGTGATCCGGATAGTTCAGATCCGCCAAAATGTCCGCCACGAATTATCCGCGCCCAATGGTTCACCTCAGAATTGTCCTTGTCCGAATTGTCCGGATACCCTTCAAATGATACCTGCGTAATTGATACATCTCCAACAACACCAAAGTAAGAAACGCGATTTATAGAAATTCGATGGCGAAAGTTGCAGAAATGTCGTCCATTGATGGCAATCTAAACATTTATTGTTGATAACACAATTTAAAAAAAATAATTTTTATTAATACTTTAAACTGTAAAGGATCTGCGCCAATAAGAATCTCAAATGTAGCGCCTCGAGTTATCGGTAGACCGCCGTCTCTTTCTTGGGATTTCCAACCTCCTTGTTCGAACGAATCTCTTACGATAACTCCTTCAGGGAATCGAATTGCGAGATGAAGAGCAATGTCGTCGCTATATCTTTCAGCAGCGACTTGTAAATTGATACCAATGCTGTAAGCAACGGTCTGTCAATGACCTGTCTGTCAGATTTATTTGTTTACCTATCTGCAGAGGACGTCGTTGATCCTTGAATTCGTATAAATTTACCTGGCATGAATCCTCCTGGTATAAGTTGCACAAATGGAACTTTCTAAAAAATCATCGTCAAAAATTTAATATTCATTTATACAGTGGGGACGCGTGGGTTGATATTTCCGTACTCAGAAAAATGTGCTGCATCGAAATTTGTGAACAAAAATATGGAGTGCAAAAAAATAATTATTGATGACAAAAGACGATCGTAAAATTATAAATATAAAAAAGATGCAGTTTTAAAAACTAAAATCGATGTGTCCGAGCGTTTTTCCAAAAACCAAACCCATGAATTTTAAATGAATTTATTCCAACCCACGCGTCCTCACTGTATATAAATTTTTGTATGCAATTCGAATCATAGCTAATCATTATGTCATTATTCGACTTGGCTAACGCCTCGACTAATAATCTTCACGACTAACATCATAATGATTACCGTAACAATCCTTATAACATAAATAATTATTATAGAGTATTCTTACAGGATTGCTAATAACTAATTCCATTGTCACGAAAGAAAAAAATGCAGTTACAATAAATACAAGGTAGATTATCTTTACAGGATTGACAATAATTGGTTCCATTGTTAGGAAAAAAAAATGCAGTTTAATAACCACAAGGTAGAAACTGCAACAATTGTCTAATGCACTTGCACTAAATGAAAAAACGACTGATGTACAGACTTTGCAAAAACTGACCAGGAAAGTACTGTGAGAGTAGATAAAGGAAATCTAATCTGGTATTTACTTGGCAAGAAACAACCTTTTGCTCTTTCTTAGTTTATTTTTAAATAATTAATTGGTTAGCTATAAACAAATTATGTTTAAATGTGCGGAAGACTACATATATGACTTTTGGAACCTATAGAAATAAATATTAAGATAAGAGATAAACATATAGCTAGGGTTGAGAATTATAAATATTTAGGAATCAATTTTGATTATAATCTGAAGTGGGACCATTACATTCAACACATAAAAAAACAAAATCTTCTTTACATTTTTTATTAGATTTCCAAATCAATGCCAACTGAAATAATGAGAGTGATACACTACGCTTAAATTATGGAATTTTAGTTTGGGGTGCAGTTTATAAAAATAATAGGAATCTATTGCAAAACCTTTAACTAAATCAGTCAAAATTTTCAGTTCAATTTAGATAGGATAGTTTCAATTGTTCTAGTAATGTACAAAACATAGTACACATAGATATATAGTGTGCCCTCGGATGAAGTGGCTCACTCTTGTAAACTTTCTTATCTGCCATTTGACGAGAAAGTAATTTTTGATAAAAAGTTCTGCTTATTTTGAGAAATCAGAAACAGTTGTCAAATTTCTAATGAAATGTACGGGGCGGTCTGTATATATCATTACAAATTTGACAATGTTTATGATTTTCCAAAACAAGCAGAACTTTTTATTAAGAACGATTTTTTGTTTCTAACTAGCGGATAAAAAAGTTTACGAGTGTATAACCTCATCCATGGGACACACTGTATATTGTAAGAATTAACATAACATAAAATCCGCTAAGATATCTTTCTATTTCTATGTAGTCGGATGAAAAAGAAACGCCTTAAAATAATTCCAGTGGCAATTACCTACAAAGATATAAATAGCAAAGAAATTTTTTTCTATCACTTCTTAAACTTTTTCCAGGTACATAAAATAAATTCCTTGATTTATTGATAAAATAGGTACATAATTTCCCTGATTTTTCTCTGATGAATTCTGCATAATTTTCAACTCGAGAATCATAATTTTTAATTTGTTATAAACAATTTTCAACAAAAAATCGCGTTTTTTTTAGTTTCTTGCTTGTAAAATGGAAACTAATGAAGCAATCTTAATGATGTCAATAGACGAATTGTAGAGAATTAAATTACGAAGAGACTTTGACCGGACCTAAGTCGATAACGTGTCAATTTCGAAAAAAAAAAATTGAAAAAAGAAAATTTGACCTGACAACTCTTTATGAAAATGTGGATTCTAACTTGTCGATAACGTGTCAATTTCTAAAAAAAAAAATTGAAAAAGAAATTTTTTACCAGACCTAAGTCGATAAAGTGTCATTTTCGAAAAAAAAAACTCACAAATCCAAAGACACTGAAAGCTGAATTTTCGTTATTTGAGGCAACGGATAAAAAAACCAAAAACTTAGATTTGTTATTTGATGTCCTGAAAACTATAAAACCAAGCTCAGTAGCTAGCGAACGAGTATTTTCAATTTCAGGCAATATTGTGTCCAAAATAAGAACAAGATTTAGCCACCGTTCAGTGGATATTTTATGTTTTTTAGAATTATATTTTCTTAGGGGAAATTAAAGTTAGTGAAATAAATGTAAATATTATTTGAAATTTGAAATTTTTCTTTGAGTTTTCGTTATTTTGTGTAAGTAATGTGTAATCCTTAATTTTTTTTTTCATATTTTGACTTTGATATTGATTTCGTTTATTTGGTATTTTATATAAATTAAATAAAATATTTTTCCCCATTCTATTTTTGTTGACAAAAATTCGAAAACCGGCTAAAACCGGTTTTTTGGAAATCACACTCGCGCAAATCTGCTTGAAAATCCAATTTTTAATGTTGACATTGTGCCTGGCGAAGACTCCCGACTTAAACAATTGAAGAGTGCGCACGAGAAACGCTGTATGTTACAATCCAATAATCACTCAGAAAACGTTAAAAACATGTAAAAACAAAACTTTTTTTATTATTAAATCACATTTTTAATAAAGCAAAATGCCATCTACAAACTTACTGTGGCGAAATTTGAAACTTCCTTCTGGTATAAGTATTCGGCATGTGTCGTGCAGCGTTTTTCCACCAATAACTCAATTTACCAAAAAATGTTCTTCAAAATGAAGCGAATGGGAAAGAAACCCGTCATATTCGCATTCAAGTTGTAGAAACGTCATCGGGACCTTAACCGAATGCACGGTGACGGACGACTAGTTCCGAGAAAAAATTAAAAAATTATTTTTTTCATTTTTTTTTTCAATTTTTTTTTCGAAAATGACCTATCGACTTAGGTTCGGTAAATTATTTTTTTCAATTTTTTTTTCAATTTTTTTTTTCGAAAATGACTATCGATTTGGGTTCGGTAAATTATTTTTTTCAATTTTTTTTTCGAAAATGACTATCGACTTAGGTTCGGTAAATTATTTTTTTCAATTTTTTTTCAATTTTTTTTTCGAAAATGACTATCGACTTAGGTTCGGTAAATTATTTTTTTCAATTTTTTTTCAATTTTTTTTTTCGAAAATGATTATCGACTTAGGTTCGGTAAATTATTTTTTTCAATTTTCTTGTTTTCAAATGATTACAACAAGAGTTGAATCTTAAAAGTCGGTTTTCCTAGGTAAAACCATGCAAATTGCAGTGCACATATTCATAAAGTGTGCTCAGGTCTTGTTTTTTTTAAATTTATTACTTATGTTATGTTCAATTTATATCATTTAATTGCATTTAAACCATGTTGTACAGGGCGAGTTAAGTTTTACCGCGCCGGCCATAATACCTATTAAAAATTGAGGGGAAAGTTTACACTTTCGATTAGTGCTACAAGTTTTCCAAATCATTTTTATTTGAAGCCAAAAAGTAAAACAAAGAGTTTCGGGTAAAATTTCCATGTTTGGTTTTTTATTTCAAAATTTGCCAAATTATTCGTAGCATTGTTAATTGCAATTTGATTCGTTAAAAAATTATTACTTTTTGAGTTAAATCAAACTTAACATAAAGCACGAAAAATACTTTTATTTTCCACTTGTGTATAATTGATTGTTTTCGTCTGTGATACGCGCTATATAAACGTGTTCATTACGCCCTAGGGCCATAATAAGCGGGCATAATGATAACGCCCGCAAATTTGTACTACCAATAAAAATACAGCAAATCTAGAGAAATAATTTAATGGTAACCATAAATAACTAAATTTTTAATCTTTACAATTAAAAACACAATTAGAAAATGATCCAGAAATATGGATATTGCCACCAAGCGAAGAATTTTCTGATTTTCTAATTGAAGACATATTTACAATATTGGAGGAGGAATATTCACCTTCCGCTATGTTAATCTGCTGTAATAATACTGTGATTAAACAATACGTACCAATTCCTGGAAATAACCCATTAAAACTGTTTCACTGACAGTTTTGACAGAATTTTTAATTTTCCACCCCTTAAATTTGTGAAGCTCTCTCTCGTACAGTGGCCGCGACTTTTTTGGAAGTAGCTCACCATCAGCTTTTAACGCTCGTTCAATAACTTTTTCTGGAATTTCTCCGTCCATTTCACGCAAGTTCACACTTTTTGCGTTTCAAACAAGTTTGTTTGAAATTTTGTGAATTGGCGTAGTTACAAAACAAAGTACATATGCATAGCAGCCTTGTTTGGTTCATATGAACTTTTTTCAGGCTTTTTATCAATTAATATTCATATTTCAAGTGGAAAATAAAACGTTATATGAACCACGGGCATAAAGGATGTTTATAAATCTCGGGCAAATTACAAAACTATTGCCCTCGAATATAAACACCTTCATTATGCCCTTGATACATAATAGTACATTATACATCGAGGGAGAGAAATGCCTGATTTTTCCAGAGGTGCATTTATGGCCAGAGGGCGCAGCCCGAGGGCCATAACGCACCGAGGGAAAAATAGCATTTTCTCCTGAGGTGTATATACTATTTTTTTCACGATCGTTAGTTCACAAATCAAATATTTTAAAAATAAAAATGTGACATTAGTGACAAATTGTGGAATAAAATTCATAAATTAAAGTAGGTTTTGAGATTGACACTATGACAACAACAACAAAAGGCGCCCAACAGCGCATATATTCCACAGACCAGCGTCAAATTGAACACTATGACAATAGAAAGTTGTTTACAAACAGTCAAATTTTCTAAAATTTTATTTCAACCTGGTGCAAAATGGAATACCAAGAAAACAGTCAAGAACCACAGGAAATTACTGATGCAGCTTCTTTGGCGGTGCTAAACTTATTACCAACGAAATCTAGAAAATTATAGAGGCAGCGTATGATCGGTTCAGAGAATGGTGTACCGAAAAAAAAGTAAGAACTTATACTGAGAACGTCATGTTGGCGTATTTTACCGAAAAATCTAAAAAGTATAAATCGTCTACCTTGTGGGCCCAATATTCCATGGTAAAATCATGTCTATTAGTGAACGACAACACTGACATAGGTAAGTATCCAAAGTTGATGGCATTGCTCAAACGGAATTCGGACGGCTACTGTTACCCACGGGCTTAACGAAGGCACGTCGCAACGGAAGCGTGTCGAATTCTTTCGGCGCCTGCCGAATTCTTATGCCCCGAAGGGATGCTAGTGTTCTAAAAAGAACGATAGCTGAACGTTTGCGCACGCCGAACTCTTATACCTCGAAGAGGTGCTAGGGTTCTAACAAGAACGGTAGCTGAACGTTGCGTATGCCGAATTCTTTATGCCACGAAACGGGACTAGCGTTCTAAAAAGAACGATAACTGAACGTTGGGGTTATCGACAAGAAACTACGGTTAAGATAGTTACTGTTTATTGAAGTGACTCTGTCAGAGTCGGAGCTCAACTGGCGAATGTACAAAAATCCCCACCTTTTATAGGCGTTTTTGTTGGGATCGGGGGTCGTCGGGCGAGACCGTTGTCATTCGTGGAGGTGGGCGGTAACAGTCGCCCCCCCCTTTGAGGCAACGGTCGCGCGACGGGTCTTAAACTAGTATGATTACAATTTTCTACAATTATATATACAGGTAATCATTTTACTGCGCAGCCGCGGGAGGTGGTTCGTCCTGGGGTTGCGGTGGCGTTGGCGGTGCTGGACGGATCCGGTTGACGCTGTATCGGACCTGATGTCCTGCTACGTCTACCATGAAGATGGTATCGGTGATGACAGCGGCGATCGCGTACGGGCCTAGCCAGGCTGGTCCAAAGCGCTGCCTTCCTGGTGCTGCCTTGGTTAGGACGAGGTCGCCTACGTGGTACGGCCTGGCCGGAGGCTGCTCGGGGTGGCGTCGATTCAGGTAGGCCCGCTGGTTGTTGCGGGCCTCATCGCGGATGTCCCCCAGGTCCGGGGTGGGGGGGCGTTCGACGTCGGAGTCCCAGGCACCTGGGAGCCGGGGGTTGTATCCCAGGAGTGCTTCCCCAGGAGTTTTTCCCGTTGCCGCGTTACGCCTTCGTCTGAGGCTGTAGAGGACTGGCGGAAGGTGGAGGTCCCAGGTGGTCGGACGGCGGTTGGCCATGCGGATTCGCAGCCCCTTCTTGACGTCCTGGTTCCTCCTCTCCGTAGGGTTAGCCTGGGGGTGGTAAACTGCGGTGGCGAAGTGGTCCGCTTGCCATGACTGACAACATTTTTCCCAGCAGTGGGACGTGAACTGGGACCCGTTGTCAGTAATGATGGTGTTTGGGAAACCAAATCGCCCGAAGACTTCCTTCTCCAGGAGGTTGCAAACGGTCCTGGACGTCCCGGTCGCCAGCGGAAAAGCTTCGACCCAACGTGAAAATAAATCTGTAACGACAAAGATGAAGCGGTGTCCTCGTGGCGTTTCCGGGTAAGGGCCCATGAGGTCGCAAGCGACGGTCTCCCACGGGGTGCGAGGTTGTCTTGGCCTCTGAGGAGCTCGCTCCCGATTTGGCTTACGTTTGTACTGGGCACAAAGTAAGCAGGTTTGCACGTACCGCCGTACGTAGCTTGTCATCTCGGGCCAGTGGAACGTTTCCTGGATCGCTCGTTCCGTTTCCTCAGCTCCGGGGTGACCGGCTAGAATGGAGTCGTGATGGTACTGCGTGATCTGCTCCTGCAGTGCTTGGGGCACGAGTAGTCGCAACCCTCCGGGTTGGACCCGGTAAATGAGGTCGCCCTGGACCTGGTAAATGGTGCCGTACATACGATCCCCTGGTTGTTGTGGACCGTCCCTCTGGACGCGATGCCATCTCTCCACGAGACGGCGACAACTGGGGTCATTCCGTTGGGCGACACGGACTTCTTCCTGAAGGGTGGTAAACACGAGGGCGTTTAGAGCTTCAGGTGGCGGGTCCGTGTGTTCCCGTGTCCTTGGGGCCACGAGCTGTTCCTCGTCCCGGGCGTCGACGTTGCCATGTTGCGGCAGTGGGTCCCTGGATAGGATGTCCGCCAGTTGGTTTTCCTTCCCTGGAGTGTGTACTATCGTGAAGGCGAATGGCTGGAGCAACAGTGACCAACGCGTTAGTTTCGCGTTGTCGCGGGCGTTCGCAAGCCATAGCAATGCCCGGTTGTCCGTCACCAGGGTGAAGTGGCGGTCCTCTAGGTACGGCCGATACCTCTTCACTGCCCACACAATGGCCAGGCACTCTTGTTCGTTAATATGATAGCGTCGCTCCGTCTCGGTGAATCGAGCGCTACCATATGACACGATGTCCTTTTTACCTTCAGGGCCCAACTGGTAAAGGACGGCGGCCATGCCGACACCGCTGGCGTCGGTCTGCAGGACGTACTCCCTGCTCGGGTCGGGACGGGCCAGGCGAAGTGGAGCGGCTACGGCGGATTTTACGTCTGCAAACGCGCCTTCTTCTGCCGGTCCCCATCTCCATTTCTGCTTGGGAGACAGCAGGTCTGTAAGGGGAGCCGCCATCTGTGCGAAATTGGCGACGTAATCGCGGAGCCATCCGCAGATCCCCAGGAACTGCTTAAGGTCCTTTCTGGAGGTTGGTGGACGCGCCTTGGCCACTTGCTCCAGGTGGCAGGGTTGGGGTTCGTTTCCGGCGTCGCTTATGATGTGCCCGAGGTAGTCGATGCGGCTCGTCCCCAGGTGGCACTTTTTCGGCGCGCATCGGAGGCCGTGGATGCCTAGTCGTTCAAACACCAGCCCTAGGTGTTGGAGGTGTTCCTCGTAGTTCGCCGAGTATATCACGATATCGTCAAGGTATACCAGGACGAATTTTTGTAGGTAGCCTGCCAAGACTTCCTGGGACATGAACCTCTGAAATGTGGTTGGTGCGTTTTTCAGCCCGAATGGCATTACCCGGAACTGATACTTGGATCCCTGTGGCGTCGCGAAGGCGGTCAAGTGGCGACATCGAGGTGCGACCGGAATCTGCCAATACCCGCTCTTGAGATCGAGAACGCTAAATACCTTAGCTGGTCCTAAATCTCGGAGCGTCTCTTGGATGATGGGCAGCGGTGCAGCCTCGTTGACTGTGACGGCGTTCAGGCGACGGTAGTCGACACAGAAACGGGGCGTTCCATCCTTTTTGCCGATCAGGACAACTGGCGAGCAGTACGCGGAAGTGGATGGCTCAATCACTCCAGCTGCTAACATCTCCTGGACCTGTTCGAGGATGGTTTGCTTCTTCGCGTCACTATAGCGGTAAGGAGCCTGGTGCACGGGTTTTTCGTCTATGAGCGAAATCACATGTTCCGCCGAACGCGTCACTTTTATAACGGCACTGTCCGCGAACACGCGTGCATGCACTCCCAGAGTGTTTTGTAGTGCGTCCTTGAGCGCTGGGGGAAAATTGTTCGGTATATTCACTAGGGGTATTGCGTCTTTTCGCACAGGGGTCGCGGTTTGGAAAAAACACGTTTGTCTCTGTTTCGTCCCGAAATGTACACAACCACGGGCCACGTCGATGACGGCGTCGCGGTTTTTAAGCCAGGAGTGGCCGAGGATGATGTCCTCCGCGAGATCTTCCACGACATGGAAGACGTCTGCCATGGTGGTGCTGCCTAGCTCGTAAACGAGACGTATTGTTCCCACGGGTTTGGTGGTGAACGTGGAGACGCCCACGGTGAGTGGTGAGCGTGCCCCAGGATCTCTTCCAACGAGGAATGGGAAAAGACCGTCCCGTACGAAGTTGGCGGATGCTCCTGTGTCGACCAAGGCGCCGTATGAGTTGTTGCCCACCTGGAGTAGGACTCGGGGAAGTCCTTGCTGGCCAAACAGGGCGTTGATGGTTACCGCGTGTGGCCCTATTGCGGCGTCTCGCGGCGGGACGTCGTGGCTTGTTCGTTTCCCGAAGCGGTGGTGGACCGGTTTGGACATTCCCTGTGAAGGTGGTTCCCTCCACAATGTCTGCACGCCGGCATGGTTTGGCGTGTTGGGACAGCCGGAGCGGTCCCATGGCGGGGTTGTTCTTGCAAGGCCTCGTAACGGCTCGCGATGGCTAGCAGCTCCTCAAAGCTCTCCGGGACTCCGAACACCAGCACCTTTTGGAAGTCCTTCACGAGTTGCTGCGAAAGAAGGCTCACCAGGGTATCGTCTGCTAACTTCAGGCCCAGTCGATCGTGGTAACGCCGCTTCCTTTTGAGGAAAGTTTCCACGGACTCCGAGGAGAGCTGTTTTTCTCCGTAGAAACGGCCCGAGAGTCTTGCGTCTGCGGCTTTGGAGCAGTACTGCTGCTGGAACATCCTTCGGAAGTCCTCGAAGGAGTAACCCATCAGCACGTTTACGTCGTACCACTTCCTCGCGTCCGCTTGGAGCTGTTCGGCTGCGATCTCCCCTTGGTCTGCCGGATCCATCTGGCAAATCTCGAAGTAGCGCTCGAGACGCTGTAGGAATACGTGCGGATCCTCCTCCGCACGTCCCGCGAACTTCGGGAGCCTAGGAGCGACCGGGAAGAAGACGGGAGTTGCCACGGGAACCGCCGGTAATGGTGGAGGGTTTACCCTCGGCGGAATCGCAGGTGAAGGCCTTGGAGTGGACATCCTTCCCATGGACTTCTGTAATTCCTCCATCTGGACCTGGAGGATTCGGATGGTTCTCTCTTGTTGTTGTATCAGCTGTTGTGCTGACTGTTGTGGGCGCCACTGGGAGGTTTGGACCTCTCCCAGCAGGTCTTCCTGGATTATGGAGGGTTCTCCGGTGATAACGTCGTCCATCGGGTGCGCCCTCGTACAACGCCTAGGAGTCGTCATGTTGCGGGGTGGGGTGGGTCCTCGTGAATTTTTTCAAAAACTCTTGCCCCACGTGCTTGGGCGCCAAATGTTACCCACGGGCTTAACGAAGGCACGTCGCAACGGAAGCGTGTCGAATTCTTTCGGCGCCTGCCGAATTCTTATGCCCCGAAGGGATGCTAGTGTTCTAAAAAGAACGATAGCTGAACGTTTGCGCACGCCGAACTCTTATACCTCGAAGAGGTGCTAGGGTTCTAACAAGAACGGTAGCTGAACGTTGCGTATGCCGAATTCTTTATGCCACGAAACGGGACTAGCGTTCTAAAAAGAACGATAACTGAACGTTGGGGTTATCGACAAGAAACTACGGTTAAGATAGTTACTGTTTAGTGAAGTGACTCTGTCAGAGTCGGAGCTCAACTGGCGAATGTACAAAAATCCCCACCTTTTATAGGCGTTTTTGTTGGGATCGGGGGTCGTCGGGCGAGACCGTTGTCATTCGTGGAGGTGGGCGGTAACACTACCAAGCGAAAAAATCTAAAGTTTTGACCAGAGACCAGATAGAAACATTTTTGACGGAAGCAAATGACAATGAATATTTAATGATCAAGGTAAAATTAAAAAAAAACTATTAAATTGTAATTTTATTTATTTATTGTAGGTTGCTCTAATATTTGGCATTGCGGGCGCCTGTCGATCACACGAATTAACAACCATCACAGTCGACGATATTGAAGTCGCTAATTCATCTTTAATTATAAAAATACCAAACACAAAAAATAAAATACCACGAACCTTTGTGGTTACTGAAAATGAGAAAAAGATAGATTTTATTGGCTTATATAGGAAATATACAGGACTTCGGCCACTTCAAGTTAATGATCGTCGTTTTTTCTTATTTTACAAAACAGGAAAATGTACGAGTCAACCTGTTGGAAAGAACACATTTGGTAAGATACCAAGCATCATCGCAACTTATTTAAATTTACCAAACCCATCGACGTAAACTGGGCACTGCCTGCACAGAAGTTCAGCCACTCTGCTCGCAGATTCAGGAGCTGATATTACGACTATAAAAAGGCACGGTGGGTGGAAATCTACCACCGTAGCTGAAAGCTATATAGAAGATTCGGTGCAGAATAAAACAAACATTGCAAACCAAGTACTACAAGGTGGAAGTTGTAATACAAGCCAGAAAACTGTAAACCTAACTTCGAGTCAAACAGCTTCGTGCGAGTTTCCAGCTAATATTCACTTTGATAATTGCGCTTCAGTGTTGTTTACTGTTAATGTCAATAAATGAGATTACTATTTCTACTTTGATGTACTTTCATTGTAAACTGTCAAAATATAATAATAACTCCCTAGGGATTTTTTTGATATTATTTTCTCCCTAGAGGCAAAATGTTTCACTTCTGCTATGATTTTGATGCCAGATAAATTGATTTCTACTCCCGGTCGTGAAAAAAATACTATTATTTATGACTTTCCAACAATGGATAATACGGTCTACCACGTAACAATACCTGATGATCGACCCATAAAACTGAAGGGGACGGCGTTTTAGTTGTTGCCAGACCCGTATTCTGGAATTTGTGAGAAAAATAAAATAAGTTTTTAATAGGGAAATATTAAGTTTATTATATAAAAGATGATGCCCCATTACCCACAAATTAAAAGGGTAGGAGAAGCTTCTCCTCGACTGAGTATTGAAATGGCATAATTATACCTGAACTAAACACAAATGTTCACTATTCCACAAAACAAAGTTTTAATTTTCACTTTTTACCAACGATGTTTAAGTGTTTGAAGATTTGTTGCGAATGTGAAGGTTTCTTTATTCACAAAGTGACCTAGGGTTGTGACCAGGGTTTTTAAACTTTGGATAAATTAAGCAATTTATTTTATGGGAAGGTTCAATAACCGATAGGTATATTGACTTTGCAGGCGGCAAAATTAACACACAAAATTGTAGACAGATATACTAACGAAAATTAGAAGCTGGTAAGCGATTTTCTTATCAAGTTTAAAATCTAATATTGCAAAAATTATTTGTTATTATGAATATAATTACCGTGTAGCTGTTAGTTATGATGTTGTGAACTTTTAAAGAAATAGCGAAGACCCTCATTCCGGTCTTGTAAAATGTAACGTTGCACTTTTTAACTTATCTTTATGACTGTCATAAATAATCAGCCAAGTACCCAAAACCAATACCATTGTTAGGTGAATTGGTCAGCTTATGTCGTAAATCATTTAAAAAAATACCCTCTAATATGGAAATGGCTTTATTTAATGAACCCAAATTAGTAAAATTATTTCAATTACACTAAATTGTGTGAAAATATTTTACTGTTCGTACATAAAAAAAACTAATAAATTGAGCAATTAGTAATTGAAAGAAAGCCAAAATTTTACCTGATTAAAAAAAAAGATTTTTTCTTGGTTTCTATGTACCTTAATAATATAAAATTACTCATGCAATTTATGAGAATTGACAAATTATTTTAAAGACCTATTTTGTCACAGGCGGTAAAACTTAACTCACAATACAATAACTAATTGTAAAATTTCGCATTTAGCCTCATTATAAATTATTGTTATAGGTAATTCACACTTATAAAATGACACCAATTATTGGTCCACATTTCTCCTTTCACTCGACGTACTAATAACCATCTTGCTGATTGTAAACAGCTCGACCGGCACCTCCTTCACATACTCATAATCATCACCGGCCCGATTCGTCTGATGGCTTCCAAACACCGACTGCGCCCCGCTGTCATTGCTGATGTCAGACCTCATACTCCTCCTAATAATCCTCTCAAATTGGGGCAACTCGATGGCGGCCACATTTTTAGCCTGCGCCCAATTGATCACATTCTCCATCTGAACGTCGTTCTGCACGACAAATTCCTCCTCGGTCCGCGGGGTGTGATTATACAACCTCTGCGTGTAAATGCCGCTGTAAATCTCTTCCGTTCGTTTAGTCAGCGGAATTATCACCGTTTGTTCGGTGGGTTCGTAAACGTGGTGGCTGAAGTGCTCGATGGTGCTGGAACCGGCCCCACCGCCCAATTCCATGACCCCGACCTGAGTCGTTCGCACGTGGTAAGGGAAGTTCTTGTTCGCTACCGACGGCATGGTCAACAGCAAAAAGGTCAGGTGGCCTCCGAACGCGATGAACAGAAGCACGCAACAGACGACGGATTCTCGCACCCATTTGTCGATGTAAGTGTTGGCCGAGATTATGAAAGCCGGGCCTGCGATGAACCACAAAGTTCCACAGATGTTGAAGGGGTAGTAAAAATTATTCTTTTCCGGATAGTGCTTCAGGGTTATTACCGTTCCGTAAACGAACATGAACCAGGCGAAGATCCTCAGAGAGATCAAGCCGAACCCTGCTGGTGATTCGAAGAGGTATAAGACCAGGCCCGGATCGAAAACCTGCAAAAAATTGATTATTAACCTTCCAGTAGTCGCACCTTTTTTGAGAGATTAGTAGCAAAAAAAAATTCTATGTTTTTTTGAAATTTTAAGTTAAAATTGGTAATTGGTAGTCTTTTCAAGTGTATTATTAAGTTATGTCATAAACATTTTAAAAAAAAAATTTGAGCAGAAAAATTTTCAAAAAACTTTAATGAATATTACAACACAAAATTTTAATAATTTTACTAGATTTGCACAAAATAAATACTGAAAACTTTTTATTTTACTGGTTCTCTTGTGAACCATTAAACAAGCTAATTTTAACTTAAACTTTGGTGTACATGTCGCAGCCATATTGTAGAATCCGCCGCAATATGAAGCGGCTAGCCACTTTACAAAGCAGCTCTGTTTTGTAAAACGGCTGATTAACGTTTAGGCAGATTGTTTAGCCGGAATGTTGACTATGTGTAATGTACGGCGACAATCAGCCATATTGTAGATGTCTGCGGCGAATTGTGAATTCAGTCGTTTTCTAAACGATTGTGGAGATTGTAAAATATAGAATGAACAGAGAATTTTTACAATTTGGCTGAAAATTTTAGGTGTTTTATGAATCGCTGAATAACTCGGTCCGTTTGATAAAGGAAGAATTATTAGACATTTTATTAAAAAAATCCTTTTATATTGAGTTAAACCTTTTTCTTATAGTTATGACTTTATATTTGTCATAGCTACAAGGAAAGGTTTTCTTTATATAAAGTCCCTTTTCGCCGTTTTATAAATCGGCGACCCGTCATTTTGTTGCATTGGAGAACGCGAAACGTCGTTACAGTAACGCTGACCAACGTTTAGCCGTATTACAACCCGCCTAAACGTTAACCAGTCGATTTACAAAATCGAGCCGTTTTATAATGCGGCTAGCCGGTTTGTATTGTAGCGGATTCTACAATCCGTCTGCGACATCTATAACCCAACCCAAAAAGTGGATATTGAACAAACCAATATTAACTTGACGATTTGTTAAACAACTTCAAAATTTACAATAAATTAATGTTTTTTTTTTAATATGAAATAACGTACGCTGCTATTTTGTGTAGCTTTTCCACACAACTTGGCTTTGTGCTTGAAACAAGCAACCACACACTTTGAAAATTATTGGACAGTGCACTTGTATCGAAAATGATTATTACAGATTTACCTTGTACTGTTGTAAACCGAAAATGTCAAAATGTATACAAAGATTTGCCTAAGACGTAAATAGTCGCTGCGGAGTCTCACTCCGCAATATGCAAAAAAGCAAAAATAATGTATCTGCAGCTCTGATATTGCTCCACTAACATTTAGACAATAAATTAGGAAGGCACTGAAATGGCCGTTCGAGAGAATAGGAAATTCCTTGGAAAATCAAGAAAACAGTCGTGCGGAGCGAGACTCCGCATGCAACTATACTGGAAGGTTAAATCGTTAATGGAGGAGGCTTTGATTACTTTTTCTTGGTAGATGAAGAGGGTGATGTAAGTGACGACGTAGAGGCACATGAAAATTGTCAGCTTGACACCGCTTTGAAGGGACAGGCGGCCCCTGGTGATGGTGTAACCTTTCGCTAAGAGGAGCAGGAGGAGTAAGAAGCAAATCTCCGAGCAACCCATCAGCATGGAACCTGAAATTTAATTTGTAATACACCTATCCCCCAATTTACACAGTATGTACTCTTTTTACACGATTTCGCTTTCACAGGGTTTTCAGATGTAGTTTTTTATTTTTTAGTGTACTGTTAATTTTTTTTACTGTTAATTTTCGCAAATTTATTATTAAAAAAAAAATTATATTAAATAAATAACTGAATTATGCACATTTCAAGTTGTTTTCGATTTACACGGTTTTCCGAGGAACCGATCTTCCGCGTAAATCGGGGGATAGGTGTATTTTCAATATTAGGCAGCCCATTCTACAATCATGCCAACTCAAGTTTGATGGGTTGCCTAGATTGTATAAACTAATTATAAAAATATTACCGAACATTTTGGCGTTTGGCGATCCGATTCCATTAACGGCGTACTTCAAATAAGCCATACTTTGCAACATGATTCCAATAATTTGGAAAACCACCGAAAATACGAACAACTTATAAGTCGAGTGCAAAAGCTGCCGGGATTTCAGCTCGACCGAGCACATCACAATCCCCAGAATCAAGAAGCAATAAATTATCGAAAAGCCCATCAAAATTGGAAGAATATCTACGAAAGCAAATTGAAATATGAAAAAACCGACACACGAACGAAACTCACAGAATTCATCGGCGGAAAAATGTTCGTGCCAATAATCTCCGGGAGGGCCGTTGGTCATCAACATTTTATACCTCAAGTGAAGTCCCTGAATTAAATTGTTTTTAATCGTGTAAATTAAATTTAATTGCGACTCACTTTCGTTCCATTGCAGTTGCTGACAGCGATGAACCACCACCGTTCGCGCGAGCTTTGAAACCGCCTCGCATTCTGACACGTCACGACCTTTTCGTGCCGCCTTAAAGGAGGTTTTGTTGTTGCGGCCCTTTTTCTGATCGGAACTGAATGGGTGGCCTCCTAAAAATCTCAGAAAAAATTACAAATCCACAAAAACACACAAGTACTTCACAGAAAATGTCACTCTGGGCAAAAACTGTTACTTGTCCTAAGAAGTGATAAACAGTAGTGAAACTTGTGATGAAACAAAATGTTACTTTTACTGCAAATTTGTTATTTAAGCTTTTCTCAAGTTTCTAAACAATTTTGGTGAATCAAATTTATCAGAAACATAAAAATTAAGGTACTTTACTTAAGATCGATTTCGTATTTTCTAATTTTTAGACACCCTGTACGTTTCGTCAGAAGTTTGACTACTATTTATGACCTCCTAGGGACAAACAAAAGTTTTTGTCGAAAGTGACATTTTCTCGGCAAATCAAACGTAAGAAAGTTTACAAGAGTAAACCCCATCTGATGACACCCTGTATACAGGGTGAGTTAAGTTTTACCGCCCGTGGCAAAATAGGCCTTTAAAATAATTTGTCAATTCTCATAAATTGCATCAGTAATTTTATATTATTAAGGTACATAGAAACCAAGAAAAAATCTTTTTTTTTTAATCAGGTAAAATTTTGGCTTTCTTTCAATTACTAATTGCTCAATTTATTAGTTTTTTTTTTATGTACGAACAGTAAAATATTTTCACACAATTTAGTGTAATTGAAATAATTTTACTAATTTGCGTTCATTAAATAAAGCCATTTCTGTATCAGAGGGTATTTATTTAAATGATTTACGACATAAGCTGACCAATTCACCTAACAATGGTAATGATTTTGGGTACTTGGTTGATTATTTATGACAGTCTTAAAGTTAAGTTAAAAAGTGCAACGTTACATTTTACAGGACCGGAATTAGGGTCTTCGCTATTTCTTTAAAAGTTCACAACATCGTAACTAACAGCTACACGGTAATTATAATCATAATAGAAAATAATTTTTGCAATATTAGATTTTAAACTTGATAAGAAAATCGCTTGCCAGCTTCTAATTTTCGTTAGTATATCTGTCTACAATTTTGTGTTTTAATTTTGCCGTCTGCAAAGTCAATATACCTATCGGTTATTGAACCTTCCCATAAAATAAATTGCTTAATTTACCCAAAGTTTAAAAACCCTGGTCACAACCCTAGGTCACTTTGTGAATAAAGAAACATTCACATTCGCAACAAATCTTCCAACACTTAAACATCTGTGGTAAAAAGTGAAAATTAAAACTTTGTTTTGTGGAATAGTGAACATTTGTGTTTAGTTCAGGTGCAATCATGCCATCTCAATACTCAGTCGAGGAGAAGCTTGATATGCTTTTAATTTATGGGTAATGGGGCATCACTTTGAGCATCTTTTATAAAATAAACTTAATATTTACCTATTAAAAACACAAATTCCAGAATACGGGTCTGGTAACAACTAAAACGCCGTTCCTTTCAGTTTTATGGGTCGATCATCAGGTATTGTTACGTGGTAGACCGTATTATCCATTGTTGGAAAGTCATAAATAAAAGTTTTTTTCGTGCTTTATGTTAAATTTGATTTAACTCAAAAGGTAATAATTTTTTAACGAATCAAATTGCAATTAACAATGCTACGAATAATTTGACAAATTTTGAAATAAAAAACCAAACATGGAAATTTTAGCCGAAACTCTTTGTTTCACTTTTTTGGCTTCAAATAAAAATAATTTGGAAAAGTTGTAGCACTAATCGAAAGTGTAAACTTGAACTGATGTAACATGTAAATTGCATACTTTCCCTTCAATCTTTAATAGGTATTATGGCCGGGGCGGTAAAACTTAACTCACCCTGTATATACAATAAAAATTAAAAAACTTACAGTGATATTTTCCAACTCAGTCTGATTTGTGCTTTCAAAATTAAGATCGTACAATTCAGTTTCGTTGTAATCAATCGACGATAATTCAATCATTGGAGTTGTGCTGTAAAATTCAGTTTCCGGTTTAGTTACTTTTTTTCTTGGAGGCACAGTTGGTATGCTTATCGTGTAACGAGGCTTAACTGTTGTCGCGTCGTTGGGTGTTATCGAACAGCCAGATAGCACTTTAAGTTTGCTGTTACGATACGTGAGATTGATTATTTGATTATTTTCCACTCGAAGAGCCGATTCCTTCTCGTGACAGTTCTACAAGAAGGTCAAATTAATCGCTTGTAACATTTCTTGTTGAAATTCACCTTTCCTGTTTTGTACACGGCCGGCCATTGGTCCTCAGTGTCGTAATATAACAGCAAATTAACGTTTCCGACGTCATCGTCGAACTCGAATCTGTACTCGAATAGGCCTTCCACCGATAGGAAGCAGAACCGACCGAGAAACGCCCAATTCTACCAAATAATCGACTTAATTTTGTAAAAACTTACTTGGAAATATTACCTCGCTTGTGTTTAGTTCCCCTTCGATGTATTTACAATTTCCAACGATAAAAATTGAAGTAAAAATTATCCATGGAATTACCTGGTACATTTCTAGGCTTGGGAACAATCATTGATTTTGGTTGTTTATTGAAGGAATCGATTGTTGCCATGGCTTGTGGATCACAACATAAGAATTCTTCCATTTCAATGGAATTAATTATTCCCAATCTACCAGTTTTAGGTTATGTCGAAAATGAATCTTTAAATTTATTAATTAAAAACAATCGAAAAGAGTGCGTGTTTAATTTGGCCATTACTTACATGAAAAATTTTATTAAAGAAAGTATCATTTGAAATGTCAGCATAACCTAACTTTTTACTAGCAGGTGAATTAGTTAGATATAAAAAGTATGAACCAAAGTAAATTGTAGAAATTCGCAATTAATTACGTTTTGAATGTGCAAAACTTGCGGAATTAATTAATTTTAATTCAAATTTTAAATTCGGCGCGATTCGGCCGTTTGTTGCGAGATGGCGGTGGCGCGCGCTGTCATCGCTGTTGTTAAATGTCAAGTTTTTGGGTGCGGTTTTTGTTATTTAATTTGACAATTCACGGATTAATTTAGAGAAAATTGGATCCATTAACGAAATTAGACAATGATTCCCCGTCACAGATAAAAATAATCCCGATCGTCAGATAAACGGCCGGGTAATTGGAGTGTTGAAAATTTTTGAGGTTAAAATTTTTAACGACAGGGCGACCGAAATTTTAACCTCGCCGCAATTCTCGAAAGTTGTTTTGAAAAATAGGGTGAATTTTGCGGTCGCGACTGATGTGATGCGTGCGCGATCGGCCGAATTGTGCGTTTCCTCCGCGATTATGTGAAAATCTCGCGAAGAAAACCCGTCCGCGCTGTGAAAAATTTATCTGCAGTTTGTCATCGCCATTTTGATTGACAAAAATTGTCAGGGTTCAGATTTCGTAAGTTTTTTCGTTCGTTGTTGCCAGCGTCGGCGTTGTTTTCGGCCTTTGCGACGCCAATCCTTCCGAAAATCGAGCCGAAATCCGCAAATCGCGCCTTTCCGCGCGTTTGTTTGAGAGGTTGGAAGGAAGGGCCCCACAATTGTGATTGTGTGAAAATGAGCTTTCTGTTTTGTTGCAGTGAGATGAACGTATAGCGCGAGGTTGGCTGAGTATGGCTCCTGTGCCGAGGCCAGGCAGCCTGAAAGATCCGGACATTGCCGACCTGTTCTTCAAGCATGACCCGGAGAAGATCTTCGAGGACCTGCGCGAGATCGGGCACGGCTCGTTCGGGGCCGTCTACTACGCCCGGTGCTTGCTCACCAGGGAAATCGTGGCCATCAAGAAGATGTCCTACCTCGGCAAGCAGAGCCTCGAGAAGTGGCAGGACATCCTCAAAGAAATAAGGTACCCCAATCGCAAGGATCTCTCAGCGCAGTCACTTAACCTTCCAGTAGTCGCACCTTTTTTTGAGACATTAGTGACTCCGCAAAAGAAAATTCTATACTTTTTTGAAATTTCAACTGAAAATTGGTAATAAATTACAGCCTTTCCAAGTGTATTATTAAGTTGTTGTGCCATAAACATTAAAAAAAAAAGTTTTGAGCAGAAAAATTTTCAAAATTTAATGAATACTACCCATAATACAAAATTTTAATAATTTTGCTAGATATTGTACAAAATAAATACTTAAAACTTTTTATTTTACTGGTTCTCTTGTGGACCATTGAACAAGCTAATTTTAACTTAAACTTTAACTTAAACTTTGGTGTACATGTCGCGGCCATATTGTAGAATCCGCCGCAATATGAAGCGGCTAGCCACTTTACAAAGCAGCTCTGTTTTGTAAAACGGCTGATTAACGTTTAGGCAGATTGTTTAACCGAAATGTTGACTGTGTGTAATGTAGGGCGACAATCAGCCATATTGTAGATGTCGGCGGCGAATTGTAAATTCAGTTGTTTTCTAAATGAATGGGAAGATTGTAAAATATAGAATGAACAGAGAATTTTTACAATTTGACTGAAAATTTTAGGTGTTTTATGAATCGCTGAATAACTCAGTCCGTTTGATAAAGAAAGAATTGTTAGACATTTTATAAAAAAGAAACCTTTTATATTGGTTAAACCTTTTTCGTATAGTTGCAGCTCTGACTAACATTCAGACAATCAATTAGGAAGGTACTGAAAACGGCCGTTCGAGAGAATGGGAAATTCCTTGAAAAATCAAAAAAATATAGTCGTGTGGAGCGAGACTCCGCATGCGACTACTGGAAGGTTAAGTGACTTTTGGCGACTTTTCATAAACCAAGTCACCCTTTTTCTAATAAAAAGTCACTTTTGTCACTTTTTGTTCTATCCTGTGTTAATTTCATATTTTCGTTATTACGAACCTGCGTCGGGCAGTCGGATAGCATTATTGTAATCTACTCATCTAACCTAAAAAACAAAAGTTTAAATTGTCAACCTGTGTAGGTGTACAATTGATTCTTTGGGCTTTTCGCTGAAAGACTGGTCAAAGTGCAATAATAATAATGACGTTGAAAAATTGATAACTTAAATTGGAGTAAACTGTAATGGCCAGACGTTAAAACGGTAAAACGATTTATTTTAAAAAAATGAATGGAAATGGAAAATGAAAATTAATTTTCATTTTCCGTTTTCCATGTCCATTTAACATTTCCATTTGACATTTCTATTTTCCATTCTTTATTTTCCATTTACCAACTCCATTTTCTATTTTTCATTTCCATTTACCATTTCCGTTTTTTATTTTCCTTTTGCTATTGCCGTTTTCCATTTTCTATTTTCCATATCCATTAACCATTTCCATTTGCCATTTTCTGTTTTCATTTACCATTCTTTCTTTTCCATTTACCATCTCCATCTTCAATTTTCCATTTCTATTTACCATTTTCAATTTTCCATTTTCAAAAACATTTACCATTTCAATTTGCCTTTTCCTTGTTTCATTTTTAATTTTCCATTTACCATCCCTATTTTCCAATTTTCATTTACATTCCCATTTGCCATCTCCATTTTCAATTATTCATTTCCATATCAATTTTCCTTTTCCATTCTTCATTTTTCATTTCCATTTACCATTTTAAATTTTCGATTTCCATTTACTATCTTCATTTTTTATTTCCATTTACCATTTCCATTTACCATCTCCATTTACCATTTTCATTTCCATTTTCCATATACAGTGCTTTCGTAAAGTAAGGAATAAATTCGATAAAACATTTTAGAAGAATTTTCACAAAAAATTCTCGGACAGGTCGATTTTAGTTTTTAAAACTGCATCTTTTTTGATATTTACAATTTTACGATCGTTTTTTGTTTTTTCACTATGACGTCATCAATAATTTTTTTAAATGACACAGCATATTTTTGTTCGCGAATTTGGATACAGCACATTTTTCTGAATACAGAAATGTCAAATTCGTGTGATCTTGAAGAGGAAAGTTTTTAAATAATCGGTCTTAAAGTTTCACAATTGTATGATAAAATTATTAGAGTGAACCAATAATAATATCATCAAGGAAGCGCTGGAAACGAAAGACAGTTTTGATATCAACAAAATTGGGAAAACGCTCGAATACGTCAAATTTAATTTTTAGTAGCGTACTTTTTTAAAATAGGATTGGTCAAATTCAATTATTACAAAAAGAAATAAAGAAAACGGTTTAGCTATCTCAAAATACTAATTTTAAGTAATAATTAAATTCAAAAAATAACTAAATTAAAATATTGTGCACTGTTGATTTCCTGACAGCAGCCAATTCGATGAATAAATGTTTTTTTGAACATTGTCAATAATTTCAGGAAGGATACGTCATATCTCGTGACAAATTCTTGCTTTAAATCTTCTAAATTCTAAAAAGCTATTAACATACACTTTACTTTTTAAGTATCCCCACAAAAAGTAATCAAAGTGTGTCAAATCTTGCGACCCGTCTTTTGTTTCCAGCGTTTCCTTGATGATATTATTATTGGTTTACTCTAATAATTTTATCATACATTTGTGAAACTTTAGGACTGATTATTTCGATTATTTTTTTGTGATTTCATTCACCAATCGTTTAGCAGTATTTGGGCACACGTGTTTAATTCTTTCCAATCACAACATTATTATAGTGAGAATTTTCTACTGTAGAAAATTCCAGCGAGAATTATCTGACATCTGTCACCAGTTTTATTTTAAACTGTTAAACTGTATTTATTATGTTGCATTTTTGATTCAAACAATAAAAAATAATCTTCCGAATACCACTCGAGAGTGCGAATTAATTAGAAAATAATTCTCCAGTTATTTTCAATTTATTCTCACTCTCTTGTGATATTACTTATGAAAACTTTCCTCTTCCAGGTCATACGAATTTGACATTTCCGTACTCAGAAAAATGTGCTGCATCCAAATTCGTGAACAAAAATATGAGGTGCAATTTAAAAAAAATTCATATTGCGAAAACAAAAGACGATCGTAAAATTATGAATATTAAAAAAGATGACGAAGTTATCGAATTTATTCCTTACTTTGCGAAAGCACTGTATTTTCATTTAAATAAATCGTTTTACTGTTTGAACGTTTGGCCATTACAATTTAATAATACATAACCTAAAGTAAATTGACGTGTAGAGTATGCTTGGTTGCAAAACATTGCCTGAGTGACAAAATTTTTTTTAAAATGGAAATAGGGATATTTACATTGAATGTGCGATTCTAAGATCAAGACACGGTATAAAGAAACAATTAACAATAGTCACTTTTTTGTCACTTACTTTTGCCTTAGGAGTCACTTTTGTCACTTTTTTGAAATTTTTTCCCTGGCATCCCTCTGCTAAATCAACCTCCTCCAATCTCAAATTAAATTCCGTATTATAAATTGTTCAGATTCCTGAGACAGTTGAAGCATCCAAACACGATCGAATACAAGGGATGCTACCTCAGAGACCACACGGCCTGGCTAGTGATGGAGTACTGTTTGGGGTCGGCGTCCGACATCATCGAAGTACACAAGCGGCCCCTGAAAGAGGACGAAATCGCGGCAATCTGCGACGGCGTCCTGAACGGTCTGAGCTATCTGCACAGTTTGGGCCGCATCCATCGAGACATCAAGGCCGGCAACATCCTGCTGACCGAGAATGGCACCGTGAAGCTGGCGGATTTCGGGAGCGCTTCGATCAAGTGTCCGGCCAATTCGTTCGTCGGGACGCCGTATTGGATGGCGCCGGAAGTGATCCTGGCCATGGACGAGGGACAGTACGACGGGAAGGTTGACGTTTGGTCTTTAGGTAAAAACCAAATTTAAATTAAATTGGTAATAATTTTTTATCTTAATTTGGGATTTTTTTTTAAATTGATTCTGTTTTAAAACTACGAAAGCGAAAAAAAAACTTGAAATTTCAACATTTTTCTTGAAATTTCGCCTTTTTAAAAAAATTGAAATTTCACCTTTTTAACCCTAGACCGGTCGCATCAAATTGAGGAACGTGTATCCGGTCAACCACAACTTTTTATATGAATTTCTAGCTTTCAATCAAACAACAAACTGTTCATTCAATTTTTTTATTATATTTAGAGTATTAAAAGATTTTTGGACAAGTTTTGCATCTGAAATATTAAACGCTATCAAGGCATTTATATAGAGTGTCTCCAAAAAACAAGACGAGTACATAGCTCCCTTATTTATCGGAAAATTTCAGTTAACTATATACCAAGTTAAATGGTTGAGAGTAGACTACAAAATAGCATAACAAAATCACATATTACCCTAAGGGCATTAAGGTTATACCGTCACAACATTTTTTTCAAATTGGAATATATGCATTTCTTTACTAATTCTGCTAGATATTTTTATTCCGAATACAACAATATATCACAAGTATACGCTTACATAAGAAAAATTAAACAAAACAAAAATAAAACACCATTTAGTTTTGTGTAAAAAAATAACACTAGCTTTGGAAACAAATGATGAGCACTAAATAAGAAGCTATCAAAATGTATTAAACAATAATAAAATAGAAGAAAAAAAAATTGTAGGTGCGTGGTTGACTTTTCAACCAGCCTGTTTCTATCTCCTTTTATATTACTATTAACACACTTATTGAGTTTACTGTCTCGGATGCAATGCTGATTGGACAGTAAGGAACTAAAGATAAGGTACTGAAGGCGGCAGTACCTCAAGACTTTATCCAATCAAACAATATCGCCTAAATACTCGGATGGTTGACAAAGTCAACCAACGCGGCCGGTTTAGGGTTAAAAAAGGTGAAATTTCAAGTTTTTTTAAAAAGGTGAAATTTCTAGTTTTTTAAAAAAGGTGAAATTTCAAGTTTTTTTAAAAAGGTGAAATTTCAAGTTTTTTTTTTTTGCATGTCCTTTCGTTAAAACGAGGAGGAGCGTTGAGAATTTGTTTTTTCTTAAATTCACGTTGGTAGTGACTGGTAAATGCCAGTTTTATTGCCAATTAGAAAAAGATTTGAGAAAGTGCTGATTGTAAACCGTCATTTTTCGTGAACCGATTTCCACCAAAAATTTTAACAAACCATCACCTCGTTGTATCAGTGGTAAATACGAAATTTGGTTTTAAAATTTTTTTTTTAGTTTTTGAGATATCGCTTGTGAAAAATTTATATAATTTTTCCTTGAATCCGCGACCATTTTGAAATCTTGGATTGCATGAGAGTAGAAATTGCACTAAAGCAGGGCCGGCCAACCCAAATGATCTTGCGGGCCACTTTGGAAATGCATCATAACTCCGCGGGCCACATATAAAATTATATATCCCCATATTAAATTTAGACCTCTACTATTTATTAATACATTGATTTTCACTACTTTCACCATTATAAAATAAATATATTTTGTAAAAGTGTGATGAATCTCGCGGGCCGGTGAAATGTTCAAATTCGTTCATAAAGTGTGCTCAAGTCAATTTTTTCCATTTTCTTGTTTTCAAATGATTACAACAAGGGTTGAATCTTAAGAATCGGTTTTTCTAGGTAAAACCATGCAAATTGCAGTGCACATATTCATAAAGTGCTCAGTTCAATTTTTTTAAATTTCTTTATTTTTTTTATTTTGGTTTGGTTTATGTTAGAATCCACATTTTCAAAAAGTATGCTCAGGTAAAAATTTTTGTTTTCAAATGATTACAACAAGCGTTGAATCTTAAGAGTCGGTTATCCTAGGTAAAACCATGCAAATTGCAGTGGACATTTTCATAAAGTATGCGCAAGAATTTTTATTTTTATTTATTTATTTATTTTTATTTTTTTTTGGTTTATGTTAGAATCCACATTTTCATAAAGTATCCTCAGGTAAAAAATTTTGTTTTCAAATGATTACAACAAGCGTTGAACCATGCAAATTGCAGTGCACATATTCATAAAGTGTGCTCAGGTCTTTTTTAATTTTAAAAAAATTTAGATTCATTTACATTTTATTCGCCTTTCTGGTGCAAATTAACTATTGCCGCTTAATAAGAATTTGTCCCATATTAATTCTTAACCTAAAAAAATTACTTTTTCACAACTTTTTCGCCTTTTTTATTTGTCACCAAAACCCCAACCTAACGCCATAAAAGTCTCTAATTTTCTCAAATTGATTACAGGCATCACATGCATCGAGTTGGCCGAGCGCAAGCCGCCCTACTTCAACATGAACGCGATGTCAGCCCTCTACCACATTGCTCAAAACGACACTCCCACACTCCAGTCGTCGGAATGGTCGGACATCTTCCGCCACTTCGTCGAGGCCTGCCTCCAAAAGTCGCCGTCGAACAGGCCGACCTCCGCCAAACTGCTGACGCACCAGCTCGTGACCAGGGCGCGTTCCCAAAACGTTCTCATAGACTTAATACAGCGCACCAAAGCGGCGGTCAGGGACCTCGACAACCTGAACTATCGCAAGATGAAAAAAATCCTGATGGCCGACAGTTGCGAAATCGAGAGCACAATTGGCGATGTGGACGACGCGCCCGACGAACACACCGCCGACAGCTCGAAGAGCAACTCGGTCACCTCGGAGCACAGCGTGCATTCGGTCGAAGTGTCGGCGAGCAGTCAGTCGAGTAGTACGAACAGTCTGCCGGCCGGCGGGGACATCGACGGCCGGAGGCATCGGAACGTCATGAACCATGCGGCTGTAGCGGCAGCCGTCGACCACGGGACTAATAACTTTGCGACCATCAGGACTACGAGCATCGTCACCAAACAGCAGAAGGAGCACATGCAGGTGGGATTTTTTGATTTCAGCGACCTGGCCGTGTTTTGTAATTGAAGTTGTAAATTTATCTGCACGAAAATATACACATTTCGTTTTTTGGAATCGATTTTTGAAATTTGTAGAGATTCAAATTTCGCGGCGAAATTAAAGATGGCCGCTTAGGCCAAGCAGCAGAGCAAAATAAATGTCATAATTTAACATAAATACTACCTGGAAAGTGACTGTTCAATTTTGTCGAAGACAGTTGGTAGATGAATTTTGCATAATTTCCAACTCGAGAATCATAATTTTTAATTTGTTACAAAACAATTTTCAACAAAAAAACGCGTTTTTTTTTAGTTTCTTGCTTGTAAAATGGAAACTAATTCAGCAATCTTAATGATGTTAATAGACGAATTGTAGAGAATTCAATTGCGAAGAGAATGAGAGGTCGAATGATCCGATCGGATAATTAGAACCGGAGAAAACCCGGAAAATCAGGAAAATTCAGTGTTTTCTTAAAAAATTCACAATTCCGTCATTTTTTAATTTTAAAAATTGAGACTGCAGGAAAATAGCTACAGTAAAATCCGCTTATAACGAGGACGCACGGGAGTTTGAAATTAGCTCGTTATAAGAGGATTTCGTTAAAAACTAATTATTTATTTATTTATTTATTTATTTAGTAAACCATTACAATGCCTCAAAAAGGCATCCTATAGAGGCAAATACAATTGCCTGTACATAGGAATGGCACTTAAAAACTAAACTAAAACTACAACTCAAAATTATATTATAAATTACAAATATTTTGTCAATTCCAACTTAAAATGTGATTCAAGATGTACTTTTTAATTATAAAATTGTAATATACAGGGTGTTCACGAAAAAACGCCCCAGCTCATAGCGCTATTATTAGAAGTCCAATTGTAACAAACGATACGTCAAATTAAATGCTTCAAAAAGTACTACAATGTGTAGCTCTAACATAATTTTTACCTGTTTCTCCATTCAAAGGTCAAAGGTCAACTTCATTTTTTCAAATTACAACCTTATATTTTTCTTTTACAATTTGATAGAGATTTTTTTTCTGAATTCAGCGATGTATCACAATCAATATTTCTGATTTATTTTAGGGTAATAAAGAAATTAAAATAATAACTAATATTATTAGCAGTAGGCTTTGAAAAATAACTGAGACATAGCGGTGGCTATGGAAACGACGTCTCACAAATAAAAATTACTATTACTATTGTTGCAACAATGGTAATAACCATGGTAACCGGGACATTTAACTGGAGAAATACGTTAACATCGCCGTCAGAAACTGGCTATTAGTTTGTTTATCTATTTTTTGTAATAAAAATGAATAATAGTGAACTAGTGAAATAGTGAACTAAACGATCCACTGGCGTAGAATAAATTTGTGTAATTTCTTTTTAAGCGAGTTAAGGCGAAATCCATCATTTTATACAAAAAATTTGTGGTCTGATGAGTGTCAATTTACAAACAACAGACATTTTAATCGTTTCAATCACCGCTATTGGAGTGTAGAAAACCCACATATTACCATCGAACAAAATCCTCAGATAAAATTTTCGGTGAACGTTTGGTGCGGAATATTAGGCGCCAGGATACCTAATAGGACCAATTTTCATTGATGGAAATCTCAACCAAAAAAAATATCTTCAAATTTTGCCTGAAGACTTAGAAGAAATTTTAGAAGACTTGCCGTTGCCATTGAATGGAATGAACTAGTATTTCAACAAGATGGCGCTGCACCACACAAAAGGCTCTTATGATTAGGAACTATTTAAATATAGAATAATGAAGACAAATGGATTGGAACATATGGACCTATACCATGGCCCGCCCGGTCTTGTGACCTCTAGAGTTTTTCTTTTGGGGATACATCCAAGATATTGTTTATGCTACGTGCCCGGAAACAGAGGAAATTTTGAGAGAGAGAATAGTCAACGCTTGTCGGGAGACACCAGCAGAAATTTTAATTAATGCTACACAAAGTGTAGGATCTAGATGTCGACGAAAATGTCTGGAAAGAAACGGTGCCCAATTTGAACATTTTTGTTAATTTGCCATTTCTTTATTTAATTGCTTAGTTATTAAATGTTATCTGTTGTTGTTCATAAATTAATTCTTTAAAATACGTTGTTTCCGTACTGACACATCGTTTCCATAGCCACCGCTACGTCTCAGTTATTTTTCAAAGCCTACTGCTAATAATATTAATTATTATTTTAATTTCTTTATTACCCTAAAATAAATCAGAAATATTGATTGTGATACATCGTTGAATTCAGAAAACAAATCTCTATCAAATTGTAAAAGAAAAATATAAGGTTGTAATTTGAAAAAATGAAGTTGACCTTTGACCTTTGAATGGAGAAACAGGTAAAAATTATGTTAGAGCTACACATTGTAGTACTTTTTGAACCATTTAATTTGACGTATCGTTTGTTACAATTGGACTCGTAATAATAGCGCTAGGAGCTGGGGCGTTTTTTCGTGAACACCCTGTATATCAGTGACGCACTTTTAGAATGTAAAATGGAAAAAAAGGAACAAAAATTGCAAGTAACAATTAATAATTAGCTTTAACCCATTTCTTTATCTTTTTTACATGAAAGGCTTTATCCATATTTAAAAATTTTAAATCGCGTGGTAGCAAGTTAAACGCCAACTTGGCTTTTTTATAAGAGTTCTTGTCCCCAATAATTTAGGTAAAATTAAGTTTTTATTTCGCCTAATACTTGAAGATGCCAGAAAGACATTTTTTATTGAAAATATTATTTGTTGACATAAATTAGTAAAATGCGTGTACGTTACAGTTGTTTCATATATAAATTTAGGAGTACTTATTAACCGAAATAGTCTGTAATAGTCTGTTTCGTCAATTAAATTTTCCATATTTGCCAAAAAATGAAAAAAATGTTTCGCACTTTTTTGAGTAGTTTCGACTTCAAAAAAACTCTTCAATTTTGCCAGGCACTTTCTACCTTCCGTAGGCGAAATCTTTTCTAGTAAAAGGGCCGGTTTGTCATCATCAGATTTAGCAATTTCAGTTTGAGTTTGATTGTGTTTTTGGTACGCATTCTCAACGATGTCATTCTCGGTTGGGATTTCACTAGTACATACAAAATTGTCAACCGTCACATACTCCTGAAAGTTGACTTTTTCAGCCTTTAATGCGATACAAAGTTCACTTTGCCAATTTTCACCTGGATCAACTTCTCCTATAAATCCAGCATGTTTGAAACAATTTTTTATTGTGGTTTGCGTAATACTTTTCCAAGCTTGGTCTACAAATCGAATGGCGTCTAGAAGTGTTACCCAATCCTCTTTTTTCATTTCAATGCCATCTACCAAATGCAACACAAGCACTTTTCAAAAATGAAATTTAAGGAAGTTTATAATTCCTTGGGTCCATAGGCTGCAGTATTGAAGTCGTGTTGGGAGGTAGAAATGCCGTATCCCGTTTATATTCCTATATAATGCGCTTCTCCTCAGCGGCCAGTTTCACCCCACTACTGGATCACTTTCACGTGCTCGACCGTTTTTACTCATATTCAAAACCGTTTTTCAGCTATTTTGCCGCATTTTGTAGAAAAACCAAAATACACGTTTTGTTGCTGTGCACGTCTAGTTTTCAATTCTGTTTTTAAAATTTAAATCGGACAATTACAGGAGCATCCAGTCCTCCGCGAAAATATTGCAAACAAAAAATTAAAACTGTCACTCCGTCAGAGTCATAGTTTTGCACACATAAAGTGCATATAAATAGCCACCTTTGTGCAAGGTTTCAGATTTTCAGATTTAAAAATGGCGGAATTGTGAATTTTTTAAGAAAACACTGTATTTTCCGGCTTTTCTCCGTTTCTAATTATCCGATCGGGTCATTCCACCTCTCATTCTCTTCGTAATTTAATTCCCTACAATTCGTCTATTGACATTAAGATTGCTTCAATAGTTTCCATTTTACAAGCAAGAAACTAAAAAAAAAACGATTTTTTGTTAAAAATTGTTTATAACAAATTAAAAATTATGATTTTCGAGTTGGAAATTATGCAGAATTCATCTACCAACTGTCTTTAACAAAATCGCACGGTCGGTTTCCAGTTAATATTTATGTTACGAAAAAATGCTTTATTGCTTGGCCTGGCTTTAAATTCAAACTTCGCGCCAATTAGTTTCGATGGAATTTTTGCACAATTTTGACCGTTTTCCAGGAGGAAATGCACGAACAAATGTCCGGCTACAAGCGCATGCGGCGAGAACACCAAGGGGCCCTCATCAAGCTCGAAGAGAAGTGCAAAATGGAGATGGAAGGCCACAAAAACCAGCTCGACAAAGAATACGAACTCCTCTTGCAGACGTTCAGTCGCGATTTGGAAAGACTGCAGGAGAAACACCAACAGGAGCTGCAGAAGAAGCTGAAACAGAACCAGGCGTCCGAGAAGAAGCTGGTGAAAGACATAGTGACGCGGCAGGAAATGGACAGGAAGGCGTTCGATGCGCACCGCAAACGCGAGTACAAAGCGAACAAGGAGCGCTGGAAAAGGGAACTGTCTCAAGACGACTCGACGCCGAAGCGACAGAGAGAAGCCACGTTGCAGTAAGAATTCAGGGACGCGGGGTTCGATTTAAATTGATGGTTTTTGTTTTTTTTTTTAGGACCCAGAAGGATAATTTGAAATTGGTCGAGGCCCAGGAAGAACAACGACTTTTGAGACACCAAAAAGAGTATCTGGAATTGGAAGTTAGGAAATTCAGGCGAAAAAGGTTGCTCAATTTCCATTCTTTGGAGCAGGAATTGTTGCGGGAGGAATTGAACAAGAGGCAACAGCAGCTGGAACAGGCGCACGCGATGCTGTTGCGTCATCATGACAAAACTCAGGAGTTGGAGTACAGGCAACAGAAGGCCGTGCATGCTTTACGCGAGGAGCAGGTAATTAGATTTGTTTGGGCGAAATTTTGCAGTCTGAATGTTTGGTTTGTTTTTTGAGCCAAAAATAAGGTTTTTTTTTTTGTAAATAAATATGCAGTATGGATGGCGAGAAAATGTCGCTCTTAATTAAAACTTTTGTTTGTCTTCGGAAGTCGTAAACAGTCCTCAAACGTCTGATAAAGTATACAGGCTGTGTGAAAATTAAAAAATTGAAATTTTTCTGAAAAACGTTTTGCAACAAAGTTGATAGAAACTTAAGAAAAGTGTAAATATAAAATTTGGTTGAGTAATAATAAAAAATATCTTTTTGTTATTAACCAAATTTTTCAGAAAACAAAAAAATTACGGCACTTTACTTAAGATAAATTTCATACAGAGTGAAACCCCGTTTTTACGTTTTTGAAAGGACCGACAAGAAAAAACGTAAATGGAGGGAAAACATAAATTAAGGGCAATGAAAATTTTTCTTTAAAAAATCATACAAATTAATTTGGTGTAAATTTATTTCTCGAGTTTATAGGTTTCTTGCAATACTTTAATTTCTTCGTCCTTTGAAGTTCTTTTGTGCATGCGTTTTTTTTTTGCCATGGAACGACATTTTATGGCATTTGTTTTATTTGATTCACAATTTTTTATTATTGTAGCCAAAGCGGTGTATCAAGATTACGCGTGAGCTCACGTGTTCTTTCACTTTTTCAAAAATCAATACCGAATGAAATTTAAAAAATTTCCACCTAATCACGATCACAAAACTTTGCAAAGTGCAGACATGTCTGAAAACATATTAATTTCAATACTTTCCATAGATTTAATCGCTAATGCTAAAATAAATAGAATTTTTAATTTTGATCAATTTAGTAACTGCATTTTAAGTTTCCAACGTAAAACCGGGTATTATCTAAATTAAAATGAAACGGGACTGCAAAAATTAGACGTAAATAACGGGAAAACGTGAAATGCGGGGACGTAAAAACTGGGTTCCACTGTATTGTAATTTTTTGAGCAACCTGTACACTTCATCACAAATTTGAGTGCTGTTCATAACCACCTAACACAAACAAAAGTTTTTGTAAATAGTGACATTTTCTCGCCAAATCAAACTTAAGAAAGTTTACAATAGTAAACTCCATCTGGAGACAAACTGTACAGGGTGAGTTAAGTTTTACCGCCGCGACCATAATACCTATTAAAGATTGAGGGGAAAGTATGCAATTTACATGTTACATCAGTTGAAGTTTACACTTTCGATTAGTGCTACAAGTTTCCAAATCATTTTTATTTGAAGCCAAAAAAGTGAAACAAAGAGTTTCGGGTAAAATTTCCATGTTTGGTTCTTTATTTCAAAATTCGTAGAATTATTCGTAGCATTGTTAATTGCAATTTGATTCGTTAAAAAAATATTACTTTTTGAGTTAAATCAAATTTAACATAAAGCACGAAAGATACTTTTATTTACGACTTTCCAACAATGGATAATACGGTTTACCACGTAACAATACCTGATGATCGACCCATAAAACTGAAGGGAACGGCGTTTTAGTTGTTGCCAGACCCGTATCTGGAATTTGTGAGAAAACTAAAATAAGTTTTTAATAGGTAAATATTAAGTTTATTTTATAAAAGATGTTCAAAGTGATGCCCCATTACCCATAAATTAAAAGCATTTCAAGCTTCTCCTCGACTGAGTATTGAAATGGTATGATTATACCTGAACTAAACACAAATGTTCACTATTCCATAAAACAAAGTTTTAATTTTCACTTTTTACCAACGATGTTTAAGTGTTGGAAGATTTGTTGCGAATGTGAATGTTTCTTTATTCACAAAGTGACCTAGGGTTCTGTGACCAGGGTTTTTAAACTTTGGGTGAGTTAAGCAATTTATTTTATGGGAAGGTTCAATAACCGATAGGTATATTGACTTTGCAGACGGCAAAATTAAAACACAAAATTGTAGACAGATATACTAACGAAAATTAGAAGCTGGTAAGCGATTTTCTTATCAAGTTTAAAATCTAATATTGCAAAAATTATTTTCTATTATGATTATAATTACCGTGTAGCTGTTAGTTACGATGTTGTGAACTTTTAAAGAAATAGCGAAGACCCTTATTCCGATCCTGTAAAATGTTTACTTTTTAACTTAACTTTATGACTGTCATAAATAATGAGTCAAGTACCCAAAACCAATACCATTGTTAGGTGAATTGGTCAGCTTATGTCGTAAATCATTTAAAAAAATACCCTCTAATACGGAAATGGCTTTATTTAATGTACGCAAATTAGTAAAATTATTTCAATTACATTAAATTGTGTGAAAATATTTTACTGTTCGTACATAAAAAAAACTAATAAATTGAGCAATTAGTAATTGAAAGAAAGCCAAAATTTTACCTGATTAAAAAAAAAAGATTTTTTCTTGTTTTCTATGTAACCTTAATAATATAAAATTACTCATGCAATTTATGAGAATTGACAAAGTATTTTAAAGAAACTTAACTCACCCTGTATATTCTTTATTTAGGTTTTTTTCTTATTTTTGGGCCGAGAGTGTCCTGGTGAAGTGCTCTGTACAATAAAAGGGGTCCGCCCTGTATTTAACTTTTGTCTGGGAAACGTTTTTGTAGAAAGAAGTCTTCGAGGGCCGCGCAAATTTGTTCCTAATTTTTAAATTTTTAAAAATTTTTGTTGCCTGAAAGGTATATTCCAACCGTTCGATTGAAATCGAATGAATCAATCGTGTTTGCAATCGGTTAATTTTCCAGATCCAGAAGCAACACAGCACGGAACTGGCCAATCAGGAAGAGTACATGCGACGGTCGGAACGCGAGCTGCGCAAGAAGCACGCGCTCGAGCTCAAGCAACAGCCGAAATCGCTCAAACAGAAGGAGATGATGGTCCGCAAGCAGTTCCGCGAGACCTGCAAGGTCCAAACGAAACAATACAAGGCCCTCAAGGCGCAAATCCTGCAGACGACGCCGAAAGAGGACCAGAAGGCGGTCATTAAGAAGCTCAAGGAGGAACAGAGGCGCAAATTGGCGCTGCTCGGCGACCAGTACGAACAGAGCATCGCCGAGATGCTGCAGAAACAGTGCATCCGTTTGGACGAGAGTCAGGAGATCGAGGCGCAGCAGATGAAGGAGAGGCTGCACTACGAATTGGAAATCTTGATGGCCTATCAGAGCAAGAATAAAATGCAGGCGCAGGCACAGAGGGACAGGGAGAGGAAGGAATTGGAAGAGCGCGTTTCGGTCAGGAGGGCACTTCTCGATCAGAAGGTGAGTTTTTGTTTTTTTAAATTTATGTTGGCAGCATGGTGGGAGTATTATTTATGGTGTGCTACAAATTAAACCTTATTTCGTTGAAGTTTGCACATTTTTTTTCTTATTAGAGATATTGGATTATTTTGGATTTATTCAAATTTCTTATATTTAATTTACTCAATTTTTTAATTTATTAGAGAAATTGTTGAACTTTTACTTATTCAAATTTTAGACTTCATTTGTTCACATTTTTATTTATTTATTCAAAAAATTTTAAATTCACTTTATTCAAATTTTGAACTTTATTTATTCTAATTTTCGATTTATTATAAAAATTAGGTGTTGTTTTTTATTCAGATTTTTAAATTTGTTTTATTCAAATTTTTTATTAGAAAAATTCGTGGTGGAAGTATTATTTATGGTGTGCTACAAACTAAACCTTATTTCGTTGAAGTTTGCGCATATGACGTCAGACACGGAACAAATATCAATGATGATTGTTGGGTGAAGCAAGGAAATTTGAACGATCGTTTGAAATAAAAATTTGAATTCTTTATTTCGAAACAATAATTTAAAAAACATAAATGTAATGTAACATTATGCTCTTAGAACAAGGATTCCGATCCTTTTTAGGCCTATCGTCCCTTTTAGTTTAAAATGTTTTGGATTAAAATTTCATAGGTTCAAATTGTTTATAGTCCAGTCATTTTAGTATTCATCTTCTAAAAAATTCCAAGTGAAGATTTTCCTTCGCGATTTTCTTTGAATCGCTATAAGAAACACTGTGTAAAAAGTCCGTTGAAAAATCGTGTCCGCCAAAGAAATTATTGAAGGTCGAAGACTGCGAAAATCAGTTTTTCTCAAATATCTCGTGAAATATTGGTTTTACGTGAATTTCAGTTATTACGAAATTTGTTTACTATCACATTCTCCACAAAAAAGGTTCTATACAAAATTTACTTGGAACTAATAGTTCTAGAGATATGATTACAACAAGGGTTGAACATTAAGAGTCGGTTTTTCTAGGTAAAACTATGCAAATTGCAGTGCACATATTCATAAAGTGTGCTCAGGTCAATTTTTTTTCTTTTTTTTCTCTTTTTTTTCTTTTTTTTTGACTTATATCATAAAATGTGCTCAGGTAAATTTTTTTGTTTTCAAATGATTACAACAAGGGCTGAATCTTTAGAGTAGGTTTCTGACTCAAAATGTGATTTTTCTGGCCGAGAATCGATTTTTTTGACTCAGAATCTGATTTGTATGACTCAGATGTGACTTTTCTGGCCGAGAATCGATTTTTCTGGCCGAGAATCGATTTTTCTGACTCAGAATGTGATTTTGCTGTCCGAGAATCGATTTTTCTGACTCATAATCTGCTTTTCCTGACTTAGAATGTGACTTCTTTTTTTTTCTTTTCTAAAATATCCCCGAAAGAGAAACACGAAAAGATAAACCCGGTTTGGTTAGGTCAGGTTAGGTTTAAGATTTCTATCTCTGTCAATCTTAGAGCAAATCGATTTTTAATTGCACCATCGTGTTCCTCGCAAAAAAATACATAAGTTTTCATGTTTATATGACGCTCTAAGCAAGAAAGAAAAAAAGTTTTTTTCTTGGTTTGGATTTTTTCTCTTTTTTTTTTCTTTTTTAACAGTGCAATTGTTTATTTAGAACAGGTAAATAATCACAACATAACCTCAATAGTGTAAAAATTCTAAAATATCCCCGAAAGAGAAACACGAAAAGATAAAGATAAGAGAATCGATTTTTCTGACTAATAATCTGCTTTTTCTGACTTAGAATGTGACTTTTCTGACCCAGAATTGATTTTTCTGTCTCAGTATCTGATTTTTCTGGCCGAGAATCGATTTTTCGGACTCGTAATCTGCTTTTTCTGACTCAGAATGTGATTTTTCTGGCCAAGAATCGATTTTTCTGACTAATAATCTGCTTTTTCTGACTTAGAATGTAACTTTTCTGACACAGAATTGATTTTTCTGACTCAGAATCTCCTTTTTCTGACTCAGAATGTGACTATTCTGGTCGAGAATCGATTTTTCTGACTCAGCATCTGATCTTTCTGACTTATAATCTGCTTTTTCTGACCCAGAATAACATTTTTTCTTAAAAAAATTCAACAATTCAGATTTAATTTTATTTTATGTGTAATGCAGTTCGGTAGATTTGAATTTGTTCCGACGGTGACGTCACTATAACAAGGACAGATTTGTATACATCGATACCTTTTTCCCAAAGTATTGTAAGCCACATCTGTCAAATTTTGCAGGAGACAACTTACGATAGGTTTATTGTGTTCTTATCACCATAAAGAATAAACTGATGGGTATATTACTCTGCCAGAACAAGCATTTACTTCCGATACTTAAGATATGTGCAAAATATCAATTTCGCTGAAAATGTTACTTACGATACTTTGGCAAAAAGCTATCGATATGCGCGTTGGCACACCATATAATACTCCCATCACGGTTGGCAGTACAATAAGCGACCATTTTGGAACTGACAGCTTGAGGTTGTGTTGCCGCAAGATTCGAAATAATTTACGCGGATCTTTTTTTTTTTTTTTAGATGAGTTCAGAGACTCAGAGATTTTTGGAGGAACGTTCGGAACGCATCAGACTGCTGCACGAAAGGCAGGAACAAGAATTGGAACGATTCGACGAGGAATCCGCACGATTGGGTTTCAGGTAACTGCGATTTCTTCCTTCGACTTGACCACACTAATCGATTAAATTTTTGTTTCAGCGCGTTGGCAATAGCGGAGGCGACGAGGGAAAATTACCACGATGACGACAGGAGTTTGTCCGGTTCGATGCTTAGTTTGGCCCATTCCAATAGTTCGACTAGTTTTCCGCCCGGTTCACTTTAGTAGACTGCAGAGACTTGTTTGACAGAGGTACGTGACGCCGTCGCGCGAGGGATTCCTTTACGGGCCCCCTGTCGAATACGGTTGATTTATTTTTTTTGTTGTGTAAATAGATGTAATGTTGTAGGTATCAAAGAAACGTAATAATTTTTAGGGATTAATATGTTTAGTGGTAATGATGTATTTAACTTTGTTTTTTTTTCATTTCTATTTTTACCCCCCGATGTTTTATGATTTTTTTTACTCTTCCGAATGTAATTTTAATGTAACTTTTCGTTTCGAACTGATTGGTAGTTTATGGTCGAGGCCGGGCCGGCGCAGATTCGTGTTCTGTTAGAAAATTTACCGCCTAGCGTAGAGTTTAGCGAGAAAAGTGGATAAATAAAGACTAACATTGTACCAAAAAAAATTCACAAAAAAAAACTTAATATCGGTATGCTTGCAAGACAGCGTGTAGGTGCGTTAGTGAATCCGTTTCAGTTTAGTCCTCCATGTTCACTAACAGTATTTATTAATTAGTCATTTCTTGTATATAATTAGTGAATTTTTTTAATCAAAAAACGACATGACAAAATCATTTTTGTTCTTTTCACAAAATCGCTTACGAATTTCGACCCGATAATTATTTTTGGCGCTCAACGTGGGGCCATTTTAAAAATTTAATTCAAAATTGCGCACCAATTTTTTTAGACTCTGGTTATTATTTTTTTCCATCGAATTGAGCTGCGGCGATTGCAACAATCTTTTTGCTTTGTACAAAAAAAATTCTTTTTAAAATGCTCGCACAAAGGGGCCTGTTAATTTTGTCAGATAATGTAAAATTGTGTATCTTTTCCATTTTTTTTGTTTAGTTTAAGAAAATTGTTGTATAGTATAATCTCATTTGTATGATATGTATGTGCGAAAATAAGAAGGCGAGAACAAGTCGATTAGACGATTTTTCTAGGCTAGGTTTCTTCTCTTTGTTACAATGTTTCTTTTGCGCTGTACATACATGAATTTACCCCGAGTATAGAGTAAAATTTAAAACAAATTAATAATATTATGACTAGTTAACTGTATGTTGGAAGACACTAAAAAAATATTGCAACGATACACTTGTAGTCGCTCTTTTTTTTTAATTATGAAAACAAAATGATGTTTAATTGAAGAGGATACGTTGTCAGGCGACTGTGAGTCATGTTAATTATTTATTGCCCCGAATAACTTCAAAAAACCATGTTAAAAATATGTATTTTATACGTAAATACAAGTATTGCTTTATTTAATTATTTCGTGCAGCCTTTGCCTGTTCATCCTTTGCTCTAGAAATTATTTTATAAGCGTGATCTGTTTTTCAACCAGGAGTGTTGGAACGCTGTGAAACATATTATTTTAATTTATGTTGGTAGCGGTGGTGGTTGGTAGTGGTGGTAGTAGTGGTGGTGCATTTTACAACCGACAATTTTATATAATTTCAAAAAAGATTGTTAAATATTGTTGATAATTCTGTCTGAAACTCATCACTACCAACATTAATTCAAAAAACAATCATTTCAATCATCCAAATAAAATTTAAAACCTGAAACGGAACTTGTATTTACATTTTTAGATTTCTGGCTTCTTGCAATTTCGTTATTTATCCTTTTTAATTCGTACAGGGTCATTTTTAAATAAGGGCCTTGCCGCTCTGTAATAATTTAACGTTTTAGTAGCAACCCTGAGACACGAAACAAGTTCTGGTCATTTTTTTAAATGCGGTAATATCAAAGATACGACACGAGACCTGTTTTCGTGAACATCGCCGAAGCACCGCCCAATGCATCTCTGGTCCATTGGTTTTGTGCGCATGTTTCTTTAATTTATCTGAACTAGATCGATCTAATAAGCGTGCAAAAATATTTCATAATTTAAAAAACCGTATTCATGTGAAAATCGCTCCGTGTCGCATCTTGTTCGTTTTTAATCTTTGGTAATATATTCAAAATTGAGTTTTTTTTTTGTGGGTTGGAAGACCTGTAGAAAATCGACTGTCAATAATGCAAAACCACACTTCTCACATTTAAAACAGCTCCTAATTATCATCTTGCGGGGTTTCAGCATACTAATAAAATATTTTTATAGTAATTATCATTTCTCAATAATCAGATGCTGTTGCAATCATGTTAACATTGAACAATGAAAAAAATTGTGAAACCTCCAAAAACTGGTTTTGTATTTATCAATCTAAGCAAAAGCCTGGTGGCCAAGATTTTGTCGTTTCTGAGAAAAGTATTTTTACTTTTTGGTTGAAAAAAATCGACTAAAGTCTAAAAAATTTAAAACACTGGAATAACCCCATAAATATCTGAAATTCGAGTTAACCATAAAATTAATTACTTCAGTGAACTAATTGTAAAATTTATTTGAACTTACTTTATTATTTTCCAATATTTTAAAACTAACGTTTGACTTTTGAGGTTAATTAATTCGAATCGCCAGATCATAGACATTCTTTCTGGTTTGGCTTATAATTTTTTTAAATTACAAACCTTCATTATAATAATTAAATTAAAAATTCGACTAAAACCAAAAAATCTAACACTGAGATAAACCCATAAATAATAATATTTAAGAAAAATAATTTTATTATGAAAATTAGCAAAACTAATTTTATTTTGAATAATAACCATTTTCCAAATCTAAAAACAGATATTTGACATTTGAGGTTAATTAATTCGAATCGCCAAATCACAGACATTTTCAGACCACCTGCATAAATTAAATTAAATTAATTTATCAGTTATGATCGCAAAATTTTTCAAAAAATCACAACTTGACAGCTTCCAACTGCACCAAAACATCGACCATTTCCGGTCTGTCCCTCGACCTCTTATTCACGCACAACTTGGCGATCTGCATCAGCCCGTTAAAGCACTCTTCGCCTCCTTCCGCCCTCTTATCCTTCAGCTCCGCCAGATCCCCTTCAAAATTGAAGACATACTCGTTCAACAGCTTATCCTTCCTGGATGGGTCGAAAACGGGCAGCACCGTCGCGATTTCGAACAGCACAATCCCGAAACTGAACGTATCGACTTTGGTCGAGAGTTTCCTCGTGTGCAAGTACTCTTCCGGTAAGTAGGGCCTCGTCCCGAAGATCCTGCTGACTGTAAGGTGAGTTTTATTGGCTCGGGGGCCCTCGCGAGCCAAACCGAAATCTCCAATTTTTGGGATATCATTGATGTCCAAAAGTATGTTCGGCGGTTTGATGTCGCCATGAATTAAGGGGGTCTCAAAAATCGTGTGGAGAAATTGCAGCCCCCGGGCGGTTCCAATCGCGACTCGTTGCCGTTTCCACCAAGGTAGGACTCTCCTCGCGTCGGGGATGTGCAACCGAAAGTGCAGACAACCCCCGGACATAAATTGGTAGATGAGGCACGGATGGGGCCCTCCGATGCTGTATCCGTACAGGGGGAGGACGTTGTCGTGCCGAATCATATTCAGACAGTTCAATTCGGTCACCGACTGTTTGATTTGTTCCTTGTAATATTCGGGTTTGTTCTCGTGGCCCTCCAACCGCTTGATGGCGACGTCCGTGTACTTCCACATCCCTTTGAACACGACGCCGAAGCCCCCCTTACCTAAGATTTGCGTCTGGCTCCAATTATTCGTGGATCTTTGCAGCTCTTCGTAGGAAATTTGTGGCAGGTTCGCAACCGACGAGATATCAGACACTTTTAAGACCCCGGTGGTCCTGGCCCCATCGCCGTGGTCCATGTAATGATGGTGGGTCGGATCCACAAACGATTTTAACGCGGCCATTGCCTCGAAATGTTCCATCATGCGCAACAAGATGAACAGCTCGAAAACCCTGTGATTTTGGTGGCCCCAAAGCGTGAGAAGTTCTTCAGAGGCGGAATTGCCCTTCATGGCCTCAAAACGGAGTCTCTACAAACACTCAAGCTACTGTCTCGATCTCGCTCTCTCAATTGTGTTACCTGTATTGTGGGCAAGTCGTATTGCATGTTTTGGGCGAGTTCTTCCCATTTGCAGTCCCGGTCCAGGATGTTGCACAGATTGGCTCGCACATTGAGGGGCAACTCGTAGATGTAAATCGTGTGAACTCCACTCATGTTAACTGAATCGCGTGCACTGCATTGAAAGAGTCTCGTTTACGGGATTGTGTCATTGGATTTCCCCCCCGGAAAACAAGGAAACGCTGGTTATCACGCATACGTAATTTTTAACCTTCTCTTCGCGCACATCATAATGAATTAAATTCTACAAGCTCGCGCCATCTTCGCGTTGGTAGAAAACGTTCATTTCAAAATTTTAAAACGATTAAAAAACGAAATTGGGGCCCAGTTGTCAGAAACGTCAAATGGGTTAATGGCCGAAACAATCGCAACCATGGCAACTAAAATCAATTTTCGGCGCGTAATTCAAAAAGTTGCCTTTTTTAAATTTTTTAGTCAAGTTATTTTAAAATAGTCGTTTTTCATCTTTGTGGTCAACTTCAGTTGATAATTGTGGCTTTATAGTTATTAGATTATTAAATTTGTCATTCTTTACACTTAGTGTTTAATTTTTTAAATTAGTAAAAATTTGAAGTTATATTTCGTGGAAAAATAAAAAGGAAACATTCAAATTATCACTCAAACAACAGCAATAAATAAACTTTAATCGATCATATTCACAAATCAGGCAACAAATTCGACTTAACCTTTTTAACACTCCTATCGCTAGGCCTGGCCATTATGTGCTTTCCAAACACCGTCAACTTCATCTCATCCAACTTCAACTCAAAAACACTCTGTTCCTTAATCAGCGCTGAAAACAACCAATCAATCAATCAACCGACAAAAAAATGAACCTTACTTTTCAACCGCGAATCCTTATCGACCACTTGAAAGGTAGTTTTCGTCTCCATCACAACGATCCCAGAAATCCCGACGACACTCGGCGTTTTCGACCGCACAACCGTAACCTCCGCACCGATAAACTCAGATTTCGCCAAAACGGCGCTAAAATTCGGCCAAGACGAGTCCTCAACATTCGGAGCTTTCTTGATGGCGTTCAAATTTTTTCTCATATACAGTTTCCACAGTTCCCTCATTGGAATCAATTTCTCGTAATCCCAACCGCCTGTCGGCAATTTCAACAAACCTAACCTCTTCTTTTCTTTTCGATTCAAGACCGTTTTCCGTTTGAAGTTTAATTTCGGCCGCTTTTCCAGAGAGTGTTTTTCTAAAGTGTAGGTCCATTTCAGTTCCGATTCCAAGTTTGTTCGATCGGACGGTGGCAATTGTTGCTCGAGCGTTCTTTTTATGTAGTTCTCGGCTGTTTTCGAATTGAACGTTTCGGTTTGGAACAGTTCGCGCGGCAGCGAACTGTTTACGATTCCTAAAAACAGTTGATGAAATTTATGAGAGATTTTAGATAAATTACCTTTTCGTGCCATTTTGAAATTAGGTTAGGTTTTCCATTATTTGGTTGAATCGGGCATTCCAGCGCCATCTGTAAAGTAAAGGTGGCGTTGGCCATTCCCAAAAAAAGATGGCCGCTTGTGGGCAAACAATCCTATAGTTTACATGGGGAAAAGTTTGTTTTTCAAGAAAAGTTACTATTTGAGGGAGTTATTGATCATGACAGTGCCAGATTTGTGTTGTGTTATAAGTTGCGGTGTTAGTAGTAATCAAGTTGATGTTTAATTCTGTCGCATATGTGTAATATTAATGTTCAAACCGAATCATCTGTTTCTGGCAATAAAGATGGTTAAATGCCATTATATGTGCAGATCAGACTACTCAAAAGATCAAGGATACAAATTTGCGTTCTAAACATATTATATCAGGTAACTAAATTAAATTGTAATAGTAAAAATACAACTTACAAGTGTATTTGCAGGTTAACTGCTCACTTTACTGATAAAGTCTAGATTTCCAAATTTCAGACACTTAAATAAGTAGCTAGACAAAATATATATGGTTATCTTTTATTTTCATTTATAGCTTGCAATAGTACTTGCAACAAACACTAAATACCTCACTACATTCCTACTAGTTAGCGTTGGAAAACCTTCCGACTGGTTACTAATTTGGTCTTCCTGTAAGCCAAATGAATCCGCATTGTTTATTCTTGCAATTCTCTGGAAATAACTTGCTGCCACAAGCAATTATTTTAAATATTGTGATGATTTGGACATACTGGTATTGCATTTAAAACACCAAAAGCATCGAAAAACTTAAATGCACAACAGTTTGTACGAATTACATGATCAGGTTGGTGATCGTAATGAAAACATTTGTTTATTTCAATTTTATTTATACATTACTGTTTTTAACATCTTAACTTATCCATCTCTAACATTACGTAGACATAGTAATAAATATGTATCTTTCAAAATCAGTTAATAAATTCCAGTCACATCAAGGTAACAATTTACATTATAAAAGTTGTGCTACGACTCCCAACTTGAAATTGACCCCTGAATCTTTACCTGTTACAAATAGGTATTACAGTTTACATTGTTCCTTTAAATAAAATGAATTTGGATATTGTACATTTCGATCACACTTGTGAATAATCAATTTATAATTCTTTTCCGTTATCATCTGCCAAACTTTAATATTCCATAAATTCACATTGAAAATCTTTTTTTTTTTTTTTTTTTAAATTACTATTTAATTTACAATCTGTTGCTTAGCAACATTCAGTAAGTACTTTGGCGTATACAAAATAGCATGCTGGAAAATAATCCATTGACTATTTCCTTAATGTACTTAGAATTTGACAATTAGTTTAATCTAAACAAACTAAAACATGTTCAAGCTACACTGTCACTTGTCACCTCACTCGAAACGTGTTGGTAATTTGGAGAATTTAAATCTTTTTGTTCATTGTCTGTTTCCATTAGGTGCTCCACAAGTGGATTGGGGTAAGCACTAAGTCTATTCTTATAGCGATCGCATATTTATGTATTTCATTATTAATTGATGGAATGTCGAGGTCTCGTCGTATGACTTCATTTGGGACATACCATGGTGCATCTACCATTGTTCTAAGAACTTTAGATTGGAAACGTCTCAGAATATCAATGTTCGAATTGCTAGCAGTACCCCACAGTTGTATGCCATATGTCCATATTGGTTTTGTACAAAAGTATTTTATTGGTTAGTGACAACTGGGACTTTCGCCCTAGAATCCAGTACATCTTTTGTATTGTGATACCTAGTTGCTTCCTTTTTGTCCATATGTGCTTCCTCCAATTTAGTGGTCTGTCCAGGTGGATACCCAGATATTTGACGCTCTCCGCTTGGGATATCTGCTGGTTATTGAACTGAACTGGTGGACAGTTGCCCCGTCTGGTGGTAAAGGTTACATGCGTTGATTTTGTTTCATTAACATGTATGCGCCACTTATTGCACCAACTTTCCATTTTGATCAAATGAATTTGAAGATGCTCAGAGGCTATAGTAGGGTCAGGGTGTGATGATAGTAGAACGGTATCATCTGCAAAAGTAGCAACTGTTGTTGTTTGCGAGGTAGGAAGATCTGACGTGAATAGTAGATACAGTATCGGACCCAAAACACTGCCTTGAGGGACTCCTGCTTTGATGGGGTATAAACATGTTTGAGCTTCTCCATGCCTGACAAGAAAGTTTTTATTTGAGAGGTATGATTTGAGTACTTGATAAAAGTCTGGTGGAACAATACTTTTAAGTTTGTAAAGCAGGCCTTCGTGCCAGACTTTGTCAAAAGCCTGCTTGACATCAATAAAGACTGCCGAGCAGTATCGTTTGTTTTCAAAGTCTTTGAAAATTGCGTCTGCTATTCTATGCACTTGCTCAATTGTGCAATGTTGCCTTCGGAAACCAAACTGATGTTCAGGTATTAGGTTGTTGTCTATGAGTATTGGCATAATTTTCGCTAGTAATAATTTTTCAAAGACTTTTGATAGGACCGGCATTGAAAATCTTGACAGACTTTATTTGTAGTTAACCTGCAAATACATAATATTTTACTAATATAATTTAATTTAGTCACCTGATATAATATGTTTAGAACGCAAATTTGTATCTTTGATCTTTTAAGCAGTCTGATCTGCACATATAATGGCATTTAACCATATTTATTGTTCGAAACTGATAATTCAGTTACGTCCATCTAATGTTTGAGCATTAAGACCGGCCATTACACTAAAGTGAATAATAGATGTCACCACGGTTCAAATGCATACCCCTCGTATAATGTAAATTACACTCGTTTTATCAAACATATCGTTTATAAAGAAATATTATTAGTAAATTAATGCGTCAAACTTGGTCAGAATGGTATTCATATTATAATTCATTGGCCGTGTAGTAGTTTATTTGATGTTTTAACACAACCAAAAACCAGTTATATGTTATCTTCAAATTCAATGATAGAGGTGTTAGGTCATAGAAAAAATTGCCGCCGACGGAATTTACTCAATATTCCAGTTCAATTCCTAATATTTTCGATTCGAAGTACATTTTTCGATTGAAGTTTACAGTTCCGTGAAAACATGGCCGACGCATTAGCTGAGAAAGTTTGGATACCATCCACCAGAGGGTACGATTATAAATTTACTAGCAGTTCGACGTCTTTCCCGGGTATTTAACCCTAGAGTAGGCGCGTGAATTTACATATGTAATCCAGTGTTCTTATTTTCATCAGTAATATCACAAGAGAGTGAGAATAAATTGAAAATAATTCGACAGATTTTCGAGAACTTGTTGCCAGAGAATAGATACGAGAGCCCGTAGGGCTCGAGAATGGCAACAAGTTAGAGAAAATACTGGAAAATTATTTTCTAATTAATTCGCACTCTCAAGTGGTATTCAAAAGGTTATTTTATAATGTTTAAATAAAAAATACAGCTTTTTAATATTATTTCTTTTAATTGAACAGTTTCTCATTATAAACTTAGCAAAATGCGTTGTCAGTTCTTAAAATAAAAAAATGTGGGAATTGTGAATTTTTTTAAAAAAACACTGAAATTTCCGGATTTTCCGGGTTCTCTCCGGTTCTAATTATTGGATCGGGACATTCGACCTCTCATTCTCTTCGTAATTTAATTCTCTACAATTCGTCTATTGACAACATTAAGATTGCTTCATTAGTTTCCATTTTACAAGCAAAAACTAAAAAAAAAACGATTTTTTCTTCTAAATTGTTCATAGCAAATTAAAAATTATGATCCTCGAGTCTAAAATTATGCCAAATTGATCTACTAACTGTCCTTTATGTAATCGCACAGTCGGTTTCTGGGTAGTATTTATGGCATGAAAAAATGCTTTATTGCTTGGCCTACTAGTAATGCCACTAGAGGTTAAATTTTCGGATTTTAATTTAACGTCCAGTGGTATTTGGTAAGAAAATTTTGCACCTTTTTGCAATTTAATTTATATATTGACATATTATCTATAAACGTCACTCAACGCCATAAATAATATGATGAATCTTATTTCGTTGAACGATATTTGAAACATCTGAAATACAACTGTCGCAGGTAGGTAAGTTCGAATTCATTTATTTATGGGAGGTAATAAAGTACTTAAATCATGAAGCTTCTGGGAAAACTGTGTTTTGCATAATCGGTTGATACAAAAAAAATTTAGTCAAAGCAATGGTAAATCAGAAAGACTTTCTTCTCGCGGCTGCAGGATATGTAATTTTAAGTGGTGCACAGAAAAAAGAAAAGAAAAGATTTTGGATTTGCCCATTATTAAGGTCTCGAAAGCGATACAGTGGTAATGGGCAGCGACATCATCAACGATTTAAAAGCCGACGACATTGTTCCGTTTTGTAATTAACCCTTTGAGTGCCAAAGTGATTTTTAGAGAATTAGCTAAAATTGCCAATTCCAAAAACAATAAACAATAAACAAGAATCGATAAGTATGAAAGAGAGATCGATTGTATTAGTTAGTGTGGAAGCAAAAACGCGATCGCGCTCCTGGCATTTTCGGACAGTGTATTGACGAGCGCGATTGCGCTCCTTGTCACTCAAAGGGTTAATGATGAATTGCGGTGTGACGGAAATTTTAAAAATTTTGCCAGAATACCAAGCGCCGGTTTTGAATTTTTAATCAACGAAGTGGGACAAAATATGTAAAACGATTTTCAAACTAAAGTGTCAAATATGTAGTTCCTAAAGACGCAGTTAAAAGCTTTTAAAATAAGAAATTTATAACCATCATAAAATTTGTCGCAGCACAAAAGAATTAGAAAATTTGCGATATTCAAGGCTGGAGCCCGTCGCTCTAGGGACGATTTGTACGTCAATTCTGGTTGCTAGGGACCACTGACCTGCTTAAACAATGACAATTTTAAAATTTTCCTGTTCTGTTGATTTTCAATTATCTTAAATTTCAGCCTTTTATAATGTTGAGCTTGTGTTTGTTTTTTAACCCTTTAAAGACGTATGTCGCCCATACGCGTCACACTAGAAAAGAAGCAGTTTTCCCGAATGTCGCACATTCGCGACACAAATCTAACTACATCCCATGGGATCTGTAACCGAAAATAAATTCCGTCCTTAAAGGGTTAAAATGTTTAATTTGTGTGTCTAAATTGGTGTCTTCTTATGGTATTACTAGCGATTATTCTTTTTTGATTAGAGAAATACATTTTTTTCTAAAAAAATTCAACCATTCAAATTTAATTCAATTTTATGTGTAATTCAGTTCAATGGGTATTTGGATTTGTTCTACGAGTAACGTCACTGTGCCACAAGGACGCAAATACCCTGTCTCCCATCCCAGAAATTCTAAAAATAGATTTGATGTTTCTTTTGATATTGTCGGGCCATCTATGAAGCAGAAAAATTATTACACTTTCTTAGCTTAGAAACATTTGGACTGTGGAATGAAATTGTCAAACCCCCACCATTTTTGGGCCGCCCTTAATAATTACACTTATGCGACAGAATTAAACATCAACTGGATTACCACCAACACCGCAACTTATAATACAACAGAAATCCGGTATTGTCATGATCAATAACTCTCTCAAATAGTAAATTTTCTTGAAAAACAAACTTTCGGCCATTGAACCTATAGGATTGTTTGTCAACAAGCGGCCATTTTTGTTACGCCGGTCATGGTTCTGGAATGGCCTATTTGTTCACAGATGGCGCGTCGCGGGCGAGCTGTCATTCTCAGTTTTCCAGTCATTCTAGCAAGTCGGTCGGGGGTTTGACACGTTAATTGTTTGTTGGAAAATAATAAATGAAATGGATTTGTGTAAGTAAATTTAAAACCCCTTTCAGCATGCACCCAACCAAAATCTTGCATTCGTTCGCGCCGATCAGTAAGATCGTCTGTGAGTGCCCCATTTATGGCAAATTTTTACAAAAAAAAAATCTAATCTCGGAAAATTTTCCAGCAAACGCAGTGAAAACAGCTCTGAACAAGGAGGCCCTCCACAAATTGAGGACGTCTTTTTACGCCGACAAAAAGAACATCTTATCGCAGAATGTTTGTTCGCGGATGGATCCGTTCGATGTGTGCCTCTCTCGCAAGCTCCTCGAAGAAACTCAGCACGTCTTCAACCACAAAGTAACCTCCAATTCGCTGGCTTCAAAAAAAAAAATTAAACGAGGTTTTCAGATAGAGTCCGAGGCGAAGCCGACCACCAATCAAAAGAATTCGGGACGTTGCTGGATCTTTGCGGCCCTAAACGTGATCAGACTGCCCTTCATCAAGCACTACAACATCGAAGATTTCGAGTTCTCTCAAGGTTACCTGTTTTTTTGGGATAAAATCGAGCGCTGCAACTACTTCCTGAACAATATCGTCGAAACGACGCGAAGAAACGAGACCGTGGACGGCCGCTTAGTTTCCTTTCTTCTCAATGTGAGGCCTTGGGGCTATTTATAAAACCGCCTAGTCATTCGAGTGTTTTAGGATCCGACTTGCGACGGAGGACAATGGGACATGATCACAAACATAATAAACAAATACGGATTAATGCCGAAAAAGTGTTTTCCCGAGTCGTTCAGCTGCGAGACGAGCGCTCGCATGAATTTAATTCTCAAGAGTAAATTGAGGGAGTACGCCAAGGCGATTCGCGACCTGGTCTCGAACGGGGGCAGCGACGGCGACATTCACGGCCTCATCGAGCAACAGATGGACACCGTGTTTCGCATCGTCGGCATCTGCTTGGGAATCCCGAACGAAAAATTCACCTGGAGCTATTACGATAAGAACAAGGCTTTTCACAGCGTCGGGCCGGTCACGCCGAAGGAATTTTACGACAATCACGTGAAGATGCTGTTCAATGTCAATGACAAGGTTGCGCGGACGAGATTTATTGTTTTGTTTTTATTTACTTGTGTTCGGTCTAGGTTTGTTTGGTGACGGATCCGCGGCCTTCGAATCAGTACGGGAAGGCTTACACCGTCGATTGTTTGGGAAACGTGGTCGGGGGGCGTCGGTGCATTTATAATAACCAGCCGGTCGAGCTGTTGATGGAGTTGGCGGCGGCTAGCGTTAAAGACGGAGAGGCCGTTTGGTTCGGGTGCGAAGTTTCGAAGCGGTTCGCCAACAAACAAGGCATCCAGGATTTGAAAGTGTCTGTGGTTTCACACTTGATTTCGATTCGTTTTCTTAACCTCCAAATTTTTTAGGCATGATTTTGAACTGGTTTTCGGATCTGATATACAAATTACTATGTCCAAGGCTGATAGATTATTATACGGGGAGAGCGCCATGACCCATGCGATGGCCTTCACTGCAGTTTCAACTAATGTGAGTTTCGTTTTTGTTGTTTGAAATTATTCTGACACTTTAAGGTTGTATCACTAGAGTTACTGCCAACCAAAATTAAAAAATAACTAATTCAGGGTGATACCTAAAAAACGTCCCACGCTCTAACTTAGTTATTTATTGCATGATTTCAGAAAACAAATAAAAATAATTAGTCGAGTAAGTACTACAAGAAGGTATTAATTTGGATTTTTTCCCACATCAACTTCAATGCGAAGCGACAGTCAACTATTTTTTTTACAAATGGCATTGTATGAGTTTTTTTATTTATTGTGGCAGAAGATTTTTTTCTAAATCCAGTGATATCTAATAACTTGATCTTGAAGTAATATTAAGGAGAGAGAAATAAATATTTTATCAAAATAAGTCGGGGGTTCTAATAAAACAATTTAGAATGCCCTGGAAAACAATAAGATCATCACATGATAAATGTCATTTAAGTGTCATTCAAATTTTCAGCTATTTTATGATTCGAATTTAAAATTTTTATGCGAAATAACACAGTGATCATGAATAGTAATGAACTGACTGAAATATTTTATTCAAATAACAAAACTAGTTCAAGCAAAACAAAAAAATGATACGCCCCTCCCCCCGATCGGCACCAAACTTCACAGGAACGCTCTTCAGATTATGTTAGAGTATTTCTGAAATTTTCATCAAAATCGGTTCAGCGGTTTCCGAGTCTATAGGCAACATACATGCATCCATCCAATTTTATATACAATGTGTCCCAGAAATAATATCATTAATTTTAACCCGTAGTAGAACTCGTCAAATCCAAGAACTTTTTAAAATAACGTTTTGGTGAAAACGTTTTGATTAAAAAGTTAAAATTGTTGACAGATTTAACTCTTATTTCGTTACCCGCCTATGGATAATAATGATGAATGTTAAACACCGATTAGCGTAGAACAAAAAACCAATGCAAGAAAACATTCCCTGCTTTTTAGTTTTGTCGACGCAGCAACTCATTAATTTGACCGTTGCTGTTATTGTAAAGTTCTGGAATGCAAATTGAAAAATGCTATGATAATACATAAATGAAATAATTTGAGTCCTTGTCAAAGTTTTACTACCAAAAATGGTATGTTCAAAATAATTGTTACAAGTCACAATAACAAAGACTAGATGTGCGGCGGGTGGTTTAAATAAGTGAGTAACAAAATTATTTATTATAAAACGCACATACCTTGAATATCCAATGAAAGATAATTTTTTATGCAGTCAGCAAAAAGTAATATTCAGGATAACCGTCAGTGATTTATCAAATCAAGGCGGATCGTCAATTTCAGGGAGGGTAAAATGCCAAAAAAAATTGCGATTTTGAAAAAATGGTACATGGAAAAAATGTTTATTTTGAGGAGTGCTATTACGGATTAAAATTAATGACATTATTTCCGGGACACGTTGTATATAGATTTGATTTTTCCCTTCAAGGTCACGTCATTAGATAACATTGGCTTTAGAAAAATATTTTCTACCACAATAAATAAAAAAATGTATACATTGCCATTTGAAAAAAAAAGTTGACTGTCACTTTACATTAAAGTTAATGTGGGAAAAAATCCAAATTAATACCTCCTTGTAGTACTTACTCGATTCATTCATTATACAATGCTTTCGTAAAGGAAGGAATAAATTCGATAAAACATTTTAGAAGAATTTTCACAAAAAGTCCTTGGACCGGTTAACTCTCGTTTTTAAAACTGCATTGTTTTTTTAATATGTATAATTTTACGATCGTCTTTTGTTTTCGCACTATGATGTCATCCTCAATTTTCTTATATAGCACCCCATATTTTTGATCGCGAATTTGGATGCAGCACATTTTTCTGAGTAGGAATATGTCAAATTCGTATGACCTTGAAGAGGAAAGTTTTCGAAATAATCAGTCCTAAAATTTCGAAAATGTATGGTAAAATTATTAGAGCAGACCTATCATAATATCATCAAGGAAGCGCTGGAAACAAAAGACGGTTTTGACATCAACAAAATTTATTGAGAAAACGCTCGAATCCGTCAAATTTAATTTTTAGTAGCGTATTTTTTGAAATAGGATTAATTAATTAACTTACAGTTTTCTTTTGTTCCTTTTTTCCGCATCCACTTTTTTATTATAATACATATAAATTTAAAATTTAAACACACACAACATTTTAAAATTAATGTATTTAACATTTCGTCCTACACATTTTTAAAATTTATCATTGTATTTTTTATACCTCGTTAACTGTTTCTATGTATTTTATTTCTCTAGAACTTCCCGAATTTTTAAACTTGAGAAGTTTTCGTATATCTTCCTCAGTAGAGAAATAAAAGGTGACTATTTGAAATAGGATTGGTACAAACTGAAAGATTACAAAAAAAAAGAAAAAAGAAAACGGTTTAGCTATCTCAAAGTACTAAATTTAAGTAATGATTAAATTCAAAAAACAACTAAATTAAGATATTGCGCACTGTTGATTTCTTGACAGCAGCCAATGCGATCAATAAATTCTTTTTGAACATTGCCAATAACTTCAGGAGGGATTTGTCGTATCTCATATGACGAATTGTTACTTTAAATCTTCTAAATTCTCTAACCTACTAACGTACAATTTACTTTTTAAGCATTCCCACAAAAAGTAATCAAAGGTTGTCAAATCTGGTGATCCCTCTTTTGTTTCCAACGCTTCCTTGTTGACATTATTATAAGTCTAATCCAATACATTTACCATACATTTTCGAAACTTTAGGACTGATTATTTCGAATACTTTCCTATTCAATTTGACATATTCGTACTCAGAAAAATGTGCTGCATCCAAATTCGCCATCAAAAGTATGGGGTGCTATTTAAACAAATTGATGATGACGTCATAGTGCGAAAACAAAAGACGATCGTAAAATTATGAAAATTCTTCTAAAATGTTTTATCGAATTTATTCCTTACTTTATGAAAGCACTGTATATATTTTTTTTCTGAAATCGGACAATAAATAATTGAGTTAGAGAGTGGGACATTTTTTAGGAGTCACCCTGTATTTTATCAAAAAATCTGGGAATTAATTTTGTTTTAGCCCGAAGGCGATGTGGTCAAATTTCGAGTGGAAAACTCCTGGGGCGAAGATCGGGGGGACAAAGGATACCTGATAATGACCGCGGAATGGTTCAAGGAGTTTGTGTTTGAGGTGGTCGTCGATAAGAAATTTGTGCCGGAAAATGTCCTGGAAGTGTTCAAACAAGAACCGATTGTGTTACCGGCTTGGGATCCAATGGGCACCTTAGCGCAATCTTAAGTAAATAATCTTTTTTTTTTTTTAATGTAATTCAATATAATAATCCAATCAAATTATTTAAATTTTATTTTTTTCAATTTCCTACACTGTTTGTACAGCATGAACTCGTACTGTAACTTGGCCCAAATCCCCTGACACATTCTCAACAGTCGGGTGTCGATCACAGTCGCCCTTTTCGCTGACACATACTCGTTATAAACGACACGTTTCGCCAATTTAAAATAATGCCTTTGAATCAAGCTCAAGCTGAAGAACAGCCTGCAACGCGCGACCACACTCGGGTCGCCTAACCTTAAACCTAGTTTTAACTGATTGACAGAAATTTTACCGGCCATTTCGGCACAGTGCGCGAAATAATCGCCCAGGGCGGAAAATGCCCCCCCGAGCGTCGACAGCCAGGACAGGGTGTGTTCTAATTCGCAGCGTTCCCTCACTAAATGTTCCATTCTGCAATTCCTAAAAGAAGAAAATCAGTTTCGGGACTAATCAAATTGAGAAATTACCAGTTATAATCGATGAGTTCGCTCCTGGCAGGAATTAAAACAAATCTAACTGAATGTTGATAATGAGAAATGAAGTTTTCGCGATACACTCCACTTAAATGCAACTCCCGGATGATGTAATGCAGTTGAATACCATCGATATGGAGAAGAATAACTTTCTTCTGCTTCTTAAAATCGGTTTTGATTAAATCGGTTGCGATTACAATGAAACTTGAATATTTGGAACCGTTTTGAAAAATTTCCAGATGAATTGCATCCATTTTGGAGGTTATATTCCTGTAAAAACCTCCACAAACAACTCGATTGGATCCATTAATAAATTTCGTAGGCAAAGTCGGTTAATTTTCGATTAATTATCACAATTTTTTAATTATAATTGTAATAAACATTACAACCTGACATTTGGTAAATATAACCTAAAAAATCTGTGATTTATGTTAATCACAGATATGGCGGTTTACGGCCAAATTCAACTTTATTCCCTTATGGGGGTTCTAATGTAACGTATAGGCAAAATAACTTCCTTATTTTAACAAGCTGTCTCAAACTGATTCACAAATTAATTAAACTATGACGGGTTTCTTACCCGTTCACTACATTCATCAATCACAATGTCAACATTAAAAATTGGATTTACAAGCAGATTTCCAAAAAACCGGTTTTAGCCGGTTTTCGAATTTTTGTCAACAAAAATAGAATAGGGAAAAATATTTTATTTAATTTATATAAAATACCAAATAAACGAAATCAATATCAAAGTCAAATATGAAGAAAAAAAATTAAGGATTACACATTACTTACAGAAAATAACGAAAACTCAAACAAAAATGTCAACTAATATTTACATTTATTTCACTAATTTTAATTTCTCATAACAAAATGGGATTTTAAAAAACATAAAATATCCACTGAACGGTGGCTAAGTCTTGTTCTTATTTTGGACACAATATTGCATGAAATTGAAAATACTCGTTCGCTAGCCACTGAACTTGGTTTTATAGTTTTCAGGGCATCAAATAATGAATCTAAGTTTTTGGTTTTTTTATTTGTTGCCTCAAATAATGAAAATTCAGCTTTCAGTGTCTTTGGATTTGTTTTGGATTTGATTAGGTCCGGACAAATTCTCATCGTAATTTAATTCTCTACAATTCGTCTATTGACATCATTAAGATTGCTTCATTAGTTTCAATTTTACAAGCAAGAAACTAAAAAAAACGCGATTTTTTGTTGAAAATTGTTTATAACAAATTAAAAATTATGAATCTCGAGTTGGCAATTATGCAGAATTAATCTACTAACTGTCTTCGAGAAAATCGCACAGTATTTATGTTAAATAATGACATTTATTTTGCTCTGTTGCTTGACCCAAGTATGAAGCAGGTCTTCACGAAAGAGATTTACTCGGAACTGGTCGTCTGTCATCGTGCATTCGGTTAAGGTCCCGATGACGTATGTACTTACAAAGTGAACGCCAATATGACGGGTTTCTTTCCCATTCGCTTCATTTTGACGAACATTTTTTGGTAAATTGAGTTATTGGTGGAAAAACGCTGCACGACACATGCCGAATGCCCATACTAGAAGGAAGTTTCAAATTTCGCCACAGTAAGTTTGTAGATGGCATGTTGCTTTATTAAAAATGTAATTAAATAATAAAAAAAGTTTTGTTTTTACATGTTTTTAGCGTTTTTCGTGAGTACTCTTCAATTGTTTAAGTCGAAAGGAACATCGAGCACACAAACAAGCCTTTGAGTGAGAACGAGATTCGAAAGGTGTGTATTGACGGGGTATCGCAAGTTCCAATTATGATACACAAATAATGTAACAAAAATGAAGGATTACACATTACTTACACAAAGTAACAAAAACTCAAACAAACTTTTCAAATTTCAAATAATATTTACAATTATTATTATTTATTAGAAAAATTGTAGATTTAATTTAGTCGGATTTTTTAAATTTGCTTTTTTTTTTTTTAGAGATTGTTAGTTGTTGTTGCTTTCTCCAGGTTATGAAGATGGACACTTCAAAAATAGTCGATTGAACTTAACCCTTTATTTTGATACACTATATACAATTTAACTTAAGGGGGTATTCTAGTGTAGAAATTTGAAAAAATCAATTTTTGCTTCTTCTCATATTTTCAAAGCTGAACCTTTCAAGAATATGTCTTTAAAAGGATTTGTCAAAATTTTAATTATTTCCGGAGATATATCTATTTTAGTGACACGACATCCAAACCGGCTGGGCCGGAACAACACTGGGCGTAATTTTACCCGAAACTTTAAACGCGTTTTTCTCGAAACTACTTTTTTCAAGATGCTTGCCATGATTTCTCAAGTTCTACTTAACCGATTTACTTGGAATTTGGTGTGAGTCTTCTCTATATATGTCTCTATCGTACTAACTATGATTTATAACAAATTAAATTTTTTTACTATTTTTAAAAAATTCAGAAAAGTCAAAAAAGCAGTAAAAAAATTTATTATTTTTTCGGACATCCACAATTTAGCGAAAAAAAGTTTTTTTCAGTTTTTTTTAGTTAGTACGATAGCAGCATTTATCTAGATAAATAATCTTTTTTATTTTTTGTTTCACATCATTTGGAGGGTTGCAATCGTGGCAGACTTGGCGCGCCATTTTTTTTCCAATCCCCCACTTCAACAGCTTATAACATTTTGAGTTTTCAATTTTTTCACTTTTTTTAATTTTTTATGTATTGTTAAAACATGAATAAATATCTTGTTAAAAAATGGATAGTAAAAATATTTTTTGTTTTTTATTTAGAGCACGCGAAAAAACACCTCAAATTCATGCCTCTAGACTAGAATACCCCCTTAAGCTACCGTTTTAACATGTTTTTAGGGATGACTTCTCCCTTACGATTTACGTTTGCGACCTTCGCTTAGCGACTTTTCTTAGCGACCTTCGGCTAGCGACTCGTTTAGTAACAAAAAATAGAAAACCGGGGGTGGACTTATGTCCCCCTCTCTCTGGGCCTGTGCCGCGATGAGGGACGGGACAGAGATATTGGATTAATTTTGGATTTGTTCAGATTCCCAAAAATGACACTTTATCGACTTGGGTCCGGACAAATTCTCTTCGTAATTTAATTCTCTACAATTCGCGTATTCACATCAATCATTATGATTACTTCATTAGTTTCCATTTTACAAGCAAGAAACTTAAAAAAACTCGATTTTTTGTTGAAAATTGTTTATAACAAATTAAAAATTATGATTCTCGAGTTGGAAATTATGCAGAATTCATCTACTAACTGATTTCGACAAAATCACACAGTATTTATGTTAAATTATGACATTTATTTTGCTTTGTTGCTTGGCCTAAGGATGAAGCAGCTCTTCACGCAAGAGATTTTCTCATGCGGTTGAGTCCCGATGATAAAAACAACTTGACCGGTTTCTTGCCCATTCGCTTCATTTTAATAGAAGCCATTCAATAAGGGCGAGAATCGCTTACTTTATCAGACAGTGACGTCATATCATATCATTATGTATGTTTGGTTGTAAATGTCAAGATTATTATTATTGTTTTAGAATTATTATTAAAAATGAATAGATTTAATTAATTAGCAGTTATTATTTAAATTGAAGTTACTAAACCCCAGGAAATGGATTTTCCAAAAATGGATAGTATTTTCAGTTCCGACCTAACCTCACTTTTATAGTTAGTTGTGGGGAAGCAACCCAACAAAATTGATTAAGATGACCGACAACCATTTTATGTACATCTACGAATTGCCCCACACAGAACGGAAAGAATTGTGTCGGATCCTCGACCAAAACGACAAATGGGAAGAACTGTCCGGCAAACATATGCAGTACGATGTAGCGACCATCCAGGTGAGAACTCACAATCACACCCAAAACGCAAAATCGAGAATTGAATGAATTTTTCCAGTTGCTTCGGCGCGAAATCTTGAGGGGGCACTCCCCGACCGAGGAGCTGTTGACGTTGTGGGGCCACCAGAACCACACGGTGCTCGAGCTGTTCTTCCTGCTGCGCATGATGCAGCACTATCAGGCCATGACCGTGATAAAGTCGTTCGTCGACCCCAAGTACCACCGATACATCACTCACGGGGAGCACAACATAAACAATCTGATTAGGAATCTGGCGAATAAGAACCAAGAGCCCAAGTCGGTTCGTATCCCGCCGGAGAATTTCAGCCGGTCGGAGAAGGTTCTCAACGCGCCCGGGAATTATCCGCAAGAACCGCAAGTTAAGCGGGAGGAGGTTGTCAGTCGGGAGAATAACGAAAGTGTCGAGCAGAAGTTGTTGAAGCCGAAATCTCCTTCGCCTTTGGTACGTTGTGAATTTGTTGTTGGCTTTTTGCTTGTTCGCGTTTTTGAGTTAGCAGGCAAATGTTGAATCTGTGATTTATGCAGATTTTTAATTTTTTTTTTTCGATTTTTTTATTAGAAAAATTGTATTTTTGATTTATTCGGTTTTTTAAATTTGTTTTGTCTATTTATTTTTTTATTAAGGATATTGGATTGTTTTTGGATTTGTTCAGATTTCTTATATTTCATTTATTCAATTTTTTTATTTATTAGAGAAATTGTTTATCTTTCATTTATTCAAATTTTAGACTTTATCTGTTCACATTTTTTATTTCTTTATTCAAATTTATTATCTGTTAGAAAAATTGTAGTTTTGACTTAGTCGGATTTTTTAAATTTGCTTTATCTATTTTTTCTTACAGATATTGGATTATTTTTGGTTTTATTCAGATTTCTTATATTTAATTTAATCAATTTTTTTATTTATTAGAGATATTGTTTATCTTTCACTTATTCAAATTTTAGACTTCATTTGCTCACATTTTTTATTTATTTATTCAGATTTTGTTATTTATTAGAAGAATTGAATTTTTGATTTAGTCGGAGTTTTTAAATTTGCTTTATCTATTTTTTTTGTTATTAGAGATATTGGATTATTTTGGATTTATTCAGATTTTTTATATTTAATTTGCTCAATTTTTTATTTATTAGAGATATTGTTTATCTTTCACTTATTCAAATTTTAGACTTCATTTGTTCACATTTTTTATTTATTTATTCAGATTTTATTATTTATTAAAAAAAATTGAATTTTTGATTTAGTCGGAGTTCTTAAATTTGTTTTATCTATTTTTTTTCTTATTAGAGATATTGGATTATTTTGAATTTATTCAGATTTCTTATATTTAATTTACTCAATTTTTTTATTTATTAGAGAAATTGTTTATCTTTCACTTATTCAAATTTTAGACCTCATTTGCTCACATTTTTATTTATTTATTCAGATTTTGTTATTTATTAAAAAAATTGAATTTTTGATTTAGTCAGAGTTCTTAAATTTGTTTTATCTATTTTTTTATTATTAGAGATATTGGATTATTTTGGATTTATTCAGATTTCTTATATTTAATTTGCTCAATTTTTTTATTTATTAGAGAAATTGTTTATCTTTTACTTATTCAAATTTTAGACTTCATTTCTTCACATTTTTTATTTATTTATTCAAAAATTTAAATTCACTTTTCAAATTTTGAACTTTATTTATTCTAATTTTCGATTTATTAGAAAAATTAGGTGTTGTTTCGGATTTATCCCGATTTTTCAATTTTATTTGATGAATTCGTGGTGGGAGTATTATATGATGTGCTACAAACTAAACCTTATTTCGTTGAAGTTTGCGCATATGACGTCAGACACCGATCATTAATCAGTGGGCGAAGCAAGGAAATTTGAACGGTCGTTCGAAATAAAAATTTGAATTCTTTATTTTGAAACATAATAATTTAAAAACCATAAATGTAATGAAACATTATGTTCTAGAACAAGGATTCCCATTCTCTTTAGTTTAAAATGTTTTGGATTAAAATTTCATAGGTTCAAATTGTTTATAGTCCAGTCATTTTAGTATTCATCTTCTAAAAAATTCCAAGTGAAGATTTTCCTACGCGATTTTCTTTGCATCGCTATAAGAAACACTGTGTAAAAAGTCCGTTGAAAAATCGTGTCCGCCAAAGAAATTATTGAAGGTCGAAGGCTGCGAAAATCAGTTTTTCTCAAATATCTCGTGAAATATTGGTTTTACGTGAATTTCAGTTATTACGAAATTTGTTTACTATCACATTCTCCACAAAAAAAGGTTTCAATTTTTTTTACGAAAATGGCGTTATCGACTTAAGTCCAGTCAAAGAAAAATTTCCAATTTTTTTTCCCAATTTTTTTTATCGAAACTGACCGTTATCGACTTAGGTCCGATAAAAAAAACTTATTTCAATTTTTTTTCGAAAATGACACGTTTCGACTTAGCTCCGGTCAATTGTTTTTTTATAATGTTTGTTTTTTTCGAAAATGACACTCTATCGACTTAAGTCCGGTAACAAAATTTTTTTTCAATTTTCTTTTTAATTTGTTTTTTTCGAAAATGACACGTTATCGACTTAGGTCCGGTCAAATTCTCTTCGTAATTTAATTCTCTACAATTCGCGTATTCACATCGTTAAGATTGCTTCATTAGTTTCCATTTTACAAGCAAGAAACTTAAAAAACGCGATTTTTTGTTGAAAAGTGTTTATAACAAATTAAAAATTATGATTTTCGAGTTGGAAATTATGCAAAATTCATTTACTAACTGTCTTCGAGAAAATCGCACAGTATTTATGTTAAATAATGACATTTATTTCGCTCTGTTGCTTGTCCCAAATATTAAGCAGGTCTTCACGAAAGAGATTTCTCGGAACAGGTCGTGTCACCGAACATGCGGTTTATGTCTCACTGATAAACAACTTGACGGGTTTCTTGCTCAATTGTTGAAGTCTACGGCCTTCGCCAAGCACAATGTTAACATTAAAAATTGGATTTACAAGCGTAGAAGATTGGAATAAATAAAAAAATTAGTTTCCAAAATTGCAAAAGAAAATTGGACTATAAAATGAAAAAAAAACTAATTCAAAAGTATTGTAACTGAACAACTGGTAATTTTTATCTTTTACCGACGTAATGTGCAATTGTAAATATGTTTTTTTAATTTTTTGATTTTTACTTTTGTGGTATTTTGTTTCATTTGTTCACATTTTATGATTATCTATTCAAAATTTTGAATAATTAGAAAAATTGTATTTTTGATTTATTCAGATTTTTAAAATTTGTTTTATCTACTTTTTCCTTGGAGATATTGGATTATTTTTGTATTTATTCAGATTTTATTATTTATTAGAAAAATTGAACTTTAGATTTAGTCGGAGTGCTTAAATTTGCTTTATCTACTTTTTCCTTGGAGATATTGGATTATTTTTGTATTTATTCAGATTTTATTATTTATTAGAAAAATTGAACTTTAGATTTAGTCGGAGTGCTTAAATTTGCTTTATCTATTTTTTCCTCAGAGATATTGGATTATTTTTGTATTTATTCAGATTTTGTTATTTATTAGAAAAATTGAACTTTAGATTTAGTCGGAGTTCTTAAATTTGCTTTATCTACTTTTTCCTTGGAGATATTGGATTATTTTTGTATTTATTCAGATTTTATTATTTATTAGAAAAATTGAACTTTAGATTTAGTCGGAGTGCTTAAATTTGCTTTATCTATTTTTTTTAGAGATATTGGATTATTTTGGGTTTTTTCAGATTTCTTATATTTAATTTACTCAATTTTTTTATTTATTAGAGAAATTGTTTATCTTTGACTTATACAAATTTTAGACTTCATTTGTTCACATTTTTTATTTATTTATTCAAAATTTTTAAATTCACTTTTCAAATTTTGAACTTTATTTTTTCTAATTTTCGATTTCTTAGAAACATTAGATGTTGTTTCAGATTTATTCAGATTTTTAAAATTTTTTAATTCAAATTTTTTATTAGAAAAATTGTATTTTTGATTTTTCGGATTTTTTAAATTTGCTTTATCTATTTTTTTCTTATTAGAGATATTGGATTATTTTTGGATTTATTCAGATTTCTTATATTTAATTATATTTAATCTTTCACTTATTCAAATTTTAGACTTATTTGTTCACATTTTTTATTTAATTATTCAGATTTTTTAAATTCACTTTATTCAAATTTTGAACTTTATTTATTCCGATTTTCGTTTAATTAGAAAAATTAGATGTTATTTCGGATTTATTCAGGATTTTTTGTTTTTAATTTATTCGAATTTTTGTTTTATTAAAACTTTCGACTTTTAATCCATCCAAACCCTTACAACCGGAAAAAAGGAACCAAAATAAAAAACGGGGAAATTTCAGGAACGGGTCGGAACGACCCGAATGCTGACAGTGTCGGACATCTCCACGGTGGCCGAATCCGCAGGCGCCATCCCCCAAATCCCCTACGAAGAGCTCCAACGCTCCACCAACGACTGGCACACCTCCACCATTTTGGGCCGAGGCGGCTTCGGCATCGTCTTCGAGGGGACCTGGAAGTGCACCCAAGTGGCCATCAAACGCATCGAACAGAAGGAAAACAACCCCGAATCGCACAGCGAGCAAATAAAGCAGTCCATCACAGAGCTCCACTGCCTGAACGCGATCCGACACGACAACGTCCTGCCCCTCTACGGATACAGCATCGGGGGGCCCCAGCCCTGCCTGGTGTACCAATACATGTCCGGGGGCTCGCTGGAGCACCGCCTGCGAATCCGCGACCCCGCCAAGCTGCTCCCCTGGCCGAAACGGCTCAACGTCGCTATTGGAACCGCGAGGGGCCTCCAGTTCTTGCACACCATCTTCGACAAGCCCTTAATTCATGGCGACATCAAGGCTGCGAACATCCTGCTGGACCCCAACGATATGCCCAAGATTGGGGATTTTGGGTTGGCGCGTGAGGGCCCCAGGTCCAATTACACGCACATAAAGGTCAGCAAGATCCACGGGACGCGGCCTTATCTCCCAGACGAGTACTTGAGGACGAAGAATCTGTCCACCAAAGTGGACACTTACAGTTTCGGGGTGGTTTTGTTCGAGATTGCCACTGCGTTAGGTGCTTACAGTGACAGGCGGAAGGATAAATTCTTGAGTGAATTTATTGTTAATTACGAGGGGAACCTCTTGGAGCTGAAGGATTCCCGAGTTGAGAACGGAGAGGACTGCTTCGAGAGTTTGATCAGCATCGGGAAGCTGTGCGTCAGGAAGAAGTCCAAGGACCGGCCTGAAATGGTCGATGTGTTAAAATTGCTGGAGGGGGTTGATTTGTGATTTGAGGGAATTTTTTAATTTTTTTACAAAAGGTGATTTTTAAGATACAAGGTGTCTGTAAATGTGCAATCTCAGTTGGCCGGGTTTGAACTCAGACTTGTGAAAATTAACGTTTTTTTTAAATTGTTACTAAATGCATTTGTTAGAAATACCCAGTTTTTAAAATTGATGGTTGACGTTTGAGGTCGGTTTGAGTTAGGTGCGAATCTGGGATTCTTTTTTGGCCTACTAGATCGCAGACATTTGTGGACAGTCTGTATACATATGTTATAAATGTTGTTTACAATTTTTAAATACAATTTTTATATTTAAATTATTTTTCTACTTCCAAATGGAAAAATTATTAAATCAGTGGAATATATCCCTACAATCCTTGATAATACAAATGATTTGACATTTGTGTGTTAATTCCGATATAAAATATTCGATTGTTAAAGCCAAAGGTTGGAATTATAGTTATTATGTGTTCAAAAGAAGAAAAAATTAATATTGTGAATTGGTATAAAAATAACAATAGCTTCAAACAAGTCTGAGATTTTTCATCAATTTATGTGTCGAAATAGTAATGAATTAAATTCCATTTATTTAAAAAACGCTGTGGAGGGATTCTACAATCGTTTAGACTGTGAAAGAGGTCAATTCAATAGTTCATTTTATTTGTGGAAATTAACTTTTATTTTGGATTGTTATTAGATACATTTAGATGGATTTGTTAGAAATACTTCTAAAATTGACAGTTGACGTTTGAGGTTAGTTCTATGCCAATCCGGGGTTCTTTTCTGGCCTACTAGATTGCATACATTTGTGGACACTCTGTATACATGTTATAAGTGTTGTTTACAATTTTGAAATACAATTTTTATTTATAAATTATTTTCCTAATTATTAAATCAGTGGAATATATCCCTGCAATCGTTGATAATAGAAATAATTTGACATTTTTGTGTTAATAACGACCTAAAAAATTCGATTGTTGAAGTTTAAGGTGGGAATTATAGTTATTAAAGTGTATTCAATGGAAGACAAAATTAATGTTGTGAATTAGTATAGAAATAACAATTGTTTATCTTTCATTCATTCAAATTTTATATTTCATTTGTTCGCATTTTTATTTGTTATTCAAAATTTTTAAATTCACCTTATTCAAATTTTGAACTCTATTTATTCTAATTTTCGATTTATTAGAAAAATTAGGTGTTTCGGATTTATTCAGAATGTTAAATTTTTTTATTCAAATTTTTTATTGGAAAAATTGTATTTGTGATTTATTCGGATTTTTTAAATTTGTTTCATCTATTTTTTTCTTATTAGAGATATTGGATTATTTTTGGATTTATTATTATTATTTATTATTATTATTTCTTATATTTATTTATTAATTTTTTTTAGTTTATTACAGAAATTGTTTATCTTTCATTCATTAAAATTTTAGACTTCATTTGTTCGCATTTTTGATTTATTTATTCAGAGTTTTTAAATTCACTTTATTCAAATTTTGAACTTTATTTATTCTAATTTTCGATTTATTAGAAAAATTAGGTGTTGTTTCGGATTTATGAATAATTAATTTTGATTGGATCAGAAATGGATTAGGTACTTGAGATGAAGTTTAATTTATAAATGATTTTTATTTACTTTGATGGGCAATTTTGTACAGAACTGAATGTGGGTTGAGAGAATTAGTAGGTAATTATGTTAAGTTGTAAAAACAAGATTTATTAAAAAAGTACTTATCCTCACACGTTATGAATTAGCTTAGAACATTATTTTAATTATTACTATTATTCTTGACACAAATACTTAAAAGGAAAAGCTTAAAAACAATACATCCATTTTTAAATTAGCTTGTTTTTCTTGAAATCGTTTGTGTAGGGCGAACGCACCTGTTGGCAGCCTTTTAACACAATTTTAAGATTACAGCAATTATATCTAAAGAACACTTACATTTAATGAAATATTACGTATAAAATTGGATAAATTAATTAATTTTTTAATATAAAAGCTCCATCTTGTTGAAATCTGACTACTGCTCCATGGCTACTAAAATGGCGTCATGTGGGCTTATCATCGCGCCAATATCCATCACCTCGCACCACTTACTCGCTCATATGTGCAACGACGAGGACCGTCAGATCTTTTTGCCTCTCTCTGTATTATTAATGTAACCATACAATTTTTGAGAAGGCCACGAATAGGTGGCGGCCGGGTAACAGGTACGTGCACCCTACAACACTTAATTTTATAATTTTGTTTAAATTTTATGAACTGATGAAATGAGAATCAATAACATTCCGTCAACGGTGCTATGAAGATGTTATCCAGTAAAATTGTTTTCTGCTGCTTTTTTCAACTTATCGAGAATGCAGTCAACCAAGAAAATTCTCCACTGATTCTCACACCACTGATCGAAGCCGGCAACATTAAAGAGGCCCAATCCGCCGCTGAAGTTAACCACCACTCCATGAAAGGAATCAAGAGCTTCTCTGGCTACTTTACGGTAGATAAGCGATTCGATTCCAATTTATTTTTTTGGTTCTTTCCATCAAACTCCGATCCTGAGAATGATCCAGTGGTCTTATATCTCACAGGAGGTCCCGGAGCATCTTCTGTTGGTCACATATTTACTGGCATTGGTCCATTCGAAATGCAGTCAGACGATGACCTAATTTTTGAAAAATATGCTTGGACTAGGAACCATTCGGTAATTTTCGTTGACAATCCGATTGAAGTTGGTTTCAGTTACACCAAAGGAGACTACGCTCGAAACCAAACCACAATCGGAGAGCATTTGTATGAAGCGTTGCTGCAATTCTTCCAAATGTTTCCGGAATTGCAGGAAAACGATTTTTTTGTAGCTGGAATCTCATATGGAGGAAAGTATGTTCCGGCCGTTTCGTACACAATTCACAAAAATAATCCAAGCGCCAAACAAAAAATCAATCTGAAAGGTTTGGCAATTGAAGACGGTTTAAGTGATCCAATTAACCAACTGCAGTATAGCGGTTTTTTGTATCAAATTGGCTTGATTGATGGTAATGGCAAGAAGGAAATGGAAGAGTTGGAAGACCAAATAGTGGGACATATCCAGAGACAAGAATGGCGATCAGCTTTTGAAAGTATAGAAAATTTAATTTTACCAAAGGACGAGAACACCACGAGTCTATTTAGAAATCTGACAGGTTTTGAGAATAACCACAATTTCTTGATGCAACGTTCATCGAAGATTCAGCCAAATTTTGAAAAATACCTAGGAAGGATAGATGTCGTAGATGCAATCCATGCAAAGAATAAAACGTATGAATTTATGAACAAACTTGTATTCGAAGCTTTATCAGAAGATATACCAAAATCGGTGGCGCCTTGGATATCTGAATTGCTGAGTCATTATCGAGTCTTGGTTTTTACTGGCCAGTTGGATGTATTGGTGGCATATCCTCTCGTCGAAAATTACTTAGGGAAACTGAAGTTCAGTTCTGCAAATGAATATAAAACTGCAAAAAGGCACATTTGGCGACTGGGAGGCGACGTTGCCGGTTACATCAAACAAGCCGGCAACTTAACTGAAGTTATGGTTCGAAATGCCAGTCATACAGCCTGTGAGGATCAACCATTTTGGTGTCAAGATTTGGTCACTAATTTCTTTCGCAATAAACAACTTTACTAATTGTGTTGATGGTGTTATATCTTGTGAATAAAGGTATTTTTTGCTCACCACAATATATGACATATATATAATTTGATATAATTTATTTTGAGAAGATTATTGATTTAACGGATTTACCAGCATTTACCATTGTTCATAGAAGTAATATTTGCAGTTATACCATTGTAACTTCGCTTACAATTATTTTGCACCCAGAATTTTTATCGAATAAAATTATAAAGTGTGTTACAACTTTACTTTTTGAAATTTGTTGCAATAATATTGTAAGCTCCAATACATTGCAACTTTTTAGACTGCTTATAACAATAATTATAATAAAATACGATATAATATTGTAGTAGTATTACTGATAATGGGGAATCATTTTTATTAATATTCGAATCTTCGGAAATATCTGAAGAACAACAAAATCTTATTAGTTACACCACCTTGAGATTTTCAGAAAATCAATTTTTCCTTTTCGGCTAAATTTATTGTTTACACTTTGCAGGATATTTTAAGCGTTTAACTTGAAAGTTCAAATTATTTTCGGAGTTCAAGCAACTTGAAGTGAGCGCAGCAAAGTACGGCCGCATCTCGGGTACTTGGTTCAAACTGGTGTTCAAGATATCTGGAAATTTGCTCAACCGATTTTGATAAAACTTATACCACGTATTCTTTATATTATCTAAAATGTAGGACTATTATGATTTTAATAGCTGCGTCAAAAAAATTATTATATTTATAGTCATTTTTCCGAGCGCCAAGGTGGTGCCTTAGGCGGTTGTCCGAGTTAAAATAACTAGGTTAGGTTGAACCAATGCAATAATTAACAAGTCTTACTTACCGTGTTGATTTTGTAGCAACTCCAAAATTTTCCTTCTACGTGAAAACATGACAATATTGTTTTACTAACAATACAATTCACTGGTATTCACAAAATACTAATACCGTGTTTCGATGTTACCGAATTTTAAGCGGAAAACAACATTGTAAGAATCATTAACATTCCTATGAAAGAGCGTAAAAGAATATATTATCCCGGCAACAACATTGTAAGCTTTGGTACAATTTTATTTAAGTAAATTTGTTAATTCTTGGAAAGATAAAGTATGTTACAATTTTAAGGTCACGCATTAAATTTCAGTAATTCTTTACCATGTTTCATTTGTTGGTAAGTACGTTATTGCAGATACAATGGGATAAAAATTGCTTTTTTATAATAAAACCAAAAAAAATAATAATTTCAGTTTACTAAATCATGTAAATCACACCCAAGAGATCAAATGTGAAAGAAAGTGAAAATCGGCAAATTGTTAGTTACAATGTTGTTAATTGCGGCTACCGATATTGTTCGCACCATATGAAAAAGAAATTATTTTCTATTTCTTTAAAAATCTAAATTTGCCAAAAGTTTGTGCTTGTTCAAAAACCCAAAACGGACTACTCAATATGGCGGGCACTGTATATCCCAACAATAAAATTTAATTTGTAAACGATTTTCATTTTTATATGACAGGCATAATTTGTACAGAAATGACTATGGGTTGTTTGAGTAAATTACTCTCTGATAACACTGTGAATTAAGTAGTTATAACAGGAAATTGTTGACAGGAAACGAACATTATTTAAATAATTGTATCAAATGTTCTACATACATATTTTCAGTAAAATACGATTAATAGCTACAAGTCGTTTGCTTACCAACTCAACCACATATCTAGGAAAAAGGTCAGTAATAAAGTATTTTTTTACAAGAACAATAGACAATTAATATCCAAATTGGAATAAAACCGAATTAATTTTTAAAGACTAAAACTACAAACTTAGGTAATAAAGTTTAAACACAGCTGCCATTGTAGTGTGACTGTAACGGGAGTTCAAAAAAGATTGTTCAATGCGTTTTAGAACATAGTAACTGTCATTACTTGTTGTTGGTACGGCTTTGTTTTATAAATTCTAAAGCTGGTTATACAACGTTGATTCAAATGAAGTTGTTTCATTGCCTACTTGATTTTTTTGGTTAATTACTACTTTTAGTATTCCTTCATCCTTCGAAATTTGCAAAACTGTAACTTAATTTTGTGACCAAATCAAATTTTATATTTTTTGACTTGACACCAATTATTTATAAAATTGAGCCAATTTGATAATAATTGTTGCCATAACAAATGCGGACGTACTTATCAAAATTGTTACGCATGTCCTACTTTACGTTTCGTAAATTGTACGTAAATTATAGATAAACATTTTCATTTATTTTAGTTCTTTCTCAAATTACAGTGAAACCTCCTTTCAACAAACAGACCTCAATTGAGGTTTTACTGTATTTTATCTATTTCTATTTTGTCCTCAAGTACCGTTAGATGTCGTGGCGTGTGTTGCGACTAGTGTTGGTAACTAGCTGCACAACTTGGTCCGCACGCGACCAAGTTACAGTTTTGGTGCAAATCTCGACGATGATCAAATTTTTTTCAATTTTTTGCTTCCTGCCTTACATATTGTATTTATAGGCGCAGTTTTGGTACATAATTTGAGACGGATTCAGCAGGATGATGCGCCTGATACATTTATTGTCTGTGCTTCCCATTGTTCTTGGTTGGTAAGAGTTTTGATTTAAATTTAAATTCTTGACAGGGTTTGATACAGGGTTGCCTCAATTCCATCACATCAATCGTCAGAAACGTTCCAACAGAATCGTAGGAGGACAAGATGTCAACATAGAAGACTTTCCACATCAATGTTCAATGGAATTTCGTTCAAGTCATATCTGCGGCTGTTCGTTAATCGGCTACAATGTGGTTCTCACTGCAGCACACTGCACAAACGGGTAATATTCGCCGTAAATGTCACTATGCTCAAATTTAAAAAAAAGAAGTCAATCAGTCAGTGTATGCAACCAATCGCACTCTCATGTCAACTTATTTTAGGTAGGTATTTAAAAGAAAAATTACAAAATTTTTTCGAACTGTCCTTCGCATTCTAAACAATACGCTAAACAATTCTAAAATCCCTGCACACCATTTCTTAAATAAATGGGATATAATTCATTACTGCTTCGACAGACGGTATCAATCGATCTGTCGGGAATTCAGGATAATTGATGGAAAATAAATCTCCGACTTACCTGAAGCTATTGCTATTTTTATACCAATTCACAATACTTTTTTCTTCTTTATTTGAATACATTTTAATTACTAAATTCCAGAGTTAAACTTTAGCGGCTTTTGCTTTGACGGCAAAGATTACAAATTGTTAATTTTATTAAATAATATATTTGGAAACGAAGTAAATCAAATAATTTATTAATTTCTAATATACATATTATATAATATACGATTACAATTTTGAATTGAAATTGAATTTTTGCCAAAGTGACCATCATAAAGTTATGTATGTAATAATTATCGATTTAAATTCTTCATTTATGACTGTTTGTTGTAATCGTATAGTACACGATATTAAAAATTAATCAAACTCTAATAGAATCCGGATATAATGAACCCGGGTTTAGTGAACTTCTGGTTATAGTGAACGCTATTTGAAATACCAAAAAATCTTCCCATAATAAGCATAAAGCATTTTGTGTTTCGTTTATAATGAACCTCGGATAAAGTTATTATGCGGCGCATTTTTTTGGTATATTATTTGGTCCACAAAATTGAGATGTAGATAGATGCACAACATAGGTCAGAATATAATTAGATCGACAATAGCTCTAATCTGATTTGTTCTTTCTCTAAAAATAAATCATGCAGAGAAAATTGATTACTAATACAGAAAACAGACACACGTAGACTCAAGAGGTTTAAGCCATCAGATTCAGCAACTAGGTTTGACTAATCAATTAAGTTACTAGAATAGAATAATCCCAGTAGCAAACATAAGTCGGATTAAGATGGTAAAGTAAAAAGCATGAGCCACACGGTGATTGCTTACATGTTTATTTATTTATTTATTTATTTATTTTATTATTAATTTTTATTTATTATTCTTTCCTTTATTTATTTTTGGTTTTGTTTATGTTTATGTTAAAATGTTAAAACATTTACTTATTGTCCATATGGACAGATTGTAAATATGCTGGGAGAAAAACAAAAACTAATACCGTAGAATCACCTAACTTGGGACGATTTTAGCATATTTCTTGTTATAACTTCTTAATGAAGTCATTTAAACATCTACAATATTTTTTTCTGTTGCTATCGGAAGGCCATTATAAAGATTAGTACAAATTGGTTTAAACTTTTTTGTTCCTAGTACCGTTTTTTATTTTTTTTTCGAGTGTCCCAAGTTAGGGCTAAAAATCCCTAAATTGGGACGGTCAACAAAATGATTGATTTATGCTTTATTTTTAGATTTAGTACATTAGGTGCATAGTTCCTAAATTAAGCATTGTTTTAAGAAAAAAAAAAGTTCGTTGACATTTGCATTCATTCAGGGTGAAATAACTAAATAAAAGAAGGAAAAATAAACACTTATATTCGCTGATTCGTAGCAATACAAAAATTACATAAAAAATAAACTATAATTCTGATAAACAAACAAAACAAATGGGCACTGACTGACAATATCGTATAAAAAATAAACAAAAATTGTTTCAAACAGAAACAAAATGAATAAACAGTATTTTAGTTGACTGGATCTCTTCTTAGCCCTTGGCGCAGTCTTTAGTCAAATTTATGTCGTCCTCGGAATATTTTTGGGGCGTTTAAAATTTGTATAATCCGATGTCCCAAGTTAGCTACAAAATTACGGTTTTACAGAAATTGGTCGATACATAAACAAAGTAAATTTTTATATAACTGTTTTTTTCATAATTATTATAAACATTCATTAACTTACATCAAGTAGGAGGCGCAATTATCAAATCCTTCAAATAACGCCGTTGGAGGGAAAAGTTTGACAGTTAAGTAAACATCTACAGTTTTAGAGGATAGTTTAAAGATTTACAGAATTCTGTCACCTAAAAAATTTAACCTCACAAGAAGTGTTCTGTAACAAGTAAAACCTTCTCTATGAGTAAGTACCGCTGATAGTTCATCCATTTCAACATAAAAGGTTCTGGATCAATTTACATATAAAAAGTGACGTTTGTCCCAAGATAGGGTACCGTCTCAAAAACTAGGAAATATGTTGTACAGTTGGTTTTCTTAACTTCTAAGTAAAAATTCTTTCTGTCCCCCCCTCACACAATGCTTAATCTTCAAAATTGTGTTTTTAGATTTGCGATATCTTTAGTGCTAAAGCAGATATTTAGATTCTACGAATGATCTACAAAAAAAATCCCACATCACACCCTTAATTGTGAAACATTTTTTAAGGGCGCAATCAAGCGATTTGCAGATCAGAGCCGGCACTTCCACCGTGGAAACGGGCGGATTCGTCATCAAAGTCAGCAAACTGATCCAAAACCCCAACTACAACGACAGCACCCAAGAGAACGATGTCACCGTCCTCATTCTAGCCTCATCTTTCGAACCCAGCGACGCCATCAAACCCATCAAAATAATCGACAAAAACGCGGTGTTGAAGCACCGCGACCCTGTCCAAGTCAGCGGGTGGGGGGCCATTTACTTCACGGGGCCGATTTCCCCCCAACTGCAAGCCATCGACCTCTTCATAGCGGACCGCACGATTTGCAACTTTGTATACACCGGCCAAATTAAAGAGTCGATGATTTGCGCTTATTCCTTGGTTAGAGATTCGTGTCAGGTGAGTTCTGGACTGGGAAGGAACGGAAACTGAATTTTACCTACAGGGTGACTCCGGGGGGCCGCTCGTTTCGAAGGTGGAGAAGCTGGAGGATCGCACGCAGGTCGGCGTTGTGTCTTGGGGATATGCTTGCGCCTTGCCGACTCATCCCGGGATTTATTCGAACGTTGCTGACTTGCACGATTTTATTGAGGAGTCTGCGACCAAAGCTTGATTAGGACTTAAAAATTTGATAACAGAATTGGTGTTGGCTGCATTTTCTACATTGTTTTTGTATTCCTTGAACTTGTAAAATAAATATTACTTAATGTAAAGGCATTAATAATTTTTTCTTGAAAATTTTTGAAATCGACCTATCTCGCTCGGATCTTGCCGCAGATTTTTTTGACAATAAACTTGAGGCCACAGTCGTGTGGTTTCGGTTATGGTAGCTTCCGGCAGGTTAATTTTGGACAGTAAGAATCTATACAAATAAATAAACGATAATAATAATTCGACCTTTATCTTGATTTGTCTAATCCTATCCTGCCTTTTACACCATGATCCAATTAAAAATTGATTTGCTCTAAGATAGACAGAGATAAACAACCGTTAATACTGGAGCGAATCAAATGATTCTTGTTGCATCGTGTTCGGCAGAAAAAGTTATCCTAGAAAAGGGGCTTTCACTCTTAAATGAATTTCTTGCTTTAGTTACAAGAAATCCTTGCAGACCTTTTGTTTTATGCATGGATTATTGAAAAAAATTTTTTTTCACATAACTCAGTTGCATGTCTCTAACAGGAAAATGTTTTCTCCTATTCCCTCTTAGTATTGATTCTTCGAAATTTTTTTTTGTAGATGTAGATGTAGATGCGAGTGTACGAAGGTTCGGGTGTTTGATTGTTCGAGTGTTCGGGTATTCTGCAACCTACCAAAGTTGATAGATTTGTAGATTGGTAGATAACCATAATGATAATCGTAATCATAACAATAGCGAAAGGGGCTGGAGATAGAGAGAAAGAAGAGAGAGTTGTAGATGTAGATGTAGAGGTAGGATGTAGAGGTAGATGTAGATGTATGTGTAGATGTAGACGTACACTTAGAAATACACGTAAAAGTAAAATATAGAGGTAAGATGTAGATGTAGATGTAGATGTAGTTATAGATGTAGATGTAGATGTAGATGTAGATGTAGATGTAGATGTAGATGTAGATGTTAGGTAGCTTGGCTAGCAGCCTGCTGTCGGTCCGTCCATAAATCTGTCAGTTGTCACTAACGACATACGATTTTTTACAAGATTTGATGCGTGTTTTGTAAAATTAATAGCACACACTGACTGACGCCACGATGGCAACCGACACATTTTAGATTATTGTTTTTAATTATTTCAAACAGTCCTTCTGTAACATCTTGTAAACATTCATTCTGTAACCTTTGCGACAACACTTCACTAAATTGTAAATTGACGAGTAAAATAAACCAGTTCTAGTTAAATTATCATCCGCATTTTTATTTCCGTCTAATTGTAAGCAGAATATGTCCCTCGCTCTTAAATAATCGTGGAACATTTCGTGGAGCAATTCCGAAAGATTCACTTTCAACGGAACCAAATATCTTATTCTCAAGTGAAATTTAAAATTTTCAGCGTTGTTACACCCGAACACTCGAAGGAAATAAAGCGAGAGAGATGAAGAGAGAGAGATAGAGCGAGAGACAGAGAGAGTGTGTGTGTATGTGTGTGTGTGTGTGTGTGTGTGTGTGCGTGTGCATGTTTGTGTGAGAGAGAGAGAAAGCGAGAGAGAGAGAGAGAGAGAGTGTGTGTGTAAGAGATAAAGAGAGAGGGAGTGAGAGAGAGAGAGAAAGTCTGTGTGTGTGTTAGTGTGTGTGAGAGAGAGAGAGAGAGAAAAAGCGAGAGAGAGAGAGTGTGTACGTGTGTGTGTAAGAGATAAAGAGAGAGAGAGAGAGAGAGAAAGTCTGTGTGTGTGTGTGTGAGAGAGAGAGAGAGAAAGCGAGAGAGAGAGAGTGTGTGCGTGTGTGTGTAAGAGATAAAGACAGAGAGAGAGAGAGAGAAAGTCTGTGTGTGTGTATGCGAGAGAGAGAAAAAGAGAGAGAGAGAGAAAAAGAGAGAGAGAGGGAGAAAGAGAGAGAGAAGGAGAAAGAAAGAGAGAGAGAGAAAGAGACAGAAAGAGACAGAAAAAAAGCGAGAGAGAGAAAGGGTGTGTGTGTGTGTGTGTGAAAGAGAGAGAGCGAGAGAGAAAACGAGAGAGAGCGAGAGAGAAAACGAGAGAGAGACAGAGAGCGAGAGTGTGAGAGAAAGAGAGAGAAAGAGAGAGAGAAAGAGAGAGAGAGAAAGAGAGAGAGAGTTTCAGAGTGTGTGTGAGAGAGAGAAAGCGAGAAAGAGAAAGCGAGAAAGAGAAAGCGAGAGAGAGAACACTCGAACACTCGCACACTAGCACACTCGCACACTAGCACACTCGCACACTCGCACACTCGCACACTCGAACACCCGCACACTCGTACACTCTCACTATTTTATTCTAAAGTGAAATTTACAACTTTCAGCGCTGTTACATTTTCACTTAAACAGGGAAGTGTTGTGTAATTAAAAACTCTGTTAATTAAATATTTCTTTTATTAAACAAACATACATACATAGGAAAAAAGGTTTCCCATGATTAGCTGTAGCTAATGTTATAGACAATTTCTAACGAAACACGAATTTGAAAGCCAAAATGGAATTTGTTGTCTCTTCAGACAATAAAAAGTATACGATTATCAATTTTGTAATAATTTCATTGTTTGATGCAGCTGAAGGTGCGTTTTAAAAGAAAGTGTAAGAATTCTATTTAAACCAACTTTATTACGGTTTCTTGGCACCGAGAAATATTTATCAGTGTCGCAACGGTGGCACACGAACACTCGAACACCCGAACACTCGCACACTCGCACACTAGCACACTCGCACACTCGCACACTCGCACACTCGCACACCCGAACACTCGTACACTCTCACTATTTTATTCTAAAGTGAAATTTACTACTTTCAGCGCTGTTACATTTTCACTTAAACAGGGAAGTGTTGTGTAATTAAAAACTCTGTTAATTAAATATTTCTTTTATTAACACACACATATATACATAGGAAAAGAGTTTCCCATGATTAGCTGTAGCTAATGTTATAGACGATTTCTAACGAAACACGAATTTGAAAGCCAAAATGGGATTTGTTGTCTCTCCAGACAATAAAAAATTATACGATTATCAATTTTGTAATAATTTCATTGTTTGATGCAGCTGAAGGTGCGTTTTAAAAGAAAGTGTAAGAATTCTATTAAAACCAACTTTATTACGGTATCTTGGCTCCGAGGAATATTTATCAGTGTCGCAACGGTGGCATACGAACACTCGCACACTCGCACACTCGCACACTAGCACACTCGCACACTCGCACACCCGAACACTCGTACACTCTCACTATTTTATTCTAAAGTGAAATTTACAACTTTCAGCGCTGTTACATTTTCACTTAAACAGGGAAGTGTTGTGTAATTAAAAACTCTGTTAATTAAATATTTCTTTCATTAACACACACATACATACATAGGAAAAAAGTTTCCCATGGTTAGCTGTAGCTAATGTTATAGACGATTTCTAACGAAACACGAATTTGAAAGCCAAAATGGGATTTGTTGTCTCCCCAGACAATAAAAAATTATACGATTATCAATTTTGTAATAATTTCATTGTTTGATGCAGCTGAAGGTGCGTTTTAAAAGAAAGTGTAAGAATTCTATTTAAAACCAACTTTTTTACGGTATCTTGGCTCCGAGGAATATTTATCAGTGTCGCAACGGTGGCACACGAACACTCGAACATGATTCCGTCTTCTGTAGACGGATTGTCAAGTGGCCTTGACAAAAACCCCACGCTTTAGGCCAAATCTGGTCTTGTACATCAGTGCTCCAACTGCCTGCCTGTATCGAAAGTTGTGTTTCTTCTTATCTTCTTTCCCTGGTTGCGAAGTTTCAGCATTTCTCAGCATCGGTGTCGAAACTGGCATTCTGAGAAATTGAATCGCTCCAAAATTATCTTTGCATTTGCTTCTTGATTTACTTTTATGCATGTTTCTGTTATTTTGATTGTGTATTTGAAAGTTCTTGCCATTTTAACTATGGTCCGATATTTTCTTTCAGAACTACCATTTTACTCAAGCGTGTAGGGACTCGTTAGCCTCTGTGTGACTCCATAATCTCGTAGAATTTTCCTTACTTCTTCATTGTCAAATTCTCCTACATTATCGCTAAGCAGCTCTTTGATTTGATGCTCTTGGGTCTTTGCAAGTTCTAGTACCTGGTCTTTAACTTCTGATTTTACTTTTACCGTAAAACCATAGCGAAATTTAGTGTGGCTGTCTTTAAACACAACTAAATATCGCCTCTTCATAAATGATTCGTCAAAAGGTCCGCATACATCGGTTGACATCAGCTCTCCAGGTTTAGTAGCTTTAATTCTGGTGCCAAATGGTAGACGATGCATTTTTCCATAGAAACGGGGCTCGCAAATTTCTTTATTCATTTTGACTTTAATGCCGCACTCCCTTTCAAGCTTCTCTTTGATGTGTCGTTTATCTTGGTGCCCCCATTTCTCACGATATAACTGGAGTCTTGAGTTATCATCAACTACAATGTTTATGTTTCTTTCTTTCTTAGGAAAAATTGATTCGATTGATATAGCGTTCCACCTATTAAGCAAACTCCGCAGAATATTACTTTTCCATCGACCTCGAGCCAGCATCTGGTTGCAGTTGACTTGAACTCGCTCGATTTATTTCTGTCTTGAGCTGCTAAAACAGAAAATAAATTTCTTGAAATTTTTGGACGTACCACACATCTTTTAACTGCATTTTTTTGACTTACGCGGTTGACTGTCGATACAATCTGAATGGTTCCTTTCCCAATTGCCTGAAGTCTCTTCTCCAGCACTTCTTATGACGCACGGGTTGTCAAACCTTATGAACTCAACAAACTGATTGGGAAGATTTGTCACATGTCATGTTACTGCATTGTTAATCCACCAGTCAGCTGCATTTACCTCTGTTGTGTAAACTTTGTTGCACAAAGTAACTAGAGCTAAATTGGTATCGAGTGCATTGCTCTGAGCATTGCCTACAGTTTTGCCTATTAGTGGTCGTTCGTCAGATATCCACTTTCTGCAATCCCAAACCCAATGCCCCTTCTTTTTACAGTAATTACAACTGTCTTCCTTTTTCGACCTCGCGTAATTTGATGTTGCTTTATTTTGGTTCTCTGATTTTGCCCCTAGCGCTTCTTGTTCAAATTTGTCGCTTCAGGCAGTTTTTCTGAAGTTTCTCTCAAACATGCACAACTGCATTGTTAACTCGTCAAATGTTTTTGCATCGTCCTTTGTCGGTAGCATGAAACTAGACGGAAAAGTCTCAAATTTGCTTGGCACACTAACATTAAATCCGGTAGCGCATTCTCACCCTTTGTTTTGAGTCCATTGTTTAACTCATTCCACAAACTTCTTAACTTGTGCAATGTGCGTTGAAACATCTTCTCCCGACGTCCAATTGAATGCAAAGAAATCTGTACATACAGTGAGGACGCGTGGGTTGGAATAAATTCATTTAAAATTCATGGGTTTGGTTTTTGGAAAAACGCTGGGACACGTCGATTTTTGTTTTTAAAACTGCATCTTTTTTGATATTTATACTTTTACGATCGTCTTTTGTTTTCGCACTATGACGTCATCAATAATTTTTTTAAATTGCACTCTATATTTTTGTTCACGAATTTGGATGCAGCGCATTTTTCTGAGTACAGAAATGTCAAATTCGTATGACCTTGAAGAGGAAAGTTTTCGAAATAATCAGTCCTAAAGTTTCAAAAATTTATGATAAAATTATTAGAGTAGACCACTAATAATATCATAAAGGAAGCGCTGGTAATCGAGCAAAACATTCAATTGTGTTTATTTTGTTTTTTTGATTGTTGACACTTGTCAAGTACAGTTTCAAAGCTTGAAGAATGGCGCGTTTAAATGAAAAACAACGAATAGATATGTTGATGATGGTAGGATATGACGATAATACTCGAATACAAGCTGAAGTTTGTGATTTGTTCAATGATAAGTACCCGGAGAGGCCTATTACACAATCAGTAGTTAGTAAGATAGAAAAAAAATTTAGAGACTTTGGCCACGTGAGAGACAATTATAAGACCAACCAGGTTACATTTCTCGATTTACAAGAAAATCCTCACAAATCAAGTCAACAAGTAGCTGCAAAACAGTCACTAAGTAAATCTTCTGTTCTAAAATATTTACACAAGAACAAATGGCACCCATACAAAGTACATTTTGTTGAGGAACTTATTGAAGACGATCTCGACCGCAGATTTGCGAAATAATGATGGATAGATGCAATGCCAACCTGGAATTTTTACGTTTGCCGACGAGGCAACATTTCGTTTGAATAGTTCGGTAAACAGGCAAAATTTTCGATATTGGGCACCAGAAAACCCACATTGGAGAATGGAAAGTCATACACAATTCCCTCAGAAAGTAAACGTTTGGGCCGGAATTGTGGGTACCTCAACTTTGGGTCCTTTTTTATTGAGGGAACACTTAATTCTGAAAAATATTTAGACTTACTACAAAATGACATAATACCCAGTGTAAGTGCAGTGTACCTGAATAATGAAAACCCAAATATACCGGCACATTCAGTATGATTCCAACAGGATGGAGCGCCCCCACACTATTCGAGAACAGTACGAGAATACCTTCATAATATTTTCCCAAATAGATGGATCGGAAGGAGAGGTTTTATCGAATGGCCAGCTAGGTCTTCCGATTTAACTCCATTAGATTTTTATCTATGGGGTTATCTGAAATCTAAAGTCTACTTCAATAAACCGGAAAAATAAACACGCAATTGAATGTTTTGCTCTATTTTCAGCGCTTCCTTGATGATATTATTAGTGGTCTACTCTAATAATTTTATCATAAATTTTTGAAACTTTAGGACTGATTATTTCGAAAACTTTCCTCTTCAAGGTCATACGAATTTGACATTTCTGTACTCAGAAAAATGCGCTGCATCCAAATTCGTGAACAAAAATATAGAGTGCAATTTAAAAAAATTATTGATGACGTCATAGTGCGAAAACAAAAGACGATCTTAAAATTATAAATATCAAAAAAGATGCAGTTTTAAAAACAAAAATCGACGTGTCCGAGCGTTTTTCCAATAACTAAACCCATGAATTTTAAATGAATTTATTCCAACCCACGCGTCCTCACTGTATTTTGAACAGCTGATCCTTAGACGTTGCCTCAAATTGTTGGTTTAATGCCATCCACGCATCATGAGTCGTTTCTTTGTCCATGATTTTCTGATACGACTGCATCTGTTACTGAACTTGTTATCATTGACGTATCATTAATTATTTGCCTTACGATACAAGTGACTATCTTCTTTGTGTTTCTTTCTCTCGGTTTCAGACGCATCTGCTGCTATCGGTTCTGGCTTTACTAACCTCTTCTCAATGTAATCCACACCTCGTTATAATCTAGCATATCTCTGATTTTCCTATTCCATATGGGTCAATCTGATTCGACCGTCAACGGTTTAATGTGCTTCGCTAAATCCATCTTAATTTGAACGAGATTTCACAAGAAACTTTTTTAAATAGGTGAAATCGCCTTGAAAGTGTTTAAACCAAACATTTCTTTACGATTAAACGCAGTAACTTTCTAGGTTATAAATACATCCTGTGCAGGGACCTAACTAAACATTCATATAGTACCGACTACCCACGCACGATGGCGCTGACTAGCAATAATAGATCTTCCACGCTACGCTAAATTGAAAAATTGGTTTCACAGCGACATCTTCCCCGACACTTTAGAACTTTTCAGATATAGGAAAGACACCTGCATTATTTTTAAATGCGTGAATTTCAAAAGTGTTGTTTTTCAGGTGAGAAATAAAATTAGGCTATTTGTAATAAGTTAATTTTGAATTTGTTACGTAATTAACATTATGTCAAAAACACAGCTAGAAATATTAACTGAAAATGAAATTATTCTTTGATTTACAGACATTTATTAAATGTAGTCATTAAATATTTACGTAGTATCCATTAAGATGTGCACAACTTGCAGTCCGTTTGAAAATTTCTTGAACCCAATTTAATTGTATTTTGACTTCCACCGATGCATAATCTCATTGATGATTGATTTCTTCAACTTGAACTCAAAGTTCAATCTTTTGCTGCTGTTCGACGACTTCCCATCGGGACTTGGTTTGTTAAAAACCGTCGCTTCCATGTTCCCAGACTTCTCTAAAAAATTTAAATGCAGCACATGACTAATGTCCGGTGACTAATTTCACATTAGCTTACAGCCAACATGTGTTACATAAAGCGTATTTTTATGATTTCAACCAGTGTATTCTCGCGCTCAATTAAAAGTAATCTAAAAACGTTTAATTTACCTATATGTTTTTAATGTATCTACAGATTTTTGTATAGGCGTAGGTTTAAAGTATCTTTAAGTATTTTTAGAGGTTGTAATAAATATTACCTACTTATAAAAATGTAATGCTAAATAAAATATGTATTAATTCAGTGCATCGTTTCTTATTCTTTGTATTAATTAAGTCCATTAAACGGCGCACAATTCACAGCTGCAAAAATAAAATAATACAATAATTTCTACTGCAAAATTTGAACACTTCCCTCAACCCTTTCATTACAGTGGCCGTAAATTGTTGAAGCATAGCCTCTTGCCTATTTAAAAAGTTTTCCATTGTGCGAACATCTTCCTCTTGGGAACAGAATATTAATTCTTTAACTTTTTCCATCATGCTCTTTTTCTTTTCTTTACGAGATGTTGTTGGTAAATTGTCGGAGATAGGAAAGGGACTGCTTTCAATAATAACTTCCGCATTTTGCACATCACTGCTATACATCCTGCAACCTATCCATCATCTTGTGGCAAGTTATCATAATCCTGAATCCACTCTAAAATGACGGTTTCATTTTCTACAAATAAAAAGTTTGAAATTAATACATAGAATCTGCTTTTTCTAACTCAGATGTGACTTTTCTAACCCAAAATCAATTTTTCTGACTCAGAATCTTCTTTTTCTGTCTCAGAATCATCTTTCGTATTCCCATCGTTGCTTTTCCAGTGCCACTGTAATTTGTTATTTTTAGAAAATTACATTCAGATTACAAGGTGTCGTTCAAAACCTGGTGGACGAATACCTGGCAGCCACGCCTGAAGATTACTGCAAATGAGAGCTCTCGTAAGTGCGCACTGTTATTGAAATTAATCTGATATTATAATTAAAATAAATATTTAAATCTCGCGCGCCGATCGTTTAGTTCCGCTCCGAAATTCTAGCTGGCGCAGTTTCGACCGTCATAACCTAATTTGATGGGGTTAGAACAGGAATTTTTTAAATTCGTCCACAACAATTCCATCGAAGCTTTAATTTCAATCAAAAAACAACATCCGAATCTGCACTGGTCCGAGTTTAAGTATCCAAAAACCGGCGACACCCCTTTGCACGTATCGGCCCGCTTAGGCCGCCTTCCCGTCCTCGACTTCCTTCTAACTTTCGCCCCCAATTGTGTCGATTGTAAAAACAACGATTGCAAAACCGCCTTGCATGAAGCGGCCCAATTCGCACGGTGGCAAGCGGTTGCGCTCCTTGTTAACCACGGGGCCGACGTGAACGCGCTCAAGAGGGCCGATTGGACCCCGCTGATGTTGGCCTGCACTAAAAGAGACAATCTCCGAACGGTGACGACCCTCCTAGAAAACGGAGCTTTAATCAACTATCGAAATAAGGACGGCTGGACGAGCCTGCATTTAATCAGTCGGGAAGGCGATCCGACAGTTCTAAAATTGTTGATCGACAGGTAGGCCAAGCAATAAAGCATTTCTTCATAACATAAATACTACCTGGAAACCGACTGTGCGGTTTTGTCAAAGACAGTTAGTAGATGAATTCTGCATAATTTTCAACTCGAGAATTTTTAATTTGCCCAATTTTCAACAAAAAATCGTGTTTTTTAATTTTTTGCTTGTAAAATTGAAATTAATGTTGTCAATAGACGAATTAAATTTTAATCGAGTTTCCCTTGTTATGTAATTAATTGTTATTGTTACTTACAATTTTTCCTTTTTCAATAACAAAATTTTTTAACTTTTCACTAACATTTAAAAAAATTTAAAAGTTCCTCATTAATACATAACTATTACAAATTTAACAAATCCACAAACATTTAAATTTAAACTACCCGAATATGTGGCACAAGAAACCGAGAAATTATATTACAGATCAAAACTTCGAATACATAGTATCAAGGCCAAAAGTATGGTTCAATAAACAATGTTTAAAGCATAAAATTACACCCAAATACGAGACTGAAGATAGTTAAGTTAAGCCTCTATATAGTGATTATTCTTTACGAAAGGTTGACCAAAATTCTCGAGGAACGGAATTTTCGGTAATAGAAAACCTGAAAAATCCTTAAAAGAATTTCTTGCAAAATCCTTACTTATGCAAACTTTGGACAGATTTTTTCATCAATAAGTACATGTTATGTAAGTATTCAGATGAAAATTTGTATTGTTTATTAATAACTGTGTGTATTTCTATATAGAAATATTTTTTCAAATATAATAAATTTTAATTTTTTGTTTTGAATATCAATTGGTTTTTAAAGTGACTGCCAAAATTGTAAAATTATACTTGAATTCTATAGTGATGTTTTTTCATGGCTTTTCGAACATCACTATAGAGGAGTATAATATATAATATATAATATCAACAACCTGTACAAGCAAAAACAGGAAACAAATTTGAAGCTATATAAAATGCACCTCAAAACATCTAATAAGTTAAGTATTTTGACAAATATGATGAGGAAATAAATAAAATATTCGACAAGAAATATGCAACTCTTAATAACAAAATTCATACTTTAATAGAAAATCAACACAAAAAGCTGAACTATAATGAAACAAATAATCATAAGTTTCATCCACAACTAGTTAATTTAACAACTGCAACATTTAACGAGGATGAAAATGCAATTTTAAATTTAGGTTTTAAATATAATTTATATAACCATAATAAAACAAAAAATTGTGAGAATTTAAGAATAGATTGTGAATCAGCTATTAAGGTGGGTTTGGTAGGTCTAGAAGTGAGGTTAGAATTATTGAATTTTCAATCCAAGTTAATTTAAATATTACAACTTTAAGAAACATTTACTCAGTGTTACACTGTAGCCTACTTAATACCGAATGAGGAGACATTTTGGTAATGAGCAAAATCGCTTGAAAATATTTTAATATAACATAATAAATTATGAAAAGTATATGTCATCATACCTTCATGCTAGTGGTTTGCAATTTCTACCTTTTGAAGCTTATCTGCACTGTGCATTTTAAATTAACTTGGATTGAAAATTCAATAATTCTAACCTCACTTCTAGACCTACCAAACCCACCTTAATAAACTAAAATTGAAAAATCAAGATGTGATTAGATCTCATTGTGTGAGTACTGTTGACAACATAATTAAAAAATATAATAGTAATAGTAACATCAAAAGTAATGGTTCGGGGAATAACTGTAAATCGCAATAAAATAGTGTATTAAAAATTTAAAGATTCAATTAAAAAACAGTAATATAATGATCACGAAAGCAGACAAATCAAATAAACTGAACTGAAAAATGTAATGAATTTAGAAAATAAATATACAGTAAAAGACAATATAGAATTAATAATTAAGTTAAAAAAATTCGAAATTAATAAAAATTCTAAATATCTTTTAATATAACAAATTTATAAACAAACATACAATTAAAATTAATGAAACAGTTGAAATAATTAAAGCTATATAGATATAATGTTAATGATACTTACATTAACCAAATGGAACTGATTATCAAAACAATTTTAAATCGGAACTATTTTCAATTCAATAATAAATTCTACCGACAAAACGATGGATTAGCGATGGGATCATCACTGTCAGGGATTACGTCCGAAATTTTCCTACAACATATGGAAGAAAAAATCATGGATGTGCTTGAGGATAAATACAAAATTAAGAAATGGTTTTGATATGTAGACGACACATTTGTTGTCACAGAACATGCAGACCCAAATGAAGTTTACAATACCTAAACGCTATTCATTCGAAAATGAAAGTTTGTACATTTGATGTCGTTTAAGTAGATTACTGGAAAATATTTTTTAAAGAATGGTGTTTTTAATCACTTGCATAATAATTTTGAATAACTATAACCAAGTTTGTAGTCGATAATTCTTCAAAATATACCATTTTCAGAAAAGCATTTTACCCCAGTTTTACCTGAAAATTGTTTATAACAAATTAAAAATTATGATTTTCGAGTTGGAAATTATGCAGAATTCGACAAAATCGTACAGTCGATTTCCAGGTAGGATTTAAGTTAAATTATGACATTTATTTTGCTCTGTTGTTTGTTCTCAGCGGATTAGATTGTGGGGCCTTGACGAACAATGGAAGGACGGGACTGCACGTCGCGGCTTTGCACAAGAATGTTGAAGTCGCCAAAATTTTATTAAGGGCCGGATTAGATCCAAATTCGACCGATAAGTGTGGAAACACCCCCGTGCTGGAAGCGGTTCTCGGGGGCGATGTGGCGACCCTAAATTTATTACTGGCCAACGGTGGAGACTTGACTGTTCAAAATTCGGCGAATTTCGGCGCGATTCATCTCGCCGCGAGCCTCGGCGACCTATCGATGATCAAACATTTGCACGAAAAAGGGCCAATTGCGCCCGAAAATCGGCTCACGCCGCTGCATTGCGCGGCCAGAAAGAATCAAATCCAAGCAGTGCATCTCCTGATTGAATTGGGCGCCGATCCAGATGCCACCGATCAATTTGGACGCAGTTATCGCGATTATTTGAACAAATAAATATGATTTTGAATTTCCCGCCGGTTTTTGAATTGTGTCATGCGCGCTAACTAAAACCTAATCGGCCGTCCGCCATCTTGTTGCATTATTGTGTTGCGGCCGTTGTTGTGTCAATTTTTGGACAGTTAAAAGTATGGAATCTCTGGCTAATTACGGCAGCGATGACGAATACGAAGAAAGCTCGCAATCGAAACGACCCGTGAGTTTGTTAGAGCTGGCGAATGTCAAATAGCTAGTTTGAGGTTATTTTGAAGGTTGCGGCCCCCGCGAAAAGTTCGGCGCCCCAGGACGACAACTACGAGGAGGTGCAGATGGACCTGAGCGAGGTAATGATAGCAATTACGGTTAGTTCGCTTCACGCCACTTTGAATAATTAATTTTGAACGAATTTGAGCATTTTTAAACGTATGATATTAACTCACTCTGTTGATATATTGGTAAAGACTGTGTGGTATCGAGCGTTGCGCCACCTTCCTGAACTGAAACAGCCACCGACCAATTGAGAATCGGTGAGTACGCTTTAAAAAACAATCCACGGAGAGGTTTAACACTAACCAAAAAAAAATTCCCTCAAGACGCGACAAAACCAACTTGATTCTGTATAGGTAAGTCGACATTTTTCAACAGGATTCCGTCGAGTCGACCAAGTCAGACGATAAAGACCGGTCGAAACACAGGAGCGACCGCAAGCACGACCGGCACAGGAGGAACCGCGACGACAAGCGAACCTCGCACAGAGACAGAAGCCGGTCCCCGTCGCGAAGATCCAACCCCAGAAATTACCCCAGACGCTACGACCGCGCCAGCAATAAAATGGCCCAGTTGGAGAAATTAGGTGCGAAATCACCAAATCAGGGTTCACAGTAATTCTGTACTTTTAAAATTCCCTAATTTTTCAATTTGGAATTTTCCAGTATTTTCTCTGATGGTTTTCTAGTAATTTGTGGCAAAATTTTCAGTTCAAGTTATACGGGGTGATTCCTAAAAAATGTCCTACGCTTTAACTCAGTTATTTATTGCCCGATTTCTGAAGAAAAAAATATAGTTAATTAGTTGAGTAAGTACTACATGAAGGTATTAATTTGGATTTTTTCCCACATTAACTTCAATGCGAAGCGACAGTCAACTTTTTTTTCAAATGGCAATGTATACAATTTTTTATTTATTGTGGAAGATTTTTTTCTAAATCCAATGATATCTAATAACTTGACCTTGAAGTAATATTAAGGAAAAAAAATTTATAAAAAGTCTGGCTTCCAGTAAAAAAAAATAGCGTGCCTTGGAAAACAATAAGATCCTCACGTGATAAATGTCATTTAAGTGTCAATATAAGAGTTTCATTCAAATTTTCAACTATTTTATGATTCCAATATTGAATGCAACCTATGAAGTGACTAGAAGGTGCCATGACGACTGTGACAACTTGCCCCTGTGACAACTACCCCTGCTCTCCCCTACTTACTCGACTAATTAATTATATTTGTTTTTTATGAATTCAGGCAATAAATAACTGAATTAGAGCGTGGGACGTTTTTAGAAATACCTGAATATGTAAGATTCAATTGTTTTAGTGATGTACAAAAACATAAATATACAGTGTGTCCATGGTGGAGTCGCGCACTTTCTTATCTGCCATTTGGCGACAAAAAGTTCTGCTTATCTTGAGAAATCATAAACAGTTGTTAAATTTATAATGAAATTTACAGGGCGTTTTAGAAATTAGAAAGTACGAAATCGACCTCAAGCAAAGTATTCTTATTTTTCATTTTTGTGAAAAATGTTATTTTACAAAGTTGTTTCAAAATATAACAAAAGCAGAACTTTTTGTCAAAAATATGTTTTTGAACACACACTGTATATTGTAAGAATTATCCATAACATAAAATCCGCTACGAGATCTTTCTATCGCTTCTTAAACTTTTTCCCAGTCATACAAAATAAATTCCCCAACTTTTTGATAAAATACATAATTTCCCCGACATTTTGGGATATTTTTAAATTCCCCGACATTTCCAGGTTACTGTGAACTTTGCAAATCGAATTTTACTTAATCAATTCATTTATTTAAGGAATCGAAATCAAGGCTCCGGATTCGGGGCCCTCACAAAAGGAAGAGACCACCGACAAGAATCGGTTTTACATGCCCGGAATCACCGGCCGTTTCACAGATCAGATCCAAAAGAGGAAGATGCTGTGGCAGAAAAAGGCGCCCGAGAAGGTGGAAGTGGTGGCCGCACCACCCGCCAAACAGTGGGAGAACACCACGTTCGCGCAAGATTCGGACGGGAAGGTGGCGAACAAATTCAAGAGACTAATGGGGATAAAATCGCCGGAGGAAAGTGCCTCCAAGTCCGGCACGGACACTTTGAGGAAACAGGAGGAGATGTTCAGCTCGATGGAGCAACAATACGAGGTGGCCCGCACCGCCACTCACACGATGAGAGGGGTCGGACTGGGCTTCACCACTTTCCAGAGATAATTACCTTGTAAAGAGACACATTTGTTGCATTATTTAATATCTATAGTTAACACAGTTATCAAATATATTTAGTCGAGCAGCTTGTTCTTTGTTTTTAGAATTAAATTACCGTTTTATATGTCTATTGGTTACAAATGTCACGATTCTGGCGGAGATGCGGGGCCCCCTTCCGGTTTGCTCTCCAGCGAAAACGGCGGTATTCTGCAGTCGAATGTGTAGCCGTCCTCGCGTTCCATGCGAAAGGTTCCCCTTGGATTGATCGCCAATTAATTTCGGGGGTTGGGGAAAATTGATCGAGGGCTTACCACATGTGTCCGCTGGGTGCCTGCAAGCTCACGTGGCTGCTGTACTGGAAGGCCGGAAGTGTCCTGGTTAAAGCCGGTTCTTGCCCTACAACGCCTCTGCCCCTCACCGTTTCTAAAGTCCCCGACAGGGAGAATATCCTCCAATGTCTTTCTCTAAGTTGTACTCCAAGTGCTCCCAAATTTTCCAATCGGATGCAGTATCTCCACTGGAAAAATTAAATCGTTGTACAGATTGTTTACAAAAGGCTGTCGATCAAGTTAAACTTTTAAATTAAATTGTCAATTTTTCAAATTTGTGGATTTAATAATATCAATATTTCCTTTTTCCACTTTAACATTTTAATGTCTTAAAAACAAACAAAAAAATTTAAATCTTTGTACTATACAGGATGGTCCATCGTATATCATTTTTGAGATGAAACGTATTTCCGGTAGTCAAAAAATTCTGAAAATTGGAAGCAAACTACAAAATGGCTGAGTAATTTTTAAAAAAATTAAATCGGTGTGAAAACTGACTTTGATGGCGGTCTTGTTGTTGAGAAGGGAAGCAAAAACAATTTAAGTGTTCATAAAGTGACATAAAATCTTATAAACGTTTTTTGTTATTTGATGGTTAGTTTTGTTTAAAATGTGATATGATAAGCCCCCACTTTATATTTAAAAATTTGGGGGTTGCAACTGTCACTCGAAGGGGGTTGGGGTTAGGGATGAAAATATCATGTGATGGACTAAAAATGACGTGTTTCGGGATTTTTTCTGAATATGCACAACAATATTGAGATACTCAATTTATTCCATTTGGCTGGTCTGCAGTGTATAACAGATTTTACTGTCTGTCATTTCATTTGATAAATCTTAGCTAATCGTTTTATTCAGTCTGTAATTGGAATTGCATAGTTTACTCCTAATTTCTAACCTCAACCTTGGGAAATTGTAACTTTTTAGTTTCTTCTGGCCCTCTAAAATCGCCCTTCAATTCTGAACACTCTGTATAATCAAAGTTAAGTTTAAAATGAACAAGTCACTTCAAATATTACTGAAATTATTTGATGGAGCTTTAGCTAGTAGTCAAATTTCTGTCATTTCAGTTGACAAACCTTAGATAATCGTTTTATTCAGTCTGTAACTTAAATTGCATAGTTTACTCCTAATTTCTAACCTCAACCTTGGGAAATTGTAACTTTTCAGTTTCTTTTGACCCCCTAAAATCGCCCTTCATTTCTGAACACTCTGTATAATCAAATTTAAGTTAAAATGAACAAACCACAATTAAATTTCAGTTACAATTAATTCTAAAAAGCTTCAACTTTGCGACAAACAATCGAATTCATACCCAATAAACAGAATTTGTGTGCGATTCTCTGCAGCCCATATAAAAAGGAATAACAGTCACACGAACATTCTCCGTCGTCTCTTTATGCACATCCGAAAGCTCCAACCAAGGATGGTTTTTATTCTGCCACGCATTCAACGTGTCCTGCGGCACAAAAGGCGGATCCTTGCCGGCACTGAACGCCAGGAACTTATCGAACAATTCGTGCTGTAAAGGGGTCTTTTCGCCGCTAGTATACGGCATTATGTCTTCGTGAGCGACATAATCGAGCCCTGGAATCGCATATAAACTCCTGGACGAGTCCTGATTTCCCAGGAAGGTCACAGCTTCGGTTTGGGCCCTCTAAAAAATTCGAGTTAAGTCCGCAATTAAAATGTTGGGTGAATTTACAATGTAAGGACAGTCTCTTTGATCGATCAAGACTTGGTAGAAGGTGTGTGTGCGTCCTCTGACTTCTTTTCCGACCCCCGGATTGGGTTCATTGTCGCCGGTTCTGTGATGCGGCAGATCTCTGTCGTAGACCCGTGCCAGCCATGGGAATAGCACAACGCCTCGATAACCGAACACCCTGTGCAAAATCAGCTGGCCAGTTTCGTATTTCCCGTGTAGTTTCGGCTGTTCCAACTTCCCAACTTCAGCCAACCTGTTAGGGAAACATAACCTCATTTTCTGACAATTTTTTATGGGAAGGAAATTGGGGCCTCACCGTGCTAGTTCTCGCGATTGCGGTCCTATTATCCTGCATGTTAGCAAATATCTGTTTTTATACGCAATTGCTAAAACTTCCATTTTTCATTTTTGACACATAATGGCGACATGCGCGCACGCGCCGCAATGCATTATTGGTTATCGATTCAAATGATGTCAAAATCGGGTGAAATTTGAGAGAAATTATGTTAAATTCACTGGAAATTTTGAAGGAAACGTCCGAAAACTGAGACGAACCGACCGAAAAAAACAAAAGAAACGCCGAAATGTCAAGTCAGGAAAAAAATGGCGTTTGCCTGTCATCTCAGGTGGAGATGAGCTGAATCAGCGAAAAAACACCAAGGTGAGCCCCAAAATCGCTCAACTCGCAATTAATTCGATCAATTTCCAGTCCTAAACGATGCCTGAAAACGTGGAACTCCAACAGCTCGTCGAGGATGAATTCGACGACGAACCAAAGATACACCAACCCCAACCGCAGTACTATCCTTACGTGGGTCTGATCTTGGCCACTCTAAGCTCAATTTTTTTCTCTCTATGCTCGGTGATCGTGAAATGGATGAAGGACGTCGATCCGATGGCACTGGCCGCTTATCGGTACATCGGGGTCCTGCTCCCCGCGATCCCGATCGTGATTTACAAGCAGGAGCCCATCTTGCCCAGGGGGAAGCGCGCCATGCTCCTCTTGCGCTGCTTCACCGGCACCACGTCTTTAATGTTAAGTTTTTACGCATTCAGACAGATGCCTTTAGCCGACGCTTCGGTCATCGTGTTTTCAGTGCCTGTCTTCACCGTAGTGTTTGCGCGGATGTTCTTGAAGGAACCCTGCGGCATCTTCTCAGTATTCTCAGTATTTTTAACGATCATAGGAGTAGTCTTGATAGCTCGTCCCCCCATTATTTTCGGGGACACGGTCGGCTCGCTCGGAGATTCGACCGAGAACACCGAAATTTGGGGGGTGGTCGCCGCTTTCTCGGCCACTCTGTTCGGGGCCAGCGTTTACGTCCTTCTGAGGGCTCTGAAGGGCATCCACTTCTCGGTGATAATGGCCAATTTTGGGGCTTTCGCGTTAATTCAGTGCTTTCTTGTCACTTGGATCATCGGCGGCTTGTGCTTGCCGCCGTGTGGTCGAGACCGTTATTTAATCGTTGCGCTGGCCTTGTTCAGCTTCGGAGGGCAGATCTTGTTGACGTTGAGCTTGCAGCTGGAGCAGGCCGGTCCTGTCGCGATCGCAAGGAGCAGCGACATCGTTTTCGCTTTCATCTGGCAAATTTTGTTTTTCAACGAGATCCCAAACCGATACTCGATAGCCGGCGCCTTCCTGGTTATGACTTCGGTCCTTCTTACTGGATTGAGAAAATGGGCGATGAGCTTGCCGGACGGTTCTAGTCTCAAAAGCACCTTAGGAATCTTAGCCAAATAAAATTTTTGTGATAATTTTTATTTTGCAACATATCGTTCCTTTTTTTTGAATAAAATAAGGACCAAATTGTAACTTAAGACATGTACACTACAAATTGTTTAAGATGAACACACGTCACGGATAGGCCTGATCGATGCGTTCATCTGAAATGATTTTATTTCTAGCAGGCTGAATGTTGTATTATCCTCTCTATCGTACAATAAATTGTTTTGATGAGCGATTGTTGTCGCCACCTCTAATTAATAAATCAAGAACCCTTCGATCCTACTTTGAGCTTGCGATTAGAGCACAAAAATTCGTTTTCATTTGGCAAATTTTATTATTTAACGAAATCCCAAACCGATATTCGATAGCCGGTGCTTTCCTAGTTATTACGTTGGTCCTTCTTACCGGATTGAGAAAACACGATGAGGTTGCCAGACAATTCTGGTCTCAAAAGCACTAGGGATTTTAGCCAAATAATTTTTATATTAGGTACAACATATCGTTCCTTTTTGACATACAGGACCGCCAACTGGAATAAATTCATATCTCCATTAGTGTGCATATTGAAAAAAATCCCGAAACGTTATTTTTAGTCTATTACATGATATCCTGTCCAGTAAAAATTTCATCCCTAACCTCGACCCCTTTCGAGTGACAGTTGCAACCCCCAAATTTTTAAATGGGAAGGGGGGCTTGTGATGATACCTCATTTGAAAGGTCTTTTCATGTTCTATTCAAAAATACTATGGTTTAAAAATTTATTGCAAAAATGAAGGATAAAAAAAAGGATTTAAAAGAAAAATAATCACTTTGATGAAATTTTCCATTTTCTTGTTTTCAAATAATTACAACAAGGGTTGAATCTTAAGAGTCGGTTTTCCTAGGTAAAACCATGCAAATTGCAGTGCACGTATTCATCAGGTCATTTTTTTTCCATATGTTAGAATCCACATTTTCATAAAGTGTACTCAGGTAAAAAAAATTGTTTTCAAATGATTACAACAAGGGTTGAATCTTAAGAGTTGGTGTTCCTAGGTAAAACCATGCAAATTGCAGTGCACATTTTCATAAAGTGTGCTCAGGTCAATTGTTTTTTTTTTCGATTTATGTTAGGATCTACATTTTCATAAAGTATGCTAAGGTAAATTTTTTTCCTCTCTTTCTCTCTATCTCTCTCTCTCGTTAGTTGACAGTGCTAGTTTAGTTTAAAGCGCTGATTGATATATTTTTTTCCGGTGATCGTTAATTTACGGGTCAATTTAATGAATAGGAAATTATTCATTTATGACCCATTTTAATGAATGAGTTTGGGATCTAGGTAACAAAATATACGATTAAATTGAATTGGCACTTTATGTAAATGTAAGATGACAAAATGAATGCAAAATATACCAATGAGAAATGCAAATTTAATTAATTACTTACGTTATGTTTATAGAATACTATTTATATAGAAGTTAGCAACCGTACAGCCAGTAAAATTGATAAAAAGTGCAGATGGATTGTCTTTTGACAATTTTTGTAAGTCATGTCACCGTTGGTTTGAATATCTATTGATTTAAAATGTTTGGCATGCTTGATTCGAATATCTATTGGAATTTTTGTCACGGAAAGAAATTACATTTTCTTCAATTTCGTAAGATTCAATCAACGGAAAATATTGTAACCAACTTTTGCGTTAATCGGCAATTAATAATCTCAACAAAATTAACATGCTCGCTCCGCTCACACGTTAAACTGTCTCATTGACGCACTTGTTGGTTAAATAATTATTATTGTATTACGTTACTAAGAACGAAACGATATGAATTTTTGATTGTTTAATGTATTGTAACGAATTTCGTTAAAGAGTTTAATTTTTTTTACTCTTCATTTTTGCAATAAAGTTTTAAAGAGAGAAAGAGATTTTGAAGAGACCTTTCAATTGCGGTATCACAAGCCCCCTCCATCCCATTTAAAAATTTAGGGGTTGCAACTGTCACTCGAAGGGAGTTGAGGTTAGGGATGAAATTTTTCAAGTGATAGACTAAAAATGACGTTTTTCGGAATTTTTTCTCAATATGCACAATTGAAATAATTAATTTATTCCATTTGGCTCACTGTATAAAATAAGGACCAAATTGTAACTTAAGACGTGTTCACTTCAAACTGTTTAAGCTGAACGCCACGTCACCGATAGGCGTGGCCTAATCGATGCGTTAATCTGAAATGATTTCATTTCTAGCAGGCTGAATGTTGTATTAACCTCTCTTTCTTACAATAAATTGTTTTCGAGAGCGATTGTTATCGCGACCTCTAATTAATAAGCCAAGAACCCTTCATCAAACATCTGAAATTAATTAAATGCGCCGAACAAAGAGGGCCCCCGATTGTTATTACAACGTCCAATTTGTTTGGCCGTAATCAGTTTACTGCGATCCATTTTGAACCAGTCGCGAATGTCGTTTTCGCGAGGCGAAACATCCAGTTGGCCGACTGCGCTCTTTGACTCTCATTTTTTTGTCCCGGGCGGTACTTCGTCGAATTAAAGAAGTGTTCCGGTGCCCGACAATGCGCTGACCGTGACGGAAATCGGAACAATTAAAAACGACGGGAAAAAAAAAACAAAAACAAATCCATTGTTAATCCCGCGTGGTGCGAACCGCAAACTCCACTATGGGCAAACATTGATCTTGAGATGCAGCATGTTGATTGGACCCCAAAACACCTGGGTGTTGCCAGGCAACAGCCCCAGGCCGCGGCGTTGCTAGGTGACCAAACCCTCTTTCGAAAACTACCCGACATGTCGCAAACAACACCCCTCCCCCTTTTCGGATCGCACACACACGTATTGACCACTATTAAATTCCGAATTGCGAACAAAAAAAGAGGGATTTCTTGGCGAAACAAAAGGATCGCCGGGGAGAGAGAACTGGGTACTACTTACTTTTTATCAACAACGAAAGTGGTCCACTTGAAATTTCTTTCTGCCATTGTCTGTGCCCGTAATGCTGAATAGATAGTGCTCGTCTGCAACGGGGAGAATGGGCTCTGCTCTGAATGGATCTTTTTCTGGAGGGCGCATTCGAGTGCTCACAAACGGCTCTTCGCTGCGCGCAAATCGGTCCCTTTTTCACGTTTCGTTTCCTTTTTCTGCGGATCTCAAGTGCGCTTTTATCTGTAACTGAGTTACCGTCGCAATTCAATTTTTTTCGAGAAGAAGCGAGACGGGTTTATGAGAATTTTTGGAGGTGGGACTGAGATGAACCGATGTGCGCACTATTTCCTAGCGCATTTTCTAAGATTCTTGTTAGGAGGCTATGAATTATTATTATTTTTTTAATTTATGTTGGCAGTGTCCACTTTGCAACATAACCTATACAATATTGACATAATCGCTAGTAATACCATAAAAGCTTTGAATTTATTGATTAATTTACGATAACTTGTTGCGTAGCAACTACTTAAAAGAGTGTAAATTTCATGAGTATTAAAAACGCAACAGCGCAGCTGGAGCGTTTTTATCATCAAATTTGCACAATTTAAAAGTTGCTACGCAGGAAATTTGAGTTAATTAATCGAAGAAATTCAAAGCTTGAATGGTATTTGATTAGATTATTTTATGAATGTATAAAATTTGACACAAATAAAATTGTTTGAAAATTGTTTGTTGGTGGAAAGTAGGCAACGTCAATATAAAGGAACTCGAAGTTTTAGCCATGAAAAAAATAATCGATTAAATATGGTTGAAGAATGTACAGAAAGTTTTTCTTATCAACAGTTCTTTGGTATAAAGTTGAAAAATAGTGCCAAACATAAAAAATTTCGCACTAATATTACTAACATAACCTAAAACTGTCAAAAATGCAAATGCCAATAAATTAAATAATAAATTATTATTATTTGTTAAATAAATGCGTTCCTTAGTTATAGTTACTTCCTTAGTTACTTCAAAATGAGTCTTTAAAGCATAACGAACTGTTACTTAAGTCAGGTTGGTAACAATATCAATTTTAACGATTGACTGCCGCTTTTGAAAATTGTTGGTAATGCTGAAATTAAATATTTAAGGGAAACTTTAAAAATTAAAAAGTGCAATTACATTTTCATCGTTAACTGAATTTTTTTTCGAAAATAATTATCTGACATTGGTATTTCTAAACGTTGTAAAATGACATTGTATAAGAAAATTGTTATTTTCATAAATATTCCGTCTTTCCACTTTCTACTAATTGTAAAATCAGTTCAATTATTACAATAGCGTCTTCTACAACATAATTTTCCAGTTCCATTTCCACAATCTCTTTCATACAATCACCAAAATTACATACAATTACCCCCAAAGATGCGCTTAATATTTAAGGGTCATTTAAATACAACATTTCCAAATGTAACGACCGGTTCAACATTTAAGGCCGACCTTGACTTAGTGGATTTAAATGGCACTTAACTGTAAAAAGCTGTTGTAAACAATGAGGCAATTAAACAAGTTTGTTCAAATCTTGAATATGTCTTCATAATAATAATAGACAAAATTAAATATTTAAGTTTAATATTTAAGGGTCAATTTAAGTACATGATTTCCAATACTTAAATGTAACGACCGATTGAATGTTTAAGATTGACCTTAAAAAATTGTCACTTAGTGGATTCAAGTGTCACTTAACTTTAAGGCGCATTTCTAATTGTAAATAATGAGACAATAAAAATGTTTGTTCGAATCTTGAATGAAATATCTTCATAATAATAATAAACAAACTGATCATTATTCGTTTTGAGTTTTGAATTGTGTTATTCGTGTCTAATATTTAAAGGCCATTTTAAGTGGAAGATTTCTAATATTTAAATGTAACGACCGGTTGAATGTTTAAGATTGACCTTAAAAAATTGTCACTTAGTGGATTCAAGTGTCACTTAACTTTAAGGCGCATTTCTAATTGTAAATAATGAGACAATAAAAATGTTTGTTCGAATCTTGACTGAAATATCTTCATAATAATAATAAACAAATTGATAATTATTCGTTTTGAGTTTTGAATTGTATTATGCGTGTCTAATATTTAAAGACCACTTTAAGTGGAAGATTTCTAATATTTGAATGTAACGACCGGTTGAATGTTTAAGATTGACCTTAAAAATTGTCACTTAGTGGTTTCAAGTGTCACTTAACTTTAAGGCGCATTTCTAATTGTAAATAATGAGACAATAAAAATGTTTGTTCGAATCTTGAATGAAATATCTTCATAATAATAATAAACAAACTGATCATTATTCGTTTTGAGTTTTGAATTGTGTTATTCGTGTCTAATATTTAAAGGCCATTTTAAGTGGAAGATTTCTAATATTTAAATGTAACGACCGGTTGAATGTTTAAGATTGACCTTAAAAAATTGTCACTTAGTGGTTTCAAGTGTCACTTAACTTTAAGGCGCATTTCTAATTGTAAATAATGAGACAATAAAAATGTTTGTTCGAATCTTGAATGAAATATCTTCATAATAATAATAAACAAACTGATCATTATTCGTTTTGAGTTTTGAATTGTGTTATTCGTGTCTAATATTTAAAGGCCATTTTAAGTGGAAGATTTCTAATATTTAAATGTAACGACCGGTTGAATGTTTAAGATTGACCTTAAAAAATTGTCACTTAGTGGATTCAAGTGTCACTTAACTTTAAGGCGCATTTCTAATTGTAAATAATGAGACAATAAAAATGTTTGTTCGAATCTTGAATGAAATATCTTCATAATAATAATAAACAAACTGATCATTATTCGTTTTGAGTTTTGAATTGTGTTATTCGTGTCTAATATTTAAAGGCCATTTTAAGTGGAAGATTTCTAATATTTAAATGTAACGACCGGTTGAATGTTTAAGATTGACCTTAAAAAATTGTCACTTAGTGGATTCAAGTGTCACTTAACTTTAAGGCGCATTTCTAATTGTAAATAATGAGACAATAAAAATGTTTGTTCGAATCTTGACTGAAATATCTTCATAATAATAATAAACAAATTGATAATTATTCGTTTTGAGTTTTGAATTGTATTATGCGTGTCTAATATTTAAAGACCACTTTAAGTGGAAGATTTCTAATATTTGAATGTAACGACCGGTTGAATGTTTAAGATTGACCTTAAAAAATTGTCACTTAGTGGATTCAAGTGTCACTTAACTTTAAGGCGCATTTCTAATTGTAAATAATGAGACAATAAAAATGTTTGTTCGAATCTTGACTGAAATATCTTCATAATAATAATAAACAAATTGATAATTATTCGTTTTGAGTTTTGAATTGTATTATGCGTGTCTAATATTTAAAGACCACTTTAAGTGGAAGATTTCTAATATTTGAATGTAACGACCGGTTGAATGTTTAAGATTGACCTTAAAAAATTGTCACTTAGTGGATTCAAGTGTCACTTAACTTTAAGGCGCATTTCTAATTGTAAATAATGAGACAATAAAAATGTTTGTTCGAATCTTGAATGAAATATCTTCATAATAATAATAAACAAACTGATCATTATTCGTTTTGAGTTTTGAATTGTGTTATTCGTGTCTAATATTTAAAGGCCATTTTAAGTGGAAGATTTCTAATATTTAAATGTAACGACCGGTTGAATGTTTAAGATTGACCTTAAAAAATTGTCACTTAGTGGATTCAAGTGTCACTTAACTTTAAGGCGCATTTCTAATTGTAAATAATGAGACAATAAAAATGTTTGTTCGAATCTTGACTGAAATATCTTCATAATAATAATAAACAAATTGATAATTATTCGTTTTGAGTTTTGAATTGTATTATGCGTGTCTAATATTTAAAGACCACTTTAAGTGGAAGATTTCTAATATTTGAATGTAACGACCGGTTGAATGTTTAAGATTGACCTTAAAAATTGTCACTTAGTGGTTTCAAGTGTCACTTAACTTTAAGGCGCATTTCTAATTGTAAATAATGAGACAATAAAAATGTTTGTTCGAATCTTGAATGAAATATCTTCATAATAATAATAAACAAACTGATCATTATTCGTTTTGAGTTTTGAATTGTGTTATTCGTGTCTAATATTTAAAGGCCATTTTAAGTGGAAGATTTCTAATATTTAAATGTAACGACCGGTTGAATGTTTAAGATTGACCTTAAAAAATTGTCACTTAGTGGATTCAAGTGTCACTTAACTTTAAGGCGCATTTCTAATTGTAAATAATGAGACAATAAAAATGTTTGTTCGAATCTTGACTGAAATATCTTCATAATAATAATAAACAAATTGATAATTATTCGTTTTGAGTTTTGAATTGTATTATGCGTGTCTAATATTTAAAGACCACTTTAAGTGGAAGATTTCTAATATTTGAATGTAACGACCGGTTGAATGTTTAAGATTGACCTTAAAAAATTGTCACTTAGTGGATTCAAGTGTCACTTAACTTTAAGGCGCATTTCTAATTGTAAATAATGAGACAATAAAAATGTTTGTTCGAATCTTGACTGAAATATCTTCATAATAATAATAAACAAATTGATAATTATTCGTTTTGAGTTTTGAATTGTATTATGCGTGTCTAATATTTAAAGACCACTTTAAGTGGAAGATTTCTAATATTTGAATGTAACGACCGGTTGAATGTTTAAGATTGACCTTAAAAAATTGTCACTTAGTGGATTCAAGTGTCACTTAACTTTAAGGCGCATTTCTAATTGTAAATAATGAGACAATAAAAATGTTTGTTCGAATCTTGAATGAAATATCTTCATAATAATAATAAACAAACTGATCATTATTCGTTTTGAGTTTTGAATTGTGTTATTCGTGTCTAATATTTAAAGGCCATTTTAAGTGGAAGATTTCTAATATTTAAATGTAACGACCGGTTGAATGTTTAAGATTGACCTTAAAAAATTGTCACTTAGTGGTTTCAAGTGTCACTTAACTTTAAGGCGCATTTCTAATTGTAAATAATGAGACAATAAAAATGTTTGTTCGAATCTTGAATGAAATATCTTCATAATAATAATAAACAAACTGATCATTATTCGTTTTGAGTTTTGAATTGTGTTATTCGTGTCTAATATTTAAAGGCCATTTTAAGTGGAAGATTTCTAATATTTAAATGTAACGACCGGTTGAATGTTTAAGATTGACCTTAAAAAATTGTCACTTAGTGGATTCAAGTGTCACTTAACTTTAAGGCGCATTTCTAATTGTAAATAATGAGACAATAAAAATGTTTGTTCGAATCTTGACTGAAATATCTTCATAATAATAATAAACAAATTGATAATTATTCGTTTTGAGTTTTGAATTGTATTATGCGTGTCTAATATTTAAAGACCACTTTAAGTGGAAGATTTCTAATATTTGAATGTAACGACCGGTTGAATGTTTAAGATTGACCTTAAAAAATTGTCACTTAGTGGATTCAAGTGTCACTTAACTTTAAGGCGCATTTCTAATTGTAAATAATGAGACAATAAAAATGTTTGTTCGAATCTTGAATGAAATATCTTCATAATAATAATAAACAAACTGATCATTATTCGTTTTGAGTTTTGAATTGTGTTATTCGTGTCTAATATTTAAAGGCCATTTTAAGTGGAAGATTTCTAATATTTAAATGTAACGACCGGTTGAATGTTTAAGATTGACCTTAAAAAATTGTCACTTAGTGGATTCAAGTGTCACTTAACTTTAAGGCGCATTTCTAATTGTAAATAATGAGACAATAAAAATGTTTGTTCGAATCTTGACTGAAATATCTTCATAATAATAATAAACAAATTGATAATTATTCGTTTTGAGTTTTGAATTATATTATGCGTGTCTAATATTTAAAGACCACTTTAAGTGGAAGATTTCTAATATTTGAATGTAACGACCGGTTGAATGTTTAAGATTGACCTTAAAAAATTGTCACTTAGTGGATTCAAGTGTCACTTAACTTTAAGGCGCATTTCTAATTGTAAATAATGAGACAATAAAAATGTTTGTTCGAATCTTGACTGAAATATCTTCATAATAATAATAAACAAATTGATAATTATTCGTTTTGAGTTTTGAATTGTATTATGCGTGTCTAATATTTAAAGACCACTTTAAGTGGAAGATTTCTAATATTTGAATGTAACGACCGGTTGAATGTTTAAGATTGACCTTAAAAAATTGTCACTTAGTGGATTCAAGTGTCACTTAACTTTAAGGCGCATTTCTAATTGTAAATAATGAGACAATAAAAATGTTTGTTCGAATCTTGAATGAAATATCTTCATAATAATAATAAACAAACTGATCATTATTCGTTTTGAGTTTTGAATTGTGTTATTCGTGTCTAATATTTAAAGGCCATTTTAAGTGGAAGATTTCTAATATTTAAATGTAACGACCGGTTGAATGTTTAAGATTGACCTTAAAAAATTGTCACTTAGTGGTTTCAAGTGTCACTTAACTTTAAGGCGCATTTCTAATTGTAAATAATGAGACAATAAAAATGATTGTTCGAATCTTGAATGTAATATCTTCATAATGATAATAAATAATCTGATCGTTATTCGTTTTGAATTGTGTTATTCGTGTCTAATATTTAAGGGCCACTTTAAGTAGAAGATTTCTAATACTTGAATATAACGACCGTTTTGACGTTTAAGGTTAAGCTTAAGAATCAGTCACTAATGCCCGGTTTCTGAAAGCGATGACAACTTCTATCTCCAGTTAAATGTCTCGGTTACCATGGTTACCCATTGTTGCAACAATGAGTAACCATGGTAATTTTTGGAGATATAAGTTAACGTCGCTTTCAGAACCGGGCATTAGTGGATTTAAGTGGCACTTAACTTTGCGGAGCATTTTTAATTGTAAACAATGTGATATAATAACAGCAGAATGGGGAATGTGCGCGTTGATTTGTGCGCATGTCAACAGAAAATTGTGATTTCGTTGTGAAACTTAATTTCCGATCGCGTTATCGCCCTAATTCATCGCGGATGAGTAAGCTTGTCCAATTAGGCCCACAGATTCGATCCCCCGTTTCCATCATCAACCCCCGGGATTTGCATTCTATTAATGCCGCGGAGATTTTAATGAAACCCGGGGTGGAATCAAAAATCGTGCGTCTGCGATTCTTCTTCGGCCCGTCGCCGCCGCCGCCGCGACGTAAACAGGAAACGTAAGACGCGCCCGAGAGGAAGCGAGAAAGTGCAGGGAGATTAAAGCTCATCGGGATATTAAAGCACAGTTTCCTGGGGTCGTGTAGTTTGACTCCCTCGCGTGTCTGGTTATATAATATTCCTGCATTCCCCGGAGGCTCTTAATTTTCTTCAAATCCTTCATTTTCCTCCTTTTCGGTGTCACAGGGCACTTTACAGCCGCTTCGCCGCATTTCGGCTCTCCAGGAGAGAGCGCGCATTTCTGCCCCCGTGTATTTTTCAAATCCCCCGATTGACGTGTAATTAAACGGACGGCAGGCCATCAGAACCGACCCGATGAGGTGGGATATCAATACCCGAACAAAGGGCTGAAGCGATGGCGCTCAACATGGCCGCCAGATCGGACAGCTAGGGCGTCAGGGCAGCGGCGCCGACTTTCATTCCGCGCTTTTTAACATCAATCCCCCCGAATCCTCTAAAAATTGCTCAAAATGTAAATAAAGGTGCACCTTAGTTAAGCGCCACTTACTTAAAAGTGGAACTTAAATGCGTCACTTAAGAAAGGCTGGTTATATAACTCACTAATCGCACTTTACTTTTCATTTTCTAAAATATATTTAAATGCGTTCCTTAGTTAATAAGTAGCACTTACTTTAAAATTGACCTTAAAGGTATCACTTAAGTAAGGTTGGTTATAATCTTAATTTTAACGTTTTACTTCAAGTTTTCAAAGTGGTTGAAATTATTGTAAACGAAGTTACATTTCTCATAGTTAACTGAATGTTTTCTAATCGTTTTTAAAATTAATAATAAATTTTTATACCTTTGACGAGGAATTTTGTCTTCTAAAATTCATTTCAATTCAAATCGTGAACAGCAAATTACAAGTAACCTTAGAAAAAACGCTTAACAGTTGAGAATCACCTTAAGTCGAGGATTTTCAATACTTAACTTTAAGGACCAGTTTGGCGTTTAAGGTTAACTTTAAAAGCCCTTGAACTCTGACAACTGTCACTTAGTGGATTTAAGTAATACGTACATCACATATGAGCTATATTATAATCAGTTCAATTGTTTCAATTTCGTTTTCAACAATATAATTTTCAGTTTCCATTTACCCTAAATCGGGGACAACAAATTACAAGTAACTTTCAAAAACGCTTCTAACATTTAAGTCGATGATTTCCAATATTTAATTTTAAAGGTCAGTTGGACGTTTAAGGTTAACCTTAAAAATTCCCGAACTTTAACAACTGTCATATGGCGGATTTCAGTGATATTTACATCACATATGAATTATTATTTATGCTTTTGAGATGGAATATTGACTAAAATCGGTTCAAATAGTTTAATTTCATCTTCTATAATTTCATTTTTGCCTAAATCGGGAATAACAAATTATAAGTAACCTCTAAAAACGCGCTTAATATTTAAGGATCACCCGAAGTCGAGGGTTTCCAATATTTTAAGGCCCAGTTTGACGTTTAAGGTTAACCTTAAAAATCCTTGAACTTTAACAACTGCCACTTAATGGATTTAAGTGATACTTACATCACATAAAGAGTTATATCGTAATGCTTATGTTTTTGAGATGGAACCTCGACTGAAATCAGTTCAAATATTTTAATTTCGTCTTCTACAATTTCATTTTTGCTCAAATCAAGAATAACAAATTATAAGTAACATCTAAAAACGCAACTAATGTTTACGGATCACCTGAAGTTGGGGATTTTCAATATTTTAACGATCAGTCTGGCGTTTGAGATTAACCTTAGAAATCCTTGAACTATAACAACTGTCACTTAATGGATTTAAGTGATACTTACATCACATATAAATTATTATTTATGCTTTTGAGATGGAATTTCGACTAAAATCGCTTCAGATAGTTTAATTTCGTCTTCTACAATTTCATCTTTGCCTAAATCGGGAATAACAAATTATAAGTAACCTCTAAAAACGCGCTTAATGTTTAAGGATCACCTGAAGAGGAGGATTTCCAATATTTTAAGAACCAGTCTAAAGTTTAATGTTAACCTCAAAAATCCTTGAACTTCAACAACTGTCACTTAGTGGATTTAAGTGATACTTACATAAAATATGAATTATATCGTAATGTTTATGTCTTTGAGATGGAATCTCGACTGAAATCAGTTCAAATATTTTAATTTCGTCTTCTACAATTTCATTTTTGCTTAAATGAAGAATAACAAATTATAAGTAACATCTAAAAACGCGGCTAATGTTTACGGAACACCTGAAGTTGGGGATTTTCAATATTTTAAGGAGCAGTCTGGCGTTTAAGATTAACCTTAGAAATCCTTCAACTTTAACAACTGTCACTAAGTGGATTTAAGTGATACTTACATCACATATGGGTTATATCGTAATGTTTATGTTTTTGAGATGGAATTTCGACTGAAATCAGTTCAAATATTTGAACTTAGTTTTCTGTAAATTCATTTCCGGTTTACATTTAGCCTAAATTGGAAATAACAGATTAGAAAGAAACTCTAAAAACGCGTCTAATCTTTAAGGATCGCCCCAAGTCGAGGATTTCCAATACTTAACTTTAAAAACCAGTTTCACGTTTAAGGTTAATCTAAAAAATCGCTGAAATCTAACATCTGTTACTTAGCGGATTTAAGTGACACTTAACTAGAACTTTACAAGTGTTCGAGTAAAAATTCAATTTAATGAGCAGATTTTTTAATCACTCTAAATTTTAAAAACAAAAATGGCCGAAAACTCGCCAAAATTTTGAAAACCCAAAAAATCAACTTGTTTTTGTTTGCGAGCACGTCACTGGACCCCAGTCCATTACCGCTCCATTCCCGGTCAGGAAACAGACATTTTCCGAAGCCAATCTCCTCTCTCTGTCCCCCTCAGCGCAAATTGAATTCAGGATCCTCTCAGTGAAAATATGTGTTCGCGTTCGACGCCATCCGACTCGGTTCATGCCTCCTTGCCGCCGATTGTTTATCGTAAGCGAATAACCCGGAAAAAAATTTTGCACCGATTTTGACCAAACCTCAACTCTGTCGATCGAAGGTCGAGCCGGAAATTTTCGACTTGTTGTCGATTCGCCTGTTTCAAAATCGAGTTTTCCTCGGTGGAAAGTCACCCGGGATGACAATTGGGGTGCGAATGGTCCGGGCCGTTACCCTGGCAACCGACGCGGTACCCCGCGGCAGGGATCGAAGCCGGCCGTGTCAGACTTCCCACCCCGCAGTGTACATACGCCAGCTCGTACACTCCAACCAACCCTCTCTTTATTATGTACAAAATATGAACAAGCAGAGCGCGGGGAACAATTTCGGCGGGGAAAAACGGCCCGTTTTTGAGCGGATGCGACGGGCGTGAAGATATGAGCCGATCGGAACCGACGTGTGTCCGTTGGTGCGTGAAACGAACTATTCAGCGGCAACGTGTATCCTTGCGGCTTAATAGCGAATTTGACGCACAAACTGTCGGATGTGTGCGTCGCTTGGGGATTTTCGCTTTTTAGGGACGCGAAACAAAGCGACGTCGCCGCGTGTGAGTGTCACACAGGACGCCGCCCGGCTATTTTTTTCGGCGGGGGCTGAAAATGGTCGCGCAATCAAAAGCGCCGCGCCATTTTCGTGCGGCGTATTTCCGGTGTGTAACGTGAAACGCGCGTTTACCTGAAACCCAATCGAGCTGATTGTGGCCATTGTTCAATTAAATTCGTTCTAGTTGGCGGACGACTTCAAAAAGACGGGGGCCAACTTCGATGGAATAAGTTTCGTTTTTGTCTCGCGGCTTTTGGAACTTTCGGCAAATTTATTCGTCCACTTGGTTTTTTAACAATTACCCCAAAAACGCTGTTCTGTTAAAAATTATGCAAAATCTGCTTTTTGTAGGTTGTCTTGGTTTTTGAATTTATTTTGTGACGTTTGGAACGTTTGATGAACTAATTACATAATAGATCTAATGTTGTCAAAAAATTGGAAATTTTTATTGCACTGTATATTTTTGAAATTACCAATAACTTGAATTTAAAATCAAACGTTTGGTAAACTTATTGAGGTTTTGAAAAGTAGATTTGTTGTTGGGCCAACTTGTGTTAATTAAGTTTTGTTTTTGTCTTCCGATTTTTGGAACTGTTGCCAAATTTATTCGTCCCCTTGATTTTTTAACAAATCACATTGTTTGTTGAGAATGATTCACATACAATCTATTTTTTATAGATTGTTTTGATTTCATTTATTTTGTGATATTTGTAAAATAAAATGGGAATTTTCATTAAATTCTGAATTTATTGAGTTACAAATAATTTGAACTCAAATTTCGAATTTTGATAGATTTTTTAAAGTTTTGGAAAGTAGATTTGTTTTTGTCTTGAGGTTTTTGGAACTTTTGGCTAATTTATTCGTTCACTTAGTTTTTTAACAAATTTCGCAAAAACGTTGTTCTGTTAAAAATTATGCAAAATCTGCTTTTTGTAGAGGTTGCCTTGGTTTTTGAATTTATTCTGTGACATTTGGAACGTTTGATGAATTAATTACCTAGTAATCTTTTCATCTTAATCTTGTCAAAAAATTGGAAATTTTTATTGCATTGTATATATTTCAAATTACCAATAACTTGAATTTTGAGGTTTTGAAAAGTGGATTTGTTGTTGGGCCACCTTGTATTAATTAAGTGTTGTTATTGTCTTGCGTTTTTTGGAACTGTTGCCAAATTTATTCGCCCCCTTGATTTTTTTAAAAACTACCTGAAATTATCCATTGTTTGTTGAGAATAATTCACATACAATCTACTTTTTATAGATTGTTATGATTTCATTTATTTTGTGATATTTGTAAAAAAGTTGGGAATTTTCATTAAATTCTGAATTTATTGAGTTACAAATAATTTGAACTCAAATTTCGAATTTTGATAGATTTTTTAAAGTTTTGGAAAGTAGATTTGTTTTTGTCTTGAGGTTTTTGGAACTTTTGGCTAATTTATTCGTTCACTTAGTTTTTTAACAAATTTCGCAAAAACGTTGTTCTGTTAAAAATTATGCAAAATCTGCTTTTTGTAGGTTGCCTTGGTTTTTGAATTTATTCTGTGACATTTGGAACGTTTGATGAATTAATTACCTAGTAATCTTTTCATCTTAATCTTGTCAAAAAATTGGAAATTTTTATTGCATTGTATATATTTCAAATTACCAATAACTTGAATTTTGAGGTTTTGAAAAGTGGATTTGTTGTTGGGCCACCTTGTATTAATTAAGTATTGTTTTTGTCTTGCGTTTTTTGGAACTGTTGCCAAATTTATTCGCCCCCTTGATTTTTTTAAAAACTACCTGAAATTATCCATTGTTTGTTGAGAATAATTCACATACAATCTACTTTTTATAGATTGTTATGATTTCATTTATTTTGTGATATTTGTAAAAAAGTTGGGAATTTTCATTAAATTCTGAATTTATTGAGTTACAAATAATTTGAACTCAAATTTCGAATTTTGATAGATTTTTTAAAGTTCTGGAAAGTAGATTTGTTGTTGGGTCGACTATGATGAATTAAGTTTTGTTCTTGTCTTGAGATTTTTAGAACTTTTGGCAAATTTATTCGTCTTATTGAGTTACAAATAATTTGAACTCAAATTTCGAATTTTGATAGGTTTTGTAAAGTTTTGAAAAGTAGATTTGTTCTTGGGTCGACTATGATGAATCAAGTTTTGTTTTTGTCTTGAGGTTTTTGGAACTTTTGGCAAATTTATTCGCCCACTTGATTTTTTAACAAATTTCCCAAAAACGTTGTTCTGTTAAAAATTATGCAAAATCTACTTTTTGTAGGTTGCCTTGGTTTTTGAATTTATTTTGTGACGTTTGGAACGTTTGATGAATTAATTACCTAGTAGATCTTTTCATCTTAATCTTGGCAATAAATTGGTAATTTTTATTGTAATTTTTGAAATTACCAATAACTTGAATTTAAAATCCAACGTTTCGTAAACTTATCGAGGTTTTGAAAAGTAGATTTGTTGTTGGGCCAACTTGTATCAATTAAGTTTTGTTTTTGTCTTGCGATTTTTGGAACTGTTGCCAAATTTATTCGTCCCCTCGGATTTTTAACAAATTTCCCAAAAACGTTGTTGTGTTAAAAATTATGCAAAATCTACTTTTTGTAAGTTGTGTTGGTTTTTGAATTTATTTTGTGACGGTTGGAACTAGTAGATCTTTTCATCTTAATCTTGTCCAAAAATTGGTAATTTTTATTGTAATTTTTTAAATTACCAATAACTTGAATTTAAAATCCAACGTTTGGTAAACTTATTGAGGTTTTGAAAAGTAGATTTGTTGTTAGGCCAACTTATATTAATTAAGTTTTGTTTTTGTCTTGCAATTTTTTGGAAATTTTGCCAAATTTATTCGTCCCTATGAATTTTTCACAAATTACCCAAAAACGTTCTCCTGTTAAATATTATGCAAAATTTACTTTTTGTAAATTGTGTTAGTTTTTGAATTTATTTTGTGACGTTGGGAGCTTTTCATCTAAATCTTGTCAAACAATTGAGAATTGTTATTACATTGTATATTTTTCAAATTACTAATAACTTGAATTTAAAATCCAACGTTCGGTAAACTTATTGAGGTTTTGCAAAGTAGATTTGTTGTTGGGCCAACTTGTATCAATTAAGTTTTGTTTTTGTCTTAAAGTTTTTGGAACTTTTGACAAATTTATTCGTCCTCTTAGTTTTTTAACAAATTTCCCAAAAACGTTGTTCTGTTAAAAATTATGCAAAATCTACTTTTTGTAAATTGTGTTGGTTTTTGAATTTATTTAGTGACGTTTGGAACGTTTAATGAATTAATTATCTAGTAGATCTGTTCATCCTAATCTCGACAAACAATTGGAAATTTTTATTGCATTGTATATTTTTCAAATTACCAATAACTTGAATTTAAAATCAAACGTTCGGTAAACTTATTGAGGTTTTGAAAAGTAGATTTGTTGTTGGGCCAACTTGTGTTAATTAAGTTTTGTTTTTGTCTTCCGATTTTTGGAACTGTTGCCAAATTTATTCGTCCCCTTGGTTTTTTAACAAATCACCTGAAATTATCCATTGTTTGTTGAGAATGATTCACATTTGTAGATTGTTTTGATTTCATTTATTTTGTGATATTTGTAAAAAAAATGGGAATTATCATTAAATTCTGAATTTATTGCGTTACAAATAATTTAAACTCAAATTTCGAATTTTGATAGATTTTCTGGAAAGTAGATTTGTTCTTCGGTCAACTATGATGAATCAAGTTTTGTTTTTGTCCTGAGGTTTTTGGAACTTTTGGAAAATTTATTCGTGCGGTTTGTTTTTTGAACTAAAAAATTAGGAATTTTTATTAAATTGTGTATTTATCGAATTGCACATAATTTAAATTCAAAATCCAATTTTTGGTAGGAAGTTTTGCAAATTTGATTTGTAAATTGCATAAATAACCCTTCAAAAGTATTTCCTAAATTTTTAAACAATTTCATAAAAATAACCGCATTCCCTGAATTCGCCAAGTTCTTCTCAAAACTTAAATGCAACCTTTCCTCGATGAAGTTTTCGCCTGACGGAAATTCAGATTCCGTGTCGACGTTTTAAACGCCTAATTTGATTTGGCAAGAATTTAATCTCGAAATTCCGCGACAAATTTTCTGTGAAAAGAGTTGTGAGAGTCTCATTCAGCCGCATTCAACCGTCTGTGAAAGGAGCTTGTTGTTTAAATGAGAACTTCATTAAAACTGCACGGTTCGCAGTCGTAAATATTATTTACGAAGGTAAAACTCCACTTTTTAATCGGCGCTCGATTACTTCACAACAAAAAAAATACATACAGTCGAACTTCCATTTAACGAAGCGTCACGATGACATTAAAAAATTCGTTATATAGAATTTCATTTTGCAAAAAAAATTCAGGTTCACAAGAGTTTATCAAGTAATACAATTTTAGACATTAAAGTAACATCCAAAAAGCATTTTGTCACAAAAGAATGATAAATAGATAACAGAACAGATAAACGGAAATGAATCGACAAACTGTACAAATTTAATAATATGAAAAAAAAGGAATGAAAATTTTCTGTAAATTGAAAATTGACCGTTTGCTATTTCGCTGTGAACACAATCGATCGACATTTTTGCAACGCTTTGATCAAACGCGAAATATTTACATATTGCGTTGCACTCTTTTCGGTTAAAACAAAAAAACAAACTTCAGTTACTTCGCTATTAGAAAGTGAAACTAACCGATCCTGCGTTCAACATAATTGAACTCTCATTAATTAAGTAAGTAAAAAGAAGTTTTAAATTTGAATCAAATAAACCACACATTTTTTCTATTTCAAATATTATCGAAAATAATATTAAATTGTGACTTGTAAATATAAAAGTTTTCTATAAAAAAGATAAACTTTTTATTGTTGTACGAATTTTATTTTGAAACTATTTTGTTGAGGTATGAGAAGTAGCTCCATCTTGCCGACACCAACAATTTAAAACATTATTGGTCTCGTCTCTTGCGATAGCAAAAAATTTTGAAGTTAAATTAAATATCCGTTGAAAAAATAAGGTTCCATGATTGATTGTTTTTTTTTTGTGGCGCCTCCACCAAAATTTCATTCTTAATTTAAGTCTCTCTTGTAGATTGATTTTATAAAAAGTTGTTGGTCATTGTTTTTGTTGTTTGCAAGCTCCATACTTCTCTACAAATTTCATTTTCAATTGCGGTCGCCAAATTAAAATTATATTACAACTCTCAACAAAATTCTGTGTTATAATTTTCTCATTGTTTGATGAATGTTTTAAATCCTCTCGCCAACTCGCCAATTTGTCGTTGAAATCAGCACCGGAAAGTTATCCGAACATAAATACAGAAATATAGAGTTCCAGTGACAAGTTTAAATTTTATGAGCGCGTTTTTATCAAATTTGTTTTTTTTTATTATTTATTTTTGTGGTATTTATTTATGTCTTGAAATTTAATCTTCATCCACCGATTTTCATTTTAAAACGACTTTACCAGTATTGAAGTATGAGCAGCGCATCCATCTTGCTGACACCAATAATTTCTGATAATATTAGCCCGAGTGAAAGATGAATCAAAAATTTTCGGCCATTAATCGATGCTTGGATGCAGATTCGGTAAGAAATTGCCACGAAACCGCCTTAACTCCAAGAATTTTTGTAAAAAATCACCAAAACATTTTGACATAAAAATCAAGTAATAATGAAAATACCTTCATTGACGCCTGCTTGTTAGAGAATTAAAAAAGTCGCGTTTGGTAAGGAATCTTTAGGAAATGTTGATAAAACGATAGAAACTGCATTGCAGAAGAATTTACTTTGACAATGCTACATATTTCGTTTTAAATGTCCAACTGAACTGTAAAAAAATTGCCACTTATTAATTCAGTTAGTTTTGGTTTGTTATCAAAAATTATCTACAAATTTTTGAGTCGAGAACCAAATTGAAATCATATTTTCTATTGGTCATTAATTAGTGTCGCTCGATTTTAATTTTAAAACCACTTTACAAGTGTTGAAGTATGAGAAGGTGAACCATCTTGTTGAAAACGATAATTTATAATAATATTAGCCTCTTCTCTAGTGATAACAAACGATTTTGAAATGAAGTTAATTATCGATTAACATTTTGAGCTTAATTATTATTAACTTAAATATTATTTTCCTGTTGCAACTGTTTTCGTGTTTCCCTTTGTTTGTATAAAACAGTGTCGGTTTTTAGAGAAAATAAACAATATTTTTTTGAGCTTTGAGAATTCAAAGCTTTATTTCTTGAGTTAAATTTGTTCCTGTTTTTGTAATTTCCGAAATGAGAAAAATATTTTAAACTTCTGAAATAAAAATTGAGCTTAAATATCTTTAAGTTGCAAGCTTAAAACTTAAATATTATTGTCATGTGGCAACTGTTTTTGTAATGGCTCTTGTTCGTATAAATTAGTTGCTGGGTTTAGGAGACATTAAAAAAATATTCTGTTGTGCTTTGGGGATGAAGAACTATTTGAAGTTTCCGAAATAAGTTTTTTTTGTAATTTTAAGAGTTAATGATTTAAGTTGAAGCTCCATTTATTTTTATTAATGGAGTTTTATTTAAGTATTTTTCTGGTGGAATCGTTTCATTGGAAATTGTTCGCTTTAAGACATAAAAAATGAGAGTCACAATAGGGTTTGAAACTTACCTAACTGTGTATTATTCTGTTATGGGTTGAAGTTCTTTATGAGCTTAACTGTTTTCTTTGTAGAGACTTTAAGTAGGCATTTCCCTTATTTAATACGAAGGGTTCACTTAATTATTTATTATTTAATTATTGACATTATAGGATTGCTGGTTGAAGTTTGCGACTTGAAAACATGTCTTTGTAATGGTAAAAAGCTCTTTCATTTTCGAATTGAGCTTCATCCTGTTTACGGATTGTTCAATGTTCTTTTTATAGTGTAACAGTTAACTATTATTTGTTGTTGAATACACCACAAAAGCGTTGTAATGGCAAAATAATATTTTAGATTTGAAAATAATAAAACAGTGAAGGTTCGAACATCGAACGAAATAATTCATTTTAATTCGAAATTTTAATAATAAAAGTTCGAGTGATCAACTCATCAATACAATATTTAAGCTGCGAACGAAAATATTTAAGTTCAAATTCTCAAAGCTCAAGAAAATATTGTTTTATTATCTCATACAACCGACACTATTTTACACAAGCAAAAAGGTATCACAAGAACAGTCGCAATAGAAAATAATATTGAAGTTAAGCTTCCGACTTAAAGATATTCAAGATCAAAAAGTTCCAATTTGTAAAAGAGCACAAGTTAAATATTATTTTATCTCTTAAAACTGACGCTGTTTTATACAAACAAAAGGCACCACAAAATAATATTTAAGTTGAACTTTTGACAAAGATATTTACAAACAATATCTGTTTTGTTATTTCTTACAGCCAGCACTCGTTTTTACAAACAAAAGCCATCACAGAAACAGTTGCCATAAAAAAGTAATATTTAAGTTGTGCTTCCCATAAAAAGATATTTAAGCTCAAAAAACTTCAATTTGTTAAACAGTATCAAAAAATAGAACTTTTCCCTCTCAAACGTCAAAAAATATTTGTTATGTTATCTGTTAAAACCAACACTGTTTTATAAAAACAGTTGCAAAAGCAAAATAATATTTTAGTTGAACTCTTGGCATAAAGATATTTACAAAAAATCTGTTTTGTTATTTCTTAAAGGCGACACTTTTTTATAGAATTAAAAGCCACCACAGAAACAGTTACAATAAAAAAATAATATTTAAGTTATTCTTCCCATAAAAAATATTTAAGCTCGAAAAGCTTCAACTTGTTGAACAGTATAAATCATATACAACTTTTCCCTCTCAAACCTCAAAAAATATTTGTTATGTTATCTGTAGAAAAAAAACGCTGTTTTATAAAAAAAAAACCACCACAGAAACAGTTGCAATAGAAAAATAATATTTAAGTTATGCTTCCCATAAAAAAATATTTAAGCTCAAAAAGCTTCAATTGGTTAAACAGAATAAAAAATAGAACTTTTCTCTCTCAAACCTCAAAAAATATTTATGTTATCTGTTAAAATCGACACTGTTTTATATAAACAGAAACAGTTGTAATAAAAAAATAATATTTCAGTTGACCTTTTGACATAAAAATATGTACAAACAAACTGTTTTGATATTTCTTAAAGGCGACACTTTTTTATACAAATAAAAGCCACCACAGAAACAGTTGCAATAGAAAAATAATATTTAAGTTATGCTTCCCATAAAAAGATATTTAAGCTCAAAAAGCTTCAGCTTGTGAAGGTGCAAAACACTTATCCGATCCCGCGGAACACTGAACAAGATAAAATTGGCTCCTCCACCAAAAATTCAATAAGTATATTTTGTTGAAGGGAGAAAACTAACGCCAAATCCCGGCGGTAATCAGAGCTGAAAAAATTCGCGCGCGCGATCAGCAACAACAACAAAACGCAGGCAGGCAAACATGGCCGTGTGTGCAATGAGAAATTTTAATTAGCGCTACAACTGGCGTCTCCCATCAGGGGTCCGAGAAGATTGTAAATGGCGGATAGGCAGTCACCCCATTTTCACTCATACAAATTACTTCTCCCGGTGTATGTGCATAGAGAGCAGCTAGCTGACGACCCCACGGCGTATACATTCGCTCAACAATATCCTTTACAATCGCACATGTGAGCGAATCACGCCTTTGAGCTGCGGTTTCATATAGATTACGTGTTACGCGCGCTATAATGAATTCGCAAGGGGTGAGTAGTCGCCGGGAGAGATACGTGGGGTAGATTACAGAGTACACCCTTGGGGACATTCATTGCATTAGTCGCCATGCTGCTGACGCATCACTTGCGTCACTTTACGCTTTCCCCATTGGCCGCCAGATAGAAAAAGAATCTCGTCTAGTGTTTATGTGTGTGTGCGCCCGAAATCGGGGATGCGACACGACATTTTTTCCGGTCGAGCTTTTAATGACGGGGGCTCATCTGGTTTAGCGCCGAGAGGGAAGCTCGAGTGCACGAAATTGAAATATTTTTGACTAATTCGATTGATAATCACCTGACGAAGCTGGATTTAAATTTTCCTCGAGTTGAGATCAGATTTATATTTTTGAGCTTTTGGGAGCTTAAAGATTGAAGCTTTCTACTATCAACGATTTTTTCTTGCATTGATAAATCGGGAAGGAAAAAAATCCTGCAAAATGAGTGCTTAAATTTGTGTTTTTAGAAGTTGAAGCTTTTTGAGCTTAAATATCTTTTATGGGAAGCATAACTTAAATATTATTTTGCTGTTGCAACTGTTTCTGTGATGCCTTTTGTTTTTAACAAACAGTGTTGGTTTTGCCAGATAACATAACAAATATTTTTTGAGGTTTGAAAGGAAAAAGTTCTATTTTTTTATACTGTTCAACGAATTGAAGCTTTTTGAGCTTAAATATCTTTTTATGGGAAGTATAACTTAAATATTATTTTTCTATTGCAACTGTTTCTGTGACGCCTTTTGTTTTTATAAAACAGTGTTGGTTTTAACAGTTAACATAACAATTTTTTTTTGAGGTTTGAGAGAGAAAAGTATTATTTTTTTGTTCTGTTTAACAAATTGAAGCTTTTTGAACTTAAATATTTTTTTATGGGAAGCATAACTTAAATATTATTTTTCTATTACAACTGTTTCTGTGATGCCTTTTGTTTTTATAAAACAGTGTTGGTTTTGACAGATAACATAACAAATATTTTTTGAAGTTTGATAGGAAAAAGTTCTATTTTTTAATACAGTTTAACAAATTGAATCTCTTTGAGCTTAAACATCTTTTTATGCGAAGCATAACTTAAATATTATCTTTCTATTGCAACTGTTTCTGTGATGCTTTTTGTTTTTATAAAACAGTGTTGGTTTTGACAGATAATATAACAAATATTTTTTGAAGTTTGATAGGAAAAAGTTCTATTTTTTAATACAGTTTAACAAATTGAATCTCTTTGAGCTTAAACATCTTTTTATGGGAAGCATAACTTAAATATTATCTTTCTATTGCAACTGTTTCTGTGATGCCTTTTGTTTTTATAAAACAGTGTTGGTTTTGACAGATAATATAACAAATATTTTTTGAAGTTTGATAGGAAAAAGTTCTATTTTTTAATACAGTTTAACAAATTGAATCTCTTTGAGCTTAAACATCTTTTTATGGGAAGCATAACTTAAATATTATCTTTCTATTGCAACTGTTTCTGTGATGCCTTTTGTTTTTATAAAACAGTGTTGGTTTTGACAGATAGTATAACAAATATTTTTTGAAGTTTGATAGGAAAAAGTTCTATTTTTTAATACAGTTTAACAAATTGAATCTCTTTGAGCTTAAACATCTTTTTATGGGAAGCATAACTTAAATATTATCTTTCTATTGCAACTGTTTCTGTGATGCCTTTTGTTTTTATAAAACAGTGTTGGTTTTGACAGATAATATAACAAATATTTTTTGAAGTTTGATAGGAAAAAGTTCTATTTTTTAATACAGTTTAACAAATTGAATCTCTTTGAGCTTAAACATCTTTTTATGGGAAGCATAACTTAAATATTATCTTTCTATTGCAACTGTTTCTGTGATGCCTTTTGTTTTTATAAAACAGTGTTGGTTTTGACAGATAATATAACAAATATTTTTTGAAGTTTGATAGGAAAAAGTTCTATTTTTTAATACAGTTTAACAAATTGAATCTCTTTGAGCTTAAACATCTTTTTATGGGAAGCATAACTTAAATATTATCTTTCTATTGCAACTGTTTCTGTGATGCCTTTTGTTTTTATAAAACAGTGTTGGTTTTGACAGATAACATAACAAATATTTTTTGAAGTTTGATAGGAAAAAGTTCTATTTTTTAATACAGTTTAACAAATTGAATCTCTTTGAGCTTAAACATCTTTTTATGGGAAGCATAACTTAAATATTATCTTTCTATTGCAACTGTTTCTGTGATGCCTTTTGTTTTTATAAAACAGTGTTGGTTTTGACAGATAGTATAACAAATATTTTTTGAAGTTTGATAGGAAAAAGTTCTATTTTTTAATACAGTTTAACAAATTGAATCTCTTTGAGCTTAAACATCTTTTTATGGGAAGCATAACTTAAATATTATCTTTCTATTGCAACTGTTTCTGTGATGCCTTTTGTTTTTATAAAACAGTGTTGGTTTTGACAGATAGTATAACAAATATTTTTTGAAGTTTGATAGGAAAAAGTTCTATTTTTTAATACAGTTTAACAAATTGAATCTCTTTGAGCTTAAACATCTTTTTATGGGAAGCATAACTTAAATATTATCTTTCTATTGCAACTGTTTCTGTGATGCCTTTTGTTTTTATAAAACAGTGTTGGTTTTGACAGATAATATAACAAATATTTTTTGAAGTTTGATAGGAAAAAGTTCTATTTTTTAATACAGTTTAACAAATTGAATCTCTTTGAGCTTAAACATCTTTTTATGGGAAGCATAACTTAAATATTATCTTTCTATTGCAACTGTTTCTGTGATGCCTTTTGTTTTTATAAAACAGTGTTGGTTTTGACAGATAATATAACAAATATTTTTTGAAGTTTGATAGGAAAAAGTTCTATTTTTTAATACAGTTTAACAAATTGAATCTCTTTGAGCTTAAACATCTTTTTATGGGAAGCATAACTTAAATATTATCTTTCTATTGCAACTGTTTCTGTGATGCCTTTTGTTTTTATAAAACAGTGTTGGTTTTGACAGATAACATAACAAATATTTTTTGAAGTTTGATAGGAAAAAGTTCTATTTTTTAATACAGTTTAACAAATTGAATCTCTTTGAGCTTAAACATCTTTTTATGGGAAGCATAACTTAAATATTATCTTTCTATTGCAACTGTTTCTGTGATGCCTTTTGTTTTTATAAAACAGTGTTGGTTTTGACAGATAGTATAACAAATATTTTTTGAAGTTTGATAGGAAAAAGTTCTATTTTTTAATACAGTTTAACAAATTGAATCTCTTTGAGCTTAAACATCTTTTTATGGGAAGCATAACTTAAATATTATCTTTCTATTGCAACTGTTTCTGTGATGCCTTTTGTTTTTATAAAACAGTGTTGGTTTTGACAGATAGTATAACAAATATTTTTTGAAGTTTGATAGGAAAAAGTTCTATTTTTTAATACAGTTTAACAAATTGAATCTCTTTGAGCTTAAACATCTTTTTATGGGAAGCATAACTTAAATATTATCTTTCTATTGCAACTGTTTCTGTGATGCCTTTTGTTTTTATAAAACAGTGTTGGTTTTGACAGATAACATAACAAATATTTTTTGAAGTTTGATAGGAAAAAGTTCTATTTTTTAATACAGTTTAACAAATTGAATCTCTTTGAGCTTAAACATCTTTTTATGGGAAGCATAACTTAAATATTATCTTTCTATTGCAACTGTTTCTGTGATGCCTTTTGTTTTTATAAAACAGTGTTGGTTTTGACAGATAGTATAACAAATATTTTTTGAAGTTTGATAGGAAAAAGTTCTATTTTTTAATACAGTTTAACAAATTGAATCTCTTTGAGCTTAAACATCTTTTTATGGGAAGCATAACTTAAATATTATCTTTCTATTGCAACTGTTTCTGTGATGCCTTTTGTTTTTATAAAACAGTGTTGGTTTTGACAGATAGTATAACAAATATTTTTTGAAGTTTGATAGGAAAAAGTTCTATTTTTTAATACAGTTTAACAAATTGAATCTCTTTGAGCTTAAACATCTTTTTATGGGAAGCATAACTTAAATATTATCTTTCTATTGCAACTGTTTCTGTGATGCCTTTTGTTTTTATAAAACAGTGTTGGTTTTGACAGATAGTATAACAAATATTTTTTGAAGTTTGATAGGAAAAAGTTCTATTTTTTAATACAGTTTAACAAATTGAATCTCTTTGAGCTTAAACATCTTTTTATGGGAAGCATAACTTAAATATTATCTTTCTATTGCAACTGTTTCTGTGATGCCTTTTGTTTTTATAAAACAGTGTTGGTTTTGACAGATAGTATAACAAATATTTTTTGAAGTTTGATAGGAAAAAGTTCTATTTTTTAATACAGTTTAACAAATTGAATCTCTTTGAGCTTAAACATCTTTTTATGGGAAGCATAACTTAAATATTATCTTTCTATTGCAACTGTTTCTGTGATGCCTTTTGTTTTTATAAAACAGTGTTGGTTTTGACAGATAGTATAACAAATATTTTTTGAAGTTTGATAGGAAAAAGTTCTATTTTTTAATACAGTTTAACAAATTGAATCTCTTTGAGCTTAAACATCTTTTTATGGGAAGCATAACTTAAATATTATCTTTCTATTGCAACTGTTTCTGTGATGCCTTTTGTTTTTATAAAACAGTGTTGGTTTTGACAGATAGTATAACAAATATTTTTTGAAGTTTGATAGGAAAAAGTTCTATTTTTTAATACAGTTTAACAAATTGAATCTCTTTGAGCTTAAACATCTTTTTATGGGAAGCATAACTTAAATATTATCTTTCTATTGCAACTGTTTCTGTGATGCCTTTTGTTTTTATAAAACAGTGTTGGTTTTGACAGATAGTATAACAAATATTTTTTGAAGTTTGATAGGAAAAAGTTCTATTTTTTAATACAGTTTAACAAATTGAATCTCTTTGAGCTTAAACATCTTTTTATGGGAAGCATAACTTAAATATTATCTTTCTATTGCAACTGTTTCTGTGATGCCTTTTGTTTTTATAAAACAGTGTTGGTTTTGACAGATAGTATAACAAATATTTTTTGAAGTTTGATAGGAAAAAGTTCTATTTTTTAATACAGTTTAACAAATTGAATCTCTTTGAGCTTAAACATCTTTTTATGGGAAGCATAACTTAAATATTATCTTTCTATTGCAACTGTTTCTGTGATGCCTTTTGTTTTTATAAAACAGTGTTGGTTTTGACAGATAGTATAACAAATATTTTTTGAAGTTTGATAGGAAAAAGTTCTATTTTTTAATACAGTTTAACAAATTGAATCTCTTTGAGCTTAAACATCTTTTTATGGGAAGCATAACTTAAATATTACTTTTTTATGGCAACTGCTTTTGTAATGGCTTTTGTTTGTAAAAAAGAGTGTTGGCTTTAAGAAATAAAAAAACAGATATTGTTTGTAAATGTCTTTGTCAAAAGGTCAACTTAAATAATATTTTGTGGTATCATTTGATTGTATAAAACAGTGTCAGTTTTAAGAGACAAAACAATATTTAACTTGTGCTCTTTTACAAATTGGAGCTTTTTGATCTTGAATATCTTGATGCCGGAAGCTTAACTTCAATATTATTTTCTATTGCAACTATTCTTGTGATACCTTTTTCCTTGTGTAAAATAGGGTCGGTTGTATGAGATAATAAAACAATATTTTTTTGAGCTTTGAGAATTTGATCTAAAATATTTTCTTTCGCAGCTTAAATGTTGTATTTATGAGTTGACCACTCGAACTTTTTCTTTTATTATTGAAATCTCGAATTAAAAAGAATTATTACATTCGATGTTCGAACCTTCATTGTTTTATTATTTTCAAATCTAATAATTATTTTGCCATTACAACGCTTTTGTGGTGTATTCAACAATAAATAACAGTTAATTGTTACACTATAAAAAAAACATTGAACAATCCGTAAACAGGATGAAGGTTCAATTCGAAAATGAAAGAACTTTTTATCATTAAAGCGCACAAAAAGCATGTTTTCAAGACGCAAGCTTCAACCAGCAATCCTATAACGTCAAAACTTAAATAATAAATAATTAAGTGAACCCTTCATATAAAATAAGGGAAATGCCTACTTAAAGTGCCTACAAAGAAAACAGTTAAGCTCAAAAAAAACTTCAACCTATAAAGGAATAATGCACAGTTAGGTAAGTTTCAAACCTCATAACGACTCTCATTTTTTATACCTTAAAACGAAAAATTGCCAATAAAACGATTCCGCCAAAAAAATATTTAAATAAAGCTCCATTTATAATATAGAGTTTCATCTTAGATCATTAACTCTTAAAATTACAAAAAACTTATTTCGGAAACTTCAAATACTTTTTCATTCCCAAAGCTCAACAAAATATTTTTTTAATGTCTCCTAAAACCAGCACTAATTTATACGAACAAGAACTTAAAGATATTTAAGCTCAAATTTTATTTCAGAAGTTTAAAATAATTTTCTCAACTCGGAAATTACAAAAACAGGAACAAATTTAACTCAAGAAATAAAACTTTTAATTCTCAAAGCTCAAAAAATATTGTTTATTTCTTTAAAAACCGGCACTGCTTTATACAAACAAAAGGAAACACAAAACCAGTTGCAACAGGAAAATAATATTTAAGTTAATAATAATTAAGCTCAAAATGTCAATTGATAATTAACTTCATTTCAAAATCGATTGTTAATGCAAGAGAAGAGGCTAATATTATTATAAATTATCGGTTTCAACAAGATGGTTCACCTTCTCATACTTCAACACTTGTAAAGTGGTTTTAAAATGAAAATCGCGCGACACTAATTAACGACCAATAGAAAATTTGATTTCAGTTTGGTTCCCGATGTAAAAATTTGTAGATAATTTTTGATAGCAAGCTAAAACTAACTGAATTCATAAGCGACAGTTTTTTGACAGTTCAGTTGGACATTTCAAACGAAATATGTTGCATTGTCAAAGTAAATTCTTCTGCAATGCAGTTTCTATCGCTTTATCAACATTTTCTAACGATTCCTTACCAAACGCGACACTTTTAATTCTCCGACAAGCAGTCGTCAGTGAATGTATTCTCATTATAACTTGATTTTTATGTCAAAATGTTTTGGTGACTTTTTCACAAGAATCCTTCGAGTTAGGGCGGTTTCGTGGCAATTTTCTTACCGAATCTGCATCCAAGCATTAATTAATGGCCGGAAAATTTTGATTCATCTTTCACTCGCGCTAATATTATCAGAAATTATTGGTGTCAGCAAGGTGGATGCACTGCTCATACTTCAACACTGGTAAAGTCGTTTCTAAATAAAAATCGGCGGATGAAGATTAAAATTCACGACATAAATAAATGAATTTGTCAATAAAAACCACAAAAATAAATAATAAAAACAACAAATTTGATAAAAACGCGCTCATAAAATTTAAACTTGTCACTGGAACTCTATATTTCTGTATTTGTGTTCGGATAACTTTCCGGTGCTCATTTCAGCGACAAATCGTCGAGTTGGTGAGAGGATTTAAAACATTCATCAAACAATGAGAAAATTATATCACAGAATTTCGTTTGGAGTTGTAACAAAATTGAAAACGAAATTTGTAGGGAACCAAAAAAATTGACCAATTGTAAAATTAGTCCACAAATGGGACTTTTTAAAATTTAGTACGAAATTTTGGTGGAGGCGCCGCAAAATTTCAATAAAAAATGAACTTCTCAACAAAAATAAAAATTCGACAATTTGCAAGAGAAATAAAACAATTGCGCAAAAATTGCAACGAATAAAAAAAATTGGAAATAAATTGCGAATGAAACTGGTTTCGTAAAAAAAAAAAATTCAAAGTTGGCGAGCGGCGCCGAGATCGTGCCGAGGTTCGACGGGTTTTTCGAAAATCCGCGCCTACAGATTCGCTTCGAAAATCGCGAAAGAGGCTCACGTTCCGCGCACCGAAACCAAACTGCGGAATGTAATAATTCGAAAAATCAGATACAGACGAGCCTCTGCTGAACCCCACTTAAAAATTACATAATACATACGTGTTCCATTGTGTACGGAAGAATAAGCAGATGGTTATGCTTTTAGAAGATTGATGCAAGAAAACAAGACTGTGCGCCCCGACAATGGTAATAATAACCGGAGGCTGTGCCGGCCTTTGCGCACGAAATGTTACCCCAAATATTTACAGTCGCCCTGGGTAAGAATTAAAGAAAAAAAAACACTCCGGGTTTGCGCGTTTTGCGCAAACAACCGACCGGAAAAAATCGCCGGTTTCTTGCCCGATTTGGCCGGCGAGGTGGGACGAAATGTCCGCGGGGCCAATTACGTGACCGTCGTTTAGATGCGGGGCCGCGATAAGTTCGCACGAAAAAATCGTGAAAGTGAAGTTTCAAGCTGGTCGCAAGGGATTTTTTTCGGTGAGTGGCTGTTTTCGAGTTCATTTGCTTCTGAAAGTCGTGGCAGGAAATAAATAACCAGCAATAAATTCAGGCTCAAACTTAAATTTCTTAAAATAGACAAATTTATGTTGCCTCATGAAGTTTTCATTCACGATAGACGTCGTTGATTCGTGGCATTCTCTTTATAAACTCGCAAGTTCCATTGAATGCTTGGTAAAATATGTAATTCCAACTGATCACTTACTTCAACAATTAACTTAATTTAAATTATAACTTGATCATTAATCAAATAAAATACTGATTGCACAACTTAAATCAACATAACTTGAAAAATGACTCAAGTAAAAGACTGATGGCTTAGCTTAATTCAATCAATCAATGATCATCCTAAATCATCGTAAATTGACCGTACTTCAAGTAAAATAGCGACTGATAATTAATTAACTAATCAAACAATTAGAATTTAACTCATTAATTAATTAATTTCTTCAATAACTAATCAATCAACAAAATTAACTTCAATTAACAAAAGATGATCATTTCTCAACTAACACTGATTATTTACTTAAACCATAACTAACTCAATCTAACTCAATAAAATTTGATCATTATAGAAACAACCCAATATAACTTCTCAATTAAAACATTGATTACTTAACTCATAATCAATCAACCAACGATCATTTAATCTAACACAATTTGAAACAACATAACTTGATCATTGCTCAACTGATACTGATTATTTAATTAAAAATGGTCATATAACCCAATCTAACTTAATTAGGTGATCACTTCTCATTTAAAACACTGATTTCTTGCTTAAATCATCACTGATCAGGTAATGATCATGTAATCTAACAACCTGAAACGGCATAACTTAATCATTGCCTAAGCAGAATACCGATCTTTTAATTGAAGAACTGATCAAACACAAATGATCATCCAACCCAATCTAACTTAATTATGTGATCACTTTTAAATGAAACCACTGATTGCTTACTTAAATCATAACTAAAATCAGACAATGGTAATTTAATGGTAATTTATTCTAACAACCTAAATTGACATAACTTGATCATTGTCTAAACAAAATAATCAATCAGACATTTAATGTGGCATAATCTGAATCAACATAATCTGATCATTGCTTAAACAAAACACTGATTGCTTAATTAAATGGTCATCTAACTCAATCTAACTTAATTAGGGAATCACTTCTCAATTAAAATAATTTGTTTACTTAAATCTTAGTCAGGCAATGGTCATTTAGTCTAACATAATCTAAATCGACATAACTAAGATTAAGTAAAACACTGATTACTTCATTAAAGAGATGATCAAAGAAAAAATGGTCATCAAACACAATCTAATTTAATGAGGTGATTACTTCTCAATTAAAACAATTTGTTTGCTTAAATCGGACAATGGTCATTTAATCTGACATAATCTGAATCGACATAACTTAATCATTACTTAAGCAAGACACTGATCTAAATTAAAAAAAATGGTCATCTAATCCAATATAACTTAATTCGGCGTTCACTTCTCAATTATAACAATTTGTTTACTTAAATCAAAATCAGCCAGGCAATGGCCATTTAGTCTAACAAAATCTGAGTCAACATAACTAAGATAGAGTAAAACACTGATTACTTCATTAAAGAGATGATCAAACAAAAATGGTCATCTAACACAATCGAATTGAATGAGGTGAATACTTCTCAATTAAAACAATTTGTTTGCTTAAATCGGTCAATGGTCATTTAATCTGACATAATCTGAATCAACATAACTTAATCATTGCTTAAGCAAGAGACGGATTACCAAATTAAAAAACTGATCAAACAAAAATGGTCATCTAATCCAATATAACTTAATTAGGTGTTCACTTCTCAATTAAATCATTTAATCTAACACAACCTGAATAATTATACATAACTTGATCAGTCCTTAAGCAAAACATTGATTGTGTACTTAAATCAACAATGGTCGCGTAACCAACCTAATCTAATCATTCCTGTTTACTTGAACCAGAATTAATCATTTAATTTAATTCAACTTAAATCAATATAAAGTTTTCAGGTAAAACACTGATTGTATACTTAAATAAAAAACAGTCGACTAACCGACCTTACTTAATCATTTCTGGTTGCTTGAAACGTAATTAATCATTTAATCTAACTCAACTTAAATCAACATATTTTTTCAGGTAAAACACTGATTGTATACTTAAATAAAAAATGGTCGACTAACTGACATTACTTAATCATTTCTGGTTGTTTGAAACGTAATTAATCATTTAATCTAACTCAACTTAAATCAACATATTTTTTCAGGTAAAACACTGATTGTATACTTAAATAAAAAATGGTCGACTAACTGACATTACTTAATCATTTCTGGTTGTTTGAAACGTAATTAATCATTTAATCTAACTCAACTTAAATCAACATATTTTTTCAGGTAAAACACTGATTGTATACTTAAATAAAAAATGGTCGACTAACTGACATTACTTAATCATTTCTGGTTGTTTGAAACGTAATTAATCATTTAATCTAACTCAACTTAAATCAACATATTTTTTCAGGTAAAACACTGATTGTATACTTAAATAAAAAATGGTCGACTAACTGACATTACTTAATCATTTCTGGTTGTTTGAAACGTAATTAATCATTTAATCTAACTCAACTTAAATCAACATATTTTTTCAGGTAAAACACTGATTGTATACTTAAATAAAAAATGGTCGACTAACTGACATTACTTAATCGTTTCTGTTTGCTTGAAACGCAATTAATCATTTAATCTAACTCAACTTAAATCAACATAACTTGATCATTCCTACATATTGATTGCTTAATTAAAGAAATAATCAAATAAAAGACCATCAAATCAATTGTTTACTTAAATCTTAATCTAACCCAACTTAAATCAAAGAACTAATCAATAAAAAATGACCAAACTAAATTAAATCGACAACTAAAACACTGATTCCTTAGTAACAAATCAATCAGTGATGATTTATTTATTTATTTATTTACTACCATGGTTACTCATTGTTGCAACAATGGGTAACCACGGTAACCGGGACATTTAACTGGAGATATAAGTTGTCATCGCTTCCCGAAACTCAACTAAAACACTGATCAATCAAAAATTACCAAATTAAATTAAATCAACAACTAAAACACTGATTACTTAGTAACAAATCAATCAGTGACGATTTATTTGTTTATTACCGTAGTTACGCATTCTTGCAACAATGGGTAACCACGGTAACCGGGACATCGCTTCCGGAAACCGGGCATAACTCAACTTAAACACTGATTACTTACTTATTTCAACCAACTGAACATAAAATCATCTCCACTTACAATACCATACCGACCGTTTATTTTGTTGGCAACAGAAATTGTTTTTCTTCAACAACCACATTTAATCCCTTTACAAATTCAAAGAAGCCTTTCGTTCCGATTCATTTCAGCATTTCTCCGCTGAATGGCGAATATCCCGACGACTCATTGTCAGATTCATCGCATGTTCACAACACACAAGCGCTCTCCTAATGCGATTACTCGCAAAAAGGCCCTTTAAAACAAATCACAGAACGAGATCTCTGCTCGCAAGCGATTTTTTTTTGCGCCCCCGAGAAAAAAGGAAATCGGCACAAAAGCCATTGAAGAGTCCATCGGAATTAAACATATCAATTACTTGCGCGCGTAAACTGATATCCTCCGAATGCGGTCGGGACCTTTTCTGTAATCAATTCCTTTGTGCCCCGAAATTTTTGTGAAATTAGATCGAAGATAGCGCGCGGACAAAGGGCCGCGCGGCACAATGGGCCGCCTTTTGTTCGAGATTTAGCCGGGTCGCGCACCGTCTGCTGCATCGATCGGCGGACGGTGCGGCCGTTGGCCGCGAGATGGCGACTCGATGGCCGAGCGAAGGAAATTTTGCGGCGAGGGTTCCGCGTTCCCCTATTCGCGACGATTGAAAAGTTGGAGCGGGGCGACGGGGTTTTTTCCCGGTCGGCAATTATTATTTCATCCGATTTTACGGCCGCGTCGAATTTGAATTTAAATCTGGCCAATAAATTTCGTCTGGATATTACATAAATAAATTTATTTCGTAATAACTTCCATTAATTCCTCACGCATACGGAGAACCAAAGAGCCGATATCGTGCCGATGTCAAACAAATCATATCTCCGAAGAGCCGAAAGTCTCAACGTAGTAAACTGTTTATTTATTTAACAATTTGGTCGCTAATTTATCTGTACTTTGCGGTTACACTCGAATTATCATACAAATGATTGCCGGTTTGTTAGACTCTCCGGTTGGTACTCGGCCGCGCGCGGGCACCACTCGGCGCCTGGATCACATGCAACCCATTATGCAAATTCGGACGCGGTTTCACTGTAAGTCGATCTGGTGTCGATGCACTCAAAGAAATAGTTTAATAGTAAAAAACGCGAATTTGCAGCTGCTTATTTATGTTTGAGTATTTAAATTGTCAAAAAGTGTACTTTATTAACTACTACCAATTCTTATAAATCAATTTATTTTTTAGAAATAAACTATTTATTACTTTCGACTTTGTTTTTGTATTATTTGAAAACAAATATGTTCTCAATTCATGCAAACAAACAAACAAATGTTTATAATAATTAAGGTTTTTTATGTGTAATGACTATTTGGTACTAATTCATTGTTAGTGAAATAAAAAAAAAAAATACTCATTTGTTGAAAAGGTAAGTTGTCTAAGATAGAAAAATGCTTATTTTACAATTGAAGCGGATGTTTGCATTAACAGCCAAATAATTTCTTTGCGTTATTCGGTAGTGTTGAGAAGTGCATTAAAATAAGGTGACCAACTATTTTTTATACAAAAGGAGTACAAATGAATTTTCATTGGATATGGAGATTCGATTTGAATAAAAACACTGAGTCTTCTCCATTCAACTATATGTTTTTTAAATAATTTCAAAATTCATTAATTCAAATAATTATATGTATAAACACGTTAAAGCAAACTGCAAGTTGTATGCTTTCACCTAGGCAAACCGACTCTTAAGAGTCAACCCTTGTTGTAATCATAATCATAAAAGTCAGTTTGCCTAGGTAAAACCATGCAAATTGCAGTGCACATTTTCATCAGGTGATTTTTTTTTTAACTCATGTTAAAATCCACATTTTCATAACGTGTGGGCAGGTAAACTTTTTTCCATTTTCTTGTTTTTAAATGATTACAACAAGGGTTGAATCGTAAAAGTCGGTTTGCCTAGGTAAAACCATGCAAATTGCAGTGCACATTTTCATCAGGTGATTGTTTTTTTTTAAACTCATGTTAAAACCCACATTTTCATAAAGTGTGGGCATGTAAACTTTTTTCCATTTTCTTGTTTTTAAATGATTACAACAAGGGTTGAATCGTAAAAGTCGGTTTGCCTAGGTAAAACCATGCAAATTGCAGTGCACATTTTCATCAGGTGATTGTTTTTTTTAAACTCATGTTAAAACCCACATTTTCATAAAGTGTGGGCAGGTAAAAAAAATTGTTTTCAAATGATTACACCAAGGGTTGAATCTTAAGAGTCGGTTTTCCTAGGTATAACCATGCAAGTTGCAGTGCACATATTCCTAAAGTGTGCTCAGGTCAATTTTTTTTTTTTTTTTTTGACTCGTGTTAGAATCCACATTTTCATAACGTGTGGTCAGGTAAACCTTTTTTCATTTTCTTGTTTTCAAATGATTACAACAAGGGTTGAATCGTAAAAGTCGGTTTGCCTAGGTAAAACCATGCAAAATTGCAATGCACATTTTCATAAAGTGTGCTCAGGTCAATTTTTTTTTCTTTTTTGATTTATGTTAGGATCCAGAGTTTCATAAAGTTTACTAAGGTAATTTTTTTTTCCATTTTCTTGTTTTGTTTTTGTTTCTTTTTTGTTGAATCTTAAAAGTCGATTTTCCTAGGTAAAACCATGAAAATGTGCACTACAAGTTGCATGGTTTTACCTAGGCAAACAGACTCTTAAGAGTCAACCCTTGTTGTAATCATTTGAAAACAAGAAAATGGAAAACTTCATCAACCAAGAATAGAAGTGATTATTTTTCTTTGAAATACTTTTTATTTCAATCTTCATTTGGTCCAAAACTATCAGTTTTAAAAAATGTATTTAGTTTAGACGTTGAAGCCGCTGCATCAAGATATGTTTTATGTTCATTAGTATCAATGTGCTTTGTTATTGCACTTCGTTCACCAATCGCAATAGAAAATTCTCCTTTGCAGATTGTACATTTAACCATAGAATCATCATTTCCTTTGTTTTCTACAATAAATGGAAACTCTTTTTTTAAAGGTTAAAATTAAATGTCAAGTTTTTATATTTTTAGAAGTACAAAGGAGTACAAAAGAATGCAAAGGAGTACTTTTGGAGTACTCGTTTTAAAAGGAGTATGGTTCACAAAAAAATGAGTACAATACTCCCTAAAGGAGTAATTAAAAGAATAATATGGAACACGCCATCATTATTAAAAAAGGTATAATCGTTCAAGTATATGGTGAACCAGTTTTTGGAAAGGTAGTTAATACACCCCTGAACGGAGTTGTCTAGCCTCGGCACGTGCCGCCCATTACATTTACCTAATCCATTTAAAGCGTAACGTCATAAACGCACTGAATCTTTTGCCGTTCTATATAAGTTTTGTTTCGTGTTTATTTAATTGTATTTTAAATATTTTTATTCATTTTAAATAAAAAATTTCAGTTTAATATGAGATTATTATTAATAATCCAATTTATAAATTATTTATTAATAAATAATGAAGGGTTTATAGTAAATATTTCCCGCATATTATTTGTTATTATTAATATGCTAATTTAATTGTTAACTGAAATTCATTAGTAAAAAACAACTTATATTAAAATGATATAAATAATTAATAAATCTTGGTTGTATTATTATTTACTATTATTAAACGTATATTTAATGTTAAGAAATATTTATGAGAGAATATTTTAATAATAACAAATATTTATTTGATTTTAATATACATTTATTTTTTATTAATAAACAACAATTCCTCCAAAATAAAGCAAATTAAGACTGAATAATAAATTTATTTGGTGTAACTAAACGTGTGGTAACTATTACCAAATTCTTTTTTGTTTTTAATAATTGCTTACTTTATTATAAATAACAATGTGTTAGAAGTAAATTGAGCTAATTGAAATCGTATCAATAAACTGTCAGTTAATCGTAAATAAACATTTGGTTGGCCAAATATCAATCAATATTTGTTAATAGTCGACGAAGTTGCCTTGTTATTAACAAAATTTTCACTTCATTTCTCTCTGTGTGGCTTCCCAACTTCGCGGCCGCAATTGCACATGCGACTGCAGCAATAAATATCGGCGAGACTCCGGCAATTTATCGCCCAACTTTCGGCCGTTATTATATTTAATTTTTCCTGGTTTGATTAAATTATGCATTCGTTAACACGCGCTGTGATCCAATCAAAATGCCTGAGAGTCGTCCACACGTGTCCCATTTAATCTAAAAACTACGTTAACGATACAAAAGGGGATTTTAATTTCACTTAATTGTGAGATCAGAATGCGCGTTAAAAAATCGTTATCCCGAAAAAATTCAGATAAGAATAACAAGGCGAAACTGTTAGCCGGAAGTGATGTTTTCGTGGATTAATGACGCCCAAGAACAAATCTAATTATAAACTTGAATTTAATTTTTTTTGTTTGTTCCGACTGCAACGAAAATATCTAAAATTACCGTTCAATTAGGCAATTGTACCAAATTTATTTCTGTCACTAGTGGGTAATGTGATCATTACTAAACGACATGTGTGCAAATGAAACAGGGAACAAAAAACTCGCTTATATCCGAGAACAATTTGAGCACTTTTTTCTTTGGTTTATTGCTCTTTATTGTTTGATTGAAAACAAAAAATTGTTGCGAATTGAAACCGAGTCGGAATTGAACATTGGACAACATTGCAATTGTTACTGAGATGTTACTAATTAGGGACAAGAGAAGGAGAGAGTGAGAAATAGTTTCATAACACTTGACAAGTAAATATCTGGGATTCTGTGATAAAGGCGAACGAGTTAGCAAATGAGGTCACTTTAAATAATTACTTTAATCGTTTTACTAAAAATCTTATGTTTTGTTGTTTGGGGCTTTTTTGTTTTTTACATTTTATAAATTTTACCCAAACTTCACATTGTTACATATTGTTTTGTTTGTTTTTCTATTTGTTTTTGTTCTGATTATTTGTTTCTTGCAAATTGAGGTTCTTCTAGTCGACTAAATTTTAATAAATTTCATTAATTTTACCCAAACTTCATATTATTCTATGCTTTATTTCCTGTTTGTCTTTATTTTTGATTTATTGATTTGTCTCGCAAATTAAAGTTATTTTAGTGACTAGATTTTAAATACATTTCGTTGGCTTTACCCAAACTTCACAGTTGCATTTTATTTTCTGTTTATTTCTGTTGGTTTTTGTTTTGTTTATTTGTGTCTTGCAAATTACAGTTCTTGCAGTCGACTTGATTTTAGCAAGTTTTGTTAGCTTCACCCAAACTTCACATTGTTACTTATTTTTTTTCTTATTTCTATTTGTTATTATTCAATTGATTGATGTTTTGGAAATTGAGGTCCTTTTAGTCGACTAGATTTTAATAAATTTCATTGATTTTACCCAAACTTCACATTGTTACTTATTTTTTTCTTTTTTTCTATTTGTTATTATTCAATTGATTGATGTTTTGGAAATTGAGGTCCTTTTAGTCGACTAGATTTTAATAAATTTCATTGATTTTACCCAAACTTCACATTGTTACTTATTTTTTTCTTTTTTCTATTCGTTATTGTTCTATTGATTTGTTTTGGAAATTGAGGTACTTTCAGTCGACTAGATTTTAATAAATTTCATTAATTTTACCTAAACTTCACATTGTTACTTATTTTTTTTCTTATTTCTATTTGTTATTATTCTATTGATTTGTTTTGGAAATTGGGGTCCTTTTAGTCGACTAGATTTTAATAAATTTCATTGATTTTACCCAAACTTCACATTGTTACTTATTTTTTTCTTTTTTCTATTCGTTATTGTTCTATTGATTTGTTTTGGAAATTGAGGTACTTTCAGTCGACTAGATTTTAATAAATTTCATTAATTTTACCCAAACTTCGCATTGTTACTTATTTTTTCTTTTTTCTATTTGTTATTGTTCTATTGATTTGTTTTGGAAATTGAGGTACTTTCAGTCGACTAGATTTTAATAAATTTCATTAATTTTACCCAAACTTCGCATTGTTACTTATTTTTTCTTTTTTCTATTTGTTATTGTTCTATTGATTTGTTTTGGAAATTGAGGTCCTTTTAGTCGACTAGATTTTAATAAATTTAATTAATTTTACCCAAACTTCACATTGTTACTTATTTTTTTTCTTATTTCTATTTGTTATTATTCTATTGATTTGTTTTGGAAATTGGGGTCCTTTTAGTCGACTAGATTTTAATAAATTTCATTGATTTTACCCAAACTTCACATTGTTACTTATTTTTTTCTTTTTTTCTATTCGTTATTGTTCTATTGATTTGTTTTGGAAATTGAGGTACTTTCAGTCGACTAGATTTTAATAAATTTCATTGATTTTACCCAAACTTCACATTGTTACTTATTTTTTTCTTTTTTTCTATTCGTTATTGTTCTATTGATTTGTTTTGGAAATTGAGGTACTTTCAGTCGACTAGATTTTAATAAATTTCATTAATTTTACCTAAACTTCACATTGTTACTTATTTTTTTTTCTTATTTCTATTTGTTATTATTCTATTGATTTGTTTTGGAAATTGGGGTCCTTTTAGTCGACTAGATTTTAATAAATTTCATTGATTTTACCCAAACTTCACATTGTTACTTATTTTTTTCTTTTTTTCTATTCGTTATTGTTCTATTGATTTGTTTTGGAAATTGAGGTACTTTCAGTCGACTAGATTTTAATAAATTTGATTAATTTTACCCAAACTTCACATTGTTACTTATTTTTTCTTTTTTCTATTTGTTATTGTTCTATTGATTTGTTTTGGAAATTGAGGTACTTTCAGTCGACTAGATTTTAATAAATTTCATTAATTTTACCTAAACTTCACATTGTTACTTATTTTTTTTTCTTATTTCTATTTGTTATTATTCTATTGATTTGTTTTGGAAATTGGGGTCCTTTTAGTCGACTAGATTTTAATAAATTTCATTGATTTTACCCAAACTTCACATTGTTACTTATTTTTTTCTTTTTTTCTATTCGTTATTGTTCTATTGATTTGTTTTGGAAATTGAGGTACTTTCAGTCGACTAGATTTTAATAAATTTCATTAATTTTACCTAAACTTCACATTGTTACTTATTTTTTTTCTTATTTCTATTTGTTATTATTCTATTGATTTGTTTTGGAAATTGGGGTCCTTTTAGTCGACTAGATTTTAATAAATTTCATTGATTTTACCCAAACTTCACATTGTTACTTATTTTCCTCTTTTTTTCTATTCGTTATTGTTCTATTGATTTGTTTTGGAAATTGAGGTACTTTCAGTCGACTAGATTTTAATAAATTTCATTGATTTTACCCAAACTTCACATTGTTACTTATTTTTTTCTTTTTTTCTATTCGTTATTGTTCTATTGATTTGTTTTGGAAATTGAGGTACTTTCAGTCGACTAGATTTTAATAAATTTCATTAATTTTACCTAAACTTCACATTGTTACTTATTTTTTTTCTTATTTCTATTTGTTATTATTCTATTGATTTGTTTTGGAAATTGGGGTCCTTTTAGTCGACTAGATTTTAATAAATTTCATTGATTTTACCCAAACTTCACATTGTTACTTATTTTTTTCTTTTTTTCTATTCGTTATTGTTCTATTGATTTGTTTTGAAAATTGAGGTACTTTCAGTCGACTAGATTTTAATAAATTTGATTAATTTTACCCAAACTTCACATTGTTACTTATTTTTTCTTTTTTCTATTTGTTATTGTTCTATTGATTTGTTTTGGAAATTGAGGTCCTTTTAGTCGACTAGATTTTAATAAATTTAATTAATTTTACCCAAACTTCACATTGTTACTTATTTTTTTTCTTATTTCTATTTGTTATTATTCTATTGATTTGTTTTGGAAATTGGGGTCCTTTTAGTCGACTAGATTTTAATAAATTTCATTGATTTTACCCAAACTTCACATTGTTACTTATTTTTTTCTTTTTTTCTATTCGTTATTGTTCTATTGATTTGTTTTGGAAATTGAGGTACTTTCAGTCGACTAGATTTTAATAAATTTCATTGATTTTACCCAAACTTCACATTGTTACTTATTTTTTTCTTTTTTTCTATTCGTTATTGTTCTATTGATTTGTTTTGGAAATTGAGGTACTTTCAGTCGACTAGATTTTAATAAATTTCATTAATTTTACCTAAACTTCACATTGTTACTTATTTTTTTTTCTTATTTCTATTTGTTATTATTCTATTGATTTGTTTTGGAAATTGGGGTCCTTTTAGTCGACTAGATTTTAATAAATTTCATTGATTTTACCCAAACTTCACATTGTTACTTATTTTTTTCTTTTTTTCTATTCGTTATTGTTCTATTGATTTGTTTTGGAAATTGAGGTACTTTCAGTCGACTAGATTTTAATAAATTTGATTAATTTTACCCAAACTTCACATTGTTACTTATTTTTTCTTTTTTCTATTTGTTATTGTTCTATTGATTTGTTTTGGAAATTGAGGTACTTTCAGTCGACTAGATTTTAATAAATTTCATTAATTTTACCTAAACTTCACATTGTTACTTATTTTTTTTTCTTATTTCTATTTGTTATTATTCTATTGATTTGTTTTGGAAATTGGGGTCCTTTTAGTCGACTAGATTTTAATAAATTTCATTGATTTTACCCAAACTTCACATTGTTACTTATTTTTTTCTTTTTTTCTATTCGTTATTGTTCTATTGATTTGTTTTGGAAATTGAGGTACTTTCAGTCGACTAGATTTTAATAAATTTCATTAATTTTACCTAAACTTCACATTGTTACTTATTTTTTTTCTTATTTCTATTTGTTATTATTCTATTGATTTGTTTTGGAAATTGGGGTCCTTTTAGTCGACTAGATTTTAATAAATTTCATTGATTTTACCCAAACTTCACATTGTTACTTATTTTCCTCTTTTTTTCTATTCGTTATTGTTCTATTGATTTGTTTTGGAAATTGAGGTACTTTCAGTCGACTAGATTTTAATAAATTTCATTGATTTTACCCAAACTTCACATTGTTACTTATTTTTTTCTTTTTTTCTATTCGTTATTGTTCTATTGATTTGTTTTGGAAATTGAGGTACTTTCAGTCGACTAGATTTTAATAAATTTCATTAATTTTACCTAAACTTCACATTGTTACTTATTTTTTTTCTTATTTCTATTTGTTATTATTCTATTGATTTGTTTTGGAAATTGGGGTCCTTTTAGTCGACTAGATTTTAATAAATTTCATTGATTTTACCCAAACTTCACATTGTTACTTATTTTTTTCTTTTTTTCTATTCGTTATTGTTCTATTGATTTGTTTTGAAAATTGAGGTACTTTCAGTCGACTAGATTTTAATAAATTTGATTAATTTTACCCAAACTTCACATTGTTACTTATTTTTTCTTTTTTCTATTTGTTATTGTTCTATTGATTTGTTTTGGAAATTGAGGTCCTTTTAGTCGACTAGATTTTAATAAATTTAATTAATTTTACCCAAACTTCACATTGTTACTTAATTTTTTCCTTTTTCTATTTGTTATTATTCAATTGATTGATGTTTTGGAAATTGAGGTCCTTTTAGTCGACTAGATTTTAATAAATTTCATTGATTTTACCCAAACTTCACATTGTTACTTATTTTTTTCTTTTTTTCTATTCGTTATTGTTCTATTGATTGATGTTTTGGAAATTGAGGTCCTTTTAGTCGACTAGATTTTAATAAATTTCATTGATTTTACCCAAACTTCACATTGTTACTTATTTTTTTCTTTTTTTCTATTCGTTATTGTTCTATTGATTTGTTTTGGAAATTGAGGTACTTTCAGTCGACTAGATTTTAATAAATTTCATTAATTGTACCTAAACTTCACATTGTTACTTATTTTTTTTCTTATTTCTATTTGTTATTATTCAATTGATTGATGTTTTGGAAATTGAGGTCCTTTTAGTCGACTAGATTTTAATAAATTTCATTGATTTTACCCAAACTTCACATTGTTACTTATTTTTTTCTTTTTTTCTATTCGTTATTGTTCTATTGATTTGTTTTGGAAATTGAGGTACTTTCAGTCGACTAGATTTTAATAAATTTCATTAATTTTACCTAAACTTCACATTGTTACTTATTTTTTTTCTTATTTCTATTTGTTATTATTCAATTGATTGATGTTTTGGAAATTGAGGTCCTTTTAGTCGACTAGATTTTAATAAATTTCATTGATTTTACCCAAACTTCACATTGTTACTTATTTTTTTCTTTTTTTCTATTTGTTATTATTCAATTGATTGATGTTTTGGAAATTGAGGTCCTTTTAGTCGACTAGATTTTAATAAATTTCATTGATTTTACCCAAACTTCACATTGTTACTTATTTTTTTCTTTTTTCTATTCGTTATTGTTCTATTGATTTGTTTTGGAAATTGAGGTACTTTCAGTCGACTAGATTTTAATAAATTTCATTAATTTTACCTAAACTTCACATTGTTACTTATTTTTTTTCTTATTTCTATTTGTTATTATTCTATTGATTTGTTTTGGAAATTGGGGTCCTTTTAGTCGACTAGATTTTAATAAATTTCATTGATTTTACCCAAACTTCACATTGTTACTTATTTTTTTCTTTTTTCTATTCGTTATTGTTCTATTGATTTGTTTTGGAAATTGAGGTACTTTCAGTCGACTAGATTTTAATAAATTTCATTAATTTTACCCAAACTTCGCATTGTTACTTATTTTTTCTTTTTTCTATTTGTTATTGTTCTATTGATTTGTTTTGGAAATTGAGGTACTTTCAGTCGACTAGATTTTAATAAATTTCATTAATTTTACCCAAACTTCGCATTGTTACTTATTTTTTCTTTTTTCTATTTGTTATTGTTCTATTGATTTGTTTTGGAAATTGAGGTCCTTTTAGTCGACTAGATTTTAATAAATTTAATTAATTTTACCCAAACTTCACATTGTTACTTATTTTTTTTCTTATTTCTATTTGTTATTATTCTATTGATTTGTTTTGGAAATTGGGGTCCTTTTAGTCGACTAGATTTTAATAAATTTCATTGATTTTACCCAAACTTCACATTGTTACTTATTTTTTTCTTTTTTTCTATTCGTTATTGTTCTATTGATTTGTTTTGGAAATTGAGGTACTTTCAGTCGACTAGATTTTAATAAATTTCATTAATTTTACCTAAACTTCACATTGTTACTTATTTTTTTTTCTTATTTCTATTTGTTATTATTCTATTGATTTGTTTTGGAAATTGGGGTCCTTTTAGTCGACTAGATTTTAATAAATTTCATTGATTTTACCCAAACTTCACATTGTTACTTATTTTTTTCTTTTTTTCTATTCGTTATTGTTCTATTGATTTGTTTTGGAAATTGAGGTACTTTCAGTCGACTAGATTTTAATAAATTTGATTAATTTTACCCAAACTTCACATTGTTACTTATTTTTTCTTTTTTCTATTTGTTATTGTTCTATTGATTTGTTTTGGAAATTGAGGTACTTTCAGTCGACTAGATTTTAATAAATTTCATTAATTTTACCTAAACTTCACATTGTTACTTATTTTTTTTTCTTATTTCTATTTGTTATTATTCTATTGATTTGTTTTGGAAATTGGGGTCCTTTTAGTCGACTAGATTTTAATAAATTTCATTGATTTTACCCAAACTTCACATTGTTACTTATTTTTTTCTTTTTTTCTATTCGTTATTGTTCTATTGATTTGTTTTGGAAATTGAGGTACTTTCAGTCGACTAGATTTTAATAAATTTCATTAATTTTACCTAAACTTCACATTGTTACTTATTTTTTTTCTTATTTCTATTTGTTATTATTCTATTGATTTGTTTTGGAAATTGGGGTCCTTTTAGTCGACTAGATTTTAATAAATTTCATTGATTTTACCCAAACTTCACATTGTTACTTATTTTCCTCTTTTTTTCTATTCGTTATTGTTCTATTGATTTGTTTTGGAAATTGAGGTACTTTCAGTCGACTAGATTTTAATAAATTTCATTGATTTTACCCAAACTTCACATTGTTACTTATTTTTTTCTTTTTTTCTATTCGTTATTGTTCTATTGATTTGTTTTGGAAATTGAGGTACTTTCAGTCGACTAGATTTTAATAAATTTCATTAATTTTACCTAAACTTCACATTGTTACTTATTTTTTTTCTTATTTCTATTTGTTATTATTCTATTGATTTGTTTTGGAAATTGGGGTCCTTTTAGTCGACTAGATTTTAATAAATTTCATTGATTTTACCCAAACTTCACATTGTTACTTATTTTTTTCTTTTTTTCTATTCGTTATTGTTCTATTGATTTGTTTTGAAAATTGAGGTACTTTCAGTCGACTAGATTTTAATAAATTTGATTAATTTTACCCAAACTTCACATTGTTACTTATTTTTTCTTTTTTCTATTTGTTATTGTTCTATTGATTTGTTTTGGAAATTGAGGTCCTTTTAGTCGACTAGATTTTAATAAATTTAATTAATTTTACCCAAACTTCACATTGTTACTTAATTTTTTCCTTTTTCTATTTGTTATTATTCAATTGATTGATGTTTTGGAAATTGAGGTCCTTTTAGTCGACTAGATTTTAATAAATTTCATTGATTTTACCCAAACTTCACATTGTTACTTATTTTTTTCTTTTTTTCTATTCGTTATTGTTCTATTGATTGATGTTTTGGAAATTGAGGTCCTTTTAGTCGACTAGATTTTAATAAATTTCATTGATTTTACCCAAACTTCACATTGTTACTTATTTTTTTCTTTTTTTCTATTCGTTATTGTTCTATTGATTTGTTTTGGAAATTGAGGTACTTTCAGTCGACTAGATTTTAATAAATTTCATTAATTGTACCTAAACTTCACATTGTTACTTATTTTTTTTCTTATTTCTATTTGTTATTATTCAATTGATTGATGTTTTGGAAATTGAGGTCCTTTTAGTCGACTAGATTTTAATAAATTTCATTGATTTTACCCAAACTTCACATTGTTACTTATTTTTTTCTTTTTTTCTATTCGTTATTGTTCTATTGATTTGTTTTGGAAATTGAGGTACTTTCAGTCGACTAGATTTTAATAAATTTCATTAATTTTACCTAAACTTCACATTGTTACTTATTTTTTTTCTTATTTCTATTTGTTATTATTCAATTGATTGATGTTTTGGAAATTGAGGTCCTTTTAGTCGACTAGATTTTAATAAATTTCATTGATTTTACCCAAACTTCACATTGTTACTTATTTTTTTCTTTTTTTCTATTTGTTATTATTCAATTGATTGATGTTTTGGAAATTGAGGTCCTTTTAGTCGACTAGATTTTAATAAATTTCATTGATTTTACCCAAACTTCACATTGTTACTTATTTTTTTCTTTTTTCTATTCGTTATTGTTCTATTGATTTGTTTTGGAAATTGAGGTACTTTCAGTCGACTAGATTTTAATAAATTTCATTAATTTTACCTAAACTTCACATTGTTACTTATTTTTTTTCTTATTTCTATTTGTTATTATTCTATTGATTTGTTTTGGAAATTGGGGTCCTTTTAGTCGACTAGATTTTAATAAATTTCATTGATTTTACCCAAACTTCACATTGTTACTTATTTTTTTCTTTTTTCTATTCGTTATTGTTCTATTGATTTGTTTTGGAAATTGAGGTACTTTCAGTCGACTAGATTTTAATAAATTTCATTAATTTTACCCAAACTTCGCATTGTTACTTATTTTTTCTTTTTTCTATTTGTTATTGTTCTATTGATTTGTTTTGGAAATTGAGGTACTTTCAGTCGACTAGATTTTAATAAATTTCATTAATTTTACCCAAACTTCGCATTGTTACTTATTTTTTCTTTTTTCTATTTGTTATTGTTCTATTGATTTGTTTTGGAAATTGAGGTCCTTTTAGTCGACTAGATTTTAATAAATTTAATTAATTTTACCCAAACTTCACATTGTTACTTATTTTTTTTCTTATTTCTATTTGTTATTATTCTATTGATTTGTTTTGGAAATTGGGGTCCTTTTAGTCGACTAGATTTTAATAAATTTCATTGATTTTACCCAAACTTCACATTGTTACTTATTTTTTTCTTTTTTTCTATTCGTTATTGTTCTATTGATTTGTTTTGGAAATTGAGGTACTTTCAGTCGACTAGATTTTAATAAATTTCATTGATTTTACCCAAACTTCACATTGTTACTTATTTTTTTCTTTTTTTCTATTCGTTATTGTTCTATTGATTTGTTTTGGAAATTGAGGTACTTTCAGTCGACTAGATTTTAATAAATTTCATTAATTTTACCTAAACTTCACATTGTTACTTATTTTTTTTTCTTATTTCTATTTGATATTATTCTATTGATTTGTTTTGGAAATTGGGGTCCTTTTAGTCGACTAGATTTTAATAAATTTCATTGATTTTACCCAAACTTCACATTGTTACTTATTTTTTTCTTTTTTTCTATTCGTTATTGTTCTATTGATTTGTTTTGGAAATTGAGGTACTTTCAGTCGACTAGATTTTAATAAATTTGATTAATTTTACCCAAACTTCACATTGTTACTTATTTTTTCTTTTTTCTATTTGTTATTGTTCTATTGATTTGTTTTGGAAATTGGGGTCCTTTTAGTCGACTAGATTTTAATAAATTTCATTGATTTTACCCAAACTTCACATTGTTACTTATTTTCCTCTTTTTTTCTATTCGTTATTGTTCTATTGATTTGTTTTGGAAATTGAGGTACTTTCAGTCGACTAGATTTTAATAAATTTCATTGATTTTACCCAAACTTCACATTGTTACTTATTTTTTTCTTTTTTTCTATTCGTTATTGTTCTATTGATTTGTTTTGGAAATTGAGGTACTTTCAGTCGACTAGATTTTAATAAATTTCATTAATTTTACCTAAACTTCACATTGTTACTTATTTTTTTTCTTATTTCTATTTGTTATTATTCTATTGATTTGTTTTGGAAATTGAGGTCCTTTTAGTCGACTAGATTTTAATAAATTTCATTGATTTTACCCAAACTTCACATTGTTACTTATTTTTTTCTTTTTTTCTATTCGTTATTGTTCTATTGATTGATGTTTTGGAAATTGAGGTCCTTTTAGTCGACTAGATTTTAATAAATTTCATTGATTTTACCCAAACTTCACATTGTTACTTATTTTTTTCTTTTTTCTATTCGTTATTGTTCTATTGATTTGTTTTGGAAATTGAGGTACTTTCAGTCGACTAGATTTTAATAAATTTCATTAATTTTACCTAAACTTCACATTGTTACTTATTTTTTTTCTTATTTCTATTTGTTATTATTCTATTGATTTGTTTTGGAAATTGGGGTCCTTTTAGTCGACTAGATTTTAATAAATTTCATTGATTTTACCCAAACTTCACATTGTTACTTATTTTTTTCTTTTTTCTATTCGTTATTGTTCTATTGATTTGTTTTGGAAATTGAGGTACTTTCAGTCGACTAGATTTTAATAAATTTCATTGATTTTACCCAAACTTCACATTGTTACTTATTTTTTTCTTTTTTTCTATTCGTTATTGTTCTATTGATTTGTTTTGGAAATTGAGGTACTTTCAGTCGACTAGATTTTAATAAATTTCATTGATTTTACCCAAACTTCACATTGTTACTTATTTTTTTCTTTTTTTCTATTCGTTATTGTTCTATTGATTTGTTTTGGAAATTGAGGTACTTTCAGTCGACTAGATTTTAATAAATTTCATTAATTTTACCTAAACTTCACATTGTTACTTATTTTTTTTTCTTATTTCTATTTGTTATTATTCTATTGATTTGTTTTGGAAATTGGGGTCCTTTTAGTCGACTAGATTTTAATAAATTTCATTGATTTTACCCAAACTTCACATTGTTACTTATTTTTTTCTTTTTTTCTATTCGTTATTGTTCTATTGATTTGTTTTGGAAATTGAGGTACTTTCAGTCGACTAGATTTTAATAAATTTGATTAATTTTACCCAAACTTCACATTGTTACTTATTTTTTCTTTTTTCTATTTGTTATTGTTCTATTGATTTGTTTTGGAAATTGGGGTCCTTTTAGTCGACTAGATTTTAATAAATTTCATTGATTTTACCCAAACTTCACATTGTTACTTATTTTCCTCTTTTTTTCTATTCGTTATTGTTCTATTGATTTGTTTTGGAAATTGAGGTACTTTCAGTCGACTAGATTTTAATAAATTTCATTGATTTTACCCAAACTTCACATTGTTACTTATTTTTTTCTTTTTTTCTATTCGTTATTGTTCTATTGATTTGTTTTGGAAATTGAGGTACTTTCAGTCGACTAGATTTTAATAAATTTCATTAATTTTACCTAAACTTCACATTGTTACTTATTTTTTTTCTTATTTCTATTTGTTATTATTCTATTGATTTGTTTTGGAAATTGGGGTCCTTTTAGTCGACTAGATTTTAATAAATTTCATTGATTTTACCCAAACTTCACATTGTTACTTATTTTTTTCTTTTTTTCTATTCGTTATTGTTCTATTGATTTGTTTTGGAAATTGAGGTACTTTCAGTCGACTAGATTTTAATAAATTTGATTAATTTTACCCAAACTTCACATTGTTACTTATTTTTTCTTTTTTCTATTTGTTATTGTTCTATTGATTTGTTTTGGAAATTGAGGTCCTTTTAGTCGACTAGATTTTAATAAATTTAATTAATTTTACCCAAACTTCACATTGTTACTTAATTTTTTCCTTTTTCTATTTGTTATTATTCAATTGATTGATGTTTTGGAAATTGAGGTCCTTTTAGTCGACTAGATTTTAATAAATTTCATTGATTTTACCCAAACTTCACATTGTTACTTATTTTTTTCTTTTTTTCTATTCGTTATTGTTCTATTGATTGATGTTTTGGAAATTGAGGTCCTTTTAGTCGACTAGATTTTAATAAATTTCATTGATTTTACCCAAACTTCACATTGTTACTTATTTTTTTCTTTTTTTCTATTCGTTATTGTTCTATTGATTTGTTTTGGAAATTGAGGTACTTTCAGTCGACTAGATTTTAATAAATTTCATTAATTGTACCTAAACTTCACATTGTTACTTATTTTTTTTCTTATTTCTATTTGTTATTATTCAATTGATTGATGTTTTGGAAATTGAGGTCCTTTTAGTCGACTAGATTTTAATAAATTTCATTGATTTTACCCAAACTTCACATTGTTACTTATTTTTTTCTTTTTTTCTATTCGTTATTGTTCTATTGATTTGTTTTGGAAATTGAGGTACTTTCAGTCGACTAGATTTTAATAAATTTCATTAATTTTACCTAAACTTCACATTGTTACTTATTTTTTTTCTTATTTCTATTTGTTATTATTCAATTGATTGATGTTTTGGAAATTGAGGTCCTTTTAGTCGACTAGATTTTAATAAATTTCATTGATTTTACCCAAACTTCACATTGTTACTTATTTTTTTCTTTTTTTCTATTCGTTATTGTTCTATTGATTTGTTTTGGAAATTGAGGTACTTTCAGTCGACTAGATTTTAATAAATTTCATTAATTTTACCTAAACTTCACATTGTTACTTATTTTTTTTCTTATTTCTATTTGTTATTATTCAATTGATTGATGTTTTGGAAATTGAGGTCCTTTTAGTCGACTAGATTTTAATAAATTTCATTGATTTTACCCAAACTTCACATTGTTACTTATTTTTTTCTTTTTTTCTATTCGTTATTGTTCTATTGATTTGTTTTGGAAATTGAGGTACTTTCAGTCGACTAGATTTTAATAAATTTCATTAATTTTACCTAAACTTCACATTGTTACTTATTTTTTTTCTTATTTCTATTTGTTATTATTCAATTGATTGATGTTTTGGAAATTGAGGTCCTTTTAGTCGACTAGATTTTAATAAATTTCATTGATTTTACCCAAACTTCACATTGTTACTTATTTTTTTCTTTTTTTCTATTTGTTATTATTCAATTGATTGATGTTTTGGAAATTGAGGTCCTTTTAGTCGACTAGATTTTAATAAATTTCATTGATTTTACCCAAACTTCACATTGTTACTTATTTTTTTCTTTTTTCTATTCGTTATTGTTCTATTGATTTGTTTTGGAAATTGAGGTACTTTCAGTCGACTAGATTTTAATAAATTTCATTAATTTTACCTAAACTTCACATTGTTACTTATTTTTTTTCTTATTTCTATTTGTTATTATTCTATTGATTTGTTTTGGAAATTGGGGTCCTTTTAGTCGACTAGATTTTAATAAATTTCATTGATTTTACCCAAACTTCACATTGTTACTTATTTTTTTCTTTTTTCTATTCGTTATTGTTCTATTGATTTGTTTTGGAAATTGAGGTACTTTCAGTCGACTAGATTTTAATAAATTTCATTAATTTTACCCAAACTTCGCATTGTTACTTATTTTTTCTTTTTTCTATTTGTTATTGTTCTATTGATTTGTTTTGGAAATTGAGGTACTTTCAGTCGACTAGATTTTAATAAATTTCATTAATTTTACCCAAACTTCGCATTGTTACTTATTTTTTCTTTTTTCTATTTGTTATTGTTCTATTGATTTGTTTTGGAAATTGAGGTCCTTTTAGTCGACTAGATTTTAATAAATTTAATTAATTTTACCCAAACTTCACATTGTTACTTATTTTTTTTCTTATTTCTATTTGTTATTATTCTATTGATTTGTTTTGGAAATTGGGGTCCTTTTAGTCGACTAGATTTTAATAAATTTCATTGATTTTACCCAAACTTCACATTGTTACTTATTTTTTTCTTTTTTTCTATTCGTTATTGTTCTATTGATTTGTTTTGGAAATTGAGGTACTTTCAGTCGACTAGATTTTAATAAATTTCATTGATTTTACCCAAACTTCACATTGTTACTTATTTTTTTCTTTTTTTCTATTCGTTATTGTTCTATTGATTTGTTTTGGAAATTGAGGTACTTTCAGTCGACTAGATTTTAATAAATTTCATTAATTTTACCTAAACTTCACATTGTTACTTATTTTTTTTTCTTATTTCTATTTGATATTATTCTATTGATTTGTTTTGGAAATTGGGGTCCTTTTAGTCGACTAGATTTTAATAAATTTCATTGATTTTACCCAAACTTCACATTGTTACTTATTTTTTTCTTTTTTTCTATTCGTTATTGTTCTATTGATTTGTTTTGGAAATTGAGGTACTTTCAGTCGACTAGATTTTAATAAATTTGATTAATTTTACCCAAACTTCACATTGTTACTTATTTTTTCTTTTTTCTATTTGTTATTGTTCTATTGATTTGTTTTGGAAATTGGGGTCCTTTTAGTCGACTAGATTTTAATAAATTTCATTGATTTTACCCAAACTTCACATTGTTACTTATTTTCCTCTTTTTTTCTATTCGTTATTGTTCTATTGATTTGTTTTGGAAATTGAGGTACTTTCAGTCGACTAGATTTTAATAAATTTCATTGATTTTACCCAAACTTCACATTGTTACTTATTTTTTTCTTTTTTTCTATTCGTTATTGTTCTATTGATTTGTTTTGGAAATTGAGGTACTTTCAGTCGACTAGATTTTAATAAATTTCATTAATTTTACCTAAACTTCACATTGTTACTTATTTTTTTTCTTATTTCTATTTGTTATTATTCTATTGATTTGTTTTGGAAATTGAGGTCCTTTTAGTCGACTAGATTTTAATAAATTTCATTGATTTTACCCAAACTTCACATTGTTACTTATTTTTTTCTTTTTTTCTATTCGTTATTGTTCTATTGATTGATGTTTTGGAAATTGAGGTCCTTTTAGTCGACTAGATTTTAATAAATTTCATTGATTTTTACCCAAACTTCACATTGTTACTTATTTTTTTCTTTTTTCTATTCGTTATTGTTCTATTGATTTGTTTTGGAAATTGAGGTACTTTCAGTCGACTAGATTTTAATAAATTTCATTAATTTTACCTAAACTTCACATTGTTACTTATTTTTTTTCTTATTTCTATTTGTTATTATTCTATTGATTTGTTTTGGAAATTGGGGTCCTTTTAGTCGACTAGATTTTAATAAATTTCATTGATTTTACCCAAACTTCACATTGTTACTTATTTTTTTCTTTTTTCTATTCGTTATTGTTCTATTGATTTGTTTTGGAAATTGAGGTACTTTCAGTCGACTAGATTTTAATAAATTTCATTGATTTTACCCAAACTTCACATTGTTACTTATTTTTTTCTTTTTTTCTATTCGTTATTGTTCTATTGATTTGTTTTGGAAATTGAGGTACTTTCAGTCGACTAGATTTTAATAAATTTCATTGATTTTACCCAAACTTCACATTGTTACTTATTTTTTTCTTTTTTTCTATTCGTTATTGTTCTATTGATTTGTTTTGGAAATTGAGGTACTTTCAGTCGACTAGATTTTAATAAATTTCATTAATTTTACCTAAACTTCACATTGTTACTTATTTTTTTTTCTTATTTCTATTTGTTATTATTCTATTGATTTGTTTTGGAAATTGGGGTCCTTTTAGTCGACTAGATTTTAATAAATTTCATTGATTTTACCCAAACTTCACATTGTTACTTATTTTTTTCTTTTTTTCTATTCGTTATTGTTCTATTGATTTGTTTTGGAAATTGAGGTACTTTCAGTCGACTAGATTTTAATAAATTTGATTAATTTTACCCAAACTTCACATTGTTACTTATTTTTTCTTTTTTCTATTTGTTATTGTTCTATTGATTTGTTTTGGAAATTGGGGTCCTTTTAGTCGACTAGATTTTAATAAATTTCATTGATTTTACCCAAACTTCACATTGTTACTTATTTTCCTCTTTTTTTCTATTCGTTATTGTTCTATTGATTTGTTTTGGAAATTGAGGTACTTTCAGTCGACTAGATTTTAATAAATTTCATTGATTTTACCCAAACTTCACATTGTTACTTATTTTTTTCTTTTTTTCTATTCGTTATTGTTCTATTGATTTGTTTTGGAAATTGAGGTACTTTCAGTCGACTAGATTTTAATAAATTTCATTAATTTTACCTAAACTTCACATTGTTACTTATTTTTTTTCTTATTTCTATTTGTTATTATTCTATTGATTTGTTTTGGAAATTGGGGTCCTTTTAGTCGACTAGATTTTAATAAATTTCATTGATTTTACCCAAACTTCACATTGTTACTTATTTTTTTCTTTTTTTCTATTCGTTATTGTTCTATTGATTTGTTTTGGAAATTGAGGTACTTTCAGTCGACTAGATTTTAATAAATTTGATTAATTTTACCCAAACTTCACATTGTTACTTATTTTTTCTTTTTTCTATTTGTTATTGTTCTATTGATTTGTTTTGGAAATTGAGGTCCTTTTAGTCGACTAGATTTTAATAAATTTAATTAATTTTACCCAAACTTCACATTGTTACTTAATTTTTTCCTTTTTCTATTTGTTATTATTCAATTGATTGATGTTTTGGAAATTGAGGTCCTTTTAGTCGACTAGATTTTAATAAATTTCATTGATTTTACCCAAACTTCACATTGTTACTTATTTTTTTCTTTTTTTCTATTCGTTATTGTTCTATTGATTGATGTTTTGGAAATTGAGGTCCTTTTAGTCGACTAGATTTTAATAAATTTCATTGATTTTACCCAAACTTCACATTGTTACTTATTTTTTTCTTTTTTTCTATTCGTTATTGTTCTATTGATTTGTTTTGGAAATTGAGGTACTTTCAGTCGACTAGATTTTAATAAATTTCATTAATTGTACCTAAACTTCACATTGTTACTTATTTTTTTTCTTATTTCTATTTGTTATTATTCAATTGATTGATGTTTTGGAAATTGAGGTCCTTTTAGTCGACTAGATTTTAATAAATTTCATTGATTTTACCCAAACTTCACATTGTTACTTATTTTTTTCTTTTTTTCTATTCGTTATTGTTCTATTGATTTGTTTTGGAAATTGAGGTACTTTCAGTCGACTAGATTTTAATAAATTTCATTAATTTTACCTAAACTTCACATTGTTACTTATTTTTTTTCTTATTTCTATTTGTTATTATTCAATTGATTGATGTTTTGGAAATTGAGGTCCTTTTAGTCGACTAGATTTTAATAAATTTCATTGATTTTACCCAAACTTCACATTGTTACTTATTTTTTTCTTTTTTTCTATTCGTTATTGTTCTATTGATTTGTTTTGGAAATTGAGGTACTTTCAGTCGACTAGATTTTAATAAATTTCATTAATTTTACCTAAACTTCACATTGTTACTTATTTTTTTTCTTATTTCTATTTGTTATTATTCAATTGATTGATGTTTTGGAAATTGAGGTCCTTTTAGTCGACTAGATTTTAATAAATTTCATTGATTTTACCCAAACTTCACATTGTTACTTATTTTTTTCTTTTTTTCTATTCGTTATTGTTCTATTGATTTGTTTTGGAAATTGAGGTGCTTTCAGTCAACTAGATTTTAATAAATTTCATTAATTTTACCTAAACTTCACATTGTTACTTATTTTTTTTCTTATTTCTATTTGTTATTATTCAATTGATTGATGTTTTGGAAATTGAGGTCCTTTTAGTCGACTAGATTTTAATAAATTTCATTGATTTTACCCAAACTTCACATTGTTACTTATTTTTTTCTTTTTTTCTATTCGTTATTGTTCTATTGATTTGTTTTGGAAATTGAGGTACTTTCAGTCGACTAGATTTTAATAAATTTCATTAATTTTACCTAAACTTCACATTGTTACTTATTTTTTTTCTTATTTCTATTTGTTATTATTCAATTGATTGATGTTTTGGAAATTGAGGTCCTTTTAGTCGACTAGATTTTAATAAATTTCATTGATTTTACCCAAACTTCACATTGTTACTTATTTTTTTCTTTTTTTCTATTCGTTATTGTTCTATTGATTTGTTTTGGAAATTGAGGTGCTTTCAGTCAACTAGATTTTAATAAATTTCATTAATTTTACCTAAACTTCACATTGTTACTTATTTTTTTTCTTATTTCTATTTGTTATTATTCAATTGATTGATGTTTTGGAAATTGAGGTCCTTTTAGTCGACTAGATTTTAATAAATTTCATTGATTTTACCCAAACTTCACATTGTTACTTATTTTTTTCTTTTTTTCTATTCGTTATTGTTCTATTGATTTGTTTTGGAAATTGAGGTCCTTTTAGTCGACTAGATTTTAATAAATTTAATTAATTTTACCCAAACTTCACATTGTTACTTATTTTTTTTCTTATTTCTATTTGTTATTATTCTATTGATTTGTTTTGGAAATTGGGGTCCTTTTAGTCGACTAGATTTTAATAAATTTCATTGATTTTACCCAAACTTCACATTGTTACTTATTTTTTTCTTTTTTTCTATTCGTTATTGTTCTATTGATTTGTTTTGGAAATTGAGGTCCTTTTAGTCGACTAGATTTTAATAAATTTAATTAATTTTACCCAAACTTCACATTGTTACTTATTTTTTTTCTTATTTCTATTTGTTATTATTCTATTGATTTGTTTTGGAAATTGGGGTCCTTTTAGTCGACTAGATTTTAATAAATTTCATTGATTTTACCCAAACTTCACATTGTTACTTATTTTTTTCTTTTTTTCTATTCGTTATTGTTCTATTGATTTGTTTTGGAAATTGAGGTACTTTCAGTCGACTAGATTTTAATAAATTTGATTAATTTTACCCAAACTTCACATTGTTACTTATTTTTTCTTTTTTCTATTTGTTATTGTTCTATTGATTTGTTTTGGAAATTGAGGTCCTTTTAGTCGACTAGATTTTAATAAATTTAATTAATTTTACCCAAACTTCACATTGTTACTTATTCCTTTTTCTTTTTTTCTATTTGTTATTGTTCTATAGATTTGTTTTGGAAATTGAGTTCCTTTCAGTCGACTAGATTATAATAAATTTAATTAATGTTACCCAAATCTTATGTTTTGTTTGTTTCGGGCTTTTATGTTTTTTTTTTAATTTCATTAATTTTACCCAAACTTCACATTGTTACATATTGTTTTTCTTCTATTTGTTTTTGTTTTGTTTATTTGTGATTTTTAAATTGAGGTCGTTCTAGTAAGCTAGATTTTAATAAATTTAATTTCAAGTCACATTGTTTTTACATATTTTAACAAAAAGGGTCGTTGCCAGCCCCGTCAATCCGCTTGATTACACGATGATAAATTTCAACCGTTTTTTCTTCCGCATGTAATTAAGAAATGACATTGAAACGTTGTAAATTGATGGGTCTTTTGTGAAAACATTTATTAGCCATGTGTTCTCGTGGCCCAAGTGTTTAGCCGTTTCACCCTCGGTATAATCATGTTAAGTCGCTTCTCAGGGGCGGTCGATCTTCAATTAGAAATTTGTCGAAAATACCCTCGCAACCTTAATTTCAAACCCAAAAAAACAGACAACTTTTTTTAGTGAGTTTGAATTAAATAACTCCGGCGTTCTCCGAATTAACGCTTTAGATTTTTGTGTATTTCTCCGAGGTGTTATGAAGAAGTTCGAGAACAAATTTCGAGGATTTGTTTTCGTTAATTTCAGAGATATTCGCACTGAACGATCAAATTTTTAATTGAATTCAATCAAGCCGCCTGGCCGGAAACCGCTCATTGACCGGCTCGTTCGTACATTTTTCTTGTATTTACAGCACCGTGGCTCCTGTATACCTGTCAGCGAGTCGGCACTAAATTATCTGTCTAATTTACTATATTGTTGAAATGAAATATAAGCGATTCACGTTTTTTCCGTCCCCTCCGCTCCACCAAAAATAAACGATTCCCGATTAATAACGCTGATAAAGAACATCGCCCTATTTTGCCTATAGATATCAGGGATATTAAAATATTTAAGTTGGTACATCTTAGCACGCAATTGTCGACGATCGTTCATTGTCATAACGAAGGGAAAAATAAACAGCCCCATCTGTCGGGGCCGATTTATGTCGGTACAAATGTGCGAAACGACTTTTATTGCCTGCGCGGCATTCCATGATCTTGTCATTATGCAAATCGAAAAAAGAGGAGCCTCACGTGCCGCTAAACGACCGATTTCTAATAATAATTTTCGGATGCGATTAAACGTCAAACGTGAAGGAGTAATTTAATTCTTGATTTGGTCGCATGGAACGTCTGTCTTCAGACGATGTCATCGCCGATCATGCAATATGTATATTAATGAGCGTCTTGTTCCACATTTTCAATATTTACGTTCAGCGGTACCACAGAAAGCTCATTCACAATGCCCACAACTAAATTAATAAAAACCGACCACCGAATCGAGATCCTTAAATCATAAGAAAATAATTAGAATCGAAATTTAACAACAGAAAAAAAAAAATAAAATTTTTTACTTTAATTTAGAAGCGTTGGATAAAATTTTGTACTAAACTCAAACGTAATGTAATGAGACAAAATGTTAGAAAATTATAGAAAAATAATTGAAACATTCAACAAAACTAAAAAAAATTAACAAAAGTTAGTTATTAAGATTGACCAACAAAATATAATTACAGTAAATCTTGAAATAAGGTTGTTGAGAATATCGAAAATACCTCAAACAATAAGAAAATAATAAGAAATAAATTTAAGGACCGCAAAAGAACTTTTAAAAATGAATTAAAACATAAAACATGAATTTTGGGTAAAATTAGTGAAATTCAGTCGACTGGAACAAAAAAAAACAACATATAATTAACTAGAAGAACCTCAATTTGCAAGAAACACAAGAACAAAAAGAAGAAAGCAATACAATGTGTAACAATGTGAAGTTTGCGAAAAATTAATAAAATTTTTTAAAATCTAGTTAACTAAAAGAATCTCAACTTTCAGGAAACAAATGACAAAGAAGAAAAAAGTAAAAAAACATGTCACAATGTGAAATTTATTCAAATCTAGCTAATTAGAAGAACCTCAATTTGCAGGAAACACATGTACAAAAAGAAGAACGCAAAAAATTTGTAACAATATGAAGTTTGAGTAAAGTTAAAGAAATTTATTAAAATCCAGTTAACTAGATGAAGAATCTCAACTCGCAGGAAACAAATGAAAAAAAAAGGAAACAAAAAAATGTGTTACAATGCGAACTTTGGAGAGAGTGAATGAAATTTATTAAAATCTAGTTAACTAGAACCCCTCAATTTGCAGGAAACAAATAAACACAAACAAAGAAAAAATAAATGCGTAACTATGTCAAGTTTGGGTTAAGTTAATGAAATTTTGTTAAAATCTAGTCGATTAGAAGTACCTCAAATTGCAGAAAACAGATGAACAAAAAAAAGAAAGCAAAAAAATGTGTTACAGTATGAACTTTGGATAAAATGAATGGCATTTATTAAAATCTAGTTAACTAGAACACCCTCAATTGCAGGAAACAAATAAACACAAACAAAGAACAAATAAATGCGTAACTATGTTAAGTTTGGGTTAAGTTAATTAAATTTTGTTAAAATCTAGTCGACTAGAAGTACCTCAATTTGCAGGAAACGAACAAAAAAATAAAGCAAAAAAATGTGTAACAATATAAAGTTTGGGTAAACTTAACGAAATTTATTAAAATCTAGTTAACTAAAAGAATCTCAACTTGCAGGAAACAAATGAACACAAACTAAACAACCTATAACAATGTGATGTGATTTATTAAAATCGCGTTAACTAGAAGAACCTCAATTTCCAGGAAACAAATGAACAAAAAAAAAAAAGAAAGCAAAAAACAGGGTAACAATGTGAAGTTTGCAAAAAATTAATAAAATTTATTAAAATCTAGTTAACTAAAAGAATCCCAACTTGCAGGAAACAAATGACAAAAAAGAAAAAAGTAAAAAAATATGTCACAATGTGAAAATTATTCAAATCTAGCTAATTAGAAGAACCTCAATTTGCAGGAAACACATGCACAAAAAAAGGACGCAAGATATGTGTGTGTTGGGTAAAGTTAAAGAAATTTATTAAAATCTAGTTAACTAAAGAATTTCAACTTGCAGGAAACAAATGACAAAAAAGAAAAAAGTAAAAAAATATGTCACAATGTGAAAATTATTCAAATCTAGCTAATTAGAAGAACCTCAATTTGCAGGAAACACATGCACAAAAAAAGGACGCAAGATATGTGTGTGTTGGGTAAAGTTAAAGAAATTTATTAAAATCTAGTTAACTAAAGAATTTCAACTTGCAGGAAACAAATGACAAAAAAGAAAAAAGTAAAAAAATATGTCACAATGTGAAATTTATTCAAATCTAGCTAATTAGAAGAACCTCAATTTGCAGGAAACACAAGCACAAAAAAAAACGCAAAAAATGTGTGTGTTGGGTAAAGTTAAAGAAATTTATAAAAATCTAGTTAACCAAAGAATTTCAACTTGCAGGAAACAAATGACAAAAAAGAAAAAAGTAAAAAATATGTCACAATGTGAAATTTATTCAAATCTAGCTAATTAGAAGAACCTCAATCTGCAGGAAACACATGCACAAAAAAAGGACGCAAGATATGTGTGTGTTGGGTAAAGTTAAAGAAATTTATTAAAATCTAGTTAACTAAAGAATTTCAACTTGCAGGAAACAAATGACAAAAAAGAAAAAAGTAAAAAAATATGTCACAATGTGAAATTTATTCAAATCTAGCTAATTAGAAGAACCTCAATTTGCAGGAAATACAAGCACAAAAAAAGGACGCAAGATATGTGTGTGTTGGGTAAAGTTAAAGAAATTTATTAAAATCTAGTTAACTAAAGAATTTCAACTTGCAGGAAACAAATGACAAAAAAGAAAAAAGTAAAAAAATATGTCACAATGTGAAATTTATTCAAATCTAGCTAATTAGAAGAACCTCAATTTGCAGGAAATACAAGCACAAAAAAAAAAACGCAAAAAATGTGTGTGTTGGGTAAAGTTAAAGAAATTTATAAAAATCTAGTTAACTAAAGAATTTCAACTTGCAGGAAACAAATGACAAAAAAGAAAAAAGTAAAAAATATGTCACAATGTGAAATTTATTCAAATCTAGCTAATTAGAAGAACCTCAATTTGCAGGAAACACATGCACAAAAAAAGGACGCAAGATATGTGTGTGTTGGGTAAAGTTAAAGAAATTTATTAAAATCTAGTTAACTTGAAGTATAATCTCAACTTGCAGGAAACAAATGAAGAAAAAAAAAACAAAAAATGTGTAACAATGTGAAGTTTGGGTAAAGTGAATAAAATTAATTTAAATCTAGTTGACTGGAACAACCGCGACTTACAGGACACAAAAGGAACAAAATAAGAAAAATTAAAAAACGGAAAAAAATACATAACGACACAAAATTCGGTCAACGTCGATTAAGAGAAACAAAGAAATAAAAGGGCGATCGAGAATAAACGGCGAATGCATCCTTTTGGGAGTCGCTGGTTTTTGCGGCATTTAAATACAATTTGAAACGAGAGATGCAGATAACGCGCGGACCATCAGGTGACATCGCGGGCCCCGTAATGGCGTCCAATTGTCAAATCATGATTTATAATTCGCTTAACGTTTATTAAGACCACCCACTCGCCTTTTCCGCGAGCGGCGCGCGCGCTCCCTCCTCCGCATCAACAAAAATCCCTCAATATTAATTATTTAAGCGCGTCCCCTGCCGGGACACCTGATCACCAATAAACAAATGAAGAAATCGGGAGGAGGGGGTGTCCGTAACAGGAATCATTCTAGTGAAAATTCAATTTATGTTGGAAATTCTGCAATTCGTACGGTTCCGGTCCATCTAGCTAATGCGCGACTTTCACAGCCGCCCAAGGATGCGATCGAGATCGAGCGAAGCGAACGCGTCTCAAAAATTGTCGGGGCGGCTGCGGCCGCCCCGCATCTATCAAGCGGGGAATTACGCGGACGTTGGTCACTTGCCAGCGACATTCGCGACATCGATCACGGCCAAAGCGATCATCGCCCCATAGGACGTTTTAATTTATTTCATTCTAATTTATTCCTCAGAGTCCGCCACCTGCCTTACGTCCGAACCCCGTTTTCACATGTGTTAAACGCGCCCAATTACGGCCCATAAACAACTATCCTAATGCCTGTTTCCGGCTCCGTTCCGTGGAAACCAGCGGCGCGCGCGCGGCCCACCGGCGGAAAATCGCGCCGTCGGCCCCGCAGATGGCGCCGCTGACTTTTCCGTTTATCGGCGACATCTTCGAGTTACACACACATGTAATTGATCACGTTCTGGTTTTTTCACGGTTGTTATTCGTGTGTGCTGGCGGGCGGGACGCGCGAGGATAATTCAGTGTCGCCCGCATGTCGACGCATTTTGAGCGGCCGTTGCGTTTTGTGATTTGAAAAGTGGCGGCGGAAATAAAGTTTCCGTCTCCCGTATGACACGGGCGGCGGCCCACGTCGCCCGGTCGAGTAAATTATGGAATTAACCCTAGAGTGGGCGCGTGGATTACATATGTAATCCAGTGTAGTTAGTTTCCGTTGCCATTTTGGAGAGTTCTAATTTTATTTATGTTAAACGGTTATAAATTTACTTCAAGGGAAAATTATTTTTTTTACACTTTACTCGAAGAAATTTTCAAGGTCGCTTGGGACATTGTCTCGCAGTCGAAGGAAAACACTTTGAACAATTCCTTTGATAATTTCTGATAATTTTTGTTAATTTGTTGAGTAATTTGTGCTTTAATGGTTTTTACGGTTTGTTTTTTTTTATAAATAAATGTTTACATGTTCTATCTTCCAAAATGTAAGGTTAACGCACTAGTACTTGACACCGTGTTGACATTCTCGATTTTAATAATTCAAAATAGGGAATTAAAAAATATTTCTAACATTCCGTGAACGCCAGGACTAACTAGCGACATCTGTGAGGCGACTGTCCAATTTTGGAATAATTCTGGCTCACAACCGCAGTTTGACGCCATTTTTGTGTTGCATGGTCGCATCCAATCCATTTGTTGTGAATTTACTTAATATAAGTGATAACAAGGTAAATTTATAAAAAAAATTTTTCCTAAATTAAACTTTGCATGATTGTGATTGTGCAGATATAGGAGAAATGATGTTCTTTAAAAAAAAACGAATTTTAACCTCTAAATGAGGAATAAGCTTGGTGTCAAACACTAAAACAAGAGACATAAGTTTTCTAGTGATTGACATTGATGTCAACTTCTAGTGTTAAGCACAACCTCTTGATTTTAATACTTTTTCTACTGCACTTTTTCATTATTTAAAAAAATCATTTTCTCCATCAATAATATTGCTCTAGTTTCATTGGATCTAGTAGTTGACACTAATGTAATTTACTAGAATTTTAGGATGTCATCTACTGAAGCATGAAAAGTAGAGAAGATACCAGCAGTTGTAACATCAAAAAAATGGCAAGGCTACCATGAAAATAAAGAGAATAAAAAGCAACAGAATGATATTTTGAAAAAATAAAAGCTGGAGCAACGCAAGAAACAGAAGACTATTGAGAAGAAACAAAAGTCATCTACGAGGAAACGAAAATATTCCTCAAGTACTGATGATGAGTCGTGGGTTGAATCTGGAATAACAGAATGATGAAAAGCCTGAATATATATTAGTCAAATTCCGCAGCAGTGTAAAGATATAAGTTTTATAAAATTGAACCAAATATTGAGGAAATTGCCTAAGCCTAAAATTATTATTGCCGGAGAGAGACTTAAATACAAATTTCTGACGTCCATTGAAGTTGGTTGAAAATAATAGTCCCTCTTATCATGTTTATATTTAGTTTTTTGTATGTTGTGGATTAAAATTCTTTCTAATTAGCATAAAAAATTGTTTCATTTCCATGTCAACTACTAATAGTTATTATATGTCAACTACTAGATTTTTAAAATTTTTGAGTGTCAAATACTAACAAATTTTAAAGATTTTTAAAAAAACTGTATTTCTATTTTTAAAATACTTTAGTTTATTTCATTTACAAGGAAATAAAGTACAGAACTATAGAGGAAAGTCGCCTAATACGGGGAGTAGTCCTAACTTGGGGAAATCAAATATTTCCCATAAGGGGATGATGCTACCCATTGCTACCTAACGGAACTTATACTCTTAGTTTAGTTGTATAGTTTACGCAGTGGCAATTTAGTAATAACATGGTGCTGCAGGTGATGCGTGTTCAGATCACAATTTTTTTAAAGTTTATCCGCGTTACGTTTATTTGTCAACTACTACGTAAAGGAAAGTGATTTTTGTAAGTTCCATGTAACTGGTGTTCTCTATATAGGCAAATCTTTCATAACAATGTGTTGATTTTGAGGTTGGCAACACACATAATTATTTTTTTTGCTTTATAAATTCAAACAATGTTTGGCTTCTATTATGGGGACACTCCAGATCCCTAATTTGGGGATCCCCATATTAGGAACCTAATATATTTTTATATTCTCATCTGGTTATGCAGATGCCAAAAAAGCAGACTTGGGATCAAGATCGCATGAAAGCGGCCGTGGAAGCTATGCGAAATAAGAAAATGGGCAGTTATAAAGCGTCTCGAGTTTCCAATGTACCCCAGACCACTTTAGAACGTTATGCGAAGAAAGAGGAGAATGATTCTCAAGAATTGATGAAAACCAAAATGGACAGGAAGCCAGTTCTACCTGATGAACTTGAACGTGAGCTTGTAAGCTACTGTCTTCAAATGGAAGAGAATGTTTTTGGGTTCTCGCGAAGAGATGTACGCTGTATGGCTTACCAATTGACGAAACGAAATAATTTGAGAAACGTGGCTGAAAACTAATGCTGATAGGGAGGTAGTGACTATCTACCAAATTGGTAAACTTTTTGGCAATTCTTACAAAAGAGCAGGAACCGCTGAAATAGCAGCTAATGGTTTTAAAAAGGCTGGATTGTTTCCCTGCAACCGTAATATATTCAGAGCTCAAGGCTTTCTTACCATGGCTGAAACTGAGCAACAAGAAAATCAAGTAGTTGTGTCCGAGAATTCCGTAGATCTTCCATTACAGCTGCAGCATGATACAGAGCAAGCTGGTTCATCTTCTTGTCAGCAACAGCGAGTTGACTACTCAACTAAAATTCATCCACAAAAATTGCCACCGACTTCCACTCCAAAAACAAAAAACTTGTGGGCCCATCTGAAATTAGCCCTCCTCCCCGGTTGAATCCCGGAAAAAGAGCACCCGTTCTGGATCGGCAGAACTAATCAGTTCTGCCGTAATCACGGGATCATCATATAAGAACCAACTAGAAGAATCACACAAGAAAAATCCAAAACCAATAGTAGTTTTTGGGGAGAAATCAGCTGCAAAGTCTACTAAGCCTACTAATTGTAAGCTAGCCAAACGTTCAAAAGCAAACAATTCAGATGAATCATCGGAAGAAGAATTCCACATAGATTATGGTGATTCTAATGATGACCCAATGTCTGATGAAGAGCAGGACGCAGAATGCATCTTCTGTGCGGGACTATTTTCAGAGGACAGTGAAGGTGAAGACTGGATACGATGCGGTAAATGTTACATGTGGGTCCATACACTGTGTGCAGGTCTAGGACATAAAGCAAATAAAATTTATAAAAGTAAAAAATGCTGCGCGAGAGAACTGTAGAAGAAAAAATAATTTTAATTTTTTAAATTATCTTTTTTCATTGTACTTTTTCGCTTTTTTAATAACACATGTCTAAAACAACTAGTTTGGACTATTTACTTATCTTAATAATTATGAGAATACGATTGGACATAGTAATTATTGTCTCCCCATATCAAGCTACCACTGGTTTCTAATTTGGGGAGGTGCCTTTTTTTAACACTCTACATTGAGGGCATTTTATATAAAATTTAACTTTTTTCGTCATATTACGTTTTTTTAAGAAAAATGGGTTACTGCTACCAAATTTCATGACTGTACGACTAATTCCTATATTTTTTTTAGTGCTTTTAAAAAACACTCCCCATATTAGGCGACTTTCCTCTACTACATTATCTAAAAAAAAATTAAAATATAGATATAAAAGCAAAAAAACTTTTTTTTCATCCATTATAATGTCAAATACTAGTGCGTTTACCTTAAAGTATCATTATCTTGAAAAAAATATATAACAAAATATTTTGTTAACACAATAATAAATAATCAAGATGGATTACATGTGCAACAAAATAACAGGCGCCTACTAGAGGGTTAAGCGGCTGTTGCGTTTTGTGATTTGAAAATTGGCGGCGGAAAAGAAGTTTCCGTCTCCCGTATGACACGGGCGGGGGCCCACATCGCCCGGTCAAGTGGCCCATAATCGAGCAAACAGGAAAGTTTTTCTTTGTCTTTGGAGCGCGCGATCGATCGGGGACGGCCAGTTTTCGCCGTCTCCGAGCGGGCGGGCGGACGGACACAATCGTGACGGAATATTAGCTTTATTAAAACAACAGAAGATTTCCACAGTCCGGTGAAGCGGAACACGATTTTACTGCATCCTGGCGCGGCGAGGGGGTGGCCCCCGGCCGGCGATTGTGGCCCTTATGCGCGCACGGAATAAAAACGCCGAGCGGAGAACTGGCGCGTTACAGGCAATTTAACATATGATAAACTATATGTGACATAACAATACAATAAATGTAAGCGAGTCGCATTTACATAGGAACTTAGGGAGAAAATCGCATGTCACAGCCGCACTGCTGCTGCTTATACGGCCTATAAAGTATTGTAATTTAGGGTTTATTCGGTGTAGACAGTTAAAGTGACAAATTTTATGCGATTGTTATTGAATTCTTGCGTTTTTGCGCGCGCGGAGCCCTTCCGCCCGAATCGACGGCGAACACATGCACGACTCGGTTTGGGCAATTTGCGCGACGGCGGACAAGGAGGAGGATCGACTTGAAAAATTGAGACCTGACGCGCGGGATTGCTTGGGGTCGCGTTTTAAATCACCGAGCATCTGTTGACCGGAAAAAACTACCACTACAACCATTTCTCTTATCGCATCGAAGAAGTTAACAGTTTGACAAACGATCGATCCCCAACTGTGACTCATAACATGACGAAACTAAACAAAATGCAAAACAATTCCTTATTATTATTATTAAAGAAATTAGAAAAAAATGTATACAGTGTGTCTTCAGTTCAACACCGATCCATTTGTTAGGAAAGTTTCATTTAAAAAAAAAAAAAAATTGAAAAATGAGCAGAGTAGTGGTTGGTAATAATTATGAAAGTAAGGTTTAAAGCATAATACAATAAAAATGAACAAGAACAAAAAAACAAAAAAAAAAGTGTAACAATGTGAAGTTTGAGTAAAGTTAAAGAAAGTTATTAAAGAACAGAAAGAAGCAAGCAAAAACACGTGTAATAATGTGAAGTTTGAGTACAATTAAAGAAAGTTATTAAAGAACAGAAAAAAGCAAGCAAAAAAACGTTTAACAATGTGAAGTTTGAGTAAAGTTAAAGAAATTCATTAGTTAACTAGAAGAACCTCAATTTGCAGGAAACAAATGAGCAAAAACAAAAAAACGTTTAGAAATGTGAAGTTTGAGTAAAGTTAAAGAAATTTATTAAAATCTAGTTAACTGGAAGAACCTCAATTTGTAGGATGCAGGTGTGGAAAAAACGAAAAAATAAACGAACTGTGTAACAATGTGAAGTTTGAGTAAAATTAAAGAAATGTATTAAAATCCAGTTAACTAGAAGAACCTCAATTTGCAGGAAACAAATGAGCAAAAACAAAAAAACGTTTAGAAATGTGAAGTTTGAGTAAAGTTAAAGAAATTCATTAGTTAACTAGAAGAACCTCAATTTGCAGGAAACAAATGAGCAAAAACAAAAAAACGTTTAGAAATGTGAAGTTTGAGTAAAGTTAAAGAAATTCATTAGTTAACTAGAAGAACCTCAATTTGCAGGAAACAAATGAGCAAAAACAAAAAAACGTTTAGAAATGTGAAGTTTGAGTAAAGTTAAAGAAATTTATTAAAATCTAGTTAACTGGAAGAACCTCAATTTGTAGGATGCAGGTGTGGAAAAAACGAAAAAATAAACGAACTGTGTAACAATGTGAAGTTTGAGTAAAGTTAAAGAAATGTATTAAAATCCAGTTAACTAGAAGAACCTCAATTTGCAGGAAACAAATGAGCAAAAACAAAAAAACGTTTAGAAATGTGAAGTTTGAGTAAAGTTAAAGAAATTTATTAAAATCTAGTTAACTGGAAGAACCTCAATTTGTAGGATGCAGGTGTGGAAAAAACGAAAAAATAAACGAACTGTGTAACAATGTGAAGTTTGAGTAAAGTTAAAGAAATGTATTAAAATCCAGTTAACTAGAAGAACCTCAATTTGCAGGAAACAAATGAGCAAAAACAAAAAAACGTTTAGAAATGTGAAGTTTGAGTAAAGTTAAAGAAATTTATTAAAATCTAGTTAACTGGAAGAACCTCAATTTGTAGGATGCAGGTGTGGAAAAAACGAAAAAATAAACGAACTGTGTAACAATGTGAAGTTTGAGTAAAGTTAAAGAAATGTATTAAAATCCAGTTAACTAGAAAAACCTCAATTTGTAGGATACAGATGGGAAAAAAAATGAAAAAATAAAAATAAAATAAGTTTGAGTAAAGTTAAAGAAAGTTATAAAAGAATAGAAAGAAGCAAGCAAAAAAAACCTGTAACAATGTGAAGTTTGAGTAAAGTTAAATTTTTTTATTAAAATCCACTTAACTAGAAGAACCTCAATTTGTACGATACAGATGAACAAGAAAAAAAATAAACGAAATGTGTAATAATGTGAAGTTTGAGTACAATTAAAGAAAGTTATTAAAGAACAGAAAAAAGCAAGCAAAAAAACGTTTAACAATGTGAAGTTTGAGTAAAGTTAAAGAAATTCATTAGTTAACTAGAAGAACCTCAATTTGCAGGAAACAAATGAGCAAAAACAAAAAAAAAACGTTTAGAAATGTGAAGTTTGAGTAAAGTTAGAGAAATCTATTAAAATCCTGTTAACTAGAAGAACCTCAATTTGCAGGAAACAACCGAAATATGTAATAATGTGAAGTTCGAGTAAAGTTCAAGAAAACTATTAAAGAACAAAAAGATGCAACCACAAAAACGTGTAATAATGTGAAGTTTGAGTAAAGCTTTTTCTGATCTCAAACGATTTTCAATTTTTATGTTACTGCACTTTTAAATTAAACTGAAGTTATCAAAAAAATGCTTTAAAAAAAGAACTCTTTTCGTTTTTTTAGTATCTCAAACAATTTTTAATTCATCAAAACTGTAGCTTTTTATTAACGAACATTTTTGGGGAGCAGGAGATTTAAGTATTTTTCGAATTACAAAAACAGTAAATATATTTCTAAAACAGCAAGTATAACACCATGCGGTAGGACAAACGCTACTACAGAGCAAATTAAACAGCAGGGCGTCCGCAGTGCTTATAGGTTTTCTGCTCTCCACTCGGAACGTTTGGAAAATTTCAATTTAACAAAAGAGGAAGTTAATAATTAATAAGCAACGCTTTTTTCCGGACGAGTATACTCGTCATAACTAGCGCTCCAGATGGTTTTATGCATCGAATTAATAATTCATCTATAAGAAAAATTAGAGAAACAAATCGTTCTGCTCGCGAAATCCATTGCGAACGTGCGACCAATTACCCGGTTAGAGTCGAGAAATCTCGTTATCTGCGCCGCTAATTGCGCCAACTGCCGGCCGAGATTAGCCGCCTCCCGGAACGAAAAAAAAAAAGTGCCTAATTGCCGATTTTTAATCCGCGCAGACCTACATCGCTCCGGATTTTTCCCGGCGGATCCGAACGAGACGAAAAAATCGCTACAAGTCGGATCTTGAACGTAAGAATGTTGATTGGTGTTGCGAGTACAAGCCGTTCGTTATATGATATCGCGAATTTGAACGGCGAAAAAATGCCTCGAAATGTCGCTCGAAAACGAAACCTTTCCATAAATCAACGCGCGGCATTTATCGGGAGATAATTGTCATTAAAGGGCATGTCCGTTACAATGAATTAACGGAACTAATGCGCGACGCGTCACGGCTCGTTGCGGTGAATGGGCCGCGCCTTCGGCCGCTTTTCCCGTGAACTACCCCCGTATTTCGAGGTGGCGCGATTGGACGTGCGATGGTGTGACCCGCGTGATTTATTTTAATTTTTCGAGTCGTGCTCGCGATTCTATCGTTTTTGTGTGTTTCTGTTGTGTTGAGATAGGGGGGAGGGGGGTCAGTCGATTTTTTTCCGGCCGCCCGCCGTACGTGAGAAAAAAAGTGTATCACGTACCGCGAACGAGGCATGAATTAAATGAGAAAATGACGTTTTTTATTTTTAGAAACCAGTTCACTTTCCTGTTCTTAACAAGAGAATTTCACGTGAATGTTTGTTATTTCAGAGACGTAAATATGATTGACAAGTGGCTCGACTTTACATTCACTTTTTTCCCGCAGCCTCGCGGAGAGAAGCACTTATTTTTTAATCAAAAACCGCAGGTTTATCAGACGGTCGACTTCAAACAAACGTTTGACTCAATTCAATTTGAATATTACCATATGAGCCACGTTGATTTTAAATCGATCGATTTTTTTATGAAAACTTAAATTTTAATTGAAACAAAACGACTCCTTTTTTTCTAAACTTGTGTTTTGTATTCTTAAGAGAAACCGTTTTTTTCCCTCCAAACTATTAAAGAACCCGTAACTTAAAAAAGGGTTGAGATATCAAAAAAACAATTTCAACAAAAATTGTTGAGGCCTTCATTGTCTACAACTTTCCTTATTAGCATTTTTTTGTAATTTAAATAATAAGCGTTCTGATTCTGTTACCTTTTCTTATAGATACGGTGTGTCTCATGTAACAATTTTTGCCTGTTCTAAAATTAATAATTTTCCGGGCAGCGATTATTGGATTTTTAAGTTAACTAAAGGAGAAAAATCTAACAATTTAAGCGAGGTGTCATAAAACGTGAGTGACAGAAATTAATTAATTGATTCGTTGAATTTCGGTTGATACTTACTGAAACAAAGGATTCATCTTGTTCTGTGTTACGGTACGGGAGAGGTGTCTTGCATCTACCTAACGAAGAGATTCAACGACAAATTAACGTTTTTTGTAGTGTTACGACGTGACAAAATAATCGTACCTTATTTTCAATTAATTCAAATAAACCGAAAAGTAAATAATCTGCTGCTCTCCAAAATAAAAAACAAACAAAGTAAGAAAGAAGTGAAAATCTCCAAAATTAAAAACCGTTTCAGATATAAAAATACTGTTGTAACAAACATTGAGAAGCATCTCAATATCTACAACTTATCTTATTGACATTATTTTGTAAGTCGGACAATAAATAATTTGCTGTTCTCCAAAGAAACAAAAAAATTAAGACGGAAGTAAAAATCTCCATAAATTAAAAACCGTTCGAGATATGAAAATACAGTTGTAACAAACATTGCAAAGCACCTCAATATCTACAACTTTTCTTATTGATATTATTTTGCAAGTCGAAAATTAAATAATCTGGTGCTCTGCAAAGAATTTTGTACGAAAAAGTAAAAATTCCCATAAATTAAAAACAGTTTGGGATAAGAAAAAAGGTTGAAACAAAAATTGTAAAGCTCTTCAATATCTACAACTTTCCTAATATACATTATTTTGTAAGTGGAAAACTAAATAATCTGTTGTTCTCCAAAGAAACAAAAAAATTAAGGACGATGTAAAAATCTCCATAAATTCAAAACCGTTCGAGATATGAAAATACAGTTGCAACAAACATTGTAAAGCACCTCAATATCTACAACTTTTCTCATTGAAATTAGTTTGTAAGTCAAAAAGTAAATAATCTGATGCTTTCCAAAAAATTTTGTACCAAGAAAAATTTCCATAAATTAAAAACCGTTTGAGATAAGAAAAAACGATAGAAACAAACATTGTTCTCTTCAATATCTACAACTTTTCTGACGATGAATCGAATTTCAGGGAGTAATAAGGAACAGGATAATAATATTTATTAACAAGAGTTTTTCTGGAAATCAAGCTTGAAAAATGTAGAGACAAAAGGTGAACAGGGAAACAGCTTTTGTAGAAAAACATTTTTTATAGAAATAAATTCCGATAAAGTTGAAATTTTAATGTAATCTCGATGGAACTGTTTTTTTTATTAAAATCAAGCCTTGAAAAATTGCAACGAAAGAAATTGCTGCAACTTTCGCGCGAAAAGTTTCTTCGTTAGAACCAAGCGAATTGCCTTGGGCGTATTAGGAAATCCCAGCGGAATAAATTAACGGCAACTTTGTTATTTGTGAAAATTTCACGAAAACATAAATAAATAAATAACAAATCGGAGATCAACAATTATGTCCGTAAAGGTCAACTTTTGGTAAACATCAGGTTCGACCGAAAAAATGCCAAGAATCCGAAACGAAGGGAACGTTTTTTCTCGTCGGAGATCAATATTTCAGGCAATTAAAAACCTCCAAGTGTAATATCACCTAACCAGTTGTATCTCGAGTGTCAGCGACTGTTTGAGCGGCCGCCACGATAACATTACGATACCAGCAGAGCCATATACCAATCAACAGCTACCGGTTACTAAAGTCTGGTCTCACCTCGCGCCCGTCCATACCTTACCCAAAGTGTCTCATAAATCACTCAGTGATTCATCAGGTCGCCACAATTTCACTATTTCACCTAGGCGCCCGGAGGAGGGGCGCAGCGCTAATAGGGAATATGCATGAAATTTAAATTTGGTTCAAATATTTTTATTCCGAATCTTTATTGGCCGGACATTTGAACTAAACCATTATTTTAGTAATTAATATCTTTTTAATTGCTTAAAATTAATAAATAAGGGTGCAAATTAATTCAAATTTCTAAAACGCAACGCCATTGGCTAAACGAAACGTGACGTCATAAGCTATGTCAACAAGTCGCACTGCTTACATTTGTATGGCATTGTAGACTTTTGATCTGGGCTGACGGCAAGCAATTTATTTTTGGCAACTGATCTTATTGGTGATGTTGCAGTATTTGTTAATGAAAGAGGACATTTTAGTGGAGATAGTGCTACATTTTTCTTGTCCATAGGGAAATTTACATGAACACCTTTACTTCTATACTTAGCTTTAATATTCACTTGTACAGCTTTATCAATAAGTACTTTCATTTCATTCTCCGATGAATTAATTTCTTCAATATGGGAAGAAGAGGATTCTACTTCATCGTTATTTGTTTGTGGTGGTTCACATATTTCCATAGCATCACTACTACTGGCAGTGGACTCTGAGAGAGCTTTTCCTATCAGTGATAACCGTTTTCTCTTGATAGCACCCATTCTTATACCGGGTGGTGCATATTTCCATTTTGGCAATGGAATATGTGAGGCAAAACTCCTTTATTTAATCGTAGTGTCACATTTACACCTTCTTGTTTCATTATGTTGTATTGAACATAATTTTCTGTATCCTCCTCTATCTGTATTTGTAAATGTATTTGTAAATATAAAAACAAAATTAAGTGGGCATAACAAATTAAAAAATTCAAGGGATGAACGTGTCTGAAGGGATCTCTCGCTTCTGCTGTGATATAATTTAGAAACAGAGCTGAATAGTTAAATGTTTTACTGTTTTTTGTTTACGTAAAAAACAATAGTCGAAATCACAAAACTTTGTAAACTTTAGATACAGTTATATACTGCTTGTGTAATTAATTTTCAATACAAAACTTACTTCTGATTAACTGAAATCATATTAGATATGGAAATACAGTAGAATCCGGTTATAACGGCTCCGGTTATAGCAAACCACCGGTTATAACGAACTTTATTCCAAGTCCCGACATTTTCCCCTATGTAACAATGTAAAAAACAATCGGTTATAACGAACTCGGATATAACGAACTATCGGATATAGCGAACCTAAAATCCAAAATTAATAAAATTTGAATCGGCTATAACGAACTTTGCATTGTATATAACACGTAATAACCTTTGAATCTGATGATGACTTGTCATTAAATGAGTGGTTACAAAAAGGGAAACAAAGGGAACGTGAATTTCAGCAATTGGAAAATTAAATTTTTTTCGAAAACTTATAACTAGAATATTTGGGTATTTGTGGTAGACAAAAGTGACCATGAAGAAGCCAATAAAGATGAGCCGGAAGCATTACAGATTTTATCTACACAGGAAGCTGGGAGTAGTATTAACAACATTCGTAATTTTTTGCAGAATTGGTGCGCCAATTATTGAAAATGTGTGGACAATTTATAATTTAAAAATGAGACAGTTCAGTCAAAAATAACAATTTTTTCAAATAAAATTACTTATTGCATTTTGCGTTGTTTCACTTATATTTATAATGGTTTTATACATATGCATATTTATATTAAACAATAGCGGTCTCATAAAATACTCTTGCATTTATTCTTTCATTAACGCTTATAACGAACTTCGGATATAACGAACCGATCTTGACGGTCCCTTAAGGTTCGCTATAACCGGATTCTACTGTACCTAATTACATTTCATTTTTAAATGAACATTCATTTTCTTTATTATGTACCATTTAAATACATTGTAATAATGGCCTTTAGGGAGCTTAAGCTCTAAGGTCAAAAAATTTAATAAATAAATACGTCATACTTACATTAAAGTGATCTCCACAACAATGTAAACAAGTTTTTGCAGATACTTCATCTCTTCTGATAACCTTACACCATTCCTTACGTATTTTTGCATCCATCGGAACTCGAAAAAACACTTTATCAGGTGCACTTCTGATAGTGTTTTTGCATTCAGGTACAATGCAATACTTATAAACGGGCTTTTGAGCTTTTTTCATGGCGAAATAAGTTAAGAACGAAAACACCTGCAGTAAACAGTGGGCCGGACTGTTGTTGACATAGCATGTGACGTCATCAACAGAGCGCGCGAAAATGGCGGCGTTTAAACAGCACAAATTTTTTCTCTACTTTAAATATTTTTTTAAACTTGATTACAGCATTTTTAAACAATATTTATATTTTTTACCATGTTATAACGGTGTAAACAGTGAATTAAAAAAATTTAAAAAATACATGCATAAGTATACCCTATTAGTCGCTCCTGGAAAAATAGTCGCACCGGTCGGCGACCGAAGTGCGACCACCCGAGCCTGCGAGATGCCTCTAACTAGAGCGATCCGCGATGCCGACCGAAAATTCCAAAGCATCACGAATCAAAGAATCCAGTCACTCATGATCATGATAGACAGTTGATGAACGTTCAGACATCTGACGATCTCTCGAGAGTCGTCGCTTCTCCCCGTCCCTTTTTAATAACCGGACGAAAACGTCGCCTTTCGTGGAAGAGCGCGGCTGGCTGCTGGGAATTAATCGAAACGATCCCGGTTTTTGCGCGCGGCCCCGCATGCAAGTATAATGCAGGACGTGTTAAAATCGCCGTTATACAGTTCGTCGACATATATTTTCGGCCTGGAAGGTTTGTTGGCGGATTTAAATTCGACGGACTAGTTTTATCGGTATTTTATTCAGGCGGACAACGCTGGAATTTGAACGGTAGCCGAGCGGTTATTTATTCCGCGAAATCAAGATATCCTGATTGATTATGCAAGATGCTGAGATTTCTAATAAACTTGTCCGTGTGTAAAATGATCCGAGGCTGGAAACTGCTTTTCGGTTTCTGGGAGATTTTTTTCTCGAGTGGAAAGCGTGGGAGAGATTCGTTCGGGCGATTTTACGCTTAAAAACTGTAAAACGCAAGAATTACAAAGTTAAATTGGTTCTGCGACGACGGCGAAATTTTGGAACAGGAAAATTACCATTATTTGTTGAGTTACAAAAAAATCGTTTAGGTGGGAAGTTGTAGATGTTGAGGTGCTTTACAATGTTTGTTACAACTGTATTTTCATATCTCAAACGATTTTTAATTTATGGGGAATTTTATTTCATTGTTGATTTTTTTGTTTTTTTGGAGAGCAGCAGATTATTTAATTTTTGACTTACAAAATAATGTAAATAAGAAAAGTTGTAGATATTGAAGAGCTTTACAATGTTTGTTTCAACCTTTTTTTCGTATCCCAAACGGTTTTGATTTTATAGGGATTTTTTACTTCGTTCTTAATTTTTTTGCTACTTTCGAGAACAACAAATTATTTATTTTTTGACTTACAAAATAATGTCAATAAAAAAGTTGCAGATATTGAGATGCTTTACAATGTTTGTTACAACTGTAGTTTCATATCTCAAACAGTTTTTAATTTATGGAAATTTTTATACCTTCCCTATTTTTTTTTGTTTCTTTGGAGAACAATAGATTATTTACTTTTCCACTTACAAAATAACGTAAATAAAGAAAGTTGCAAATATTGAAGAGCTTTACAATGTTTGTTTCAAAATTTTTTCTTATCCCAAACGGTTTTTAATTTATGGGAATTTTTTCTTTTTGTACAAAATTCTTTGGAGAACACCAGATTATTTATTTCTCGCCTTACAAAATAATGTCAATAAGAAAAGTTGTAGATATTCAGGTGCTTTACAATGTTTGTTACTACTGTATTTTCATATATCAAACGGTTTTTAATTTATGGGAATTTTTACTTCGTTCTTACTTTTTTTGTTTCTTTGGAGAGCAGCAGATTATTTATTTTTCGACTTACAAAATAATATCAATAAGAAAAGTTGTAGATATTGAGGTACTTTACAATATTTCTTACAACTGTATTTTCATATCTCAAACGGTTTTTAATTTATGGAAATTTTTACACCTTCCATAATTTTCTTGTTTCTTTGGAGAACAGCAGATTATTTAGTTTTCCACTTACAAAATAACGTAAATAAAGAAAGTTGCAAATATTGAAGAGTTTTACAATGTTTGTTTCAACCTCTTTTCTTATCCCAAACGGTTTTTAATTTATGGGTATTTTTACTTCGTTCTTAATTTCTTTGTTTCTTTGAAGAGCAGCAGATTATTTATTTTTCGACCTACAAAATAATATCAATAAGAAAAGTTGTAGATATTGAGTTTACAATGTTTGTTACAACAGTATTTTTATATTTCAAACCGTTTTTAATTTATGGGGATTTTAAATTCATGTCTTAATTTTTTTGTTTCTTTGAAGAACAGTAAATTATTTGTTTTTCGATTTACAAAATAATGTCAATAAGAAAAATTGCAGATATTGAGAAGCTTTACTTAAATTCTGCTGTAACGGCCTACTCGAACGCGAATTCGCAAGATATCGAGGTTCGCCTGTATTTAATCCGGCGAAATTAATTTACTTTTAATGAGGATGCGGCGCGATTTACTGCAAATAAGTTGAGAACAAAAAAAGCCGAGTTAAAAGGATGCGCGCTCTCAACGGCCGTAATCGTCCTAATAAACGTTCGTTTATACGCAAAAATCCAGGTTTTTAAGAGCGAAAAACCGTCACAAAAACAATAAAAAATAATAAGCGCAACAATAATCTTTTATGTTGCCGGCCGCGTTCTCATTACCACACAAGTGTCGGCCCGTTCGTTGTCGTTTTTACATCACACCGGACAATTCCGTCTCGTTCCAGTTCGAGCGCGTTTACCGCATTTTGGCGGAAAGCGCCGCGCGCGGCTGACGGCCGCAGACGAATTATCGGTCCGACACCCAGACGTGTAAACTTGGTTAGTTATTTTCTCGCCAAATCCCGGCGATTGTCTCCGATTGACAGGCGGAGAATAATGTCGCCGGCGGGAAAGTCCGGGCGCACTCTGTTTTCTAATTAAGCCCCGGAGCGGGGGCAAGCCGTCCGAATAAATTTCGCCCCGCTTTATCCCCAGACCGGAGAGAGGTATTTCGCGAGCGGCTCTTTTTTATTCAGGCGGCGTCTTTTGGCCAATTTTACATGTCCACACCTTAGCTGTTAAAGTCTCACACCTGGTTTTCCCTACCAGTTTCGCGGGCGCGCTTTGCTTTATTTTTGGGCGGCCGAGGTCAGGCGGGCGCACCCGGGGGGTTGCCGCTGCGACCCCCGATCCGAAATTAGTCTTCGTTGACATTCGATTTATAAATAATTCCGTTTTGAGAGAGAGCTGCTGTTTTGCATATAAATTACTAAATAAGCCAGGTATATTTGCTTCTGTGCTGCGAAAATTCCATATTTGAAATGACCTAGATAGGCGAATACACATCAGTTTGCTTCCAATTTAACAGTCACCACACGGCACAACTGATATTTTATTAAAAACGTTGTGGCACTTAAATGGTAATGTCGCGATTACAATTCCTTATTTAACCTGCCATTATGCACATAATGAAGATATAAAATGTAATTTTGTGATTATGGAACGATTGCGAGGAGACAATAAATCTGGAACATCTGATTTTCCCGAGCGTTAAAAATTTAGCGCATTTAATTATATAAAACGAAACGGGCCGCAATTAACTATAAAATTCTGCGCGTGACAAGCCTACGTGGATATATTGCCGTGAATCACAATGAGGACATTAAGTGATGTCAGCTAAATAAGCTTGTTTCAACACATATTCAAAAAATGTGAGAAGAATAATTATAGTCGATCAAAAGAGCTGCAAGTTTTGTACGAAGAAAATTTTCGTGCGACCCAATCCTACTTATATAATTAGCGATGAATCGTATTTGATTCATTGTAACTTTTTTATTTGATCGAACAACAAAAAAATGTGACAAGGTTAATTACGGTGGAAGAACAGCGCTACAAATTTTATTTGGAGAAAATTTTCGTGCGGCCCAATCCTACTTATATAATTAGCGATGAATCGTATTTGACTCATTGTAAATTTTTTATTTGATCGCACAACGAAAAAAAGTGAATAGGTTAATTACGGTGGAAGAAAAGGGCTACAAATTTTATTTGGAGAAAATTTTCGTGCGGCCCAATCCTACTTATATAATCAGCAATGAATCGTATTTGATTCATTGTAACTTTCTTATTTGATCGCACAACGAAAAAAAAGTGAACAGGCTAATTATGGTGGAAGAAAAGGGCTACAAATTTAATTTGGAGAAAATTTTCGTTCGACCCAATCCTACTTATATAATTAGCAATGAATCGTATTTGATTCATTGTATTTTTTTTTATTTGAACGCACAACGAAAAAAAGTGAACAGGTTAATTCTGGCGGAAGAAAAGGGCTACAAATTTTATTTGGAGAAAATTTTCGTGCAACCCAATCCTACTTATACAACGTGTCCCAGAAATAATGTCATTAATTTTAACCAGTGATAGAACTCGTCGAATCCAAGAACTTTTTTAAACAACTTTTTGGTGTAAACGTTTTGATTAACAAGTTAAAATTGTTGACAGATTTGATTCTAATTTCGTTACCCGCCTATGGATAATAATGCTGAATGTTAAACACCGATAAGCGTAGAACAAAAAACCAATGCAAGAAAACATTCCCTGCTTTTTAGTTCTGTCTACGCAGCAACTCATTAATTTGACCGTTGCTGTTATTGTAAAGTTCTGGAATGCAAATTGAAAAATACTATGGCAATACGTAAATGAAATAATTTGAGTCCTAGTCAAAGTTTCACTACCAAAAATGGCATGTTCAAAATAATTGTGACAAGCATTTACAAGTCACAATAACAAAGACTAGATGTACTTATATAATTAGCAATGAATCGTCTTTAATTCATTAAGCTGACACTTTCTCATTTGAACGCACTACGAAAAAAAGTGAAAAGGTTACTTATGGCGAAAGAAAAGGGCTACAAAATTTTATTTGGAGAAAGTTTTCGTGCAACATAATCCTACTTATATAATTAGCAATGAATCGTATTTAATTCATTAAGTTGAAATTTTCTTATTTGAACGCACTACGAAAAAAAGTGAAAAGGTTACTTATGGCGAAAGAAAAGGGCTACAAATTTTATTTGGAGAAAGTTTTCGTGCAACCCAATCCTACTTATATAATTAGCAATGAATCATATTTGATTCATTAAGCTGTAACTTTTTTATTTGAACTCACAACGAAAAAGGGTGAAAAGGTTAATTACGGTGGAAGAAAAGGGCTACAAATTTTATTTGGAGAAAATTTTCGTGCGACCCAAGTCTCCTGGCATGAATCGTATTTAATGCATTAGCTCTATAATCACCTAGTAACTGAAAAACTGTTTGAAATAGAACAAATTGATTTAGAATAAAGTTACAGGACCTCAAAAAACCAACAACTTTTCCTATTAATTTTTTTTTTGTAATTACAAAAATTATACGTTTCGTCTTCCTCCCATTTATTTATTATCGTTCCGCTCGAGTTTCTGTGCCGTCATTTTTACATTTTCATCGAACGCGTCCAGTTGAGATATTTTTCCCCGCTCGAATGACGTTTCCACTTTCGCTTTTCGTGCCTAAAGTAAGCGAATCCGCGCTGCAAACGAGTTTTTACGCCCATAAGTGGTGCAAAATACAAAACAGCTCCTCTAATATTTATGGTCACAATTACACTTAGTTTATGTGAAGTGGAATAATTGCGGCAACAACGCAGAAGCGACGATTCACAATAAATACATCAGAGCGGCCGTTTGTTCGCTGGCTACCTCTTTCCCAGGATCGACAATCGACACTTGCGTTAATGGGCCCCGCGCGGCCCCCTCGAAAGCTAGGCTACCCTCGCAGCGCGAATTTAAATACTCGACGGTTAATATTAAAAATACATAACTAATTGCCCGCGCAAACACTGCTAATAATTCATTAATTGACTTTCCTTGTCGATAATGGCTCGGTGCTGGCGAAGAATCCTTTGAAACGCGCCGCTGGTATTATTGCGCCGGTAATTTTGTTATATTCACACTGCGAAGTCGTTGTTTTTTTGGGATCATTTTAAGTTCGTAAATAACTGGCCGAAGATGGGAGATAAACGTTATGGGCTGATAGGAGAAGCGAACCGGTGACAAACAAAGAATGGGCCCGTGCTGGGCGCCCGCGGGGGTCCTGGGCCTTTGGCTACCCTTGTAATATTTTTCGAGGCTGGCCGAGATTCCTATCTCGGCTGACTTATGGGCCGTTTCGCTGAAAGGAAATTTTTACGATAATTAGCATGTGAGGCTGATTCGCCGCCCGCCGCCCTTCGGCGCAAGGGTCGCCGCTTGATTCGACCCGACTGGTCAGCAATCCGGCAAAACAGATCAATACTTTCGGACGAAATTTTCGCAAATTTTTGCGAATCTGCGCGCAACTTCGCCGCTGGATTTTTTTCGAGACGAAGTTCGGGGAAAAATCCGCGCGGGATTTGACGGCGGTTGTTTTGTTTAAACGCGAAATTGTTGTGGGTTCGATTGTAAGGAAGTTGCTGTTTTTTTAAGTGAGAGAAAAAATGTGATTTATCGATTTGAGTGGGAATAAAAATTTGTAGCTTTGCAATTGTTGAATTTGGAAGGAAACGGCGAAGGGAAATTCGTTAGGGCTTGAAATTTGCTACAAATTTTGATTTGAAAGTTTTTCGTAATCTTTTGTTAATCGACTGGTCAAAATTTTCGCAAATTTTTGCGAATCTGCGCGCAACTCCGCCGCTGGATTTTTGCGAGGTGAAGTTCGGGGAAAAATCCGCGCGGGATTTGACGGCGGTTGTTTTGTTTTAACGCGAAATTTTTGTGGGTTCGATTGTAAGGAAGTTGCTGTTTTTTTAAGTGAGGGAAAAATGTGATTTATCGATTTGAGTGAGAATAAAAATTTGTAACTTTGCTATTGTTGAATTTGGAAGGAAATGGCGAAGGGAAATTCGTTAGGGCTTAAAGTTTGCTACAAATTTTGATTTGAAAGTTTTTCGTAATCTTTTGTCAGCAATCCGGCAAAATAGATCAATACTTTCGGACGAAATTTTCGCAAAATTTTTGCGAATCTGCGCGCAACTTCGCCGCTGGATTGTTTTCGAGATGAAGTTCGGGGAAAAATTCGCACAGGATTTGACGGCGGTTGTTTTGTTTCAACGCGAAATTTTTGTGGGTTCGATTGTAAGGAAGTTGCTGTTTTTTTAAGTGAGAGAAAAAATGTGATTTATCGATTTGAGTGAGAATAAAAATTTGTAACTTTGCAATTGTTGCATTTGGAAGGAAATGGCGAAGGGAAATTCGATAGGGCTTGAAATTTGCCACAAATTTTGATTTGAAAATTTTTCGTAATCTTTTGTTAATCGATTGGTCAAAATTTTCGCAAAATTCTTGGGAATCTGCGCACAACTTCGCCGCTGGATTTTTTTCGAGATGAAGTTCGGGGAAAAATTCGCGCGGGATTTGACGGCGGTTGTTTCGTTTTAACGCGAAATTTTTGTGGGTTCGATTGTAAGGAAGTTGCTGTTTTTTTAAGTGAGGGAAAAAATGTGATTTATCGATTTGAGTGAGAATAAAAATTTGTAACTTTGCTATTGTTGAATTTGGAAGGAAATGGCGAAGGGAAATTCGATAGGGCTTGAAATTTGCCACAAATTTTGATTTGAAAATTTTTCGTAATCTTTTGTTAATCGATTGGTCAAAATTTTCGCAAAATTCTTGGGAATCTGCGCACAACTTCGCCGCTGGATTTTTTTCGAGATGAAGTTCGGGGAAAAATTCGCACAGGATTTGACGGCGGTTGTTTTGTTTCAACGCGAAATTTTTGTGGGTTCGATTGTAAGGAAGTTGCTGTTTTTTTAAGTGAGGGAAAAAATGTGATTTATCGATTTGAGTGAGAATAAAAATTTGTAACTTTGCAATTGTTGCATTTGGAAGGAAATGGCGAAGGGAAATTCGATAGGGCTTGAAATTTGTCACAAATTTTGATTTGAAAATTTTTCGTAATCTTTTGTTAATCGATTGGTCAAAATTTTCGCAAAATTCTTGGGAATCTGCGCACAACTTCGCCGCTGGATTTTTTTCGAGATGAAGTTCGGGGAAAAATTCGCACAGGATTTGACGGCGGTTGTTTTGTTTCAACGCGAAATTTTTGTGGGTTCGATTGTAAGGAAGTTGCTGTTTTTTTAAGTGAGAGAAAAAATGTGATTTATCGATTTGGGTGGGAATAAAAATTTGTAGCTTTGCAATTGTTGAATTTGGAAGGAAACGGCGAAGGGAAATTCGTTAGGGCTTGAAATTTGCTACAAATTTTGATTTGAAAGTTTTTCGTAATCTTTTGTTAATCGACTGGTCAAAATTTTCGCAAATTTTTGCGAATCTGCGCGCAACTTCACCGCTGTAATTTTTTCGAGATGAAGTTCGGGGAATAATTCGTGCGGGATTTAAGGGCGGTGGTTTTGTTTTAACGTGAAAATTTTGTGGGTTTGATTGTAAGGAAGTTACGATTTTTTAAGTGAGGAAAAAAATATAATTTACCGTTTTGAGTAAGAATAAAAATTTTTAACTATTTAATTATTCAATTTGGGAAGAAATAGCAAAGGGAAATTCATTAGGGCTTGAAATTTGCTACAAATTTGACTTCAAAGTTTTTCATAATCTTTTGTTAATAAGCGCAGACTTAATTAAAAACTAAAATTAATTTTACTTTCCTATTGATCAAGATATCGTTGTTATTTGTAAATATGATGAAAGTTTAAAAAGTAAAAATTGGAGAGAATTCAATCGGTAACAATTTTAAATAATGAAAGGTTCTTGTTGGTTCGACTGTAGAAAACTTGCGAGTGTTCAAACCCCTTCCTGTGGTGGTTGTAAAATTTAAATTCCGTGTGCATTTTCGTACAGTTAAAATGGCTCATTCAAGCGACGCAAGACAAAGAAAACGATAAATTTTTATTTTGAAAAGTGCCCCAATTGTTGCGAATTGTCCTGAAACTTAGTGCCACTTAAAAGTATCAGTTAACAATGAGGCCAATGGTGCCATTTTTAACATTTCCTGTGATTAACAATTCATCGACACCGACGGTAAATGTAAACAAGAAAGTGTACAATCCTGCAATAAAATTTAATGGTTCAGGAATGTCAAAGTGTCAATATTAGTTATTGAAGGGCGCCAAGTGTATTAGGTATATGAATTTGGCGAGAGATAACATTGACGCCGTTTTAAATTCCTGAAAATGATGGCTGGCAATTAAAATTTTTGCCATACAAGAAAACCTCGATTTCAGAACAAAATTCTCAAAAATTAGAAAATTAAAATTGATTGAGAATTAAATATGTCGCATTTTTTATTAAAACAATTATTTTGTATCTTCATTATTTTTAACGTTTGGTAAAATTTAAGGTTTTCAATTCTCAATCAGAATGAACTGTAGCAAACATAATAATAATATGGCATAATAAATAATTATTGCAAACAAAATCAAAATAAATTAAATTTTTAAGTAACATTTTGATGTCTTCCAAATTTAAATTGTTGCGGTTGTTCATTTTCATACAAGAAAATATGGTTTTGAAACAAAAATTCGAAAAGCACAAAATTATTGAAGTTGCCGAAGCATTGGTTGAATGGATTGTATCAATACAGTTTGAGAGGAAGACAAAATGCATTATTTGTTGAAATACAAAAAAAGTTTTATAAGAAAAGTTGTTGGAATTAGAAGCCTCTACAACTCCATTCCAAATCACTTTTTTCCATTTCCAACAGTCTTTCAGTTACTAACAATTGAAGCTGCCAAATCGTTGGTTGAATGGAAAAATGAATGAATGAATGGATGAAGCGGTCAAATTCGTTTTACGACCAATTTGCATTTGCAAATTTAAAACAAATTGAAGCCTTTGACAGGTGTTCATAAATGTGAAATCATTCAGAGATTTTGAAAGGATTCAAAAACACAAACAATGTCATTTACCTGAAAAGCATAGCAAATTTTAATGATTATTCATCACTGCAACGCATTTGAAATGCATAAATCACACCTAATGTCATGAACAATATGAAGAAATGAGAACTTTTCAGTATTCGGAGAAGTTTTGAGTAAATTTTGAAAGATTTACGACGTACCTACTGCAAAAAGCAATCATTTAAACATTTCAACAACATCCATTAACTCGCCGGTTTAAAACAAAATCACTTAAAAAATTACCGCTTTTAATTTTTAATTTAAAAATCGCCTCATCAATGGTTTATCTACGGAATTACCGACTCGATGGCATTTAAAGCGCTCTTCGGTCCTTTAAATATTCATATCAGGCTCCAAACTTTCACCGATTTAAATACCGTTCATAAATATTGATTTTCTCACTTGAAAAAACAAACAAATCGCCCTTTAAAAGTTTTATTTAAGACGGAAACACTACTCGTAGTCCAGGAGGCAATAGGGCTTTGATGAAAACAATACAAAAATTAGAAACAACAAGATCGTGGTTTTTAAGAATTTATTGAATTGAAAAGGCAATTAATTTAAAAAATTTTATTTTTTTTCTTCAATTTTTATTAAGGAACTGTTTTGTTTTTTTTTTTTAATTCGGAAGACGTAAAAAGCTTTAAACAAAGCGCCTGTCGGTCCACAGAACAGGTAGTGTCAGATTTGCTGACTAAAAAATCGTTTCTAGACCAGGTGTTGTTTGGACTGTAACAGAAAGTGTTGAGTAGTAATTACCCTTTACTTTTGACTGAAATAATATTGAAATAACGAATAGAAAGAGCCGCGGGAACAGTAATTATTGGAGGATGGACCTTGGACGGTGCGTGGAGTTTTTTTTTGGTTGGGGTTTTAGTTTAGTTTAACTTTTTTAAATTTTTAGGTCGATTATGGAAAAAAATACTTAGTTTTTCTCGAACCTTTTTTGAGACATTAGTAGTCGCTGCGGAGTGAGACTCCGCAAAAGAAAATTAAAGTTAAAATTGATAATAAATTATAACCTTTCCAGGTGTATTATTAAGTTGTTATGCTATAAACACTAAAAAAAAAAATTTGAGCAGAAACATTTTAAAAAAACTTTAATGAATACTACCTACGACACAAAATTTTAATAATTTTACTAGATATTGTACAAAATAAATACTGAAAACTTTTTATTTAACTGGTTCTGTTGTGGACCATTGAACAAGCTAATTTTAACTTAAACTTTAACTTAAACTTTGGTGTACATGTCGCAGCCGTATTGTAGAATCCGCCGCAATATGAAGCGGCTAGCCACTTTACAAAGCAGCTCTCTTTTGTAAAACGGCTGATTAACGTTTGGGCAGATTGTTTAGTCGGACTATGTGTAATGCAGGACGACAACCAGCCATATTGTAGATGTCGGCGGCGAATTGTAAATTCAGTCGTTTTCTAAATGATTGAAGAGATTGTAAAATATAGAATGAACAGAGAATTTTTACAATTTGACTGAAAATTTTAGGTGTTTTATGAATCGCTGAATAACTCAGTCCGTTTGATAAAGGAAGAATTGTTAGACATTTTATTAAAAAAAAAACTTTTATATTAAGTTAAACCTTTTTCTTATAATTATGATTTTATATTTGTCATAGCTACAAGGAAAGGTTTTCTTTATATAAAGTCCCTTTTCGCCGTTTTATAAAACGGCGACCCGTAATTTTGTTGCATTAGAGAACGCGAAACGTCGTTACAGTAAGGCTGACCAACGTATTACAACCCGCCTAAACGTTAACCAGCCGATTTACAAAATCAAGCCGTTTTATAATGCGGCTAGTCGGTTTGTATTATAGCGGATTCTACAATCCGTCTGCGACATCTATAACCCAAAATCCCCAACAAAGTGGATATTGAACAAACTAATATTAACTTGACGATTTGTCAAACAACTTCAAAATTTACAATAAATTAATGGTTTTTTTAATATGAAAAAACGTACGCTGTCATTTTGTGCAGCTTTTCCACACAACTTGGCTTCGTGCTTGAAACAAGCAACCACACACTTTGAAAATTATTGGACAGTTCACTTGTACCGAAAATGATTATTACAGATTTAACTTGGGCTGTTGTAAACCGAAAATGTCAAAAAAAGACGTCAATTGTCTCTGCGGAGTCTCACTCCGCAATATGCAAAAAAGCAAAAATAATGCAGCTCTGATATTGCTCCACTAACAATTAGACAATAAATTAGGAAGGTACTGAGAAAACGGCCGTTCGAGAGAATGGGAAATTCTTTTGGAAATCAAAAAACATAGTCGTGCGGAGCGAGACTCCGCATGCGACTACTGGAAGGTTAAGGATGAAATTATAAAGATGGTTTTTTAAATACACAAAAACTAATAAATTAAATTAATTGGTAATACAGTCAAAATCAGGAATCATTACTTGCCCCAGTCAATAGATGGCGACGTTTTGTAAAATTAGCGACGATTGAACTCGACATGCGCAATGTGATCAACGAAAAAAAGTACAAAAATCGTTTCTAAGAATTTCGATAAGATCAGAATTCGGTTGTGCAAATGAGGACATTACTTCTTCATTCCTCAGTTTGTAAAATTTAAATTTCACGAGCAGCTCTCAAAACTACAGTCGCTCGAGCTGCGTATCAATGTTTGTGGCACTTAAATACGACAATAAAATGTGGAAAAACAAAACGACTAAGCCAACACGGTAGCTATGTAATTAGTTTAAATCCAACAGTTTCTCAGAACTGGTATCACTCAATTCCATCGGACCAGCGTCACAAACGAGAAAGGAGAGCCGGACTCGGCGGGCAATAACTCGCCGGGCGGCTGTCCAGCGGTGAAATCAAAAAGGCCACCTTACAATGCAATTAGCCTCAGCTAGAATAAATCGCGACCGGGAGAAAACCTCGGCCGGGAAAGTGTCGAGTTTCCGCGTTCGAGATCGCCGGTTCTCAGAAATGCGTGGAATGCCCCGCGATAACGCGGACATTCCAGTGTCCCCGGAGTCGGCCCCGGGCCCCTTATCTCGAAATTGTATCGTCGAGTCGCTACACTGTTCCCAAACGACAGATACATCTATTAAATTAGATATCTCGGATCGCGCCCGAGACCAACGTTTTAATGGACGTCGCGCCCTGACAGGGATCGCAGTTGGCCCGGATTCTGATGTAAGCGATACAGGCGACATGCGTCCCAGCGGCCGGTCGTTTGTTTTTGGGCGAAAACGCGATTTTTTCAGTGTACGAGCGTATCAACGTCAGGGATCAAGTTTTTTCGGCGGTGGGAAACCGGCAGGTGACAAATACATGGTCTAACTATCTGCCGGCTTCGGCTTCGCCTCATTCCACACGATCTACATTCTTAATCTTTGACCAGTTTTAGGGAATCTTAATAGTGACGGCGCACAAACGGATTTCTGAGGTCGCGAAACGCCCAAGGGGAGAATGGGGCTTAAATGTCACCGTGAGGGATTTCAATTAGCATTTTTATTGACGTTGGGCGAGACGAACGAAACGTCTCCTGAATATTTAAAAAAAACCTTTTTATTTTCGACTTTACCCGAAAATGTTATTCTTTCAATAACTACAAATTGGGAAAAACCGTAATTTCGGCTTGAGTAGGCGATCCATCTTGTTGAAAATAAATAAATTACAGTAAAACTCCTGTAAAGCGACTCGTGGTTCGCTTAAAAAATGGTCTCTTGGAGGAGTGGTCGCTTTAGAGAACTTTTTTTTAAATTAATATAAAATAAACACCATATTAACTTTAAAACGTTTTACTATCAATAATGCTCCTGTATTTTCATAAAACTGCAAAGCGTCGATTTAGACGCACACAAGACAAATTAATAATATTAAATAATATAATGTTTAACAACTAAGGCAAATAAAAAAAATTCACGATACAAAAAATAGCCAAGACCAAGAAATAAAGATATACAAGGCTTACTACCAAAATATTGTTCTAAAACAGTTTGCTTACAATTTTTAAATTTTTTAATTAGAGACTACAGTAGAATCCGGTTATAACGGCTTCGGTTATAGCGAACCACCGGTGATAACGAACTTTATTTCAAGTCCCGACATTTTCCCCTATGCAACAATGTAAAAATTAGTCGGTTATAACGAACTCGGATATAACGAACTATCGGATATAGCAAACCTGAAAAAGCTGAAATTAATAAAATTTGAATCGTTTATAACGAACTTTCCATTGTATATAACGTGCAGTAACCTTTGAATCTGACGATGACTTGTCATTAAATGAGTGGTTACAAAAATAGAAACAAAGGGAACTTGAATTTCAGCAATTGAAGGGCTCTATGCAAGAAGTACCTAAATCACTTTCATATTCTGTGATATTTGAGATTTGATGTTTCAATGTGACCTGTAAATCACATTGTTTTGACCTTGAATAATCTTTTTTTTACTAAAGTAAGTCTTCTTTAGTGAAAAAGGATTAGTCAAAATCGAAACAATGTGATTTCCAGACCAAACAGAAATATAAATCTCAAATATCGCAGAATATGAAAAGTGACTTAAATACTTCTTACATAGAGCCCTTCAATTCTAAAATTCAACTTTTTTCGAAAACTTAAACATGAATGACTATTAATGTAGACAATTTATTAGTTACAACAGAATATTTGGGTACTTGTGGTAGACAAAAGTGGTCAAAAAGAAGCCAATGAGGAATGAGGATGAGCCGGAAGCACCAGCATTACAGATTTTATCTACACAGGAAGCTGTGAGAAGTATTAACAACATTCGTGATGTTTACAGTTTTATGGTGCGCCGAACTCAATTATTGAAAATCTTAGTGACGTTGAAACGTGTGTGGACAATTTATACTTCAGTCGAAAATTAAAAAAATTTTCAAATAAAATTACTTGTTGCATTTTGCTTTGTTTCACTTAAGTTTAGTTCTTATATTCTTAATGGTTTTATAAATATGATATTTAAATTAGACAATGAAGGTCTCATAAAACACTCTTGCATTTATGCTTTCAATAACGCTTATAACGAACTTCGGATATAACGAACCGATTTTGATGGTTCCTTGAGGTTCGTTATAACCGGATTCTACTGTATTTCTTTTTCGCATTTTTTAAAATTTTTTAAAATCTGGGTTTTGCCGCATTTGCATTTAGAAGCTAGATTTCTTTCAATAAGCCTCTTTCGCTGTCTTTCTTGACCTCCTGATTTCAAAAATTTTGATTGCAAAGTCTGAAAGTGGTCAGTTTAATTGTTATTAACAAATTAAATGTTTAAATGGCAATAAAAACTTTGTTTATTATAGATAGTAACACTTTTAATGCATTAAAAGATCCAGTTTCGTATAAGAAACTTGTATTTTTTGAAATTTAAAAAAAGATTAAGTTTAACCAAAGTTATTGCAAAGCTTGAACTGTATTTTACAATATAGGTAGAACGCGCAAGTCGAGTTCAATCGTTGCTAATTTAATAAAACGTCGCCAACTATGTGCTGAGTCCAGTAATGCTGCTTGCTTTTGAGTCACACTGCCAACGTAACGCCACTAATATTATTAATTACTTCCCTGATGATAAAAAAATTATTTCTTTACAGAACGAAGCTGACATATTGAATTTATTTATTTATTTAATTAATTAATTAAATTTTTTAAGTTACAAAAAATAAGTGAAGAAAATTTTACAGGACACTGCAGCAATGTTTTTTGGTGCAACTAATACTTTACCAATTTATTTTTTTCCTGATTTCAGGTTAATGTTTGTAATATTATTTTAAAAATACAGTTTTTTAGTAATATTGTGACTTAATCATTTTTTATAATTCCATCCTCAACAACCACAATTCCCAACCAACAAATTCGACAAATATTGTGAAATAAATTTCTTACTTTTGCCCGAATCAAAAATACTTGCGATGCAAATTTATAGAACGTTTAATGCTCCCTCAAAAGTTTCAGTAAATTTTTTCTCCATTATTAATACTTTGGAAGATAAATATTTTTTATGTTGACAACCTAATTTTTTTTTTAAAAATCTCACAGCTTAAACCAAAACCCGAACCAAAATAATTCTTTAACGTAAATTGTGGGTCATCTCATCCTCCACATTTTAGTTTACGGCCACCAAGCCAAAACTCTTCCCAATAACAAAGATATTTGGAAGATTCACAATCACAACAGTGACGACCTTGTCGAGTAAATCCATGCAGAACGACCCCACCAAACAATAAAAACGTACTTACCGAAAGAAGCAACACCTGCACCATGGGGCCAGCTTTAAATCAGCACAAACACTTGCGAAATAATCGAAATAAAAGTCGATGGCAAAAGTCACGGGGGCCATTTGCTTTTTCTTGTCGCCCAGCAAAAATCGATCAATCGATTTCCGCGGCGAAAAAATCGCACTGCCACAAAACTGATGCACCAAACGATGCGGAAAATTTCCCCAACGCGATTTCAACACTTGCTAACATCGGAAAATGGGAAATTTCCCCACAATTTGAAAAAAAACCGGACGAACCGCCGTATCAATGCACACATGACAGGTCAGCCCCCACTCTGCCGGTAAAAAAGTGATTTTAATTAGTCACGCGTTCGACAAGTCGTTGCATAAAATTAATGAATAACAGAAAATGATCGAAAATTTGTTGGAAGGTGCGAAAATACCTGTGAAAACGCCGAAAGTGAAAATCGAGTTAACGAATTCCATTGGTGGATTGGGGCTAAACCGGTTAAACCTGTTTGAAACTGTGCCAAATTTGTTATTAACCCCAACGAAAACTCTTTAGGGCAAATTTTACATTAAAAGAATCAGGAAAGTGCGCAGAAGACGATGCGATGGTTAGTTTTCGTGAAAATCGGATTTCAGGCGGAAACTCCAAAGGATTCTTCCGGTGCTTCCAGATTGGGACAATAGGTGGCGCTGATTAAGGTAGGAATTTGAAATTTTTACACTAAAATTAATAATAAACAAAACTTTTAATTTCAAAGGAGATTAACAACGTTTCACCCTAAGATTTTCAATACATGTTTTGGAAAGGAGGTCGATACTTTATTTTACAGAGAATACCAACCTATTTGAGCTGACCGCAAGCCATTATTAAATAATTATAATTAACCAATTAATTAAAACATCAAATTCCGAAATTCGTTTTTTTGCCTTCAGTTATCAAAATTTTGTATTAAAATTTTTTGGGCTTGCTGATTAGAATTCTTTATTTCTTTGCTGTTTTAAATATTTTTTTTTTTTAAACATTGCAATTGTTTATTTAGAAGAGGTAAATAATCACAACATAACCTCAACAGTGTAAAAATTCTAAAATATCCCCTAAAGATAAACCCGGTTTGGTTAGGTTAAGTTAGGTTTAAGATTTCTATCTCTGTCAATCTTAGAGCAAATCAATTTTTAATTGCACCATCGCGTTTCTCGCAAAAAAATACATAAGTTTTCATTTTTATATGACTCTCTCACAAAAAAAAACATGCAAATTGCAGTGGACATTTTCATAAAGTATGATCAGACAATTTTTTTTTTTTTTAACAGTGCAATTGCTTATTTAGAACAGGTAAATAATCACAACATAACCGTTTTTTTTTCTTTTCTTTTTTTTTCCTCACTACGATAACTTTTCGTGCCAAAAACGATGGAACAAGAATCAATTGATTTGCTCCAGTATTAACGGAGCAACGGCCATTTTCTCGATTTATAGTTTTCTACCTCTGCCAATCTTAGAGCAAATCGATTTTTAATTGCACCTTCGTGTTCCTCGCAAAACAAATACATGAGTTTTCATTTTTATATAACTCTCTGGCCAAAAAAAAAACATGCAAATTGCAGTGGACATTTTCATAAGGTGTCAGGTCAATGTTTTTTGTTTTTTTTTAACAGTGCAATTGTTTATTTAGAACAGGTAAATAGTCACAACATAACCTCAACAGTGTAAAAACTCTAAAAATATCCCCGAAAGAGAAACACGAAAAGATAAACCCAGTTTGGTTAGGTTAGGTTGGTATTTCAGTTTAACCCTGTAGGTATCCGAAAATCATATTTCGCACTAACATATCAGCAGTCCATTGCACAACCAGTTAGATTCATATTGCAATAAGAGCGTTAATCAACAAAGTGAGTTCTGCAATATTGCACCTTAAAGTCGAATAATTTAAGGTGCAATATTGCAGAACTTACTTTGTTGATTAACGCTCTTATTGCAATATGGATATAACTGGTTTTGCAATTGGACTACTGATATAATATCTGGACTTATAAATAGCTTAGGGCCTTATCAAGTTTAAATCCAGTCCTGTTTATTTGCTCGAAAAATTCTTACTGGCTTGGTACTTCGAGTGCTCTTAGTGGAGCCGACAGGTGGCACTAATTGTAGGTGAAAGTTTCAAGTTTTTGCTTTAATTTTCAATGAGTTTTCGCATTAATTTTGAACGAAGATAAGGTTTAAAAAATAATCAGGTCGAGGCGGTCGGAAAATCTGTTTTTTCCGGCGGTGTTCCGAGTTGTGCGGATAGGTGGCGCCGATTAACAGCGGGAATTTTAAATTTTCGCGTTAATTCGAGGCGAGAATTTCAGATTTTGCCGACAGGTGGCACTGATTGTAGGTGAAAGTTTCAAGTTTTTGCCTGCGCCTCGGGATAATTTTTTTAAATATTCATAACCGAGAAAAAATTTCCGGATTTTAATTTAACGTCGAGTGGTATTCGGTAAGAAAATGTTGCAGCTTTTTGCAATTTAATTTATGTATTGACATATTATCTATAAACGTCACTCAACGCTATAAATAATACGATATTTTGATTGCAAGTTTATGGGAAGCGTTGAATGGCATTTAATGCCAAATGGCATCGTTTATTCTGGTTAAATGTACATAATGTAAGTATTAGTGACAGTAATTATGACGTCAAAAAATTTCCACTAAAATTCACTCCAGGGTCCTACCCAATCGAAAAAAAATTCCGAAAAAATACTTGCGTTGCCTTGGTAGCGGTTCAAAACAAAGGCTTCTGATTGGATGAACAGGCTGGTGCAAAATTTTCGCGTTAATTCGAGGCGAGAATTTCAGGTTTTGCCGACAGGTGGCACTGATTGTAGGTGAAAGTTTCAAGTTTTTGCCTGCGCCTCGGGATAATTTTTTTAAATATTCATAACCGAGAAAAAAATTCCGGATTTTAATTTAACGTCGAGTGGTATTCGGTAAGAAAATGTTGCAGCTTTTTGCAATTTAATTTATGTATTGACATATTATCTATAAACGTCACTGAACGCTATAAATAATACGATATTTTGATTGCAAGTTTATGGGAAGCGTTGAATGGCATTTAATGCCAAATGGCATCGTTTATTCTGGTTAAATGTACATAATGTAAGTATTAGTGACAGTAATTATGACGTCAAAAAATTTCCACTAAAATTCACCCAATCGGAAAAAATTTTCGAAAAAATACTTGCGTTGCCTTGGTAGCGGTTCAAAAGAAAGGCTTCTGATTGGATGAACAGGCTGGTGCAAAATTTTCGCGTTAATTCGAGGCGAGAATTTCAGGTTTTGCCGACAGGTGGCACTGATTGTAGGTGAAAGTTTCAAGTTTTTGCCTGCGCCTCGGGATAATTTTTTTAAATATTCATAACCGAGAAAAAAATTCCGGATTTTAATTTAACGTCGAGTGGTATTCGGTAAGAAAATTTTGCAGCTTTTTGCAATTTAATTTATGTATTGACATATTATCTATAAACGTCACTCAACGCTATAAATAATACGATATTTTGATTGCAAGTTTATGGGAAGCGTTGAATGGCATTTAATGCCAAATGGCATCGTTTATTCTGGTTACGTGTACTTAATGTAAGTATTAGTGACAGTAATTATGACGTCAAAAAATTTCCACTACAATTTACCAATCGGAAAAAATTTCCGAAAAAATACATGCGTTGCCTTGGTAGCGGTTCAAAAGAAAGGCTTCTGATTGGTTGGACAGGCTGGTGCAAACTTTTCGCATTAATTTTGAACGAAGATAAGGTTTAAAAAATAATCAGGTCGAGGCGGTCGGAAAATCCGTTTTTTCCGGCGGTGTTCCGAGTTGTGCGGACAGGTGGCGCCGATTAACAGCGGCAATTTTAAATTTTCGCGTTAATTCGAGGCGAGAATTCGCGATTTTGCGCGCGATAAGATTAATGGCCGTTGATAACGACACGTTTATAAAACGGTTATGTTTGGGTGCGCCTCTTTGTTCTGGAATTGCGAGACTACCGGTCTTTGCGTCGATAGTTTTCGCACGAATAAACGCAATAATTTGCGACACCCCGCGGCGATAAATTTGACAGATGGCGGTTTTAAAAGCGGCCACAGAACCGGCGAAGCTTAAAATTCGCGCTCTCTGTAATTTAACCGCTTCATAACCAAATTACGACGCTCTTTCTGGGGGGGACGTCTTGTGGGGCGTCGCGCCGCTGGAGCCATCCATATCTGGCGTTCGGATCTTCGACCCCCGGACTTTCCATAATCCCGGATTTGCTCAATAACAATTTGTCTGCGGGGAATCGCCGATGTAATTGACGTTCCATCCGACGTTATCGGGGTTTAATTTCGCCGGTTTCATACGCCGAAAAGATGTCATCAATTATTTCTTGCGTTTTAATCGGGCGGCCGAAATTGACTGCGCCCGGAGATGATGCAATTCGCATGATATGCTGCGGTCAAAGTGGCCCTCTTGGGGGTTCCGCGATCCTATCGCGTATTTACGGTGCATGCGTTCAGGATTTTCCGCTTATAGGGGAAGATCGCAGAAATAAATCATGTATTTATTTAAATGCGCGATTTTCATGCGACCGGCGTGATCGCATCTGTATTCACGACCGAATGGTTTTATTTTAATTAAGTGCGCGGCGATTGTCCTTGCATTGTTTCGACACTTACATAACCTCGACATCTTAAAACCGGGGAAAATTGAACGCAAGCAAGTCACGCAAAATATACTTTCATTCTTTAGACAAGTATCTAAACGGAATTTTAAAAACTCGTCATGGAGTATGAGCAGGTGATCCATCTTGCTGAAAATAATAATTTTCGTCTCTTTTAAAGGGTAACAGACAAAAGAAAAATTAAGTAACAATAATATTGATTAACAATTGAACAAAAATCATTATCTACATTTTACTTTAAAAGTAGCAATATCATGGAGTATGAGCAGGATATCCATCTTGCTGAAAATAATAATTTCCGTCTCTTTTAGAGGGTAACAAACGAAAGAAAAATTAAATAACAATAATATTGATTAACAATTGAACAAAAATCATTATCTACATTTTACTTTAAAAGTAGCAATGTCATGGAATATGAGCACGATATCCATCTTGCTGAAAATAATAATTTCCGTCTCTTTTAGAGGGTAACAAACGAAAGAAAAATTAAATAATAATAATATTGATTAACAATTGAAGAAAAATCATTATCTACATTTTACTTTAAAATAACAATATCGTAGAGTATGAGCAGGATATCCATCTTGCTTAAAATAATAATTTCCGTCTCTTTTAGAAGGTAACAAACGAAAGACAAATTAAATAATAATAATATTGATTAACAATTGAACAAAAATCATTATCTACATTTTACTGTAAAATAGCAATATCATGGAGTATGATCAGGATATCTATCTTGCTGAAAATAATAATTTCCGTCTCTTTTAGAGGGTAACAAACGAAAGAAAAATTAAACAACAATAACGTTGATTAACAATTGAACAAAAATCATTATCTACATTTTACTTTGAAATAGCAATATCATGGAGTATGAGCAGGATATCCATCTTGATGAAAATAATAATTTCCGTCTCTTTTAGAGGGTAACAAACGAAATAAAAATTAAATAATAATAATATTGATTAACAATTGCAGAAAAATCATTATCTACATTTTACTTTAAAATAGCAATATCATGGAGTATGATCAGGATATCCATCTTGCTGAAAATAATAATTTCCGTCTCTTTTAGAGGGTAACAAACGAAATAAAAATTAAATAATAATAATATTGATTAACAATTGCAGAAAAATCATTATCTACATTTTACTTTAAAATAGCAATATCATGGAGTATGATCAGGATATCCATCTTGCTGAAAATAATAATTTCCGTCTCTTTTAGAGGGTAACAAATGAAAGAAAAATTAAATAATAATAATATTGATTAACAATTGAACAAAATCATTATCTACATTTTACTTTAAAATAGCAATATCATGGAGTATGATCAGGATATCCATCTTGCTGAAAATAATAATTTCCGTCTCTTTTAGAGGGTAACAAACGAAAGAAAAATTAAATAATAATAATATTGGTTAACAATTGAACAAAAATCATTATGTACATTTTACTTTAAAATAGCAATATCATGGAGTATGACCAGGATATCCATCTTGCTGAATATAATAATTTCCGTCTCTTTTAGAGGGTAACAAACGAAAGAAAAATTAAATAATAATAATATTGATTAACAATTGAAGAAAAATCATTATCTACATTTTACTTTAAAATAGCAACATCAGGATTTTGATCAGAAAATTATTGATTTTAGAAGGAGCAAAAACTTTTACAAAAGGACATATTTTTCTGTACTATCTGGGAATACACTGTACTAAATTTGGTCTCAAATATTAAATTATTATCTTGAAATTTTGTTTATTTCATGTACTACCACAAACTGGTGGTACCAGTTAGTTGTTTTATGATACACCAGATGTCGCAAAAATCAACCAAATATAATTTTTAAAAAAATCAATACTAAAACTTTTTGTATAATTTACCTGTTGGTTTTAATTTCATCTTGTAAAGAGCTTAAATGTTGACCGACTGATGTACAGGGTGATTCTTAAAATACGCCGCACGCTCTAGCTCAGTTATTTATTGTCCGATATCAGAAAAAAAAAAAAAAGTTTTTTCGAGTAAGTAGAAATTTTTTTCCACATTAACTTTAATGTGAAGTGATAGTAAACTTTTTTTTCAATTCACATTCAAATTTACATTTTTTTATTTAGTATGGTGGAAGATTTTTTTCTAAATCAAATGATATCTAATAACTTGACCTTGAATTAATATTAGTATTTAGAAAATAATTCTCAAGCAGAATAAATTTAAAAAATATGCGTTGCTATTTAAGAATAAAATTTGAGTATCGCTGGACAATGAAGTTACTGTTAAAAAAATCAATCAATAGTGCTTGTAGAATCACTAATTTTTTAATTTTTTGTTTGTTAAAATCGGACAATAAATAACAAAGTTACAGCTTGCCGCGGTATTTAGGAATCAGCCTGTATATTGGGTGTTGTAAATCAGACTTCACTGTAACCCGGGCTTATCAGGTCCGGACCAAAAATAATCGCTTTGAACCGATAATGATTCCTTAGTATTTCTTAATAAGGGTTCGCTTAAATGTTCTGGGGACAGACTGTATAATAACGAATTTTATATCGAACCACATCGATTTGGTGCTTTGCGACGTAAATTGCACATTATTTTTAAGAAAGTATTCCGTTACAACCTTTTGGTGTTAATTGCATGTTAGATGTCCTGTTACATGTTTGTAATAAATCAGAGCAACTCTTGTGTAACTCATTTTTTACATTTAATATCTGCAATTATAATTTTATTATTCCGTGCGCATTTCAGTCTCATTTATTTTAATAAGCTTATCAGTTGTCATCAACAGCAAATGATTTAATGCCCGCACTTGATCGCAACACTGCAACTTGAAGTTTGACTGTATCTCTATTTAAAAATAAATGCTTTTAGAAAATTGTTCAAAATAATATCCCAATATTATTGTTTGGCCCTCTATGTATATTAAAAGGTTAAAAAAAAACATCAGACTGTGTTCATTAGATGGAAATTTATTTATTTTTTTCTGAAAAATATTTAAAAAAAATTAAAAATAAATTTAAATATACAGGGTGATTCAGAATTTTTTTCTTTTTTAGAGTTAGGCTGATCATTTTTTTCTACATTATATTTTTTTTTTGTTTTTTTGTAAATCTAAGTTATGAAGTGATGAGAGAGGTGAAATGAAACAAAGGAATCGTATATGAATGTTATTTAATTCGTAAAATTATTTCACATATACACACGACACTTTTACATTAGGTATCTAATTTAAGAGCTCAACAGAGAAAATAAAAAGCGACCTTTACACACTCGTGTAGAGCAGCGACTACTCAATATTTACAAATTTCCTCGTGACGGTGGGCGCGACCATCACCCCTTAAAATTATTGCTCTATTTCATGTGCTACGTGATTAATTTATTTTTTCAAAATCTTCACTTAATTTAGGACATGGAAATCAAAAGTCGAAATCTCTTTGGTGTGGCGATTCGAGAAACCTAATGTACAAGACGCTATGGGCGATTATATACACTTTACACAGAGATTCAGGGGCTTATTTACACGTCTATTTACACGCGGGCGCACACACACTGAACGAGCACCAATTAAATTAAATCAAAAAAAAAACAATTAAAAATAAATAGCGCCGGCGAGTTTTTGTACTTCGAAGCCAAGCTCGGTCGAGCGATTCTCGGCTAAATCAAAGTCGACCCTGAGTTCGCCAAAATTATTGCTCGAAAGGCACGGGGGCCGAGAATCGCCGTCAACCTGTCATCTATTGCGGTTTACAAAAATATGGCAAGAAATCAGAATCACACTGTGTACACTCACTACTTGTCTGTCTCTTCGTTATGTTTCACGTCCAACCCGTTGACCATCTTCTCGATGCTTTTGAGGTTGCTCGGCGACGAGGTCGGTTCGGGTTTGGGCGAGGCCGTCCGAGGCCTCATCGGCGGCGACACCGAGCTCTGCCGAACCTTCCCCGACGACGGGGAATTGCTGAGACTCCTCGAATGGACGTTCGGCGTTACAGTCTCGAACGCGCTCCCGATTGGCCCCGAGTTGGGCAACGTGTACGGAGTGAACCGATGCCCCTTGAGCTGGTTGTGCAGGGCCGAACTGGGCGACAGGTGGTGGCCGAGCGCCCCCGGGTGCGCCAGGTTCGAATAGTGCGAAAAGAGCGCCGGATGCTGCGCCGCCAACGCCAGTTGGGCGTTGAACAGCAAGCTGGGGCTCATGGCGGGGCTGTGCAGGCCCAGCGGGGGCGCGAACGGCCCGCCCCCCGCGTTGGGATACAACCCGTGCGGGTAGAAATAAGGCATTAAGTGCGGGGGAGGGTGGATCGGGGGGCCGACGCTGATGTTGGGAGAGGGGTACTCGCCGGAGTGGTTGGAGGGCCCCGGAGCGTCCTTCGGCGAAGACGTCCGAGGCCTGAACGCCGGACTCTCGGAGCAGCTCGATTCGGAGCCCGAATCTTCGTGGAGGCGCTTCCTGATCGCGTCGTCGTCGTAGAGGCGGTTGCGGGTCGGGGGCGGCGTGCTCGAGTGGTTCATCGAGGTGGAGACCGGCGTCGGGGGGTGCAAGGAGGGCCGCGGACTGTCGGCCGTGCCGACCACGTCCAGTTCCGAGTCTTCTATCCTGGAGACGGTGCTGCTGTCGGCGGACATCCTCGCCGGGAGGGGGTGGGTCGTTTTGTCCGGGTCGTTGGTGTGCCTCGCCGCCAACATGGCTTGCCTGCAAGTGGCGAGATTCCATTATAGGCCGAGCAATAAAGCGTTTTTTCATAACGTAAATACTACTCGGAAATTGACTGTGCGATTACATAATATACAACTCGATAATCAAAATTTTTAATTTGTTATAAACAATTTACAAGAAAAAAATCGCGCTTTTTTTAGTTCTTTGCTTGAAAAATAGAAACTAATGAACTAATGAACGCTATCGCCATTGGAGTTAATATTGTCAATATTGTCAATATTGATTATATTGCGGTTTACAGATAAGAGTTGTGAATTTCTGCTGATTTTGCATTTATTTATTTATATTTTACATCCGAAACAGTGATAGCAAAAATTCCAAACGCCGCATTTAAACCGCCAGGCTGACGCGAAATACATTTTATTCGCGGCTAGCGACCTGTTTGATAGGCACTGGTTTATAGCGCGTTATCAGTTATTTATAAGTAACTTTAATATGTTTCAAAATATATCAACTAAATTCACTTATTGTATGCAAGCAAGGTATAAATTTTACGTATCGATAATTCTCCAGTGTTAATTTTGTCAATAGACGAATTGTAGAGAATTAAATTACGAAGAGAATGAGAGGTCGAATGACCCGATCCGATAATTAGAATCGGAGAAAACCCGGAAAGCCCGGAAAATTCAGTCTTTTCTTAAAAAATTCACAATTTTGCCATTTTTTAATTTTAAGAACTGAAACTTTGCACAAAGGGAGCTATTTATACAGTGAGGACGCGTGGGTTGGAATAAATTCATTTAAAATTCATGGGTTTGGTTTTTGGAAAAACGCACGGACACGGAGATTTTTGTTTTTAAAACTGTATCTTGCAACTTGCTGTGTGTTTGTTTTAACGTGTTTATTTAAAAACTGGTAATGATAGTAGATTGAAATATAAAGTATTTGAAAGAAAAATAATCACTTCTATTCTTGGTTGATGAAGTTTTCCATTTTCTTGTTCTCAAATGTTAAGAGTCGGTTTTCCTAGGTAATCCCATACAAATTGCAGTGCATATATTCATAGTGCTCAGGTCAATTTTTTTTTTTTTTTTTTTGACATCTAAGAATCCACATTTTCATAAAGTATGCTCAGGTAAAATTTTTTGTTTTCAAATAATTACAACAAGGGTTGAATCTTAAGGGTCGATTTTCCAAGGTAAAACCATGCAAATTGCAGTGTGTTTGTTTTAACATGTTTATTTAAAAACTGTTAATGAAGAAGATTGAAATAATAGTATACGTAATACACGTTTTGTTGCTGTGCACGTCTAATTTCCAATTCTATTTTTAAAATTGAAATCGAACAACTACAGAAGCATCCAGCTCGCTGCAAAAATGTCGCAAAAAAAAAACGAAATGGAGATTGTGCAAAAACTGATAGCCCTACAGAGTCGGGGTTTTGCACGCATAAAGTGCATATAAATAGCTACCTTTGTGCAAACTTTCAGTTTTTAAAATTTAAACATGGCGGAATTGTGAATGTTTTAAAAAAATACTGAATTTTTCGGGCTTTCCGGGTTTTTTCCGATTCTAATTATCCGATCGGGTCATTCGACCCCTCATTCTCTTCGTAATTTAATTCTCTACAATTCTTCTACTGACGTCATTCAGATTGCTTAATTAATTGCCATTTTCCAAGAAAAGAACTAAAAAAACGCGATTTTTTCTTATAAATTGTTTATAACAAATTAAAAATTATGATTTTGGAGTTGGAAATTATGCAGAATTCATCTACTATCTGTCCTTTATGTAATCGCACAGTCGGTTTTCCGGGCAGCATTTATGTTAAATTATGGAATTTTTTTTGCTCTGTTGCTTGTCCTATTAGCCCCGTTAACGGGATAAAAATGCAAAATTGTCGAGTTCTTATGCAAATGGGGCAAAAAAGGAGTTTTAAGTCGAAAATTAAAGGACTCGGTTTTAGGGGGCGATCAAATTAAGGTTGGCATTTCGTTTAAGGTCAATACCAAAGGGTGTAGATTAGGGGTCTTCATTTCATTTGCATTTACAGTAAGTGATATACATAAATTAAGCCGCGACGCTCTTCCTGCGAGTTATTTTTTATCGGGGCAAATTCGAGCGCAAGAAACTGTTTCCGATCGTTGCGCGAAAGGGTGCCAGATATAAAAGAACAGGGGTGGCCGCGACAAAGGGCGACCGGGATAAATTGCAACGGCGTTTAATTGACCGGCTACGGCGATAATTATACGTTATGACACTTAAATGTTAAATAATCGGAATTTTGCGGCCGAACGATACTTACTTCTTTTCCCGCTTTCCAGCTCCCGTGTCCCTGAAGCCTTTCGCAAACGGATTATTGTCGATTTTTAGCTGGGTTATCTGCAACAAAGAAAGGCGATTCAGCGAATTTGCGACGTCAGCGCATTCGGACGGCCGCGGGGCGAAAACCGCAAACTCCACTTAAAAAATTCGTCGGGAAAAAATGCAGCTCACTTCCTGAATTTGCATTTAAAACATTTCCCGAAATTTTCCGAAATAATTGAGAAGTTCCGGCAATTTAAAACGAAGCTCCCGAGGGCGCCTTGGAACGCGTTTCGGTAAATATCTCGCAAGGCGCCAATCGTATAAAAAAAAAATTGCGATAAAATTTGTTGGTTATTTAATTATCTTCAAGAAAGTTTCAATCAAAAATTCAGTTATTGTTGTTAATAACAAAGTTACGTTGGATTATTTAAAACAATTTTGTTACGCTAATTTAATTAGTAATTACCGCGCTTGAAATTAATTTTTTGCTCAACAATAATTTGTTGCCTATTGAATTGTCTACAAAAAAGTTAATTTGAACAATTTGCGAATTTTGCCGATTTTAGTGAGAAACGGCCAATTTGTAATCAGAACGTTTCGGTGATGAATTTTTGAGCTGTAATTACTGGGTAAAATAACGCCAATGTGAAAATTTTGCCTTAATAAAACTTATCAACGATTTCATCGGTTACAACTTACATTTCAAAGTTTTTCTGAAATTTTTGTTCAAAAGTGGAATTATAGCTCAATTGTTTCCCGTTTGTTCGGTTTGCTTTTCTGCCATAAAAACCTTCATTTGGTTGTTGCGGTGGAGGGATGTAAAGCATAAAATTTTTTTCTTAACAGAAGTTATGGCGGCCTTTATGGGCTACAATTTTTATTCTCGGACCTTTTCGAATTTTTCTTAAAATAACAGAGTTATTGCCAATTTTCTCGCTCCATTGTTTCCCGGTTGTTTGGTGCATTTGAGTGACACATTCGTGCGTTAAGGAAATAAACTATGAAATTTTTCTCTTAACATAAATTGTAGTGACCTTTATGTGCTATAATTTTTATTCTCATGTCTTTTCAGAAAAAAAATAAAATAACTAAGTTATTGCCTATTTTTTCGCTTAATTGTTTCCCGATTGATTGGTGCGTTGGAGGGACACTTGCGCGTTAAGCAAACCGCGCATGAAATTTTTCCCTTAATGAAAGTTACAGTGGCCTTTATGTGCTACAATTTTGATTCTGGCACTTTTTCGAATTTTTCTTAAAATAACAAAGTTATTGCCTATTTTTTCGCTCAATTGTTTCCCGGTTGTTTGGTGTATTTGAGGGACAAATTTGTGCGTTAAGGAAATAAAATATGAAATTTTTCTCTTAACAGAAGTTGTAGTGACCTTTATGTGCTATAATTTTGATTCTTATGTCTTTTCAGAAAAAAATTAAAATAACAAAGTTATCGCCTATTTTTTCGCTCAATTGTTTCCCGATTGGTTGGTGCGTTGGAGGGACACCTGTGCGTTAAGCAAACCGCGCATGAAATTTTTCCTTTAATGAAAGTTGCAGCGGCCTTTATATGCTATAATTTTGATTCTTGCACCTTTCGAATTTTTCTTAAAATAAACGAGTTATTACCAATTTCCTTGCTCGATGTTTCCCGATCGTTTGGTGCGTTTGAGGGATACTTTTGTGCGTTGAGGAGGCGGCGCATCAAAATTTTCTCTTAACAGAAGTTACAGCGGCTTTTATGTGCTACAACTTTGATTCTGACACATTTTCAAAAAAAAATTGATTTAACAGAATTATTGCCAATTTTCTCGCTCAATTGTTTTCCGATTGAATAATTAAAAACCACCACACAAACATTACTAGAATTAGCAACAACTGCAGTTTTACTTTTGACTTTTTATGAATTTTTTTGCAAAAATAACAAAGTTTGAAACTTTTTTGATCGTTTCCTTGTTTATAAAAAAATCGCACATAATTTTGTTTGCGGCTCTTTTCAGCTTAGTTTGCAGATTTTCAAAAATAAAAAGTTACCAATCTCCCCCTTGTTTGTTTGGCCGACTAGATGTCGCTACGGTCGCGCGGTTTGATTGGACGGAGCGGCCGTCTCCAACAAGACATCAATTAAATAATTATCTTTTAAAATGGTTATAATGAGAGTAATAAATTCAAATTTGCATATGATTCAAGCTATCATTGTAATTAAGTGTTTTTAATCAGAGAGGGGCGCGGGGAGGCGAACCGTTAATTAAAGTGTTCCGCTTAATAAAATTACATACGAAACTTACAGGAAACTCTTTTACGAGAAATTCGTCAGATAACGCACGATTCCGAGAAGGCCTGTTTTATACCCAGACCATATTTCTTTAATTATCGCGCCGATACTTCACATCGAATTTATAAGGAGCGGCTCACTCTTTCCCACGACCAATTATCAACGCCAAATTAACGCCGATCCCACTCCTGAATTGTCGCTTTTAGTACAGTTTCGTTACCTTTTCGTTCTGGTAGGCGGTGACGGCGATGAATTCGGTCTCCTTGAAGACGTACGTCCTGAACGTGGAGTAGGGAAGCTTGAGTATGTCGTTGGCTCTGACCAGGTGAAACCTGGGCTGGTACTTGTGCATCGAGTTGAGTATCGTCTGGAAGAAAAAACAGATTCAGTAGCATACCCTTAAATTTCGCCCAGTCCGGGCCTGCGCCCGCGCTAATTAGACCCGAGTGACATGTCGCTTACAAGATCTGCCCGAAACACGTTTTGTTCTGTCGGTGTAAACCAGTCTTAAGATATCGGCGCGGCCTTTTGATACACATTGCAATTAGGCCGTTTATCTCCCGTTTTACGACGATAATATTGTTTACTGTTGCCTGTCAGCGGGGAAATTTACGCGCTCAATAATCAACGCATAAATTTCGCTCCGATTTTGCGCCTCCGATTTTTCCCGCAAGTCTCGTAAAAACCGAGAATGTAAATTTTATCGATCGTTGCGGAATGTGTTCGGGGTTTCGATGAGGAGTCGTAAAAGGCGCTATTGGTTCGGCCCGGCGCATTAGCGGAGGGAAAAATTCGAATTTTTCGATGGGACACCGCGCCGCCCACCCGCGGTCGTAAAGGCCCCGCGCGATTTTCATAAATCAGGGGGTATCGTCGCGGTTTCATCTGTGACGGCTCCCATAAAACCACACAAGTTCGCTGAACAAACAGCTTAACTCATTCGAAATGTTTGCTGTCTTAAGGAGCGTGCAGCTGTCGGGTTAACGGTCCCTTTGCTTGTTAACGAAAATGTAATTTGATTGACCGTGATTTTCGTGAGTTGGGATTGTTTTGCGCTAATTTTTATTAAAATTTATTGTGGAAAAAAACTCCCACGCAACTGGTACTGGTACTGGTGTTTTTAACTCATTGAATGTGATGAAATATTGTTTTGGGTCCATTGGACCCAGTTGAAAAATTCAGCTCTTGCGTTCCAAGATTTCGGGTTAACACGCATTAAAATTTTAGGTCTTTAAATGCAGGCCGAATTTTTCTGAGCGCATTAATTTATTAACAATTATTTTAAGTTAAAAGGTGTAAGGGTAGAAACTGTCACTAAATACAGGCGGAATGCAATTTACAAAATTATTGTAATTTGAAGTTAAAGTGTGTATATAAAAAACTGTCTCTAAATTAGCTTGATTTCAATTTAACCAATCGGCAAATCACAAAAATTTTAAGCTAAAAAGTGTAAAGTGTAGAAAACTGTTTTTAAATACCGACTGAATTCAATTTACCCATTTTTTTTAACACTAACTCATCAAGTTAAAAGGTTACAAGTAGAGTCAAATTAAGCAAATTTTCATGTGACACTAACTTATGAACTCAATCTAAAATTTTGTGTTAAAAGGTGTAAGGGTAGAAAGCTGTTTCTGAATAAAGGCAAAATTTAATTTCCAGAAATTGTCAATGGTTAACTCATTAAAAAAAAAATTGACGTTAAAAAGTGTAATTGGGTAAAGCTGTTTTTAACTACAGGTTGAATTCAGTTGATAGAAACCACACACACACACACACACACACACACACACACACACACACACACAAAACACAGATTTTACACAAACACAGATTTTAAGCGAAGATGTGTAAGGGTAGAAAGCTGTTCTAAATAAAGGCGGCATCAAAATGAAACAATTTTTTTTGTGACAATAACTCAAAACCAAAGTAAAAAGTTCGAAGTAAAAAGTGTAAGATGCAGACATCTGTCTAATTACAGACTGAATTCATGAACAACAACAAAACTTTTAAATGAGAAGGTGTAAGGGTAGAAAAACAGATTTTCTTGAGACACTAACTCAAGAACACAATAAAAAATTTCAAGTTAAGAAGTGTAAATGTGGAAAGCTGCCTCCAAATTTAATGTAACGAAATTGAAACAAAAAAACTTTGAAGTTCAAAAGTGTAAAGGTAGAAAGCTGCTTCCAAATTCAATGCAACGAAATGGAAACAAACAAAATTTTGTAGTTGAAAAGTGTAAAGGTAGAAAGCGGATGAGTTCAATTGTTAAGTTGTTTTGCCGATAATTTAAGATTTGGTTTCTCAAACAACGTTTTTACATTAAAATCATTTATTAACTGAAACTTTTTTTTTCTTCAAAATTTAAAAAGTATTGCTGTATCTATCATTAAAAATCAGTGAAATTTTCCGTCCCAATCCTTGTAACGTTTTTAAAATTTATTCGGTCTCAATTAAAAAAACTTCTGAATTTCGCCCCTTCGATACTATTTAGTTTAGAAAAAAATCCAAAAACGGGGCAATTTTTAAATTCAATTCAAGTTTTATATACAGGGCTTGTTGGATCGTCCGAAAAATATCGTATTTAGGCGTATAAGCCGCACTTGAATTTTGAGACAATATTTGTAACGATTTTTTTTCTGAATTCCGTCTTAGGCTTAAAATAGATTCGTTTTGCGAAATGCGGCAATATTGACCATTGTTCCAAACTAAAGGGTGTTTGATGTATTTAATTTCAAAATTCCGAGTATAAGCCGCACTCCATTTTTACCTGCCCATTTTTAGTAATAAAAGTGCACCCTATACACGCCTAAATAACTCGCCCGAAAGTGTTGCATCGTGCGAATTTCGCTTACTCGTTTTCGCCCGGCTCCGCCTCGTTTCCGCAAAACCACCTCTCGCGCGATAAGTGTCGATTTCGGAACTCGCAACAAAATGACCAATTGAGTATTTGGTTAAAATCAGGCGGGTCCTAAAATTTCACGAAAGCCCAGAAAGGGCCGCTAATATTCTTTTTGGACCCAAATTTTGGATTCTGCTCGAAATTTCGTCGAGTAAATTCGTGCGGCAACTGGATGACAGCGGTTGTTATTTTTTTTTTTGAGATTTTAATCCGCTCGCCGACTTTTGCATGCGCCGAAAAAGGGCTGGCAAAGTCGCCGATTTACAAATCAAATTGTTATGATTGATGTCGTCGCATTTCTGTCTTCAAACAAAGTTTTAACGGTGACTTCCACACACAGCCGCGCTCGCACACAACCACACACACACACACACACAGACACAAAGAAATCGATTAATACGTGCACACGGTCGCAAGTTTCCTTTTCTGCGTGAATATATAAAATTCAACTGGGAGCCGCACAGATGAAAGATTACCGCATGAAATCGCATGAAATGTATTCCGTAACATTATTATTTCTGTATTTCAATCGCGCGCGGTTCATTCGATATGCGAGGACATGAACCGGGGCAAAAAGGACACCCCCCCCCCCCCCGAGCCCCTTCGGAATTATCGATGAAGTCATTTCCACTAATCACCTTATTGTACCGGGGGACTAATTGAATCGAGAAAAAACAAGGGGACAGAGAGACACACATACAGCTGAGGCCACTAGTGGTGGCCGCGATAGCATCAAAGTATCTCGACCTTGTATCTTCGCGATATTTAAATGCAGAGGCGTCGTGTGCGACCAGGAATCGAACCGAGACCACACAGGGACGTATCGACACCGCGGGCCGCTCGACGCGCCCGCGAAAGCCCAATTACGCGCAGGGACGGACCGGGCGCCTAATTAGGCCCGTTACGGGCGCGGATTTAATTACCCCGAAAAAAATCGTCCAATTAGCCCGGTAATTTCGAATGCTTCCTCTCCGGCCCTCTCTTATCTGGACATCTACATATAAACTTTGACGGTTTATTAAGAGAAACAAGCGGTTTTTAATAATGTCGTGTCATTTCTTTACGTATCATAAACACACACGTTAATTAAAAATGTTTTTTGTTCGCTGGCCGTCGACGTCCCGTCGACCGCTTAACCCGTCGGCTCGCGGCATGTGTCCGAACTTCCAATGTGTCGTGTGACACACCGTTTCAAAAATTTTTGAAGGCTGACGCGGTAATCTGATCCGATTTGGGACACCCAAAAACATCAATTAACCGCAACTTAACAACGGGTCGAGATGCACGAAAAGCGATAATGACAAAATTGTAGGGGCCGTCAGCATCTACAACTTTGCTGATATTCATTTTTTTGTACTTTTAAAAACAACCGGTTTGGTATTTTGTTGTAGATTTTTTTTGTTGCATCAATTAGCCGCAACTTAACAACGGGTCGAGATGCACGAAAAGCGATAGTGACAAAATTGTAGGGGCCATCAGCATCTACAACTTTGCTGATATTCATTTTTTTGTTCTTTTAAAAACAATCGGTTTGCTATTTTGTTGTAGATTTTTTTGACACATTAATTAGCCGCAATTTAACAACGGTTCGAGATACTCGAAAAGCGATAATAACAAAATTGTAGGGGCCATCAGCATCTACAACTTTGCTGATATTCATTTTTTGTACTTTTAAAAACAATCGGTTTGCTATTTTGTTGTAGATTTTTTTGCCGCATCAATTAGTCGCAACTTAACAACGGTTTGAGATACAGGAAAATCGATAATAACAAAATTGTAGGGGCCATCAGCATCTACAACTTTGCTGATATTCATTTTTTTGTTCTTTTAAAAACAATCGGTTTGCTATTTTCTTATAGATTTTTTTGCAGCTCTTCTTTCCCGCGTTATTGTTGTAATGTGAAGGACAAAAAGGTGAAATCTTAAAACTGGTCCCTAAAGATGTTCGACCCGATAATTTCGATGCTAATGCACTAAGATAACCAAAAATTTGGAATTTTAAAGTTCAATTAGCACAGTTTCGACCCATCCGGATTTTGATAGCACAAAGTCAATATTGGAGCTGTTTTGTACCATTTTGTCCTCGCATTGTTATAAGTAATTTCCAAATTGAAAACAGCCAATGGCTATAAAAAAACGTCAGGTGAAATTATAAATTTATGAGCGTTTAGATTGTTGATAAAAATGTGTTTTTTAATCTTGCAAAAATTCAAATTACTTAGCGAAAAAAGAGAAACCTAATTAATCTGGAATATTTTCGGGTTAATACATTTTTTCTCCAATTTTTAATGGCTGCACTTCGCCAAATTGCCCGCTTGATAACGCAGGTGCAATAACTTTGCTTAATTTGCAATTAACGTTTATTATTTTATTCAATTAATTCATTAATCTAATAATTGCAAAATCCGAAAAAAGTCTCGAGTTGCAATCAATTGCATTAATAATCAAAACCAAATGCAAGTCTTGGAAGTGTTGATTTATTACTATTTTTGGTAGATATACAGGGTGATGAGACCAAGTTTTCACATAAATCTATTTATTGTGCCATTTCAAAAAGTTAGGATTGAATTTGTAACTTGCTGCTCTAATTACCACTGCAATCCGATTTTAAAACTGCAAGACCGTGAAACATATGCTGTCAAATTTGCATAGTTTATAATTAATAAGCACTCATTACCGTCAACACAAATTAAATAAAACAAATATTTCATAACCTTCTAACGCTCCTTTAAAATCAATTTGATCACCGACTTTACAACTCATTGGTTAAAAAATATTTTCAAAATTTTACAATTTGCAAAAATTCGGAAAGCGGTAGTTTTTGAGTTACAAAAAAAAATATAGAAAGAAACTTGTAGATTTTGAAGAGTTCTACAATATTTGTTCCTTCCATCTTTTTCATATCTCAACCCGTTTTTAAGTTACCATGTGAAATATGTACAAATTGAACTAAATTGATAAATTTAATTTTTTTAACGAGTCCAAAGGGCATTGTTGTGTTGTGTATATATCCAATAAACTAATAATATTACAGTAAAAAATAAAGGATAGTCGACTAAACAGCTACCGGGGTAACGTCTCTTTTTCATTTGGTCCTTCGAGCAGGATAAGATTAGAAAAACAGAATTGCTTCACCAAAAAACAACTCATATCGATTTTTAGTCCGCTATTGCACCATTTCAATCGGTAAAGTGTGCACTACCAAAGTATGTTTTTAAAAATAGTTGTTGATATAGAAATGCACTTTTGTTCTTATCAATTTTCACAGATTTCAAATAGATAAGTTATTATCAGTTTAAGTTGTTACAATGTTTCCAATTTCATTACTTTATTTATTTAAAGCTCAAGTATTGTTGAAGTTACAAAAAAATGTTTATAGGAAATGTTGTAGATATTGAACAATTGCCAATCTAATTATTATTGCCACATATCAACCCGTTTTTAAATAGTAGGGAATCATGAACAATTATAGTTATTAGTAATACACGTGCAATTAGCACACGTGTTCAATACAGAATTTTATCCAACACCTCCAACAATTTTGTAAAACGTTATGATTCCAATTTGGAATTTTAAAATGACGTATGATGAAATGCGGCAGATATGACTTATAAATCACATCATTATTTAATCAAATTGACATAGTAACATTGGTATTATTAGGAAGTGTTAAATAAATTCGTTTTTTTAATTGCATTAATTTTTGAATGTTAATAAAAAAATTTAAAAAAATAAAAATCTGCCATAAATCTAAGATGTCGTCGCCGGTAATTTTTTTTAATGTAACTTTTTAACGCCTCTGTAATTGCACGGTTGAAAATCGCCCATTTGTACAATTAGTAGGACAGATGTCAGCTGTCACGAATTTATCAAATTCGTACCGATAATTAAAACGGAATGTTCATCTGCCGACAAAAAGTCAAACTACACTCCAAACACCACAAGTCGGTTCTCACATAATTTATTAAATCCGCGCATTCTCGCATAACCTTTTGACTACAAAAATTTCGGACGCGTTCACGCAATTGCGCCCTCGAAATCGCGCATAATTAACGGAACGTCGTGTCAGGTGTCACATAATTTATTGAACTAATAAGTGTGGCTGCATAATTAATCGGAACCGGACGATTTCTCTTTGTGACGGAAAATGTTGCTCAATAATTCAGGTGGGCGCAGGCTCATTTGTTAACTTGGAAATTTTCACACGGAGCCGAAATCCCGCTAGAAGGCCCAAAGTGAATAATTCAGGCCGAGTCAGCTGTTTCCGAGCCGGATGAGTTTTTTTGAATTAATAATTATTTGCATAATTGATTGGGATCGACACGTTTTTGTGATGCAATCGGCCTCCTTCTCCGGTTTCCATGAGCGGCGCGGTCGGTTTCCCTTTTTTTCGGCTTCACCGCAACACGAGCGAGTCCTTTCGCGCCAAATTCGTCAATCGGAGCAGTTTGGAGCGAATTACAATTTCATTTTCTAATTGTTTGATTTTTTGGTCAAAATCCGTTTATGAAAAATTCCGATTTTTTCACGCCACAGTTACGACGTTTATTATAGATTTTAATGCGCATTCTAGAATGCGCATTAGAATGCGCCAAAACAAAATTGTTATGCTCTTTTCTAATTTTCAGTTCGGATCTACAATTTCGGCCACAATAAAAACGATCTACTTGCGAACAATCCCGACCATCTGTTAATAAATTAAGGTTTGTAGAAACACTTTGAACTTTTTATTACTAAATTTTTGGTTATTTTGCTGAATTGGAATTATCAGGGCCTAGTTTTATGATGTCACCTAAGTTTTCATGTCTTCACTAAGCCTTTTGTGAAATTTGTTTTTATACCTGGAAACTCTTTTGATATAAAAGTTTCGATCACAATAAAAAAGTCCGCAGAAATAAAAGAGTATAAAACAAAGTTTCATTTCAAAATGGAAGAGTACAAAACACTGTTTCTGTCCAAAATAAAAGATTCCGCAGAAATAAAAGATTACAACACGGCCTCCTCGATACTAACACGTGTTCAGTCAATCTCTTTTATTTTGGACAGAAACTTTGTTTTGTACACTTCCATTTTAGACAGAAGCTTTGTTTCGTACTCTTTTATTTTGAACAGTAACTTTTTTATTTCTGCGGACTTTTATTGTGATCGAAACTTTTGTATCAAAAGAGTTTCCAGATATAAAAACAAATTTCTGTCCCAAATAAAAGAGTACAAAACAAAGTTTCTGTCCAAAATGAAAGAGTACAAAACAAAGTTTCTGTCCAAAATGAAAGAGTACAAAACAAAGTTTCTGTCCACAATAAAAGATTCCGCAGAAATAAAAAAGTACAACACGGCTTCTTCAATACGAACACGTGTTAAGTCAATCTCTTTTATTTTGGATAGAAACATCGTTTTGTACACTTCCATTTTGGACAGAAGCTTTGTTTCGTACTCTTTTATTTTGAACAGTAACTGTTTTATTTCTGCGGACTTTTATTGTGATCGAAACTTTTGTATCAAAAGAGTTTCCAGATATAAAAACAAATTTCTGTCCCAAATAAAAGACTACAAAACAAAGTTTCTGTCCAAAATGAAAGAGTACAAAACAAAGTTTCTGTCCACAATAAAAGATTCCGCAGAAATAAAAGAGTACAACACGGCCTCCTCGATATTAACACATGTTAAGTCAATCTCTTTTATTTTGGGCAGAAACTTTGTTTTGTACTCTTTTATTCGCAAGGACTCTTTTATTTTGGAGAGAAAGAAAGTTTTTTGTACTCTTTTATTGTGATCGAAACTTTTGTATCAAATTGGCGCCTCATATTTTTGTTTGAGAGCGATTAGTTGTTTTTTCCAATTTTCAGTGCATTTCCGCAATTTTGGCCGCAATAAAACCGATTGACCTGCGAACAAGCGCAGGTTTTTGAAAAAACTTTTAAATGGCAGGGGTAATTTTTGTGTAAAAACATGTAAAGTCCGATTAACTCGTGAATTCGAGCTGGTTAAAGTGGAAAACTTGTTAGTCCAAATGCTGGCAGTGAATTACGTGGCACCTGACGTGTGTTTTGTTAATTAATCGGCAGCCGCGACTCGATTTGGGAACGTGCAAGTACAAGCATGTTCCCGTCCGCCCGAAAAACCGTTTTTATTTATTAATTTCGGCGAATCCGGAATCAATTAGATACAGCGACACGATTAATTATCGATCGAAAAACGCGAGCGGCCAAATAAAGCAATCCGCAGAAATAAAAGAGTGCAAAACAAAATTGCTGTCCAAAATGGAAGAGTACAAAACACTGTTTCTGTCCAAAATAAAAGATTCCGCAGAAATAAAAGAGTACAACACGGCCTCCTCGATACTAACACGTGTTAAGTCGATCTCTTTTATTTTGGACAGAAACTTTATTTCGTACTCTTTTATTTTGAACAGTAACTTTTTTATTTCTGCGGACTTTTATTGTGATCGAAACTTTTGTATCAAAAGAGTTTCCAAATATAAAAACAAATTTCTGTCCCAAATAAAAGAGTACAAAACAAAGTTTCTGTCCAAAATAAAAGAGTACAAAACAAAGTGTCTGTCCAAAATAAAAGATTCCACAGAAATAAAAATGTACAACACGGCTTCTTCAATACGAACACGTGTTAAGTCAATCTCTTCTATTTTGGATAGAAACATCGTTTTGTACTCTTTTATTTGGGACAGAAACTTTGTTTCGTACTCTTTTATTTTGAACAGTAACTTTTTTTATTTCTGCGGACTTTTATTGTGATCGAAACTTTTGTATCAAAAGAGTTTCCAAATATAAAAACAAATTTCTGTCCCAAATAAAAGAGTACAAAACAAAGTTTCTGTCCAAAATAAAAGAGTACAAAACAAAGTGTCTGTCCAAAATAAAAGATTCCACAGAAATAAAAATGTACAACACGGCTTCTTCAATACGAACACGTGTTAAGTCAATCTCTTTTATTTTGGATAGAAACATCGTTTTGTACTCTTTTATTTGGGACAGAAACTTTGTTTCGTACTCTTTTATTTTGAACAGTAACTTTTTTTATTTCTGCGGACTTTTATTGTGATCGAAACTTTTGTATCAAAAGAGTTTCCAAATATAAAAACAAATTTCTGTCCCAAATAAAAGAGTACAAAACAAAGTTTCTGTCCAAAATAAAAGAGTACAAAACAAAGTGTCTGTCCAAAATAAAAGATTCCGCAGAAATAAAAATGTACAACACGGCTTCTTCAATACGAACACGTGTTAAGTCAATCTCTTTTATTTTGGATAGAAACATCGTTTTGTACTCTTTTATTTGGGACAGAAACTTTGTTTCGTACTCTTTTATTTTGAACAGTAACTTTTTTTATTTCTGCGGACTTTTATTGTGATCGAAACTTTTGTATCAAAAGAGTTTCCAAATATAAAAACAAATTTCTGTCCCAAATCAAAGAGTACAAAACAAAGTTTCTGTCCAAAATGAAAGAGTACAAAACAAAGTGTCTGTCCAAAATAAAAGATTCCGCAGAAATAAAAAAGTGCAACACGGCTTCTTCAATACGAACACGTGTTAAGTCAATCTCTTTTATTTTGGATAGAAACATCGTTTTGTACTCTTTTATTTGGGACAGAAACTTTGTTTCGTACTCTTTTATTTTGAACAGTAACTTTTTTTATTTCTGCGGACTTTTATTGTGATCGAAACTTTTGTTTCAAAAGAGTTTCCAGATATAAAAACAAACTTTTGTCCCAAATAAAAGAGTACAAAACAAAGTTTCTGTCCAAAAAGAAAGAGTTCAAAACAAAGTGTCTGTCCAAAATAAAAGATTTCGCAGAAATAAAAGAGTACAACACGGCCTCCTCGATATTAACACATGTTAAGTCAATCTCTTTTATTTTGGGGAGAAACTTTGTTTTGTACTCTTTTATTTTGAAGAGAAAGAAAGTTTTTTGTACTCTTTTATTGTGATCGAAACTTTTGTATCAAATTGGCGCCTCATATTCTTGTTTGAGAGCGATTAGTTGTTTTTTCCAATTTTCAGTGCATTTCCGCAATTTTGGCCGCAATAAAACCGATTGGCCTGCGAGCAAGCGCATGTTTTTGAGACAACTTTTAAATGGCAGGGGTAATTTTTGTGTAAAAACACGAAAAGTCCGATTAACTCGTGAATTCGAGCTGGTTAAAGTGGAAAACTTGTTAGTCCAAATGCTGGCAGTGAATTACGTGGCACCTGACGTGTGTTTTGTTAATTAATCGGCAGCCGCGACTCGATTTGGGAACGTGCAAGTACAAGCATGTTCCCGTCCGCCCGAAAAACCGTTTTTATTTATTAATTTCGGCGAATCCGGAATCAATTAGATACAGCGACACGATTAATTATCGATCGAAAAACGCGAGCGGCCAAATAAAGCAATCCGCAGAAATAAAAGAGTGCAAAACAAAATTGCTGTCCAAAATGGAAGAGTACAAAACACTGTTTCTGTCCAAAATAAAAGATTCCGCAGAAATAAAAGAGTACAACACGGCCTCCTCGATACTAACACGTGTTAAGTCGATCTCTTTTATTTGGGACAGAAACTTTGTTTCGTACTCTTTTATTTTGAACAGTAACTTTTTTTATTTCTGCGGACTTTTATTGTGATCGAAACTTTTGTATCAAAAGAGTTTCCAAATATAAAAACAAATTTCTGTCCCAAATAAAAGAGTACAAAACAAAGTTTCTGTCCAAAATAAAAGAGTACAAAACAAAGTGTCTGTCCAAAATAAAAGATTCCGCAGAAATAAAAATGTACAACACGGCTTCTTCAATACGAACACGTGTTAAGTCAATCTCTTTTATTTTGGATAGAAACATCGTTTTGTACTCTTTTATTTGGGACAGAAACTTTGTTTCGTACTCTTTTATTTTGAACAGTAACTTTTTTTATTTCTGCGGACTTTTATTGTGATCGAAACTTTTGTATCAAAAGAGTTTCCAAATATAAAAACAAATTTCTGTCCCAAATCAAAGAGTACAAAACAAAGTTTCTGTCCAAAATGAAAGAGTACAAAACAAAGTGTCTGTCCAAAATAAAAGATTCCGCAGAAATAAAAAAGTGCAACACGGCTTCTTCAATACGAACACGTGTTAAGTCAATCTCTTTTATTTTGGATAGAAACATCGTTTTGTACTCTTTTATTTGGGACAGAAACTTTGTTTCGTACTCTTTTATTTTGAACAGTAACTTTTTTTATTTCTGCGGACTTTTATTGTGATCGAAACTTTTGTTTCAAAAGAGTTTCCAGATATAAAAACAAACTTTTGTCCCAAATAAAAGAGTACAAAACAAAGTTTCTGTCCAAAAAGAAAGAGTTCAAAACAAAGTGTCTGTCCAAAATAAAAGATTTCGCAGAAATAAAAGAGTACAACACGGCCTCCTCGATATTAACACATGTTAAGTCAATCTCTTTTATTTTGGGGAGAAACTTTGTTTTGTACTCTTTTATTTTGAAGAGAAAGAAAGTTTTTTGTACTCTTTTATTGTGATCGAAACTTTTGTATCAAATTGGCGCCTCATATTCTTGTTTGAGAGCGATTAGTTGTTTTTTCCAATTTTCAGTGCATTTCCGCAATTTTGGCCGCAATAAAACCGATTGGCCTGCGAGCAAACGCATGTTTTTGAGACAACTTTTAAATGGCAGGGGTAATTTTTGTGTAAAAACACGAAAAGTCCGATTAACTCGTGAATTCGAGCTGGTTAAAGTGGAAAACTTGTTAGTCCAAATGCTGGCAGTGAATTACGTGGCACCTGACGTGTGTTTTGTTAATTAATCGGCAGCCGCGACTCGATTTGGGAACGTGCAAGTACAAGCATGTTCCCGTCCGCCCGAAAAACCGTTTTTATTTATTAATTTCGGCGAATCCGGAATCAATTAGATACAGCGACACGATTAATTATCGATCGAAAAACGCGAGCGGCCAAATAAAGCAATCCGCAGAAATAAAAGAGTGCAAAACAAAATTGCTGTCCAAAATGGAAGAGTACAAAACACTGTTTCTGTCCAAAATAAAAGATTCCGCAGAAATAAAAGAGTACAACACGGCCTCCTCGATACTAACACGTGTTAAGTCGATCTCTTTTATTTTGGACAGAAACTTTATTTCGTACTCTTTTATTTTGAACAGTAACTTTTTTATTTCTGCGGACTTTTATTGTGATCGAAACTTTTGTATCAAAAGAGTTTCCAAATATAAAAACAAATTTCTGTCCCAAATAAAAGAGTACAAAACAAAGTTTCTGTCCAAAATAAAAGAGTACAAAACAAAGTGTCTGTCCAAAATAAAAGATTCCGCAGAAATAAAAATGTACAACACGGCTTCTTCAATACGAACACGTGTTAAGTCAATCTCTTTTATTTTGGATAGAAACATCGTTTTGTACTCTTTTATTTGGGACAGAAACTTTGTTTCGTACTCTTTTATTTTGAACAGTAACTTTTTTTATTTCTGCGGACTTTTATTGTGATCGAAACTTTTGTATCAAAAGAGTTTCCAGATATAAAAACAAATTTCTGTCCCAAATAAAAGAGTACAAAACAAAGTTTCTGTCCAAAATGAAAGAGTACAAAACAAAGTGTCTGTCCAAAATAAAAGATTCCGCAGAAATAAAAAAGTGCAACACGGCTTCTTCAATACGAACACGTGTTAAGTCAATCTCTTTTATTTTGGATAGAAACATCGTTTTGTACTCTTTTATTTGGGACAGAAACTTTGTTTCGTACTCTTTTATTTTGAACAGTAACTTTTTTTATTTCTGCGGACTTTTATTGTGATCGAAACTATTGTTTCAAAAGAGTTTCCAGATATAAAAACAAACTTTTGTCCCAAATAAAAGAGTACAAAACAAAGTTTCTGTCCAAAAAGAAAGAGTACAAAACAAAGTGTCTGTCCAAAATAAAAGATTTCGCAGAAATAAAAGAGTACAACACGGCCTCCTCGATATTAACACATGTTAAGTCAATCTCTTTTATTTTGGGGAGAAACTTTGTTTTGTACTCTTTTATTTTGAAGAGAAAGAAAGTTTTTTGTACTCTTTTATTGTGATCGAAACTTTTGTATCAAATTGGCGCCTCATATTCTTGTTTGAGAGCGATTAGTTGTTTTTTCCAATTTTCAGTGCATTTCCGCAATTTTGGCCGCAATAAAACCGATTGACCTGCGAGCAAGCGCAGGTTTTTGAGAAAACTTTTAAATGGCAGGGGTAATTTTTGTGTAAAAACACGAAAAGCCCGATTAGTGAATTCGAGCTGGTTAAAGTGGAAAACTTGTTAGTCCAAATGCTGGCAGTGAATTACGTGGCACCTGACGTGTGTTTTGTTAATTAATCGGCAGCCGCGACTCGATTTGGGAACGTGCAAGTACAAGCATGTTCCCGTCCGCCCGAAAAACCGTTTTTATTTATTAATTTCGGCGAATCCGGAATCAATTAGATACAGCGACACGATTAATTATCGATCGAAAAACGCGAGCGGCCAAATAAAGCAATCCGCAGAAATAAAAGAGTGCAAAACAAAATTGCTGTCCAAAATGGAAGAGTACAAAACACTGTTTCTGTCCAAAATAAAAGATTCCGCAGAAATAAAAGAGTACAACACGGCCTCCTCGATACTAACACGTGTTAAGTCGATCTCTTTTATTTTGGACAGAAACTTTATTTCGTACTCTTTTATTTTGAACAGTAACTTTTTTATTTCTGCGGACTTTTATTGTGATCGAAACTTTTGTATCAAAAGAGTTTCCAAATATAAAAACAAATTTCTGTCCCAAATAAAAGAGTACAAAACAAAGTTTCTGTCCAAAATAAAAGAGTACAAAACAAAGTGTCTGTCCAAAATAAAAGATTCCGCAGAAATAAAAATGTACAACACGGCTTCTTCAATACGAACACGTGTTAAGTCAATCTCTTTTATTTTGGATAGAAACATCGTTTTGTACTCTTTTATTTGGGACAGAAACTTTGTTTCGTACTCTTTTATTTTGAACAGTAACTTTTTTTATTTCTGCGGACTTTTATTGTGATCGAAACTTTTGTATCAAAAGAGTTTCCAGATATAAAAACAAATTTCTGTCCCAAATAAAAGAGTACAAAACAAAGTTTCTGTCCAAAATGAAAGAGTACAAAACAAAGTGTCTGTCCAAAATAAAAGATTCCGCAGAAATAAAAAAGTGCAACACGGCTTCTTCAATACGAACACGTGTTAAGTCAATCTCTTTTATTTTGGATAGAAACATCGTTTTGTACTCTTTTATTTGGGACAGAAACTTTGTTTCGTACTCTTTTATTTTGAACAGTAACTTTTTTTATTTCTGCGGACTTTTATTGTGATCGAAACTATTGTTTCAAAAGAGTTTCCAGATATAAAAACAAACTTTTGTCCCAAATAAAAGAGTACAAAACAAAGTTTCTGTCCAAAAAGAAAGAGTACAAAACAAAGTGTCTGTCCAAAATAAAAGATTTCGCAGAAATAAAAGAGTACAACACGGCCTCCTCGATATTAACACATGTTAAGTCAATCTCTTTTATTTTGGGGAGAAACTTTGTTTTGTACTCTTTTATTTTGAAGAGAAAGAAAGTTTTTTGTACTCTTTTATTGTGATCGAAACTTTTGTATCAAATTGGCGCCTCATATTCTTGTTTGAGAGCGATTAGTTGTTTTTTCCAATTTTCAGTGCATTTCCGCAATTTTGGCCGCAATAAAACCGATTGACCTGCGAGCAAGCGCAGGTTTTTGAGAAAACTTTTAAATGGCAGGGGTAATTTTTGTGTAAAAACACGAAAAGCCCGATTAGTGAATTCGAGCTGGTTAAAGTGGAAAACTTGTTAGTCCAAATGCTGGCAGTGAATTACGTGGCACCTGACGTGTGTTTTGTTAATTAATCGGCAGCCGCGACTCGATTTGGGAACGTGCAAGTACAAGCATGTTCCCGTCCGCCCGAAAAACCGTTTTTATTTATTAATTTCGGCGAATCCGGAATCAATTAGATACAGCGACACGATTAATTATCGATCGAAAAACGCGAGCGGCCAAATAAAGCAATCCGCAGAAATAAAAGAGTGCAAAACAAAATTGCTGTCCAAAATGGAAGAGTACAAAACACTGTTTCTGTCCAAAATAAAAGATTCCGCAGAAATAAAAGAGTACAACACGGCCTCCTCGATACTAACACGTGTTAAGTCGATCTCTTTTATTTTGGACAGAAACTTTATTTCGTACTCTTTTATTTTGAACAGTAACTTTTTTATTTCTGCGGACTTTTATTGTGATCGAAACTTTTGTATCAAAAGAGTTTCCAAATATAAAAACAAATTTCTGTCCCAAATAAAAGAGTACAAAACAAAGTTTCTGTCCAAAATAAAAGAGTACAAAACAAAGTGTCTGTCCAAAATAAAAGATTCCGCAGAAATAAAAATGTACAACACGGCTTCTTCAATACGAACACGTGTTAAGTCAATCTCTTTTATTTTGGATAGAAACATCGTTTTGTACTCTTTTATTTGGGACAGAAACTTTGTTTCGTACTCTTTTATTTTGAACAGTAACTTTTTTTATTTCTGCGGACTTTTATTGTGATCGAAACTTTTGTATCAAAAGAGTTTCCAGATATAAAAACAAATTTCTGTCCCAAATAAAAGAGTACAAAACAAAGTTTCTGTCCAAAATGAAAGAGTACAAAACAAAGTGTCTGTCCAAAATAAAAGATTCCGCAGAAATAAAAAAGTGCAACACGGCTTCTTCAATACGAACACGTGTTAAGTCAATCTCTTTTATTTTGGATAGAAACATCGTTTTGTACTCTTTTATTTGGGACAGAAACTTTGTTTCGTACTCTTTTATTTTGAACAGTAACTTTTTTTATTTCTGCGGACTTTTATTGTGATCGAAACTATTGTTTCAAAAGAGTTTCCAGATATAAAAACAAACTTTTGTCCCAAATAAAAGAGTACAAAACAAAGTTTCTGTCCAAAAAGAAAGAGTACAAAACAAAGTGTCTGTCCAAAATAAAAGATTTCGCAGAAATAAAAGAGTACAACACGGCCTCCTCGATATTAACACATGTTAAGTCAATCTCTTTTATTTTGGGGAGAAACTTTGTTTTGTACTCTTTTATTTTGAAGAGAAAGAAAGTTTTTTGTACTCTTTTATTGTGATCGAAACTTTTGTATCAAATTGGCGCCTCATATTCTTGTTTGAGAGCGATTAGTTGTTTTTTCCAATTTTCAGTGCATTTCCGCAATTTTGGCCGCAATAAAACCGATTGACCTGCGAGCAAGCGCAGGTTTTTGAGAAAACTTTTAAATGGCAGGGGTAATTTTTGTGTAAAAACACGAAAAGCCCGATTAGTGAATTCGAGCTGGTTAAAGTGGAAAACTTGTTAGTCCAAATGCTGGCAGTGAATTACGTGGCACCTGACGTGTGTTTTGTTAATTAATCGGCAGCCGCGACTCGATTTGGGAACGTGCAAGTACAAGCATGTTCCCGTCCGCCCGAAAAACCGTTTTTATTTATTAATTTCGGCGAATCCGGAATCAATTAGATACAGCGACACGATTAATTATCGACCGAAAAACGCGAGCGGCCAAATAAAGCAATCCATCTCGTCGAGGAGAGGCGCTGATAAAAAAGTAAAATTCCACGTCGTCTGAGTGTGCCATGATTCAAGTCGAGTTGTGACTTTTTAAATTTGAAAATTTCGCCTCTGCGGGGTTCTGAGAAGGCCGAGAAAAAACGTTCCCGCATCAATGGCGCCGCTTTATATTATTTAACGTTTCAACACCAGTTAAGTACTGTATTATCACTCGGGCTGAATATGTATGCGTTTTGCGTTAAAAGGGACAGCCGGCCGCCGAAGTTGTCGTCGCCGGCTGTGAAGATGCGGCCCACGAAACGGCGGGCCGACTGAATTCTTATCTGCACAGTAGCGTCGAGATACTTCGGTACGTTAATGTAAAACTCGTGTCTTTAGTCGGACGATCTGCCGCTAGATAGCCACCCGCGCGGCCGTCGCGCGGAATTCGGCCCCGGGGGCCAAAAATTTCAAATGAAAAGTCACAACAGTGACTCCTCAGGCAAAGTGACTAATGTTCTAATTGTTCACTGATAAAATGCTAACTAAGAATTTTTTACATTAAGGGGGCCACATGAGAAGCAAGATTCACAAGATGGCGCCACCGTAGAAAAAGGTGTCAATTTTGTAAAATGCTTTTTTCATTAACCAGCTTTTTTATATAAAAAACTAGTGGCGTAAATAAAAGATAAAAAAATGATCTAGGTATAGACACAAATTTACCCTGGAAAAAGTTGAGAAAAGTATTTATTCAAAAATGCCAAACTTTCAATAATATTTGAATTTTTTGTTAAAAGCAAAGAAAATCTTGCTGATCACACCCTGGAAGCATTAATCATAAGTATACTCGTACATTATCTAATCACATCTGTCAGTATTTAAGTCGGAAATCGGAAACTGAGACATTTTTGAATAAATACTTTTTTCAAGTTTTTCCATGGCAAATTTATGTCTATACCTAAATCATTTTTTTATCTTTTATATCCGCCACTAGTTTTTTACATAAAAAAGCTTGTTAATGAAAAGAGCTTTTACAAAATTGACACTTTACTACGGTGGCGCCATCTTGTAAATCTTGCTTCTCAAGTGGCCCCCTTAAGAACTGATAAAAGTCTTGTATTTAGCACGATTCTGCTTGCTTGCTATTATTGGAGTAAGCAATTGTATGGAATGTTGTAAATTGCTTTATGACCTTTTGCAAGGAACTGTTTACTGACAATAGATAAATTACTTTAGAATTTCTTACAAATTTAGTTGAAAAACGTTACACCAAACTCGGCTTGCAGTAAGAAAATACATATTACGGTGTGCACTTTCTGTATTTTATTGTAAAGTGAATTTTTAGTAACTTGCATAATTAGTGAATGTTTAATTGTGAAGAAATGGGAAATATTAAATGTGGTTCTTAAACTGAAAATGTACTTTTAAACAGGATGTGATGTGATTTCACCTACTAATAAAATGAGAAATAACTTTATATTCTAAAATTCCTTCAATTCAAGCATTCCACTCTACAATTCATAAAAATTAGAAAAAAATTATTGTATTTACAAGTGCTTATTTAATATAATATGGCCATCTTCAATTCTTAAATAAGAAAACATATTAATTAAGAACATGCTTAAGTAATTAAATAAAAGTTCTTGAAATCAACATGACCTATTCTTAAATGTAAAATTTATAAAAGTTCTTGAAATTAGAGCGTTCTTAAATTTGACAAATAGAATATATATTCTTGAAATCAAGCATGAGCCACTCTTAAATTTGACAACAAGAATGAACATTCTTAAAATTCAAGAATGACCAATTCTTGGGCCAAAATTAAGAACGCGCAATTTTAAATTTAAGCCCGAATTTTCCTTTATATGAAGATTTTTATTAATAAACGACCTTCTTTATTATGAATTTGTTACTTATGACTGGCATACAACTGATACAAGTTTTTTTCCGTCATAATACCATTTTAAATATCAACACGAGCCCACAAATATCGCATAAAAAAGTTGGAACCGAAGAACTGATTTATAATTGTAACAGATTTATTACCGAAAGATAGGGCACTTGACGGAGAAAGGTTCTTAATAAATTCTACAGTGTATAATTGACATTTTAAGTATTACAAATCCGATTTCATAGTGAGACAACTCATAAATCAACAAATACAAAAATTAAAACAATTTTCACAAAGTGGGAAGTGGTCGCGTTAGGGGAAGGTTGCTGATACCGTGTAAATCTTTCGTTCCTAGAAATTATAGTCGGGGACACGAGTGGTCCTTTAGGGCGAGTGGTCGGCTGGAGGAGTTTTACTGTATTTTGCTTCAAAAAGATTTCATGCGTATTATTGTTATTATTTTTTTAGTTAATATTGATGAATATATACCTACGTCATTGAATAAAGCAAAAAAAACATCTTTTGTGTTTTTTCCACATTTCATTAACTTTAAAAAAACCGTTCCCGAAATGACCGTTTTTAGCGAAGGCTCCATTTCAAAGTAATATTACAAAAGCAAGCAATGGATTATATGCGCTGCCCTATCACAATATTGTTTAAACACAAATTTAGTGACAATTGCCATCATAGATACTATTTTTCCTCATAAAACTAATCTTGAAATTTTGCAGCTTGGCGATTTTGAGCCATATGTAGCCAAGTTTCTTATGTCTAGAATTTCTTTATAAGTGACTTTTTATTAGAAAAGGGACCAAAAGTGACTGGATTTATGAAAAGTCGGTTAAGTGAGTGCGCTGGGCCTGCGGCCCCCTTTTCGCCCGCGCCGCTGGCGGATTTATAGCGACGCATGCAAGATAAAAAATCGGGATGACGTAACGCCGCGGCGGCGTAGCCCCGGTGTGGTAGAATGTGGTGATAACGGAAGTAAGGAAGAACAGGATCGATGTCTGAACTTCCGGCGTGGTTAGTTAACTCCGCATTTGCCTTAGAGGGGTTGTTAAAGAAGGGGCGACGTTCGCGCCAGGGAAGGGGTTGCCGACAAGACGTTCTGCAGCTTTGATCCGTGTTATTATTTCTTATCGCCGACCGAAACGAATTAAATTCCACAATGTCGACAATTTTATTTTTAGTGAGTTTTACCTGTATGTCTGTGTCTGTGTCTGTCCATCGAGTCGATAACTTCTGAAAGAATACAGTTAGCGTAATGAAACTTGACACAGAGTTATAGAGCCCCAAAACCCTGAACTAAATTTGTTAATGGGCGAAATTGGTTCCTAACTAGGGTTCCAACTGCTTCACTTGACCCAAAAACGGTTTCAAGTATAAAATTGTGTTGCGATTAAAAATTATTGAGCTTTTCAATACCAACAACTCCCACAACGATTATTTATCGTACAGATTGTTCACAATTGAATGTCAAGTGACTCATGAAACTTGGTAATGACAATAATGAAACGTTAGAACACCGATAAAGCAAGTGCGACAATACTTCAATAAGATGGGAGCGAAAACGAAAATCTCCAGTTAAGAACTGTTGAATCTAATGACAGTTTCTTTGCGGCGATAAATTTACAGACTTTCTCTACCCGCATTCTTTTGTGCGCAATCTGTATCGAATTAAAACAATATTTTCACTTTGCTAGGTTATAATTTGAAAACGGTTTTAGTTATGCAAGAATGTTTTAAATAAAAATTATAGAACTTTTCAATACCTACAACTTTTCTTACAACGATTATTTTGTAGCTCCGAAATTAGTGTCGTTTTTACTTGGTCAAAAAATAAGTAATTTAATTTAATGTACAGATTGTTTACAAGTGAAAGTCAAGTTACCCATGAAATTGGTGAAATGAGAATAGAAAACTTGAAAACTAAATAAAATAACTGCAGTAAGTGGGAGCGACAATTAAAATCGGCAACTGAAAACTATTAAATAATGACGTTTGTTAAATTTTCTTTCTTTGTCGATAAATTTAAAAATTCACTTGAAAACGGTTTCAGTCATGAAAAAGTATTACAAACGGAAATTATACCGATTTTCAATACCTACAACTTTTCCTACAATGATTATTTTATAACTCTGAAATTAATGCCGTTTTTGCTTGATTGTTCACAACTGAATGTCAGAAACTTGGTAAAATGTATTGAGAATAGAAAAATAAAAAACTAGATAAACTGACTGCAACTGAACTTCAATAAGTGGGAGCGAAAACGAAAATTGACAGCTAAGAACTTAATTTAAAATTTTTTTTTCTTGGGCGGTAAATTTAAAAGCTTATTTAATCGCATTATTTTGTGCGCGATCTGTACCTAATGCAAACAATATTTTCGCTTAACTAAGTTATAATTTGGAAACGGTTTGTGGCAATAATAATCAGATTGGCAATTATTATTCAATATCTGCAACATTTCCTGTGAACATTTTTTTGTAACTTCCACAATACTTGCGCTTGAAATAAATAAGTAATTGAAAAATTTGTAGCAACTCAAATTGATACTAACTTAAAAACTATTTGAAATCCGTGAAAATTGATAAGAACAGTGCATTTCTATTATGACAACTATTTTTATAAAGATATTTTAGAAATATTGCGGACTAAAAATCGCTTTTGGTGATGCAATTATATTATTTTTAAAATCTTATCCTGCTCGAAGGACCAAATGGAAAAGAGATGTTAGCCCGGTAGCCACCTAGTGGACTATATTTTATTTTTTACTGTAATATTACAAATTTATTGGATACATACGCAACACACCAATGCCCTTTTGACTAATTTAAAAAATTTAATTTAATTTAATGATAACTTAAAATCGGCTTGAGATCTGAAAAAGATGGTAGGAACAAATATTGTAGAACTCTTCAAAATCTACAAGTTTCTTTCTACAATTTTTTTTGTAACTCAAAAACTACCGCTTTCCGTATTTTTACAAGTTGTGAAATTTTAAGAATTTTGCTTAACGAATGAGCCGTAAAGTCGGTGAGTGTTCTTTGAATTGATTTTAAATGTGGGCTGATTAAAATTTAACGATCCGTCACAAAAAAGAGTGGCCGAAAACGGCGATAATTGGCTACTTTCGGAAGTTTAATTGCACAATTTGAGGTTATATTTAGTGATTAATGGCGGCGAGATTTGCCCGTTCGGATGTCGCAATTAGGTTCGGTTTCCAGTGGAAATGTCTCCTAATTAATTGATTTAAGCCCGCATTAAAATTAAGAAGTCGTCAAAAGAACCGCTCCTAAAAGGCAGAAACCGCGCTCTAAAACGGTGTTTGTGTGCACATCGTTAAGTATAAGCAAACTCCGGCTCAATAAGAGAGGTCGACGAGATGGAAGGGAAAAAAGTGTAAAATAATATTTGAACAAGTCGCTTTTAATATCCGAACTGCCGAAATAAGAAAATGCTAATGAATGATTTTACAAGTAGGCAATCCACCGGCGGAAAAACGATTCGAAAGAGGAGAAAAAAATTTATGAATTTCTTGTCTCGCCGACGACAACCAGCATAATAAATTAAAATCCACTGGATGAAAAAGAAACGATAAAACAATGTGTAATAGGATGAAACGCCGGACGATATCAGTAAATAAAGATGCATTTATAATGAGCCTCTGCCGCGCGACAGAGACGGCCGCCCAATGAGTGCAGGTGAGAGCGAAATCCATGAAGTTTATTAACAGACAAGGATGGATAGAGCCGCATTTTTTGTGCGCTAGAGAGAGTGCGAAGGGGGCGTGGCGAGCTGGCGCCAAGGTGGCCGCAAATGAAAGTACATTTGTAAAACAAATAATAGGTTAAACGTTTTCGTGCCTTGTTTAAATTTAAACGGATAATTTCCAAGTGTTATCTCCGAATTTCTGGCTTAATTTAATTATGGAAATTATCGCGGTTTCGAAAATTGCGCGCGCTCGTAAATAATAATGAAATCCGAGTGTCGCGGCCCTAATTGAACTGACAAATATCGAAATGCGTTATCAGTTCTCGTGCGTGTTATCGCCGCGGAATATTTGTGCCCCGCGCGCGCTATTAATAAACCGGCCGAGAGAAAAAATAGCGAAATCGATCATTCGACCCATCTGAAAATTTATTCATGACCCCGCCGCTCCGCCGCCGAAACAGCCACGACCCTGCGATTTTTTGCATTACAAAGCGTAAATTTCCCGCTTTCGAGCCGACTAGATCGACTTCACAAAAATCGACGCCTACTACTTGAAAAAAAATCAAAATCGAATTTTACAGTTAACCTAAGCCGTAACGTTTTTCTTCATTATCGCATCCATCCATTTGGAAATAATACAGCTAAATAATGAAACGAAAACACGTTATTCAATAAATAGGTTGATCAGATCTGTGGGTAAAAAGGGCCTAAAAAGGGGCCCCAAAACTTTAAATTAGACACAAATTGAAAACGGTGCGAGATACAAGAAATGTTGATAGAACATTAATTATGGAGCTTGATAAGATCTACAACTTTTGTTCTAATTATTTTTTTGTAAATTTACAAATAAGGCCTTTTTTGTCCTTAGCTAGGTTACAAACCACGTCAATAAATTAAGTTAACAACCGAAAAGCCACGACCCTACGATTGTTTGCATTATAAACCGTAAATTTCCCGCTATCGAGCCGACCAGATCGACTTCACAAAAATCGACGCCTACTACTTGAAAAAAAATCAAAATCGAATTTTACAGTTAACCTAAGCCGTAACGTTTTTCTTCATTATTACATCCATCCATTTGGAAATAATAGAGCTAAATAATGGAATAAAATCACGTTATTCAATAAATAGGTTGATCAAATCTGTGAATAAAAAGGGCCTAAAAAGGGGCCCCAAAAATTTAAATTGGGCACAACTTGAAAACGGTGCGAGATGCAGGAAAAGCTGACAGAACATTAATTATTCAGCTTGATAAGATCTACAACTGTTGTTCTAATTATTTTTTTGTAAATTTGCAAATAAGGCCTTTTTTGTCCTTAGCTAGGTTACAAACCCCGTCAATAAATTAAGTTAACAACCGAAAAAGCCACGACCCTACGATTTTTTGCATTATAAACCGTAAATTTCCCGCTATCGAGCCGACTAGATCGACTTCACAAAAATCGACGCCTACTACTTGAAAAAAAATCAAAATCGAATTTTACAGTTAACCTAAGCCGTAACGTTTTTCTTCATTATCGCATCCATCCATTTGGAAATAATACAGCTAAATAATGAAACGAAAACACGTTATTCAATAAATAGGTTGATCAGATCTGTGGGTAAAAAGGGCCTAAAAAGGGGCCCCAAAACTTTAAATTAGACACAAATTGAAAACGGTGCGAGATACAAGAAATGTTGATAGAACATTAATTATGGAGCTTGATAAGATCTACAACTTTTGTTCTAATTATTTTTTTGTAAATTTACAAATAAGGCCTTTTTTGTCCTTAGCTAGGTTACAAACCACGTCAATAAATTAAGTTAACAACCGAAAAGCCACGACCCTACGATTGTTTGCATTATAAACCGTAAATTTCCCGCTATCGAGCCGACCAGATCGACTTCACAAAAATCGACGCCTACTACTTGAAAAAAAATCAAAATCGAATTTTACAGTTAACCTAAGCCGTAACGTTTTTCTTCATTATTACATCCATCCATTTGGAAATAATAGAGCTAAATAATGGAATAAAATCACGTTATTCAATAAATAGGTTGATCAAATCTGTGAATAAAAAGGGCCTAAAAAGGGGCCCCAAAAATTTAAATTGGGCACAACTTGAAAACGGTGCGAGATGCAGGAAAAGCTGACAGAACATTAATTATTCAGCTTGATAAGATCTACAACTTTTGTTCTAATTATTTTTTTGTAAATTTGCAAATAAGGCCTTTTTTGTCCTTAGCTAGGTTACAAACCCCGTCAATAAATTAAGTTAACAACCGAAAAAGCCACGACCCTACGATTTTTTGCATTATAAACCGTAAATTTCCCGCTATCGAGCCGACTAGATCGACTTCACAAAAATCGACGCCTACTACTTGAAAAAAAATCAAAATCGAATTTTACAGTTAACCTAAGCCGTAACGTTTTTCTTCATTATTACATCCATCCATTTGGAAATAATAGAGCTAAATAATGGAATAAAATCACGTTATTCAATAAATAGGTTGATCAAATCTGTGAATAAAAAGGGCCTAAAAAGGGGCCCCAAAAATTTAAATTGGGCACAACTTGAAAACGGTGCGAGATGCAGGAAAAGCTGACAGAACATTAATTATTCAGCTTGATAAGATCTACAACTGTTGTTCTAATTATTTTTTTGTAAATTTGCAAATAAGGCCTTTTTTGTCCTTAGCTAGGTTACAAACCCCGTCAATAAATTAAGTTAACAACCGAAAAAGCCACGACCCTACGATTTTTTGCATTATAAACCGTAAATTTCCCGCTATCGAGCCGACTAGATCGACTTCACAAAAATCGACGCCTACTACTTGAAAAAAAATCAAAATCGAATTTTACAGTTAACCTAAGCCGTAACGTTTTTCTTCATTATCGCATCCATCCATTTGGAAATAATACAGCTAAATAATGAAACGAAAACACGTTATTCAATAAATAGATTGATCAAATCTGTGGGTAAAAAGGGCCTAAAAAGGGGCCCCAAAAATTTAAATTAGGCACAACTTGAAAACGGTGCGAGATACAGCAAAAGTGGACAGAACATTAATTATTCAACTCGACAAGATCTACAACTTTTGTTCCAATTATTTTTTTGTAAATTTAAAAATAAGGCCTTTTTAACAACAGCTAGGTTACAAACCACGTTAATTAAAAAAAATCGGGCGCTCATTTACTGCAAATACCGCAATCAACTTTTTTCTTCATGAAGTTAAATCTCGTGATCGGTTTGGGCAGAAGGTCGAGCATTTTAAGGCCCGTTTTATGTCCCGGATTGTTTTTTAAACAAAGACCCGAATTTTTTACGATTTTCCGAATCGCCGGTAATTCGTGGCGCGGTCGGAGGGCTAAAAATCGGCGCTGGATCGCATCAGGACCTTTTTAGGTCAGGGGCGAGTTTTTGTGGAAATTAGAATTTTTCGAAACGCGGATAGAGTTGGGCGTCGGGGTTGAGAATTCGATGCAAATTAAAAATCGATAGCGGAGGGATGGTTCCGGCTGGAGAGGTGTGCTTAGCGGCGTTCTGAAGGGCTTTCCAGGCTCGATATTTATGTTGCCATTAAAAGCGAGCCGATTTTTTTGCGATTTTTTAAAATTGTTTAAAATCGCGTTTACGAGTCGCCGCAAGACAGTTACGCTCAGTTGCGTTTAGAAGCGCGCTTTTTGTCGCGCCAAGCACGTTAGTTAATTTTTTGTGAAATCAGATTTTTTTGCCATAAATCAATTACGCGAGAGCGGCGACGGGATAGAATCCGTGGAAGATGGGAGGCTGCGCTTAATGGCGTCTTAAAGCGGATTTATGGCCTACGCGACGCAAAACTTAATTCCTTTTTTAAATGCGAAATTCAATTTTTTGGCCTTTTTCAAACAGACGGCCATGAAATAGAAGATCGAACTTTAATGCCTCCATATTGAAAAGGTTCTTAAATAAAAAATTGAATTTTTTAGTAATTTTCAAAACAAATTAAAGGTCCGGGGCAAACAAATCGTTATAACAATAACCGAGATAGATAGAAGGCTGTGGTTTGTTGGATTTCAAAGGCCTGTTCTTACTTCATAAGGCCCCAAATTTAGAATTTTTTAAAACACCGAATTCAATTGTTTACAAATTTTAAAAAAATACATTACTGTTATGAAGTTATTTGGTGTAAACAAGGCGTCATCAAAGTAATCACGAAAGATGAAAGGCTGTGCTTTATTGCGTTTGAAAGGTTCTTTCATACTTCCAAAGGTTCTGTATTTATAAATTTGAAAAGTTACGAATTAAGTTTATTACGATTTTTCAAAATTTACTTTAAAAGTCTAATTTATTTAAAGAATTTATTATAAATATAAAAGTAACTACGAAAAGTAGAAGGCTGTGCTTTATTTCGTTTGAAAGGTTCTTTCATACTACATAGGGCCTTGTATTAACAAATTTAAAAATTAGTAATTGAATTTATAACGATTTTTCAAATTTTACTTGAAAAGTCTGGTTGATACAAATAATCTGTTATAAAAGTAACCACGAAAGATAGAAGACTGTGCTTTATTGCGTTTGAAAGGTTCTTTCATACTGTCAAAGGTTCTGTATTTGCAAATTTGAAAAGTTACGAATTGAATTTATTACGATTTTTCAAAATTTACTTTAAAGGTCTAATTGATTTAAAGAATTTATTATAAAAGTAACCAAGAAATATAGAAGGCTGTGCTTTATTGCGTTTGAAAGGTTCTTTCATACTGTCAAAGGTTCTGTATTTACAAATTTGAAAAGTTACGAATTGAATTTATTACGATTTTTCAAAATTTACTTTAAAGGTCTAATTCATATAAAGAATTTATTATAAAAGTAACTACGAAAGGTAGAAGGCTGTGCTTTATTTCGTTTGAAAGGTTCTTTCATACTACATAGGGCCTTGTATTAACAAATTTAAAAATTAGTAATTGAATTTATAACGATTTTTCAAAATTTACTTGAAAAGTCTGGTTGATACAAATAATCTGTTATAAAAGTAACCACGAAAGATAGAAGACTGTGCTTTATTGCGTTTGAAAGGTTCTTTCATACTGTCAAAGGTTCTGTATTTACAAATTTGAAAAGTTACGAATTGAATTTATTACGATTTTTCAAAATTTACTTTAAAGGTCTAATTGATTTAAAGAATTTATTATAAAAGTAACCAAGAAATATAGAAGGCTGTGCTTTATTGCGTTTGAAAGGTTCTTTCATACTGTCAAAGGTTCTGTATTTACAAATTTGAAAAGTTACGAATTGAATTTATTACGATTTTTCAAAATTTACTTTAAAGGTCTGATTGATATAAAGAATTTATTATAAAAGTAACTACGAAAGGTAGAAGGCTGTGCTTTATTTCGTTTGAAAGGTTCTTTCATACTACATAGGGCCTTGTATTAACAAATTTAAAAATTAGTAATTGAATTTATAACGATTTTTCAAATTTTACTTGAAAAGTCTGGTTGATACAAATAATCTGTTATAAAAGTAACCACGAAAGATAGAAGACTGTGCTTTATTGCGTTTGAAAGGTTCTTTCATACTGTCAAAGGTTCTGTATTTACAAATTTGAAAAGTTACGAATTGAATTTATTACGATTTTTCAAAATTTACTTTAAAGGTCTAATTGATTTAAAGAATTTATTATAAAAGTAACCAAGAAATATAGAAGGCTGTGCTTTATTGCGTTTGAAAGGTTCTTTCATACTGTCAAAGGTTCTGTATTTACAAATTTGAAAAGTTACGAATTGAATTTATTACGATTTTTCAAAATTTACTTTAAAGGTCTAATTCATATAAAGAATTTATTATAAAAGTAACTACGAAAGGTAGAAGGCTGTGCTTTATTTCGTTTGAAAGGTTCTTTCATACTACATAGGGCCTTGTATTAACAAATTTAAAAATTAGTAATTGAATTTATAACGATTTTTCAAAATTTACTTGAAAAGTCTGGTTGATACAAATAATCTGTTATAAAAGTAACCACGAAAGATAGAAGACTGTGCTTTATTGCGTTTGAAAGGTTCTTTCATACTGTCAAAGGTTCTGTATTTACAAATTTGAAAAGTTACGAATTGAATTTATTACGATTTTTCAAAATTTACTTTAAAGGTCTAATTGATTTAAAGAATTTATTATAAAAGTAACCAAGAAATATAGAAGGCTGTGCTTTATTGCGTTTGAAAGGTTCTTTCATACTGTCAAAGGTTCTGTATTTACAAATTTGAAAAGTTACGAATTGAATTTATTACGATTTTTCAAAATTTACTTTAAAGGTCTAATTCATATAAAGAATTTATTATAAAAGTAACTACGAAAGGTAGAAGGCTGTGCTTTATTTCGTTTGAAAGGTTCTTTCATACTACATAGGGCCTTGTATTAACAAATTTAAAAATTAGTAATTGAATTTATAACGATTTTTCAAAATTTACTTGAAAAGTCTGGTTGATACAAATAATCTGTTATAAAAGTAACCACGAAAGATAGAAGACTGTGCTTTATTGCGTTTGAAAGGTTCTTTCATACTGTCAAAGGTTCTGTATTTACAAATTTGAAAAGTTACGAATTGAATTTATTACGATTTTTCAAAATTTACTTTAAAGGTCTAATTGATTTAAAGAATTTATTATAAAAGTAACCAAGAAATATAGAAGGCTGTGCTTTATTGCGTTTGAAAGGTTCTTTCATACTGTCAAAGGTTCTGTATTTACAAATTTGAAAAGTTACGAATTGAATTTATTACGATTTTTCAAAATTTACTTTAAAGGTCTAATTCATATAAAGAATTTATTATAAAAGTAACTACGAAAGGTAGAAGGCTGTGCTTTATTTCGCTTAGTTTCATACTACATAGAGCCTTGCATTAACAAATTTAAAAATTAGTAATTGAATTTATAACGATTTTTCAAAATTTAGTTGAAAGGTCTGATTGATATAAAGAATTTATTATAAAAGTAACTACGAAAGGTAGAAGACTGTGCTTTATTTCGTTTGAAAGGTCATTTCTTACTGCATAAGGCCCTGTATTTATAAATTTGTAAAATTATGAGTTGCGTTTGTTAAAATTTTTCAAAATTAACTTGAAAGGTCTGATTGATATAAACAACTCATTACAAAAATAACTACGAAAGGTAGAAGGCTGTGCTTTGTGTTGTTTGAAAGGTCTCTTCAGAGTGTATAAGACTGTGTGTTTAGAAATTTTTAAAATACAAAATTGAATTTTTTTTTAAATTTTAAAACAAATTTTTTCACTGAAATCAATCCTCACACAACGTCACAAGTAAACAATCACACAAAATGGAAACCGTAAAAGGTATAGAAAGCTGAGATTAGTCTCATTCGAAAACTATAAAACCCAATAACAACAAAATTGTAAAAATACAAATAAAATATTGATGAATTTTCACAACTTATCTAACCAACCTAAACTAACAACTGTAATGGTGGCGTTTCTAAAACTGTTTTTTGTTTCGTTTTCCTTTTGTTAACTAAAATAACCAGATTTTAAAATTAAAAATTAACGGTTTAAGACATGGAAAGGTGATGAGAACAAAGATTGTAGAGCTTCCGAACATCTACGCACAGCATTTCTCAAATTTCATTTGGATTGACGATTCGAGACCTGAATAGATGAGCTACGGGGTTCGAGGCCACTTTGAGAAAATGAAATGATTAGAAGAAAGCAACTCGCGAAGCAAAAATTGATTTGTGAGCGGAATCGAGTGCAAATTTGTTTCTTCGATCGCGAATTTATTTATTGAAGGTTCGCGGCGCCGATAAAGTGATGAGAACAAATGTTGCAGATTTACAACTTCACTAACTGCAGTTTTTTTTAAATTCGTTCTGATTCGTTGAAAATGTCTTTTGGATTGATGGTAACTGAATTAATGGTTTGAGACATGGAAAAGTGATGAGAACAAAAATTGTAGAACATCTAAATACCCACAACATTGCTTCTGAACATTTTTTTGTGATTCAAAAGACAAATACAGTTTGATTTGTTCTAATTTATAGATGAGAAATTAAAATTAGGAGTTTACGACATGGAAAAGTGATGGAAACTAAAATTGTAGAACATCTGAGTATATACAACTTCAGTTATACAGTTTGTTTTGTAGCTCGAAAAATAAATGCATTTTGGCTCCTTTTGATTTATTGATGTAAATTTAACTAACCTCACTTTTATTGATTAAAACTCCATTAACGGTTTGAGACATGGAAAAGTGACGAAAACAAAAATTGTAGAACATCTGTATATAAACAACTTCAGTTATACAGTTTGTTTTGTAGCTTGAAAAATAAATGCATTTTGGCTCGTTTTCTGATTTATTGATGTAAATTTAACTAATCCCACTTCATTTGATTAGAACTAAATCAACGGTTTGAGACATGGAAAAGTGACGGAAACAAAAATTGTAGAACATCTGAATATATACAACTTCAGTTATACAGTTTGTTTTGTAGCTCGAAAAATAAATGCATTTTGGCTCCTTTTGATTTATTGATGTAAATTTAACTAACCTCACTTTTATTGATTAAAACTCCATTAACGGTTTGAGACATGGAAAAGTGACGAAAACAAAAATTGTAGAACATCTGTATATAAACAACTTCAGTTATACAGTTTGTTTTGTAGCTTGAAAAATAAATGCATTTTGGCTCGTTTTCTGATTTATTGATGTAAATTTAACTAATCCCACTTCATTTGATTAGAACTAAATCAACGGTTTGAGACATGGAAAAGTGACGGAAACAAAAATTGTAGAACATCTGAATATATACAACTTCAGTTATACAGTTTGTTTTGTAGCTCGAAAAATAAATGCATTTTGGCTCCTTTTGATTTATTGATGTAAATTTAACTAACCTCACTTTTATTGATTAAAACTCCATTAACGGTTTGAGACATGGAAAAGTGACGAAAACAAAAATTGTAGAACATCTGTATATAAACAACTTCAGTTATACAGTTTGTTTTGTAGCTTGAAAAATAAATGCATTTTGGCTCGTTTTCTGATTTATTGATGTAAATTTAACTAATCCCACTTCATTTGATTAGAACTAAATCAACGGTTTGAGACATGGAAAAGTGACGGAAACAAAAATTGTAGAACATCTGAATATATACAACTTCAGTTATACAGTTTGTTTTGTAGCTTGAAAAATAAATGCATTTTGGCTCGTTTTCTGATTTATTGATGTAAATTTAACTAATCCCACTTCATTTGATTAGAACTAAATCAACGGTTTGAGACATGGAAAAGTGACGGAAACAAAAATTGTAGAACATCTGAATATATACAACTTCAGTTATACAGTTTGTTTTGTAGCTCGAAAAATAAATGCATTTTGGCTCCTTTTGATTTATTGATGTAAATTTAACTAACCTCACTTTTATTGATTAAAACTCCATTAACGGTTTGAGACATGGAAAAGTGACGAAAACAAAAATTGTAGAACATCTGTATATATACAACTTCAGTTATACAGTTTGTTTTGTAGCTTGAAAAATAAATGCATTTTGGCTCGTTTTCTGATTTATTGATGTAAATTTAACTAATCCCACTTCATTTGATTAGAACTAAATCAACGGTTTGAGACATGGAAAAGTGACGGAAACAAAAATTGTAGAACATCTGAATATATACAACTTCAGTTATACAGTTTGTTTTGTAGCTTGAAAAATAAATGCATTTTGGCTCGTTTTCTGATTTATTGATGTAAATTTAACTAATCCCACTTCATTTGATTAGAACTAAATCAACGGTTTGAGACATGGAAAAGTGACGGAAACAAAAATTGTAGAACATCTGAATATATACAACTTCAGTTATACAGTTTGTTTTGTAGCTTGAAAAATAAATGCATTTTGGCTCGTTTTCTGATTTATTGATGTAAATTTAACTAATCCCACTTCATTTGATTAGAACTAAATCAACGGTTTGAGACATGGAAAAGTGACGGAAACAAAAATTGTAGAACATCTGAATATATACAACTTCAGTTATACAGTTTGTTTTGTAGCTCGAAAAATAAATGCATTTTGGCTCCTTTTGATTTATTGATGTAAATTTAACTAACCTCACTTTTATTGATTAAAACTCCATTAACGGTTTGAGACATGGAAAAGTGACGAAAACAAAAATTGTAGAACATCTGTATATATACAACTTCAGTTATACAGTTTGTTTTGTAGCTTGAAAAATAAATGCATTTTGGCTCGTTTTCTGATTTATTGATGTAAATTTAACTAATCCCACTTCATTTGATTAGAACTAAATCAACGGTTTGAGACAAGGAAAAGTGATGAAAACAAAAATTGTAGAACATCTGAATATATACAACTTCAGTTATACAGTTTGTTTTGTAGCTCGAAAAATAAATGCATTTTGGCTCCTTTTGATTTATTGATGTAAATTTAACTAACCTCACTTTTATTGATTAAAACTCCATTAACGGTTTGAGACATGGAAAAGTGACGAAAACAAAAATTGTAGAACATCTGTATATATACAACTTCAGTTATACAGTTTGTTTTGTAGCTTGAAAAATAAATGCATTTTGGCTCGTTTTCTGATTTATTGATGTAAATTTAACTAATCCCACTTCATTTGATTAGAACTAAATCAACGGTTTGAGACAAGGAAAAGTGATGAAAACAAAAATTGTAGAACATCTGATTATATACAACTTCAGTTGTACATTTTGTTTTGTAACTCGGAAAATAAATGCATTTCGGCTCAATGTAAATTTAATTACCCTCACTTTTATTGATCAAAACTAAATTAATGGTTTAAGCCATGGAAAGGCGATGAGAACAAAGATTGTAGAGCTTCTGAACATCTACGCACCACATTTCTCAAATTTCATTTGGATTGACGATTCGAGACCTGAGTAGATATAAAGCTACGGGGTTCGAGGCCACTTTGAGAAAATGAAATGATTAGAAGAAAGGTACGAGGGACGCAAAAATTGATTTGTGAGCGGAATCGAGCGCAAGTTTGTTTCTTCGATCGCGGCGCGCGAGAAAAAACGGCTGTGCAAACAGGCCGTTGCGCAAATATTTGACGGGCCGCTGTGCACTTCCCATGGCTACCGCGATGACCGTAAGGATTTTTTCCGGGGGCAGCGGAGCGCGAATATGCTCATCCCGGAGACGGAATTTTTTGTCAGTTAATTTTTGGCTCACCGGCTCGGAAAGTCAAAGGGACCGGCTGTGACTAAACTGTCACCTTTATGCGTCGGGTGAACCTACCCAGCGAATCGAGCCTTAATTTTCTTGAGATAAACCGAACTCGAGACGATTTTATTGTTCCCGCCCAAAAAAGAAACAACGGGGTAATTTCCATAAAGAGGAGTGTGTTGAATTATGAGGCCCGAAATCCATTAAAACAAAACTTGGGCAGCGGGAATATTTCAAATGTGACGGTCTCCGTAAGTTTTCCGCCGCGGCTTGACGCGGGTTATGAATGGGGTAATTAAAATTATATCCCTCAGACGCGGCTCGTAGAAGAACACCAATTTTTGTGATAAGCGGCTAATTTTTTTCGTGCGTGCGCCATCCGTCAGCTGTCGGGCGCGCACGTGCGCCACGATTAATGTCGCGGCGCAACAAAAAAATGTAAAAAATTAATTCTTTAATATCAGGAAATGTTCAACATGTTAACTCGGTGCGCGATTTAACAGGCTTTCGAATGCGACTAACCGCGTCCTTCCACCGCAAACCGTTTTTGATGAATTCATTTTTATTCGAAACTACTGTTGGAGAAATCACGAAAATTCATAACAAACCCAATTTTGGTTTAAAAAAATCAAATGTTTCGGTCAAAGTAGGCGATAATAAAGGCTTCAATTCGCTCTAATCCTCAAATTTCTATCTTGTCCCATTCAAAAGTTACAGGTACTTAAATTGGCCACTCTATTTAACCTCTCCATTTTTCAACCTCCGATTCAGAAATTCACAACAAACCCAATTTTGGTTTCAAAAAATTGCAATTTTTGATTGAAGTAGGCGACAATAAAAGCTTTAATTCGTTCCAATCCTCAAATTTTTATCTTGTCCCATTCAAAAGTTACAAGTGCTTAAATTGGCCACTCCATTTTTCAACCTCCGATTTAGAAATTCACAGCAAACCCAATTTTAGTTTCAAAAAATTGCAATTTTTGATTGAAGTAGGTGATAATAAAAGCTTTAATTCGTTTCAATCCTCAAATTTCTATTTTGTTCCATTCAAAAGTTACAGGTACTTAAATTGGCCACTCTATTTAACCTCTCCATTTTTCAACCTCCGATTCAGAAATTCACAACAAACCCAATTTTGGTTTCAAAAAATTGCAATTTTTGATTGAAGTAGGCGACAATAAAAGCTTTAATTCGTTCCAATCCTCAAATTTTTATCTTGTCCCATTCAAAAGTTACAAGTGCTTAAATTGGCCACTCCATTTTTCAACCTCCGATTTAGAAATTCACAGCAAACCCAATTTTAGTTTCAAAAAATTGCAATTTTTGATTGAAGTAGGTGATAATAAAAGCTTTAATTCGTTTCAATCCTCAAATTTCTATTTTGTTCCATTCAAAAGTTACAGGTACTTAAATTGGCCACTCTATTTAACCTCTCCATTTTTCAACCTCCGATTCAGAAATTCACAACAAACCCAATTTTGGTTTCAAAAAATTGCAATTTTTGATTGAAGTAGGCGACAATAAAAGCTTTAATTCGTTCCAATCCTCAAATTTTTATCTTGTCCCATTCAAAAGTTACAAGTGCTTAAATTGGCCACTCCATTTTTCAACCTCCGATTTAGAAATTCACAGCAAACCCAATTTTAGTTTCAAAAAATTGCAATTTTTGATTGAAGTAGGTGATAATAAAAGCTTTAATTCGTTTCAATCCTCAAATTTCTATTTTGTTCCATTCAAAAGTTACAGGTACTTAAATTGGCCACTCTATTTAACCTCTCCATTTTTCAACCTCCGATTCAGAAATTCACAACAAACCCAATTTTGGTTTCAAAAAATTGCAATTTTTGATTGAAGTAGGCGACAATAAAAGCTTTAATTCGTTCCAATCCTCAAATTTTTATCTTGTCCCATTCAAAAGTTACAAGTGCTTAAATTGGCCACTCCATTTTTCAACCTCCGATTTAGAAATTCACAGCAAACCCAATTTTAGTTTCAAAAAATTGCAATTTTTGATTGAAGTAGGTGATAATAAAAGCTTTAATTCGTTTCAATCCTCAAATTTCTATTTTGTTCCATTCAAAAGTTACAGGTACTTAAATTGGCCACTCTATTTAACCTCTCCATTTTTCAACCTCCGATTCAGAAATTCACAACAAACCCAATTTTGGTTTCAAAAAATTGCAATTTTTGATTGAAGTAGGCGACAATAAAAGCTTTAATTCGTTCCAATCCTCAAATTTTTATCTTGTCCCATTCAAAAGTTACAAGTACTTAAATTGGCCACTCCATTTTTCAACCTCCGATTTAGAAATTCACAGCAAACCCAATTTTAGTTTCAAAAAATTGCAATTTTTGATTGAAGTAGGCGACAATAAAAGCTTTAATTCGTTCCAATCCTCAAATTTTTATCTTGTCCCATTCAAAAGTTACAAGTGCTTAAATTGGCCACTCCATTTTTCAACCTCCGATTTAGAAATTCACAGCAAACCCAATTTTAGTTTCAAAAAATTGCAATTTTTGATTGAAGTAGGTGATAATAAAAGCTTTAATTCGTTTCAATCCTCAAATTTCTATTTTGTTCCATTCAAAAGTTACAGGTACTTAAATTGGCCACTCTATTTAACCTCTCCATTTTTCAACCTCCGATTCAGAAATTCACAACAAACCCAATTTTGGTTTCAAAAAATTGCAATTTTTGATTGAAGTAGGCGACAATAAAAGCTTTAATTCGTTTCAATCCTCAAATTTTTATCTTGTCCCATTCAAAAGTTACAAGTACTTAAATTGGCCACTCCATTTTTCAACCTCCGATTTAGAAATTCACAGCAAACCCAATTTTAGTTTCAAAAAATTGCAATTTTTGATTGAAGTAGGCGACAATAAAAGCTTTAATTCGTTTCAATCCTCAAATTTCTATTTTGTTCCATTCAAAAGTTACAGGTACTTAAATTGGCCACTCTATTTAACCTCTCCATTTCTCAACCTCCGATTTAAAAATTCATAACAAACCCAATTTTGATTCAAAAAAATTAGAATTTTTAATTGAAGTAGACGACAATAAATTCCTTAATTGGCTTCAAATCTCAAATTACTACCTTGCCCCAATCAAATGTTATAAGCACTTAAAATGACTACTCTAGTTAACCTCTCCATTTTTCAACCTCTGATTCCAAAAAATTGCAATTATTCTTCAAAATAGTCGATGATATAAGCTTCAATTTGCTTCAAATCCCAAATTTTTATCTTGACCCATTAAAAAGTTACAAGCCCTCAAAGTGGAGGGGCCCATTTGACCCCTTCATTTCCCAACCTCGACTCAAAAATCAGCAAAAAAATTCGGAAAAATCGAAATTTCAACAGAAATCAGTCGACAACAAAAGCTCGCAACCGCAAGCTCAGTTCGCCCTTAAACGTGACTGTCGTTTCTCGATCCCATCAGAAAAATCGTGTAACGTCGAGTTTTTAATTTGAAAAAATCCTAATTACCGACCGCGCACAAAAAGCGTTTTTACCGCTCGCCGGCGACCGCTTTTTCTCCAATTTCGAAAATCCGAATTAAATGTAGGAAACACGGCATTTCGCTTAATTTTTTTTGTTCCAAGTGGGCTTCACTGTAGTTAATACTTGTGCACATATTTGTTCAAGTCGCTTTCACGTTACCGCCGCTATTTGAACAGAGCCCGACTGTTTGCTCAGAAATCAATTTTAAAGATTAAAAAGCGGAGAGTTATTAAATCAGCGCTCGCGCGCCATTGTGGCGCAATAAGCGTTTAATATCCGAGTCAAAAGGGCACGACCACAAACACACACGTAACTAAATGTTATCCAAACGTAATCGTTGTCCAACAAATCTAGCATGAAACGTATTAGCATTTACAAGTTACATCCAATACGTGTTCCGAACGGATCACTAAATTATTCCGTCGTTTAACACGCAAATCCCGGCGTCTCTCTCGGAGTCCCGCTGTCGCGCTGGCGCCGGAAAGGGACCGCACCAGCGATTTAATTAGCGCGGTCCGAAATTTGGATTAAGTCGGTCGGTGGCTCAAACGCGCGGCCAAAATAAACACGTAATTACGGCGGGGCGGGGGGCCGCTTTCTCCCCCCGGTGGTCAGATTCGGCGAGCCGCACAAAACAGGTGCGCTCGTTTATCTGACAACGGGACAAAAACGTCTGAAGTAGTCCCTTTCTGGAGACACAATGGGACGCTGAGAGGTGTAAATATCGGCATTGAACATCCTTTACTTTCCGGGCTACCGCAGAACACGTCGCCGATAATGCCCAGAAAATAGCCCGCCTTTGTGCCCCTAATAATGGGGGCTCCTTTTTGTCGTGCCGACGCGGATTTATTAAATTTCTACCCCGGCCCTCCGTCTGGGTGTGTGTCTGTGCGCTCGATTAAATTTTTCCCAAAATTCATATGAACAGCTTCCCACAGTCTGCAACTTTTCTTAAAAACATTTTTTTGTGCCTCGAATTTTGTTAATTTGGAGGTTCGCGACGCCGATAAAGTGATGAGAACAACAGTTGCACATCTACAACTTCACTAATTGCAGTTTTTTTTAAATTCATTCTGATTCGTTGAAAATGTCTGTTGGATTGATGATAACTGAATTAACGGTTTGCGACATGGAAAAGTGATCAGAACAAAAATTGTGATCATATGAACAACCACAACATTGCTTCTGAACATTTTTTTGTAATGCAAATGACAAATACATTGTGATTTGTTCTAATTTATAGAAGAAAGTGAAGGATTAAAATTATTAGTTAGCGACATGGAAAAATGATGAGAACAAAAATTGTAGAACATCTAAATACCCACAACATTGCTTTTGAACATTTTTTTGTAATTCAAAAGACAAATACATTTTGATTTGTTCTAATTTATAAATGAAAAATTAAAATTAGGGGTTTGCGACATGGAAAAGTGATGAGAACAAAAATTGTAGAACATCTAAATACCCACAACATTGATTCTAAAATTTTTTTTGTAGTTTAAAAGACAAATACATTGTGATTTGTTCTAATTTATAGAAGAAAATGAAAGATTAAAATTATTAGTTAGCGACATGGAAAAATGATGAGAACAAAAATTGTAGAACATCCAAATACTCACAATAATGCTTCTGAACATTTTTTTGTAATTCAAAATACAAATACAGTTTCATTTGCTCTAATTTATAAATGAAAAATTAAAATTAGGGGTTTGCGACATGGAAAAGTGATGAGAACAAAAATTGTAGAACATCTAAATACCCACAACATTGCTTCTAAATTTTTTTTGTAGTTCAAAAGACAAATACATTGTGATTTGTTCTAATTTATAGATGAAACTGGAAAATTAAGATTATGGGTTTGCGACATAGAAAAGTGATGAGAACAAAAATTGTAGAACATCTAAATAACCAAAACATTGCTTTTGAACATTTTTTTGTAATTCACAAGACAAATACATTTTGATTTGTTCTAATTTATAAATGAAAAATTAAAATTAGAATCTTGCGACATGAAAAAGTGATGAGAACAAAAATTGTAGAGCATCTAAATACCCACAACATTGTTTCTGAACATTGTTTATGTAATTCAAAAGACAAATACATTTTGATTTGTTCTAATTTATTGATAAAAATAAGAAATAAAATTAGGAGTTTGTGACATGGAAAAATGATGAGAACAAAAATTGTAAAATATCTAAATACCCATAACATTGCTTCTGAACATTGTTTTTGTAATTTGACAGATACGTACATTTTGATTTGTTCAAAGGTTGAGAAATGAAGGGGTTAGAGTGGCCACTTTAAGTGCTTGTAACTTTTGAATGGGAAAGATAAAAATTTGAATATTGAAGCGAATTGAAGCTTTTATTGTCGTCTATATTAATCGAAGAGTGCGATTCTTTTGAACCAAAATTGGATGTGTTGTAAATTTTTAAATCATAGCTTGAAATTGGTATTGTAAGTGGTCGTAACTTTTGAATCGGTCAAAATAAATATTAAATTTAGGCAAATTGAAGCTTTTACTGTGGTCCACTTTATGTAAGAATTTTGTTATTCCAACGAAAATTGAATTCGTTATGATTCGAGGTTAAGAAATGATTGGGTTAAACGGAATGACCACTTTAAGTGGCCATAACTTTTGAATGGGACCAGATAAAAAATGTGAGTCTCGAAGGAAATTAAAGCTTATATTATTTTATATTTGTATTAAAAATTTCAATGTTTTTGTACCACAGTTGGATTTGTTGTGAATTGTTAAATTTGAGGATAACAAATGATTGGGTTAAATAAAATAGCATCTTTAAGTGCTGATAACTTTTGAATGGATCAAGATAAAATTTTGGGACTTGAAGCAAATTGAAGTTTATATCATCGACTACTTTGAAGAACAATTTCAATTTTTTTGAACCAAAATTAGATTTGTTGTGAATTATTAAATTTGAGGATAATAAACGATTGAGTTAAATGGAACAGCCACTTTAAGTGCCGATAACTTTTGCACGGGCAAAGATAAAATTTTGAGACTTGAAGCAAACTGAAGCTTATATCATTGACTACTTTGATGAATAATTGCGATTTTTTGGAACCAAAATTGGATTTGTTGTGAATTATTAAATTTGAGGATAACAAACGATTGGGTTAAATGGAACAGCCACTTTAAGTGCCGATAACTTTTGCACGGGCAAAGATAAAATTTTGAGACTTGAAGCAAATTGAAGCTTATATAATTGACTACTTTGATGAATAATTGCAATTTTTTGGAACCAAAATTGGATTTGTTGTGAATTATTAAATTTGAGGATAACAAACGATTGGGTTAAATGAAACAGCCACTTTAAGTGCCGATAACTTTTGCACGGGCAAAGATAAAATTTTGAAACTTGAAGCAAATTAAAGCTTATATCACTGACTACTTTGATGAATAATTGCAATTTTTTGGAACCAAAATTGGATTTGTTGTGAATTATTAAATTTGAGGATAACAAACGATTGGGTTAAATGGAACAGCCACTTTAAGTGCCGATAACTTTTGCACGGGCAAAGATAAAATTTTGAAACTTGAAGCAAATTGAAGCTTATATCATTGACTACTTTGATAAATAATTGCTATTTTTTTGGAACCAAAATTGGATTTGTTGTGAATTATCAAATTTCAGAATAACAAACGATTGGGTTAAATGGAACAGCCACTTTAAGTGCCGATAACTTTTGCACGGGCAAAGATAAAATTTTGAGACTTGAAGCAAATTGAAGCTTATATCATTGACTACTTTGATGAATAATTGCAATTTTTTTGGAACCAAAATTGGATTTGTTGTGAATTATCAAATTTCAGAATAACAAACGATTGAGTTAAATGGAACAGCCACTTTAAGTGCCGATAACTTTTGTACGAGCAAAGATAAAATTTTGAGACTTGAAGCAAATTGAAGCTTATAACATCGGCTACTTCGAAGAACAATTTCAATTTTTTTTAACCAAAATTGGATTTGTTGTGAATATTCTAAGTTAAAAATTAAACGGTTAAGTGGAATGAAAATTACTGTTAGCGCTTTAATTGAAGCCCCTTTCCTAAATCATTAAATTAATTAATCAAAATTTACTGGAATTGAATAATAGCTCTTAAACGAATTTTCAGAAGAGACTGAAAATGAGATAAGTCGGAATCGTCTGTGTTTGGGCTGTCAGGAATGTTTATAACGGCGTCACATATAAAATGGCACTTATTTCCGAATTAAACCTGCTTTTATAGCTTCCATAAATAAAATTCTTAAAAATTGAAAATTAAACATTTTACGATTTTCTAACCACATGGAAAGAACCGTATTTAGGACAAGATACAAAAATTAATTTACTTATTATTTATTAACTTCAAAATTCAAATTTCGCAATTTTTAAATCGATTTTGATCAAATCTGGACTAACTGGGTTATAATTTCCCAAGGGACTAAAATAAAAAACATAATCAGAACCAAATTGCGACTATTTCTACGCGGTATGAAGAACAAATGACAATTTTGTAAGAACTCAAAAATTAATTTCTCAACGAGATTCCATGAAATTAATTAATTGAGCAATTTAAGTGTCGGTAATTGCCGAACGCACCAGAAAATTGAGGACTCATCAAATTATCTCCAGTTTAAAATCAAAATTTTCGCAATTTTTCAACTTAATAAATTAATTTAAATTGTTTCGGCCATCAACATAAATCACCAATCAAATTAAAGCCACTTTTACAGCCTACCAGATCCAATTAACGATTTTTTTCCAATTTTCCAAGCCCGCTTTAATCGCATAAAACGCGACCGCCTCCTACGATCGAATTACACGTCAATTTCGCGAGCGTGGGACGACGCATTAATTTACCGAATGAAAAACGGGAGGGTCGCGCAATTCGAATCAATTTGAGAGCCCGGTCCTGCGCGGGGCCTCCGTCCGTCGAAAAGGGACGCGTCTCGAAATGGGAACCCAAATAAGCGAAAAAAAAGCGAAAACAACCATTTGGCACGGGTGGTAAGTGGCGCCATCAATCATCGCGGTACGAACTACGCCCAGAGCTGTCTGCTAAACAAACATATAATTATGTATATGAACCTCTGTTTATCCCAGGCCACTATGATTACCACACGACCATATGAGAAAACCTGTACACCCAGATTTTGTGCTGATAATAAGGGGCCCTCACTTCGCAATTATAGGTTTTTTATTTCGTCGGTTTTAATTGGTATCGGACAGGAGTGGCGTTAGGATGCGAGCATCTGTCTTTTACGACCCTCCTCCCCCTCAAAAAAATTAAAATCGATCGTAACTTAAAAACGGCGGGAGATACAAAAAAATGATGGGAATTAAAATTAAAGAGCTCGTCATTATCTGCAACTTTCGTTCTGAATGTTTTTTTGTAACTCGGGAAATAGTACTTCTTTTGGGTTTTTCCTCGTTACCATGGATACGGTATTGTTGCGTAGGTGAGGGGATGACTAAATTTGAAAATTAACCGTAACTTAACAATGGTGCAAGGTAGAAGAAAATTATTTGAGTAAAAATTGTAGAGATTTTCAATATCTACAATTTTTATTACAGAATTTTTTTATTAATTAATTAAATAAAGCCCTTTTTACTTATTTGAAGATAACGCCTGAACAATTTTTTTAAAGAAGCTTTAGGTAAAGAGCCTCAAACGCTACTTCATTATTGAAAGAGCACTCAAAATTTTAAATCGATCATAACTTGAAAACGGCGGGAGTTGCAAAAATATGATGGGAATTCAAATTAAAGAGCTCGTTATTATCTGCAACTTTCGTTTTGAATATTTTTTTGTAACTGGAGAAATAGTACTTCTTTTGGTTTCTTCCTCGTTACCATGGACACGGTATTGTTACGTAGGTGAGGGGATGACTAAATTCGAAAATTAACCGTAACTTAACAATGGTGCAAGGTAGAAGAAAATGGTTTGGGTAAAAATTGTAGAGATTTTCAATATCTACAATTTGTATTACAGAAATTTTTTATTAATTAATTAAATAAAGCCCTTTTTACTTATTTGAAGATGACGCTTGAACAATTTTTTTAAAGGAAACTAGGTAAAGCGCCTCAAATGCTAGTTCATTATTGAAATAGCACTCAAAAATTAAAATCGATCATAACTTGAAAACGGCGGGAGTTACAAAAAATTGATGGGAATTAAAATTAAAGAATTTGTCATTATTTGCAACTTTCATTATAAATGTTTTTTTGTAACTTGTGAAATAGTTCTTCTTGAATTTATTTTTACTTCGTGTAACCATGGATACGTTGTATTGTTGCGTAGTTAAGGGAATGACTAAATTCGTTAATTAACCGTAACTTAAAAACGGTGTAAGGTAGAAACAAATGGTTTGAATAAAAATTGTAGAGATTTTCAATACCTAAAACTTTTATTACAAGAAGTTTTTTATCTATTAATAAATAAGGCCATTTTCACTTATTTGAAGATGGCACCTGAACAATTTTTTTTAAGGAAACTTGATATTTAGGTAAAGAGCTTCAAGCGCTACTTCATTATTGGATGCAATTGGTTGGGGGCCTTAAAAAAGCACTCAAAAATTAAAATCGATCATAACTTGAAAACGGCGGGAGTTACAAAAAATTGATGGGAATTAAAATTAAAGGATTTGTCATTATTTGCAACTTTCATTCTAAATGTTTTTTTGTAACTTGTGAAATAGTTCTTCTTGAATTTATTTTTACTTCATGTTACCATGGATACGTTGTATTGTTGCGTAGTTAAGGGAATGACTAAATTCGTTAATTAATCGTAACTTAAAAACGGTGCAAGGTAGAAAAAAATGGTTTGAATAAAAATTGTAGAGATTTACAATACCTAAAACTTTTATTACAAGAAGTTTTTTATCTATTAATAAATAAGGCCATTTTCACTTATTTGAAGATGGCACCTGAACAATTTTTTTTAAGGAAACTTGATATTTAGGTAAAGAGCCTCAAACGCTACTTCATTATTGGATGCAATTGGTTGGGGGCCTTAAAAGAGCATTTAAAAATTGATATTGATCATAACTTGAAAACGGCAGGAGTTACAAAAAATTGATGGGAGTTAAAATTAAAGAATTTGTCATTATTTGCAACTTTCATTCGAAATGTTTTTTTGTAACTCGTGAAATAGTTCTTCCTGAATTTATTTTACTTCATGTTACCATGGATACGTTGTATTGTTGCGTAGTTAAGGGAATGACTAAATTCGTTAATTAATCGTAACTTAAAAACGGTGCAAGGTAGAAAAAAATGGTTTGAATAAAAATTGTAGAGATTTACAATACCTAAAACTTTTATTACAAGAAGTTTTTTATCTATTAATAAATAAGGCCATTTTCACTTATTTGAAGATGGCACCTGAACAATTTTTTTTAAGGAAACTTGATATTTAGGTAAAGAGCCTCAAACGCTACTTCATTATTGGATGCAATTGGTTGGGGGCCTTAAAAGAGCATTTAAAAATTGAAATTGATCGTAACTTGAAAACGGCAGGAGTTACAAAAAATTGATGGGAGTTAAAATTAAAGAATTTGTCATTATTTGCAACTTTCATTCGAAATGTTTTTTTGTAACTCGTGAAATAGTTCTTCCTGAATTTATTTTACTTCATGTTACCATGGATACGTTGTATTGTTGCGTAGTTAAGGGAATGACTAAATTCGTTAATTAATCGTAACTTAAAAACGGTGCAAGGTAGAAAAAAATGGTTTGAACAAAAATTGGCCAGATTTTCAATATCTACAACTTTTATTACAAGAATTTTTTATCAATTAATTAATAATGCCATTTTTACTCATTTGAAGATGACGCCTGAATAATTTTTTCTAAGGAAACTTGATATTTAGGTAAGCAGCCTCCAATGCTACTTCATTATTAAAAGAGCACTCAAAAATTGAAATTGATCATAACTTGAAAACGGCGGGAGTTACAAAAAATTGATGGGAATTAAAATTAAAGAGTTCGTCATTATTTGCAACTTTCTTGTTGATTTTTTTTTACTTCTTGTTATCATGGATACGTTGTATTGTTGCATAGTTAAGGGAATTCGATAACTAACCGTAACTTAAAAACGGTGTAAGGTAGAAAAAATGGTTTGAACAAAAATTGGAGAGATTTTCAATATCTACAGCTTTTATTACAAGAGTTTTTTTTTCGATTAATAAATAAGGCCCTTTTCACTCACTTGATGATAAAAGAAATGGAAAAAGTGACAATGATTTCCAAAACCTACTCTCTTTCTTGGCCAAATATTTATAACAAAGCTATGAGCCACGCGAACAAAAATTTTTTTTTACCTAGCGCCTCGTTCGCCATTAATCGGGCCGTAAATCGCCAGTTTATTGTTCACCTGTGGCCCAATTAAAAAAATCAGCTGCTCGAAAATTCGCCTCAATTTTTTCGGAAAGGGGCCTAGCTGCGGGGCGCTCACGCCTCGAGGCGGGGCGCTCAAGTGTTAATTGGCACGAAAAATAATCCAAAAAATCGATACGGCCATGTGCATCGCACCCCTTCGATCGGCGGTGGCGGAAAAAAACGGGGCCGAGGGTCGCGCCGCGAGAGCGACAGAGACGCCCGTCGGGGCGTGCGTGAAAATTTCGCGCGAGCATCGCATGTCGCGCGCGCGGACGCGAAAAGAGCACCAGCCGGCCGTAAATATAGGGCGCAGATTCGCGCGAAACCCCATCCTCGTCGCCGTAACACCCTTTTGCATTTTTTAAATTACGCGGTGCGTGCAACGCGATCAGACCCTTATTGCGACGTTGGAACGGTTTGTTTTTCTGGCCTGTTTTTCTGGTGTAATTTCAGAGTGTTAATACAGCTACGAAATGGCCACTAATGCTTCGGAGGTGTTTGGCTGATGTTGCCGTGGCACGCGATCCTCGAGGGTGTTGGGAAATTGGAGAGGGACGAGCGAAATCGAGGTGGATCGCGACAGAACGGTAGCCACCTCGCAGATAGCGTTCAGGCAATTAAGATATCGAAACAACGATTTCCACTTAGAAACGGGCGATGGACGCCACTGCTGTTACGTGCGTGATGAGAACAAAAATTGTAGAACATCTAAATACCCACAACATTGCTTCTGAGCACTTTTTTGTAATTCAAAAGACAAATACATTTGGATTTGTTCTAATTTATAAATGAAAAATTAAAATAAGGGTTTGCGACATGGAAAAGTGATGAGAACAAAAATTGTAGAACATCTAAATACCCACAACATTGCTTCTGAGCACTTTTTTGTAATTCAAAAGACAAATACATTTGGATTTGTTCTAATTTATAAATGAAAAATTAAAATAAGGGTTTGCGACATGGAAAAGTGATGAGAACAAAAATTGTAGAACATCTAAATACCCACAACATTGCTTCTGAGCACTTTTTTGTAATTCAAAAGACAAATACATTTGGATTTGTTCTAATTTATAAATGAAACTAAAAAATTAAGATTAGGGGTTTGCGACATGGAAAAGTGATGAGAACAAAAATTGTAGAACATCTAAATACTCACAATATTGCTTCTGAGCACTTTTTTGTAATTCAAAAGACAAATACATTTGGATTTGTTCTAATTTATAAATGAAAAATTAAAATAAGGGTTTGCGACATGGAAAAGTGATGAGAACAAAAATTGTAGAACATCTAAATACCCACAACATTGCTTCTGAGCACTTTTTTGTAATTCAAAAGACAAATACATTTGGATTTGTTCTAATTTATAAATGAAACTGAAAAATTAAGATTATGGGTTTGCGACATGGAAAAGTGATGAGAACAAAAATTGTAGAACATCTAAATACTCACAATATTGCTTCTGAGCATTTTTTTGTAATTCAAAAGACAAATACATTTTGATTTGTTCTAATTTATAAATGAAAAATTAAAATAAGGGTTTGCGACATGGAAAAGTGATGAGAACAAAAATTGTAGAACATCTAAATACCCACAACATTGCTTCTGAGCACTTTCTTGTGATTCAAAAGACAAATACATTTGGATTTGTTCTAATTTATAGATGAAACTGAAAAATTAAGATTATGGGTTTGCGACATGAAAAAGTGATGAGAACAAAAATTGTAGAACATCTAAATACTCACAATATTGTTTCTGAACATTTTTTTGTAATTCAAAAGACAAATACATTTTGATTTGTTCTAATTTATAAATGAAAAATTAAAATAAGGGTTTGCGACATGGAAAAGTGATGAGAACAAAAATTGTAGAACATCTAAATACCCACAACATTGCTTCTGAGCACTTTCTTGTGATTCAAAAGACAAATACATTTGGATTTGTTCTAATTTATAGAAGAAACTGAAAAATTAAGATTAGGGGTTTGCGACATGGAAAAGTGATGAGAACAAAAATTGTAGAACATCTAAATACCCACAACATTGCTTTTGAACATTTTTTTGTAATTCAAAAGACAAATACATTTTGATTTGTTCTAATTTATAAATGAAAAATTAAAATTAGGATCTTGCGACATTGGAGAGAGACGAGCAAAATCGAGGTGGATCGCGACAGAACGGTAGCCACCTCGCAGATAGCGTTCAGGCAATTAAGATATCGAAACAACGATTTCCACTTAGAAACGGGCGATGGACGCCACTGCTGTTACGTGCGTTTGTGTGTCGTCCACGAATCGTCGTCTCGTACCGTCTCGCGTGAACGAGGCCCGGAATGAGAGGGAACGCGAGTTTATTGCGAGACACGGTGGTCCACGATTAAAATAATAATAAAAAATACGAGTGGGCGCCCAATTAGGCCTAACACACTGACGGGCCGAGGCTTAAACTGGGCCATGTCGGTTACAAATGTTTGCAGTCGGAAGACGGTTTGTAAATGTGTTTCCTGAATTTGAGGTTTTTGGAGCGATTCTGATCTTTTTGGTGACGTGGTGAGAAAGTGGCAGAGTGGCGGAGACAAGGACTCAATTTAGAACATTTTTCCAGTCAATTTGAGCGTTCCGTTGATGTTTTCCTGAATTTGAGATGTTTTCAATATTCACGGGGTGAAAAAGTAACGGAGTAGTAAAGCAAAAAAATAATTTGAGACAATTTTCTTCTTCATATTGGGTGTTTTATATTTTTTCTCTTTAAATTTGAGTTCTATCAACAATTTTTATTTTTCTGGATTATTTTTAACTTATTTTCATTCATATTGTTAACAGAGTAAAAAAGTAACAGAGTTATAAAGCCAAAAAATAATTTGAGACAATTTCCTAGTCCAGATTGGGTGTTTTTTCTCTTTAAATTTGAGTTCTGTCAACAATTTTTATTTTTCTGGATTATTTTTAACTTATTTTCATTCATATTGTTAACAGAGTAAAAAAGTAACAGAGTTATAAAGCCAAAAAATAATTTGAGACAATTTCCTAGTCCAGATTGGGTGTTTTTTCTCTTTAAATTTGAGTTCTGTCAACAATTTTTATTTTTCTGGATTATTTTTAACTTATTTTCATTCATATTGTTAACAGAGTAAAAAAGTAACAGAGTTATAAAGCCAAAAAATAATTTGAGACAATTTCCTAGTCCAGATTGGGTGTTTTTTCTCTTTAAATTTGAGTTCTGTCAACAATTTTTATTTTTCTGGATTATTTTTAACTTATTTTCATTCATATTGTTAACAGAGTAAAAAAGTAACAGAGTTGTAAAGCCAAAAAATAATTTGAGACAATTTCCTAGTCCAGATTGGGTGTTTTTTCTCTTTAAATTTGAGTTCTGTCAACAATTTTTATTTTTCTGGATTATTTTTAACTTATTTTCATTCATATTGTTAACAGAGTAAAAAAGTAACAGAGTTGTAAAGCCAAAAAATAATTTGAGACAATTTTCTAGTTCCAATTGGGATTTTTTCTCTTTAAATTTGAGTTCTGTCAACAATTTTTTTTTGCTGGAATTTTCTTAACTCATTTTCACTCATATTGTTAACAGAGTAAAAACGTAACAGAGTTGTAAAGCCAAAAAATAATTTGAGACAATTTCCTAGGCCAGATTGGGTGTTTTTTCTCTTTAAATTTGAATTCTTTCAACAATTTTTATTTTTCTGGATTATTTTTAACTCATTTTCACTCATATTGTTAACAGAGTAAAAACGTAACAGAGTTGTAAAGCCAAAAAATAATTTGAGACAATTTCCTAGTCCAGATTGGGTGTTTTTTCTCTTTAAATTTGAATTCTTTCAACAATTTTTATTTTTCTGGATTATTTTTAACTTATTTTCATTCATATTGTTAACAGAGTAAAAAAGTAACAGAGTTATAAAGCCAAAAAATAATTTGAGACAATTTCCTAGTCCAGATTGGGTGTTTTTTCTCTTTAAATTTGAGTTCTGTCAACAATTTTTTTTTTTCTGGAATTTTCTTAACTCATTTTCACTCATATTGTTAACAGAGTAAAAACGTAACAGAGTTGTAAAGCCAAAAAATAATTTGAGACAATTTCCTAGGCCAGATTGGGTGTTTTTTCTCTTTAAATTTGAATTCTTTCAACAATTTTTATTTTTCTGGATTATTTTTAACTTATTTTCATTCATATTGTTAACAGAGTAAAAAAGTAACAGAGTTATAAAGCCAAAAAATAATTTGAGACAATTTCCTAGTCCAGATTGGGTGTTTTTTCTCTTTAAATTTGAGTTCTGTCAACAATTTTTTTTTTTCTGGAATTTTCTTAACTCATTTTCACTCATATTGTTAACAGAGTAAAAACGTAACAGAGTTGTAAAGCCAAAAAATAATTTGAGACAATTTCCTAGGCCAGATTGGGTGTTTTTTCTCTTTAAATTTGAGTTCTGTCAACAATTTTTTTTTTTCTGGAATTTTCTTAACTCATTTTCACTCATATTGTTAACAGAGTAAAAAAGTAACAGAGTTGTAAAGCCAAAAAATAATTTGAGACAATTTTCTAGTCCAGATTGGGTGTTTTTTCTCTTTAAATTTGAATTCTTTCAACAATTTTTATTTTTCTGGATTATTTTTAACTTATTTTCATTCATATTGTTAACAGAGTAAAAAAGTAACAGAGTTATAAAGCCAAAAAATAATTTGGGACAATTTCCTAGTCCAGATTGGGTGTTTTTTCTCTTTAAATTTGAGTTCTGTCAACAATTTTTTTTTTTCTGGAATTTTCTTAACTCATTTTCACTCATATTGTTAACAGAGTAAAAACGTAACAGAGTTGTAAAGCCAAAAAATAATTTGAGACAATTTTCTAGGCCAGATTGGGTGTTTTTTCTCTTTAAATTTGAATTCTTTCAACAATTTTTATTTTTCTGGATTATTTTTAACTTATTTTCATTCATATTGTTAACAGAGTAAAAAAGTAACAGAGTTATAAAGCCAAAAAATAATTTGAGACAATTTCCTAGTCCAGATTGGGTGTTTTTTCTCTTTAAATTTGAGTTCTGTCAACAATTTTTTTTTTTCTGGAATTTTCTTAACTCATTTTCACTCATATTGTTAACAGAGTAAAAACGTAACAGAGTTGTAAAGCCAAAAAATAATTTGAGACAATTTCCTAGGCCAGATTGGGTGTTTTTTCTCTTTAAATTTGAATTCTTTCAACAATTTTTATTTTTCTGGATTATTTTTAACTTATTTTCATTCATATTGTTAACAGAGTAAAAAAGTAACAGAGTTATAAAGCCAAAAAATAATTTGAGACAATTTCCTAGTCCAGATTGGGTGTTTTTTCTCTTTAAATTTGAGTTCTGTCAACAATTTTTTTTTTCTGGAATTTTCTTAACTCATTTTCACTCATATTGTTAACAGAGTAAAAACGTAACAGAGTTGTAAAGCCAAAAAATAATTTGAGACAATTTCCTAGGCCAGATTGGGTGTTTTTTCTCTTTAAATTTGAATTCTTTCAACAATTTTTATTTTTCTGGATTATTTTTAACTCATTTTCACTCATATTGTTAACAGAGTAAAAACGTAACAGAGTTGTAAAGCCAAAAAATAATTTGAGACAATTTCCTAGGCCAGATTGGGTGTTTTTTCTCTTTAAATTTGAATTCTTTCAACAATTTTTATTTTTCTGGATTATTTTTAACTTATTTTCATTCATATTGTTAACAGAGTAAAAAAGTAACAGAGTTATAAAGCCAAAAAATAATTTGAGACAATTTCCTAGTCCAGATTGGGTGTTTTTTCTCTTTAAATTTGAGTTCTGTCAACAATTTTTTTTTTTCTGGAATTTTCTTAACTCATTTTCACTCATATTGTTAACAGAGTAAAAACGTAACAGAGTTGTAAAGCCAAAAAATAATTTGAGACAATTTCCTAGGCCAGATTGGGTGTTTTTTCTCTTTAAATTTGAATTCTTTCAACAATTTTTATTTTTCTGGATTATTTTTAACTTATTTTCATTCATATTGTTAACAGAGTAAAAAAGTAACAGAGTTATAAAGCCAAAAAATAATTTGAGACAATTTCCTAGTCCAGATTGGGTGTTTTTTCTCTTTAAATTTGAATTCTTTCAACAATTTTTATTTTTCTGGATTATTTTTAACTTATTTTCATTCATATTGTTAACAGAGTAAAAAAGTAACAGAGTTATAAAGCCAAAAAATAATTTGAGACAATTTCCTAGTCCAGATTGGGTGTTTTTTCTCTTTAAATTTGAGTTCTGTCAACAATTTTTTTTTTTCTGGAATTTTCTTAACTCATTTTCACTAATATTGTTAACAGAGTAAAAACGTAACAGAGTTGTAAAGCCAAAAAATAATTTGAGACAATTTCCTAGGCCAGATTGGGTGTTTTTTCTCTTTAAATTTGAATTCTTTCAACAATTTTTATTTTTCTGGATTATTTTTAACTTATTTTCATTCATATTGTTAACAGAGTAAAAAAGTAACAGAGTTATAAAGCCAAAAAATAATTTGAGACAATTTCCTAGTCCAGATTGGGTGTTTTTTCTCTTTAAATTTGAGTTCTGTCAACAATTTTTATTTTTCTGGATTATTTTTAACTTATTTTCATTCATATTGTTAACAGAGTAAAAAAGTAACAGAGTTATAAAGCCAAAAAATAATTTGAGACAATTTCCTAGTCCAGATTGGGTGTTTTTTCTCTTTAAATTTGAGTTCTGTCAACAATTTTTATTTTTCTGGAATTTTTTTAACTCATTTTCATTCATATTGGTAACAGAGTAAAAAAGTAACAGAGTTGTAAAGCCAAAAAATAATTTGAAACATTTTGCCAATCAAAATTGAGTATCTGTGATAATTTTCTTAGAATTTGACATTTTTTAAATCATTTAATATTTTTTTAAGTCATTCTGAGTCATGTTGCTAACAGAGTAAAAAGTAACAGAGTAGCAGAGCCAAAATAACAGTTTGGAACATGTTTCCACTTAAAATAGCCAATTCTGTACATTCTCAATTCGAAATTTTGCAACGATTGTCGAACATTAACATTTTTTCAAGTCTTTATCGTTCGTGTTGACAACGCAATTAAAAATAACAGAGCCACAGAGTTTAACATTTTCAGTAAAAAACTCGTCATTTGAAAACATTCTCAAAAGTAAAAAAATTCTCTCAAAATCTCACCAATTGAAAATTTAAAAAAAAAATCCCAAACATATCTTTTTTGGACCTTTCAAAGCTCCGTCAGCGAAGTAAAAAATCGGAAAGAACACTGAAGCCACTTCTAAAACGTTTAAAAAAATCGCTTCCACTGTAGAACTCCTAAAGACGTTCATTGCAACACGAGCAAAAAAAAATTAAGCGAGTGCTTCAATCGTACGAGTGCGCTATATATATTTTTTTGGAATGAAATTTTTAAAATTCGTTCTCAGTGCAGATTAATCAATTCCGGGAACTGAATCGTCGAAATCAGATCCGCTTTCCTTTCGAATTGCCGCCGCGTTTCTCTCCCGGAAGAAAAAACATTGTGCAAAGTACGCGCGTTAATATTAATTGCGCCGTATCAGGGGTTGCGCATCTTTAAATCGTATTACGTCAATTCCCAGTGTCATACCGCATTGTACTTATCGACGGATCTAAGGTAGAAAGAGAGGAACATCCCCTAGCTGTGGAAGCTTTTAACAACCCCTGCCCTTTAAACCTCGCTCTCTCTAGGGGTGAAACCTATCTTTAATCTCGAGATGTATCCACGGCAGTAGATACGATTCGTGTGTGTGTACGTCTGTGTGTGTGTTTGAGTGAGCTTTGAGGATCGAACCGCATTTAGTGTAAAATATTTCTCTTATTCGTAATTGAATAGTAGGCCGCGTGTGTCGCCCTGGTAAATTATGGGGGATTTTAATGTTTACTTGGAAATAATTTCGTTATCTAATTCCGATATCTGAGAAAATAGAGACGACACAATTAGTGAAGAATTCGGGACCTTTTACGGCACTTAATTAGTACCGGGGACCACCAAAGTGGGCGCGCATTACACGAATTAAATGGCCGCCTTATTTCCTAGGACATTAAAAAAAATTGAACGTACAGTACTTACAAAACCGTGCTTGTCTGAGATGTTATTGGTTAGCTTCAATTTGTGGAACGAGACCACTTTTTGCATCCATTGTTCGCCGGTTGAAGGACTGTCCGGATGAATGTACATCCGTTTCGGCATTTCCGGATCTGCCTTGCCGGCCACCATCCACCGACTTAAAAAACAACAAAACCATTAGACGCGGGCGCACTGACGGGACGGACTCGATATACGTCGACGACACAAATCGAAACTATTATTGTTTTTCGATTTATCCTCTTCTTTAAAAAAAAAAATCGATTGATTCAATTTACGTCGAAATTTAAAATTTACGCGGCTTTGTTTTACACGGTTTTTAAAAACGTTCGGTTGAATTTGTGTTGCAGTTGGAACGATTAAAATCCGTGAAAGGGACGGGTTTAATTGGGACCAATCAGTCAAATTAAATGCAAGCGACTCGATTTACATCAAAATTTAAAATTTGCGCGGTTTTGTTTTACACGGTTTTTAAAAACCTTCGGTTGAATTTGTGTTGCAGTTGGAACGATTAAAATCCGTGAAAGGGAAGGCTTCAATTGGGACCAATCAGTCAAATTAAGCGACTCGATTTACGCTTAAATGTAAAAATTAATTTTGGACAATGTCTCGAATTACACAATTTAATTCAATTAGTTTGACGGATTGTGACTGCTTTGAATTTAAAATGTTAATGCGATTCAATTTGCGTTGAAATGGAATTTGTGAGTTAAGTTTGGTCGCATTTAATTTAAAATTGAGAATTTTCACTTGCGATTTTCTGCGACGTCTCAATTTAAGAAGTTAATTAGCCCTTTTCGCTTAATTATGGTGTAATTCGATCCCAATCTGAAGTCTGCGGCGATGTGAACGACGTAATCAGCGTCTGCTATTAAACTTTTAATATGAAGCCTCAATTTAAAATTGAATTTCAGATTTTTAACTGCTGCAATTTAATTCAATTCGATACTTTTCTCACTTAAATTGCATATATTCGTTTTACGCCGATTTAATTGATCGATTTTTGTGCAAATTTCGTTTCTGAATTTTGAATTGCATTGCACTATTTTTTTAAATTCTTCTTGGAGAGGGATTTTTATTTTTTGACTTTTTTGTGTAAATTTTGTTTCTGAATTGTAATCAAGCGATTCAATTTGCGTCGTCTGCCTGTTTTACTTTTTAAGGGAAGGGGAGTTTGTTGTTTTACGTCAATTATTATTTTTTAAATTTAATTAATTAAATTTTGTACAAATTTTGATTCTGAATTTTGATTAAGTCATGAAATTAGCGTCGTTTTTAACTTTTAATCTTTTTTTAGATAGTAAAGGAGGAGGAGTTATTCGTTTTACGTCGATTCTTATTCTTTATTTTTTAAACTGTACTTCCAAAATGATGTTGAATTATTTGTTTTACGTTGATTTGTAATTTTATCGGCAAATTTAATTTTTCGGGTAGCAATTAGGCGATTCGTTTTGCGTTGTTTTATATAATTGAAGCAGAAATGATTCGTTTGACGTTGTTAAAAGAATTTTTTATTTTTGTTTAGGTGATTATGGGATCTGTTTCACGTCGTTTTTAGAATTTGTTGCCGATTTGTTTTGTGGATTGCTTCGGTTTGCGCCGTTTTAAATAATCGAGGTAGAAATGATTCGTTTTACGTTGTTTAAAAAAATAATAATTTCGTTTTAGTGATTGTGAGATTCGTTTTGCGTCATTTTCTAGAATTTGTTGATTAATTATTTATTTTTTTGTGTGGATTTGTTTTGCGTCGTTTTAAATCGAAGTATAAATGATTCGTTTTACGTTGTTTTAAGATTTTATTTTTTTTCGTTTGAATGATTAAGGAATTCGTTTCAAGTCGTTTTTAGAATTTGTCGCTGATTTGTTTTGTGGATTGATTCGATTTGCGTCGTTTTAAATAATCGAAGTAGAAATGATTCATTTTACGTCGTTAACTTTTTTACTTTTTAAGAGAGGGGGAGTTTGTTGCTTTACTTCAATTATTATTAACTTTAATTAATTAAATTTTGTACAAATTTTGATTCTGAATTTTGATTAAGTCATGAAATTAGCGTCGTTTTTAACTTTTAATCTTTTTTTAGATAGTAAAGGAGGAGGAGTTATTCGTTTTACGTCGATTCTTATTCTTTATTTTTTAAACTGTACTTCCAAAATGATGTTGAATTATTTGTTTTACGTTGATTTGTAATTTTATCGGCATATTTATTTTTTCGGGTAGCAATTAGGCGATTCGTTTTGCGTTGTTTTATATAATTGAAGCAGAAATGATTCGTTTGACGTTGTTTTAAGAATTTTTTATTTTTGTTTAGGTGATTATGGGATCTGTTTCACGTCGTTTTTAGAATTTGTTGCCGATTTGTTTTGTGGATTGCTTCGGTTTGCGCCGTTTTAAATAATCGAGGTAGAAATGATTCGTTTTACGTTGTTTAAAAAAATAATAATTTCGTTTTAGTGATTGTGAGATTCGTTTTGCGTCATTTTCTAGAATTTGTTGATTAATTATTTATTTTTTTGTGTGGATTTGTTTTGCGTCGTTTTAAATCGAAGTATAAATGATTCGTTTTACGTTGTTTTAAGATTTTATTTTTTTTCGTTTGAATGATTAAGGAATTCGTTTCAAGTCGTTTTTAGAATTTGTCGCTGATTTGTTTTGTGGATTGATTCGATTTGCGTCGTTTTAAATAATCGAAGTAGAAATGATTCATTTTACGTCGTTACCTTTTTTACTTTTTAAGAGAGGGGGAGTTTGTTGCTTTACTTCAATTATTATTAACTTTAATTAATTAAATTTTGTACAAATTTTGATTCTGAATTTTGATTAAGTCATGAAATTAGCGTCGTTTTTAACTTTTAATCTTTTTTTAGATCATAAAGGAGGAGGAGTTATTCGTTTTACGTCGATTCTTATTCTTTATTTTTTAAACTGTACTTCCAAAATGATGTTGAATTATTTGTTTTACGTTGATTTGTAATTTTATCGGCATATTTATTTTTTCGGGTAGCAATTAGGCGATTCGTTTTGCGTTGTTTTATATAATTGAAGCAGAAATGATTCGTTTGACGTTGTTTTAAGAATTTTTTATTTTTGTTTAGGTGATTATGGGATCTGTTTCACGTCGTTTTTAGAATTTGTTGCCGATTTGTTTTGTGGATTGCTTCGATTTGCGCCGTTTTAAATAATCGAGGTAGAAATGATTCGTTTTACATTGTTTTTAAAAACAAAAATTTTCGTTTTAGTGATTGTGAGATTCGTTTTGCGTCATTTTTTAGAATTTGTTGATTAATTTTTTTTTTGTGTGGATTTGTTTTGCGTCGTTTTAAATCGTTGTTTTAAGAATTTTTTTTTCGTTTGAATGATTAAGGGATTCGTTTCAAGTCGTTTTTAGAATTTGTCGCTGATTTGTTTTGTGGATTGATTCGATTTGCGTCGTTTTAAATAATCGAAGTAGAAATGATTCATTTTACGTTGTTTTAAGAATTCTTTTATTTTTGTTTGAGTGATTAAGCGATTCGTTTCAAGTCGTTTTTAGAATTTGTCACTTATTTATTTTGTGGATTGATGCTTTTTGCGTCGTTTTAAATAATCGAAGTATAAATGATTCGTTTTACGCGTTGTTTTAAGAATTTTCTAATTTTGTTTTAGTAATTGTGAGGTTCGTTTTCCGTCGTTTAAAATAACTGAAGTGAAAATGATTCGTTTTACGTCGTTTTTAAATTTTTGTTTTATTCGTTTTACGTCGTTTTCTAGAATTTGTCGGTTAATTATTTGTTGTTTTTTTGTCGATTCGATTTGCGTCGTTTCGTGTCGTACGATCGAGACTTCCCGCATGGTTCGACATGCATATCATGCACGTTTCGATGGGGGGGGGGAGCTGGACGCATGCTTCGTGCCTTTCGGTCGTGTCTGGCTCGTTGGGAGTCTGTTTTTCGTGAACGGGTCTCGCTCGCGCGTAATTCGGAAGCCGGCGACGAAAAACAAACACCCGAAAGGATTAAATAAAATTGATCTAACCTGTTGTGGAATTTGTATCTGCAATCGTCAACGGCAACGATGTCCATTAGTAGAATGTATTTGGATTTTTTGTCTAAACCCGAGACGCGGACTTTGAAGGCAGGAAACATGCGCCTGAAACATCGAGTTTTATGTTAGATAGATTCTTTTCGTTCACCTGTTATGAAATTTATATCGATAGTCGTCCGCCGCCACAATGTCCAACAGCAGTATGTATTTCGCTTTCAGGTCCAAGCCGGACACTCGGAATTTCATTTGGGGGAACATTTGCCTGTAAAATTCCAGCCGTGAGTAAGGGCGGCGTCATATCTGCCGCGACGGCCCGGTCCGCCCCGGTTTTTGACGTTTTTTTTATTATTGTGATTTGTGCGATTCTTCGGGAGCAGTTTTCTTGAAGACCGTAAAATTTTGACTTCGGAATTCTTTGAATTATTTGCAATCATGAAAATTTCAACAGGTCGACTTAATTGTTTCTATTATTTAAACTATTATAATTGATTTTAATTTCCAATCATAAGATAAGTGTTTGCCGTTTTTTGACAATCTTCATTTTGACAAGGTATTAGAGTAATCAGCGACCTCTAAAGTCCCTAGAATTATTAAATTTGAAAATAAATCATAATTTTAAAATGAAAATTATTTTTGGCGAAATTTGGCTAACACTAGTTGGATATCCAGTAGATGAGATGCCAATTATGAAATCAGATGAGTTTCTTCAACCGATATCCAAAAAAATTGTTATTTTTCAAATTGCAACTTTCTCTTACAATTTCCACGTGTAATCGTAAATTTTAATTATTTCAAATGTAAGTATAGTTGATTTCTTTATTTTTGTCTTAAAAAATGAACTAAACTGGTACAATATAATATTACAAAAGAAATTTTTAATTCCAAAAGAAATTTTGTCATTGTAAATATAAGTAAACTTTCTTTTTTGTATCCATTGTTTCCACATATTTATTATTAATAATTTAACTTAAATTTAAGCTTAAGTCAAGTCATGTTTTGTTATAACATTGTATCATTATAATATAACACTTTAAAAAGTTTTGTCACATATTTTATACAAATACAATTATTTAAAAACACAGATACTAAACACTTTAAAAACTTTAAAAGTTTTGTCACACATTATTAACAACAATTATTTAAAAGAACGCATCGATACTATAACTGTTTTACTAATTATCACAACAGTTTTCGCATATAGCTTCTTCAGTAGTATTAGATTAACTGTCTATGTTCTTTTCTAATTTAACTATTATCTCTTCTCTCTCTTTTCCCCTCACATTTCGACATATTTGTACATTTTGTTTATTTTATTTATTTTATTTTATTTTTATTCTTATTTTTATTTTTCGCCGTTATTTTATACTTTAATTTTATTTATCAGTTTAATTGTTCGTTTATAAGTTTCATGTTATTTTTATTTTTGTAAATGTGTATATTTTCCGCTATATTCATTCTAACACCTTTCTGCATTATTTTTTCAATTTTTAAAGTGTTTAAAGTGTTTAGTATCTGTGTTTTTAAATAATTGTATTTGTATAAAATATGTGACAAAACTTTTTAAAGTGTTATATTATAATGATACAATGTTATAACAAAACATGACTTGACTTAAACTTAAATTTAAGTTAAATTATTAATAATAAATATGTGGAAACAATGGATACAAAAAATTAAGTTTACTCATATTTACAATTATACGTCCACATAAAGGAAAAATGAAAAAGTTAAATAAATTTTGTCATGTTATTTTACATTTTTGGTGCCAAGTTTTTTTATCACGAAAAACCACACTTTAAGTCTCAGCTTGTTTTCTAATTTACTCAAAATACATATAACTTAATAATTTATGTGAATACAGTACTTTAGAGGTCGCTGATTACTCTAATACCTTGTCAAAATAAAGATTGTCAAAAAAGGCAAACACTTATCTTATGATTGAAAAATAAAATTACAGTAAACCCTCGATAAGACGAACTCGAAGGGACGAGAATATTGTATGTTCGTAGTAACGAAGTTTGTCATATCCGATTGAATACATACATACATACTTACATACATAATATATCAATTTAAGAAAAATAATAAGCATTTTATTTACTGATAGTAACTGCACATTACACAACATAACTATACCATATTTTTTAATTTGAGAAGAAGATTCAAACAGATTACCTTTTGGCGCGATCTGTTTGAATCTTATTCTCAAATTAAAAAATACGGTATAACTGAATACTATAATGATTTTAACTTGTAAAACTGAACTGATGTTTCTATTGAAGCTGTGTGGTTCTTGAAAAAAGGGACACTTTCAGGTAGTGTCAAACACTGCGCAGTCAACGCGTCGCTGACTGAAAATAAATATTATGTTTCTCCCACCACTGATTTCTAAAAAGGTTCTAAAAGGTTCTAAAATTTAGTTCGTAGTTTGTTTTACAAATTTCTTTTTTCCTTGGTCATAACAATATTTTTTAAAATTTTTAACACTTATTACAAATCACAAACATTTTAAAAATTAATCATTGTCTTGGCTCTCTTTTTTAAAAAATGTGTTTTTTAAAATGTAATAAGTGTGTTTGACGATGTTTTAAAGAATATGTTTTTTTTAAATGTTTGTGATTTCTAATAAGTGTTAAAATTTAAAAAAAAATATTGTTATGACCAAGGAAAAAAGAAATCTGTAAGTAAACAATTTTACATAACAAAGGAAACGTGATTTAAATAAATTAAATAAATTCGTAGTTTGTGTTAACCGAGCGACTATAAGAAGCAAGCCGGGACCACAGTGTCTGTTCACGTTAACGAGGTGTTCTTCTCAAGCGAGTTCGTCCTATCGAAGGTTTACTGTAATTAATTAAAATAATTTAAAGAATTAAGTGGACCTGTTGAAATTTTCATGATTGCAAATAATTCCAAGAATTCCCAAGTGGAAAACCGTCGAAACCCGGACCGGAGCTGGCAAGTCTGACGGATGCCTAAGCGCGCACGGACTTTTTGGTTTGGTTCGCGGTCTCAGGCGCCGGGGTAGGTATAATTGACTTAATGCGGGTCCGCCCCCCGCTGGGCCGCGACTGACGGGCGCCACTGGTATGCGCGCACACTAAACAAACACCTAGTTATAATAGCCTTACCTGTTCCTCTACCCTCTCTCGGTTATATGATTTATCGCTGTCGACTCGGGTCTTTGGGGCAGTAAAAATCGGAACGGGGAAAGCTTTTAGCCGATTTTGCGGCGCAAACGCCGAGACGTTGCCCAGATAAGGCTGGTGCCGGCCGATGATGCGGTTGTACATCATAACAGTAAATTATACAGGTAGTTAATTTTCGGATGGGTAGGCAGGTAAACATTTCAACGTTCTGTCTGGAGTGCTAGAAATATTATTAATGGCTTTTTAAACAAGATGGGCTTTTCTGGGCGAAATCCGCACGAAGAGAGAGAGAGAGAGAGAGAGAGAGGAGCGAATATGAAGATATCGAGGTAATAAGGGAGGGTTTCGATCCCCTATTCAAAATCGACAGCTGGCTTATAATTTATCGGGTAAACATGTCCCTCTTTGTGCTGCCCTCGAGATGAATGCCGATTTTTCCGAATTTTTTTTCCACTTTTTTTAATTGGAGCCGTAAATTTTTGGAAAATTTACGATTCTCCGTTTTACGGCCGAAATTTATTGGGGTCGAAATTGGACGGATTCTTATTATTATTTCTTATTAATTAAAAACATGGTCGCTTCGTTCGAGTAGGCCTATTATTTTGTTGGTAATTAAATTAAGTTGTGCGAAGTTCGCGAGCTGAAAAATAAACTTTCGAAATTTTGGGTTTAAAAATTCGTAGTTTTGAGACCGGTCTCAAAGTTTCAATTTAGGAATTCTTATTTGACAAGCTTTGGTGGAGTTGTGAAAAATTGCTGAAGTTCATCAAGTCATAAATCAGTTTTTTGGCTATTGTTTTATGGGTTAATTTTATGGAGAAGGTGAATTTTGGGTTTGAAAATTCATAATTTTGAGACAGATCATAATTAAAAGTTTTACATTTGAAATTCTTATTTCACAAGGTTGTATTAACTTGGAAAAAAATGTTAAAGTTCATCAAGCCATAAATAATTTTTTTGGTAATTGTTTTATGAGTTAATTCCATGGAAAAGATGAATTTTGGTGTTTCAAAATTCATAATTTTGAGACAGATCATAATTACAAATTTCACATTAGAAATTCTTATTTAACAAGGTTGTATTAACTTGGAAAAAAATGTTAAAGTTCATCAAGTCATAAATAATTTTTTTGGTAATTGTTTTATGAGTTAATTCCATGGAAAAAGTGAATTTTGGGTTTGAAAATTCATAATTTTGAGACAGATCATAATTTAAAGTTCCATATTAGAAATTCTTATTTCACAAGGTTGTATTAACTTGGAAAAAAACATAAAAGTTCATCAAGCCGTAAATATTTTTTTTGGAAATTGTTTTATGAATTAATTTTATGGAAAAGGCGAATTTTGGGTTTCAAAATTCATATTTTTGAGACAGGTCATAATTAAAAGTTTTACATTTGAAATTTTTGTTTTACAAGGTTGTATTAACTTGGAAAAAAATGTTAAAGTTCATCAAGTCATAAATAATTTTTTTTTTGTAATTGTTTTATGAGTTAATTCCATGGAAAAAGTGAATTTTGGGTTTAAAAATTCATAATTTTGAGACAGATCATAATTAAAAGTTTCCAATTAAAAATGTTTGTTTCACAAGCTTCTATAAACTTGGGAAAAATTGATGAAGTTGATGAAGACCTAAAGGAATTTTTTTAGCAATTGTTTTATGAGTTTCAAGCGAATTTTGAATTTGAAAATTCATAATTTTGAAACAGGTTACCTTGAACAATTCCTAAACAAGAATTTCTGTCTTTAAATCTTACATTAACTTGAAAAGAAATTAAAAACGCCTAAACCTAAAGATAGTGTTTTTGGTAGTTTTGTCTTTAAAAATGAATAACTTGCAAACAAGCCGTTTTTAAACACAAATTAATAACAAAAAAATTTAATCTTACAAAACTGAAAATTAAAATTGTGAACCAAACAATGTAATCTAACGTTCATCGAAGATAAGATCTAGCTGTAAAAAATTGAAACTTATAATCAAAGCTGCTAATTGCGATTCAAGATGAAGATAAACTCACAAAGGACTCAAACAACTTAACAAATTATTCTCCCAATTAGTAACATTAAAAAATTCAATCTAAGAGGTTCAAACTAATAATCTGATCCACTTGCAAGAATAAACTCAAACTCAAAACTGTTCCACATCTGAAAATCTCTTCATCAGTGCGATTTCAACTAAAGAATGCAGTTAAAAAAAATTGGAAGCTCAGAAACTAAATTTTCAGGAAAGGACAGCTTCAACTTAAGATAAAAAATAATACATGTTAAATTTGTTCAATTTCTCTACACTTATTTGAATTACTTTGGCAGTATTTTTTTTTGTAACATTTGAATCAACAGTTCTTAAAAAAAAAACGACCAAAAGCCGAAACTTGGTAAATCATGCATGAATCAGGTCAAAAACTAACTGAACGTTATGGAACCAGTCTGGAGACAACCAATGAACAAGTTCAACTTAAAAGTTTGATTTTTTAAAAACGGAATTAAAAGATTTTCATTTTGAAATTAAGTGGATTTTTCGGTAACTGAAAAGCGCCATCTACAAAGCGAAACCAGGGCTAAAAGTCTTTCAGCTGTGTTATTTTGCATAACTGTAACGGTGGTGAAATAGACTTCACAATTTTCAAACTTCTTTTATAATATTCGTTTTGATTTGTTTTCCAAAAATTACATAGTGTAATGAAACTATGTAAGGCGGAACGAGAAAAGATTTAGTGCCATCTAGTGGCAGAGATGATAAATCAGTAGCAATGTCGCACTCCTAAAGGAAGACAAATTCTTTTTGTATTTCCACGTTTTGGTTGGCGTATTGACTACGATTCTTGAGCTTAAACAAATCACAGCTTGAAAAGTAATCAACCGATTTTGGTTTCGATTTCGGATCTTGGTTTCAGACAGTGAAAGCGTCAGAAAAAAATTAAGAACCAAAATTGAAAGTTTTTGGATTGTAAGTTGGAACGAGAAAAGATTTAGTGCCATCTAGTGACAGAGATGATAAATCAGTAGCAATGTTGCACTCCTAAAGGAAGACAAATTCTTTTTGTATTTCCACGTTTTGGTTGGCGTATTGACTACGATTCTTGAGCTTAAACAAATCACAGCTTGAAAAGTAATCAACCGATTTTGGTTTCGATTTCGGATCTTGGTTTCAGACAGTGAAAGCGTCAGAAAAAAATTAAGAACCAAAATTGAAAGTTTTTGGATTGTAAGTTGGAACGAGAAAAGATTTAGTGCCATCTAGTGACAGAGATGATAAATCAGTAGCAATGTTGCACTCCTAAAGGAAGACAAATTCTTTTTGTACTTCCACGTTTTGGTTGGCGTATTGACTACGATTCTTGAGCTTAAACAAATCACAGCTTGAAAAGTAATCAACCGATTTTGGTTTCGATTTCGGATCTTGGTTTCAGACAGTCAAAACGTCAAAAAAAATTAAGAGCCAAAATTGAAAGTTTTTGGATTGTAAGTTGGAACGAGAAAAGATTTAGTGCCATCTAGTGACAGAGATGATAAATCAGTAGCAATGTTGCACTCCTAAAGGAAGACAAATTCTTTTTGTACTTCCACGTTTTGGTTGGCGTATTGACTACGATTCTTGAGCTTAAACAAATCACAGCTTGAAAAGTAATCAACCGATTTTGGTTTCGATTTCGGATCTTGGTTTCAGACAGTCAAAACGTCAAAAAAAAATTAAGAGCCAAAATTGAAAGTTTTTGGATTGTAAGTTGGAACGAGAAAAGATTTAGTGCCATCTAGTGACAGAGATGATAAATCAGTAGCAATGTCGCACTCCTAAAGGAAGACAAATTCTTTTTGTACTTCCACGTTTTGGTTGGCGTATTAACTATGATTCTTGATCTTAAACAAATCGCAGCTTGAAAAGTAATCAACCGATTTTTGTTTCGATTTCGGATCTGGGTTTCAGACAGTCAAAACGTCAAAAAAAAATTAAGAGCCAAAATTGAAAGTTTTTGGATTGTAAGTTGGAACGAGAAAAGATTTAGTGCCATCTAGTGACAGAGATGATAAATCAGTAGCAATGTTGCACTCCTAAAGGAAGACAAATTCTTTTTGTACTTCCACGTTTTGGTTGGCGTATTAACTATGATTCTTGAGCTTAAACAAATCACAGCTTGAAAAGTAATCAACCGATTTTGGTTTCGATTTCGGATCTTGGTTTCAGACAGTGAAAGCGTCAGAAAAAAATTAAGAACCAAAATTGAAAGTTTTTGGATTGTAAGTTGGAACGAGAAAAGATTTAGTGCCATCTAGTGACAGAGATGATAAATCAGTAGCAATGTTGCACTCCTAAAGGAAGACAAATTCTTTTTGTACTTCCACGTTTTGGTTGGCGTATTGACTACGATTCTTGAGCTTAAACAAATCGCAGCTTGAAAAGTAATCAACCGATTTTTGTTTCGATTTCGGATCTGGGTTTCAGACAGTCAAAACGTCAAAAAAAAATTAAGAGCCAAAATTGAAAGTTTTTGGATTGTAAGTTGGAACGAGAAAAGATTTAGTGCCATCTAGTGACAGAGATGATAAATCAGTAGCAATGTCGCACTCCTAAAGGAAGACAAATTCTTTTTGTACTTCCACGTTTTGGTTGGCGTATTAACTATGATTCTTGAGCTTAAACAAATCACAGCTTGAAAAGTAATCAACCGATTTTTGTTTCGATTTCGGATCTGGGTTTCAGACAGTCAAAACGTCAAAAAAAAATTAAGAGCCAAAATTGAAAGTTTTTGGATTGTAAGTTGGAACGAGAAAAGATTTAGTGCCATCTAGTGACAGAGATGATAAATCAGTAGCAATGTCGCACTCCTAAAGGAAGACAAATTCTTTTTGTACTTCCACGTTTTGGTTGGCGTATTAACTATGATTCTTGATCTTAAACAAATCGCAGCTTGAAAAGTAATCAACCGATTTTTGTTTCGATTTCGGATCTGGGTTTCAGACAGTAAAAAAAAAAATAAGAACCAAAATTGACAGTTTTTGCATTGTAAAGCCTGCAAATGAGTTAAAAATGAAATTTTCGCTTTTTCAGCCTTATTAATAAAGTTCCCAAAAAAGGTTGGGATGTTGATTAAAGGAAATCCTGCGTAAATTCGTTATGGAGTGCAGATAGGACGTGAACGTCAACAGATTGCTCTGAACCTAATTTATCTGCTGTTTAATTGGAACAAATTAAAGTATTCGATTACGATAGTGACGCAATTCGGGTAAATAAGTTCATTAAAATTTTCTGTCGAATTTGTTATCGTCGCCCCTCTAATCCCATTACTCATTTACTACCGAAATGAAGCAAGTACAAAATCCGGCCGCGGCATCGGTGTTACTTTTCTGGTGTGATATTATCAATACAATTCGACCTATGGCCGCGCTGACCCCGGTGTAACGTTGTTATCTGGTAACATTGGGTGCCCGGGAACGTGTGTATCACATTTTATGACACATAAAAATCTGTCGTCTTAATAAATTGGCTGCGATAATTTTTGAATGTTTCCAGTGTTAAAAGTTTATCGGAAACGTCGAGATATTCATGTTGTAAGGAAATCGTCCGTCATTAACTTCTCCACGTCGGTGACACTGTTTCGGTATTTTTCCTTCCACGCGCACCAAAAAAATCCACGATTTATTGTCGTCCCGATAACTTTGCTTGTTATGGACGCGTTTATGGACGTGATGAAACGTCCGTTTTTTTCCGGGCGCGCTCTCTAGGCCTAATTTGACCGGAGCGCGAGTCGCCAAGCCGTTCTGACGATTTTTACAAATGTAGCATTTTCAAAGTGGCCTCGAAACGTCCAAATTTCCGCTTATCTGCACTGGCCGATTAATTGAAAATTTAAAAAGATTGAAACGGCTTAGTGACGCAGAGGACGTTCAACTGCACAATTTTGATTAAGAAAGTTTTTCTGTGAAATTAGTTTTTAAATTTCCACATGGAATAAAAGCTTGAAAAATAACGTTTGCTCTCTAAATAAACATTTGTAACTGAGCAGTTGTGGAAATGGCGTTAAAATTTAAAATTTTCATTAAAAATGACTTTTTAAGTTGTGAATTTATGAATTTTAGGCACTAAAAAATTGCAAGCAAGCTGATTGCGTGGAGAACATTGCAGCGGTCAATTAAAAACTATTTTTATTTAAATCTTTTTAAAAGTTTGGAATTTTTAAGTGTCCCAACACATATTTACAATAATTTGTGAAAAATAAAAAATTGAAAATTCGCGCGTATAATTTTTATCAAAACAATATTTTTACGAACCAAGTTACCAGAAAAATGAAAATGTTGCCACAAAAAAAAATAGAAAAACTTTTTACTAACAGTATGGAGACAAAATTACTAGATTACTAGATTTTAATAAAAAATAGTTTAAGTTGGACAAAAATAAAACTGAAATTCTGTCAAATCGTCTTTTAAGTGACAAAATCACCACAAAAAAAAAATAGTGGAGCTTGTTACAAACTAAGAAGAGACAAAATTACTGGATTCAGTGATAATTATAGCCAAATAATTTGAGTTGTCCAAAGAGAATGTCGGAATTCTGTTAAGCCGTCATAATAATGACAACGTTGCATACAGAAAAAAAAATGAAGCTTCTTACTGACTAAGAAGAGTCAAAATTACTAGATTTAGTTACAATTTAGCCGATACAAATTTAATGGGTCAAAATGACAAATTTACCACAAAAAAAAAATAGTGGAGCTTGTTACCTACTAACAAGAGACAAAATTACTGGATTCAGTGATAATTATGTCAAAGTAAGTAGTTTGAGTTGTCCAAAGAGAATATTAAAATTCTGTTAAGTCGCCATGAAAATGACAACGTTAAAAAAAAAAAACTAAAGCTTGTTATCAACCGAGAAGAAACAAAATTACTAGATTTAGTTACAATTTAGCCGAGACAGATTTAATGGGTCAAAATGACAAATTTACCACAAAAAAAAAATAGTGGAGCTTGTTACCTACTAACAAGAGACAAAATTACTGGATTCAGTGATAATTATGTCAAAGTAAGTAGTTTGAGTTGTCCAAAGAGAATATTAAAATTCTGTTAAGTCGCCATGAAAATGACAACGTTAAAAAAAAAAAACTAAAGCTTGTTATCAACCGAGAAGAAACAAAATTACTAGATTTAGTTACAATTTAGCCGAGACAGATTTAATGGGTCAAAATGACAAATTTACCACAAAAAAAAAATAGTGGAGCTTGTTACCTACTAACAAGAGACAAAATTACTGGATTCAGTGATAATTATGTCAAAGTAAGTAGTTTGAGTTGTCCAAAGAGAATATTAAAATTCTGTTAAGTCGCCATGAAAATGACAACGTTAGAAAAAAAAAACTAAAGCTTGTTATCAACCGAGAAGAAACAAAATTACTAGATTTAGTTACAATTTAGCCGAGACAGATTTAATGGGTCAAAATGACAAATTTACCACAAAAAAAAAATAGTGGAGCTTGTTACCTACTAACAAGAGACAAAATTACTGGATTCAGTGATAATTATGTCAAAGTAAGTAGTTTGAGTTGTCCAAAGAGAATATTAAAATTCTGTTAAGTCGCCATGAAAATGACAACGTTAAAAAAAAAAAACTAAAGCTTGTTATCAACCGAGAAGAAACAAAATTACTAGATTTAGTTACAATTTAGCCGAGACAGATTTAATGGGTCAAAATGACAAATTTACCACAAAAAAAAAATAGTGGAGCTTGTTACCTACTAACAAGAGACAAAATTACTGGATTCAGTGATAATTATGTCAAAGTAAGTAGTTTGAGTTGTCCAAAGAGAATATTAAAATTCTGTTAAGTCGCCATGAAAATGACAACGTTAAAAAAAAAAAAACTAAAGCTTGTTATCAACCGAGAAGAAACAAAATTACTAGATTTAGTTACAATTTAGCCGAGACAGATTTAATGGGTCAAAATGACAAATTTACCACAAAAAAAAAATAGTGGAGCTTGTTACCTACTAACAAGAGACAAAATTACTGGATTCAGTGATAATTATGTCAAAGTAAGTAGTTTGAGTTGTCCAAAGAGAATATTAAAATTCTGTTAAGTCGCCATGAAAATGACAACGTTAAAAAAAAAAAACTAAAGCTTGTTATCAACCGAGAAGAAACAAAATTACTAGATTTAGTTACAATTTAGCCGAGACTGATTTAATGGGTCAAAATGACAAATTTACCACAAAAAAAAAATAGTGGAGCTTGTTACCTACTAACAAGAGACAAAATTACTGGATTCAGTGATAATTATGTCAAAGTAAGTAGTTTGAGTTGTCCAAAGAGAATATTAAAATTCTGTTAAGTCGCCATGAAAATGACAACGTTAAAAAACAAAAACTAAAGCTTGTTATCAACCGAGAAGAAACAAAATTACTAGATTTAGTTACAATTTAGCCGAGACAGATTTAATGGGTCAAAATGACAAATTTACCACAAAAAAAAAATAGTGGAGCTTGTTACCTACTAACAAGAGACAAAATTACTGGATTCAGTGATAATTATGTCAAAGTAAGTAGTTTGAGTTGTCCAAAGAGAATATTAAAATTCTGTTAAGTCGCCATGAAAATGACAACGTTAAAAAAAAAAAACTAAAGCTTGTTATCAACCGAGAAGAAACAAAATTACTAGATTTAGTTACAATTTAGCCGAGACAGATTTAATGGGTCAAAATGACAAATTTACCACAAAAAAAAATAGTGGAGCTTGTTACCTACTAACAAGAGACAAAATTACTGGATTCAGTGATAATTATGTCAAAGTAAGTAGTTTGAGTTGTCCAAAGAGAATATTAAAATTCTGTTAAGTCGCCATGAAAATGACAACGTTAAAAAAAAAAAACTAAAGCTTGTTATCAACCGAGAAGAAACAAAATTACTAGATTTAGTTACAATTTAGCCGAGACAGATTTAATGGGTCAAAATGACAAATTTACCACAAAAAAAAAATAGTGGAGCTTGTTACCTACTAACAAGAGACAAAATTACTGGATTCAGTGATAATTATGTCAAAGTAAGTAGTTTGAGTTGTCCAAAGAGAATATTAAAATTCTGTTAAGTCGCCATGAAAATGACAACGTTAAAAAAAAAACTAAAGCTTGTTATCAACAAAGAAGAAACAAAATTACTAGATTTAATTACAAAATTTCGGCCTTATCTCACATCCATCTTCATTAACCGTGCAAACGGCCCGATTACGCACACTCGACGATTCTCACGCGAAAAAAAATTAATGAAACCATAAAAAAAAGTTTCGACAAAAATTCCCGACAATCTTCATTATTCACCTCGGAGAGAAGACCCGGGCGACACGATATTATTAAACATTTATGAGGATACTCATTTTTAAAATTAACGAGCATTCCGAAAATTTGTGCCTCGAATGTACGCTGATTGGGTAGGCAGTTTTCTCGCCTATATAACCTATGATTAAGTCTTCATGCCACGGATGCTGTGATTACCAAAGTACACAAACACGCACAACGGGAACAAAAAATAATAATAATCCCGCACACATCCACTCGCAGGGACCACCAAACGGTCCCAGAAACGGACGGACGGGCGACGGTCCTCCTGGTACCCATCAATAATTCCAATATACCAATTAACCAATTTAAATTAACTCATTCCGGGCGTTATTAGACTTTTGATTTATCGCTTCCTAAACAAATTTCTAATCATATTTGTGCGGCCTCATAGGCCACCACCTGTTCGAGACCACACATCGCATCCTCGTCGAGCTGAAAAAATTTCGGTTATAAAAACCGATAATAACACGTTTGTTTTAAGGGTACCGAGTTGGCGTGGCCCAAACCACCGCCAGCTTTTGTTTTCGTGTAATGAGAAATCGTTAGTAATCCCTTGGACGACTGTACCTTATAGCACATGTCAATAAGGTATAATTTAGTATTTATCATATTTTCGGCGTGGTGGGTACAGTCGGCCACCGCTACCAACAGCAGCGCCCGCAGCCAACTTCGATACGACGATTCGGCTTGGTCCAACGCTTCTAAGCCTTATTATGATATTCTCGTTAGTTAACAACGTCGTTATATATTCAGGCGTGTATTCGAACTACACGAAATCTTGGCGAGTGCACCTCCTGTTTGTTTTACAACATGGAATCAAGTCTTCGATTCATCTCGAACGTATCATTAACCCCGGGTTCCTCCTAATTCGGATTGCGCGATTTTTCGCGTCGTTTTGGGTCGTTTTGGGTCGGTTTTTGGCGAGAGGTGGGTGACACAACGGGATGGCATAAATCAGCCGTACGTGGTGTTTACGGGTATCACTATCAGAGCGTAATCAGCTCGGATAATGGGAGGCCATGACAGGACGTGGCCGCGGGGCAGCCGAGTTAATTCTAGGGTACCCGGCTTAGAAGGCGCCTAAACAAGACATAAAAACGGAGAACCCCCCACGCACGATCACGAGGTTCGCTTTTTTATTTTCGTTTTTAATTTGCGTTCGTTTTCGAATCGGTGCACTCGAAATATTTCAATAACTCGCATATTTCGCGTCGCGCGAATCAAATATACACCTGAGGTATGAAGGCAATCGTCTCGGAAAGACAATTTTCGATTTTTCTTGAAATTCCGATGGAAAATTGAAAATTCGGTATACAGGGTCGCCCTACACAAGCAATGCGTCACAAAAAATTTATGATCACAATGTCCAACAATTTCAGTTATTCAATTTTTTCCGTGGCTAACTCAAACTTTTTTACTAAATCTGGTAATTTTGTCGCTTGTAGGTTGGTGATAAGCTTTACTATTTTTTTTTCGTGGCAACCTTGTCATTTTCAGAAATTTAAATATTGTTTCTGGCCAACTCAAACTGTTTTAATTAAAACTGTAACTAATTCTAGTGATTTTGTGTTTTTTGGGTTGGTAAGAAGCTTTACTATTTTTTTTTTTGTGATGATTTCATGATTATTGTGACAATCTCAATTTTCTTTTTGGCCAACTCAAACTATTTTGGCTAAAATTGGCACTGAATTCACTAATTTTGCCTCTTCTGGTGACAAATTTTGCCAATTTATTTGTGGTAACTTTGTCATTTCCATGTTGGTCTGTCAGAAATTTGTTTCAACGTATCAAGATATTTTTGTCGATTTTTTGTGGCCAACTTGATATGTTCAAGTAAAATTGCCACTAACTCTAGTAGGTACATTTTGACATAATTTCAATTATCTTTTTGGCCAAATCAAGCTATTTTGACTAAAACTGTAACTAATTCTAGTGATTTTGTATTTTTTGGGTAGGTCAGAAGCTTTACTATTTTTTTCCTGTGGTGATTTTATGATTTTTGTGACGACGTGACACAATTTCAATTTTCTTTTTGGCCAACTCAAACTATTTTGGCTAAAATTGTCACTGAATTCAGTGATTTTGCCTCCTTTTAATTGGTGACAAATTTTGACAATTTGTTTATGGTAACTGTCATTTTTATATTGATCTGCCAGAAATTTGGTTTAACGCATCAAGATATTTTTGTCAATTTTTTGTGACCAACTTTGTATTTTCGAGTAAAATTGTCACTAAATCTAGTAAGTACATTTTGACATAACTCCAATTTTCTTTTTGACCAAATCAAGCTATTTTGACTAAAACTGTAACTAATTCTAGTAATTTTGTATTTTTTGGGTTGGTAAGAAGCTTTACTATTTTTTTCTTGTGGTGATTTTATGATTTTTGTGACGACGTGACACAATTTCAATTTTCTTTTTGGCCAACTCAAACTATTTTGGTTAAAATTGTCACTGAATTCAGTAATTTTGCCTCCTCTGATGACAAATTTTGCCAATTTGTTTGCGGTAACTTTGTCATTTCTATGTTCATCTGAGAAATTTGTTTGTTGTCGATTTTTGTGACCAACTTGATATTTTCGAGTAAAATTGTCACTAAATCTAGTAATTTTGACACTTTTATTGGTAAAGAATATTTATAATTTTTATGCTGATTTTTGGTTTGTCCGTTTTGACCACCTTGAATATTTATAACTAAAAATGTCACTAAATATTAATTTTTTTAGTAACTGTCACGCTGTCAAATCTTTCAATCTTATTTTATAGTAACATTGTCATTTTGTCACAGTTGCATTTTTTTATTGCACACATTTTTGTGGATTTATTTGGCCGACTCCAGGAAGTGAAAATATTGAAGTTTTGTTGTCAAAAAAATTTGTCTGTTTTTCGTTTAGTAACTTTGTCACTTGACTGTTTTCTTGGATTAGTTATTTTGCCAATTTTGTGCAGTTTCGTCAACTTTGACGGTTTTAGGTTGTTGGAGTTGTTTGTATTGACACATTTAACAAAAATTCCGATGGACGGTACCGGACTTGATGGACTGACGTCGCGAAAAAGGTGTAAAGTCGGTGCAAATGAACGCGTTAAATGTGTATTTAGGGAAACATTATGTTTGCTTAAGTTGTTTGAATTTGCTTATGAAGTTGGTAAAATCTCGACTTCCAGTTAATGGAACCGGTTTAATTTAGGTTCGAGTTGCAACAATTTCTGGTTGTGCTCTGCGCTCTGACGATCAAGAGCGATCGCTCTGACGTGATTTTATTATTAATGGCAAATGTTCTGAAATTGTGAAAAACGTAACATCTGTTTCCACTGAACGGAATCGGTTTAATTTGAGTCCAAAGTGGCCAAAGAAAAATGCAGAAATCTAATTTTACAACAGGAAATTAATTTTCCTTTTATGGTGACTCAACGTCGGTTTCGGTTTATTTTCCTTCAATTTCATTTGCATGTCGTTCCATTGGACGCAGCTGGTTTAAAAAAAAAAACAAAACACTTTTTGCAGTTGCCATGGCAATTTTTGTTTCATCTCCGGATAGGCGCGATAGTGCAATTGTTTTAGGGAGATGTGTCAATATCAATAATTAATAAAATCCGAAGGATGGCGCCACTTGTCTCAATTTTTTTCGAACTGCCAAAAAAACGGCTCTCATTGAATTAAATCCAAAAAGCGTAACCAGGTCGCGACCTTAATGAGTTTAATGAATGAACGGAGAGTCTCATGCGTGGAACGGGTTATGTAAAAGTGAAATTACACGCCACACGGATTGTGGATTTTACGGAAAAGTGGCCGAATATTTTCGGTTTTTCGACCGGATTGACCTCGGGATGATTCGATTTGCGAGCGCTCGCACGGCCTGCTCTAAATAATTAATTTAATTACGGCGGTTCAAATAGAGCCCCCCGTACGAACATGACAGGCTTCCACTTGTGACGTAATCTCCTTGTAATCGCATTTGTTTTAAACTGTCGCCGCACACCAAGATTTGCGCGCGGAAATTAATTTCCCAGCGGCGTCGGAGAACAGGTCAATTTTCCGCGACCCCCTTTTCCGGTGTTTTTCTGGCCTTTTTCTAGTGATTTGTGGCTTTAATTAAACAAGCCAAAATTTTCAGTTCTAGTTATACCGTGCGTTTTTTTAACTGTTGCCATAGGGAATTGCATGGTGAAAATTGTGCCCCGTTTAACTCTTGTTTTGATGAAAATATTTAAATTATTTTGGGACCAAAGTTGGAGGAATCTTTAAACTATCAAATAGGTTACAATTCAATATCTTAAACTGTCGCAAAAGTTTTGAAAAAAATATTTTTATAAAAGCATTCTGAAATCAAGAATGACCAATTCTTAATTTTGACAAGAGTAAACATTCTTAAATTTGACAAGAAAAATGAACATTCTTAAAACTCAAGAATGACCAATTCTTAAATTTGACAAGAAAAATAAACATTCTTAAAACTCACGAATGACCAATTCTTAAATTTGACAAGAAAAATTAACATTCTTAAAACTGAAGAACGACCAATTTTTAAATTTGACAAGAGTGGACATTCTTAAAACTAAGAATGATCAATTGTTAAATTTTACAAGAGTGAACATTCTTAAAACTAAAGAATGACCAATTCGTAAATTTGACAAGAAAAATAAACATTCTTAAAACTCACGAATGACCAATTCTTAAATTTGACAAGAAAAATTAACATTCTTAAAACTGAAGAACGACCAATTCTTAAATTTGACAAGAGTGGACATTCTTAAAACTAAGAATGATCAATTCTTAAATTTTACAAGAGTGAGCAATTCTTAAATTTGACAAGAAGAATGAACATTCTTAAATTTGACAACAAGAATGAACATTCTTATATTTGACAAGAAGAATGAACATTCTTAAAATGATAGAAATGATAGTGGCAAGAAAACGTTTCTACAAAAATGTTTTTCTCAACACTTTTTTGGCAGTTTCAATAGTTTAAAGAATCTTCCAACTTTGTTCCAAAAATGGTTTAAATATTTTCATCAGAACAAAAGCTAAGACGGGGTATAATTTTTACCATGCAATTCCCTATGGCAACAGTTAAAAAAACGCACTATATAAGATAGTTTCAAGAAGTGTGTATAAAATATAGATATACAGTGTGTTTACGATTGGGGTGGCGTCCTCTTGTAAACTTTCTTATCTACCACTTGGCGAGAAAAAGTCATTCTTGATAAAAAGTTCTGCTTATCTTGGGGAATCATAAACAGTTTAATTAATTAATTAATTAAGTCTTAGTAGCTGAAATCATTCAATTGTTCGTTCTCCTTTCTTTGGCCAAGGAAACAACTTTTTTGAAACATTTTCTTGTATTTTGGTTATATTTTGACTGAAAATTGAATCTTAGTAGGTGAAATCATTCAATTGTTCGATCTTCTTTTTTTCGTCCAACAAGGAAACAACTTTTTTTGGAACATTTTCTTGCATTTTGATTAAATTTTAAATGAAAATCCATGGGACAAACTGTACATTGTAAGAATTAACATAACATAAAATCCCCTAAGAGATTTTTCTATTTCTATGTAGTCGGATAATGCTCGGATGAGACGAAAACACCCGAAAATAATTCCAGTGGCAAATATCCCTACAAAGATAGAGATAGCAAAGAAATTCGTTCTATCGCCTCTTAAACTTTTTTCGAGGGATATATATAAAATAAATTTCCTGAGGTTTTGATAAAACTCACAATATTCCTGATTTCTCCCTGACATTTCAACTAACTCCTGAATTCCCTGACATTTCGAGGTTTTCCAGTTTTTCCAGGCCGCTGTGAACTGTGGATTTTTTCGCACGGCCCACTCGATCGATGAATTGAGTCAATGGAACGTTAATTCGCATTGTGCGGGGTCCGCTGGACCCTCGTGTGAGAAGACGTCGAGAAATTTCGCACTCGAGATTTTGCATGCCCGCGCATTGAAAAGGGTCGCGCAAGGGGACGTGTGTAATAGGGTGCGAAGTCTCCTCGAGAAAGAGCCCTAATTATCGGCACCAACGCGAAAAAGCGCGGAAGTGAGCGCAGACCGCGAAGGGAAGTTTCCCTGGCCGACGGCCCGTTTTTCTGCTCGTTTTTGGCTTTTCGGCGGAGCGACATCTGTGTTTCGTGTTTGTTTCGGGCTCGCGCTAATTCGAAACACGTTTCGGGACAGGAAGACGTATCTTTTAAATTTCGACGGTTTAACGCAATTTTTACAGTCGTTTCACGCCACTCAGGGTTTATGGGGCGTTCGCGGACCGCGAAAATCGGATTCGATCGACTCTCTTTTCTCCGACAAAAAAATATTGTTCTCACTAAAAGTTGATTTTATGCTTGGAAAACGCGTGAAATCGCTCTGCGTTTAAATTGGACGGATTAAAAAAATTTAAAATTGAATGTTGACGAATGCAAGAAAATGTTGGAAGAAAAGTTGTTTCCTTTTTGGACAAAAAAAAAGAAGAACGAACAGTTGAATGATTTCACCTACTAAGATTTAATTTTCAGTTGCAATTTAATCAAATTACAAGAAAATGTTACAAAAGAAGTTCTTTTCTTTTGGACAAAAAAAATGGAGAACGGACAATTGAATGGTTTCACTTGCTAAGATTTAATTTTCAGTCAAAATGTAATCAAAGTACAAGAAAATGTTCCAAAAAAAGTTGTTTCCTTTTGGACAGAAAAATGAAGAATGAACAATTTAATGGTTTCACTTGCTAAGATTTAATTTTCAGTCAAATTTAATCAAAATACAAGAAAATGTTCCAAAAAAAGTAGTTTCCTTTTGGACAAAAAAATGAAGAACGAACAATTTAATGATTTTACCTACTAAGATTTAATTTTCAGTTACAATTGAATCAAACTACAAGAAAATGTTACAAAAGAAGTTATTTCTTTATTGGACAATAAAAGGAGAACGAACAATTGAATGATTTCACCTACTAAGATTCAATTTTCAGTCAAAATTTAATCAAATGACAAGAAAATGTTACAAAAAGAGTTCTTTTTTTTGGACAAAAAAGTGGAGAATGAACAATTTAATGATTTCACCTACTAAAATTTAATTTTCAGTTACAATTTAATCAAAATATCCAAAAAACGTTGTTTCCTTTTTTGGACAAAAAAATGAAGAATGAACAATTTAATGGTTTCACTTGCTAAGATTTAATTTTCAGTCAAAATTTAATCAAAATACAAGAAAATGTTTCAAAAAAAGTTATTTTCTTGTTGGACAAAAAAAAGGAGAACGAACAATTGCATTATTTCAGCTACTAAGATTTAATTTTCAGTTACAATTTAATCAAAATACAAGAAAATGTTGCAAAAGAAGTTGTTTCTTTGTTGGACAAAAAAAGGAGAAGGAACAATTGAATGATTTCACCTACTAAGATTTAATTTTTAGTTACAATTTAATCAAAATACAAGAAAATGTTTCAAAAAAGGTAGTTTTCTTATTGGATAAAAAAAAGAAGAACGAACAATTGAATAATTTCAGCTACTAAGATTTAATTTTCGGTTAAAATTTAACCAAATTACAAGAAAATGTTACAAAATAGTTGTTTCCTTGTTGGACAAAAAATGGAGAACGAGCAATTCAATTTCACCTACTAAGATTTAACTTTCAGTCAAAATTTAGTCAAATTACAAGAAAATGTTACAAAGAAAAGTTGTTTCCTTGGACAAAAAAAGGAGAACGAACAATTGAATGATTTCACCTACTAAGATTTAATTTTTAGTTACAATTTAATCAAAATACAAGAAAATGTTTCAAAAAAGGTAGTTTTCTTATTGGATAAAAAAAGAAGAACGAACAATTGAATAATTTCAGCTACTAAGATTTAATTTTCGGTTAAAATTTAACCAAATTACAAGAAAATGTTACAAAATAGTTGTTTCCTTGTTGGACAAAAAATGGAGAACGAACAATTCAATTTCACCTACTAAGATTTAACTTTCAGTCAAAATTTAGTCAAATTACAAGAAAATGTTACAAAGAAAAGTTATTTCCTTGGACAAAAAAGGGAGAACGAACAATTGAATGATTTCACCTACTAAGATTTAATTTTCAGTTAGAAAATAATCAATCAAAATACAAGAAAATGTTAAGGAAAAAAATGATTGCTAATAAAAAAAAAACTACCAACTTTTGGTTAAAAGACAAATTGGACGATTTTCCCAAGAGTTCCTTGTTGTGTGGCAAGAAAATTTGACATCAATTAATCTAATTGCTTTAACAAACGCAAAAAAGGCCGTTCTGTTTTCAGAAAACAACTGAAAGTTGATTTAGATTTTTTTGTTTGCTCGAATTATACTTCGATGAACGCAGAAAAAAACGATTTCCTTATGGAAAAACAATGTTTCGTGAGATTGGAAATGCCAGTAGAAAGTTTGTGTTGGTTCGAGAAATAAACGGTTTCTTGTGTAACTCGGGCGGTACAATCGTTTTTCGAACAGAATAGGTAAATATGTTTTTCTGAACAGTTGTTCGAGGTGACTTAAGCTCGGAGCTGAAATTGTGAAGCAGAAGGGATTAGGACTTTTGAGAAAGTGATATTCGCCGGCGCCCAAGTGTCGGTGAGACAATTTCAGAAATAGTTCTTTTGTCTTGATTGTTGTGAAGCGACACAAAGTTGTCACACTTAACAAATCATTCCCAACAATAAAAACCTTTTTGAGAAATTTCAATAACAAACGATGTTGGGAACTTAAATCGCTTGGTCATAAATTAGCAAATAATTTCGTGTACGAAAACTGTCCCATTATTTTCAGAAAACCTACACGAAAGGTTCGATTTTCGAAATAGTCTGTGTAAAAGCGATAGTTAATTCAATGTTCACTTGATCGCAACGATACGTTAAAAATCGATTAATAAGAATTGAGGGGGGTTGCAATGTAAGCATTTTTCATGTTCACCGAAACTGTCCTAACTCTGGCCGTTTTTGCACGATTCGCGGATTTATGATTTTTCTATCTCCGGCCGACTTGATTTTATTCAGAACTATAAATTCACAACTTTCAGGCAATGACAACTGTCAAAATGTTCGGTATAAGCGATACTCAACTTAAAGTTTACTTGAACGCAAAAATGCGTCAAAATTACGTTAACAAAAATTGTGAAGGGTTACAAAACAAATATCTTTTATGTTTACCAAAAGTTGCCTAACTCTGATCGTTTTTGAAAAATTTAAGATTTGCGATTTTCCCGTGCCTGGCTAACTTGATTTTGTTTAAAGCAAACAATTGGCGACTTTTAGGCGACGAAACAATATTTCTGAGCTTGCTTTGACCGTGGAATCAATTTTCGAAAATTAAATTATGAGTCATTCTCAACTCAAAGTTCGTTTGATCGCAAAAACATGTTAATAAAAATCGCGTAGGATTCTCATGCAAACATTTTTTATGTTCACCAAAACTGAACTAACTCTAGCCGTTTATCAGAAAATCTCAAATTTATGATTTTCCCGTGCCTGGCTGACTTGATTTCGTTTAAAACAAACAATTTGCGAGCTTGAGTTAATAGCAATTGAAGAAGGCAATAAAACAATATTTTTGAGCTTACTTTATCTTTGTCATAATAGAACCAATTTTCGAAAATTAAGTTCTGAGTGATTCTTAACTGAAAGTTCGCTTGATCGCAAAACCGTGTTAACAAAAATCGTGCGGAATTTTAACACAAACATTTTTCATGTTCCCCAAAATTGATGTAACTCCGGTCGTTTTTGAAAAAATCGCAGATTTACGATTTTCCCGTGCCAAGTCAAGTCGATTCAATTTAAAACAAACAATTGACAACTTTTAGCGAATAGCAATAGAAAAAGGCAATAAAACAAGATTTTTGAGCCTACTTTGACCGTAATATAATAGAACCAATTTTTGAAAATTAAGTTTTGAGTGATTCTTAACTCAAAGTTCCTTTGATCGCAAAACCATGTTAACAAAAATTGCGCGAAATTTTAACACAAACATTTTTCATGTTCACCAAAACTGTGATGTAACTGCCCGTTTTTGAGAAAATCGCATATTTACGATTTTCCCGTGCCAGGCCAACTCGATTCAATTTAAAACAAAGAATTGACAACTTTTAGCGAATAACAATCGAAAAAGGCAATGAAACAAAATTTTTGAAACGACTTTGACCTTGTCGTAATGTAACCAATTTTTGAAAATTAAGTTATGAGCGATTGTAACTAAAATTTCGCTTGATCTCAAAACCAGGCTAACTTGATTGAATTTAAAACAAACAATTCACTACTTTTAACCAATAACAATTGAAACAAGCAATAAAACAAATTTTTTGAGCCTACTTTGACCTTCTCATAATGTAACCAATTTTTGAAAATTAAGTTATGAGCGATTGTAACTAAAATTTCGCTTGATCTCAAAACCAGGCTAACTTGATTGAATTTAAAACAAACAATTCACTACTTTTAACCAATAACAATTGAAACAAGCAATAAAACAATTTTTTTGAGCCTACTTTGACCTTCTCATAATGTAACCAATTTTTGAAAATTAAGTTATGAGCGATTGTAACTAAAATTTCGCCTGATCTCAAAACCAGGCTAACTTGATTGAATTTAAAACAAACAATTCACTACATTCAACCAATAACAAGTGAATCAAGCAATAAAACAAATTTTTGAGCCTACTTTGAGCGTAATATGATAGAATCGAATCGAAAATTTCATTTGATCGCAAAACAGTGTTGATAAAAATCGTCGAGGATTTAAAAACGAACATTTTTCATTCTTGTGAAAATTGACGCGACTCCGACGGGTTTCGAAAAAATCGCAGAATTATGAATTGTTCTTTCCGACTGTCTGGATTTCGTGTAAAATAGAAAATTGGCGGCTTTAAGTCGATTGGTAAGTGGGTAAAATTAAATTTCTGAGCTTACCATGGTGGAAACGGCGGGTAAACGGTGCACCGGCACATTTTTTGGGTAAATTTCTCGATTTCGTGTAAAATAGAAAATTGGCGGCTTTAAGTCGATTGGCAAGTGGGTAAAATTAAATTTCTGAGCTTACCATGGTGGAAACGGCGGGTAAACGGTGCACCGGCACATTTTTTGGGTAAATTTCTCGATTTCGTGCAAAATAGAAAATTGGCGGCTTTAAGTCGATTGGCAAGTGGGTAAAATTAAATTTCTGAGCTTACCATGGTGGAAACGGCGGGTAAACGGTGCACCGGCACATTTTTTGGGTAAATTTCTCGATTTCGTGCAAAATAGAAAATTGGCGGCTTTAAGTCGATTGGCAAGTGGGTAAAATTAAATTTCTGAGCTTACCATGGTGGAAACGGTGGGTAAACGGTGCACCGGCACAATTTTTGGGTAAATTTCTCGATTTCGTGTAAAATAGAAAATTGGCGGCTTTAAGTCGATTGGCAAGTGGGTAAAATTAAACTTCTGAGCTTACCATGGTGGAAACGGAGGGTAAATGGTGCACCGGCACATTTTTTGGGTAAATTTCTCGATTTCGTGTAAAATAGAAAATTGGCGGCTTTAAGTCGATTGGCAAGTGGGTAAAATTAAAGTTCTGAGCTTACCATGGTGGAAACGGTGGGTAAACGGTGCACCGGCACATTTTTTGGGTAAATTTCTCGATTTCGTGTAAAATAGAAAATTGGCGGCTTTAAGTCGATTGGCAAGTGGGTAAAATTAAATTTCTGAGCTTACCATGGTGGAAACGGTGGGTAAACGGTGCACCGGCACAATTTTTGGGTAAATTTCTCGATTTCGTGTAAAATAGAAAATTGGCGGCTTTAAGTCGATTGGCAAGTGGGTAAAATTAAAGTTCTGAGCTTACCATGGTGGAAACGGCGGGTAAACGGTGCACCGGCACATTTTTCGAGCAAATTTCACTCAATTTACCGAAAACTTCGGTGACACAGAACCGCACATAATTTATTCCGTCGAAAAATGTCGCCGCGACGCACTTTTAATTACCAATAAAATAGGCCTACTCGATCGGGACATTAGCCATTAGCTTACCTGCCGCTTTTGGTGATGACCATCTCCGTGCCGAGCTTGTGGAACTTCTCCCAGAGCTCCTTGCCCTCCAGCGTGACCTTGGGGTCGTCGATGACGCCGTCCTCTTCGGGCTGCATGGCCCTGATGGGCCGGCCCATGTTGGTGTGGTGGTTGTGCGCCGCCACCGCCGCCATCATGACGTCCTCGGCGGTGGTGTACGGATGGCCCCCGAGCGCCGGATGCGCGTGCGGATGGCTGATCTTGGGGATCAGCGTCCCCGGGTAGCACCCGTGGGGCGCCTGGGAGCTGAAGGCGGCGAGCGCGGCCGCCGGGAAGTATCCGGAGGCCGCCGGCGACGCGTTCGCCGAGCTGTTGTTCGCCGCCGTCAACAGGGAACTCACGCTAAAGTCTGTCTGTCTCGGCAGCTGCAGGAAGGGGTGATAGGCCATAGTGTGCCGTCTCGCCTTGTGGTCCAGAGCGGTGCCTAGCGACGTTTCGAAACGCATCTGGTTGAAATTTCAGCGGCGGAACAATCTCGCCGCGAGGCTTGCACGCGGATTCTCCTAAAACATTTCCTTGTCATCACGCGTGACCATCCCCGGCGTACGGGGGAGCGCACTTCACACTGACGCACTCGGCACAGGTCGCGCGACTGCCATGACCGCTTCGAGGGAGAGAACGCAGTGTGAACCTCGACACCTCTTTACCGCGATGAGCGTAACCGAAGACTATAGAAGGAAGCCCCAGCGCCCGACACTCTCTGTGTTAATGACACGGACGCTCCCCTATTGGACGGCCGAAGCGAGCTGCGACGTGCCGGCCAATCGCGCGGCGACGTCATCCCCGCTTCATCCCCGCTCTTTTCACACTTGCGGTGGGCAGGAGTTAGCGGGTTATGCCTATAGAGGCGTTGCTAGCGCTTTTTGTGACGCGCCGACTGCGATGCTTTTTTTTTGGTTCTGTCGCGCGGAGACATTTTTCAGCCGTTTTCGTTTTTTTTCGCCTTTTCCCGCTTGCTCTTTGCGCGCAGAGGGTTGTGTTTGCGCTGGAATTTTTTTTTTTTTCTCGCTTTATTAATCCGCCGACGCGCAGATGATATGCGGATAAGGGCGGCGCACGCGATGTGTGCACACAAAAGTGTTTGGATCTGATTCAATTAGCGTTAGAGGTGGAAATTAGACTATCATGTGTGTATGTTGGAGAGGTTGGGACCCCGTATCTGATGCCACGCGTGTGGAACCGAAACTAATTGGCGTGTTCTTGGGATTGTTTAAAAATCATTTAATTTTAATAACGCACGGAAATCGTAAAGAATATCCTAATCGGGATCGGCGTAACGACAGGAATATTTACAATTTTTTTTATTTCTACGTTTTTATTAGCCTAATAATTTTTTTAAGTAATTTCGACTATTTTTTACCAATTTGTCGCAAATCTAGTAATTTTGTCTCGTGTTGGTTGGTAAGAAACGTTGCTGATTTTAGTTTTGGGCCAATTTTGACATTTTTCTGACAATTTGACGCAATTTTTACTAGAATTGTCACTTGTGAGTTGGTAAGAAGTTTGCTATTTTCTTTTTTTGGCGACTTTGTCATTTTTTATTTCAACGTTTTTATTAGCCTAATAAATGTTTTAAGTAATTTTGTCGTTTTCCAACATTTCTACAATTTTTTACCAATTTGTCGCAAATCTAGTAATTTTGTCTCTTATTGGTTGGTAAGAAACTTTGCTGATTTTAGTTTTGGGCCAATTTTGACATTTTTCTGACAATTTGACGCAATTTTTACTAGAATTGTAACCAAATATAGTAATTTTGTCACTTGTGAGTTGGTAAGAAGTTTGCTATTTTCTTTTTTTGGCGACTTTGTCATTTTTTTATTTCAACGTTTTTATTAGCCTAATAATTTTTTTAAGTAATTTCGACTATTTTTTACCAATTTGTCGCAAATCTAGTAATTTTGACTCTTGTTGGTTGGTAAGAAACGTTGCTGATTTTAGTTTTGGGCCAATTTTGACATTTTTCTGACAATTTGACACAAATTTTACTAACATTGTTACCAAATATAGTAATTTTGTCACTTGTGCGTTGATAAGAAGGTTTACTATTTTGTTTTTTTGGTGACTGTCGTTTTTTTATTTCACCTTTTTTATTAGCCTTTTTTAAGTAATTTCGTCGTTTTCCAACATTTCGACAATTTTTTACCAATTTGTCACAAATTTAGTAATTTTGTCTCTTATTGATTGCAAGAAACTTTAATAATTTTAGTTTTCTGGCAATTTTAACAGTTTTCTGACGATTTGTCACAATTTTTACTAACCTTGTTACCAAATTATAGTAATTTTGTCACCTGTGAGTTGGTACGAAGTTTTACTATTTTGTTCTTTGACGACTTTGTCATTTTAGTGACGACTTGATATAATTTCAATTTTCTCATCTGCCACTTTAGCTATTACTAGCTATTACTATTTAAATTGGAACTTTGTGTCTTTTTTGTTGGCAAGAAGTTTTCCTGTACTTTTTTTTGACAACATTGTCATTTTTATGACGCCTTGGCACAAGTTCAATTTTTTATTTCAACGCTTTTATTAGACTAATAAATTTTTTAAGTAATTTCGTCGTTTTCAAACATTTCGACAACTTTTTACCAATTTGTCACAAATCTAGTAATTTTGCCTCTTATTAGTTAATAAGAAACTTTGCTAATTTTAGTTTTGGGGCAATTTTTTCATTTTTGTGACAGTTTGACAGAATTTTTACTAGAATTGTAACCAATTATGGTGATATTGTCACTTGTGAGTTGGTAAGAAGTTTTACTATTTTGTTTTTTGGTGACTTTGCCATTTTACTGACGACTTGATATAATTTCAATTTTTTTATTTGCCATTTAGCTATTTTACTATTGAAATTGTAACTTTGTGTCTTTTTTGTTGGCGAGAAGTTTCACTGTGCTTTTTTTGTGGCAACATTTTCATTTTTATGGCGACTTGACACAATTTCAATTTTCTTCTTGGCCCACTGAAGCCATTTTAACTAAAATTATCACTAAATTTAGTAATTTTGTCTCTTTGTAATTGGTGACAAATTTTGACTATTTGCTCGTGGTAACTTTGTCATTTTTATGTTGGTCGTTTCAAGATATTTTCTAGTAATTTTAACACTTTTTTATTGGTAAGCAATATTTATAATTTTTGTATTGATTTGACACAATTTCAGTTTGTTTTTTGTGGCCAACTTAAACGCTAATAACTACGAATGTCTCTAATTATTTTTCTACCAACTGTCACAGTCAAATTTTTCAGTCATTTCATGACTTTGTCATTTTGTCCCAATTACAATTTTTTCTTGTGAATTTATTTTTCTAACTTGAATGCAAAAGTGAAAATGTTGAAGATCTGTTGACAACAAAATTGACTGTTTTTTGTTTAGTAACTTTGTCATTTTTGTGTCGATTTGACAGCTTCAATTTTTTTGGAATGACTTCTTTAACCAAATTAAATTGAACGTTAAACATTATGAAGTGTTTTTTTTTAACCACTAAAAGTAAAAAATTCATTTGTTTCTTAACTAACGATTTTACAATGATTTTTCCACTTTTAGGTTGGTTGGCCTTGATTTAAATTTTTTCTTGACATCATTTTGACAACTTGACACAATTTCAATCAGGAAGAACAATAACCGCTCGCTTTGACCAAAAAACTAGTTAACATAACTTCCGCCAACTATTCATTCCTTACACAAAGTTACCAATTACCAATTTTGACAACTTTTTCAAACTCTTTCAAGTTTTTAAAGTCGCTCAATTTATTCGATTTGAGCCATTAAAGTTTTGAACGCTTAATTTGCCCTTTTTCCGACGTTGTCACTTTTTGACGTTGACAGTTTCATTCCTTTTTCGACTTCTTTAATCAAGTCCCATTTCCGCTTAATTGGAACCCGTTTCGAGCCGTTCCCGTCGATTTTTGACGTTGACGAGACGCACTCGCAAATTAAATTCGACTTTTTTCCCTCGAAAAGTGGAGGCCCGTCAAAATCGCGCAGGCCCTAAAGCGACGTTCACACGCGCGCTCGTTCATTTCCGGAAATTCTCTAAATTTCGTGACGAAATCCGACAGGCATTCCTGCATGATAAACAAACCAATTTCCAGCGGCCGCTCGATTTTGACGTTAAGTTCCCAATTAGAGCGCCATTTGCCAGCGACCAATCTGATTTCTTCGTCGTTTTTCGATTGTTGCAACGCCGAAATTTTAATTATTAATTAAACAAAATCGAAGGTTGCGTCAATCAATAAAACCCATCGAATTCCAGCGCCTGCTCTTTTCAGTTAATTTATTGAATAAAAATTGATGATTTTAACCGATTTTAAATTAGAGATTGCCCAAATCACAAAATCCGATCAAATTCCAACGCCTACTATTGTTTTTTTTCTTCTTCAGATTTTTAATTGTTTTTAAAAATGTTGATTGAGTTGCAGGAATCGGTTGATCGGGTTAAATTCCAACGCCTACTATTTTTTTGAAATTAGAATTGTAAGGTTATTATAATTAATTTTCCAATTGTTTTTAAAAATGTTGATCGAGTTGCGACAATCAGTTGATCCGGTTAAATTCCAACGCCTGCTATTTAAAAACATTCGGTAACTGAGTTTTTAAGGTAAATTTGATTCATGTTGAAACTAAAACTTGTTGATTTCGACCGAATTGAAATCGAGGGTTTCGTGAATCGACTAATTCGATCAATTTCCAGCGCCTGCTGTTTTTAATGCAACCAAATTGAGTGTTTGTGGTTATCTCAGTTGAATTTAATGAATAAAAATTCCGATTTTGATCGATTTTAAATTAAGGATTACCACAATCGTTAAATTCAATCGGATTCCAACGCCTACTGTTTTCTTCGACGCATTAACTAAATCTGCGGGTTTATATTGCTTAATTTACCAATTACAGTTGTAAATATTGATCGATTTTAAGTCGAGGCTTCCGCGAATCAATAGAATCGGTCAAATTCCAACGCCTACTGTTTCCGAACGTTCATTGAACACTTTATTGACGCATATTTCGTCAATTTACCCACTAAAAATCGTAAATATTGACCAATATTAAATCAAGGGTTGCGCGAATCAATAAATTCGGTCACATTCCAGCGCCTACTGTTGACAACCGTTCGTTAAATCCTTTGTTGATTTTATTGTGATTTATTAAGAAAGAAAAATTGTAGATTTCGACTAATGTTAAAGCAAAGGTTATACGAATCAACAAATTTGATCATTTTCCAATGCCTACTGTTGATAACCGTTCGTTAAATCCTTGATTGATTTTATTTTCATTTATTGAATGAACAAAAATAGTAAATTTTGACTTGTGTTAAAGTGACGGTTACACTAATCAATAAATTTGATCATTTTCCAAAGCCTACTATTGATAAGTGTTCGCTAACTTCTTTGTTGATTTTAAAAATTGTGTATTTTGACCAATATTATAATGAGGGTTACACTAATCAAGGCCTAATATTAAATAATTGTTTGTTAAATCTTTGTTGATTTTATTTTTATTTATGGAACAAATAAAAATTGTGAATTTTGACTAATATTAAAATGGGGCTTACACTAATCAATAAATTGATCATTTTCCAAGACCTACTGTTGACAACCCTTCGTTAAATCCTTTTTTGATTTTATTACCATTTATTTAATGAACAAAAATTGTAAATTTTGACTAGTGTTAAAGTGAAGGTTACACCAATTAGTAAATTTGTTTATTTTCCAAGACCTACTGTTGAATAATTGTTCGTTAAATCTTTTGTTGATTTTATTTTCATTTATGGTACAAATAAATATTGTGTATTTTAACTAATATTAAGTGTGGCTTACACTAATCGATAAATGTGATCATTTTCCAAGGCCTACTACTGACAACCCTTCGTTAAATCCTTTTTTGATTTTATTTCCATTTATTTAATGAACAAAAATTGTAAATTTTGACTAGTGTTAAAGTGAATGTTACACTAATCAATAAATTTGATCATTTTCCAAGGCCTACTGTTGATAAGTGTTCGTTAAATTCTTTGTTGATTTTAAAAATTGTGTATTTTGACCAATATTAAAATGAGAGTTACACTAATCAATAAATTTGAAGGCCTACTATTGAATAATTGTTTGTTAAAACCTTTGTTGATTTTATTTTAATTTATGGAACAAATAAAAATTGTGTATTTTAACTAATATTAAAATAGGTGTTACACTAATCAATAAATGTGATCATTTTCCAAGGCCTACTGTTGACAACACTTCGTTAAATCCTTTTTTGATTTTATTTCCATTTATTTAATGAACAAAAATTGTAAATTTTGACTAGTGTTAAAGTGAATGTTACACTAATCAATAAATTTGATCATTTTCCAAGGCCTACTGTTGATAAGTGTTCGTTAAATTCTTTGTTGATTTTAAAAATTGTGTATTTTGACCAATATTAAAATGAGAGTTACACTAATCAATAAATTTGAAGGCCTACTATTGAATAATTGTTTGTTAAAACCTTTGTTGATTTTATTTTAATTTATGGAACAAATAAAAATTGTGTATTTTAACTAATATTAAAATAGGTGTTACACTAATCAATAAATGTGATCATTTTCCAAGGCCTACTGTTGACAACACTTCGTTAAATCCTTTTTTGATTTTATTTCCATTTATTTAATGAACAAAAATTGTAAATTTTGACTAGTGTTAAAGTGAATGTTACACTAATCAATAAATTTGATCATTTTCCAAGGCCTACTGTTGATAAGTGTTCGTTAAATTCTTTGTTGATTTTAAAAATTGTGTATTTTGACCAATATTAAAATGAGAGTTACACTAATCAATAAATTTGAAGGCCTACTATTGAATAATTGTTTGTTAAAACCTTTGTTGATTTTATTTTGATTTATGGAACAAATAAAAATTGTGAATTTTGACTAATATTAAAATGGGGCTTACACTAATCAATAAATTGATCATTTTCCAAGGCCTACTGTTGACAACCCTTCGTTAAATCCTTTTTTGATTTTATTTTCATTTATTTAATGAACAAAAATTGTAAATTTTGACTAGTGTTAAAGTGAATGTTACACTAATCAATAAATTTGATCATTTTCCAAGGCCTACTGTTGATAAGTGTTCGTTAAATTCTTTGTTGATTTTAAAAATTGTGTATTTTGACCAATATTAAAATGAGAGTTACACTAATCAATAAATTTGAAGGCCTACTATTGAATAATTGTTTGTTAAAACCTTTGTTGATTTTATTTTGATTTATGGAACAAATAAAAATTGTGAATTTTGACTAATATTAAAATGGGGCTTACACTAATCAATAAATTGATCATTTTCCAAGGCCTACTGTTGACAACCCTTCGTTAAATCCTTTCTTGATTTTATTTCCATTTGTTTAATGAACAAAAATTGTAAATTTTGACTAGTTTTAAAATGAATGTTACACTAATCAATAAAATTGATCATTTTCCAAGACCTACTGTTGAATAATTGTTTGTTAGATCCTTTGTTGATTTTATTTTGATTTATGGAACAAACAAAAATTGTGAATTTTAACTAATATTAAGCGGGACTTACACTAATCATTGATTTATGATAAATTGATCATTTAACAGCTGTTAACAGCCGTTCGTTAAATCCCATTTCGATCGAATTTCGATTCATTCAACAAATGAAAATTGCGAATTGCGACCGTCGCTAAAGCGAGGCCTACACGCATCAGCAAATCGGACAGTTTTCCGCGGCCTACCGCGATTTTCGCCCAGTTTTTTCGGTAAATCGGTTTCGCAGCCAACTTACGCGCAGAGCGACGGCGATCCGCAGCCACACACTCGATGCGAAAAGTTCTTCGTCGCCGGTCTCGAGTCAGAAATTAATTACCGGCGCTGATTCAAGCTAATTAACGCGAACTCCTCCGACAATAAAGTCGCCCGTGTGAGTCGGCATAAATTAATCCGGCCGTTGAACACTGCGCGAATTTCGTGAGGCCGTCCGCGGTTGCCGGAACTGACGCGCCGCGGCACCACCGTCAACTGGCGCGTCGCGGGCGCCGGAGCCGCCGCCGCCGCGCGCGCGCGAAATTCGCGGGAAATTTTTTCCTCGCCAATTAAACGCGGGGCTCCGACGTGCGAATTTCACAAAGTACGTTGCAACGTAGGTGCGGATTATAGTGCGCCGCAGGCCCCGCCCCTCGGCTCAAATCCCCACCACCGGCCACGCCCACTTTCGAAGCCCACCGGATTTTAGGTGGCGTCAGTTTTATGCAGGCGACGCGAGGAAACCTTAGTCGCGGATTACAAGCTTGTAAGGTTACCTAAGCTATGATTTTATCAATTGCACCCCACGATCGAATTCGTGATTGATTTGCGCACTTTTTCTTTTCCGTGGCTCCTCCCACCGATCTTGTTCCACGTTTTTTTGGGCCGTGGAGCCGATTCTAATTGCGCGACGTGTGGGTAGCTGACTGGTGTGGTCCGCAACGTGATTTTACATATATGGCTCTGGGAACAATAACACTTTAAGGGGATAAATCTCTCCGGCGATATGATCTGTGCTCGTTTCTGCATTGTACGGGCTTTCCTCCGGCGGGCGCGGGGGGCAGAGGAAAAATTCGCGATTGCATCACAGATAACGTTTTCTTGTGAAGACATCAAGCGGGGCCGACCCTCGTCAACCCAATTATCCAGCTCTCGGTAATGAGTTTCAGTGACTAGGTGCAAATTGGGCTTTCAGTTCAGCTCTCAAGTCGAAATGCTAAATTCGTTCTTATTTAAACACCCTGTATAGGTATTGTTTTTGGCAAACAGGGTTTGGAAACGTTTTTGGGCATCAAATGGGAGTTGAGTTTTGATTTTGTGTTTTAAAATTGACTTTATGTTTACGTATAGTTTTCCCGTACTTTCTTGTGACAACATTGTCATTTTGTCACTTCTTGGTTGGTAAGAAACTTTACTGATTTTAGTTTTGGGGCAATTTGACACAATTTTTACTGAAATTGTAACCAAACATAGTAATTTTGTCACTTGTGAGTTGGCAAGAAGTTTTGCTGTACCTTTTTAGTGACAACATTGTCATTTTTATGACGCTTTGGCACAAATTCAATTTTTTATTTCAACTTTTTTATTAGCCTAATAATTTTTTAAAGTAATTTCGTTGTTTTCAAACATTTCGACAACTTTTTACCAATTTGTCACAAATTTAGTAATTTTGTCACTTCTTGGTTGGTAAGAAACTTTACTGATTATAGTTTTGGGGCAATTTTCACATTTTTGTGACGATTTGACACAATTTTTACTGAAATAGTAACCAAACTTGGTAAGTTTGTCACTTGTGAGTTGGCAAAAAGTTTTGCTGTACCTTTTTAGTGACAACATTGTCATTTTTATGACGCCTTGGCACAAATTCAATTTTTTATTTCAACGTTTTTATTAGCCTCATAATTTTTTAAAGTAATTTCGTTGTTTTCAAACATTTCGACAACTTTTTACCAATTTGTCACAAATTTAGTAATTTTGTCACTTCTTGGTTGGTAAGAAACTTTACTGATTATAGTTTTGGGGCAATTTTCACATTTTTGTGACGATTTGACGCAATTTTTACTGAAATAGTAACCAAACTTGGTAAGTTTGTCACTTGTGAGTTGGTAGGAAGTTTTACTATTTTGTTTTTTGGCGACTTTGTCATTTTAGTGACGACTGGATATAATTTCAATTTTTTTATTTGCCAACTTTAGCTACTTGACGATTAAAATTGTAACTTTGTGTCTTTTTTGTTGGCAAGAAATTTACTGTACTTTGTTAGTGACAACATTGTCGTTTTTATGACACCTCGGCACAATTTCAATTTTTTTTTGGTCAACCCAAACAACTTCAATTAAAACTGTAATTAAATACAATAATTTTGTCACTTCTTGGTTACTAATTTTTGTTTTGGGTCAATTTTGACATTTTTGTGGCAATTTGACACAATTTTCGCTGAAATTGTAACCAAACTTAGTAATTTTGTCACTTGTGAGTTGGTAGGAAGTTTTACTATTTTGTTTTTTGGTGACTATCATTTTAGTGACGACTTGATATAATTTCAATTTTCTTGTTTGCCAACTTTAGCTATTTGACGATTAAAATTGTAACTTTGTGTCTTTTTTGTTGGCAAGAAGTTTTACTGTACTTTTTTAGTTATGACACCTTGGAACAATTACAAATTCTTGAAACTAATCCTTTTACAAATTCTCATCTAAAAGCATTTTATAATTTTTATCACCAATCAGAATGGACGCAGATTACTGCGATTAGTAAGGTTTGCACTAACTTTGTACTAATTGTTCAAATTTAAAAAATCACATCTCTTCTAATTTTTGCTTTATGAAAAAGTATTCTCTATAAATTTTGACGCCCTGTTTATTTTCCGGAATTTTAAACTTTTAGAAATAATCATTGAACACAGATTACTGCGATTAGTAACTTCTGTACTAATCTTGCACTAATTTTTCAAACTTCAAAAGTCACCTAGCTGTTAATTTTAATTTTATTAAAAAATATTTGTTACAAATTTTGAAGCCCTGTTCATTCCCTACAACTTTTCTGTCGCAAGTTCAAGTTTTTCGAAACAATCCCACAGATTACTGCGATTAGCAAGTTATGCACTAATCTTAAACTAATCATTTAAACTGGAAAAATCACAGCTCTGTAAATTTTAATTTTACAAAAAAATATTCTTCATCAATATTGAAGCCCTGTTGATTCTCCACAACTTTTCTGTTAAAGGAAAGTTCAAATTTTTAGAAATAATTAAAATTAGTAATTAGTAATTCGTTTACTGATCTTCAACCGATTATTTAAATTTGAAAAATCGCAGCACTGTTAATTTTGATTCCACAAAAAAATGTTCTTCATGAGCATTGAAGCCCCATTTATCTTCTACAACTTCTCTCCTGAAAGTATTTTAAAATTTTTAGAAACAATCAAAATGGACGCGGATCACTGCAATCGGTGCCTTTTGCACTAATCTTGCACCGATTATTCAAATTTGAAAAATCGCAGCACTGTTAATTTTGATTTCACAAAAAAATGTTCTTCATGAGCATTGAAGCCCCGTTTATCTTCTACAACTTCTCCCCTGAAAGTATTTTAAAATTTTTAGAAACAATCAAAATGGACGCGGATCACTGTAATCGGTGCCTTTTGCACTAATCTTGCACCGATTATTCGAATTTGAAAAAATCACAGCTCCGTAAATTTTTATTTTTCGCAAAAATATTTTATGTCAATCTTGAAGTCCTATTCGTCATCTAAATATAATCTCTTGAAAGTTTTTTGAAATTAGCACATTTTGTAGCAATTTTGCAGCAATTTCTCAAATTTAAAATTTCACAGCGACTTAGGTAATGTAGATTAAATGTCGTATTTATGATGAAACTGCCAAAGTTAGAAAAAAACTTTTAAGGGAAACTTATAATGTCATAAAATTTCCCTTCAAATTTTGTACCTAATTTTTAAAATCAACAGTCCGAATTGAAAATAAAAATTTAATTAACAAATTAATTTAGTCAGAATTTTTAACAACAAAAAACACTATTACTCCGATTGAAACAAATTATAGTGAAGTAAATGTTGAGTCGATACAAAAAATTGTAAACCAACAAGTTTACAAGTTTCTTTCAAGAAAAATTTTTTTTTTTTTAAATGAACCCATCTGACGCAGATGACTGGTATTAGTAACATCGCACATGATTAGACACCATTATGCGCTGTAAAAAACACCCCCAAATTTCATGTCTACTAAACTTCTTTGTGTAAAATTTATTAACTCACCATAATCATTGCCGTTAAAAATCGTAGCGCGTCAAAAATTAATTCCGACTCTCATTTAATTAAAAGTGATGGGGGTTTTCGCGTTTTAATTACCCCTAATAAATAATGAAGGCCTGAATTATTTAAGGCGTTCGATTTTTCCGGATGGCCTGAATTTCGTCACAAAGGAAAATTTTTCTGTTTTTGCTTCTGCTGGACGCATTTAATTGTGGGAAGAGTTTTTTGCCGCCTGCGACCCGAAAAACGTTTTCGTTTCTTTGTGCGCTTCGGCGGTGAATTTTTGCCATAGTTGGAGAGTTGATTAAAATCGCTCAATCAACAGGTCGCCGAAAACACGACGACGCCGCGAAACTTGGCGTTATTAAATATTTTTGCGGCTCGGGATGTCGAATCTTTTGAAGTCCTGACTTGTCGTCTCTTAATAAGCGGGGAAGAGAATTCTTCGCAGATGGTTCGTCGCCAAAAATTCTCGAGATTTTTGCAGTCATTTACAGTTCGAATTGCGATTTTAGAAAATTATGTAACCACAAACAGGCAAAAAATTCCAGTCCAGTAATTATGAAAGCTGCGATCGATTTTCTTTAGAAAAACTTGTAGTTCCATTTATTTCCCACGAAATTTCTCTCTTCACTTATTTTCCAATTCTTACACTTGACAGCTCAAATTGTAATTTTCCCAAAGCACGTGACCTCAATTTCAACAGTTCTAATCATCAACATAACCACACATTTTATTCCTAATTATTAAAATCAACAGTCCGAATTGCAATTTAATGAGAAATTAGGTAATCTCAGTTACAACAGATTTCATGTCATATTTATCATGAAAACTTGTAATGTCATCAACTGCCCTACAATATTTCCCCTCAAATATTGTTCCTAATTTTTAAAATCAACTGTCCGAATTGTCTTAAATTTATACAATTAGCACAAAAATCACTAGCCACAATAATCGAAAATTTTAAAAATGTTTTAAATATAAATTGATAGAGAATTATTAACGTTTATAATTCTGTATAGGGATTCTTTGTGCAATATTGAATATTGAGGCACTAAATTGCCTTAAATTTACATAATTACCACAAAAAATCAATTATTTTTGGTAATTTAAAAAAGTTTAAAGTACAAATTGATAACCAATTATTAAAACTTTTAGTGCTATATAGGATTTCCTTGTGCAACATTGAAATTTCGGGTACTAAATTGCCTTAAGTTTACATAATTAGCACAAAAATCACTAATCACAATAATCTTTGCCTAATTCAATTGTTTTTGGTAATTTTAAAAAAGTTTCAAGTAGAAATTGATAGCCAATTATTAAAACTTTTAGTTCTATATAGGAATTCCTTGTGCAACATTAAAATTTCAGGTACTAAATTGCCTTAAATTTATATAATTAGCACAAAAATCACTAATCACAATAATATTTGCCTAATTTAATTGTTTCTCGTAATTTAAAAAAAGTTTTAAGTAGATTATTAAAACTTTTAGTGCTATATAGGATTTCCTTGTGCAACATTGAAATTTCGGGTACTAAATTGCCTTAAATTTACATAATTAGCGCAAAAATCGCTAATCACAATAATCCTTGCCTAATTCAATTGTTTTTGGTAATTTCAAAAAAGTTTTAAGTACAAGTTGATAGCAAATTATTACAACTTTTAGTTCCATATAGGAATTCCTTGTGCAACATTGAAATTTCAGGCACTAAATTGCCTTAAATTTACATAATTACCACAAAAACTCAATTGTTTTTGGTAATTTAAAAAAGTTTAAAGTACAAATTGATAACCAATTATTAAAACTTTTAGTGCTATATAGGATTTCCTTGTGCAACATTGAAATTTCGGGTACTAAATTGCCTTAAGTTTACATAATTAGCACAAAAATCACTAATCATAATAATCTTTGCCTAATTCAATTGGTTTTGGTAATTTAAAAAAAGTTTAAAGTAGAAATTGATAGCCAATTATTAAAACTTTTAGTTCTATATAGGAATTCCTTGTGCAACATTGAAATTTCAGGTACTAAATTGCTTTAAATTTACATAATTAGCACAAAAATCACTAATCACAATAATCCTTGCCTAATTCAATTGTTTTTGGTACTTTTAAAACAGTTTTAAGTACAAATTGATAGCAAATTATTAAAACTTTTAGTTCCATATAGGAATTCCTTGTGCAACATTGAAATTTCAGGTACTAAATTGCCTTAAATTTATATAATTAGCACAAAAATCACTAATCACAATAATATTTGCCTAATTTAATTGTTTCTTGTAATTTAAAAAAAGTTTTAAGTAGAAATAAGCACAATGAAAACTTCTAGTTCAGTATAGGAATTATTTGTGCACAATTGAATATTGAGGCACTGAATTGCCTTTAATTTACGTAATTACCACAAAAATCACTAATCGCAATAATCCTTCCCTAATTCAATTATTTTCGATAATTTTCAAAAAATTTCAAGTAGAAATCGATAGAGAATTAATAAAACTTCAAATTCTGTATAGGAATTCTTTGTGCAATAGTAAATTTCTGGCACTAAATTGGCTAAAATTTGAATAATTGGCACAAAGATTATAGTTTAGCTCTCCAGGCCTAGAAGGCCCATGGCGGCACAAAGATTACTAATCACAATAATCCTGGCCTAATTCGATTATTTCTGAAATTTTTCGAAATGTTTTAAGTAAAAATTGATAGAGAATTAATAAAACTTCATATTCTGTATAGGAATTCTTTGTGCAATAGTAAATTTCTGGCACTAAATTGGCTAAAATTTGAATAATTAGCACAAAGATTACTAATCACAATAATCCTGGCCTAATTCGATTATTTTTGAAATTTTTCGAAATGTTTTAAGTAAAAATTGATAGAGAATTAATAAAACTTCATATTCTGTATAGGAATTCTTTGTGCAATAGTAAATTTCTGGCACTAAATTGGCTAAAATTTGAATAATTAGCACAACGATTACTAATCACAATAATCCTGGCCTAATTCAATTATTTTTTAAAATTTCCAAAATGTTTCAAGTAAAAATTGATAGAGGATTAATAAAACTGCAAATTTCGTATAGGAATTCTTCGTGCAGCATTACAATTTGAGGCACTAAATTGCCTTAGCAAGAAATCACTAATCCTTGCCTAATTGAATTGATTTTGAAAAACGAATTGCAGAATAAAATTTACAGCGTTAGAACATTTCGAATCTCAACCTGTGTCATGAAACTTGTCAAATTTCCACAATTAGCGCCCTTTATCGAGAAATTCGCAAAAGGGTCTGAATTCCTTCCGAAAGTTTCGCCACTTCTTGTTTGAATTGCGCCCAGTTTAATCCCCCAAGAAAGCGGGCTCGTAAAAAAAATTAGGTCTAAGAGCGAGGGCAAAAACACAGATCAATAGACATTATCCAAATGGTTGAACTGCACGACCGAAATTAGAAAGGTTGTAAGAAATATCTGTATTCCACACACGGACATTGCATATCGATCGGGAGGGCGAGATGACTCACGCACACGCACACGCACACACACACCAAGCAAGCGAAAACGGGGCCGCACGCCACTGGCCGATTTTAAAATCCCGAACAATACAATCATAATTTAATTATCTAACTGACATAAAACAGCCGTAAATGCGCTACATGTCACGCACGTATGGACAGCACCGTTCCCAGCTCGACTTTCGAAATTACTTGTAATTACCTCTCCATTCTAACAAAAGACATCCGCACTAAAGATGTCCTACACGGCGTAATGACACGGTGTATGACATGTGTTATTACAAGCATGTGAATAGCGACGATTACGTCTGTCCGTCGCGGCCGGGGACCGTGACGGCGTGCGTGCGCGATTTTTCCCCGCGCGCCGAGAAAAAGGGCGCTTTTCGGGGGGCCTCGCTCGTCTTGCGTTTGAGTCTGGCCGCCCGGCGATCCGGAGACAGATAGCGGGCCGTTTGGTGCGACCCTGAACCTTATTAAAACGCGAAAAAACTTCCTGCAAGTGAGAACGGGACGGGACGGGACGCGTCTCAACGGAGGCATCGGAGATGAATAAGTGAGGCATGCGGTAGGTGGGCCGCGGGCCCCGTTCGGACGCCGGGCTCATTTGTTTATTTGCTGTTGCATCCATGTCTGCCTCTTTCACGTTGTGTGAGGTTCGATGCGGGTGGAACCCGTTCGTAATTCACGTCGAAGCGCGCCACTAAACTTAGGGAAAATTGACCGAAAGTTGCTCATTGCGAAGAAATTGTTTTCGGCGCCACTTTGGTTGTTTGGGAAAATTGGAGAAAAATTTTAACGGGAAATTTTTTGGAGATAGAGAGGGCTTCAAGTTCTGTTCAGAACTTTTTTTGTAAGATTGAGAATCGCGGCGCTGGGAATTTTTGAAGTTGATTAATCGCGATAAAATTAGTGCGAATGCAATCGCGGGTGGCTGAGATTTTTTGCGAAAATTTCAAAAAATTGTTGAGATAAAAATTGTAGAATATAAACGGCGCTTCAAGTTTTGTTTAAAATATTTTTTTGTAAGATTAAGAATCGCGGCGCTGGGAATTTTTGAAGTTGATTAATCACTTCGAAAAATTCTTGGGGAAAATTAAACAAAATTTCGAACCGTAAATTAGCGCTTAAGATTGTTTTCGGCGCCACTTTGGTTGTTTGGAAAAATTGGAGAAAAATTTTAATGGGAAATTTTTTGGAGATGGAGAGGGCTTCAAGTTCTGTTCAGAACATTTTTTTGTAAGATTGAGAATCGCGGCGCTGGGAATTTTTGAAGTTGATTAATCGTGATAAAATTAGTGCGAATGCAATCGCGGGATGCTGAGATTTTTGGCAAAAATTTCAAAAAAATTTGAAGATAAAAATTGTAGAACATAAACGGCGCTTCAAGTTTTGTTTAAAATATTTTTTTGTAAGATTAAGAATCGCGGCGCTGGGAAGTTTTGAAGTTGATTAATCACTTCGAAAAATTCTTGGGGAAAATTAAACAAAATTTCGAACCGTAAATTAGCGCTTAAGATTGTTTTCGGCGCCACTTTGGTTGTTTGGAAAAATTGGAGAAAAATTTTAAGGGGAAATTTTTTGGAGATGGAGAGGGCTTCAAGTTCTGTTCAGAACATTTTTTTGTAAGATTGAGAATCGCGGCGCTGGGAATTTTTGAAGTTGATTAATCGTGATAAAATTAGTGCGAATGCAATCGCGGGATGCTGAGATTTTTAGCAAAAAATTCAAAAAAATTTTGAGATAAAAATTGTAGAACATAAACGGCGCTTCAAGTTTTGTTTAAAATTTTTTTTTGTAAGATTAAGAATCGCGGCGCTGGGAATTTTTGAAGTTGATTAATCACTTCGCAGCGCGCCACTAAAAATTCTTGGGGAAAATTAAACGAAATTTCGAACCGTAAATTAGTGCTTAAGATTGTTTTCGGCGCCACTTTGAATGTTTGGAAAAATTGGAGAAAAATTTTAACGGGAAATTTTTTGGAGATAGAGAGGGCTTCAAGTCAGAACATTTTTTTGTAAGATTGAGAATCGCGGCGCTGGGAATTTTTGAAGTTGATTAATCGTGATAAAATTAATGCGAATGCAATCGCGGGTAGCTGAGATTTTTGGCAAAAATTTCAAAAAAATTTAAGATAAAAATTGTAGAACATAAACGGCGCTTCAAGTTTTGTTTAAAATATTTTTTTTTAAGATTAAGAATCGCAGCGCTGGGAATTTTTTAAGTTGATTAATCGCAATAAAATTAGTTCGCAAAAATTTCAAAAAATTGTTGAGATAAAAATTGTAGAACATAAACGGCGCTTTAAGTTTTGTTTAAAATATTTTTTTGTAAGATTAAGAATCGCAGCGCTGGGAATTTTTGAAGTTGATTAATCGTGATAAAATTAGTGCGAATGCAATCGCAGGTAGCTGAGATTATTCGCAAAAATTTTAAAAAATTGTTGAGATAAAAATTGTGGAACATAAACGGCGCTTCATGTTTTGTTTAAGATATTTTTTTGTAAGATTAAGAATCGCGGCGCTGGGAATTTTTGAAGTTGATTAATCGTGATAAAATTAGTGCGATTGCAATCGCAGGTAGCTGAGATTTTTCGCAAAAATTTCAAAAAATTGTTGAGATAAAAATTTTAGAACATAAATGGCGCTTCAAGTTTTGTTTAAAATATTTTTTTGTAGGATGAAGAATTACAGCGCTGGGAATTTTTAAATTTGGTTAAGCGTTAAAAATTTATTCAAAATTCCATAATCGCAGTTGTCGGTGTCCATTTTGTTACTTTGGCAAAATTTCAAAAAACTTTTGAGAGAATGTTTGGAGAGGATACGTAAGGCTTTAAGATTTATTGATGAGGAAAATTTGTAACATTAACATTTACGGCGCTGTGATTTTTTAAATTTGAGTAATTGCTGCAAAATCGGTACAAAATTTGCTCATCGAAGTAATTTGTGTCCATTTTCATTTTTTCCAACAATTTCGAATAACGTTTTAAAAAATTTTCTGTAAAATGAAAATTTTAAAAATTAGCAACAAAATTTGGTAGGCATTACAGATTTCCCCTAAATTTTATAATTTCATGATAAATATGACATTTAATCAGTTGAGGCTGAGGTTACTTACATTTACATTACATTGCCATTCGAACTGTTGATTTTCAAAATAAGTAAAGGGAATGATTTTGTAGAGAGTCAAGGACGCCACAATTTCTTCCCCGAAAGTTCATTTTCAGCTTTGATAATTACAAAATTGTCGACGTGACAATTTGTGACATTAAACCTGTTGAAATTGAAGTTACACAACTTTTTTATTTTCAATTCGTACTGTTGATTTTAAAAATTAGGAACAAAATTTGAAGGGGAGTATTGTAGGGAGTTGACGACAGTATAAGTTTTCCCCTAAAAGTTTTTTTCCAACTTTGGTACTTTCATGATAAATATGACATGTAATCTGTTGAAACTGAGGTTACCTAAATTTACATTAAATTGCCATTCGAACTGTTGATTTTCAAAATTTGAAAATAAATAAAGCGAACAATTTTGCGAAGAATCAAAGACACCACAAAAATTCTTCTCCAAAAGTTTATCTTTAGCTTTGATAAATAACAAAATTGTCACCGTAACAATTGTGACACTTGAAATTGAGGTGATACACAACTTTTTTATTTTCAATTCGGACTGTCGATTTTAAAAATTAGTAATAAAATTTGAAGGAGAATTTTATGAAGAGTTGACATTTCAAGTTTTCCATTAAAAGTTTTTTTCTCTAATTTCATGGTAAATATGACGTTGAATGTGTTGAAACTGAGGTTACTTAATTTACATTAAATTGCCATTCGAACCGTTAATTTTCAAAATTTCAAAATAAATGAAGGGGGCAATTTTGTGAAGAATTAAAGGCGCCACAAAAATTCTTCTCCAAAAGTTTATCTTTAGCTTTGATAAATAACAAAATTGTCACCGCTGTTGAAATTGAGGTTATACACAACTTTTTAATTTTTAATTCGGACTGTTGATTTTAAAAATTAGGAACAAAATTTGAAGGAGATTTTATGAAGAGTTGACACTTTAAGTTTTTTTTTCAAAGTTTTTTTTCTAACTTTGGTACTTTCATGATAAATATGACGTTGAATCTGTTGAAGCTGGGGTTACTAAAATTTACAATAAATTATCATGCGAATTGTTGATTTTCAACATTTCAAAATACATGAAGGGAACAATTTTGTGAAGAATGAAAGACACCACAAAAGTTCTTCTCCAAAAGTTTATCTTTAGCTTTGATAATTACAAAATTGCCACCGTAACAATTGTGACACTTGAAATTGAAGTTACACAACTTTTTTATTTTCAATTCGGACTGTTGATTTTAAAAATTAGGAACAAAATTTGAAGGAGAATTTTATGGGGAGTTGACAAGACAAGTTTTCCCTAAAACGTTTTTCTCTCTAATTTCATGGTAAATATGACGTTGAATGTGTTGAAACTGAGGTTACTTAATTTACATTAAATTGCCATTCGAACTGTTAATTTTCAAAATTTCAAAATAAATGAAGGGGGCAATTTTGTGAAGAATTAAAGGCGCCACAAAAATTCTTCTCCAAAAGTTTATCTTTAGCTTTGATAAATAACAAAATTGTCACCGCTGTTGAAATTGAGGTTATACACAACTTTTTAATTTTTAATTCGGACTGTTGATTTTAAAAATTAGGAACAAAATTTGAAGGAGAATTTTATGAAGAGTTGACATTTCAAGTTTTCCATTAAAAGTTTTTTTCTAACTTTGGTACTTTCATGATAAATATGACATTTAATCTGTTGAAACTGAGGTTACCTAAATTTACATTAAATTGACATTCGAACTGTTGATTTTCAAAATTTAAAAATATATAAAGCGAACAATTTTGCGAAGAATCAAAGATACCACAAAAATTCTTCTCCAAAAGTTTATCTTTAGCTTTGATAATTACAAAATTGCCACCGTAACAATTGTGACACTTGAAATTGAAGTTACACAACTTTTTTATTTTCAATTCGGACTGTTGATTTTAAAAATTAGGAACAAAATTTGAAGGAGAATTTTATGGGGAGTTGACAAGACAAGTTTTTCCTAAAACGTTTTTCTCTCTAATTTCATGGTAAATATGACGTTGAATGTGTTGAAACTGAGGTTACTTAATTTACATTAAATTGCCATTCGAACTGTTAATTTTCAAAATTTCAAAATAAATGAAGGGGACAACTTTGTGAAGAATCAGAGGCGCCACAAAAATTCTTCTCCAAAAGTTTATCTTTAGCTTGGATAATTACAAAATTGTCAGCGCTGTTGAAATTGAGGTGATATACAACCTTTCTATTTTCAATTCGGACTGTTGATTTTACAAATTAGGAACAAAATTTGAAGGAGAATTTTATGGAGAGTTGACATTACAAGTTTTCCCTAAAAATGTGAATGTGATGTTGAATGTGTTGAAACTGAGGTTACCCAATCTTTTATCTAAATTTGAAAATAAGTGTAGGGAACAATGAAAGAAGCGGGCGCGGCGGCAGCTTTTCGTACCTGCAACAACACGGGGCGACTTCCTCCGTGAAAACGAAAAAATTGGACGGCATGGCCGCCCCATTGTCCCGTCGCGAAATCTCTGCGATTGGGCCGAATTTTTCTATAGCCGCCGACATCTGCCCCTATTCACCGAAAAAAAGGTGCAACCCCTATCGGGTGACGCGCGATCGGACGCCGATGTGTGGGAAACAGTGACATATGCGGTATATGTAGTAGTAGGTACTTACATACGAGAGGAGCGCATCTTATTATTTTCGTTAATTGCCGGGTCCCATTGTCGGGGAATTTTTTGCGATTCTGATTAAACGTTCGGGAAATTATACGTTTGCGCCGGCAGCGCTATTGTGTTAGAGGTTTTCTTTAATTGCGGGCGGAACACAGATGACGGGGACGCTATTATCGGTAATTACGGCATGAGATCACGACCGCTTTTTTATTGCGGCCGCGATGAAATTCGATACGTCCGCATAAAGTCGATTTAATGGGGGAAAATACGCCGCGTCTAACGATTTTATTGCCGAATCGCAGATAAACTTCTTGTTTACATACAATGAGATTACTTGAATAAAGAGAACAACGACTGGCGGCTTCATATTTTCTCTAAACGGTCTGCGGCGCTTGCAAATAATCGATTTTTTCAATCTTGCCTCGTTTCACTTCAATACCAACCAGATACAATTTAAATTCAACAATTTCTTTTCAAATCTTCAAATGCAGGAAATTTCAAGCACTACAACTTTGTTCATCAACATTTTCTTGTAGCCTTGACAACCACAGCAACATAAATAGTGACATTAAAATCGTTGAAATTGTTACTTTTTTTTACTGTAAATTACAATTTGAGCCTGTAATTTTAAAGATTGAGAAAAAAACAAGAGTGCGATTTTACAAAGAATTTCAAACGCTACAACTTTTCGCAGTAATATATTTTTGTAACCTTGAAGATTATGACGTTAAATGTATTGTATTCGTTTTGCAAATTACAATTGGAGCTGTTAATTTTAAAACTTGGGAAAAAATTAAGAGGGCATTTTTGCAGGAAATTTCAAACACTATAATTTGTCTATCAACATTTTCTTGTAGCGTTGACTACTACAGCAATATAAAATGTGACATTAAATTCGTTGAAATGGTTCCTTTTTTTCCTGTAAATTACAATTTGTACCTGTAATTTTAAAGATTGAGAAAAAATCAAGAATGCGATTTTACAAAGAATTTCAAACGCTACAACTTTTCTCAGTAATATATTTTTGTAATCATGAAGATTAAGACTTTAAATTTATTGTATTCTTTTTGCAAATTACAATTGGAGCTGTTAGTTTTAAAACTTGGGAAAAAATCAAAAGGGCGTTTTTGCAAGAAATTTCAACCACTATAATTTGTCTATCAACATTTTCTTGTAGCCTTGACAACTACAGCAATATAAAATGTGACATTAAATTCGTTGAAATTGTTACTTTTTTCCTGTAAATTACAATTTGTAGCTGTAATTTTAAAAATTGGCGAAAAATTAAGAATGCACTTTTACAAAGAATTTCAAACGCTACAATTTTTCTCAGTAACATATTTTTGTAACTTTGATAATTACAGTTCTAAAGATTATGACATTAAATTTATTGTAATCGTTGTAACTTGTATTCTTTTTATAAATTACAATTGGAGCTGTTAATTTTAAAACTTTGGAATAAATCAAGAGGACGGTTTTGCAGGAATTTCAAACACCACAAATTTGTCCATCAACATTTTCTTGTAGTCTTGACAACTACAGCAATTTAAATTATGACATTAAAAATTCGTTAAAATTGTTACTTTTTTTCCTGTAAATTACAATTTGTACCTGTAATTTTAAAGATTGAGAAAAAGTCAAGAGTGCGATTTTACAAACAATTTCAAATGCTACTATTTTTCTCAGTAACATATTTTTGTAACCTTGATAATTACAGTTTTAAAGATTATGGCAAATTTATTGTAAGTAGTCGTTGTAACTTGTATTTTTTTTGTAAATTACAGTTGGAGCTGTCAATTTTAAAACTTGTGAAAAATCAATCAGGAATTTTCAAGCCCTACAACTTCATCCACAACATTTTCTTGTAGCTTTGACAACTACAGCAACATGAATTGTGACATTAAATTTATTGAAATTCCTAGAAATTACATTGAATCGGTCAAATTAAAAAATTGGAACAACAAACAACTTTTTCCATCAAATAATATTTGAAACTGTCATAAATACACCACAAAGATGCGATTATGACATTTGTTGCAATTGAGGTTAGTTCATTTCTTGACAAAATCGCAAGTAGAGCCCAGTCAATTTTAAAAATTCGAAAACAAATGAAAAGGCCACAAGTTTTTGCCTAAAAGTTTACTTGCAGCCTCGATAATTATGATGTTATCGGTTTCTGAGAGCGATTATCTCCAGTTAAATGTTCCCGTTACCATGGTTACCAGGGTTTCAACAATAGTAGCCATGGTAATATTAAATTCGAACTGTTGATTTTAAAAATTATGAACAAATTTTGAGGAAGAATTTTGCATTGAAATTAATTCACCTCATTTTCGTTTCTTGGTGGGATAATTATGACAGTTTCAAAATGCAATTATTTACTAATCATTTTATACAAACAATTCTTCTTAAGTTTTAACATTGAAACTGTTGCTTTTTTGCGACAATGTTTTGTTGTTGTAAAATGTGACAATCTAATTTAGTTTAAAATTACTTTAAACCGGTTTTTAAACTCGTTTAATGATCATCACTTTATTGAATCAACTTTTTTTTGGAGTTTTAATCTTGAAATTTTTATTTTCCTTCGAATGTTTCAATTTAACCGAAATTGAAACTTGGTTTAAACTCGTTTAAGCATTGGTTTTTTATCACCGACATTAAAAAATGTTTTCTTTGTATTTTAATATTTAAGACGGCTATTCTTTGGTTCCGAGGTTAATCTAATTTTGAAAACGGCTTAAACCAGTTTTGCTAAACGGGTTTAACTTTGGTAAAATTGCTAGAATCGACCGGAAACGGTTGTAATTTTCGCAGAAAATGGAATAACGGCGCTTTTAATCGTAAAACTTTATGAACTCGTTATAAATTTGAAGACATGAAATAAAAATTCGCATTGAGAATATAAACTCGGTTTTGTGTCTTTTGACGTCGAAGAACGGCATAAACCAATTTAAGTAGGTACAATACTTTTGTTGGGGCGATTTTCTTAAAACCGTCCCTGACAGGGCAAGAATCCCCGGTGCAGACCGAAATTAGATTAGTCCAACAAATTTGAACGAGATAATAAAATGGAAACGGAATACAGGGTCTCGAATCGGTGTATTTACTCGTCCCAAAAAAAAATACCTGCGAATAGCACGCAACAATGCAAGAGAAGAAGCAAAATAGCCAAAGGTACAAAGAGGAGCCTATTCATCGAAATTAGGATTTAACATTTCATTAGGCGCGTTAACTGTCCGCAGAGCGGGAGACATGTCTATTCCCCCCCCCCACCCAAAAAAAAAAAATTGGCGGTGATTGGGGACTGCCGACAGAAGTGAAAACTTAAAACTATGAAACAAGTGTTTTGTTTTGGATTTTCAAATAAATTTAGTATCAAGAATTAAAATTTCATAATTTGTAAATTAAAATCATTAACATTAGTCTGGTTTTCACATCTATCGGCACTCCAAGCGACAATTATATACATTTTTATATAAATATAACTTATTCTTTGTTTGCATTATTATTATCATTAATTTCAACATTCGTACTATCAATCATCAATCTTTTTGAAATTCTCGATGTGCACTGGAATTTTGTTGGAAAGAAGAGTATGTTTGTACAGGTAGATTATGTTGAGAATGCATGTTTTGAGTATTACTTTGAACATCACGTGAAAAAATATTTTGATAAGGAAAATTTTGAGTGTTTAGTTCATAGTTTGTTATTATTGGTTCATATAATTGTGGAACATAATTAATCTGAACTTGTGAAGGAATATGATTGTGAATTTCGTCATCATAATCTGAATGTGACTCTGGACTGTATGGTTCATTCAGTGGTGATAGTCCCTCAGTATGAGTTGGTGGGACATATGGCACATTTCTCGTTGATGGACCTGCAATTTGTGAATTATTGAATTCTAACAATTAGAAACATGCTTTACAACTGTTTTTGAGGATTGATCTGTCGATAAATTAATCAAATTAATTACTCTTTTCTTATCTCTATAACGCTGACTTTTTTGTTTGTCCTTTTCTTTACGACGATTGATTTTTTCCTCCTCAACTGTTATTGTTAGTGGTTTACAAATTTGTGAATTAACTATTGCATCATTTTTTTGCTTATCTCTATATCGATGACAGCTAATTTTATTTTGTACTATTTTTTTTTCGTTAATTTGTTTTTGATTTATGTCATCATCAAAGGAATCCTACCGATTCTTCATCATCTTCTTGTCTTTTCCTTTTACGACCGTTTGAAGACATGTTCAATTTTTTCCACGTAGGATCGAGGATCTGAACCAATATGAAATATGGATATTTGGAAACACTAATTTTATTACAATACTTTTTCATAAATTAAATATTAACATATTTAGTACTCACTTGTGTACTTCACAGTGATCCTACATTTGACAAATTAAAATATGGCACATTTCTCGTTGATGGACCTGCAATTTGTGAATTATGGAAATTCTAACATTTAGAAACATGCTTTAGAACTGTTTTTGAGGATTGATCTGTCGATAAATTAATCAAATTAGATTTTACCCATCCAAAAACCATCTGACGCGCCTAAAGAAGTTTTCACTTAAAAAATATCTCGCGTCGTTTTAATAATTTCCGAAATTTATCGCCGCGTCAAAAGTTTAGAGCAATGTCATCAAATTCCCGTAATTCATTGCGTCATTATGTAAACGGAGATGGTCAGATGCGATAAGCGCGGCCGAGGGATGAAGACCGAGCGGATGATATCTTGTTCGTTTTGTTTGCACTGTGGTCATTTTTGTTGTTCGCGTTTCGTCCGGTTTTTTTCCCGTGGTGGCGCCACGCTCGGCCACGGCATGCTGCGACCCTTTGACTGCGTCCAGATGCCGACAATTAAAATGCGCCCGTTCCTCTCTCGACATATGTAAACATGCCGTATAAATTAAGTGACTGGAAGACGATCCGGCGTGTCTCTTTCATTCATGACCGGCGCAAAAAAATCGACCCGCGCACTTTACAACCGATTTCCCACCGCCTGTTATTGCGCCGTTTTTTTCCACATATGCCGCGCTGGCACGCAACTCTCTCTCCTTCCTCTTTTTCCCGCGCAAATTGCATGTTATTAACATTTTGCGCTCGGCGGGTTTAAATTGATAATAAATGACAATAATAAAGCGTGGGCGGGGTAAATAGTGTGCGCGACGCCGGAAGCGGCCGCGGCGGCAGCTATTCGTACCTGCAATTACAGGGCGACTTCCTCCGTGAAAACCTGACAAATTCAAACCTTCAACATTAGTGACAAAAATTCTGACATTCAATTCAAACCGTTAATTTTAAAAATTGGGAAAAAATCAAGAGGGCGATTTTCCAGGGAATTTCAAACATTACAACTTTTTACATCAACATTTTTTTGTAAGCTTGATAATTACGGCGCTAAAAATTATGACATTAAGTTTATTGAAATCGTTGTAACTTGTATTTTTTCTGTAAATTAAAATTGGAGCTGTTAATTTTGAAACTTGAGAAAAAATCAAGAGAGCGGTTTTGCAGGAAATTTCAAGCACTGAAAATTTGTCTATCAACATTTTCTTGTAGCCTTGACAACTACAGCAATATAAACTGTGACATTAAATTCGTTGAAATTGTTACTTTTTTCCCCAGTAAATTACAATTTATACCTGTAATTTTAAAGATTGAAGAAAAATCAAGAATGCGATTTTACAAAGAATTTCAAACGTTACAACTTTTTCCAGTAATATATTTTTGTAACCTTCATAATTACAGTTCTAAAGATTATGACATTAAATTTATTGAAATCGTTGTAACTTGTATTTGTTTTGTAAATTACAATTGGAGCTGTTAATTTTAAAACTTGAGAAAAAATCAAAACGGCGATTTTGCAGGAAATTTCAAGCACTGAAAATTTGTCATTTAACATTTTCTTGTAGCCTTGACAACTACAGCAATATAAACTATGGCATTAAATTCGTTGAAATTGTTACTTTTTTTCCTGTAAATTACAATTTGTACCTGTAATTTTAAACATTGAGAAACAATCAAGATTGCGACTTTACAAAGAATTTCAAACGTTACAACTTTTCCCAGAACATATTTTTGTAACCTTCATAATTACAGTTCTAAAGATTATGACATTAAATTTATTGAAATCGTTGTAACTTGTTTTTTTTTGTAAATTACAATTGGAGCTGATAATTTTAAAAAATTGGGAAAAAATCAAGACGGCGGTTTTACAGAAAATATCAAGCACTGCAAATTTGTCCTTCAACATTTTCTTGTAGCCTTGACAAATACAGCAATATAAACTGTGATATTAAATTCGTTGAAATTGTTACTTCTTTCTCTGTAAATCACAATTTGTACCTGTAATTTTAAAGATTGAAGAAAAATCAAGAATCCGATTTTACAAAGAATTTCAAACGTTACAACTTTTTCCAGTAATATATTTTTGTAAGCTTCATAATTACAGTTCTAAAGATTATGACATTAAATTTATTGAAATCGTTGTAACTCGTATTTGTTTTGTAAATTACAATTGGAGCTGTTAATTTTAAAACTTGAGAAAAAATCAAAACGGCGGTTTTGTAGGAAATTTCAAGCACTGCAAATTTGTCATTTAACATTTTCTTGTAGCCTTCACAACTACAGCAATATAAACTGTGGCATTAAATTCGTTTAAATTGTTACTTTTTTTCCTGTAAATTACAATTTAAGCCTGTAATTTTAAAGATTGAAGAAAAATCAAGAATCCGATTTTACAAAGAATTTCAAACGTTACAACTTTTGCCAGTAAAATATTTTTGTATCCTTCATAATTACAGCGCTAAAAATTATGACATTAAATTTATTGAAATTGTAACTTGTATTTTTTCTGCAAATTACAATTGGAGCTGTTCATTTTAAAACTTGTGAAAAAATCAATCAGGAATTTTCAAGCACTACAACTTCGTCCACAACATTTTCTTGTAGCCTTGACAACTACAGCAATATAAACTTTGGCATTAAATTCGTTGAAATTGTTGCTTAGTTTCCCGTAAATTACAATTTGTTCCTGTAATTTTAAAGATGGGGGAAAAAATCAAGAGTGCGATTTTACAAAGAATTTCAAACGCTACAACTTTTCCCAGAACATATTTTTGTAACTTTGATAATTACAGTTTTAAAAATTATGACATTAAATTTATAGAAATTGTTAGTGTTTTTTTGTAAATTACAATTGCACCTGTTAATTTTGAAAACTGGAAAAAAATCAAGATAGCGATTTTTCAGGGAATTTCAAACGCTACAATTTTTTCTACCAAATTTTTTTTGTAACTTTGATATTTACAGCGCTAAGAATTATGATATTAAATTTATCGAAATTGTTGTTATTTATGTTTTTCTTGTAAACTATAATTGGACGTGTAATTTTAAATCTGAAGAATAAACCAAGAGAGCGATTTTTAACTGCAACTTTTTCCAGTAACCCCGATAATTATTACAGTTCAAAAGATTGTGACATTATATTTAAAACGTACAATTTTAAATTTGAAAACTTGAAACAAACGCTTTAATAAAGAAACGTTTTAAACTCGGTTAAAACTCGGTTAAAACTCGGTTAAAACTCGGTTTAAACTTGGTTAAAACTGGGTTTAATTCAATTTTGAACCCGCATTAGAATAAAAACAAAAATTTCAGTCGGAGTTTATGCATTTCGAGCGACAAGATATCGGCGACTGTTAAAGCGGCTTTTTCAATCCCCTCGATGGCTCCCTGCATTCGAACTAATCCATCCCAAACATGTAACCTATACCTTTAAGTCCATAAACGGTTCCCTCCCGTGCATTAACCACTTAGATCTCTTGATTTTCCCTCAAATAATCGCCCGATTGTAATCCAGTCGCTTCGACCGGATTTATGCAATCGGCCCTTAACTAATTGTTCGCAACAAATCCGTGTGTGCACCGGCACGTGAATCGAACCCAACACAGCCCAACAACCCAACGCAGAGTTTAAATTCTCGGTCGGGCGGCGCTAGCGGACAGTTGAGCCGCGGACCACCCCGACTTCTCGTTACTCCGGGCCGAGCCGCCGCGCCGGCCGCGCGCCACGACAGCCGTGACAAAGGCCGAATAAATCATCCGCGGATGGGGGCCGCGTAAGCCGCGGTTGCACCGGCCGGCCGGGCTCGGTAATTGGACGCCGGAAGTCCAGGCGCCGCAGCGGGAGCACACCACCTTCCAGCAGACCTAAAAGCTTGCAGCAGACCATAAGATCCGGGCCTGGTGGCGTCTCCGAACAGCATGCGGTGAAATCATGCATGTAACTCTCAGCCTTTGACAGCGCCGAAAAATGCCAGGCCCAGTGGCGGCTCGTGGTAGTGGCCAGTGAGGAAGCTAATATTTATTAAGAATATTTGGGAATAATCAAGAGGGCGTTTTTGCAGGAAATTTCAAGCACTGCAAATTTGTCCATCAACATTTTTTTGTAGTCTTGACAACTACAGCAATATAAATAGTGACATTACAATTTGTAGCTGTAATTTTAAAGATTGAGAAAAATCAAGAATGCAATTTTACAAAGAATTTTAAACGCTACAAGTTTTCCCAGAACATATTTTTCTAACCTTGAAGATTATCACATTAAATTTATTGAAATCGTTGTAACTTGTATTCATTTTATAAATTACAATTGGAGCTGTTAATTGTAAAATTTGGGAAAAACCAAGGCGGCGGTTTTGCAAGAAATTGCAAGCACTACAATTTGTCCAACAACAGTTTTTGTAGTCTTGACAACCACAGAGATATAAACTGTTTAAATTCGTTGAAATTGTTACTTTTTTCCCCTGTAAATTACAATTTGTACCTGTAATTTTAAAGATTGAGAAAAATCAAGAATGCGATTTTACAATAAATTTTAAACGCTACAAGTTCTCCCAGAACATATCTTTGTAACCTTGAAGATTATGACAATAAATTTATTGTATTCGTTGTAACTTGTATTCATTTTATAAATTATAATTGGAGCTGTTAATTGGAAAATTTGGGAAAAACCAAGGCGGCGGTTTTACAGGAAATTTCAAGCACTACAATTTGTCCAACAACATTTTTTGTAGTCTTGACAACCACAGCAATATAAACTGTGACATTAAATTCGTTGAAATTGTTACTTTTTTGCCTGTAACTTACAATTTGTACCTGTAATTTTAAGGATTGAGAAAAAATCAAGAATGCAATTTTACAAAGAATTTCAAACGCTACAACTTTTCCCAGAACATACTTTTCTAACCTGGATAATTACAGTTGTAAAGATTTTGACATTAAATTTATTGAAATCGTTGTAACTTGTATTCATTTTATAAATTACAATTGGAGCTGTTAATTGTAAAATTTTGGAAAAACCAAAGCGGCGGTTTTGCAGGAAATTTCAAGCACTACAATTCGTCCAACAACATTTTTTGTAGTCTTGACAACCACAGCAATATAAACTGTGACATTAAATTCGTTGAAATTGTTACTTTTTTGCCTGTAACTTACAATTTGTACCTGTAATTTTAAGGATTGAGAAAAAATCAAGAATGCAATTTTACAAAGAATTTCAAACGCTACAACTTTTCCCAGTAATATATTTTTATGATATTTGATTTTTGTATCACAATTTACCGATTTACCGTCCAGCAAGAACCATCAAGGAGGTGTAGAGTTATTTCTTGCCAGGACTGGATTAGGAGTTGAAGGAAATGCATAGGGTGGAATGTTGAGATATGAACTTACAAAATGTATTTTCTCTTACTTAATAATGAAAATAATATAATGTGTGATTTAATAAATAACCATTTTAGGTTAATGGTAGCAAAACGTCGTGCCTTAATTTGCACAATATTATTGACAATGACTGTTAAAAATCGGAAAATAAATTAGTAAATAACAGAATGGGATTTAGCTTGTAACATGTGCAAACGGAAATTCATTCAATCGCATATTATAAGCCTAGGAACAAAAACAAAAGTTCTAAAAAATAAACTAAAGTGAGAACAGAAAAGCTCTCAGAAAAAAGTAACAAAACGAAAATTCTTTAAAAGGAAACAATATCCTCACAAGTTTTAGAAAATCCATTTTGTAGTTCTACTTCTATATCGTCATTCATGTTGAAACAATGTATTGCATCTCATTTCTTTTTAACGTTCAAGGTTAAAGTCGCCCCATTCTATAGAATTAAAACAGATGCTTGGAGTCTAATGTAGCAAATTGTCGTCGGCCAGGTTTCGACCATATTTCTGGCGCTTACATTCAACCTTCAAGTCCCATATTGTAAATAGAAAATGCCCTTTAATAAGGCCGTTCTGGTATTTAATTGAGTACCTAATTGATTTCATAGTGAAACTTTAATGAAAATCAAATTTGATTATGTAATTATTTATTTATTTGAATTTTATCATGAGGAGGCTCAGCCTCCCTTGCCTCCTCTGACGAGCCGCCACTGGCCGGACCTGGTATTCGAGGAACTAAACGATCTCTAATTAATAACTGGGGTCCCACGCTCCGGGCCCCCGGAACAGCGTCGCATCTCTGCGTAATTGTTGCATCACTTCCTCCGGCGTCCCTGCGATGTGACAAATTTTTACGGTCCGCCCGGAAAAAGCCGAAAAAATTTCCGCTTCCCTCTCGCTCCGGCGCCGCGAACCCAACGCGACGAACAGGGCCGGATGACTCGCACAAAAAGCGTTTCGTTATGGTTACACGGGCTGTTAATGTACCGAATCTGTGGCTAATTGTTATTGGTTGTTAAGGCCACGTGACCAGCGATGACACTGTGAATACAAAATTAATGGACGTCGGATTGCGTTTTTTTCGCATTAATTTCTCGAGTTCAAGGAACGTATTACGCGGGTTTTTTGCCCCGGACCGGCGATTAATGGGCATCGGCGTTGGGAAATTAATCGATTGCGGACAGATGAGCGACCAAACCAGCGGAATCGCTCAAAAATTTGAATTATTCAACGCGAAACCAAAACCGATTAGTGAAAACGAAATTTACTTAATTTTTCTCCGAGGGAATTTAAACAATCCGGACCTGGATTGAAATTTTCTATTTTTCAGGTCAATTTTAACAATTCGAATCGTTTGATACCCCACAAGCCGATTTGTGTCATCAAAATGAAAGCAGTACGGACCTGGATAACAAATTTAAATTTTATTGGTACTTGCTTTTTTATAGCCCTTAACGTTACGAGTTATTTGACACCCCACACGCTTATTTAACTAACTTAAAGAATTATGAAAAATTGTCATAGGAGAGTTTGAATTTGAAATACAGTAAAACCTGTTGAAAGGACCACTTGTTTATAATAACCATAATTTGAAGGTTAATATTAATGATATTCCCAAGTTAAGAACTGGTTTTGTTTAAGAAAATAGCAATTATTAATTTAATTTCCAAAATTTACCTAATTCGGTCCTGGAATTAAATTGTTTTACTTGTTGCATTTGTATTTTGCGGGAACAAATCGTTTGATAACCAAAAAAAATATTTTCTTGATTGACTCAATTTTATAAAAATAAAACATTAATATAGTACGGGCCTGGATTGATGACTTGAATTTTATTTATAGTTATTTTTGTAGCCCTTCACGTTACGAGTTATTTGATACCTCACACGACTTATTAACTAACTGAAACAATTATGAAAAATAGTCATAATCGAATTTGACTCCAAAATACAGTGAAACCTGTTAAAATGATCACTTGACTAAAGTGTGATTATACTGTGACTGTGTAATATCTATCATTTTGTAAAGTTGAATTTAAAAATGACGATTTAAATTATTTTTGCAGAAGAATTCAACTAGTACAGTTCTGGAATTAATTTTTCTTCTAATGTGAGTCCATTACGATCAGTTTTAGTTGATTAAATAAGAGTGTGTGGTGTCAAATGACTTTAAAGGCTATAAAACAACAAAGTAAACAATGGTTCCATTTCAAGTCAAGAATTGCGACGAAGCAAATCGATTATCGTAATGGCGTATAATAATTTCAAACAAGGTCACATCCTTTTTTCAAGTTGAATTAGTCGGCAAATTCAACTTGAAATTAGGATGTGACCTTGTAAGAAATTGTTATGCGCCATTACCATAGTAACCGATTTGCACCATCGCAACTCTCACTTTAAATTGAGCGTTTTTCATCAATTTCATGTTTAAATTAAAACAATGAGCCATATTGTCGTTGATTTGTTTAAAAAGAAGTTTTATTGGCCTCACTTCCGTACTGAAATTGCTGCGCATGCGCCGTTCTTTTCTCCTAAACCAAAAGACCGTTTTTAAAAACTATCAGAGTGTTTTGCACTTGAATATGGATCGTTCAGAACTCGGATATGATGCACTTAAAATGAAATGAAGCAAAAGAAACAAATTCTCTTCAACGCCGGGATAATTAATCACCGCCTGAGTCATCGCCGATTTTATTGCTCGATTTCGAATACACGAGCCGCAAAAAATCCATTTCTCCGGCCGTCGTGACTGCATAAATTATCCTTCAGGCCGTGTGTCAGGACCTCGGTGCGCTCCTCGTCGCCAGATAATTGGTAATAACCTTCTTGGGCGATGAATTAATTAATTTGGAACTCCCACAACCAAAATATCGTTATTTGGTCATTTTTTTCGTTTCAAAAAATAAATCCAATTAACAATTCGTTTGGACAATTTCATTGTGCAGAAGATCCGTTTTGCTGAAACCACCGATTTTTACGTTTCAGATCGCGAATTGAAACAAAATAAATTTGCGAGTCCGTCCTTGAAGCACTTTTATCTAAATTTCACAATTCATTTGGACAATTACATTGTGCAGGAGATCCGTCTTGCTGAAACCACCGATTTTTACGTTTCGGATCGCGAATTGAAACAAGAAAAATTGGCAGGTTCGTCCTTGAAGCACTGTTATCTAAATTTCACAATTCTTATGTACAATTACATTGCGCAGAAGATCCGTTTTGATAAAACCAACGATTTTTGCGTTTCGGATCGCGAATGTAAACGAGAAAAATCGGTAAGTTCGTCCCTGAAACACTGTTATCTAAATTTCACAATTCGTTTGGACAATTTCATCGTGCAGGAGATCCATCTGCAGAAACCACCAATTTTTACGTTTCAGATCGCGAATTGAAACGAAAACAAAAGGTGAATTCGCCCCTGAAAAACTTTTATCTAAATTTCACAATTCTTATGGACAATTACATTGTGCAGGAGATCTGTCTTGCTGAAACCACCGATTTTTACGTTTCAAATCACGAATTGAAACGAGAACAATTGGTGAGTTCGTCCCTGAAACACTGTTATCTAAATTTCACAATTCTTATGGACAATTACATTGTGCAGGAGATCTGTCTTGCTGAAACCACCGATTTTTACGTTTCAAATCACGAATTGAAACGAGAACAATTGGTGAGTTCGTCCCTGAAACACTGTTATCTAAATTTCACAATTCTTATGGACAATTACATTGTGCAGGAGATCTGTCTTGCTGAAACCACCGATTCTTACGTTTCAGATCGCGAATTGAAACGAGAAAAATTGGCGAGTTTGTCCCTGAAACACTGTTATCTAAATTTCACAATTCGTTTGGACAATTTCATCGTGCAGGAGATCCATCTGCAGAAACCACCAATTTTTACGTTTCAGATCGCGAATTGAAACGAAAACAAAAGGTGAATTCGTCGCTGAACGACTTTTATCTAAATTTCACAATTCTTATGGACAATTACATTGTGCAGGAGATCTATCTTGCTGAAACCACCGATTTTTACGTTTCAGATCGCGAATTGAAACGAGAAAAATTAGCGAGTCAGTCCTTGAACCACTCTTATCGAAATTTCCCAATTCTTATGGACAATTTCATTGTGCAGAAGATCCGTCTTGCTGAAACCACCGATTTTTACGTTTCAAATCGCGAATTGAAACAAGAAAAATTGGCAGGTTCGACCTTGAAGCACTGTTATCTAAATTTTACAATTCTTATATACAATTACATTGCGCAGGAGATCCGTTTTGATAAAACCAACGATTTTTGCGTTTCGGATCACAAATGTAAACGAAAAAAATCGGTAAGTTCGTCCCTGAAACACTGTTATCTAAATTTCACAATTCGTTTGGACAATTTCATCGTGCAGGAGATCCATCTGCAGAAACCACCAATTTTTACGTTTCAGATCGCGAATTGAAACGAAAACAAAAGGTGAATTCGTCGCTGAACGACTTTTATCTAAATTTCACAATTCTTATGGACAATTACATTGTGCAGGAGATCTATCTTGCTGAAACCACCGATTTTTACGTTTCAGATCGCGAATTGAAACGAGAAAAATTAGCGAGTCAGTCCTTGAACCACTCTTATCGAAATTTCCCAATTCTTATGGACAATTTCATTGTGCAGAAGATCCGTCTTGCTGAAACCACCGATTTTTACGTTTCAAATCGCGAATTGAAACAAGAAAAATTGGCAGGTTCGACCTTGAAGCACTGTTATCTAAATTTTACAATTCTTATATACAATTACATTGCGCAGGAGATCCGTTTTGATAAAACCAACGATTTTTGCGTTTCGGATCGCAAATGTAAACGAGAAAAATCGGTAAGTTCGTCCCTGAAACACTGTTATCTAAATTTCACAATTCGTTTGGACAATTTCATCGTGCAGGGGATCTATCTTGCTGAAACCACCGATTTTTACGTTTCAGATCGCGAATTGAAACGAGAAAAATTAGCGAGTCAGTCCTTGAACCACTCTTATCGAAATTTCACAATTCTTATGGACAATTTCATTGTGCAGAAGATCCGTCTTGCTGAAACCACCGATTTTTACGTTTCGGATCGCGAATTGAAACAAGAAAAATTGGCAAGTTCGACCTTGAAGCACTGTTATCTAAATTTTACAATTCTTATATACAATTACATTGCGCAGGAGATCCGTTTTGATAAAACCACCGATTTTTACGTTTCGAATCGCGAATTGAAACGAGAAAAATTAGCGAGCCAGTCCTTGAAGCACTCTTATCGAAATTTCACAATTCTTATGGACAATTTCATTGTGCAGAAGATCCGTCTTGCTGAAACCACCGATTTTTACGTTTCGGATCGCGAATTGAAACAAGAAAAATTGGCAGGTTCGACCTTGAAGCAATGTTATCTAAATTTTACAATTCTTATATACAATTACATTGCGCAGGAGATCCGTTTTGATAAAACCACCGATTTTTACGTTTCGAATCGCGAATTGAAACGAGAAAAATTAGCGAGTCAGTCCTTGAACCACTCTTATCGAAATTTCACAATTCTTATGGACAATTTCATTGTGCAGAAGATCCGTCTTGCTGAAACCACCGATTTTTACGTTTCGGATCGCGAATTGAAACAAGAAAAATTGGCAGGTTCGACCTTGAAGCACTGTTATCTAAATTTTACAATTCTTATATACAATTACATTGCGCAGGAGATCCGTTTTGATAAAACCAACGATTGTTGCGTTTCGGATCGCAAATGTAAACGAGAAAAATCGGTAAGTTCGTCCCTGAAACACTGTTATCTAAATTTCACAATTCGTTTGGACAATTTCATCGTGCAGGGGATCCGTCTTGCTGAAACCACCGATTTTTACGTTTAAGATCGCGAATTGAAACAAAATAAATTTGCGAGTCCGTCCTTGAAGCACTTTTATCTAAATTTCACAATTCTTATGGACAATTACATTGTGCAGGAGATCCGTCTTGCTGAAACCACCGATTTTTACGGTTCGGATCGCGAATTGAAGCGAGAAAAATTGGCGGGTCCGTCCCTGAAGCACTTTTATCTAAATTTCGGTCGATTACAAGACAGTTGAGACAGCGCCGGCTTGTTTTGTTTAATTGTGTATCGAATGTCGTTTTCGGGGTTTAATAGATTGAAAGCGGGCGCGATCTCGCTTGTTAGATTACGTCGGAGATCACACGCACAAAAAAGGGGGCAGCAAACGTCATGTCAGGCCGACAGGTGGAACGGGGCGCCAATTAAAACCGAAAATCGATACTCTTCCAAACCGATAATTGCCGGGAATTTCTCGAATTTCCATATTTCGATGAAGTCGTCCCTGTGAAAAAGCCGTGAAAGCCGAAAGAGAGACATTTTATACGAGGGCTACTTTGATACAAAAAAAAATTCGTTTGAATGATGCACATAACCATTCTGCAGGAGCGTTGCTAGGCTACCAAATAGAGACCCTAAGATGACCTCTCAACTGCAGATGACTCGGTATTAGCTTCACGACGATAGCCACTCTCCGCTCTCGCGTTATTTCGCTGCGTTAAATTTTTTTTTCGCCGTCAAACCAGTTTCTCGTTAATTAAGCGAACTTTCAGCGATAAAACTGCAAATTGCCGAGTTTATACCGGGACGTTAATGTCGTCGATGGGGACACAGTTTCGCCTCTCGATATGAAGCCATAAAATTATGAGCGAGAAGACAAATGACGGCGCAGTTGAGACGCCAGACTTGTTATTATTACAATGAATCATTAACGCCGGGCTAAGATGGCTCGTTATTGACTTTCGATCTGGAGATCCATGAATATTTATTAGGATTCGTGTGTCGTTCTACGAAACTCATTACATTGATAATGGCAAAAGATGAAGCTGCAATACGTCAAAAATCAATTTATTGCTTCGAGATTGATCCAGATCATCAAATCGCCTGCAAATAACGCAGTGAATATTAAATACAGGTAGCCTTCGATTTACGCCGGCTCAATTTACGCCGATTCACAATAACGCCGCTGTGGAATTCACTGTTTCACCGTGTACATAATTGGGTAAATCACCGATTCTTCCTATGTTAGACTGATTTTAGTTTCAGTGAGCCGCGACGTTGTGAATTCTTTTTCCAAAAATGCAAGAGATCCGAAACTTTAAAATTTCATTTGTTTTTCTTAATATTTTTTAATAAAAACATTACACTTCATTTTATCTTAACATACATTTTCAAAATTAAATTCATAATACACCTATCCCCCGATTTACACGATACTTTTTCACACGATTTCGCTTTTACACGGTTTTCAAAATAACGAATTCAAAATAAAATGGTAAAAATGAATATTTCAGATGAGTACATATTTCTACAATCATTTTTAAACTCCGTTCACTTGGTTATACATATTGGTGATTCCCCGTTTTTTATGCACAATAAAACTTCCTACGTAGCGACAAACAATTATTTTTTGTAGCATTTTTACAATTTTTTTCGCAATCAAATTTTAAGCCATAGCAGTTTTTAATGGAGCATGAAGAGACCTTTCCAATGAGATATCACAAGCCCCTACTTCCTATTTAAAAATTTGGGGGTTGAAACTGTCACTCGAAGGGAGTTGAGGTTAGGGATGAAATTTTTACTTTGCAGGATATCATGTCATAAACGGGATTTTTTATAAATATGCACAATAATTGAGATACTGAATTTATTCCATTTGACTGGTTCGCACTGTATATTTGTTATTTTATGAATGAACTGTTACTTTAATTTTTCAAAATATCTTATTAAAAAAAATTACGTTAAATAAATGACGTTGTTTTCGATTTACACGGTTTTGCCTATAAAAAAACAATCTTCCTTGTAAATCGGGGGATAGGTGTATATGTATTTTGCATTATATTGTATTAATAAATAAAATGATTTGCTACATTTTCACTTATGTAGAACCTAACCCTATACATCACTGTAAATATGGGTTCTTTTTACGCCGATTCGATTTGCGTCGGCTTTTGCAAGAACGAAACTTCGGCGTAAACCGAGGGCTACCTGTACTAGCTGAAGTGCCATCTCTCGGTGTATAAAATTTGGTGACTGTAGGACACTTTTTTCTATGCGAAAATCTTTTTGGGCGACCCCCCCCCCCCCCAAGATACACTTGTGTACAAAATTTAGTGGCTTAGGACACTTCTTTCTATTCGAAAATCTTTTTTTGAATTCGGAATTAAATGTTTGGTACTTAGATGATGGTTCTTCAGGTGGTAAGGCTTTTGATGTCTTACAAGACTTAGAAATGATCATTTCCGTGGCTTTAGAGTATGCTTGATTGCAAAACATTGACTGAGTGATAAAATTATTTTATTTATTTTTTATTTTTTGTATGTATACAGGGTGATGAAATAAAGGTGCCCGTGCGTAGCGACATGTTATAGACGATTTCTAACGAAACACGAATTTGAAAGCCAAAACAAAATTTGTTGTCTCTTCACCAAGATATAAAAAAAAGACAATAAAAATCTATACGATTAACAATTTTGTAATAATTTCATTATTAGGGTCTAAATTTGATGCAGTTGGTGGTGCTTTTAAAAAAAAATGGTAAAAACTCTATTGAAACCAACTTTATTACCGATGTTAAAAATACGGTTTCTTGGCTCTGAGGAAAATTTATCAATGTCGCAACATCGCAAATCTCCTAGGAAACGTTGGCAACAATAATTCACTTTTCAATGTCAGTTCTCTTGTCAAATTTGAACGATACAAGTCAAATGTCCTAAAAAGTCTTAAAATGGAATACAATTTCAGCGAATATCTAGACATGTTGCTCCGCTTGGGTGAGACAGATAATAACGCATCGGAAGCTGCTAGAGAATATGCTAGACTGTATCCATATCGACGTCATCCAGATGCTAACGTAATTAGAAAAGTGGAGCAAAACTTAAGAAAAAATGGCCAAATAGTGCCGATTTCTGTAAACGGTAGACGACCTCGTGAAGGTCGTATACCACCGTTGGAGGAAGCAGTTGTGGAAGCGATTGAAACTGGATCAGGACGAAGCATACAAGGATTAACGCGACAGTCTCTAAGTCACTTTTTCCTATTCTGAGATATTTGAGATTTTATGTTTCAATTTGATCTGGAAATTACATTATTTCGTTTTTGACTGATCTGTTTTTACTAAATAACATGGTTAGGGGCCTTTTAAACGGGAATCAGTAAGTGCGACCGAAAGTTCATCCATTCTTATCGGAAAAAGCGCAAATAGTAGAAAATCTCTACGTCACTTAGGGACTTTTTGCATACAGCCCTTCAATTACCTGTTTCTTATGTATTCTTGTTTAATTACGTTCAATTCTTTTAAAATAAAAAAGGTTATGTCAACGTGACAGTTGTTTGTCTTACGCAAGTGACAGTATCTGTCAGTGTTGGTTGCTTAGATACAAGAAAGTAATTCGTTAGAAAAAGAAATATGTGCAGTATTGCCACGTTGTACTCTTAGACAAACTGTTTTAATTTTAAACAGAATCTATTTGGACCATTTTTGTTGCGATTTCCACAATGCTTCAACAGAAAGCATTGCCCCAATATCAATCATGGGCACCTTTTTTTCATCACCCTGTATATTGTATGTATGTTAAATTTTAACATAAAGACACGGTATAAAAACAAAACGAATTAAATAATATCACAAATAATAATGCAATTTTTAAGTTGTTATGCAAGGTAAAATAACTTCAAGGCAAAAAATAAAACGAATTCCATAAAAGGTTTTTTAAATGTTCGACGTGAAATTAGGATTAGTATGCGATGATTGCTGAAACTGAAATGACTGTAGTTTTTTAAAATGTGTTTTTAAACTGTTTTTAATAATATGTATTTTGTTTAAATTGTGTGACACACTTTATAATATAAAGTGTATAATTTAATAAAATTTTGTGTGGATATAAAGGAAACAAGGAAAACTGTAAGTAATAATAAAATTTAATTCTAACAGTTAATCCCTGATTAGAGTGATATAATAATTATTAGAGAGATATAACAAATTGTATACCTTTCCGGGATTAAATTGTGATTTTATCTCCGTTCTCCGACGACTGAAGTGGCATATTTAATCTCAAGGAGTGAAATAAGTTTAATTTTTGATCAGAGTAATGTAATAAATTGAATCCCTCTGCTTTATGGCTTTTTAAAACATCAAATTTAGTTTGTTCAGGCAATAAACTTCCACCCTCGGGATTAAATGACTAACTTCTGTCCGCATACTATTTCGCACCTCGGCTGTAAGAGTGGCACAACTCAAAATAACAAGTTTAGTGTAAATTGAAAAAGTAATCGATTTTCTTCTGTCAAAATCCACAATTTTCTTGTGTTAAAATTCGGTACAAAATTGTTTAGGTTACCATACCGGGTTTTTACCTTAACATTGAACATAAAAAACAATTTTTGTCACTCAGTTAATGTTTTGCAATCAAGCATACTCTACACATCAATTTACTTTAGGTTATGTGTTATTAAATTGTAATGGCCAGACGTTAATAGTTATTTAACCAACAAGTGCGTTAATGAGAGCGATTAATAATCGAGACAGTTTAACGTGTGAGCGGAGCGAGCACGTTAATATTGTTGAGATTATTAATCGCCGATTAACGCAAAAGTTGGTTACAATATTTTTCCGTTGATCGAATCTTACGAAATTGAAGAAAATGTAATTCTAATAGATATTCGAATCAAGCATATCAAACATTTAAAATCAATATACAGTGCTTTCGTAAAGTAAGGAATAAAATCGATAAAACATTTTAGAAGAATTTTCGCAAAAAATCCTCGGACCCGTCAACTTTAATTTTTAAAACTGCACCTTTTTTAATATTCATAATTTTACGATCGTCTTTTGTTTTCGCACTATGACGTCATCAACAATTTTTTTAAATGGCACTCCATTTTTTTTTTTCAGCATAGTTTTCTGAGTACAAAAATGTGAAAATTCGTATGACCTTGAATAGAAAAGTTTTCGAAATAATCAGTTCTAAAGTTTTTAAAACGTATTTTTAAAACTAGGATTAGTACAAACTCAATGATTACAAACAAAAATAAAGAAAATGGTTTAGCTATCGCAAAATACTAATTTTAAGTAATGATTAAATTAAAAAGCAACTAAATTGTTTTTCCGAGTTATGTTAGAATCCGCATTTTCATAAAGTGTGCTCAGGTAAAATTGTTCGTTTTCAATTGGTTACAACAAGCGTTGAATCTTAAGAGTCGGTTACCTTAGGTAAAACCATGCAAATTGCAGTGCACATATTCATAAAGTGCTCAGGTCAATGTTTTTTTTCTTTTTTAACAGTGCAATTGGTTATTTAGAACAGGTAAATAATCACAACATAACCTCAACAGTGTAAAACTTATAAAAATATCCCGAAAGAGAAACACGAAAAGATAAACCCGGTTTGGTTAGGTAAGGTTAGGTTTAAAATTTCTCTCTGTCAATCTTAGAGCAACTCGATTTTTAATTGCACCATCGTGTTCCTTGCAAAAAAATACATAAGTTTTCATGTTTATATGACGGTCTAAGCAAGAAAGAAAAAAAAGTGTTTTCCTTGGTTTGGCTTTTTTTTGTCCTAGGATAATCAATTGAGTTGCTCCAGTATTAACGGAGCTACGACCATTTTCTCGATTTATAGTTTTCTATCTCTGACAATCTTAGAGCAAATCGATTTTTAATATTTTCTTAAATGCGTGTATATTTCTTATCTATTTAATAATAAGAACAAATTAATGATTTATTACTTTCATTAATAATAAATACGGTTTAGTAACAAATTTAAGCTTATTTGCTTGAAACTATTCGACTGTTACACGAATGTTATTCGTTGTTTCTCTCGATTCACTTGCTTATTTTGATTTTTGACTTCATAACACTGATCCTCAATATCAAATCTAGCATACGGACCTGATAATTTGTAGACAGCCATGCAAACATCCTTGTAACGTGGCCTGCAAGCGCCTGAACGTCGTGTGACATTTAATTTGCGGCAGAGTGTACAAACAATAAATTAAGTTAGCATATTCTTACGCACGCTGTGTGTTCTAGAGTAAAATCGCATCTTGTGTTGATATCGTAAGTGACAGTGACAGTGACAGTTCGGTTCAAGAAGTAGAAGAAAAAATAATTTTAATTTTTTTAATTATCGTTTTTCATTGTACTTTTTCGTGTTTTTAATAATACATATCTAAAACAAATATTTTATACTATTTATTTATCTTAATAATTATGAGAATACGATTGGACATAGTAATTATTGTCTCTCCATATTAAGCTATCACTGGTTTCTAATTTTGGGAGGTGTAATTTTTTTTAACACTCTACATTTATATAAAATTTAACTTTTTTGGTCATATTACGTTTTTTTAAGAAAAATGGGTTACTGTTACCAAATTTCATGACTGTACGACTAATTCTTATATTTTTTTTAGTGCTTTTAAAAAACACTCCCCATATGAGGCGACTTTCCTCTAAACAAAATTTCTAATAGATAAATAAAAATTGTAATTATACTTTTTTGGGTCCGATTTCAAATCAGAGTTGCGACGGTGCGAATCGGTTACCACGGTAATGGCGCATAACCATTTTCAACAAATAGTACTTCCACGTTTTGGTTGGCGTATTGACTAATTTAACTTTTTCGAAAGTTTTATGCGCCGTTACCGTGGTAACCGATTCGCACCGTCGCAACTCTGGCTTGAAATCGAGCCCTTACTTTCTATGCGCAATTATCATTAATAATTTTGTTAAATGAAGAATCAAAGGCATTTTGAGTTTTAGGTTAGCGATATAGAACGCCAGTTATAAAATTACGCCCTCGTGCGTAATGTTTCTTACAACTCTCGGTATGTATCCACATTAAAAAATCATAACAAGATATTAAAAAATCGACTGGATTGGTTCAATTTGGAAAAGGCGACACTCGCTCACACCGGATTGATTGCATTTCGAAACACAATGGCCCGATCTAAACAGGACCAACAAAAATTAGTCGCTTTCATACAATGCTTTGAAATATGCGACGCGTCAACTAACGAATCCGACTCAATTATTCACAGAAATGATTATGGCATTTTTAATAGCGTTCCTCGGCGGTCAGGGCTGTCCAAACGTCGCCCGAGAAAAATCTCGGCGTTTCCTTGCCTCCGCTGGATTGTTTTTTTTTTGGACGACCCTGTATCCGAAAACTAGTTCTTCTGTGGTCCCACTAATAATACCTCGTCTCTGACACTTATGCTATCTGTTCATCATCTATTAACGTGCGCATTGTTGGCATTTCGGGCGCGGAATGTTGGACGTTTTCATCTAGGAACCGTAAACTGCCGAGTGACATCTTGCGGTCGTTAACGTAACCGGCGCAATAGCGTCACGTAGCGACAGTGATTGAAACCCGGGACTGAAAGAGCGGCGAACAAGGTAAACGCGACGTTTAAATAACGATCACATCGGCGGTCGCGCTTGTTGTCGATAATGTATGAACAACACCTCCGTTGTAAACGGTCAACGTTAATTAGAATTTAGTATTAACGCCGTTTTGTTCAACAGCGCGTCGGCTTCGCCAAAGGGCCCCACGCGGATCAATCTCGCAGACAATCGGCGGTTTTTTTTTTTTTTAATTGCGACCACCCGAACGCACAAATTTAAATTTTAGTTTTTTGAGACTTTCTTAAAAGGGGGAAATTTCCAGAAAAATTATGAAATTTTGATTTTGATTTTTTCTAGAGGAAACCTGGAAAACCTATAAATGCTTTTTATTTTAAAAAATCGGGGATTTTTTTTTATCTGGATGGAAAAAACTTAATAGAAAGAAATTTCTTTACCATCTCTATCATTTTTTTTTAAGTATTTGCCACTGGAATTATTCTTTGCATAGAAATAGAAAAATCTCTTATGTCCGGTTTCTGAATATATCTCCAGTTAAATGTCCTTCAAGAAAAATTATGAAATTTCAACTTTGATTTTTTTTCACAGGAACCTGGAAAACCTATAAATGTATTTTAATAAAAAATCAGGGATTTTTCTTTATGTGGATGGAAAAAACGTAGTAGAAAGAAGTTTCTTTACCATCTCTATCATTTTTTTTTAAGTATTTATCACTGGAATTATTTTTTGCATAGAAATAGAAAAATCTCTTATGTCCGGTTTCTGAATCTATCGCCAGTTAAATGTCCTTCAAGAAAAATTATGAAATTTCAACTTTGATTTTTTTTCACAGGAACAAGGAAAACCTATAAATGTATTTTAATAAAAAATCAAGGATTTTTCTTTATGTGGATGGAAAAAACGTAGTAGAAAGAAGTTTCTTTACCATCTCTATCATTTTTTTTTAAGTATTTATCACTGGAATTATTTTTTGCATAGAAATAGAAAAATCTCTTATGTCCGGTTTCTGAATATATCTCCAGTTAAATGTCCTTCAAGAAAAATTATGAAATTTCAACTTTGATTTTTTTTCACAGGAACCTGGAAAACCTATAAATGTATTTTAATAAAAAATCAGGGATTTTTCTTTATGTGGATGGAAAAAACGTAGTAGAAAGAAGTTTCTTTACCATCTCTATCATTTTTTTTTAAGTATTTATCACTGGAATTATTTTTTGCATAGAAATAGAAAAATCTCTTATGTCCGGTTTCTGAATCTATCGCCAGTTAAATGTCCTTCAAGAAAAATTATGAAATTTCAACTTTGATTTTTTTTCACAGGAACAAGGAAAACCTATAAATGTATTTTAATAAAAAATCAAGGATTTTTCTTTATGTGGATGGAAAAAACGTAGTAGAAAGAAGTTTCTTTACCATCTCTATCATTTTTTTTTAAGTATTTATCACTGGAATTATTTTTTGCATAGAAATAGAAAAATCTCTTATGTCCGGTTTCTGAATATATCTCCAGTTAAATGTCCTTCAAGAAAAATTATGAAATTTCAACTTTGATTTTTTTTCACAGGAACCTGGAAAACCTATAAATGTATTTTAATAAAAAATCAGGGATTTTTCTTTATGTGGATGGAAAAAACGTAGTAGAAAGAAGTTTCTTTACCATCTCTATCATTTTTTTTTAAGTATTTATCACTGGAATTATTTTTTGCATAGAAATAGAAAAATCTCTTATGTCCGGTTTCTGAATCTATCGCCAGTTAAATGTCCTTCAAGAAAAATTATGAAATTTCAACTTTGATTTTTTTTCACAGGAACAAGGAAAACCTATAAATGTATTTTAATAAAAAATCAAGGATTTTTCTTTATGTGGATGGAAAAAACGTAGTAGAAAGAAGTTTCTTTACCATCTCTATCATTTTTTTTTAAGTATTTATCACTGGAATTATTTTTTGCATAGAAATAGAAAAATCTCTTATGTCCGGTTTCTGAATATATCTCCAGTTAAATGTCCTTCAAGAAAAATTATGAAATTTCAACTTTGATTTTTTTTCACAGGAACCTGGAAAACCTATAAATGTATTTTAATAAAAAATCAGGGATTTTTCTTTATGTGGATGGAAAAAACGTAGTAGAAAGAAGTTTCTTTACCATCTCTATCATTTTTTTTTAAGTATTTATCACTGGAATTATTTTTTGCATAGAAATAGAAAAATCTCTTATGTCCGGTTTCTGAATCTATCGCCAGTTAAATGTCCTTCAAGAAAAATTATGAAATTTCAACTTTGATTTTTTTTCACAGGAACAAGGAAAACCTATAAATGTATTTTAATAAAAAATCAAGGATTTTTCTTTATGTGGATGGAAAAAACGTAGTAGAAAGAAGTTTCTTTACCATCTCTATCATTTTTTTTTAAGTATTTATCACTGGAATTATTTTTTGCATAGAAATAGAAAAATCTCTTATGTCCGGTTTCTGAATATATCTCCAGTTAAATGTCCTTCAAGAAAAATTATGAAATTTCAACTTTGATTTTTTTTCACAGGAACCTGGAAAACCTATAAATGTATTTTAATAAAAAATCAGGGATTTTTCTTTATGTGGATGGAAAAAACGTAGTAGAAAGAAGTTTCTTTACCATCTCTATCATTTTTTTTTAAGTATTTATCACTGGAATTATTTTTTGCATAGAAATAGAAAAATCTCTTATGTCCGGTTTCTGAATCTATCGCCAGTTAAATGTCCTTCAAGAAAAATTATGAAATTTCAACTTTGATTTTTTTTCACAGGAACAAGGAAAACCTATAAATGTATTTTAATAAAAAATCAAGGATTTTTCTTTATGTGGATGGAAAAAACGTAGTAGAAAGAAGTTTCTTTACCATCTCTATCATTTTTTTTTAAGTATTTATCACTGGAATTATTTTTTGCATAGAAATAGAAAAATCTCTTATGTCCGGTTTCTGAATCTATCGCCAGTTAAATGTCCTTCAAGAAAAATTATGAAATTTCAACTTTGATTTTTTTCACAGGAACCTGGAAAACCTATAAATGTATTTTAATAAAAAATCGGGGATTTTTCTTTATGTGGATGGAAAAAACGTAGTAGAAAGAAGTTTCTTTACCATCTCTATCATTTTTTTTTAAGTATTTATCACTGGAATTATTTTTGCATAGAAATAGACAAATCTCTTATGTCCGGTTTCTGAATATATCTCCAGTTAAATGTCCTTCAAGAAAAATTATGAAATTTCAACTTTGATTTTTTTCACAGGAACCTGGAAAACCTATAAATGTATTTTAATAAAAAATCAGGGATTTTTCTTTATGTTGATGGAAAAAACGTAATAGAAAGAAATTTCTTTACCATCTCTATCATTTTTTTTTAAGTATTTGCCACTGGAATTATTTTCGGGTGTTTTCGCCTGATCCGAGCATTATCCGACTGCATAGAAATAGAAAAATCTCTTATGTCCGGTTTCTGAAAGCGATGTTCACTTCTATCTCCAGTTAAATGTCCTGGTTGCCACGGTTACTATTGTGTGTGGCCTCTTGTCACAATGGTAACCATGGTAGTTATTGAAGATATAAGTTAACCTCGATTCAGAAATCGGATATTAGAGGATTTTATGTTATGTTAGTTCTTACAATATACAGCGTGTCCCATGGATGATATGTCATCTTTGTTATCATCGTAATTTTGATTTAAAGTTGATTACTGGTTTAGATTAATTTTTAGGCAATAATTTCAATGAGCAACAATTATTAGATGAATTTTATATTTGCAGGAAACGTTTTTGATGATTTTTTGATTAAATTTGTTTGTAAAATTTGTCATCTTTTACCTTACAATAATTTTGTTTTGAGCTTTCGCAATAATTTTTATGTAAATACTTCCAGGAAAAATAAGTTGGTTTTATTTGATGATTTTCATCTTTGCAGGAATTGTTTTTTTCTTGAACTTTGTTTGTAAAATTTGTCATCCTTTATTTTACAACGATTTTGTTTTGAGCTTTCACATTAATTTTTATTTAAAAGCTCCCAGGAAAAGTAATTTAATTTTATTTGACGTTTTCATCTTTGCAGGAAATATGCTTGATGATTTTTTCATGAATTTTTTGTAAAATTTGCCATCGTTTCACTTTTCATCTTTCAGATTCATTTTTATGCAGGAGCTTCAACGAAAGAGAATTTATGTTTGTTTCATAATTTTCATCTTTGCAGGAAATACAATGATTGTAAAATTTATCATAACTCATCCCACAATAACTTTGTTTTCAGTTTTAAGATTAGTTTTTATGTAGAAACTCCCAGGAAAAATAATTTAGTTTTTTTTATGATTTTCATTTTTGCAGGAAATATGTTTGATTTTTTCATGAATTTCTTTGTAAAATTTGCCATCGTTCCACTTTCATCTTTCAGATTCATTTTTACGTAGGAGCTTCAACAACAAAAAATTATATTTGTTTCATAATTTTCATCTTTGCAGGAAATATATTTGATGATTGTTTGATAACATATGATTGTAAACTTTATCATAACTCATCCCACAATAACTTTTTTTCAGTTTTAAGATTAGTTTTTATGTAAAAGCTACAAGGAAAACTAATTTAATTTTATTTGATGATTTTCATCTTTGCAGGAAATGTATTTATTTTCAAACAAAAAATTCAAATTAAACAACTTATCAAAGCGCTTAATACTGTTCATTCCCGTCAATTTCGACTTTTACTTCCCCTTAAAGATAAGTCTCATTTAAATCCATTAAGTGACGGTTGTTAGAGAGATTGAATTTTGCAGGTTAACCTTAAACGTCAATATCAAATTAAATGTTTTAATCACCACTATCAAAACTAACAGTCAAACGTTAAAATATCTGCGTTTCAAAAGTTTCAAATGTCATTTCTACTAACAAATGAACAATTCCCGTTATGTTGAAGATTTTTGACAATTCAAGCATTTTCAAAAATAACTACAACTTCAAAAAGTAGCCATAAACAATTAAACCTGTTCATTTTGAATTTCGTATAATAATTAACTTTTACTTCTCCTTAACGTTAAGTCTCACTTAAGTCCACTAAATAACGGTCGTTAGGGTGCGCGAATTTTGCCAGTACCAAATTAAATTTTGTAATTCCAATATCACCACTATAAAAACCTTAAGTTTGACTGTTATTAAATTTCTGTGTTACCAACCTTAATTGAGTGACAATTGATCGCGTCTTTAAGGTTCACCTTAGTTACCTGTCAATTTTTACTTTTGCGTTAATGAAAATCAATGTGTTTTAAACAAATAACGTCAATTTATATTACATTTCTCGATTGAAGTCATCCGGAATTTTTCACTTGTCAAAGCAGTGACGTAGAATTCACTTAGCTGTCATTTGAATGAAATGTTGTTTGATTGTTGTTGTCCACAAAAATTAAACTTGTCTTTTTACAAAATAAATTCAACTATTTTAAACAATTTTTTCTTTTATTAAAATCGATTCTAAAAAAGGGCAGTGGCGTAGAATTCGCTTAATTATTTTTGTATAATTGTAATGTGACTGCTTTAAATTGTAAATATTGGCGCCTGTGAGAAAAAATGGTCGATTGATGATGTTAATGTTATCATAACTCATTCCTCAATAACCGTACACACTGTACATATATCTACGTTTTGTACATCACTGAAACAATTGGAAGTATCCTGTATAATTTGTACTGAAAATTTTGACTGGTTTCGTTAAAGGCGCAAATGACTAGAAAAACGTTAAAAAGTCCGGGACTTTGAAAATAGAGAACTCCGAACTGGGCTTTCATAGAAACGTGACGCAGACGCGTTTCCGGTGTTGATTCTGGGGTGGCTCGAGGGGCGGCTGTCAAGGACGCGATCTGACAGTTCCGCGGCGGAAATGCGTCCGATATAGCGTTACGGGCGGCACGCGCCGCTTTTAGACGCTTCCGGTCTGCGCACAATTAGGTCCGAATCCCGAACGATATATGTATATAAATCCGGGAGGGTGGAGGAGAGATTCCTATCCGATTACGATTCCAATAACAAGACCATGGCAAATAGCAGTCTGGTTTCTGCTTAGATACGCCGGATTCGACATAAATCGGACGCAATTTGGGACGTCTGGCGTCTCTGTCGCGCTCGTGCGGGCGAGCGCCCCGCGACGGCGAGGGCGAATTTTTATTTGACGCGCCGTGTCGCGATCGCAACCGGCGTGGAAAATCATCGGGGCAGTAAATCAAATGGAATTCCAGAATTTTGGCGTTTTGATTGGAAAAAGGTCGGAAATTAATTAGGGGATGTAAATCCGGGCGCCGGATTTGCATTTTAAACTTGGGCTTGGAGAGGCAGTAGGCGTAAGATGACTTGACATAACCTCTTTAACTTGAATTAAAGCGGCCCGCCGGCGCTGGTCGCGGTTCGGGGGTGGGAAATTAAAATCTGCCCTCGGCGAGCCGAATCTGGTCTCTTTCAAACACAACGTCGATTGGGATTGTTTTCTCGATCGAAACAGTGACGTAGAGGGATTATTGACTTAGGGGTGGAAGTTGCAATCCACTTTTACAAGTTTTCTTACATCTCATTTACTCATTCTGATTAAAATTGGCCGGAAAATGGTTTTTCTAAATCAAATCGAGCAGAAAATGTCACTTGTCAAAACAGTGGCGTAGCATCTAATTTGTTATTATTGACTTGAGAGGGAAATTCAGGGGTAGAAATTACAATCTAATTTTTACAAGTTGCTTTTCATGGTTTTTACTCATTTCAATTATAATTTGCCAGACAATAATTTTTAAATTCAAATCGAGCAGAAAATGTCACTTGTCAAAACAGTGGCGTAGAATCGAATTTATCATTATTCTAAAACAATTCCTTTCATGAGTTTGAAATTAAATCTAACCTTTTAATTACAATTTGTACTGTTTTTAAGATAAAATTGAATAACTTGTCAATACAGTGGCGCAGAATTGGTCTTGTTTCTTTGTAATTATTGACTTGATTGGGAAATTCAGGGGTAGAAATTACAATCTAATTTTTACAAGTTGTCTTTCATTCTTTTTACTCATTTCAATTATAATTTGCCAGACAATAGTTTTTAAATTCGAATCGAACAGAAAATGTCACTTGTCAAAACAGTGGCGTAGAATCTAATTCGTTATTATTCTGAAATAATTTCTTTAATGAGTTTGAAATTAAATCTAACCTTTTAATTCCAGTTTGTACTGTTTTTAACATTAAAATGATTAACTTGTCAATACAGTGGCGCAGAATTGGTCTTGTTTCATTGTAATTATTGGCTTGACTGGGAAATTCAGGGGTAGAAGTTACAATCTAATTTTTACAAGTTGCTTTTCTTCATTGTTTGATTAAAATTGACCGGAAATTGTTTTTTTAAATTCAAATCGAAGAGTGTCACTTGTCAGAACAGTGGCGTAGAATCTAATTCGTTATTATTCTGAAACCAACTTTTTACCGACTTTGAAATTAAATTTCTGTTTTAGATGTTTTTAACTTAAAATCGATTATAGAATGTCACTTCTCAATACAGTGGCGCAGAATTCATTGAATACCATTTTAAAATTCCTCTTTTGGGAAGTTTGTACTTGATTGCAAAATTTTTCATTTGGTTTTGTAAATTAAAATCGACTAGAAAATTTTACTTGTCAAAGTAGTGGCGTAGAATTGAGTTTTTTTTAAGTTTGAATTCAAATCTAATCTTTTAATTAGTTTAATTAGTTTGATCTTTACTGTCTTTTCACTTAAAATCGATTATCGAATGTCACTTGTCAAATCAGTGGCGTTGTTTCTATTTTAAAATCGTTTTTTTGGGGAAGTTTGAAGTTGACTTGAACCTTTTTAAGATTCTAACATATTTCGTTCGGAATTTTTACTTTTTTGAATTAAAATTGAAAGCAGTGGCGTAGAATTCACTTTGTGTCTATTTAAATCTGATTGTTTTGTGTAGCTTAAATTTAAATCTAATTAATTCTTTCTTAATACTTACAGTTTTAAAATTAAAATCGACCCCAGAAAATCAGTGGCGTAGAATTCATTGTATTTTTGTTCAAATTGGAGTTTTTTTTTTTATTAGGGCGAAATTGAATTCAACCGTTTCGATATATGTCTTTACTTTTTATAATTGAAATCGAACAGAAAATGTTACTTATCAAATCAGTGGCGTAGAGTACAGGAATGAAATTAAATTGAATAATTTCCTCGGCGTTAAAAAAGCTCGGGGTTGTCTTGTCCGTGGAATCGATTAGATAAATCGTAACTAATTTCCTATGCACAGCTACCACGATTCCAGTTGCACGCAAAGTTAGCAGGTACTCGTTAAGTGTAACGTGTAATTATGAAGCTATCTACAGTCGTCGCGTTTAAACGATTTAATAAATATTGAAATCGGACTGTTTCGCTCCCGGTCCAATTAAGGGCCGCGGCCGCATCGCGGCCCAGCACGCCATTATTCGCCGGCGATTTTTTCCGCCGATGATAAAGTGTTAATTGATATTCGTAATTACTCATCGTTAAGGCCATCGGGTCCAGTTAGCAGCAGCAATGCGGTCAAACCGGCCCCGGCGTAAACTACCGTCTGCGGTGGGCTGCATCGCCATTTTTGAATTTCTCAATTGCACCTCGGAGGAAAATAAAGCAGAACCGATCGGGCGCTGGTCGCACGGACGCCGCTGGATCGACGGCAGAACGTGAGAAAACCACCCGGGGCCGGGCATTTGTGGAGACGTGGCTGTTTTACCCAAATGGACGGGTCGATTTGGTTAAAATCGGTTCGTTTCAAAATTTAATTTTTCAATAATTTCCACGTCACTGTATCGACAGGCGATTCTTTTTCGACCGTAAACGTTGTTTATGAAAAGGGGCGAGCTTCGGTTGAGGCCGCATAAATATGAGCATTCCCACGTCATAAATATGGCAAGCAGGAATTCGAAAAATTTATAAATGAAAATTAACAATTTTTTTCCGGGCTCCGAAGACCTCGCATCATCAATCGAACATTTTTTCTCACAGACGCCAATATTTACAATTTAAAACAGTCACATTATACAATTATACAAAAATAATTAAGTGAATTCTACGCCACTGCTCTTATTTAGAATCGATTTTAATAAAATAGTTAAATTTATTTTGTAAAAAGAAGTTTAATTTTTGTGGACAATTAAACGGAATTTCAATCAAATGACAGCTAAGTGAATTCTACGTCATTGCTTTGACAAGTGAAAAATTCCGGATGACTTCAATCGAGAAATGTAATATAAATTGACGTTATTTGTTTAAAACAGATTGATTTTCATTAACGCAAAAGTAAAAATTGACAGGTAACTAAGGTGAACCTTAAAGACGCGATCAATTGTCACTCAATTAAGGTTGGTAACACAGAAATTTAATAACAGTCAAACTTAAGGTTTTTATGGTGGTGATATTGGAATTACAAAATTTAATTTGGTACTGGCAAAATTCGCGCACCCTAACGACCGTTATTTAGTGGACTTAAGTGAGACTTAACGTTAAGGAGAAGTAAAAGTTAATTATTATACGAAATTCAAAATGAACAGGTTTAATTGTTTATGGCTACTTTTTGAAGTTGTAGTTATTTTTGAAAATGCTTAAATTGTCAAAAATCTTCAACATAACGGGAATTGTTCATTTGTTAGTAGAAATGACATTTGAAACTTTTGAAACGCAGATATTTTAACGTTTGACTGTTAGTTTTGATAGTGGTGATTAAAACATTTAATTTGATATTGACGTTTAAGGTTAACCTGCGAAATTAAATTTCTCTAACAACTGTCACTTGGGGAATTTAAATGAGACTTATCTTTAAGAAGAAGTAAAAGTCGAAATTGAAGGGAATGAACAGTCTTAATCGCTTTGATTAGTTATTTAATTTGAAATTATGTTTGAAAATAAATATATATTTCCTGCAAAAATGAAAATCATAAAAAAAAACTAAATTAGTTTTCCTGGGAGCTTTTACGTAAAAACTAATCCTAAAACTGAAAACAAAGTTATTGTGGTATGAGTTATGATAAATTTTACAACCATAGTTATCAAACAATCATCAAATATATTTCCTGCAAAGATGAAAATTATGAAACAAACATAAATTCTCTTTCTTGGAAGTTTTTACATAAAAATGAATCTGAAAGATGAAAAGTGTAACGATGGCCAATTTTACAAAGAGATTCATGAAAAAATCATCAAGCATATTTCCTGCAAAAATGAAAATCATCAAAAAAAAAATTATTATTTTTTCTGGGAGCTTCTACATAAAAACTAATCTTAAAACTGAAAACAAAGTTATTGTGGAATGAGTTATGATAAATTTTACAATCATATGTTATCAAACAATCATCAAATATATTTCCCGCAAAGGTGAAAATTATGAAACAAACATAAATTATCTTTCGTTGAAGCTCCTACGTAAAAATGAATCTGAAAGATGAAAAGTGGAACGCTGGCAAATTTTACAAAGAAATTCATGAAAAAATCATCAAACATATTTCCTGCAAAAATGAAAATCATCAAAAAAAAATTTGTTTTTTCTGGGAGCTTCTACATAAAAACTAATCTTAAAACTGAAAACAAAGTTATTGTGGGATGAGTTATGATAAATTTTACAATCATTGTATTTCCTGCAAAGATGAAAATTATGAAACAAACATAAATTCTCTTTCTTGGAAGTTTTTACATAAAAATGAATCTGAAAGATGAAAAGTGTAACGATGGCCAATTTTACAAAGAGATTCATGAAAAAATCATCAAGCATATTTCCTGCAAAAATGAAAATCATCAAAAAAAAAAAATTATTATTTTTTCTGGGAGCTTCTACATAAAAACTAATCTTAAAACTGAAAACAAAGTTATTGTGGAATGAGTTATGATAAATTTTACAATCATATGTTATCAAACAGTCATCAAATATATTTCCCGCAAAGGTGAAAATTATGAAACAAACATAAATTATCTTTCGTTGAAGCTCCTACGTAAAAATGAATCTGAAAGATGAAAAGTGGAACGCTGGCAAATTTTACAAAGAAATTCATGAAAAAATCATCAAACATATTTCCTGCAAAAATGAAAATCATCAAAAAAAAATTTGTTTTTTCTGGGAGCTTCTACATAAAAACTAATCTTAAAACTGAAAACAAAGTTATTGTGGGTTATGATAAAGTTTACAATCATTATATTTCCACCAAAGTTGAAAATTATGAAACAAACATAAATTATTTTTCGTTGAAGTTCCTACACAAAAATGAATCTGAAAGATAAAAAGTAGAACGATGGCAAATTTTACAAAAAATTCATGAAAAAATCATCAAGTATATTTCCTGCAAAGGTGAGAACGTCAAATAAAATTTAATTACGTTTCCTGGGAGCTTTTAAATAAAAATGAATGTGAAAGCTCAAAAAAAATCGTTGTAAAATAAAGGATGACAAATTTTACAAACAGATTTCAAGAAAAAACAATTCCTGCAAAGATTGAAAATCATCAAATAAAGCTAACTTATTTTTCCTGGAAGTGTTTACATAAAAATTATTGTGAAAGCTCAAAACAAAATTATTGTAAGGTAAAAGATGACAAATTTTACAAACAAATTTGATCAAAAATCATCAAAAATGTTTCCTGCAAATATGAAATCATCCAATAATTGTTGGTTATTGAAATTCTTACCTAAAAATTAATCTCAACCACTAATCGCATTTAAAACAAAATTACGATGATAACAAGGATGATGAATCATCAATTATAATTTTTTTTTGAAAAATTTCTTATTCAACTGAATACGGAAGAATAAAGGAAAACTCTCAAGCGACATTATTTCGATGATTGCGATGACGTTAAATTCTTTTCGATCGATCCCGCGCCCCGGGGGCGGCGAGTCCGAATTTTAATTCCTCTCCACTGTCACTCCGGCTAACGATTTTTTCGCCGAGCGTTGCCAGCAAGAAAGTCAACAAAACCCTTATGACAGAATGATAAATTCAACCCCTTAATAGATTTTTAACGACGCATTTCGGCCGAAACTTTTAATTTCAGAGGCGACCGCATTTTTCCCCCGCCCGAACAAAGGTACATAAATCGGTCGCAGCGCGGCGATTTTTAATTCATTCCGAGAACCGCAAATAAATATCGCGGCCCCCGAGACCCCGAAAAAAAACCCGAATCAATCCCGAAACCCACCCATAACGAAATATGCAACGGAAGCCGCGGCTAACTAGATTTGGCAGCGCAAAAAATCGTCCCAATAAAAAGTTCCCCAACAATGAGGAATAAATATTAACGTTCGGCCGAGGACGGGACGCGGCGGGACCCGGGAGCGGGACGGGTCGCGAACGGTCCGCCGTACGGTAAAATTAACCGCGTCAAACGCATTTTATATGTTAAACGACGGTACAAACGCTATAACTTACAAGATAGGCCTCCCATGTAGATGTTTGAACCGTCCAATCAGGAACGAAAATAAACCGGTGAGCTTTTGTTTTTCTAAAAAAAAGGCTCGAAGTAGGCGGCGACGAGTGGTACACTCGAGGGCGCAAGTGTTCCGCGATTATTAATAACGCGCCCGTAATTATTCTTTCACGTCGAAATTTCGATTGCTTTTTTTCTGGCCGGGAGTGTAGGACGAACGCAAGCTCGATTTGGCCAATTAAAGACTCTCTCCTCGAGATGATTGAATTGATCAATTGCGCTGTAAAAAGTTGAAAATGATTTCATGATGAAAGAACTTATAATTGCAGTAATTTTTATTAGAACTGAATTGTATTTAAAATTTCGTTTCTGATAAGAAATGAACGATTCTCGTCTTCGAATCGAGTCGTTTGGAATATTTTCGACCATTTGTATTATTCTCAAAGATAATTTCAAATTAAAAACCGATCGAAACTGTTCATTCCAGTGACAAACGATTGAATTTCGACTTTTACTTCTCCTTAAAGTTAAGTCTCACTTAAATCTGCTAAGTGACAGTTGCTAGGGTGCGCAAATATTTGAGGTTAATCGTCAATACCTGATTAAATTTGGAATTTAAAACTTGCTGTGTAATGTTTCTATAATTTATAATATTTTCAAACGTAATTTATGTAAAAGTTAGCAGGAAAAATAATTTAGTTTTGTTTGGTGATTTTCATCCCTGCAGGAAATATGTTTGATGATTTTGTCTTGAAATTGGTTTGTAAAATTTGTCATCTTTTGTTTTGTTTGAGCTTTTTCATTAATTGTTATGTAAAAGTTTCCACGAGAAATGATGTGGTTTTGTTTGGTGATTTTCTTCCCTGCAGGAAATATGTTTGATGATTTTGTCTTGAGATTTGTTTGTAAAATTTGTCATCTTTTGTTTTGTTTTGAGCTTTTCCATTAATTTTTATGTAAAAGTTTCCAGGAAAAATAATATGGTTTTGTTTGATGAGTTTCAGCCTACAGGAAATAAATATGTTTGATGATTTTGTTTTGAAATTTGTTTGTAAAATTTGTCATCTTTTGTTTTGTTTTGAGCTTTCCCATTAATTGTTATGTAAAAGTTTCCAGCAAAAATAATTTGGTTTTGTTTGGTGAGTTTCATCCCTACAGGAAATAAATATGTTTGATGATTTTGCCTTGAAATTTGTTTGTAAGATTTGTCATCTTTTGTTTTGTTCTGAGCTTTCCCATTAATTGTTATGTAAAAGTTTCCAGGAAAAATAATTTGATTTTGTTTGATGATTTTCATCCCTGCAGGAAATATGTTTGATGATTTTGTCTTGAAATTTGTTTGTAAAATTTGTCATCTTTTGTTTTGTTTTGAGCTTTCCCATTAATTTTTATGTAAAAATTTTCAGGAAAAATAATTTGGTTTTGTTTGGTGAGTTTCATCCCTACAGTAAATAAATATGTTTGATGATTTTGCCTTGAAATTTGTTTGTAAAATTTGTCATCTTTTGTTTTGTTTTGAGCTTTTCCATTAATTGTTATGTAAAAGTTTCCAGGAGAAATGATTTAGTTTTGTTTGGTAATCTTCATTCATGCAGGAAATATGTTTGATGATTTTGCCTTGAAATTTGTTTGTAAAATTTGTCATCTTTTCTTTTGTTTTGAGCTTTTCCATTATTTTTTATGTAAAAGTTTCCAGGAAAAATAATTAAGTTTTGTTTGGTGATTTTCATCTTTGCAGGAAATATGTTTGATGATTTTTTCATGAAATTTGCCTGTAAAATTCGCCATCGATCCTCTTTTCCTTTTTTTAGTCTCATCACAAAATCAGTTCAATTTGAATTTTGGTTCAATTTCTATGTAAGAATTTGAAGGAACAATAATTTATTAGTCATCAGACGATTTCCATCTTTGCAGGAAATATATTTGATGATTTTTTGTTCGAAGTCGTTTGTAAAATTTGTCATCTTTGACCTAATCATAATTTTTTTTTGAATTTATTTGCACTTTTCAGAAACAGGAATTTTAGTTCATTAAAGAATTTCCACCTTTGCAGGAATTATATTTCATGACCTTTTAATCAAAGTCGTTTGTAAGATTTGTCATCTTTGGTTTCATCACAATATTGGTTTCAGTTTAATTTAAATTTTAGTTCAATTTCTTTAGTTTATTATATTATCATCTTTGCAGGAAATATATTCGATGATTGTTTGGTCAAAGTCGCTTGTAAAATTTGTCATTACACCTTATCATAATTTTGTTGTTAATTTAATTGCAGTTTTCAGGAACAAAAAATTTTCATCTTTGCAGGAAATATATTTGATGAACATCAAGAATATTACTATTAATTTGTCATCTTTGATCTTATCACAATTTTGTTTTAAGTTTAGTTATCATTTTAACTTCATAGCATTGTAATTTATCAGGTTTTCAGTTTTCTCGGATTTTTTACATTTCATCAGACTAGAATTTTTGATTATCGGTCGATTAGGGACAAAATCATTGCTTTTTCCAGTCAAACAGATTTGGTGTCGAAACTGTAACTTTAAAAAATCAGTTTGCTGAGCATTAATTCATTAATCTTCCCTTAGGCAAAATCCCCCGAACTTTTATGTTAATTTAAAATGATAATTCTGATTGTGTCATCGCAAATTGTCACAAGCAACTCGGTTCGTTTCAATGCGACCATCAGGCGCTGAATTGTCACACTGTCATGCACTTAGCTGGATGGGGTTGCTTATTTATTTGCACAAACGTTTAACAGAAGAGGGTGCTTGCCCCACATCCTTACCAAAACCGACCTTGATGCGACGTTTGCTCCCGCAACCCTTCCAAAAGCGCACACAAAACAATTCTCACAAATCCGACCAAATTAGTCGCCAATTCCGATCTTTCCCCCAATTATTGTGAATTGCGATCATTTTATGATTGTTTAACGCGGCCTTTAATTTCTTTTTTTTGATACGGAACAACTTCGTTAAAATGATCTTGTAATTGTTTTTATGGCGGTTTTTCTTGTATCAAACGTTTCTTGTACAGTCCAATCTATTTAGAATGTTGTTTGTTATTCATTTCGTCATTTTATGTTGTTTATTGACGATTTCTTTAAAATACTGTTTTCATCATTTTTAGATCCTTTGTATTAAGGTTTAACTGTTTCAACTTTCTTTGCAATTTTTATTGCGATTTGGTCATTCTATGACAGGGACGGCCTTGAACATTTTTCCGGCCCGTGAGATTCATCACACTTTTACTAAATATATTTATTTTATGAGTTATGATGCATTTCCAAAGTGGCCCGCAAGATCATTTGGGTTGGCACCCCTGTACTATGATGTACTTATACCAACATTTTTCTGAACATACAGGCTATTTAAAATAATAGCTTTATCATATTTCAATCATTGTATAAGGGTTCAACTGTATCAAAACTTGTTCCTTGGAGTTTCTATTGTTGTTTGATAATACTATGAGGTTGTCCTTACACAAATATCATTTTCGAACCTTCAAGCTCTTTAAAATAATGTATTAATTATTGTTGGATCATTTTATTAAGGTTTAACTCTATCAAATTTCCTTCTTTGCAGTTTGTATTGCTGCTTGCTCATTTTATGAGGTTGTACTTATACAAACATTTTTTCTGAACATAGAAGCTACTTAAAATAATGTTTTCATCATATTTCAATTTTTGTATAAAGGTTCAACTGTATCAAAACTTGTTCTTTGGAGTTTCTATTGCTGTTTGATAATACTATGAGGTTGTCCTTACACAAATATCATTTTCGAACTTTCAACCTCTTTAAAATAATGTATTAATTATTGTTGGATCATTGTATAAAGGTTCAACTGTATCAAAACTTGTTCTTTGGAGTTTCTATTGCTATGTGATAATACTACGAGGTTGTCCTTACACAAATATCATTTTCGAACCTTCAAGCTCTTTAAAATAATGTATTAATTATTGTTGGGTCATTGTATTAAGGTTTAACTGTATCAAAATTCCTTCTTTGCAGTTTTTATTACTGCTTGCTCATTCTATGAGGTTATACTTATAAAAACATTTTTTCTGAACATGCAAGCTACTTAAAATAATGTTTTCATCATATTTCAATCATTGTATAAGGGTTCAACTGTATTAAAACTTGTTCCTTGGAGTTTCTATTGCTGTTTGATAATACTATGAGGTTGTTCTTACACAAATATCATTTTTGAACTTTCAAGCTCTTTAAAATAATGTCTTAATTATTGTTGGATCATTGTATTAAGGTTTAACTGTATCAAAATGCCCTTATTGCAGTTTTTATTGCTGCTTGGTTTTTTAATGAGGTTATACTTATACAAACATTTTTTCTGAACATACAAGCTGCTTAAAATAATGTTTTTATCATATTTCAATCATTGTATAAGGGTTGAACAGTATCAAAACTTGTTCCTTGGAGTTTTTATTGCTGTTTGATAATAGTATGAGGTTGTTCTTACACAAATATTATTTTTGAACTTTCAAGCTCTTTAAAATAATGTATTAATTATTGTTGGACCATTGTATTAAGGTTTAACTGTATCAAAATTCCCTCTTTGCAGTTTTTATTGCTGCTTACTCATTTTATGAGGTTGTACTTATACCAAGATTTTTTCTGAAGATACAAGCTACTTAAAATAATGTTTTCATCATATTTCAATGATTGTATAAAGGTTCAACTGTATCAAAGCTTGTTCTTTGGAGTTTGTACTTATGTTTGATAATACTATGAGGTTGTCCTTACGCAAATATTATTTTTGAACTTTCAAGCTCTTTAAAATAATGTATTAATTATTGTTGGACCATTGTATTAAGGTTTAACTGTATCAAAATTCCCTCTTTGCAGTTTTTATTGCTGCTTACTCATTTTATGAGGTTGTACTTATACCAAGATTTTTTCTGAAGATACAAGCTACTTAAAATAATGTTTTCATCATATTTCAATGATTGTATAAAGGTTCAACTGTATCAAAACTTGTTCTTTGGAGTTTGTACTTATGTTTGATAATACTATGAGGTTGTCCTTACGCAAATATTATTTTTGAACTTTCAAGCTCTTTAAAATAATGTATTAATTATTGTTGGACCATTGTATTAAGGTTTAACTGTATTCAAATTTCTTCTTTGCAGACTTATTGCTGTCTGGTCAATCTATGAGGCTACACTTATACCCACAACCTATCTGGACGTAGAAACTCCTTAAGATAATGGTTTCAGCATTATTGGACAATCGTATTAAGGTTTGACTGTATCAACACTCTTTCTTCGGCGTTTTTACGGCTGGTTAAAATTTGTATTTATGTTTTAATAATTTTGTGAGTTAGATGTGACCTTTCGGCGTCAGGATTCGCGCGTTGAAGAGCACGCGTTTGCTGTCCATTAAAGCCGTCCATTTTCTATTAAAAACGCGTCCGGCATTTAACCCTTTACACGTGTAATGACCCCCTATCAGTATGAAACACGCCGGGAGTAAAGACAGCACTTATGAAAAGCAAATAGAAAAAATGATGAGGGGCGATTATGAGCGCGCCATGGTGAATGTTTAAACATCCCCGAGTGACCCCGCCGTTTGATCGAAAACAGAAAAGTACACACCTTTCGATTATTAATAAGCGTCCGCGGTGAATAATTCAGGCGCGTTAATTACGTAAACTTTTCAGCCTGTAATTATTTCCAACATCAACAAAGGCCCATCGGCCGAGGCGCAATTAAGTCGCTTAATTATAAGCAATTCGATAGTTTTATCGGAGTTTTCGGGTTGTTAGCGCATGTAAAATTCAACGGGCGCTGGCCCGCGTGCGGAAGGGTTAGTTTTCGGGAAGGGTTCGTGATAAGTTGGCCAAGTCACGATTTGCCGCTGCTCGGCCGGCTGTGTGTTCTGCTAATGATTGTTAGCAGAGGTCAGCCTGTAAATAAACAGCCGCATTGTCCGGATACACTGGTCACTTAACATAGTTACTTCAATCTGTATTCGAAGTGCATAATCGAGAGGTTCGTTTAGAATCTAATTCTAAATTGGCGGAATACATCAAATGGAGCGCTCCACTTGCGCAATTTACATTCTCGGACGCGATGAGAAAATCATCTGACTTTTAAATTTATCCTTTTTTTCCAAACGTTAATTCCGGCCAACAAATTAAGAGCTGCAAAAAAGTGTTCAGGAGAAAAGTTGTTCGCATTGAAGAGACTTGCAATTTTTGTTATTGTCGTTTTTTAGTTATCAATTGTAATTCATATTTTTTTCTTTGTGGTGAGAAGGGTGTTATTATTTGAGTTAGAAGAAAATATTTGTAACAGAAGTTGTAGATATTGAAAAGGTCTACAACATTTGTTCTTATGAGTTTTGTCTTATTTTAAGCCGTTTATCAGTTATCAACTGAAATTGGTGATTGGTTCTTTCTGTCACTCATAAATTAATTTTGTTTTCTTTGGGGTGAGAAGGGTGTTATTATTTGAGTTAGACAAAAATATTTGTAAAAGAAGTTGTAGATATTAAAAAGGTTTACAACATTTGTTCTTATGAGTTTTGTTTTATTTTAAACCGTTTTTCAGTTATTCACTGAAATTGGTGGTTGCTTCCTTCTGTCGCTCATAAATTAATATTTTTTTCTTTGGGGTGAGAAGGGTGTTATTATTTGAGTTAGACAAAAATATTTGTAAAAGAAGTTGTAGATATTAAAAAGGTCTACAACACTTATTCTTATAACGTTTGTCTTATTTTAAACCATTTTCCAGTTATTAACTGAAATTGATTATTGGTTTTTTCTGTCGCTCATTAATTAATTTTTTTTTCTTTGGGGTGAGAAGGATGTTATTATTTGAGTTAGAAGAAAATATTTGTAACAGAAGTTGTAGATATTTAAAAGGTCTACAACATTTATTCTTATGACGTTTGTCTTATTTTAAACCGTTTTCCAATTATTAACTGAAATTGATGATTGGTTCTTTCTGTCACTCATAAATTAATATTTTTTTTCTTTGGGGTGAAAAGGGTGTTATTATTTGAGTTAGACAAAAATATTTGTAAAAGAAGTTGTAGATATTAAAAAGGTTTACAACATTTGTTCTTATGAGTTTTGTTTTATTTTAAACCGTTTTTCAGTTATTCACTGAAATTGGTGGTTGCTTCCTTCTGTCGCTCATAAATTAATATTTTTTTCTTTGGGGTGAGAAGGGTGTTATTATTTGAGTTAGACAAAAATATTTGTAAAAGAAGTTGTAGATATTAAAAAGGTCTACAACACTTATTCTTATAACGTTTGTCTTATTTTAAACCATTTTCCAGTTATTAACTGAAATTGATTATTGGTTTTTTCTGTCGCTCATTAATTAATTTTTTTTTCTTTGGGGTGAGAAGGATGTTATTATTTGAGTTAGAAGAAAATATTTGTAACAGAAGTTGTAGATATTTAAAAGGTCTACAACATTTATTCTTATGACGTTTGTCTTATTTTAAACCGTTTTCCAATTATTAACTGAAATTGATGATTGGTTCTTTCTGTCACTCATAAATTAATATTTTTTTTCTTTGGGGTGAAAAGGGTGTTATTATTTGAGTTAGACAAAAATATTTGTAAAAGAAGTTGTAGATATTAAAAAGGTTTACAACATTTGTTCTTATGAGTTTTGTTTTATTTTAAACCGTTTTTCAGTTATTAACTGAAATTGATGATTGGTTCTTTCTGTCGCTCATAAATTAATTTTTTTTTCTTTGGGGTGAGAAGGGTGCTATTATTTTAGTTAGAAGAAAATATTTGTAATAGAAGTTGTAGATATTAAAAAGATCTACAATATTTAGTCTGATGAGTTTTGTGTTATTTTAAACCGTTTCTCAATTATTAACTAAAATTGGTCATTGATTCTTTCTGTCGCTCATAAATTAATATTTTTTTTCTTTGGCGTGAGAAGGGTGTTATTATTTTAGTTAGAAGAAAATATTTGTAACAGAAGTTGTAGAGATTAAAAAGATCTACAATATTTATTCTTATGACGTTTGTCTTATTTTAAACCGTTTTTCAGTTATTCACTGAAATTGGTGGTTGCTTCCTTCTGTCGCTCATAAATTAATATTTTTTTCTTTGGGGTGAGAAGGGTGTTATTATTTGAGTTAGACAAAAATATTTGTAAAAGAAGTTGTAGATATTAAAAAGGTCTACAACACTTATTCTTATAACGTTTGTCTTATTTTAAACCATTTTCCAGTTATTAACTGAAATTGATTATTGGTTCTTTCTGTCACTCATAAATTAATATTTTTTTCTCTGGGGTGAGAAGGATGTTATTATTTGAGTTAGAAGAAAATATTTGTAACAGAAGTTGTAGATATTAAAAAGATCTACAATATTTAGTCTGATGAGTTTTGTGTTATTTTAAACCGTTTCTCAATTATTAACTAAAATTGGTCATTGATTCTTTCTGTCGCTCATAAATTAATATTTTTTTTCTTTGGCGTGAGAAGGGTGTTATTATTTTAGTTAGAAGAAAATATTTGTAACAGAAGTTGTAGAGATTAAAAAGATCTACAATATTTATTCTTATGACGTTTGTCTTATTTTAAACCGTTTTTCAGTTATTCACTGAAATTGGTGGTTGCTTCCTTCTGTCGCTCATAAATTAATATTTTTTTCTTTGGGGTGAGAAGGGTGTTATTATTTGAGTTAGACAAAAATATTTGTAAAAGAAGTTGTAGATATTAAAAAGGTCTACAACACTTATTCTTATAACGTTTGTCTTATTTTAAACCATTTTCCAGTTATTAACTGAAATTGATTATTGGTTTTTTCTGTCGCTCATAAATTAATATTTTTTTTCTTTGGGGTGAGAAGGATGTTATTATTTGAGTTAGAAGAAAATATTTGTAACAGAAGTTGTAGATATTTAAAAGGTCTACAACATTTATTCTTATGACGTTTGTCTTATTTTAAACCGTTTTCCAGTTATTAACTGAAATTGATGATTGATTCTTTCTGTCGCTCATAAATTAATTTTTTTTTCTTTGGGGTGAGAAGGGTGCTATTATTTTAGTTAGAAGAAAATATTTGTAATAGAAGTTGTAGATATTAAAAAGATCTACAATATTTAGTCTTATAATGTTTGTCTTATTTTAAACCGTTTTTCAGTTATTAACTGAAATTGGTGATTGGTTCTTTCTGTCACTCATAAATTAATATTTTTTTCTCTGGGGTGAGAAGGATGTTATTATTTGAGTTAGAAGAAAATATTTGTAACAGAAGTTGTAGATATTAAAAAGATCTACAATATTTAGTCTGATGAGTTTTGTGTTATTTTAAACCGTTTCTCAATTATTAACTAAAATTGGTCATTGATTCTTTCTGTCGCTCATAAATTAATATTTTTTTTCTTTGGCGTGAGAAGGGTGTTATTATTTTAGTTAGAAGAAAATATTTGTAACAGAAGTTGTAGAGATTAAAAAGATCTACAATATTTATTCTTATGACGTTTGTCTTATTTTAAACCGTTTTTCAGTTATTCACTGAAATTGGTGGTTGCTTCCTTCTGTCGCTCATAAATTCATATTTTTTTCTTTGCGGTAAGAAGGATGTTATTATTTGAGTTAGAAGAAAATATTTGTAACAGAAGTTGTAGATATTAAAAAGGTCTACAACATTTGTTCTTATGAGTTTTGTCTTATTTTAAACCGTTTTTCAATTATTAACTGAAATTGGTGATTGATTCTTTCTGTCGCTCATAAATTAATATTTTTTTCTTTGGGGTGAGAAGGGTGTTATTATTTGAGTTAGACAAAAATATTTGTAAAAGAAGTTGTAGATATTAAAAAAGTCTAAAACATTTATTCTTATGATGTTTCTCTTATTTTAAACCGTCTTTAAGTTATTAACTGAAATTGGTGATTGTTTCTTATTGTCACTCATAAATTAATTTTTGTTTCTTTGTGGTGAGAAGGGTGTTATTATTTTAGTTAGAAGAAAATATTTGTAACAGAAGTTGTAGATATTTAAAAGATCTACAATATTTATTCTTATGAAGTTTCTCTTATTTTAAACCGTTTTTCAGTTATTAACTGAAATTGGTGATTGGTTCTGTCTGTCTCATAAATTAATATTTTTTTCTTTGGGGTGAGAAGGGTGTTATTATTTGAGTTAGACAAAAATATTTGTAAAAGAAGTTGTAGATTTTAAAAAGATCTACAATGTTTATTCTTATGACGTTTGTCTTATTTTAAACCGTTTTTCAGTTATCAACTGAAATTGGTGATTGTTTCTTACTATCACTCATAAATTAGTATTTTTTCCTGTGTAATTGAATTCAATTCATTTCTTGCGGACACAAAACAGAGTCTCATCAACAGGCGACGTCACGATGATAACAAGCGGCTTTCCACCGACCGCCAATTATAAAAGGAAGGCCGAACATCCTTAATAACTGTCAATCGCCAATAAAAGATGACATATTTTTTTAATAAGACGCCGCCACGAGATAAACCGTGTCCGTTCCAATAAAAATAATGCCGAAAAGCAACCCTCCTGTTTAGAGAATTTAATTTTCCCTCATGTCAAATAAAGCGAGAGGGCGGGAAATGAAGATTTACAATCACATTTGACTTTACAATGTTTTCAGTTACCGCGTGACATCTTTACCCTCGGCTCTTTGTCGCTTCTTTTTTTGCGCCTCGTCCTCCTCATCGACACACACGAGTTATTCAAACCGGCGTACCTATCTTGTTTGCTGATACACTTAAGGTATTAGTAATCTATATGTTTGAGGGAGAGCCTGATTGTAATGAATCAAATCCAATTTGGGCTGATTTGAAACAAAAATCGCAGAGATTTCTCCTACAAGCTCATTTCAATGGGGGTACAACCGCCGTTATTGTTTGATTTGCGAATTTCATTTATAAAGGAAGTGGATAATGAAAAGCTCCACAAGTTATGTCGTCTAACTTGAGCCGTTTTAATTAAAATTGCCACTTTTAATTGACATTGGTGAATTTTGTGATATTTGCGACATCCTGTATGTCGCTGCAGTCATAACTCAAGTTATTTGAACGAAAATTGGTGCTTTTTTGAATTTTGTATGTCATTGTGGTCATAACTTAACTCATTTGAACTAAAATTGTCACTTTTAATTGACAAATGGTGAATTTTATGATATTTGCGACACTCTGTATGTCGCTGTAGTTATAACCCGAGTCGCTTGAACAAAAATTGGTGCGTTTTTGAATTTTGTATGTCATTGTGGTCATAACTTAACTAATTTGAACAAAAATTGTCACTTTTAATTGGCAATGATGAATTTTATGATATTTGCGACACCCTGTATGTCGCTGTAGTCATAATTCGAATCGTTTGAACTAAAATTGGTGCTTTTAATTGGCAATGCTGAATGTTGTTTGTCATTGTGGTCATTACTTAACACATTTAAACTAAAATTGTCAATTTTAATTAACATTGATGAATTTTATTACATTTGCGACACTCTGTATGTCGCTGTAGTTAGAACTCCAGTCGTCTGAACGAAAATTGGTGCGTTTTTGAATTTTGTATGTCATTGTGGTAATAATTTAACTAATTTGAACTAAAATTGTCACTTTTAATTGACAATGATGAATTTTGTGATATTTCCGACACCCTGTATGTCGCTGTAGTCATAATTCGAATCGATTGAACTAAAATTGGTGCTTTTAATTGGCAATGCTAAATTTTGTTTGTCATTGTGGTCATAACTTAACTCATTTGAACTAAAATTGTCAATTTTAATTGACATTGATGAATTTTGTGATATTTGCGACACTCTGTATGTCGCTGTAGTTATAACTCCAGTCGTCTGAACGAAAATTGGTGCGTTTTTGAATTTTGTTTGTCATTGTGGTCATAACTTAACTCATTTGAACTAAAATTGTCAATTTTAATTGACAATGATGCATTTAATGATATTTACGACACCCTGTATGTCGCCTTAGTCATAATTCGAATTGTTTGAACTAAAATTGGTGCTTTTCATTGGCAATGCTGAATTTTGTTTGTCATTGTGGTCATAACTTAACTCATTTGAACTAAAATTGTCACTTTTAATTGACAATGATGAATTTTATGATACTTGCGACGCCCTGTATATCGCTGTGCTCATTACTCGAGTTGTTTGAACTAAAATTGGTACTTGTAATTGACAATGCTGAATTTTGCACGTCGTTGTAGTCATAATTCGAGCCGTTTGAACTAAAATTGCTGCTTTTAATTGACAACGTTGACTTTTGTGACGTTTACGACTATCTGCATGTCGTTGTAGTCGTAATTCAAGTCGTTTGAACTAAAATGATTACTTTCAATTGGCGGTGCTAACTTTTATATGTCATAACTCAAACCGTTTGAACAAAAATTGATTCCTATAATTAACCGTGCTGAATTTTGTGATATTTGCGACATCCTGTATGCGAGGGATAAAGTAGGTTTACTGTTATGTAGCGCCGTTAAGTTTAATAACGCGTGGACGTCCCAAATTAATAAATCGAAAATTTTTATTCGGGAATGTACCGGGGGGAGCGTGGAAAGGGCATAATAGTTCAGCGTTAGTAGTTTTTGCGGGAACGCTTTGCAGCGGCGTCGTGAGTTGACGCGACGCTAGGCGCCTGTTTGTGACGCCCCCCTCCTATTTTCGCTCCGGCGCCGCGCTCGCTCGTACATCTTGCGACTGCCGGCCGCGTTTCAGCCCTAATGCGAGCTACGCAACCCCCAACCAGAACAACCCGATAATGCGAAAACAAATCGCCCTGTGTCTCACCTGTCAAAATCGGCCGATTTTCGCGCCAACAGATGTCGCCGATTAAAATCGGCGGAGCGAGCGCCGATTCTCGGCGGGGTAGCGCCGATTTCGGGCGAAACGGCGTCGAAAACGACCGTCATCAAATGATTCTCCCTTATTTGTTCAAGAGCTGTGCGGGACACTTTGATATATACCACACCGAGTTATAGTGGAAGAATACGGGGAAAATAAAGGAAAGAAAAATGTCTTACACTCTGCGACTTTTCTGTATTACAAGGCGGTTTTTTTTTCGGCGGAAAAAACATATTACAAATTGTCGGGAACACATAATTCATCCTCCTGTTCATTAAGGTGACAAACTATTTTTTATACAAAAGGAGTACAAACGAATTTTCATTGGATATGGTGATTGGGTTTGAATAATAACACTGAAAAATAATTTCAAAATTCATTAGTTCAAAAAATTATATTTATCTGTTGCATGAATTTTTTTATATTTCCGGATTTTCCTGCAACAGCGCTGAAACGTCGGAAAACTTAAATCCATATTGAATTTAACAGTTAGAACTGCAGCGAGTGTCCTGACCGATAGTTGCGATTTTTCACTGCTCCAATAATCATTTCCAAGTGAAAATACCCTTTCAACAGCAGCATTAGTGCCGGAGAAACACAGTACACATTCAACCAATATCTTTAAATTTTGGTGGGGGATATATTTCACTTAATGTCGATGAAGCTGAATTTATTAGTTTCCCAACAAATTTCGTTACAAACAGAGAGAGTAAGTCGACTGTATTTATTTTCTTATCGCCCTGTATATGCAGAAAAAAATTCATTAATTAATTTGCATTGAAATCTACAAATTTTAATACCGAAAATTACATAAAAAATTTAATAACACAATTCACCCTGTGTAATAATTTTAAATTTCAGAACCTCCGTTTATATTTGCTAGACTGCAATAAATGCTGATCTAAAGTCTTTAATAAACAAAATTGGTTGACAACGAAGGTCGCTTTTAAACCATAACCTAAAAACGGTTTAACAAACGGCAAAAATGGAGGAACAAAAATTGTATGGTTTGGCTCGATCTACAACTTCTATTGCAACCATTTTTTCATAATATGAAAGATAATTCTAATTTGTTTAATTTTTAATTGTAGAATTTTTTTTCTACCTGTCATAGCTGGCGCCATCTTGCTTGTGAAAGTGGTTACCAATGCTTGCAACAATCGTAACCATGATAATACAGTGAAATCTCACTTGAGCGGGCACTTTCCAACTGTAACAAATTGCCCGTTTATGAGAGAACATTGAAACCAAATGTCACATTTGTTGAATGTGTAATTTATAGGTATACAAGACAATACCTTCATTGCTTTGGAATCACCTAGATTTTTAAAGAATTTTTTAAATTTTTTTACTATGCCAACGGCTTATTGATAATTTGCTACATTATTGATTTATGATTCTTCATCTGATTCGTCAGAAACCTCCTCAGTTTCTACTTGCATTGTATAATTACCAGATAGTGTCATCTACGTTCTCTATTATTAAATTGAAGTCCATATTAACCCTAGAGTACTAACAATCTTCAATTTGACGACTTGCTTGCATACAATAAGCGACTTTAGTTGATATGTTTTGAATCGTATTGGGTTACAGATAAGAAGCTGTTAACTCGCTGTAAACCAGTACCCATCAAACAATTTTTTACTTGCTTCAATAGTCACCTATCTTTCAGTAAATGGTCTGAAATGGTTTGAAGCCATATTTATTTCAACAAAATTAAACATTCGTACATTGAAATTTTGGTATCAGCATCGACGAACTTAACTAACAATATTAAATGCGACGTTTCAATAAAGTTTAATTTTGTAATCTATTGTCGCTCCACAATTTACCTATACCAACACTTTTCCCCGGTTCAATTTCTATTCAAAAAGAGTTTTATCCAATTATTTTTTGCAAGAAGTCTGCCATTGGTAATTTCCAATTTCTGTTAAAATCTTGAAATTCAATGGAGTAGTTCCTTGCATGTATTTGTTTTGATGATTTTTAGTTTTGCTGCTATTGAAAAACCTTCGTTTTCTCCAATAAGTTAAAAATGGATATTATTCCTTTTGAATTTAAGATCCTCATATATTTACTCTTCCAATTTCTTCAAACAGAAAATTGTCATCAATAACTATATCTTTCAATTCTTGTATGATGAATATAATTGTTGAAGAAACATCTTCCCATTCAATTTTGCCTCTTAAAAGAGCCCACTTAAAGCTATTATTAAATTATTTTCTGAAATAACACGAAACAAATTTGATAAAATTTCCGAAGATTCTCCTTCAATAGACTGTGAATTTAAAATCTTAAGGCGAATGCCACTTTTAATATCGAAATATCCCACTAAAATTGGGCATAATTTTATTTCATTGTGGTTCCACGAGTCTGATAGAATGGATGCAAATGATGAGGATCTCAAATCTTCTAACAGTATTTTTTTGCAATATTCATTAAACACTCCAGTTATTATTGACCCGCATTTAGTTTTCGCACAAGAAAATTTTGCATCTTGAAATTTTTTTAATAATTTAAAGTTAAATGCAAAGTTTTTATATTTTTAGAAGTACAGGGTGAGTTAAGTTTTACCGCCCCGGCCATAATACCTATTAAAGAGTTGCATCGATTTGAATATTTGGCGTGGTTCATCCAACTACTAAACCAAAACTGTATTTCAAATTTAAAGAAAATGTTTTATTATTTTATTTTAAATAACGGCTGAAGGGATAAATACGCAAGCGCCTGACAATATAACTGTCACTTTAGTGGTCTAATAATTTAAAATAAGTAGGTAAAACAAATGCTAGAGAACTAGTTGACTCGTTTTGCTTTAATTTGTTTTGTTAATTCTTGGACGATAATTTATACAGAGATTTGTTTTGGGTGACACATTCAGAGGAATAAAAACTGTCAAATTGAATTGATTTGAATATTTGAGGTGGTTAAAACAATGAAAAAATTGCGTTTGAAATTTAAGGAAAATGTTAGTGTTAAGCTTTCACAGCCAGATGGCGCCAGCTATGACAGGTATAAAAAAATTCTACAATTAAAAATTAAACAAATTAGAATTATCTTTCATATTATGAAAAAATGGTTGCAATAGAAGTTGTAGATCGAGCCAAACCATACAATTTTTGTTCTTTCATTTTTGCCGTTTGTTAAACCGTTTTTAGGTTATGTTTTAAAGGCGACCTTCGTTAACAAGCAATTTTGTTTATTAAAGACTTTAGGTCAGCATTTATTGCGGTCTAGCAAATATAAATGGAGGTTCTGCAATTTAAAATTATTATACAGGGTGAATTGTGTTATTAACGCTGTTTTAATTTGTTTTGTTGATTCTTGGATGGTAATTTACAGCGTGATTTGTTTTCTTGTTCCTACAGGGTGATTTTTCACGAAAAAATAAATTAGATCTAAATAAATAAGAAAGAAATGAAATTAATTTAAGTTACAGGGCGTTGAATGTCATTCAAAAAAATAAATTATCTCAAAACGATCAGAGAATAAAATTTCGTATTTTAAAATTGTTTCGCAGGCTATTTACAGGGTGATTTATGCGCATTAAATTGCTTTTCACCACCGGAATCAATTTAATTGGGCCGTAACCCCAATGAAACCCATAATTTACGCGGAACAGGTCCGCAATTTGTCAAGCGGGCTGGCTATACAGGGCGATTTGCATAAGATTTTTCCCTGGTCAAAAACCTTTGGTTTGATCGAACCGGGCCATCGATCATATCGTCTAATTGGCCTCGATCAGGCCGACAAAAGCGGGCCGATACACCTCGGACGTTCGCACTTCTGCATTCCCATGGCTCGAATGGCGCGTCCGATTTTTTTCTCCGTCTTTCGAGGGGTCCGTTGTGAATTAAACCGATTATAAGAGTACTACACACAATGTGTAACTGGGCCGGTAAAACTGGGCATTGATTTATGCGACAGTGCACACAGACCTCCTACTCGGTCGGTGAGCGGTCCCTTTCATCTCGCACAAAGCAAACAAAAAACGATTTATAAAAATATTAGAACGATAAATAAGTTACGTGCGCCCGTCTCTTTCCAGGCTCAGTCGGCCCCTTGTTAATGAACAGGAGTACCTCACGAGGATGAATTATGCTAAGATGACCAAACATACTCCTTTCGGGAGTTTTGTACTCCAAAAGTACTCCCTTGCATTCTTTTGTACTCCCTTGTATGTACAGGGTGAGTTAAGTTTTACCGCCCGTTACAAATTAGGCCTTTAAAATAATTTGTCAATTCTCATAAATTGCATCAGTAATTTTATATTATTAAGGTACATAGAAAACAAGAAAAAATCTTTTTTATCCTACACTATGAGAAAATCCAATTTTTCCCTCTCTACTGAAAGGAGAAAGGATGCCTTTGCACGGCTAGCCGGACAAAGAAACCGTAAAATGCCTAGCCGACAAAATAGTTGTAGGTGGCGCGCGGACAGCTCCCTGGCGGACAGTTTCAAATGCATAATTTAACCTGTCAGTTTTTCGTTCCGTTTGTGTATTGAATTTATTTCTTTATTATCTGTGGTGTATTTAATTTGTGATTGTGATAATGGATGAAGATTGCGATGAAATGGTGGAGTATTGTACTCCACCCGAAGTTAGCGATGCAGCCAAAGTGGTCACCATGAATTTGTTACCAAGTGTACATCAAAGAAAAAATATGACCTACAATATAATTATTTCATGAACTGGTGTGGTTTAAAAAAAATAAAGAGATATAGCGAAAGCGTCATTTTAGCTTACAATTAGTTATCGGAATTGTCTCTAAAATATAAGTCATCAACACTGGTCAATGCACTAAATATTAAAAGCTATGTTATCAGTTAGAGATGATGTACACATTGGAACTTACACAAAAGTAAATGCTTTTCTAAAAAAGCAATCGGTCGGACACATTGCTAAAAAATCAAAAACTTTCACCCAGCAAGATATTCAAAAATTTCGCATCATCTTCTGTTACTTCAAAATTTTCGGAACAATTGCAACTGTCAAATTTATCCTAACAGGGAATTTCCTTTGCGAACTGTGTAATCAGCAACCCTATTTTTAACATTAACATTGAATATTCTTTATAAATTGTACCTGCTATTTAATATTTAAAATAAACCTTATTAGTTCTATAATATTGTTGGATATTGTAAAAAATGGTGTAGTAATGTTGTGTAGCATAAAAAATATTGTGTGAACCATGGCGGCAAAGTGGTTTTCCGGGCCTCAAAAAGTAGCCAGCCTCGGCTGCGCCTCGCCTGGCCATATCTTTTTTCGCCCCGGAAAACATTCACTTTACCGCCTTGGTACACAAAGTACTATTTTTTTTTAATCAGGTAAAATTTTGGATTTCTTTCAATTACTAATTGCTCAATTTATTAGTTTCTTTTATGTACGAACAGTCAAATATTTTCACACAATTTAGTGTAATTGAAATAATTTGGGTTCATTAAATAAAGCCATTTCCGTATTAGAGGGTATTTTTTTAAATGATTTACGACATAAGCTGATCAATTCACCTAACAATGGTATTGGTTTTGGGTACTTGGCTGATTATTTACGACAGTCATAAAGTTAAGTTAAAAAGTGCAAAGTTACATTTTACAGGACCGGAATAAGGGTCTTCGATATTTCTTTAAAAGTTCACAACATCGTAACTAACAGCTACACGGTAATTATAATCATAATAAAAAATAATTTTTGCAATATTAGATTTTAAACTTTATAAGAAAATCGTTTACCAGCTTCTAATTTTCGTTAGTATATCTGTCTACAATTTTGTGTTTTAATTTTGCCGTCTGCAAAATCAATATACCTATCGGTTATTGAACCTTCCCATAAAATAAATTGCTTAATTCACCTAAAGTTTAAAAATCATGGTCACAACCCTAGGTCACTTTGTGAATAAAGAAACATTCACATTCGCAACAAATCTTCCAACACTTAAACATCGTTGGTAAAAAGTGAAAATTAAAACTTTGTTTTGTGGAATAGTGAACATTTGTGTTTAGTTCAATCATACCATAGTAATCATACCATTTCAATACTCAGTCGAGGAGAAACTTGAAATGCTTTTAATTTATGGGTAATGGGGCATCACTTTGAACATCTTTTATAAAATAAACTTAATATTTACCTATTAAAAACTTGTTTTATTTTTCTCACAAATTCCAGAATACGGGTCTGGCAACAACTAAAACGCCGTTCCCTTCAGTTTTATGGGTCGATCATCAGGTATTGTTACGTAGAAGACCGTATTATCCATTGTTGGAAAGTCACAAATAAAAGTATTTTTCGTGCTTTATGTTAAATTTGATTTAACTCAAAAGGTAATAATTTTTTAACGAATCAAATTGCAATTAACAATGCTACGAATAATTTGACAAATTTTGAAATAATAAACCAAACATGGAAATTTTACCCGAAACTCTTTGTTTTACTTATTTGGCTTCAAATAAAAATGATTTGGAGAACTTGTAGCACTAATCGAAAGTGTATACTTCAACTGATGTAACATGTAAATTGCATACTTTCCCCTCAATCTTTAATAGGTATTATGGCCGGGGCGGTAAAACTTAACTCACCCTGTACAATCTGTCGCAGAAATAATGTCATTAATTTTAACCAATGATAGAACTCGTCAAATCCAAGAACTTTTTAAAATAACTTTTTGGTGTAAACGTTTTGATTAACAAGTTAAAATTGTTGACAGATTTGACTGTTATTTCGTTACCCGCCTATGGATAATAATGCTGAATTTTAAACACCGATAAGCGTAGAACAAAGAACCAATGCAAGAAAACATTCCCTGCTTTTTAGTTCTGTCGACGCAGCAACTCATTAATTTGACCGTTGCTGTTATTGTAAAGTTCTGGAATGCAAATTGAAAAATGCTATGGTAATACATAAATGATATAATTTGAGTCCTTGTCAAAGTTTTACTACCAAAAATGGTATGTCCAAAATAATTGTTACAAGTCACAATAGCAAAGGCTAGATGTGCGGCGGGTGGTTTAAATAAGTGAGTAAAAAAAGTATTTAGTATAAAACGCACATACCTTGAATATCCAATGAAAGATAATTTTTTGTGCAGTCAGCAAAAACTAATATTCACGATCACCGTCAGTGATTTATGAAATCAAGGCGGGTCGTCAATTTCAGGGAGGGTAAAATGCCAAAACAAAATTGCGATTTCGAAAAAATGATGCATAGAAAAAATGTTTGTTTTGAGGAGTTCTAGTAAGGGTTAAAATTAATGACGTTATTTCCGGGACACGTTGTATAAAGGGTCAATGTTTCAGGTGATACGTTTATAACCTTCTTCAATTACACTAAATTGTGTGAAAATATTTTACTGCTCGTACATAAATAAAACTAATAAATTGAGCAATTAGTAATTGAAAGAAAGCTAAAATTTTACCTGATTAAAAAGAAAGATTTTTTTTTTCTATGTATGTACCTTAATAATATAAAATTTCTCATGCAATGTATGAGAATTGACAAATAATTTTAAACGCCTATTTTGCCACGGGCGGTAAAACTTAACTCACCCTGTATATTTAAAAAAAAATTGTGAATAAACAAAAGAATCTTAAAACACGGATTTTGGGAGGAAGGAAATTCCCGCCGAAATTCAAACGATTCGCCCGGGCGGAATTACCCCCCCAGCGCACTAGATAACCCAAACAAAGCGATTTTTACAGTCATTATCACCTCAAACATAACACTTGCATTGTTCTAATATCTCAGCTGCGTTCGCGTCGCACCACAGTCACACGCGTATCTCGGTTTAGTGCGAATATTCGCACATTCCCCGGCCGAATCCGGCCGCCTTAGAAATGCCGAAAAAATCCGTGAAAGCGACTCGCCGCCTTGCTAAAAGAAAAGTGCCGAAAAACACGTTGTGCGCCGAGGTGCCAATCGACGAGCCCAAAATTCCCCCAGCGTCTACGCCACTTGAAGAGATCTTCTGCACAAAACGGGCCAAGAAAAGTGTACTTTACAAATTGCTGAGCTCCAACGACGGTGAGAACGTGCAAGTCTCCAGCGAGGAGGAGGAGGAGGAGGAAGAGCCGAAAGAGGAGCTCAGCTTCCGGGAGTTCCTGAGGCAGCACAACGAACAGGTGGCCATGGCAGTGCCGAAAATCGTTTTCCGCTGTTATTACTGCACTTTTAAAGCAGATGCGGCCATTAAAGTGCTGATGCACCGAAGGCGACCGCACGACACCGCCATCAAGGAGATCAGGGCCAGGGAGATGTCCATCTATGACGATCACAACGTCTAAACTGACGTTTACGTCAGTTTGACGGTAACGTCATTTTTTTGTTTTTTTGTCGTGAATATGTTTTTGTTTTGTGTTGATGAAGTGTCACTTGTCTCTTTTGACGTTCGTTGCGACCTGATTATAATTAAGAAAATGTTGTTTAGTTTAATAAAGCTTTTGACTGATTGAATGACGGAATTATGCGATGCCCTTCAGTTTGTGCCGGTGTTCTTTTTCGGTTTCGGTGAAACCGTGGTTGCCGATCTTTTCACCGAATTTCCACTTGACAATCGCCAAATTCATTGATGATTTACTCCGGAGCTTGGACAGCGGTCTAACCCCAAAATAATTAAAATTAAATTGAATTTTATTCAGGGTAATTGGTAGAAAACGCCGCAAGCTGTAACTTAATAATTAAGAAAATGTTGTTTAGCTTAATAAAGCTTTTGATTGATTATATGACGGAATTATTCGATGGCCTTGAGTTTGTGCCGGTTCTCCGGCTTTTCGATGAAACCGTGGTTGCCAACCTCTTCACCGAATTGCCACTTGAAAATCGCCAAATTCATTGATGATTTATTCCCTGAGCTTTGACAGCGGTCTAACCTCAAAATAATTAAAATTGAATTGAAGTTTATACAGGGTAATTTGTAAAAAACGCCACAAGCTGTAACTTTTTATTTTTGACATTTGTTGCGACCTGATTATAATTATGAAAATGTTGTTCAGTTTAATAAAGCTTTTGACTGATTCAATGACGGAATTAATCGATGACCTTGAGTTTGCGCCGGTTCTCTCCGGCTTTTCGATGAAACCATGGTTGCCAACCTCTTCACCGAATTCCCACTTGAAAATCGCCAAATTCATTGATGATTTACTCCCGGAGTTTTTTCAGTGGTCTAACCTCAAAATAATTCAAATTGAATTGAATTTTATACAGGGTGATTGGTAAAAAACGCCTCAAGCTGTAACTTGTTATTTTTGACATTTGTTGCAACCTTATTATAATTAAGAAAAGGTTTAGTTTAATAAAGCTTTTGACTGATTGAATTACGGAATTGAGGACCTTGGTGCAAAAAGGGGATAAGTCATTATTGTCCCAATATCGAATTATGTATGCCATTTGAATGTATTGCAAATTAGGTGTCGTTTGATGTAAGAATGGGACAAGTTATAATGTCATAATGAAGTTAAAACTACTTTTGACTCATCCCATAACGCGTCTTTGATGCAAGAAGGCGATAAATCCAATTTTCATATTGTGACTTATCCCCTTTTTGCATCAAGGTCCTCAATTATTCGATGGCCTTGAGTTTGTGCTGGTCCTCTTCGACTTTTCGGTGAAACCATGGTTGCCAACCTTTTCGCCGAATTCCCACTTGAAAATCGCCAAATTCATTGATGATTTACTCCGGAGCTTTGACAGCGAACTAACTTCAAAATAATTAATACTGAATTGAATTTTATACAGGGTGATTCGAAAAAAACGCGGCAATCTGTAACTTGTTATTTTTGACATTTGTTGCGACCTGATTATAATTAAGAAAGTGTTGTTCAGTTCAGTAAAACTTTATTATTATTTTGTCTGATTATATGATATGGTTATTCGATGGCCTTGAGTTTGTAGTGGTCCTCTCCGGCCTTTAGATGAATGGTGTAGGCGAAACCGTGCTCGCCAACCTCCTCGCCAAATTCCCACTTAAAAGGAGCCAAATTCTGCTTGAAGTATTGCAACAGCATTTCGTAACGCTTCAACTTGTCGGCCCAAACGTTGACGATCTGTTCCAAAGCTTTGACAGCCGTCAGTCGTAACTTAGGCGACATCCGCGAATATCCAACCACGCTGACCTAACCTCAAATTAATTCAAATTAAATCAAATTTAAATCTACAGGTTGCATTATATTAAGTGTCCAACATTGGTAACTTTGTTATTATTGGAGTTACAAAGTCGGTTAAATAAGCAAAGAATTAGTGTTTTTCAGCTGATTACCATAATGAAAGTAAGAAAACAATCAAACGTCAACTGTTCGAGATATTCACGAAAATAAAACTTTTTTAAATGTAATGCCTTATGTTTTTTGCATATTTCGAAGAGATGTTTAATTCTGAGCAAAAAAGTCGTAATGCACTAGTACAAATTGGTTGTTCCTTGATAATTATGGGCCGGTGCTCCATCCTGTTGGAAATGAATGTGTTGCCTTGAAATTAAATTCATTTCATTGCAAGAGTAATGAAAAGTGAATACACCACGTTAATGTTCGATGAAAATATTAACTGTCACATTTATTCAATTGTTTTTGACGTTTTAATAATTACCGTTTTCAATTGTTTCAGTGCCTACGTGATTGTTGTAGTTAATTGAAATAAAACTACAATTGCTTGTAATTTCTTGGTAGTTAATTTAATAGTAATAGTGCATTAAGACTTTTTTACTATAAATTAAACATTTCTTCTAAATATGTAAAAAAGTATAGGGTATTCTATTTTAAAAAATGTTATTTTCGTGAATATCTCGAGCAGCTAACGTTCGATTGTTTTTTTGCTTTCATTACAGTAATCACCGAAGAAAACACCAATTCTCTGTTAATTTAGCCGACCATGTAGTTCCAATAATAACAAAGTTATTCATGGTGGACACCCTGTATATTCACCCAAAAAAAAAAAATTATTTTTCAAATTCCAACAAAAGTGTTTAAATAAAAGTTGTAGATATTAACAAGTCCCGTAATTATTATGTTGAACATTTCTTGATACCTCCAACCGTTTTGAATTTATGATCGATTTAATGCAAAAATGTTACCGTGCTTCGCTTAATCTCTTCAACTGTTTTCGAAATCTCTGTCCCGTTTTCATCGTAGTTGGCGGCGAACCTGCGAATTTTTTTGTTGAGAATCTTAGCCAAGTACGGCGCCATTTCTTGCGTCGCGTCGACGTTCTTAAACGTGACCGACGAAAATTGCCTGCCGAACGTCGCCTGGAACCAAGAAAATAATTTTTGTTTCGATTTTACAGCTCACCAGATGGCGCGCACTTCGACCTCGAGCTGTTCCGAAATGTACTTTTGGGCCTGCAGAATGCCGAATTGGTCGTAGACCAATTTCCTGACGGCGCCGGTCATGTTGTACGCCTTCGGCTTGGCGACGATGTCGATCTTCTCTTTTGAGGTTAAGCTGTCAATGTCGATGACGGTTCCGCCGGGGCGCGTCTGGAATTTCAAGCGCGCGTGATTTCAGGGATCTTTGAACGTGCGAAAATTACCGTGAATTCGGTCGTCATCCCGGCGACGCACTGCGTCGACGGAAAGGCAGAGCCGTAATTGAAAATTTCTTGCGACAGAGCGAAGGTCACGTCGATGTTGTGCCCGGCCACGACGTTCTTAAACTCGGCGAAGATGCCCTTGAAGTAATTTTTAAAACCGTTTTTTTCCGGCGAAATAGTTACCTTGAGGAGGACGTTTGAGGGAAACAGGAGGAAAATGGTCAAGAAGATCATTTTGGCCGACGACCGGTCGATAACTGAGCGCGATTGCGGGTCAAGTGCGTAAAAAATGAGATAAAAAAGGTCGTTGACGTAATCACAAAAATTTCCGTTTATTTAGGAATTTTCAGTTTTTGACAGGAAATAATTGGTTCCGTCGATTTTTAATTTCAACGCAATTTCGGCGTTCGGGATTTCGCCTGTGCGCCAGGTGAAGCCGACTTCTTGGGACGTGAGGATGGCTGCCACCCATTCCAAGCGCTGGCCGAGACTGGTCGGGTCATTTTCGTCCTCGGCGTCGTAAATCATGAAAATCTCGCGAATAGTTTCGATCAAGAGGCCCCTAAACAGGTCCGGAATCGAACCAGAACTCTCGATGACAACCTGGAACCAATTGACGATTTAAATGACAGGTGACAGTTAAGTGACAATGCCATTTTAGGTTATGAGATAACAATTCAATTTAGATTGAGGCTAAGTATTACCTAAACGAAAATCTAAGTCTAAGTGAAGGTTAAGTGCAGGTTATATTATCATTAGGAGAACTTTAAATGACAATTGAAATTAAGTTAAAGTTAAGTTAGATTAAGATTTGGTTAAGTAAAATGATTATTATTAAGTATAATATATTAGGATAAGGAAAAGTTAAGATTAGGTCAAGTTCTAACTAAGTGAAGGTTAAATTCAGGTTAGGTTGCCGGCTAATAGAACAATTTGAATTAAGTTAGGAGTAAGTTAGATTAAGATTGGGTTACCTTAAAATTAAATTAAGATTAAGTGAAGGTTAAATTAAGGTTATATTAGGATAAGCAAAAATTCGGATTAAGTTGGAATCTGACTAAGTGAAGGTTAAATTATTTGTTATTAGGTGACAATTTAAATAATGTTAATATTAAGTTAGATAAATATTAGGTTACGTAAAAATAAAGTTAAAATTAAGGTCAGATTAGGTTACATTTTATTAAATGGCAATTTGAAGAAGCTAAGGTTAAGTTAATTGAGATTAGGTTACGTTAAAATTAAATTAAGGCTAAGCGAAGGTTAAATTCAGGTTATAAGAAGAATTTTAGATGATAATTGAAATGAAGTTAAGGTTAAGGTTAAGATTAAGGTTAAAAGTATATTAAGGGGAGTCAAGGGATGCCTTCTTCTTCACAATTCAATCTAAGATGATCAAAGAGGGAGAGAGTGATAGAGAGTATGAATGATAGGTAAAGGAGGAAGAAGATGAAATGAGTAAAAGTGTGTGTGAAAGCAAACTAATAAGAGGCAACTTTTGATGATAGATGGAGAGAGTGATAGAGAGAGAATGATAGGTAAAAGGGAAAGAAAACGAAAGGTGAAAAAGTGTGAGTGAAAGCTTACCAAAAGATGTGATCTAATGATAAGATGTAAATGGAACTAAACAGTCACTCATCTCGAAGTAATACTTGACGTAATGTTAATGTGGTTCCCGTGGTGAGGAAGGCGTATGGGGGAGGAAGTTAGTAGTCACACAGGTTACCTCCTCTTAACAAAAAAAAAAACAAAAAAAGATCTTAAGTATTATTATCAAGTATAAGTATATCAGGATAAGGAGAAGTTAAGATTAGGTTAAGTTCTAACTAAGTGAAGGTAAAATTTAGGTTAGATTAGATTATTAGATTTAAATGAAGTTATGTTTAAGTTAGATTAAGATTACATTACGTTAAAAATACATTAAGATTAAGTGAAGGTGAAATTAAGGGTAGATTAGAATAAGAAAGAATTAAGATTAGTTTGGGATCTAGCGAAGGTCAAGTTCAACTTGTTATGAGACGACAATTTATATAAAGCTAAGATTTATTTTTTTAAAGATTATGTTACGTTAAGTGAATGTTAAGTTCAGATTAGCTTACAGGTTATCAGATGACGATTTAAATTAAGTTAAGGTTAAGTTAGATTAAGATTAAGTCAAGATTAGTTAAACTTGTTATGAGACGACAATTTATATAAAGTTAAGATTTTTTTATTTTATTTTTTAAGATTAAGTTACGTTAAGTGAATGTTAAGTTCGGATTAGCTTACAGGTTATTAGATGGCGATTTAAATTAAGTTAAGATTAAATTAGATTAAGATTAAATGAATGTTAGATTAAGGTTAGATTAAATTTAGCCAAAGTTTCAGAAAGTTTTGCCAGTTAATATGACAGGTGTCACTTAAGTGGGAAAGAGGACAGTTAAGTGTCAGCTTAGTGGAGATTTTACTCACTTGAGGCGCGCGAAATTCATAAGTTACGTTTGATTTCAGGGCCCCGTTCGCGTGGTAATTGAGGAATGTTATTATTAAAGTGTCCCTGGTCGTCAGAAACGCCCCATCGTTGACGAATTGCTTCATGGCGGTTTCGCGCTTCCTCTCCGGGAAGTGCGGAAAATCCAATTTGGTCCCCTGAAACCGCAACTCAACAAACGTACGCACATTAAAAGGGCCGGACTCACCGGTATCAGAGCGAAAGTGCCGTCCGGATAGAAGGAATTTTGAAAGACGAAACCGTCCGCCGGGATTTTGGCGACCCGCGACATGAACTTGGCGCGCTCGTCGGCGGTGACGCCACATAACCCCAAATTGCTGGCCGAGGCCGTCGACGACAGCTCGATGGTGTTCAGTTCCCTCAATTGTTTCGTGAAGAGCCCCTCGAGCCGGTAATCGGCCCTCGCGAAAATCAGCGAGCTGTTCGCGCTGTAAAAGATGGCCTCTCTCGAGACTTCCTGAACGAGGTTGGAATCCAGCAGGCGCGTTATGTCACTTGTCACCTGAATGTGTCAACCTGTCAAATTGCGATTTTAAGGTTAAGGGGTTTACCGTGAGGGCGATTTGCGCGGCGAAAACAATCAGTGCGTCCATGGCGGCAATCACGGCACTTGTGATGCGAATGAAATTTTGATGGGTCGCGCGGGTTATCGATAGCGGGTGACGACGCTTGTTTCGTAAATTGCCCCTTAATAACAGACTTTATAATTGTAATAGCCGGCAATCGGCGATTGATGCTCGTTCCAAACTTGTCTCATTACTAGTAAGTTAGAATAACCGGTGAATATTTCACGACCCCCGTATCATCAGTGGTGGCTCGTGGTACAATAAAACAGAGTCGTGTTTTTATCAACAAAATATCTACAAAATTTTATACAGTTTATAGTTTTTGATAGAACGTGTGTATTTTTTGTCACATTATCATTATGCTGTTGTATGTGTTTCTAATATGCCGAATTTAACTGAGATTGGATGTTGATTGTTCCTAATGTTGCTAACTCCATTGAATTGTGACTTTTGGAGTTTTCATGCTTTTTTATTTTTTCACTCAAGTCTACTAAATCAGTCACTCCTGCCTATGTCTATGCTTTATCTCCACCAAAAAGCAAACACGGAAAGCAAAAGAAAGCATTTTTCTTGTTGAAACCACAAATCCGGTTATCCCTTGCATAAATTTCTTTGTTGAACTGACGTTTATATGGTTTTCCACGACTAATACAGCTTGTTTCAATGATAATGTCCGGCAGCGGTCGACCTTTATTTTTCAAATCTATTTTTTCTTCGTAACTATACTTCACAAATCGCTTAAAGTTAATCAAATTGTCCACAACAGCCATTGTCAAAAAATATGTCTCATAATCTGCTTTTTCTAACTCTGACTTTTCCTACTCAGAATCGATTTTTCTGTCTCAGAATCTGCTATTTCTTACTCATAATCTGCTTTTTCTGTTTCAGAATCTGCCTTTTCTGAGTCAGATTGTGATTTTTCTGGCCGAGAATCGATAGTTCTGACTCAGAATGTGATTTTTCTGGACGAAAATCGATATTTCTGACTCAGAATCTGCTTTTTCCGACTCAGATTGCGATTTTTCTGGGCGAGAATTGAGTTTTCCGACTCACAATGTGATTTTTCGGAGCTAAAATCGATTTTTCTGTTTCAGAATCTGCTTTTTCTGAGTCAGAATATGATTTTTCTGGACGAGAATCTGCTTTTTCTGTATCAGAATCTGCTTTTTCTGATTCAGAATGTGATTTTTCTTCCCGAGAATTAATTTTTCTGACTCATAATCTGCTTTTTCTGACTCATACTCTGCTTTTTCTGACTCTGAATGTGATTTTTCCTACTCAGAATCGATTTTCCTGTCTCAGAATGTGCATTTTCTGTTTCAGAATCTGCTTTTTCTGTATCAGAATCTGCTTTTTCTGATTCAGAATGTGATTTTTCTTCCCGAGAATTAATTTTTCTGACTCATAATCTGCTTTTTCTGACTCATAAACTGCTTTTTCTGACTCAGAATCTGCTTTTTCTGACTCTGAATGTGATTTTTCCTACTCAGAATCGATTTTTCTGTCTCAGAATCTGCTTTTTCTTACCCATAATCTGCTTTTCTGTTTCAGAATCTGCTTTTTCTGAGCCAGAATATGATTTTTCTGGACGAGAATCAACTTTTCTGTATCAGAATCTGCTTTTTCTGACTCAGAATGTGATTTTTCTTCCCGAGAATTAATTTTTCTGACTCATAATCTGCTTTTTCTGACTCATAAACTGCTTTTTCTGACTCAGAATCTGCTTTTTCTGACTCTGAATGTGATTTTTCCTACTCAGAATCGATTTTTCTGTCTCAGAATCTGCTTTTTCTTACCCATAATCTGCTTTTTCTGTTTCAGAATCTGCTTTTTCTGAGCCAGAATATGATTTTTCTGGACGAGAATCAACTTTTCTGTATCAGAATCTGCTTTTTCTGATTCAGAATGTGATTTTTCTTCCCGAGAATTAATTTTTCTGACTCATAATCTGCTTTTTCTGACTCATAAACTGCTTTTTCTGACTCAGAATCTGCTCTTTCTGACTCTGAATGTGATTTTTCCTACTCAGAATCGATTTTTCTGTCTCAGAATCTGCTTTTTCTTACCCATAATCTGCTTTTTCTGTTCCAGAATCTGCTTTTTCTGAGCCAGAATATGATTTTTCTGGACGAGAATCAACTTTTCTGTATCAGAATCTGCTTTTTCTGACTCTGAATGTGATTTTTCCTACTCAGAATCGATTTTTCTGTCTCAGAATCTGCTTTTTCTTACCCATAATCTGCTTTTTCTGTTCCAGAATCTGCTTTTTCTGAGCCAGAATATGATTTTTCTGGACGAGAATCAACTTTTCTGTATCAGAATCTGCTTTTTCTGACTCAGAATGTGATTTTTCTTCCCGAGAATTAATTTTTCTGACTCATAATCTGCGTTTTCTGACTCATAATCTGCGTTTTCTGACTCATAATCTGCTTTTTCTGACTCAGAATCTGCTTTTTCTGACTCTGAATGTGACTTTTCCTACTCAGAATCGATTTTTCTGTTTCAGAATCTGCCTTTTCTGAGTCAGATTGTGATTTTGCTGGCCGAGAATCGATTTTCAGACTCAGAATGTGATTTTTCTGGCCGAGAATCGATATTTCTGACTCAGAATCTGTTTTTTCCGACTCAGATTGCGATTTTTCTGGCCGAGAATCGATTTTTCCGACTCACAATGTGATTTTTCGGAGCTAGAATCGATTTTTCTGTTTCAGAATCTGCTTTTTCTGAGCCAGAATATGATTTTTCTGGACGAGAATCAACTTTTCTGTCTCAAAATCTGATTTTTCTGACTCTGAATGTGATTTTTCCTACTCAGAATCGATTTTTTTGTCTCACAATAATTATTAACTGTAAATAGCTTTTTATTCCACTTGCTTTTGCGCGTCTCTCTTTTTATACTTTTTGCAGTCTCCTGTGTTTAGTGAATGCATGTAATGATATTGATTTATCGGAACTTTTGGATTTATAAAAAGGCACGCAACACAAATAGACCATTATTATTATGTTTTTTGAGTATTAGTCTAGTAAGTTAGTGTCAAATTTTAAAATCACAAACTACACTTTAAGTAAACACCTGCACTGCGCACTGGTCGTTCGCGCAATGACGTCACGGTGCGAGAGAGACTTGCAATTTTGAAAACGTCCATTCTAGTGACATCTGGATTATAAAAAAGTCGGAGGTGTTGCCTGCATTTAGGCGTACGCTGAAGCAAAAAAACCAAATTGCGTTTGTCACCAAAATCTCTAGGGTGGCGCGGCCTTACGTACGAGCCGCCACTGCCAGTAACTTAGAATAACCCCCGTATCATGCATTTTTAAGGGAATATTCATTATTCCCGGATCGATAGAATTTTAACGTTCCGAATGCACTTAACGATCCGTGACCAGTGTTGGCAAACAATAGATTTAACATACGTAATCAAATCGTAGAGAGACGTAGGACAACACAATAGGGACAAGTGGTCTGTGTGTCTGTTGTAGTATTAATGGGGTTTGTGTGTATCGCATCGGACGCACAATGGCAGAGAGAGCAACATTCGGGACCTTTTGTCTTCGCCGGCCCTGATGGCCGCGTTTAATGTAATTTCGGACAATATGCGAAAAGTACAGTTAGCGAAATTGCGGACAGGTGTCGCCGCAGTGGCGTGCCGGACGACCGCAGCGCTGTAATTTTCTGGATCCGTCGCCTCCGTTTCGAGGGGCAATCACACACAAAAGTTGTTCGACTTAATGACGGTTGTTAGCGGTTAGCCACTGTTGTTACTTTAACGATCGATGACATACGGGCATCGATATGTACGAAAAAACCGGTGGAAATTGGTGTGCGAGCGGATCGGCGGTTTCAATGGGAAATCATGTAATTAGACGGTGTGACTTCGCGGCGGTTTACGGTTATTTCATCGCACGATCAGTGGCGGGGGGCGTCGGAAGTTAAACTGGGGGAAGTTGCAGAATTGAAAATAATTTTTCAGTCAAATTCGGCATCTGAAAGATTTTACTGTTTTTGAAAATTGACAAGCTGAGATCACATTTGTTAACATTTAAAGCAATAAACGTAGCAGACTCGACTTTTAGATTATCTTGTGAGAAGCTGTTTAAATTTAATTTTTGTTAGATTTCTGTGTTAAGTTTTAAGAATTTCAAAAATGCCGACGACAAAAATTGTAGGTTTAATTTGAGTGCATAACTTTAATGTGCTTTATTACAGCACACCCTGGTTTTAAATTATCTTAACAAAACCCTCTTTAAATTTCACTTTCGTTGGATTTTTTAATTAATTCTAAACAATTTTAAAAACTATTGACAACAAAAGTTGCACATTTAATTTGAGTGCATAACTTTACTTTTATTCATTTTATTACAGCACACTCTGATTTTAAATTATCTTAACAAAACCCTCTTTAAATTTCACTTTCGTTGGATTTTTTAATTAATTCTGAACAATTTTAAAAACTATTGACAACAAATGTTGCACATTTAATTTGAGTGCATTACTTTACTTTTATTCGTTTTATTACAGCACACTCTGGTTTTAAATTATCTTAACAAAACCCTCTTTAAATTTCACTTTCGTTGGATTTTTTAATTAATTCTAAACAATTTTAAAAACTATTGACAACAAAAGTTGCACATTTAATTTGAGTGCATAACTTTACTTTTATTCATTTTATTACAGCACACTCTGGTTTTAAATTATCTTAACAAAACCCTCTTAAAATTTCACTTTCGTTGGATTTTTTAATTAATTCTGAACAATTTTAAAAACTATTGACAACAAATGTTGCACATTTAATTTGAGTGCATTACTTTACTTTTATTCATTTTATTACAGCACACTCTGGTTTTAAATTATCTTAACAAAACCCTCTTTAAATTTCACTTTCGTTGGATTTTTTAATTAATTCTAAACAATTTTAAAAACTATTGACAACAAAAGTTGCACATTTAATTTGAGTGCATAACTTTACTTTTATTCATTTTATTACAGCACACTCTGGTTTTAAATTATCTTAACAAAACCCTCTTTAAATTTCACTTTCGTTGGATTTTTTAATTAATTCTGAACAATTTTAAAAACTATTGACAACAAATGTTGCACATTTAATTTGAGTGCATTACTTTACTTTTATTCATTTTATTACAGCACACTCTGGTTTTAAATTATCTTAACAAAACCCTCTTAAAATTTCACTTTCGTTGGATTTTTTAATTAATTCTGAACAATTTTAAAAACTATTGACAACAAATGTTGCACATTTAATTTGAGTGCATTACTTTACTTTTATTCATTTTATTACAGCACACTCTGGTTTTAAATTATCTTAACAAAACCCTCTTTAAATTTCACTTTCGTTGGATTTTTTAATTAATTCTAAACAATTTTAAAAACTATTGACAACAAAAGTTGCACATTTAATTTGAGTGCATAACTTTACTTTTATTCATTTTATTACAGCACACTCTGGTTTTAAATTATCTTAACAAAACCCTCTTAAAATTTCACTTTCGTTGGATTTTTTAATTAATTCTGAACAATTTTAAAAACTATTGACAACAAATGTTGCACATTTAATTTGAGTGCATTACTTTACTTTTATTCATTTTATTACAGCACACTCTGGTTTTAAATTATCTTAACAAAACCCTCTTTAAATTTCACTTTCGTTGGATTTTTTAATTAATTCTAAACAATTTTAAAAACTATTGACAACAAAAGTTGCACATTTAATTTGAGTGCATAACTTTACTTTTATTCATTTTATTACAGCACACTCTGGTTTTAAATTATCTTAACAAAACCCTCTTAAAATTTCACTTTCGTTGGATTTTTTAATTAATTCTGAACAATTTTAAAAACTATTGACAACAAATGTTGCACATTTAATTTGAGTGCATTACTTTACTTTTATTCATTTTATTACAGCACACTCTGGTTTTAAATTATCTTAACAAAACCCTCTTTAAATTTCACTTTCGTTGGATTTTTTAATTAATTCTAAACAATTTTAAAAACTATTGACAACAAAAGTTGCACATTTAATTTGAGTGCATAACTTTACTTTTATTCATTTTATTACAGCACACTCTGGTTTTAAATTATCTTAACAAAACCCTCTTTAAATTTCACTTTCGTTGGATTTTTTAATTAATTCTGAACAATTTTAAAAACTATTGACAACAAATGTTGCACATTTAATTTGAGTGCATTACTTTACTTTTATTCATTTTATTACAGCACACTCTGGTTTTAAATTATCTTAACAAAACCCTCTTAAAATTTCACTTTCGTTGGATTTTTTAATTAATTCTGAACAATTTTAAAAACTATTGACAACAAATGTTGCACATTTAATTTGAGTGCATTACTTTACTTTTATTCATTTTATTACAGCACACTCTGGTTTTAAATTATCTTAACAAAACCCTCTTTAAATTTCACTTTCGTTGGATTTTTTAATTAATTCTAAACAATTTTAAAAACTATTGACAACAAAAGTTGCACATTTAATTTGAGTGCATAACTTTACTTTTATTCATTTTATTACAGCACACTCTGGTTTTAAATTATCTTAACAAAACCCTCTTAAAATTTCACTTTCGTTGGATTTTTTAATTAATTCTGAACAATTTTAAAAACTATTGACAACAAATGTTGCACATTTAATTTGAGTGCATTACTTTACTTTTATTCATTTTATTACAGCACACTCTGGTTTTAAATTATCTTAACAAAACCCTCTTTAAATTTCACTTTCGTTGGATTTTTTAATTAATTCTAAACAATTTTAAAAACTATTGACAACAAAAGTTGCACATTTAATTTGAGTGCATAACTTTACTTTTATTCATTTTATTACAGCACACTCTGGTTTTAAATTATCTTAACAAAACCCTCTTAAAATTTCACTTTCGTTGGATTTTTTAATTAATTCTGAACAATTTTAAAAACTATTGACAACAAATGTTGCACATTTAATTTGAGTGCATTACTTTACTTTTATTCATTTTATTACAGCACACTCTGGTTTTAAATTATCTTAACAAAACCCTCTTTAAATTTCACTTTCGTTGGATTTTTTAATTAATTCTAAACAATTTTAAAAACTATTGACAACAAAAGTTGCACATTTAATTTGAGTGCATAACTTTACTTTTATTCATTTTATTACAGCACACTCTGGTTTTAAATTATCTTAACAAAACCCTCTTTAAATTTCACTTTCGTTGGATTTTTTAATTAATTCTGAACAATTTTAAAAACTATTGACAACAAATGTTGCACATTTAATTTGAGTGCATTACTTTACTTTTATTCATTTTATTACAGCACACTCTGGTTTTAAATTATCTTAACAAAACCCTCTTAAAATTTCACTTTCGTTGGATTTTTTAATTAATTCTGAACAATTTTAAAAACTATTGACAACAAATGTTGCACATTTAATTTGAGTGCATTACTTTACTTTTATTCATTTTATTACAGCACACTCTGGTTTTAAATTATCTTAACAAAACCCTCTTTAAATTTCACTTTCGTTGGATTTTTTAATTAATTCTAAACAATTTTAAAAACTATTGACAACAAAAGTTGCACATTTAATTTGAGTGCATTACTTTACTTTTATTCATTTTATTACAGCACACTCTGGTTTTAAATTATCTTAACAAAACCCTCTTAAAATTTCACTTTCGTTGGATTTTTTAATTAATTCTGAACAATTTTAAAAACTATTGACAACAAATGTTGCACATTTAATTTGAGTGCATTACTTTACTTTTATTCATTTTATTACAGCACACTCTGGTTTTAAATTATCTTAACAAAACCCTCTTTAAATTTCACTTTCGTTGGATTTTTTAATTAATTCTAAACAATTTTAAAAACTATTGACAACAAAAGTTGCACATTTAATTTGAGTGCATTACTTTACTTTTATTCATTTTATTACAGCACACTCTGGTTTTAAATTATCTTAACAAAACCCTCTTAAAATTTCACTTTCGTTGGATTTTTTAATTAATTCTGAACAATTTTAAAAACTATTGACAACAAATGTTGCACATTTAATTTGAGTGCATTACTTTACTTTTATTCATTTTATTACAGCACACTCTGGTTTTAAATTATCTTAACAAAACCCTCTTTAAATTTCACTTTCGTTGGATTTTTTAATTAATTCTGAACAATTTTAAAAACTATTGACAACAAATGTTGCACATTTAATTTGAGTGCATTACTTTATTTTTATTCGTTTTATTACAGCACACTCTGGTTTTAAATTATCTTAACAAAACCCTCTTTAAATTTCACTTTTGTTGGATTTTTTAATTAATTCTAAACAATTTTAAAAACTACTGACAACAAAAGTTGTAGATTTAATTACAGTGCATTACTTTACTTTTATGTGTTTTATTACAGCACACTCTGGTTTTAAATTATCTTAACAAAAACCTCTTTAAATTTCACTTCCGTTGGATATTTTAATTAATTCTAAACAGTTTTAAAAACTATTGACAACAAAAGTTGTAGATTTAATTAATGTGAATAAATCTACTTATGTATATTTCATTACAGCATACTCGGGTATTAAACAGTTTGTACAAAACGCCATTCCCTTCATTTTTTATACATTTCTGTATCAAGTTTTAAGAATTTTAGAAACAATTGAGAACGAAAGTTGTAGATCTAATTAATGTTCATAATTCTACTTATGTGCATTTCATCACAGAACACTCGGTTAATAGATTTTTTGTACAAAACTTTCTTCACTTCATTTTTTATTACATTTCTGCATTAATTTCTAAAAATTTTAAAGATTATTTACAACAAATATCGTAGATGTTAGTTTAGTGTGTATATTTTTATGTTTTTAGATTATACATACAGGGTCGCTAAAGAGTTAAATATTTTCAAAACGGTTTATCACATCCCTTTGAAATTTGGAATATAGTTAGAAGTATTTAAATTCTATCATTTAATTGAAACAAAAACTTTTACAAATTTAAAAAATAAAAAAATAAATTGCAAAAACAAAAAGTGACAAGCAGCTATTGACAGCATTTTCGAAGCTAACTTAGTTTCACTTATTTAGAGAATTTTTTTCAACTTTTTAACACAAATAGTACAGGTAGGCATATGATACATCACCGAATTCAGAAAAAATGCTCTTTTTAAAAATTATAAATTTGACCCACCATGCCATTTAAAAAAAAATCAAGTTAGCCTTGAATCTCAAAAACAAATGACGGTATAAAATTGAAAAAACCCCAGATGATAGAATTGAAATACGTCTAATTATATTCTAAATTTTGAAAGGTTGTGATAAACCGTTTTGAAAATATTTAACCGTTTCCATACTTTTTAGCGACCCTGTATATGTACAAAACTCTGTTTAATCTGAATTCTTGTTAGATTTCTGGAATAAGGTTTACGAATTTTAAAAAATGCTGTCATCAAAAGTTTAAGATTTAATTAGTATACACTGGTGACAAACAAATGTATTTAATATATAAAACAATTGTTTGTTATGGTATTGATAACAATTTTGAAGCATATGAAGTGACTGGTGATGATTTTTCCACTTCTAAACAAATTATTGACATTCAAAATATTTGTTGCACTTTTCCCACACATATTCATTTAATCGGTGATGGACGTAAATTTATTTCCTGCATGAACCAAGAATATTAATAGGTATCTATAACGACAGCAACTGTATTATTTAGACATTTTACAAACATTTCTAATACATTTCACATTGAATGATCCTCTAATATTTTTTTAATTATTTATAGGTATAAGTTTTGTTTCGTGTTTATTTTATTTTATTTTATTTTAAATATTTTTATTCATTTTAAATTAAAAAATTCAATTTAATATGAGATTATTATTAAAAATCCAATTTATAAAATATTTATTGATAAATAATGAAGGGTTTATAGTAAATATTTCCCTCATATTATTAGTTATTATTAATATGCTAATTTAATTGTTAACTGAAATTCATTAGTAAAAAACAACTTATATTAAAATGATATAAATAATTAATAAATCTTGATTGTATTATTATTTACTATTATTAAACGTATATTTAATGTTAACAAATATTTATGAGAGAATATTTATTAATAACAAATATTTATTTGATTTTAATATACATTTATTTTTTATTAATAAACAACTATTCCTCCAAAATAAAGTAAACTAAGACTGAATAATACATTTATTTGGTGTAACTAAACGTGTGTTAACTATTACCAAATTCTTTTTTGTTTTTAATAATTGCTTACTTTATTATAAATCACAATGTGTTAGAAGTAAATTGAGCTAATTGAAATCGTATCAATAAACTGTCAGTTAATGGTAAATAAACATTTAGTGGGCCAAATATCAATCAATATTTGTTAATAGTCAACGAAGTTGCCTTGTTATTAACAAATTTTTCACTTTTTTTCTCTCTGTGTATGCACATTACTAATATGCATTTTGCCACAGCTCGCTCAGATTTTCAATCAATTCCAAGCGCTGTTCAATACTCAGTTTTCTCTTAAACCATCCAAACTTATTGATTGCAAAACCTAATCTAAAAAACCAGTTAACTTAATTTCGTTTACCCAAATTTCAATTAAATGAAACGAATTTATACAAATAATGATGCGATATTCAAGTTAAAAACAACTAAATGTAAAAAACGGATTTCATAAGCGTTTGGGACTGAGGGAAATTTAAATTAGTATGCAATGATTACTGACAGTGTAATCATTGTGTTGACTCTTTTTAAAATGTGTTTTTTAAAAGGTTTAATAATGTGTAATTGACAATGTTTTAAAAAATGTGTTTTTCAAATGTTTGTGAAGTGTTAAATTTGTAGTAAGTGAAATTTTTTTAAAAATGTTATGGAAAAAGGAAAACAAATTGTGAGTAAATAAAACAAATTTATTTGACATTAATATATTTATTTAATTTTCCATGAATCTCGGTAAATCTCTTGTTCATAAAAATGAAATTTTTGAAATGTAATTGTGGGAATGCATCTGAAAAGTTAAACCACTTTTTGTATGTATTGGTGGGTGCACAGAGAGAAAAGAAGTGACAAATTTGTTAATAACAACACAACTTCGTTAACTATTAACCAATATTGATTGATATTTGGCCCACCAAATGTTTATTTACGATTAACTGACAGTTTATTCATACGATTTCAATTAGCTTCATTTACTTCTAACACATTGTTATTTATAATAAAGTAAGCAATTATTATAAACAAAAAAGAATTTGGTAATAGTTAACACACGTTTAGTTACACCAAATAAATGTATTATTCAGTCTTAATTTGCTTTATTTTGGAGGAATAGCTGTTTATTAATAAAAAATAAATGTATATTAAAATCAAATAAATATTTGTTATTAATAAATATACGTTTAATAATAGTAAATAATAATACAGCCAAGGTTTATTAATTATTTATATCATTTTAATATAAGTTGTTTTTTACTAATGAATTTCAGTTAACAATTAAATTAGCATATTAATAATAACTAATAATATGAGGGAAATATTTACTATAAACCCTTCATTATTTATTAATAAATATTTTATAAATTGGATTTTTAATAATAATCTCATATTAAACTGAAATTTTTTATTTAAAATGAATAAAAATATTTAAAATGCAATAAAATAAAATAAACATGAAACAAAACTTATACCTATAAATAATTTAAAAAAATATTAGAGGATCGTTCAATGTGAAATGTATTAGAAATGTTTGTAAAATGTCTAAATAATATAGTTGCTGTCGTTATAGAAACCTATTAATATTCTTGGTTCCTGCAGGAAATAAATTTACGTCCATCACCGATTAAATGAATATGTGTGGAAAAAGTGCAACAAATATTTTTAATGTCAATAATTTGTTTAGAAGTGGAAAAATCATCATCAGTCACTTCATATGCTTCAAATCTTTATCAATACCATAACAAACAATTGTTTTATATATTAAATACATTTGTTTGTCACCAGTGTACAATACATTAACAACCTTTCCAAAAACTGGTTCACCATATACATTCCGATTTACTTGAACGATTACAACTTTTTTTAAAATGATGGCGTGTTCCATATTATTATTTTAATGCACTTCTCAACACTACCGAATAACGCAAAGAAATTATTTGGTTGTTAATGCAAACATCCGGTTCAATTGTAAAATAAGCTTTTTTTTATCTTAGACAACTTACCTTTTCAAGAAATGAGTATTTATTTTTGATAAAAATGTACAATTGTATTTTCTTTCACTAACAATGAATTGGCACCAAATAATATGCTTTACACATAAAAAAACCTTAATTATTATAAACAAATACTCATTGTTATACTTAATAATTTTTTGTTTGCATGAATTAGGAACATACAGTGGAATCTGCTTAATCGGACCACCGGTTAATGGGACCAGCCGCTTAATTGGACCAAATCTTAAAGAACAGAAACCAATAGAGAAAATAACACGAATTTACTTCGCTTATTTGGACCAACATGCCGCTTAATCGGACCAGTGAATGTAAGATAGATATAAAAATTGTGCTCAAATAGTATAAACTCTTAGAATCCCGGTTGATAATATGTTCGCAAATTATTGCATAGAGGCAATATAAACATAGCATAAATTGTTAGGGTTAAATCGCCCTTGTTGCACCGATTGTCTTATAGACGATCCAGAAACCTTTTAATTTTATTCTGCCTTGTTTGTTTTGCCCATAACTAACAAGACTGTAGAGGGTCAATATTGTAAAAGGACCATCCTTTCATTTTTAGTTACTTAAAAAATTTTGTCTTAGCTTAATCGGACCAAAACGTGCTGATTCCGATGTGGTCCGATTAAGCGGAATCTACTGTATTTGTTTTCAAATAATACGCTATGTATGTTGATCTCAAACAAAGTCGAAAGTAATAAATAATTGATTTCTAAAAACGAAATGGATTTATAAGAATTGGTAGTAGTTAATAAAGTGCACTTTTTGACAATTTAAATACTTAAACACAAATAAATCAGCTGCAAATACGCGTTTTTTACTATTAGATCGACTATTTCTTTCAGTGCATCGACACCAGATCGACTTTACAGAAAAAACTATCGATTTTTCCTTGAGGGAAATACTTAAAAAGTTAAATTTCTCCCAATTAACAAAAGTGGACTTAACAGATTTTTGCAGCAAGCCCCCGATGTATGTGTTGGTGGGTGGATTGGTTTTAAAAATTGAATTCGGATGCATCATCGAGATTGCTTCGGGGAATAAATACCCGTGATTGGCCCCGTTGGCGTGCGAGTCGGCCGTTTCGGTGTCTCGTTTTGAAAAAGTCAACTTTTGCGTGCGTTATGATTCACTCGCGGCCTCCCAGCTAATTTGTATGTGTACACTCCCGACCGTACGTACGGCGCATACGAATGATTCAGTAAATGCGACCGAACACTTTGACTTTACGCCGTCACATTATTATGGACCGCGCACTGCTGACCTCAAAGACAAGTGTGTGGAAAATTATAATTGGCACGTACGAGCGAACGAAAGGAAGAAAAAAAAAACCGAGTCGCTGACGGGGCGAAATCGTATGTATCTACCTTTACTGCACCCATGCCTGCACTTGAGGATTCGTCTCACACGACACCCATAACGCGCTGCTTCTCCCACGAATATTATTTTTTATAAGCTTTGAACTCTCCAGGTCCGTGTGATGATCTCCTCACAACCGCAACGTGGAGATCGCTTATCGCTGTAATAGTAAGCAAATGTTTACCTTATCCAGAGGTGGCTTAAGTTATCCGCGGACCCGACACGCGAAACCCGACGCTATAAATATAACATTTGCATAAACAACTGCGCTGACAAATGTTTATGAGAATGCGTATGGTAATCGGCCGTGGGCGGACCGCGGCCGCGGGGTTAAAGAGCCGCGTTTAATAATTGTCAACGTTAATTAATTGGAATGGGAGCGCGGGCCCCCCATTCATGAGCCGGCCCGATTTTACGTGCCGACATCTGCGCCGGTCGCGCCGTAAATCTCTTCGGGAACATCTCTCGGCGATCTCGAAAAATGAATCATAATGTGTGGCGCCATTTTGGACCACACAGTACGAATTCGGGACTTTTTCTGAAGGTGGAAACACGATCGGCAACTTTATCGGCAACATTTTTTATTTTCACGCAAAAGACGTGCCTACCTAAAAGCGGAATCGATGAAAACAGTCGAAAAACAAAAATTCGGAACGATTTCGAGGGAAAAATTCGAAAACGGAGTGTGCCATGATGACAATGGTCAGAAAACAAAAGATTCGAAACGTTTTCAAGGAAAAAAATTCAAAAACGGAGTGTGCCACGATGAAAACAGTCGGAAAACAAAAAATTCGAAACGATTTCAAAGGAAAAATTTAAAGGCGGAGTGTGCCATGATGACAACGGTCAGAAAACAAAAAATCCGAAACGATTTCAAGGGAATAAGATGGAGTGTGCCATGATGACAACGGTCAAGAAACAAAAAATCCGAAACGATTTCAAGCGAACAATTCAAAAACAAAGTGTGCCATGATGACAATGGTCAGAAAACAAAAGATTCGAAACGATTTCAAGGAAAAAATTCAAAAACGGATTGTGCCATGATGAAAACAGTCGGAAAACAAAAAATTCGAAACGATTTCAAGGGAAAAATTCAAAAACCAAGTGTGCCATGATGAAAACGGTCAGAGAACAAAAAATTCCGAAACGATTTCAAGCGAAAAATTCAAAAAACGGAGTGTGCCATGATAAAAACGGTCAGAGAACAAAAAAATCCGAAACGATTTCAAGCGAAATTTTCAGACGGAGTGTACCATGATGAAAATGGTCAAAAAACAAAAGATTCGAAACGATTTCAAGCGAAAAATTTAAAAACGCAGTGTGCCATGATGAAAACGGTCAGGAAGCAAAAAATCCGAAACGATTTCAAGCGAAAAATTTAAAAAACGGAGTGTGCCATGTTGAAAACGGTCAGAAAACAAAAAATTCGAAACGATTTCAAGGAAAAAATTCAAAAACGGGGTGTGCCATGATAAAAACGGTCAGAGAACAAAAAAATCCGAAACGATTTCAAGCGAAATTTTCAGACGGAGTGTACCATGATGAAAATGGTCAAAAAACAAAAGATTCGAAACGATTTCAAGCGAAAAATTTAAAAACGCAGTGTGCCATGATGAAAACGGTCAGGAAGCAAAAAATCCGAAACGATTTCAAGCGAAAAATTTAAAAAACGGAGTGTGCCATGTTGAAAACGGTCAGAAAACAAAAAATTCGAAACGATTTAAAGGGAAGAATTCAAAAACGGGGTGTGCCATGATAAAAACGGTCATGAAACAAAAAATTCCAAACGATTTCAAGTGAAAATTTCAAAAATGAAGTGTGCCATGATGACAATGGTCAGAAAACAAAAAATCCGAAACGATTTCAAGCGAGAAATTCAAAAACGATGGAAACGGTCAAAAACGAAACCATTTGTATGAATATTTTTCTTCGAAACGGCGAAAACGACAAAAAGGCAGATTAAACGCGGTTTTGCGTCGGTGGGTTAAAAACGGAGTGGGCCGCGATAAAAACGCATACAAGCAAAAATTTGCATCCTAATTTGATCTACAAGTTTTGTTCGCAATGTTTTTTGAAATTGTTACAAGTTAACGTTAATGATGATTAAACAGGTTCTTATGTAGTTAATCTAAAAACACGGTGGGCTGAGATCGTACGAAAGCGCTGAAGGATCATATGGTTATTATTTTCACTCGATAATTGACACTTATTATCTGTCAATTTACCTTACCATCTGTCAATTGACACTTGTTATCTGTCAATTTACCTTACCGTTTGTCAATTGACACTTACTATCTGTCAACTTACTTTACCATCTGTCAATTGACACTTACTACCTGTCAATTTACCTTACCATCTGTCAATTGACCCTTATAATCTGTCAATTGGCCCTTATAATCTGTCAATTTACCTTATCATCTGTCAATTGACACTTACTACCTGTCAATTTACCTTACTATTGGTCAATTAATACTTACTATCTGTCAATTGACACTTGCCATGTGGCAATGCTGCTTTAATGGCGCTTGCTTATGCCAATTGTTGTTTGTTTATAAGAATCAATCAGTGTGTAGTGGGCCGGGCCACACAGTAAAAATTTTGCAATGAAACTTAATCGGGGTTAACTAAACGAGATTAATTCACTTAGTTGCCGTTTGACACAAGTCTAACTCAGATCTTTTTCAGTTAGATTTGAAACTTAGATTTATTATTAGCAAACGATTATGATTCAAAGTTTAACTAAACGCGATTAAGTTAACTTTTTCAAATAAATTTTTGTGGATTAGTTAATCGAGGTTAAAAATGAATGTTTTTAGTTCGGATTTAGGCTTTCATATTTTGTTGTATTGATGAACTTAATTCTAAACGAGTTTACAATCCAATGACGTTTAAGTTAAAAATAACTGAAGTTTAAAATTTGTTTTTTAACGCGGTTCTCGGAATTAAAATTCGATAAATTCCGTATCATAACGGGCCAGTTTATGAAGGCAGTGAACTATTTTTTTGACACAAAATCTTTATTGAATCCAATTAAATCAGATTTTATTACCAAGACAATAAAAGAATAAGTTTTTGTGTAATTAGAATACGTTAATGCTGGCCAAAGTTCAGTGTTCATTTTTGTGAACGAGTTTTTAAATTTGGTAAATAAGTGCTGAACAAAATCAAGCAAAAATAGTAATCACTTAATTCAACTTTATTAAAATTCAATTTGTCGAGTGTAACTCCATACATTTACGAGCCATTAATGGCACCCAATTTAATTTCGAGCCGAAATTAAATTTGAAGAAATTGCCCGCGATTTTGAAGAACCATTAAAATTCCATCGGCAAAAACACCTTCAATGATTGAAATTGAAGAAATTCCTGAACATATTATTTTGCGGAATTTTGCGTTTACAGAAAAAAATCGGCTCGAGCTTTCCCATCGGCTGGTAGTGACACCACAAATTTCTGGATCTATCAGAACGTAGATAAAAAAGTTTTTTGGGCTAATTGCGTCAGGTGAAAAATGCCCGCATCGTTTTTTCACCCATTACGGATCGCCAACATTAAATTTGTATTTAATTCGTATAATTTCGATAATATTATTAATCAGAACCGTCAATTTAAAGCGATTTAAAAAATCCTCAAACAAAAAACCAACACGAAAATAACATAGAATTTGATGATTCGTAACAACATACCTGGGACGAGCATTATATACTCGTACAAAAATCATTAGCGCACAGTTTATATGCTAAATTTATATAATAACACGGTTGATGTCATAAAACAAACTATCACACCCCGTCATTACCTGCATCAAAATTTCAACGCGCTATAGCACGCGACAACGTAACGCGCCACACGCGAAAACGCCTCAAAACCGCCGAATTTGACGCTTGAAATTAGTTGGTAAATTAACACAATCGATGAAAAAATTATAACGCGGCCAAAAGGGCACAAATAAAAAAATCCCAAACGAAACTTGTAGACCTTGGCGAGCTCTGCAATTTTTGTTTCAACGGTTTTTTCGTGGTTTTAACCATTTTTGAGTTGTCGCTGATTTACGGTTGCTATTATACAGGGTGAAATTGGTAAAGAGGTGTCCACCAATAAAATTGGTCTCAAATATTAAATTATCTTTTATGTGATAAATCAAACGTTGCAAATAAACAAACAATAATTTTTTAAAAATGAAGACCAAAAATGTTTCTCTAATTTCATCTTGCAAGTCACAAAAATATATATTAACAATTAATTATAACTGGGCCGACATGTAACCAATCAAAAAAATTGTTAAACAAAAGTTGTAAATCTTAACAAGTTCTACAATTTTAATTCCTGTAATTTTTTCCCATATTTAACCGTCTCCGAGTTATCGCCGATTAAAAATTTAATTATTACACAAGGTGAAATTTATATTAACAACACGTGTATTATGTATAACATTAAAGTATAACTCGATTTAGGTACATTTGCTTAACGATAACATAAAATAACATAACATATGTAATAACTAGAATAAATAAAATAACTCATTAAGAGAAGAAGAAAGTTGTACCAAGAACACTAGCAACGTTGCCTCTCTGTATAGCCAAACTTATTCGTTGCTTCAAATATGTTTTGGCTTGAGGAATTCCCGTTGTTTGAACAAATCTTCAAGGAGAGAAAGGACATCGGCACTCCAAGGACCCAAAGTTTCCACAGCGAAGGCGACGAAAAAATAATCATCAGAAATTGACTTATATTTTTTTTTCTTAAGATTTTCTGCCAAGTGTGCAGCAGATTTTGCAGAAAATGAAGAATCAGTCAAATGTGAAGGGACAAGTGTATCCGTACAAGTAAAATCCCAAACTAAAGATTTATCTACTTTCCATGGAATAACTGTAATACCATCTGGACGTTTGCCATCATCCCTCAGAATACTAGGTTCAAGGATACAAGGGAAGTTGGCAGAAGAGAAAGCACGTTTAATAATGTCATTAATACAGCTGTGACGAGAGAGTCTACCAGCACTTTTAATGCACGATAAACCATGATGACCCAACGAGTCTACAGAAGAACCGCACGAGCAGATATGAGGAGAGAGAAATTGATGCCCGATCTAAGTGAAATTGCAATTTGTAAATAGTTTTTTTCTAAAAGAGCATCTAATTTACAAGATGGAAGAGCTTCAAGCCAAGCTCCAGATTCAAGTTCAGATCCAGCTAATAAGATAGCTTTTTGTGTGATGTTTGAGGAAGATAATAAATTTTGAAATATTTTCTCACAGATAGGTAAGTCCCAATTTCTTTGAATAGAAAGCTCTTTTGGAAGTAAAGACGAATTAGAAATTTCCCTCCAATAATCAACAGCCTCGTTAAGGGATGTAATTTCAAAATTAGAAAAACTAGAAGGTAGAATGGACATAATATGTTCAGAATTATAAAATATAGAAGAGAAAAAGACAGGCGAGGAAATATCAATTATAGATCTTATACCGAATCCACCAAAACGGATTGGTAATTTGGCTCGAGTCCAAGATCTTGTTGTAAATTTAACATTCAAAATTTTTTCCAAAGAAGAAATAACAATATTATCCAATTCAAGACACTCATTTTTAAATTTCCAAAAAGGACAACATCTAAGATTATAAGTGAAATTAGGTATCCAAAATATGAGGATTAATTTTACATAGATTTGAAGAAAGTAAAGAGAATAAATGAATTTTTTTAGAAATGAATGTAGGATAGGACAACCAAGAATAAAAAGGTCTTCAACATTACAAACGTGAATACAAGGAGCTAATAATTGGAATCTCTCCATAATTGAAGACTTGTCTAATTCCGAAACATTATTAAGGAAGAAAAGTTGGCATTTATTGAAATTAAGAACCAAACCAATTTTCTTAAATTCGGAAATTATCGTTTCTAAGTCCTGTAAGACATCAACCACCTAAAAAACCATCATCTAAGTACCAAACATGTAATTCTGAATTCAAATTCTTAATAATTTGATGAATAGATAAACTAAAAATTGCGAGACCGAAAAGGCCACCTTGTTGACAACTTACCAAGGATTCAATTTCCATTAAAGAATAAATTTGATTGATAAGCATAACATTGCCAGAGATATGGATATCTATCTGGAGTAACAGCCTTAACAACAGAAAGAAGGGAGTCTCTTTCGATAGAATTGAAAGCATTTTTAACATCGATTTTAAGAAAAGCCTCAGAATCAGACTGATTATTAATATAAGTTCTAATTGAATAACGAAGAATAACTTATAGTTATATTTTGTACTGCGCTTGCGCATTTTGATTAATAAATAAACCATATAAAAATGTACAGGGTGAGTTAAGTTTTACCGCCCATAATACCTATTAAAGATTGAGGGGAAAGTATCCAATTTACATGTTACATCAGTTGAAGTTTACACTTTCGATTAGTGCTATACAAGTTCTCCAAATCATTTTTATTTGAAGCCAAAAAAGTAAAATAAAGAGTTTCGGGTAAAATTTCCATGTTTGGTTTTTTATTTCAAAATTCGTCAAATTATTCGTAGCATTGTTAATTGCAATTTGATTCGTTAAAAAATTATTACTTTTTGAGTTAAATCAAATTTATCATAAAGCACGAAAAATACTTTTATTTATGACTTTCCAACAATTGATAATACGGTCTACCATGTAACAATACCTGATGATCAACCCATAAAACTGAAGGGAACGGCGTTCTGGAATTTGTAAAAAAAATAAAACAAGTTTTTAATAGGTAAATGATAGGTCCATTTTATAAACGATGCTCAAAATGATGCCCCATTACCCATAAATTAAAAGCATTTCAAGCTTCTCCTCGACTGAGTATTGAAATGGCATGTTATACCTGAACGAAACACAAATGTTCACTATTCCACAAAACAAAGTTTTAATTTTCACTTTTTACCAACGATGTTTAAGTGTTGGAAGATTTGTTGCGAATGTGAATGTTTCTTTATTCACAAAGTGACCTAGGGTTGTGACTAGGGTTTTTAAACTTTGGGTGAATTAAGCAATTTATTTTATGGGAAGGTTCAATAACCGATAGGTATATTGACTTTGCAGACGGCAAAATTAAAACACAAAATTGTAGACAGATATACTAACGAAAATTAGAAGCTGGTAAGCGATTTTCTTATCAAGTTTAAAATCTAATATTGCAAAAATTATTTTCTATTATGATTATAATTACCGTGTAGCTGTTAGTTACGATGTTGTGAACTTTTAAAGAAATAGCGAAGACCTTTATTCCGGTCCTGTAAAATGTAACGTTGCATTTTTTAACTTAACTTTATGACTGCCATAAATAATCAGCCAAGTACCCAAAACCAATACCATTGTTAGGTGAATTGGTCAGCTTATGTCGTAAATCATTTAAAGAAATACCCTCTAATACGGAAATGGCTTTATTTAACGAACCCAAATTAGTAAAATTATTTCAATTACACTAAATTGTGTGAAAATATTTTACTGTTCATACATAAAAGAAACTAATGAATTGAGCAATTAGTAATTGAAAGAAAGCCAAAATTTCACCTGATTAAAAAAAATATTTTTTCTTGGTTTCTACGTACCTTAATAATATAAAATTGCTCATGCAATTTATGAGAATTGACAAATTATTTTAAAGGCCTATTTCGCCACGGGCGGTAAAACTTAACTCACCCTGTATATAATTGTCGCTTGGAAAAATGATTTTAATTTACAAATTATGAAATTTTAATTTTTGATTTATTTGGAAATCCAAAAAAACACTTATTTCATAGTGTTTTACGTTTCGACTTCTGTCGGCAGTTTGGTCGCATTGTAGGTCGGCGCGCACTATAGACAGCGTTTTGGAGGCCCGAAACGTAGACGAGGAACATCCGGTCTGGCAGGTGCCGAATTTCGAATTTAATGCGAGCTCTGATGATCACCGTCATCAGTCTTGCGTCCCCCAACGGCACTCTGTTGGAGCACTCGACAAAAATCGCGTTAATTAACGAAATCAGCGATTAAATCCGCAATTTGGCAACAGTTCAAAACGCGCGCGATGCTTATCCGTCTCTGAAAGCGACCGGTTGAAATTAAAAAACAAAACGAACAAAAAAAACACGCCAGTAAATAAATGAAAGCCTTCTGTGATGGTATGGGATAGTTATGATAATAGGGACAGAGGGCGGACCGGTGGTTAAAACAAATGCCAGACGGCGCCACCGTCGCCCGCTAAGATAAATGATGGGACACTCGTCCCGCCGCATATTTCGGGCGTTATTTATAAGCGCAGAACGCGTATTGTCGAGTTATTTCGGAACAAAAATATCCGGGTGTCAAAAACGCACCCGCCGCCCCGGGCGCAGCAATTCCGAGTGATGATTTCGCTAACAAGGCGCTCACGGTCCAAGGAGGCAGACCCGGCGATAATCACCGGTTATGGCCAGATCATATTTCAATATGGGGGGTCCGAAATATCTTTCTCTCTCGAGAGAGAGAGAGAGAGAGAAAGTACAATTAAATCAATTACCTGGGCCGAGATTGAGAAATAACTGTGTGTGTGTAAAATAGGTAGCGGGCCTTGGACCGTTTAAAACAAAAGGTGATAAAATAGATGGAAATTACCCACCACTGAGTTGGAGACTCGGCTAATAAATGGGACGCAACGTGAGGCCCGCCACCACGGCACCGGTCACTAATAACGTCAAAACCCTCGTTCTGATGGAAACGTCTGCTCGTTTTTCCCTGCTTTAAATTAACATCCATCAAAAACTCCAAATTAATTTTTTTTCTTAATTAAATCCGACCGCACCGGGTTTCGAATTTACCTCGGAAAGTTATTGGACGGCGAACAGAACGACGGGCGCCATCGCGCGGAAAACAGCCCAAATTGCTCGAATTGGCCCGTTCTTAAACCAAAGTCGATGAAGGTAAAAAAGGGAACTATTCAAACCCAATCTGATGGAAGTGCAGTAAACCGGCGCTTTAAATCGGAAAGTTGCTACTGCGAGGTAAATTGTTATAGCAAAGAATAGATACATAAATGAACAAGAAGCGAAACGAGGTGAAAATCTTTTGTTATTTGATGTCATTGATTTTGAATGCGCAGGTCTGGCCAAACTGTTAAAATACGACCAATAACGGGTTATTTTCAAACAACGCCGTATTTACAAATAAAAAAATAATCGAAATAACGATTCCATAAAATCTTTACATATTTTATTCGCCATTATGTATTCAATTCTTAATAGTAATAGGAAAAAAATTAAAAAATACTTTTATGGATTTTTGTGATTATTTGTACAGGGTGAGTGAAGTTTTAACGCCCGTGGCAAAATAGGCCTTTAAAATAATTTGTCAATTCTCATAAATTGCAAGAGTAATTTTGTATTATTACGGTACATAGAAACCAAGAAAAAATCTTTTTTTTTAATCAGGTAAAATTTTGGCTTTCCTTCAATTACTAATTGCTCAATTTATTAGTTTTTTTTATATACGAACAGTAAAATATTTTCACACAATTTAGTGTAATTGAAATAATTTTACTAATTTGGGTTTATTAAATAAAGCCATTTCCGTATTAGAGGGTACTTTTTTAAATGATTTACGACATAAGCTGACCAATTCACCTAACAATGGTATTGGTTTTGGGTACTTGACTCATTATTTATGAGTCATAAAGTTAAGTTAAAAAGTACAACGTTACATTTTACAGGACCGGAATGAGGGTCTTCGCTATTTCTTTAAAAGTTCACAACATCGTAACTAACAGCTACACGGTAATTATAATCATAATAAAAAATAATTTTTGCAATATTACATTTTAAACTTGATAAGAAAATCGTTTACCAGCTTCTAATTTTCGTTAGTATATCTGTCTACAATTTTGTGTTTTAATTTTGCCGTCTGCAAAGTCAATATACCTATCGGTTATTGAACCTTCCCATAAAATAAATTGCTTAATTCACCCAAAATTTAAAAACCTTAGGTCACTTTGTGAATAAAGAAACATTCACATTCGCAACAAATCTTCCAACACTTAAACATCGTTGGTAAAAAGTGAAAATTAAAACTTTGTTTTGTGGAATAGTGAACATTTGTGTTTAGTTCAGGTATAATCATGCCATTTCAATACTCAGTCGAGGAGAAGCTTGAAATGATTTTAATTTATGGGGCATAACTTTGAGCATCTTTTATAAAATAAACTATATCTGAAAGCTTCTAATTGGTCGGGAAAGATGTCGCTGTGAAACCAATTTTTCTATTTAGCGTAAAGTGGGAGATCTATTTATTTATTTTTTCAGCGCCATCGTGCGTGGATAGTCGGTACTATAGGAAAGTTTAGTATGTTTTTATAACCTCGAAACAGTGACTTTAATTAATAATTAATTGATAAAAAGGCTGAAAAAAGTTGATATGAACCAAACATGCCTATGCTATGCCTATTTACTTTGTTTTGTATCTATGACAATTCACAAAATTTCAAACAAACTTGTTTGAAATGCAAAAAGTGTGATCTCTCGTGAAATGGACGGAGAAATTCCAGAGAAAGTTATTGAACGAGCGTTAAAAGCTGATGGTGAGCTGCTTTCAAAAAAGTCACGGCCACTCTGTACGAGAGAGAGATTCACAAATTCTGTCGAAACTGTCAGTGAAACAGTTTTAATGGGTTATTTCCAGGAATTGGTACGTATTGTTTAATCACAGTATTATTACAGCAAATTTTTTGCATTTTTCGAATATTCCTTGTTGATATTCTGGCATCTTTCTAGTCAGAATTATTCGCCCCGACTTCCCTGTGGTCCAAATACAGTCTATGTTAAAGGCAACATAGGGAACTACAACCGACTGGAGGAAGGCATTCGTGAAGCAAATTTCAAAAGGATACATTCCGAAAAAATCTAAAATTTTAACGCGTGAAGACGTCTTAAAGTTTTTCAAGGATACTTCAACCGACACACCTACCTTTTGAAAAAGGTAAAACAAACACTTGACTGTACTAATTTTATATTTAATTGAATTATAATATACAGGTTGTTCTGGTGATGGGAGTTTTTGGAGGACTAAGAAGAGAGGAATTGGTAAAGTTAACTGTAGATGATATAGATGATACAGGAGCCGTCGTAGTGATGAAAAGTTGAACAGACAAAGACTGCCGGTCCAAAAAGCTAAAGCTGTTGTTGAGGAAAATGAAATGAATGCCTTGCAAATGTACAGGCAATATGTAGCATTGCGTCCGAAAGGACTAAAGGAGCGACGCTTTTTCTTATGTTATCGAAATGGGAAATGTACGGCCCAACCAGTTGGAAAAAACACTGGGTTATGCGGATGCAAAAGAGTACACAGGACATTGCCTGCGCCGTACATCGGCAACTCTTCTAGTGGATGCTGGTGCAGACATGTTGACACTGAAGAGACATGGAAAATGGAAGAGTGACCAGGTTGCATCTGGATACATAGAAGACAGCATAACGTCTAAAAATAAGATTTCCAGAATGATTGCTGGAGTTAACATAGCGGAAGGTGAATGTTCCTCCTTCAATATTGTAAATATGTCTTCATTTAGAAAATCAGATAATTCTTCGCTTGGTGGCAATATCCATATTTCTGGATCATTTTCTAATTGTGTTTTCAATTGTAAAAATTAAAAATTGAGTTATTTATTGTTACTATTAAATTTGCAGGCGTGTTATCATTATGCCCGCTTATTATGACCCTAAGGCGTAATGAACACAAGTTTATATAGTGCGTATCACAGACGAAAACAATCGATTATAGACAAGTGGAAAATAAATGATTTTATTTGTATTGTCGCATCTATTTTGCCCTGTCTGTGAATTCCTAGCGAACAATACTTTTTCTTAATGGAAAATTGTCTATAAAATACAGTTTTAAATTTTCTCTTAGTTGGTGACCAACTAAATCGTGAGGATCTCCCGATTAATACGAACGGCACCTTTTTTCCATGCATTTCTTTTGTTCCCTTAAAATATTTTTTTTAAGTTACTGTAATCATAATCAAATTATTGTTTACTAATTACCTGTGTGGCGTTAATTTGTCCCATTTTTACTCGTTCGTTCGTTCGTTCGTTGTGAAATATTTTATTGTGACAGTTGTGTTTAAAAGTCGGTCGTTTGATCCAAGTAGGCCGCAATAGTTAATTCGACCAAAGTAACTGGGGATTTAATTTTCGCCGGTTGGTACCAACCTGTCCCTGCATATTTGATTTTTAAATTTAAAATCAAAGTGACGTTTTGTTTTCTTGCGAAAATAATTAATTTATTGCTACAAAACGAATGATGGAAACGCCAACTCGTATAAAAGAAGCAGCTGAAACTAGTAAACAAAAATATTAATCATAAGTAACCTTAAATTTGAACTACGTTCATTTCCTGCCTGAAAACGACAATTTTGAAATTTGCCCAATTAAAAATAATACAGGTTTCTTTCCTATATATCGTCAGGTTGCTAAAGGGTCGAGGAAGATGTAAAACCAATGTTTCAATTTAACGTAAAAGTGGGAGATCTATTTACTGTTTTATTATCTGTGGTGTATTAATTGGTCGAATTGGTTATTTTAAATCTAAGAGCGCTATCTAAGTCAGCGCCATCGCGCGCGGACGGTTGGTACTACCGGGACGTTTAGTCGAGAACTAAATCAGGTCCCTACAGTATGTTTGTATAACCTTGAAAGTTGGTTCGCCTGCTCGCTCAATGGTGGCTTTAATAAATAATTTTAACAGTTTTTTTAGATTAAAAATCGTAAACAATGGTTTCATTTAAACACTTTTAAAAATGTTGAGCCTCCGAATTTGTAAACAAAATTGAGTGACTTGAAAACATCCAAAGGAAGGAATAAAGTTATGTGCTGCAGATATAAAGGTTGTTTTTCGGAAGACTACCTTTTTAATTGGAACCATATGGCCGCTTCTTCAAAAAAAATTTAAATATTTTCCTTGAATATTTCAAAAATATTTTTATGACATGTGGACATTTTAGAAATGTTTCTAAAAAAATGTTTCTTGGAACTTTTAAAAAATATTTCTTAAACAGGTCAAAGAAATATTTACTTACAATTTGTTTTCCTTTTTTTCTATAACAATAATCTTTAAAAAATTTTCACTTACTACAAAATTTACCTCACAAACATTTTTAAAAACATTTTAAAAAACCCATTTTTTTTTTAATAAATGGTCAATTACACATTATTACATTTTAAAACCACATTTTAAGAAAATGTGTTTTTTAAAATGTTTCTTAAAATGTTTGTGAAGTAAAATTTGTAGTAAGTGAGAAAAGTTTTTAAATAATATTGTTATGGAAGAAAGGAAAACAAATTGTAAGTAAAAATTGTTACGTAACAAGGGAAACTTGATTTAAATGAGATTAAAGAAATATTTCAGATTTTCATTTTTTCAATTTTTTTTTTATACAAAATGAAAGGTTCTCTGGACATGAAGAATTTTTTTTATGTAAAGCTAATATTTTATGAATGTGCAGAAACAAATATTGTTTTCTTTATGTAGTAAATCTAATTTTTTAAGTATGCAAAATTAAAATGTTTTAAATATATTTTAAAAATATCTCAAAAATATTAAAAACGTTCGAAAACATTCGAATGTGTGACGATTGTAAATTTTCTCGTGAATCGCCTGTCGTTACATCATTTTGTTTCAATTGGGAACTAAGTGGAATTTTAAAGAAAAAATAAGATGGCGAAATTGCAGAAAAAATAAATTATCTTCCAGGCAAGAAAAAAATTGTTTAGTCGCTAAAAACCCGGATTTTCAAATTGAAATTATGAAATTGTAAATGAATAGATTGTTTTCCACACATTTCATTATAATTTTGTAAATAATGACAATAAAAGTTCCAACTGTTGTAGTTTTAGTCAACAATTTTTAAAAATAAAAGTAAACAAACAGCAAACACGTTTTGTCTTTCAATCCAATTCGTATTGGATTAAAGGATTAAATATTCGATTGCGATTGAGTCCCTATTTGACCTAAAAATGTCAATAAAACCTCGAAAATTCTTGAGCGTTGCATCGAGTAATTTTACCATGAGTTAAGTAGGACTATAACATCCAACAGACTCATCAAAATCTGAGAAGTGAGAAGTGAAGTGTAAATAAAGTGTAAATGAAGTGTGCGTGAAATGTGAGAGAAATTTAAAAAATTTCAACGGGTTATTCTATTCACACTTTTTTAATTGAACAGGTAGGTGTTGTACGTAATTAAACACTGTTAATTTTAATATTTCTTTAATTAACACATCTACATACATACATATTGTGTAAACCAATATTATTACATATTTTGTAAAACACAATATTATTACATATTTTGTAAAACACAATATTATTACATGTTTTGTAAAACACAATATTTTTAGAGTAAGTGAAGTGAAGTGGGTTATTTGTAATTATTTGCGATAGTGTGAGAATGAGAGATAGTGAAAGGGTGGGAGAGGGAGAGAGGGGGGAGGGAGGGAGAGCGAGAGAGAGTGACAGAGGGAGCGAGAGAGATGGAGTGAGAAAGAGTGATAGAGCGTGTGTGTGAGAGAGAGAGAAAGAAAAAGCAAGAGAGAGAGAGCGAGAGAGAGAGAGAGAGAGAGGGAGAGAGGGGGTGTGTGTGTGAGAAAGAGAGAGCGAAAGAGAGAGAGAGAGTGTGTGTGTGTGTGAGAGAGAGAGAGGAAGAGAGAGAGTGTCTGTGTGTGTGTGTGAGAGAGAGAGAGAGAGAGGAAGAGAGAGAGAGAGAGTATGTGTGTGTGTGTGAGAGAGAGAGAGAGACATGGAAAGCGAGAGAGAAAGAATGCGTGTGTGTGAGTGAGAAAGAGAGAGAGAGAAAGAGAGAGAGAGAAAGCGAAAGAGAGTGTGTGTGTGAGAGAGAGAGAAAGAAGAAGCAAGAGAGAGAGCGAGAGAGAGAGAGAGAGAGGGAGAGAGGGGGTGTGTGTGTGAGAAAGAGAGAGCGAGAGAGAGAGAGTGTGTGAGAGAGAGAGAAAGAAAAAGCAAGAGAGAGAGCGAGAGAGAGAGAGAGGGAGAGAGGGGGTGTGTGTGTGAGAAAGAGAGAGCGAAAGAGAGAGAGAGAGAGAGAGTGTGTGTGTGAGAGAGAGAGAGAGGAAGAGAGAGAGAGTGTCTGTGTGTGAGAGAGAGAAAGAAAGAGAGAGAAGAAGAGAGAGAGAGAGTGTGTGTGTGTGTGTGTGTGTGTGTGAGAGAGAGACATGGAAAGCGAGAGAGAAAGAATGCGTGTGTGTGAGTGAGAAAGAGAGAGAGAGAGAAAGAGAGAGAGAAAGCGAAAGAGAGAGAGTGTGTCAGTGTTTGTGTGTGCGTGTGAGAGAGAGTGAGAGAAATAAAAAGCTAGAGAGAGAGAGCGAGAGAAAGAGAGAGAAAGCGAGAGAGAGTGTGTGTATGAGAGAGAGTGAGAGCGAGAAAGCGAGAGAGAGAGTGTGTGTCTGTCTATGTGTGTCTGTGTGAGAGAGAGAGAGAGAAAGCGAGAGAGAGAGAGAGAGAGCAATGAGATAATGAAGTAGAGTGTTGGGGTGTTTGAGTGTTCGAGTGTGCGAGTGTGCTAGTGTGCTAGTGTGCTAGTGTGTGAGTGTGCGAGTGTGCGAGAGAGAAAGAGAAAGCGGGAGAGAGAGAAAACGAGAAAGAGAGAAAGAGAAAGAGAAAGAGAGAGAGAAAGAGAGAGAAAGATAGAGAGTGTGTGTCAGCTTGTGTGTGTGTGTGTGACTCTAGCACACTAGTACACTCGCACACTCGCACACTCGTACACTCGAACACTAGCACACTAGCACACTTGCACACTCGTACACTCGAACACTAGCACACTAGCACACTTGCACACTAGCACACTCGAACACTCTACTTCATTATCTCATTGCTCTCTATCTCTCTCTCATTCGCGCTCTCTCTCGCTTTCTCTCTATCTCACACACACAATCTCTCACGCTTTCTCTCTCTCTCTCTCTCGCTTTTTCTTTCTTTCTCTCTCTCACTCTCTCTTTTTCTTTCCCCCTCTTTCTCTCTTTCTCTCTTCTTCGTTTTTTCTCTCTCCGCTCTCTCTTTCCCACTTTCTCTACACTGTAACTTGCACACTCGCATACTCGCACACTAGCACACTAGCACACTAGCACATTCGCACACTCGCACACTCGCACACCAGCACACTCGCACACTCGCACACTAGCACACTAGCACACTAGCACACTAGCACACTCGCACACTCGCACACTCGCACACTCAAACTCTCGAACACCCAAACACTCTACATCATTATCTCATCTCTCTCTCTCACTCCTGCTCTCTCTCTCTCCCGCTCTCTCTCTCTCACACACACAAGCTGACACACTCTCTCTATCTCTCTCTCTTTCTCTCTTTCTTTCTCTCTTTCTCGTTTTCTCTCTCTCCCGCTCTCTGTTTCTCTCTTTCTCTACAATGTAACTCGCACACTCGCACACTAGCACACTAGCACACTCGCACACTAGCACACTAGCACACTAGCACACTAGCACACTAGCACACTAGCACACTAGCACACTAGCACACTAGCACACCCAAACACTCTACTTAATTATCTCATTGCTCTCTATCTCTCTCTCTCTCGCTCTCTCTCTCGATTTTTCTTTCTCTCACTCTCTCTCACACAAACACACACACTGACTCACTCTTCCTTTTTGCTTTCTCTCTCTCGTTCGCTCTGTCTCGCTTTCTATCTCTCTCTCTCTCTCTCATTCACACACACACACACAAAAACACACACCCTTTCTCTCTCTCGCTTTCTCTCTATCTCACACACACACTCTCTCGCTTTCTCTCTCTCTCCCCCGCTTTCTCTCTCTCTCTCTCTCTCTCTCTCTCCCGCTCTTTCTCTCTCTCTCTCACACACACACAAGCTGACACACTCTCTCTATCTCTCTCTCTCTTTCTCTCTTTCTTTCTCTCTTTCTCGTTTTCTCTCTCTCCCGCTCTCTATTTCTCTCTTTCTCTACAATGTAACTCGCACACTCGCACACTAGCACACTAGCACACTAGCACACTAGCACACTAGCACACTAGCACACTAGCACACTAGCACACTAGCACACTCGCACACTCGCACACTCGCACACTCGCACACTAGCACACTAGCACACTAGCACAATCGCATACTCGCACACTCGCACACTAGCACACTAGCACACTAGCACACTCGCACACTCGCACACTCGCACACTCAAACTCTCGTACACCCAAACACTCTACATCATTATCTCATCTCTCTCTCTCACTCCTGCTCTCTCTCTCTCTCTCTCCCGCTCTCTCTCTCTCACACACACACACACAAGCTGACACACTCTCTCTATCTCTCTCTCTTTCTCTCTTTCTTTCTCTCTTTCTCGTTTTCTCTCTCTCCCGCTCTCTGTTTCTCTCTTTCTCTACAATGTAACTCGCACACTCGCACACTAGCACACTAGCACACTAGCACACTAGCACACTAGCACACTAGCACACTAGCACACTAGCACACTAGCACACTAGCACACTAGCACACTAGCACACTAGCACACTCGCACACTAGCACACTAGCACACTAGCACACCCAAACACTCTACTTAATTATCTCATTGCTCTCTATCTCTCTCTCTCTCGCTCTCTCTCTCGATTTTTCTTTCTCTCACTCTCTCTCACACATACACACACACTGACTCACTCTCCCTTTTTGCTTTCTCTCTCTCGTTCGCTCTGTCTCGCTTTCTATCTCACTCTCTCTCTCTCATTCACACACACACACACAAAAACACACACCCTTTCTCTCTCTCGCTTTCTTTCTATCTCACACACACACTCTCTCGCTTTCTCTCTCTCTCCCCCGCTTTCTCTCTTTCTCTCTCGCTTTCTCTCTCTCTCTCGCTTTTTCTTTCTCTCTCTCTCTCTCTCGCTTTCTCTCTCTCTCTCGCTTTCTCTCTTTCTCTCTTCTTCGTTTTTTCTCTCTCCGCTCTCTCTTTCCCACTTTCTCTACACTGTAACTTGCACACTCGCACACTAGCACACTAGCACACTAGCACACTCGCACACTCGCACACTAGCACACTCGCACACTCGCACACTCAAACACTCGAACACCCAAACAATCTACTTCATTATCTCATTGCTCTCTCTCTCTCTCTCCCGCTCTTTCTCTCTCTCTCTCACACACACACAAGCTGACACACTCTCTCTATCTCTCTCTCTTTCTTTCTCTCTTTCTCGTTTTCTCTCTCTCCCGCTCTCTATTTCTCTCTTTCTCTACAATGTAACTCGCACACTCGCACACTAGCACACTCGCACACTAGCACACTAGCACACTAGCACACTCGCACACTCGCACACTAGCACACTCGCACACTAGCACACTAGCACACTAGCACACTAGCACACTAGCACACTCCCACACTAGCACACTAGCACACTAGCACACTAACACACTCTACTTTATTATCTCATTGATCTCTATCTTTCTCTCTCTCGCTCTCTCTCTCGCTTTTTCTTTCTCTCACTCTCTCTCTCACACACACACACAATGACACACTCTCCCTTTTTGCCTTCTCTCTCTCTTTCCCTCTGTCTCGCTTTCTATCTCTCTCTCTCTCTCACACACAAACACAAAAACACACACCCTTTCTCTCTCTCGCTTTCTCACTATCTCACACACACACTCTCTCTCGCTTTCTGTCTCTCTCTCTCTCTCGCTTTTTCTTTCTTTCTCTCTCTCACTCTCCCTTTTTCTTTCCATCTCTCTCTCTCTCACACACACGCACAAACTGACACACTCCCTCTCTCTCTCTCTTTCTCTTTTCTTCGTTTTTTCTCTCTCCGCTCTCTCTTTCCCACTTTCTCTACACTGTAACTTGCACACTCGCATACTCGCACACTAGCACACTAGCACACTAGCACACTAGCACACTTGCACACTAGCACACTCGCACACTAGCACACTAGCACACTCGCACACTCGCACACTCGCACACCAGCACACTAGAACAATAGCACACTCGCACACTCGCACACTAGCACACTCGCACACTCGCACACTAGCACACCAGCACACTAGCACACTATCACACTCGCACACTGGCACACTCGAACACTTGAAAACCCAAACAATCTACTTCATTATCTCATTGCTCTCTCTCTCTCTCTCCCGCTCTTTCTCTCTCTCTCTCACACACACACAAGCTGACACACTCTCTCTATCTCTCTCTCTCTTTCTTTCTCTCTTTCTCGTTTTCTCTCTCTCCCGCTCTCTATTTCTCTCTTTCTCTACAATGTAACTCGCACACTCGCACACTCGCACACTAGCACACTAGCACACTCGCACACTAGCACACTAGCACACTAGCACACTCGCACACTAGCACACTAGCACACTAGCACACTCGCACACTCGCACACTAGCACACTAGCACACTAGCACACTAGCACACTAGCACACTCCCACACTAGCACACTAGCACACTAGCACACTAACACACTCTACTTTATTATCTCATTGATCTCAATCTTTCTCTCTCTCGCTCTCTCTCTCGCTTTTTCTTTCTCTCACTCTCTCTCTCACACACACACACAATGACACACTCTCCCTTTTTTGCCTTCTCTCTCTCTTTCTCTCTGTCTCGCTTTCTATCTCTCTCTCTCTCTCACACACAAACACAAAAACACACACCCTTTCTCTCTCTCGCTTTCTCACTATCTCACACACACACTCTCTCTCGCTTTCTGTCTCTCTCTCTCTCTCGCTTTTTCTTTCTTTCTCTCTCTCACTCTCCCTTTTTCTTTCCATCTCTCTCTCTCTCACACACACGCACAAACTGACACACTCCCTCTCTCTCTCTCTTTCTCTTTTCTTCGTTTTTTCTCTCTCCGCTCTCTCTTTCCCACTTTCTCTACACTGTAACTTGCACACTCGCATACTCGCACACTAGCACACTAGCACACTAGCACACTAGCACACTTGCACACTAGCACACTCGCACACTAGCACACCAGCACACTAGAACAATAGCACACTCGCACACTCGCACACTAGCACACTCGCACACTCGCACACTAGCACACCAGCACACTAGCACACTATCACACTCGCACACTGGCACACTCGAACACTTGAAAACCCAAACACTCTACTTCATTATCCCATTGCTCTCTCTCACTCCCGCTCTCTCTCTCTTGTTACAAACTTGGTACATTAAAAATTACCCACATAAAGAATCACAAATAAAAATACGGAGCTTGTTGTAAAAACACGTCTGGTCATTCCTTTGTATAAAAGGTGACGTGTCTATTTATTTGATTTCCCCATGGCAACAACAAAACATCGCATACTGCCATGTACCGTGCTCAGTTAGGCGGCCGCTTGTATGTAGAGAAAGGCCGTTCCGGTAACACTCTCTCGCTTTTTCTTTCTCTCGCTCTCTCACACATACACACACTTTCTCTCGCTTCCCCTCTGTCTTTCTCCCTCTCTCTCTATTTCCCTCTCTACCACTCTCTCTCTTTCTCTCGCTCTCTCTCGCTCTCTCTCGCTTTTTCTTTCTCTCGCTCTCTCACCCATCCACACACTTTCTCTCGCTTCCCCTCTGTCTTTCTCCCTCTCTCTCTCTCTTGTTCTCTCTCTCCCACTCTCTCTCTTTCTCTCGCTCTCTCTCGCTTTTTCTTTTTCTCTCTCTCTTTCACACACACACACACTTTCTCTCGCTTCCCCTCTGTCTTTCTCTCTCTCTCTCTCTCTCCCACTCTCCTTTTCTCTCCCTCTTTCACACACACACACACACACTTTCTCTCGCTTCCCCCTTGTCTTTCTCTTCCTCTCTCTCCCTCTCTCTCTCTCACACACACACACACACACTGACTCTCTCTTCTTCTTCCTCTCTCTCTCTCACACACACACACACACCCTCTCTCTCTTCCTCTCTCTCTCTCTTTAATAAACACACACCCTCTCTCTCTCTCTCTCTCTTTCTCGTTTCTCTCTCTCCCGCTCTCTCTTTCTCTACAATGTAACTCACACACTCGCACACCCGCACACTCGCACACCCGCACACTAGCACACTAGCACACCACCACACTAGCACACTCGTACACTCGAGCACTCGAGCACTCGAACACCCAAACACTTTACTTCATTATCTCATTGCTCTCTATCTCACTCCCGCTCTCTCTCTCTCCCTCGCTTTTTCTTTCTCTCACTCTCACACACACACACTGACACACTCTCCCTTTTTTGCTTTCTCTCTTTCTCGCTTTCTATCCTCTCTCTCTCACACACACAAATACACACACTCTTTCTCTCTCTCGCTTTCTCTCTCTCTCTCACACACACACACACTCTCTCGCTTTTTCTTTCTCTCTCTCTCTCTCCCACACACACTCACTCTCTCTCGCTTTCTCTCTCTCTCTCTCTCACACACACACACAAATTGACACACTCTCTCTATCTCTCTCTCTTCTTCGTTTTTTCTCTCTCCCGCTCTCTCTTTCTCTACAATGTAACTCGCACACTCGCAAATTTAATTTGTTATAATTTCAAATCAACTACTTTTCTATCACGAAAACTTTTTATTTAATACACTACACTAAAGTATGTAAAAAATTAAAGATTCCTTCGAAATAGGTCAAAAAGTATGGGGCATTCTTTTTAAAAACAATATTATTTTCGTGAATAACAGACTTTGTGGTTTCAATAATAACAAAGTTACTAATGTTGAACACTTAATATAACAATCTCTAAATGAATCGGTGAGTTGAAAAACAGTACAAGTCCATTTTGATTTTATGTTATAAAATTGCTTTAAATATGAAGAAGAATAAGTTGAGACTAAGAGCACTACAATTTGGTGAAATTGAATAAGTGTTTCGGCAAGTTTGGCCGCCCAATGAATAAAAGCACTTGTCTTAACACTTTTATTGTTGATTATCTCAAAATAAGATTTCTGGACTTGTACTGTTTTTCAACTCACCGATTCAAATATAATTCCCGATGGTGGTCTATTTTGCAAATTTTTTTGAACGGATCAGAGTAGGCGACGAAGCTGAGTGTCAACAATTGACTAATTATATCTTTTATATCGCCAATTTACGGAGATTAAAGGTAAGTAAAGCAAAATACATTATATTGCAATGCAAATGTATATAAATAAAATGGTAGATAAATAATAAATAAAATAGATAAATAAAATGCATAAATACACAATAAATAGGTACTGTCAGCCCGTTCTAGGGCTGAGGTTTTCTACTAATAAATTATAATAAAAGTAAGGTAACAAAATTCAATATATCAAGAACATCTGTCAGTCTGTTTATGGCATCAACAATCTATGGTAAGGTATTGCTGATGTAATCTGTCGCCCGTTTACGTTTTCGACTGCTTGGCGTAGCTATAGCTTCAACAGTACTGCCGCTCGAGGTGGATGGTGTCATTGGCACTCCAGAAGGTCCTGCTAATGATGGCAACTCGTTCACACTATCATCGTGAACTTGAACTTGTAAGTTGTTATTTATAAAATCAAGCTAAAACAGACAATGGATATCATATACATTCAATAGATTAAATTATTTATCTATCGAAATATTCATTGTTAGAAACATATTTTAAAATCTTACTCCAAGAATTCATTCCTCGTATATACTTTTGCCCATATCTTCTTCTTTCCTGGCACTTGCCTTCCTCTTTAACAGCCCTATTCTGTAACTTTGCGTTCATGAACGAGTTTCAACAAAGTTGATAACGAAACCTTTCAATTCGGTATTCTCTAATTCGCTCGTTGGCTGTCCAAACATTGAAAACTTCTCAACGAAAGGGGACGACGTTTTTGCATGAAGTTGTTGCGAAGAAAGTGAGGGGTTATAGTTGAATCGTGCATCGTGCTCTCGTGGCATAACAATTTCTGTTGTACCTGCACGAATTGGCGACCAAAAAAGTGAAAAAAGTAACACAATTAACGATACGATAGAAAATTTTTCAAAACCAAGAGAAATTGGAACTTTCGAGTTGCAGGCAGGCTCTGAATAAAAATGTTGAAAAAATTATAGCGCAGAACAAAACCATAACTTGGTTAAAAATAAATAAATTAGAACTGCAATATAATATAAAATTTTCATTAAATGAAGAAGATGGTGAAGAAAGGCTTGAATATTCAATTTCTCTTGTTTTTGAAAAATTTTCTATCGTACAGTTAGTGAGAACGGAACTTGACTGTAGCGTAATTATTTAATTCGGTTTATAATTTCAAAATACGTTACAAGAGAAAATCGATTTATTTATTTAGTGTGTAAAATAGTTCTAACTACAGAGTTCCGCACATTGATACCTTCCTGATATAGATCTATAATATCCACACCAATCTCATTTGTTTGTTATCTGCATCCTCTTCTAGAAATAAATCTGAAAAAGTAGAAATATAGTAATTATGCAAAAATTGACATTACAAATAGCTTACAATTTTCCACATTTCCCATTTGCTTAAATACTGCAGTTGGATGTTGGGTGTTGAATGGATTGCTCATATCTCGCAAATTGCGCATCAATTGATTATTTTGCTGCCAACAGGTAATAAAAAATTGTATTGTTGAAATGTATCTACTTATGGAAAAGAATATTAATGACAGTGACTTATCGCTGCTGCAATTCGTGTAAAAACTCATAAAACGCTTCATCCATAATGTTTTTACTTCACAATAACAAATTAACAACACACACAATTTGTAACCTAAAAATCTCTTAACGGTGAGTAAACGGCGATACGAAACGCATCCGTTCTTCATGAACGACAGTTCTCAACGAATGTCGTTGAGTTACAGAAACAGAAACCTTTAGCCAACGGTCCCGTTGTGAGTTACAGAATAGGGCTGTAAGTTTTGTATTTGAAGTCAGTCCATGTCTACAAAATTCCAATTATTAATAATTAAGTCTCAAATTAATTTATATCACATACCTTTTGCCACTTATCAGATTTTCTTCCTCCCAGTCTGCAGTCTGCATTCAGTTAGACAGTTAACCTTTCCGACAATTTTTTATGGGCGTCTCTGGCGGAGGGTACATTCAAGCGGCCAACAGTCAGTCAGTCAGTCAGTCGGTCAGTGTGATTTTCCATAAAGGTACAGATAATTTACCCAATGTTTATCTGACACTTTAAACATGATAGAAATGTATGGCGGCAAAATCACGAGATCTCACTTGCTGTCATCAAAACTAACCTCACTTCTAACAATACGATGACTATCGAATGTTCACCAGAATCGCTGCTATCGTCCACTGACGACTAACTATCGTCTGTCATATCCACACCTCAGGTCTTTTTTTATGCGGCGTGTTCTTACGCAATTTTCATTTATATTTTAATTCGTTGCTTTGGTTTTATACAGTTTTAGGAAACTGTAAATCTCAGTACTCGAACGATGCCAGGCCGATCCATTGCGTGTGTGATGTAACGAATTCTTGTATTCTTTATTCTCGTTCAATTTACTGCCGCCCTGGAACTAATGCAACAGTTGAGAGAGTTTTTTCTTTTGCTAACGACATTTGGACAAGTGGGAAATCGAAATTGAATGTTTATACTCTACCTGCAGCGCTTGAAATTTCTTTTATTCATGGTTTTGCTTCGCCACGATTTATTTCTTCTTCTTTTTCCGTATCCGTATCCGTTAAGGGACGTTGGCGATCATATTGGCAACTATGACCTTATTGGTAGCAGCGCGAAATAGGGAAGTTGTTGATTGCCCAAACCATTGCCTTAGGTTCTTCTTGAGCCAGGACCTCTTTTCCCCTCAATCTTTTACAGCTTTACAACGCTCCTTCTCCTTATTCATTCTGGCCATAACATCTTCGTTCCGTACCTACTCTGTCCTTCCAGCTAATGCAAAGCATGCGTCGATACGTCCACATTTCGAAGGCTTTGAGCCTCTTCATTGTCCAAGCTTACATCATACATACATCAGGACCGAGAACACGTAGCATCTCGCAATTCTGACCCGCAGTTGTAGTGCCAATTCACTGCTGCAGAGAACTTGTCGGACGCTTTCTCAATGCGGCATTTCACTTCCTGGTCCCATTGGTCGTTAATTACGCTCCCTAGATAGTCTATCTTCTCCACTCTTTGGATCGGCACTGCGTTGACTATTAGTCCTTAATCTGCGCTTGGGTCTTTGCTCACACGATCATGTACTTAGTTTTCACACGCCTTAACCACTTTTCACAAGGCATGCTGCAAGTTCTCCTCACTGTCTGCTATGAGAACGGTGTCATCCGCATACCGCAGGTTGTTAACTGGTATGCCGTTCACTTTGATGCCATCATTCGCATCCTCTAAGGCTTCTCTGAAAAAAGTTAACCAAAACAACTCAGACAACTATCAGAGCCTGCGACGTTTAGAAAACACCACATTTGGAGGCTATAAATTTAAATAGGTGAAATCGCCTTGAAAGTTTGGTTTAACCTTAAAATGCTTTCGAGGTTATAAAAACATACTGCAAGGACCTAAACAAAAAGTTTGAAATTAATACATAGAATCTGCTTTTCTGACTCATCATCTACTTTTTCTGACATAGAATGTGACTTTTCTGGCCGAGAAACGATTTTTCTGACTCATCATCTACTTTTTCTGACATAGAATGTGACTTTTCTGACCCAGAATCGATTTTTCTGTTTCAGAATCTGCTATTTCTGAGTCAGAATGTGACTTTTCTGGCCGAGAATCGATTTTTCTGACTCATAATCTACTTTTTCTGACATAGAATGTGACTTTTCTGGCCGAGAATCGACTTTTCTGACTCATAATCTACTTTTTCTGACATAGAATGTGACTTTTCTGGCCGAGAATCGAATTTTCTGACTCATAATCTACTTTTTCTGACATAGAATGTGACTTTTCTGACCCAGAATCGATTTTTCTGTTTCAGAATCTGCTATTTCTGAGTCAGAATGTGACTTTTCTGGCCGAGAATCGATTTTTCTGACTCATAATCTACTTTTTCTGACATAGAATGTGACTTTTCTGGCCGAGAATCGATTTTTCTGTTTCAGAATCTGCTATTTCTGAGTCAGAATGTGACTTTTCTGGCCGAGAATCGATTTTTCTGATTCATAATCTACTTTTTCTGACATAGAATCTGCTTTTCTGACTCATCATCTACTTTTTCTGACATAGAATGTGACTTTTCTGACCCAGAATCGATTTTTCTGTTTCAGAATCTGCTATTTCTGAGTCAGAATGTGACTTTTCTGGCCGAGAATCGATTTTTCTGACTCATAATCTACTTTTTCTGACATAGAATGTGACTTTTCTGGCCGAGAATCGACTTTTCTGACTCATAATCTACTTTTTCTGACATAGAATGTGACTTTTCTGGCCGAGAATCGAATTTTCTGACTCATAATCTACTTTTTCTGACATAGAATGTGACTTTTCTGACCCAGAATCGATTTTTCTGTTTCAGAATCTGCTATTTCTGAGTCAGAATGTGACTTTTCTGGCCGAGAATCGATTTTTCTGACTCATAATCTACTTTTTCTGACATAGAATGTGACTTTTCTGGCCGAGAATCGATTTTTCTGTTTCAGAATCTGCTATTTCTGAGTCAGAATGTGACTTTTCTGGCCGAGAATCGATTTTTCTGATTCATAATCTACTTTTTCTGACATAGAATGTGACTTTTCTGGCCGAGAATCGATTTTTCTGTTTCAGAATCTGCTTTTTCTGAATCAGAATTGTGACTTTTCTGACCCAGAATCGATTTTTCTGTTTCAGAATCTGCTTTTTCTGAATCAGATGTGACTTTTCTGGCCGAGAATCGATTTTTCTGACTCATAATCTGCTTTTTCTGACGCGATATTAACTTGAAGTGACCACAAAATCCACACACCCGGACGCACAAACCCCGAACCGAAAAACAGTAAGTCTCCAAAATTTAATTTTCATTAAATGCAAATTAATTTCAACCGTTATTGTTATTATTTAACCTACAAACGAATTTATTCAAGCAAGAAAAACACTCGAGTAGTAATTAAATTTCTCAAAAAAGCCCAATTAAATCGATCCCTCGCCAGATTTTCCGTTATCGGGCGCCCTGTATCAAATTAGGACGTCTCAGTTTTTTTTTTGGCGGAGTCGTGACTTGAGACAGTTAGGTCGCGCGGTCAATTGTTCGTGTAATTTTCGGGTAATGACAGTCACTACTGACCGAAAAACCGCGCGTCACGTTGCGTCCGGAGCGTGGCGGATTCAAACAGGACCGACCTTCGAAAGTGAGCGAAACCGCTTCTTTTTTGGGCGAATTCCTAGCTAACTCCTTTTAACCTTCCGATAGTCGCATGCGGAGTCTCCCCTACTGACCACAAATATTTTCTTCATATTTTGTATTGATAAAATAATTAATCTTTTCTGAATATTTAAATATTTTATTAATAAGAATATACTGAAGAAAATATTTTAAGAAAAATATTTTAAGCAAAATATTTTATTAATTTGAATAAAATATATTGAAGAAAATATTTTTTCTACTTTGGTATCACAAGCGAGTTATTGTGAAACTGAAAGTAGTGTCACAAAGGAACTTTTCGTGAAACGCCTTTTGGTTTTTGTTTTTGATACTTATTACGTTGGTATTGCTGTAATAGCACGCTGGCCGGCGTCGGGCATCTCTACCGAGCTCCTGTCAAGGTCAAGCCAAGTGTACAACTTAATTCTTCCATGAATGTTTCACAAAAATATCAAACTCGAGATTTTAAATTTGAAGTTTTAGTTGACATATGACACAAGACAAATACCAACACAACCAGTACCTAATCCTAAAAATCTCTAGAATATTTAGAAAGCACAATTTTCAAATTTTCTTGAAACTAAGAGCACCAAAGTAGAAAAAATAATATATTACACTCGTTTTATAAGACGTATTGACGCACTCATGACATTGGAGCACTCCTCGCTTCGCTCGTCGTGCCCCAAACTTATTCGCGCGACAATAGATCGTCTTATAAAACTTGTATAATAATATACTATTAAGGAATATATTTCAGTAATATGCGTGTTATATAAAAAAGGTAGATGCCATAAACATTTTTTTTTAATATTCAAACAAAATATTGCTTTGCAGGGTATATTTTATTCAATATTATCTCAATTTCTGGAAAAGATATAAATAAATATTTCGTTTCAATTTTTTTTCTCAATGTTTGGAAAAAATATGAATTAATATATTCAAAAACCTCTCACGAAAAATGTGTATAAAATATTTATTTAAAAATATTTAAAAAATATTTGTGGTCACTAGGTCACTAGGCACGACTGTGTTTTTTTCATTTTGCAAGAAATTTTCCATTCTCTCAAACAGCCGTTTTCAGTACCTTCCTAATTTATTGTCTAAATGTTAGTGGAGCAATATCAGAGCTTCAGATACATTATTTTTGCTTTTTTTGCATATTGCGGAGTGAGACTCCGCAGCGACTATTGGCGTCTTAGGCGAATTTTTGTATACATTTTGACATTTTCGGTTTACAACAGCCCAAGGTAAATCTGTAATAATCATTTTCGATACAAGTTCACTGTCCAATAATTTTCAAAGTGTGTGGTTGCTTGCTTCAAGCACGAAGTCAAGTTGTGTGGAAAAGCTGCACAAAATGACAGCGTACGTTTTTTCATATTAAAAAAAAAAAACATTAATTTATTGTAAATTTTGAAGTTTTTGACAAATCGTCAAGTTAACATTGGTTTGTTCAATATCCACTTTTTGGGGATATTGGGTTATAGATGTCGCAGACGGATTGTAGAATCCGCTACAATACAAACCGGCTAGCCGCATTATAAAACGGCTCGATTTTGTAAATCGGCTGGTTAACGTTTAGGCGGGTTGTAATACGGCTAAACGTTGGTCAGCCTTACTGTAACGACGTTTCGCGTTCTCCAATGCAACAAAATGACGGGTCGCCGATTTATAAAACGGCGAAAAGGGACTTTATATAAAGAAAACCTTTCCTTGTAGCTACGACAAATATAAAGTCATAACTATAAGAAAAAGGTTTAACTCGATATAAAAGGTTTTTTTTAATAAAATGTCTCACAATTCTTCCTTTATCAAACGGACAGAGTTATTCAGCGATTCATAAAGCACCTAAAATTTTCAGTCAAATTGTAAAAATTCTCTGTTCATTCTATATTTTACAATCTCCCCAATCATTTAGAAAACGACTGAATTTACAATTCGCCGCCGACATCTACAATATGGCTGATTGTCGCCCTACATTACACATAGTCAACATTCCGGCTAAACAATCTGCCTAAACGTTAATCAGCCGTTTTACAAAACAGAGCTGCTTTGTAAAGTGGCTAGCCGCTTCATATTGCGGCGGATTCTACAATACGGCTGCGACATGTACACCAAAGTTTAAGTTAAAGTTTGAGTTAAAATTAGCTTGTTTAATGTTCCACAAGAGAACCAGTAAAATAAAAAGTTTTCAGTATTTATTTTGTGTAATATCTAGTAAAATTATTAAAATTTTGCGTTATGGGTAGTATTCATTAAATTTTGAAATTTTTTCTTCTCAAAACTTTTTTTTTAATGTTTATGGCATAACAACTTAATAATACACTTGAAAAGGTTATAATTTATTACCAAATATTAACTTCAAATTTCAAAAAAATATAGAATTTTCTTTTGCAGAGTCACACTCCGCAGCGACTACTAATGTCTCAAAAAAGGTGCGACTACTGGAAGGTTAATTCCGATTTTGTCTGTGCGAATCGGTAACGGTTGTTCGCCGCCAAATAAAAACCGATGTGGCTCGTCGCAATAAATTTTTGTTCTCCATTATGCGGTACCGATCAAAAACAGTACCGATTATAATTTACGAGTGACAGTTGTTGTTTTAACGGTGCTCGGGAATTTTTAACGGTCGGTATTGTCGAAGCGGTTTGTATTGTAGCTGATTCTACAATCTGTCTGCGACATCTATAACCCAATATCCCCAAAAAGTGAATATTGAATAAACCAAAATTAATTTGACGATTTGTCAAACAACTTCAAAATTTACAATAAATTAATGTTTTTTTTAACATGTAAAAACGTACGCTGCCATTTTGTGCAGTTTTTCCACACAATTTGGCTTCGTGCTTGAAGCAAGCAACCACAAACTTTGAAAATTATTGGACAGTGAACTTGTATCGAAAATGATTATTACAGATTTACCTTGGGCTGTTGTAAACCGAAAATGTCAAAATGTATACAAAGATTTGCCTACGATGTCAATAGTCGCTGCGGAGTCTCACTCCGCAATATGCAAAAAAGGCAAAAATAATGCAGCTCTGATATTGCTCCACTAACATTCAGACAATAAATTAGGAAGGCACTGAAAACGGCCGTTTGAGAGAATGGGAAATTCAATCACAGTCGCCCTTTTCACTAACACATACTCGTTATAAACGACACGTTTCGCCAATTTAAAATAATGCCTTTGAATCAAGCTCAAGCTGAAGAACCGCCTGCAACGCGCGACCACGCTCGGGTCGCCTAACCTTAAACCTAGTTTTAACTGATTGACAGAAATTTTACCGGCCATTTCGGCACAGTGTGCGAAATAATCGCCCAGGGCGGAAAATGCCCCTCCGAGCGTCGACAGCCAGGACAGGGTGTGCTCCAATTCGCAGCGTTCCTTCACTAAATGTTCCATTCTGCAATTCCTAAAAGAAGAAAATCAGTTTCGGGACTAATCAAATTGAGAAATTACCAATTATAATCGATGAGTTCGCTCCTGGCAGGAATTAAAACAAATCTAACTTAATGTTGATAATGAGAAATGAAGTTTTCGCGATACACTCCGCTTAAATGCAACTCCCGGATGATGTAATGCAGTTGAATACCATCGATATGGAGAAGAATAATTTTCTTCTGCTTCTTAAAATCGGTTTTGATTAAATCGGTTGCAATTACAACGAAAGTTGAATAGTTGGATCCGTTTTGAAAAATTTCCAGATGAATTTCATCCATGTTTGAGGTTAGATTCCTGTAAAAACCTCCACAAACAACTCGATTGGATCCATTAATAAATTTCGTAGGCAAAGTCGGTTAATTTTCGATTAATTATCACAATTTTTTAATTATAAATGTAATAAACATTACAACCTGACATTTGGTAAATATAACCTAAAAAATCTGTGATGTATGTTAATCACAGATACTTATGGCGGTTTACGGCCAAATTCAACTTTATTCTCTTATGGGGGTTCTAATGTAACGTATAGGCAAAATAACTCCCTTATTTTAACAAGCTGTCTCAAACTGATTCACAAATTAATCAAACAACTTGACGGGTTTCTTGCCCATTCACTAAATTCGTCAATCACAATGCAACATTAAAAATTGGATTTACAAGCAGATTTGCGCGAGCGTGATTTCGAATTTTTGTCAACAAAAATAGCATAGGGAAAAATATTTCAGTTAATTTATATAAAATACCAAATAAACGAAATAAACATCAAAGTCAAAATATGAAGAAAAAAAATTAAGGATTACACATTGCTTACAGAAAATAACGAAAACTCAAACAAAAATGTCAACTAATATTTACATTTATTTCACTAATTTTAATTTCTCATAAGAAAATGGGATTTTAAAAAACATAAAATATCCACTGAACGGTGGCTAAGTCTTGTTCTTATTTTGGACACAATATTGCCTGAAATTGAGAATACTCGTTCGCTAGCTACTGAGCTTGGTTTTATAGTTTTCAGGGCATCAAATAACAAATCTAAGTTTTTGATTCGTTTTTATTCGTTGCCTCAAATAATAAAAATTCAGCTTTCAGTGTCTTTGGATTTGTAAGTTTTTTTTTCTTCGAAATTGACACTTTATCGACTTAGGTCCGGACAAATTCTCACCGTAATTTAATTCTCCACAATTCGCGTATTCACATCATTAGATTGCTTCATTAGTTTCAATTTTACAAGCAAGAAACTTAAAAAAACGCGATTTTTTGTTGAAAATTGTTCAAAACAAATTAAAAGTTATGATTCTCGCGTTGAAAATTATGCAGAATTAATCTACTAACTGTCTTCGACAAAAGCACACAGTATTTATGTTAAATAATGACATTTATTTTGCTCTGTTGCCCAAGGACGAAGCAGTTGTTCACTCGGGCGCATTCGGTTAAAATCCCGATGACGTCATAAAACTTGAACGCCAATATGACGGGTTTCTTTCCCATTCGCTTCATTTTGAAGAATAACGTTGCACGGTACATTTTTTGGTAAATTGAGTTATTGGTGGAAAAACGCTGCACGACACATGCCGAATGCCCATACTAGAAGGAAGTTTCAAATTTCGCCACAATAAGTTTGTAGATGGCATTTTGCTTTATTAAAAATGTGATTTAATAATAAAAAAAGTTTTGTTTTTACATGTTTTTAGCGTTTTTTGTGCGCACTCTTCAATTGTTTAAGTCGAAAGGAACATCGAGAACGAGATTCGAAAGGTGTAAAATTAGGTGTTGTTTCGGATTTATTCAGATTTTTCAATTTTTTTTTCAATTTTTTTTTAAATTTATTTTTTGAAATTGACACGTTATCGACTTAGGTCCGGTCAAATTCTTCTCGTAATTTAATTCTCTACAATTCGTCTATTGACATAATTAACCCGTAACCGGTGAGGTGGAGTCAGGGAGACTCCTGGAAATTTTAAAACCGTCATTACTTTCGATTTGTTTATTTGTCGCCCGTGACCTTTTATATACCTTCCTCAAAGTGCGTTTTATTTATTGTGCTACAGTCGACAGAGTGCCGTTCTGAGTGTAAAACCCTTTTTTTACAAGTCGGAGTCTCTGAGACTCCACCTCACCAATTATGAAAGTTTTTTAGTTGATAATCTGCTATAAATTTGTTACTAGTTACAATAATGGGGTAACTTCATTATCAATAATAATAATAAAATATGCAGGAAATGTCTGCAAAGATACGAATAATGTCCTATTCCTTATATGCTATTTTGTTTTTTACTTTCTATAATTTATAGTTGTTTATTTTATGTTCACACTTTTTAGGAATTATTGTTTATTTGTATTGTTATGTTTTTATATATAATTTAATTTAGAAAGAGATTATTCAAGAAGTATTATTATACCAATAAGTTTTTTAATTTTTATTTTTTAAATTTTTATTAATTTTTCATTTTTTTCGTAATTTTTTAGTATTGCTATATTTTTTTAGTATTTCACTTTATTTTCATTACATTATAATTGATAACTTATCATTTTCTTAGAAGTTAGGTAAAACAACTAATGCGCCGTTACCCAAGTTTACACCATGCCAGAATTTTTATCAATAGATACTGTTTGGACCAAATGTTTTTGTCTTCTATTGCACTCAATGGCAAATCGAGATGTTAAAGTAGAAGAACTAAAATATAGTGGACTGTATATAAATATTCGAAAATAAAAGGTTACTCAATGAACTTTCGACTGCACTCAATGGCAGAAAATTATGCAATATTTATTATTCTAACAAAAACTAAACATATCACTTTGGATACAAAAAAAAGATAAGAAAGTGACTTGATAATATAAAAAGTCGTTAACAGATACATTTGTCTATTTCTTTGTAATAATTATTCATCAACATTCTTTTATTTCACAATGATATAGTACTTTCCAAAGAACAAAATAGTTTTTATTCAGTGAATTAAATACCAAAGGTCTACCAGAATTTAATTAACTTGCACCATTTTGTATTTTTTTTTTCTGCAAACTACAAAACTATTTTTGAGGATGAAATTAAATTTTTACTATAAATTTATAATGTCTTTTATTCCTAAAATGTACCAAATTTGGTTCAATACACGATTTCGACTTTCAATATTTGAGATTAAAAAAGGAGCCTGTGTGACTCCATCCAGCTCACCCGTTATGTGACAAAAGTTCCACCTCACCAGTTACGGGTTAAAGCTTATTATGTTAAAACTTATCTCCAAACATAGTTTGGAAAGAAGGTGTAATAATGATTTGTATTTTTTTTAGAGATGTTACAAAAAGGTGACAATTTTCATATCAAATTTAAATTAAATTGTTAAATTTAATAAAAATAATGCATATTAAATATAGTTGTGTTTTATTGTAGAGAAAGAGCGCAGTTCCAATATATAAATTTAGATTCTAACATAAAATAATGTTTTTCAATAATTCAACTATAAAAACTCACCGTCTCTAAGACGGGCGCTACATTGTTTCCAAAGTTATAATTTTGTTTCGGAAAAGCGGTCTTACCAAAAATAATAGAGAACCACATAAAAATATTGAAGAAATAAAATATTAAAGTATATTATTTTTGTCTTACCGCCGCACGTCCCACCTCTCTTTTGTAAATAACAGAGCCCGGCGGACTGTCGGTGTATGCGATTGTCAAAGAAAAATTCATTTTTCCATTTCGGCCGTTATTATCTGACAACATTCAAAAATAAATAAAGTTTTGTCATTAAGAAATCGGTGTCAACCGGTGTCACCGTTGGGCCGATTTTTTGTAATTTTTTTAATAACAATATAAAATACAGTATCTTTTTTACTAAAACAAAAATTAAAAAACTAAAACGTTGGCGCAAATTCAAACAATATTTTAAGACATATACACTTTAGAATTTGAAAATCGGTTGCACCGTTTCTTCAGAAATCGCTCAATACTTTTCCGATATTTGAATCTCTCTCGCACACTTGGTCGTCTCACTAACGAACAACTTGAACGCAAATTTGACCGGTTTCTTTCCGATTCGCTTCATTTTTATAGAACCCATTCAATAAGGGCGAGAATCGCTTACTTGAACGGACACTGACGTCATATCATATCATTATGTATGTTTGGTTGTAAATGTTAAGATTATTATTATTGTTTTATAATTACTATTATTAAAAATGAATAGATTTAATTAATTAGCAGTTACTATTTAAATTGAAGTTATTAAACCCCATGAAATGGATAGTATTTTCAGTTCCGACCTAACCTCGCTTTTATGGTTAATTGTGGGGAAAATCCAACAAAATTGGTTAAGATGACCGACAATCATTTTATGTACATCCACCAGTTGCCCCACACAGAACGGAAAGAATTGTGTCGAATCCTCGACCAAAACGACAAATGGGAAACATATGCAATACGATGTAGCGACCATCCAGGTGAGAACTCACAAAACACAAAATCGAGAATTGAATGAATTTTTCTAGTTGCTTCGGTGCGAAATTTTGAGGGGGAACTCCCCGACCGAGAAGCTGTTGACGTTGTGGAGCCACCAGAACCACACGGTGCTCGAGCTGTTCTTTTTGCACTATCAGGCCATGACCGTGATAAAATCGTTCGTCGACCCCAAGTACCACCGATACACCGATACTCACGGGAAGCACAACATAAACAATTTGATTAGGAATCTGGCGAATAAGAACCAAGAGCACAAGTCGGTTCATATCCCGCCGGAGAATTTCAGAAATCTCCTTCGCCTTTGGTACGTTGTGAATTTGTTGTTGACTTTTTGCTTGTTCGTATTTTTGAGTTGTCAGGCAAATTATGTTGAATCTGTGATTTATTCAGATTTTAAAATTTTTTATTAGAAAAATTGTAGTTTTGACTTATTCAAATTTTAGACTTTATTTTGTTATTTATTAGAAAAATTGAATTTGTGATTTGCTTTAACTATTTTTTTCTTATTAGAGATATTGAAATATTTTGGATTTATTCAGATTTCTTATATTTAATTTATTCAAATATTTTATTTATTAGAAAAATTGTTTATCTTTCACTTATTCAAATTTTAGACTTCATTTGCTCACATTTTTTATTTATTTATTCAAAATTTTTAAATTCACTTTATTCAAATTTTGAACTTTATTTATTCTAATTTTCGATTTATTAGAAAAATTAGGTGTTGTTTCGGATTTATCCCGATTTTTCAATTTTATTTGATGAATTCGTGATGGGAGTATTATATGGTGTGCTACAAACTAAACCTTATTTCGTTCAAGTTTGCGCATATGACGTCAGACAGCGAACATTAATCAGTGGGGGGCGAAGCAAAGAAATTTGAACGGTCGTTCCAAATAAAAATTTGAATTCTTTCTTTCGAAACATAATAATTTAAAAAACATAAATGTAATGTAACATTATGTTCTAAAACAAGGATTCCCATCCTTTTTAGGACTATCGTCCCCTTTAATTTAAAATGTTTTGGATTAAAATTTCATAGGTTCAAATTGTTTATAGTCCAGTCATTTTAGATTCATTTTCTAAAAAATTCCAAGTGAAGGTTTTCCTTCGCGATTTTCTTTGCATCGCTATAAGAAACACTGTGTAAAAAGTCCGTTGAAAAATCGTGTCCGCCAAATAAATTATTTAAGGTCGAAGGCTGCGAAAATCAGTTTTTCTCAATTATCGCGTGAAATATTGGTTTTACGTGAATTTTTATCGACTTAGGTCCGATAAAAAAAAAATATTTCAATTTTGTTTCGAAAATGACACTTTATCGACTTAGGTCCGGACAAATTCTCATCGTAATTTAATTCTCTACAATTCGCGTATTCACATCATTAGATTGCTTCATTAGTTTCAATTTTACAAGCAAGAAACTTAAAAAAACGCGATTTTTTGTTGAAAATTTTTCAAAACAAATTAAAAATTATGCAAAATTAATCTAACTAACTGTCTTCGACAAAATCGTACAGTATTTATGTTAAATAATGACATTTATTTTGCTCTGTTGCCCAAGGACGAAGCAGGTGTGTTCACTCGGGCGAACTCGTCGCCCGCCCGATGACGTAATACAACTTGAAAGCCAATATGACGGGTTTCTTTCCCATTCCCTGCATTTTGAAGAATACCGTTGTACGGTACATTTTTTGGTAAATTGAGTTATTGGCAAAACAAAAAAGAAATGACCTTGTCTTATTCAAATAATCTCTTAATTAAAAGAAAACATTTGCCTAATTATGAAAAACGCGGCACGGGGGCTTTAAACAAGCTGAATTACCATTTGGTGAAATTGTTTATTTTATCAGGTCGTTGCACCATTGACTCAGTTGAAATCCAAAAATTGAAGGCCAGAAAAAATTATTTGAATCTTTGGCGGATTTTTAAAACTAGTCACTTTGATAATAGATGATCCCACAAGCAAGAATGAGTTAAAAAAATCATAACCAATTAACTGGTAAGGATTTTAGCCTGTAATTTGGTGAGGATGTAAAACATACTTCTGAAAAGTGAAATCCAAAAATTGAAAGTCAGAAAGAATTATTTGAATTTTTGGCGGATTTGTAAAATTAAATAATCATCCCATTGTATTTCCGATTCGGATTTAATCAACTGTTTTTGCCGCATTAACAATTATAATAATCAATTGTTTCGTTGCCTATTTGATTTTGGTAGTCAACTGTAATAAAAATTGCTTGTAACTTTCAGATATTTAATTCAATGGTATTGATGTATTAAGACTTTTAAATTCAGAATTCAATATTCCTTCAAAATATGTATAACTGTCCCTTTAAAAAATTGTAAATTGTTGCAAATAAATCATATTATTAAATTTGAAGTATTTAAACAAATTATAAACATAACCTAATTTTTCAGACATAAATAAACCAAGCATTGTGCCAAGTTACACCTTACGTTTTGCTAGAATTTGAAACTAAGAAAAAACACCCGATATCACTTTCTTAATGTCTAATGAAACCGTCACGTTTTTCCAAGAATTACTTGATAAAATGAAAATTACATTGAAAACTGTTTTTGCCACATTAACAATTAAAATAATCAATTGTTTCGTTGCCTACTTGATTTTTCTAGTTAATTGTAATAAAAATTGCTGGTAATTTTCAGATATTTAATTCAATGGTATTGATGTATCAAGACTTTTTAATTCAGAATTCAATATTCGTTCAAAATATGTATAACTGTCTCTTTAAAAAAATTGTAAATTGTTACAAATAAATCATATTATTAAATTTGAAGTATTTAAACAAATTATATACATAACCTAATTTTCCAGACATAAATAAACAAAACAATGTGTCAAGTTACGCCTTATGTTTTGCTCGAATTTGAAATTAAGAAAAACATCCGGTATCACTTTCTTAATGTCTAATAAAACCGTCGCGTTTTTGCAAGAATCGCTTAATAAAATGAAAACAACATTGGAAACTGTTTTTGCCGCATTAACAATTATAATAATCAATTGTTTCGTTGCCTACTTGATTTTTGTAGTTAACTGTAATAAAAATTGCTGGTAATTTTCAGATATTTAATTCAATGGTATTGATGTATCAAGACTTTTTAATTCAGAATTCAATATTCCTTCACAATATGTATAACTGTCCCTTTAAAAAAAATGTAAATTGTTGCAAATAAATCATATTATTAAATTTGAAGTATTTAAACAAATTATGAACATAATTTTACAATTTCTTTATAATGACCAAAACAGGAACTTATCATAAAACTTTGTACTGTTTTGGCTAGTTCCGCCGGATTATTTTCAGCACAGACAACAATCTTTTGCGCTTTAAAAGTTTGACATTTATTTACATAAATTTCATCAAGTAATAATGAAACATTCGATTCTCTGGATGTAAGATTTTTTGATATGTGTGATAAATAATTAAATACAACTGGCGACTGTGAAAAAATCATAAATGCAAACGTTATATAGTCTTTCGCTTAGATAATAACAAATTTAATTGAGTATCAATTAGCTCTAGTAAATTTTTATGCTTTGGAAGCGCTTCTTCTTCAATAAACTCTGTGCTTTTTTTCACAAATGTACTTACCTTACTTAGATAGTATTCAAAACATTCTTGTTCCATGTTTGGTGAAAGTGTTTGATGCATACTGCAGAATGACGGGAGGGATTCCAATTAGCCTTGGGGATAGCTCGCATCCATATTTGCTTTTTTCATTCATCCTTCGGAAATGCAAATGTTTTCACCGCCTTACTTTGTTTCAAAGTGCTATCGTAATTCAATTTGCACCCTGGGACTGCCTACACACCGGCTTGGCATCTAAAAAATATTACAAGGAAATATTATTATTATTTATTATGCACAGATAATAATTGTCTTTGGCAAACATTTTGTTGAAGACTTACACAACAATTTGAATTGATTAATATTTTTGTACGTTCTCGTGAAGTTGAGTATTAAGCGTTTAAGTTAATAATTTTTTTTAAAATAGAAAATTAATAATTTTTTAGAATTACGTCAATTAAAATTGTAGAAGAGATGCTGTAGTTTACATTGGCAAAAACAAAATTCAGAAATATTGAAAAATAAAGGCTGTAAGTAGAACAAATCCAGAAATACCTTAAAATCGACAACGGTCGGCTTCCCTTTCCGTAAGCGATTTTGACCGAACAAGTTTTCGCCGCACATGTGCTTTAAAATCACAACTTTAAACGCGATATAGACTGGCTTCTTGCCCCCATGTTACATGCGGGACATTAGTGTGACGTAGGCGCGGCCATTTTATTGTCATAGGTCAAGGTGCGTTATCAAAACAAATTTAGTTTAACACGTGAAATTTGCGAAATAGTGATATATTTTAAGGGGAAAAAACACCAAAAACGGCAAGAATTCACTAAATGTGGTCCATAGAAGCGTTCATTCATGAAAAATGAGTAATCATAACTGAAATATGGGTGTTATTCTAACTAAATGTAACATAACCTCATAATTGCCGCTTGTTGTAAATTTCTGATCAAAGTCGTATTACATAGATATTTGTTTCAGTAAATTTAAACGACCTAAGTTATTACTACTGGCTTGTGCCTTACCTAATCAAAGTTTCTGTGAATTTAAATGTGTAAGGCTATAGGTACTATGCATATGATGCTGTGTGTGAGTGAGTGTGAGGGGCCAAGTGATTTGCCACCACATGGCTGCTCTCTGCATCTATGCGTACCGCAACGTAAGTGTGACTCGTTGACTGTAATGTTTACAAGCCGGAACCCAGCACATAACCGTAATGGATTGGGTCGTTTAAATTTACTGAAACAAACATTAAAACAAAGCTTTTCAAATTTTGAATTTTGAATTTGAATTTTGGTATTCTTAGGTTAATCAGTATCGAAATCAACTTGGGTTAAATGTTGTTGGAAGTCATGCCCCCCAATCTGTTGAAACATTTGATGAATTTAATATTGACGCTGATCTTATTGAAAATATTAAAAAATGTGGATATGTTTAACCAACTATAATACAACAAGCATTACCAGTAATGTTAGAGGTATTACAATTAAATTAAATTAGGAATATGGTTGCAACTTAAGAATGTTGACATCTGTATAAAAATATTTGTTGCTAAATCACTTATGCTTTCAAACTCTGTTTAACTAGAGATAGAAATAATTTAATTAATATTTGATGTGATTCCTAATCTGTAGTGAATGTAAATTGTATTCATTATACTATTGCAGGGGCGACAAATATTGGCTTGTGCGGTCACAGGATCTGGTAATTAAGCTGCTTTTTTGTTACCAATTATCAGTGATTTAATAGGACCAAAGAAAGAAGGATTTAGAGCTGTTATCATATGTCCTACATGAGCATTAGCAAAACAAACACAGGAAATCGTGAATTTTCAGTGCACATTGTAAGCAACATTAATAGAGCTATTAATCGGTATGGTCTGAAAAGCTCGAAAAAAATTTGGTAAGAGTTTTAATTACTAAACAAAAATTTTGAATCTAATTATTTTATTTTATGTAGCTATTCTAGTGACTGCTCCAAAAAGATTGTGTTTTTTTGGTTGAATCAAGACTCTGCAACAGCCATCTCTTTAGTCGAGTAAGTATTCTTTCATTTTTTAGTCAGTTTTGAATAATTGCACTCAAGTGTTTAAAAAGTTTTAATATAGCACATTAGAAAATCTTTTTTCTTTTACGTCTCATTTTAATTCTGATCTTTTTTTATCTTTTTGTATGTCAAAGCAAATGAAGTGAAACTTCGATAACTCCAGGTTTTCTTTACTTCTATAAAATTTTCCTTATTTTCTCCAGATAACTTTTTAAACACCTTATCAAGCACATTTTTATCATATTTTAAAAAATGTCTTAAAATCAGCTCAAACCAATAATCTAATGTTAAGCTAGAATTGCATTTATAATTCAAATTCTGATAAGAAACAAAAAATCACACTTTTCGGTACTGTGTATAGTAAAAGCATTATTAGATCTGGCTTTTTTTTTGTTCTGCATGTATTCAATATAATAACAGTTTAATAATATACAAATAATGTTTCGCTGGGGTTTCTGTATTTTGAAGTTTTCCTAACTCAAAACTGTTAGACGGTCCCTTAATTCGACTCTATTCATTTAAGTTTACTATCTTAATTTTATGATTGACTGAATAATTTGTTAATATTTTGATAGGGTACAATGGTGGGTCATAGATGGAAGCTGACAAATTATTTGAATTATTAATGAAATTAGAGCGAGACGATTTAACAATGAGTGGGCATTTATGATCATATGAAGGACGCAATGAAGAATAAAGAATTGTAAAATTTTATGTTCCAGTTATTCAGATTGATTTAATTAGTTTGTTAATTTTTTTTCAGGTTCAGGTAAATCCTATACGATGATGGGCACGCAGGACAAAAAGGGCACAATACCAAGACTCTGCGATATATTATTTGATCTCATTGCAAAGCAAAAAAGTTACAAACTTACATACAAGGTGGAAGTTAACTACATGGAAATATACAATCAGAAGGTAAAAATTGAATTTTCATCTTGCAGGAAGTAACGTCTTGAAATTTGCCAAAAAGAAGTGAGATCTGCCAGTAATGCGTTGGAACCTGCCTGCGGTCACAAATGGGCTTCAAATTATAAGAGGCGGCAAAAGGATATTTTCAAAACCAAGATTCATCCCAAGCTTGAAAAAATGATTAACTTGTAAGTATTTTAGTATGTAGTATATTCATAGTAGTATTCCTTGAATTTTATAATTTGTAATTTTAAATTAGTGATGCATTAGTAGTGCATTTTAGCATGCAGTAGTATTCCTTGACGTTTATAAATTAAATCATGACAAATATAATTAAGGTTTCCAAATCTCATTTTCTATTCACCAAGAACTGATTCCTGGTATAATTAAGATGCTAATAATAATGCACAAGCAAAAACTTTTATGAAAATTATTTTATTGATTGCAAGTGGAAATTTTTACATTTACCAAAAATAGCGCTTTCTACAACTCGATTTAATTTCCAGCTAGCTCCATTCAGTCTTGATTAAATAAAAACAAAACTGGTTAGATAGAAATATTATTTCATATTAATACACTGCATATTAGTTCTTAAAAGTATGCAACTATTCAGAAGAAAACAATTTTTGCAGTTGTTATTTCAAATTTTCTTTTTAAATTTGAGTTTTTGAAGATGTCTGATCGTGGTTCATTTAAAATTTGAACTATTTGAAACTGATTTGAGAGGGCGCTTACAATTTGAAGTATAAAAACAGCGCTCTATAGATGTAGCCATGTTAGATCAGAATTCGAATGGTTTTGTCAAATGCTTGTAACATTTCAAGTCAAAGTTTTTCAAAAGTTTCTCGGTATTTTTAAAGAAAACTCGAAATTTCAACAGTTTTCTAGAAATTTCATCTTTTTAAAAAAGTTTAAATTTCAACATTTTTCTAGAAATGTCAAGCTTTTTAAGAAAAATGCTGAAATTTCAAGTTTTTCGAAACTCGGAATTTTTTCATAAACACATCCGAAAGGTTTCAAAATAAAATCTTTATGTAGGCAAAAGAATCAATCACCTTTGGAAGACCATTTTCAACTTTTAAAAAAAAACTCGAAATTTCAACAGTTTTCTTGAAATTTCACCTTTTTAAAAAAGTTGAAATTTCAACATTTTTCTAGAAATGTCAAGTTTTTTCAAAAGGTGAAATTTCAAGAAAAATGTTGAAATTTCAAGTTTTTCGAAACTCGGATTTTTTTCATAAACACATCCGAAAGGTTTCAAAATAAAATCTTTATGTAGGCAAAAGAATCAATCACCTTTGGAAGACCATTTTCAACTTTTTAAAAAAAACTCGAAATTTCAACAGCTTTCTTGAAATTTCACCTTTTTAAAAAAGTTGAAATTTCAACATTTTTCTAGAAATGTCAAGTTTTTAAAACAACTTGAAATTTCAACATTTTTCTAGAAATTTCACCTTTTTAAAAAAGTTGAAATTTCAACATTTTTCGAAACTCGGATTTTTTTTCATAAACACATCCGGAAGGTTTCAAAATAAAATCTTTATGTAGGCAAAAGAACCACCTTTGGAAGACCAATTTCAACTTTTTTAAAAAAAAATTGAAATTCCGAGTTTTTTAAAAGGGGGAAATTTCAAGAAAAATGTTGAAATTTCAAGTTTTTCGAAACTCTGATTTTTTTTTCGTAAACACATCTGAAAGGTTTCAAAATAAAATCGCCATGTAGGCAAAAGAACCACCTTTGGAAGACCAATTTCAACTTTAAAAAAAAAATTGAAATTTCTAGTTTTTTAAAAAGGAGAAATTTCAAGAAAAGTGGTGAAATTTCAAGTTTTTCGAAACTCGTATTTTTTTCCGCAAACATAAATTGAAATTTCGAGTTTTTGAAAAGAGAAATTTCAAGTTTTTTAAATAAATTTCAAGTGTTTTAAAAATCGTGAAATTACAAGTTTTTTCAAAGAAGGTGAAATTTTAACTTTTTTCAAAAAAATGCGGAAATTTCAACTTTTTTTGAAAAAGGTGAAATTTCAAGAAGAATGTTGAAACTACCTTGAAGAATCTGGTCCTAATAAAATGATCGAGCTGGTCCGTTCGAATAGAATTGATCTGACGAGTAGGGGCTAATATTTTACATTAACTTGCAAGATCTGCTTCCAAAGAAATTGCTAATCTGATAATGTAGGCAACACTGCTTTACATTTTATTATCCTTAATGAAAAGATAAGAACTAAAAATATTTTTCACTAATAAATACGACAAAACAATTTTGTCGTTGATAGATTTGATATAGAAACAGTAAACTCTAAATTTTCTACAAATAAAAATTGATAGTAACTGCATTACTCAGCATCTGCTTCTGCAGGAAATTATGAAACATTGGAATCACAATGTACAAATAAAGAATATATTGATGGCTTTTTGCCAAACTATCGGAAGCCATAAAACCTAAAAATTTACAGCAGCAGATAACTTGCAATGTTATAACGGATACTTAAATAGACTATGTGAACTTACGATATAAATAAAAACTGTTTTCTCAATAATCAATTATTAAACAACTTAGGATACTTTGGCAAGCGATTCTAATTGGTTTGCTGTTTAACAAAGTCAGAAAACTTAATTTTCAGCAAAAGTCACTTGTGATACTTTGGCGAAAAGTCATTGATATACCGAGAAGAAGTTGGAAAATTATTGGTTTTTAAACAGTATAAGTTTAGAGTATTTCTGCCTAATTCGATCTTTTGCTTGATTTAAAGAAACATTTTTTAGTGAAATAAAATTTTAAAATTAAATTTAGTAGTTGTAGCAAATGAGTATTAATAGGATCCTGATCTAAAATGTGTGAAGCAATATCTGGAAAAATTTTGTTAACATCAATTTGATTTTTAACCGAATAATTTTTTTTTTTATTTATTAGAGAAATTGTTTATCTTTTACTTATTCAAAATTTAGACTTCATTTGTTCACATTTTTTATTTATTTATTCAAAAATTTTAAATTCACTTTTCAAATTTTGAACTTTATTTATTCTCATTTTCGATTTATTAGAACAATTAGGTGTTGTTTCGGATTTATTCAGATTTTTAAAATTTTTTTATTCAAATTTTTTTATTAGAAAAAATCGTCGTGGGAGTATTATATGGTGTGCTACAAACTAAACCTTATTTCGTTGAAGTTTGCGCATATGACGTCAGACACGGAACAAATATCATTGATGATCCAATTGGGTGAAGCAAGGAAATTTGAACGATCGTTCGAAATAAAAATTTGAATTCTTTGTTTCGAAACATAATAATTTAAAAACCATAAATGTAATGAAACATTATGTTCTAGAACAAGGATTCCCATCCTCTTTAGTTTAAAATGTTTTGGATTAAAATTTCATAGTTTCAAATTGTTTATAGTCCAGTCATTTTAGTATTCATCTTCTAAAAAATTCCAAGTGAAGATTTTCCTACGCGATTTTCTTTGCATCGCTATAAGAAACACTGTGTAAAAAGTCCGTTGAAAAATCGTGCCGCCATAGAAATTATTGAAGGTCGAAGGCTGCGAAAATCAGTTTTTCTCAAATATCTCGTGAAATATTGGTTTTACGTGAATTTCAGTTATTACAAAATTTGTTTACTATCACATTCTCCACAAAAAGGTTCTATACAAAATGAAGGGTGGACTCTTAAGAGTCGGTTTTCCTAGGTAAAAAAAAAGATGGTTGCATTATGCAAATACAAATAGAAAGTTGTACAGTGTAAATCGTACTTTTGACGTCACTGAAACCTTATCTGTAGCAGTATTTAACAAAAACTGAACATTGTGATGTTGCTGAAATATCGGTGCTAGAATCAAAAGCCAAACTAAATAATGTTCAATTTTTCAGATCTTCTATGATGCGATCAAAAAGATGTTTGGCTATATCTTCAATTCGTCTAACGAATCAGAGAATCAGAGAGCTGCAGCCACTGACATTACATTTTGTTCCTGTTGCAATGATTTCTCGAAAAAAGTGAACTTTTGACATCTTATTAAAGAGCCGGGAGGAAAAGTGTCATTAAATGATTTATGTTTTGTGGTGTAATGACGAACAATGTTATATTTTTTTAATATGTTACTTTCACTTTCAAATTAAACATGTTGCCGAAAGAAGTTTATTTGCAACAACAAAATAAGTAATCTTTTTCCCAATTGTCTTGAAACACTCTATTTTCATCACTTATTTTTCGTTTTGATGCTGAAGACGCGCCTGCCATTATGCACAGATAATGTAACATTTACTTAACTAAACACTAATCAAATTTAACGAACAAAAACTAAAAACATTACCATGCTAGCGAGTGGCCGGGAACGCCTGGATTGGGGAGGTTGGGGGATTAAGTTCGTACCTACCGATGAATGTTCTCGCGCATCCTCGCTCAAGATTTTAAAATACTTAAGAAACCCTAAGTACCTTCCTAATAATAGCGTTTCGGGCCGCACAGAAAAGCTTGGCGGGACTTGACTTGACTGAGAACAAAATTTTATTTTTTTTTAAATTGAACATTGTATGTTAAATTTTAACATAAAGACGCGGTATTAAAACAAAACGAATTAAATAATATTAAATGAGCAGATTTACACAAATAATGATGCAATTTTTAAGTTGTTATGCAAGGTTAAATAACTTCAAGGCAAAAAATAAAACGAATTCCATAAAAAGTTTTTTAAATGTTCGACGTGAAATTAGGATTAGTATGCGATGATTGCTGAAACTGAAATGATTATGGTTTTTTAAAATGTGTTTTTAAACTGTTTTTAATAATATGTATTTTGTTTAAATTGTGTGACACACTTTATAATATAAAGTGTATAATTTAATAAAATTTTGTGTGGATATAAGGAAAAAATGAAAAGTGTAAGTAATAATAAAATTTAATTCTAACAGTTAATCACTGATTAGAGTGATATAATAATTATTAGAGGGATATAACAAATTTTATCCCTTTCCGGGATTAAATTGTGATTTTATCTCTGTTCTCCGACGACTGAAGTGGCATATTTAATCTCAAGGAGTGAAATAAGTTTAATTTTTGATCAGAGTGATATAATAAATTGAATCCCTCTGCTTTATGACCTTTTGTAGATCAAATTAAGTTTGTTCAGGCAATGAACTTCCACCCTCGGGATTAAATGACTAACTTTTGTCCGCATACTATTTCGCACCTCGGCTGCAAGAGTGGCACAACTCAAAATAACAAGTTTAGTGTAAATTGAAAAAGTAATCGATTTTTTTCCGTCAAAATCCACAATTTTCTTCTGTTTAAATTCGGTACAAAATTGTTTAGGTTACCATACCGGGCTTTTACTTTAACATTGAACAAAAAAAACAATTTTTGTCACTCAGTTCATGTTTTGCAATCAAGCATACTCTACACGTCAATTTACTTTAGGTTATGTGTTATTAAATTGTAATGGCCAGACGTTAATAGTTATTTAACCAACAAGTGCGTTAATGAGAGCGATTAATAATCGAGACAGTTAATATTGTTGAGATTATTAATCGCCGATTAACGCAAAAGTTGGTTACAATATTTTTCCGTTGATCGAATCTTACGAAATTGAAGGAAAATGTAATTTCTTTCCGTGACAAAAATTCTAATAGATATTCGAATCAAGCATGTCAAACATTTAAAATGAATATACAGTGCTTTCGTAAAGTAAGGAATAAAATCGATGAAACATTTTAGAAGACTTTTCACAAACAATCCTCGGACCCGTCAACTTTAATTTTTAAAACTGCATCTTTTTTAATATTCATAATTTTACGATCGTCTTTTGTTTTCGCACTATGACGTCATCGACAATTTTTTGAAATGGCACCTCGCATTTTTTTTTCACGAATTTGGATTCAGCACAGTTTTCTGGGTACAAAAATATCAAATTCGTATGATCTTGAATAGGAAAGTTTTCGAAATAATCAGTTCTAAAGTTTTAAAAATGTATGATAAAATTATGAGAGTAAACCATTAACAATATCATCAAGGAAGCGCTGGGAACAAAAGATGTTTTTGACATCAACAAAATGTATTGGGAAAACACCTGAATCCGTCACATTTTATTTTTAGTAGCGTATTTTTTAAACTAGGATTAGTACAAACTCAATGATTACAAAAAAAAATAAAGAAAACGGTTTAGCTATCTCAAAATACTAATTTTAAGTAATGATTAAATTAAAAAAACAACTAATTTTTTTTTTCCGAGTTATGTTAGAATCCACATTTTCATAAAGTATGCTCAGCTAAAATTTTTTGTTTTCAAATGATTACAACAAGCGTTGAATCTTAAGAGCCGGTTATCCTAGGTAAACACATGCAGTGCACATATTCATAAAGTGCTCAGGTCTTTTTTTTTTTAACTTATGTTAGGATCTACATTTTCATAAAGGAAAAAAAATTTTCATTTTTTTGTTTTCAAATGACTACAACAAGGGTTGAATCGTAAAAGTCAGTTTTCCTAAGTAAAACCATTTTCATAAAGTGTGCTGAGGTCAATTTTTTTTAAATTTTTTTTAAATTTTTTTTCCGATTTATGTTAAAATCAGAATCCACATAAAGTGTGGTCAGGTCAAATTTTTTAAAATTTTTTTTTCGATTTATGTTAAAATCAGAATCGACATTCTCATAAAGTGTGCTGAGGTCAATTTTTTTAAAATTTTACACAGAAGGAAAACGGTTGAAATACCTAAAAAAAATGTCTTAAGACGAGGTTGCATAGCGAGCGTACAAAGATAAATTTTGAAAAAACAATAGAGATAATAGGAGAAAACAGTTTCCTGTTGGAGACATGCAACTGAGATTATGAAAAACAAAGTATTGTCATAGATAATGAAAAAGTTGAGAATTAATCATTCAAACCTTCATTTTTAAAATATAATTTTTTATACACCTACCGTTTGAAACGAGCGGCAATCGATTAACATGAAATCATCGAGGCTATTTTCTGTTTATCGAAAAGATATAGTAATCACATGTTTAACACGCCGTCTTCGCGTGACCATTTGTACTGTTACCGCTAAAAACCCGACGTACACTGCTCAGGGTAGATCGGTTGTATGCGAAAAATTATAATTTAAATCGGTTTACTTTAGCTACGAATAAGTAATCAACTTCCGTAATTTGGTTGCTAGACAAATTATTATAATACAAAACGTATGCAAGCATTTCTTTTAACTAAAGCAAGAAATTCATTTAAGAGTCGGTTCGCCTAGGTGAAAGCTCAGTTACTAGGATAACTTTTCCTGCCGGAAACGATGGAACAAGAATCAGTTGAATTGCTTCAGTATTAAAGAAGCTACGGCCATTTCGTCCACTTTTAGGTCTTCATTGTTGACGCTTAATTCTCTATCTCTGGCAATCTTAGAGCAAATCGATTTTTAATTGCACCATAATGTTCCTCGCAAAAAACTACATAAGTTTTCATGTTTATACGACGCTCTAAGCAAGAAAGCAAAAAAAAGGTTTTCCTTGGGTTGGCTTTTTTATTCACTTTTAGCGTACAAAGATAAATTTTGAAAAAACAATACTAGAACTAATAGGAGAAAACAGTTTTCTGTTAGAGACATGAAAGTGGGTTATGAAAAACAAGTATTGTCAAAAATCCAATTACAATACGAAATGTCTGGAAGGATTTCTTTTAACTAGAGCAGGAAATTCGTTTAAGAGTCGGTTCGCCTAGGTGAAAGCTCAGTTACTAGGATAACTTTTCCTGCCGGAAACGATGGAACAAGAATCAGTTGAATTGCTTCAGTATTAAAGAAGCTACGGCCATTTCGTCCACTTTTAGGTCTTCATTGTTGACGCTTAATTCTCTATCTCTGGCAATCTTAGAGCAAATCGATTTTTAATTGCACCATAATGTTCCTCGCAAAAAACTACATAAGTTTTCATGTTTATACGACGCTCTAAGCAAGAAAGCAAAAAAAAAGGTTTTCCTTGGGTTGGCTTTTTTATTCACTTTTAGCGTACAAAGATAAATTTCGAAAAAACAATACTAGAACTAATAGTAGAAAACAGTTTTCTGTTAGAGACATGAAAGTGAGTTATGAAAAACAAGTATTGTCAAAAATCCAATTACAATACGAAATGTCTGGAAGGATTTCTTTTAACTAGAGCAGGAAATTCGTTTAAGAGTCGGTTCGCCTAGGTGAAAGCTCAGTTACTAGGATAACTTTTCCTGCCGGAAACGATGGAACAAGAATCAGTTGAATTGCTTCAGTATTAAAGAAGCTACGGCCATTTCGTCCACTTTTAGGTCTTCATTGTTGACGCTTAATTCTCTATCTCTGGCAATCTTAGAGCAAATCGATTTTTAATTGCACCATAATGTTCCTCGCAAAAAACTACATAAGTTTTCATGTTTATACGACGCTCTAAGCAAGAAAGCAAAAAAAAGGTTTTCCTTGGGTTGGTTTTTTTATTCACTTTTAGCGTACAAAGATAAATTTCGAAAAAACAATACTAGAACTAATAGTAGAAAACAGTTTTCTGTTAGAGACATGAAAGTGAGTTATGAAAAACAAGTATTGTCAAAAATCCAATTACAATACGAAATGTCTGGAAGGATTTCTTTTAACTAGAGCAGGAAATTCATTTAAGAGTCGGTTCGCCTAGGTGAAAGCTCAGTTACTAGGATAACTTTTCCTGCCGGAAACGATGGAACAAGAATCAGTTGAATTGCTTCAGTATTAAAGAAGCTACGGCCATTTCGTCCACTTTTAGGTCTTCATTGTTGACGCTTAATTCTCTATCTCTGGCAATCTTAGAGCAAATCGATTTTTAATTGCACCATAATGTTCCTCGCAAAAAACTACATAAGTTTTCATGTTTATACGACGCTCTAAGCAAGAAAGCAAAAAAAAGGTTTTCCTTGGGTTGGCTTTTTTATTCACTTTTAGCGTACAAAGATAAATTTTGAAAAAACAATACTAGAACTAATAGGAGAAAACAGTTTTCTGTTAGAGACATGAAAGTGGGTTATGAAAAACAAGTATTGTCAAAAATCCAATTACAATACGAAATGTCTGGAAGGATTTCTTTTAACTAGAGCAGGAAATTCATTTAAGAGTCGGTTCGCCTAGGTGAAAGCTCAGTTACTAGGATAACTTTTCCTGCCGGAAACGATGGAACAAGAATCAGTTGAATTGCTTCAGTATTAAAGAAGCTACGGCCATTTCGTCCACTTTTAGGTCTTCATTGTTGACGCTTAATTCTCTATCTCTGGCAATCTTAGAGCAAATCGATTTTTAATTGCACCATAATGTTCCTCGCAAAAAACTACATAAGTTTTCATGTTTATACGACGCTCTAAGCAAGAAAGCAAAAAAAAGGTTTTCCTTGGGTTGGCTTTTTTATTCACTTTTAGCGTACAAAGATAAATTTCGAAAAAACAATACTAGAACTAATAGTAGAAAACAGTTTTCTGTTAGAGACATGAAAGTGGGTTATGAAAAACAAGTATTGTCAAAAATCCAATTACAATACGAAATGTCTGGAAGGATTTCTTTTAACTAGAGCAGGAAATTCATTTAAGAGTCGGTTCGCCTAGGTGAAAGCTCAGTTACTAGGATAACTTTTCCTGCCGGAAACGATGGAACAAGAATCAGTTGAATTGCTTCAGTATTAAAGAAGCTACGGCCATTTCGTCCACTTTTAGGTCTTCATTGTTGACGCTTAATTCTCTATCTCTGGCAATCTTAGAGCAAATCGATTTTTAATTGCACCATAATGTTCCTCGCAAAAAACTACATAAGTTTTCATGTTTATACGACGCTCTAAGCAAGAAAGCAAAAAAAAAGGTTTTCCTTGGGTTGGCTTTTTTATTCACTTTTAGCGTACAAAGATAAATTTCGAAAAAACAATACTAGAACTAATAGGAGAAAACAGTTTTCTGTTAGAGACATGAAAGTGGGTTATGAAAAACAAGTATTGTCAAAAATCCAATTACAATACGAAATGTCTGGAAGGATTTCTTTTAACTAGAGCAGGAAATTCGTTTAAGAGTCGGTTCGCCTAGGTGAAAGCTCAGTTACTAGGATAACTTTTCCTGCCGGAAACGATGGAACAAGAATCAGTTGAATTGCTTCAGTATTAAAGAAGCTACGGCCATTTCGTCCACTTTTAGGTCTTCATTGTTGACGCTTAATTCTCTATCTCTGGCAATCTTAGAGCAAATCGATTTTTAATTGCACCATAATGTTCCTCGCAAAAAACTACATAAGTTTTCATGTTTATACGACGCTCTAAGCAAGAAAGCAAAAAAAAAGGTTTTCCTTGGGTTGGCTTTTTTATTCACTTTTAGCGTACAAAGATAAATTTCGAAAAAACAATACTAGAACTAATAGTAGAAAACAGTTTTCTGTTAGAGACATGAAAGTGAGTTATGAAAAACAAGTATTGTCAAAAATCCAATTACAATACGAAATGTCTGGAAGGATTTCTTTTAACTAGAGCAGGAAATTCGTTTAAGAGTCGGTTCGCCTAGGTGAAAGCTCAGTTACTAGGATAACTTTTCCTGCCGGAAACGATGGAACAAGAATCAGTTGAATTGCTTCAGTATTAAAGAAGCTACGGCCATTTCGTCCACTTTTAGGTCTTCATTGTTGACGCTTAATTCCCTATCTCTGGCAATCTTAGAGCAAATCGATTTTTAATTGCACTATAATGTTCCTCGCAAAAAACTACATAAGTTTTCATGTTTATACGACGCTCTAAGCAAGAAAGCAAAAAAAAAGGTTTTCCTTGGGTTGGCTTTTTTATTCACTTTTAGCGTACAAAGATAAATTTCGAAAAAACAATACTAGAACTAATAGGAGAAAACAGTTTTCTGTTAGAGACATGAAAGTGGGTTATGAAAAACAAGTATTGTCAAAAATCCAATTACAATACGAAATGTCTGGAAGGATTTCTTTTAACTAGAGCAGGAAATTCATTTAAGAGTCGGTTCGCCTAGGTGAAAGCTCAGTTACTAGGATAACTTTTCCTGCCGGAAACGATGGAACAAGAATCAGTTGAATTGCTTCAGTATTAAAGAAGCTACGGCCATTTCGTCCACTTTTAGGTCTTCATTGTTGACGCTTAATTCTCTATCTCTGGCAATCTTAGAGCAAATCGATTTTTAATTGCACCATAATGTTCCTCGCAAAAAACTACATAAGTTTTCATGTTTATACGACGCTCTAAGCAAGAAAGCAAAAAAAAGGTTTTCCTTGGGTTGGCTTTTTTATTCACTTTTAGCGTACAAAGATAAATTTTGAAAAAACAATACTAGAACTAATAGGAGAAAACAGTTTTCTGTTAGAGACATGAAAGTGGGTTATGAAAAACAAGTATTGTCAAAAATCCAATTACAATACGAAATGTCTGGAAGGATTTCTTTTAACTAGAGCAGGAAATTCATTTAAGAGTCGGTTCGCCTAGGTGAAAGCTCAGTTACTAGGATAACTTTTCCTGCCGGAAACGATGGAACAAGAATCAGTTGAATTGCTTCAGTATTAAAGAAGCTACGGCCATTTCGTCCACTTTTAGGTCTTCATTGTTGACGCTTAATTCTCTATCTCTGGCAATCTTAGAGCAAATCGATTTTTAATTGCACCATAATGTTCCTCGCAAAAAACTACATAAGTTTTCATGTTTATACGACGCTCTAAGCAAGAAAGCAAAAAAAAGGTTTTCCTTGGGTTGGCTTTTTTATTCACTTTTAGCGTACAAAGATAAATTTCGAAAAAACAATACTAGAACTAATAGTAGAAAACAGTTTTCTGTTAGAGACATGAAAGTGAGTTATGAAAAACAAGTATTGTCAAAAATCCAATTACAATACGAAATGTCTGGAAGGATTTCTTTTAACTAGAGCAGGAAATTCATTTAAGAGTCGGTTCGCCTAGGTGAAAGCTCAGTTACTAGGATAACTTTTCCTGCCGGAAACGATGGAACAAGAATCAGTTGAATTGCTTCAGTATTAAAGAAGCTACGGCCATTTCGTCCACTTTTAGGTCTTCATTGTTGACGCTTAATTCTCTATCTCTGGCAATCTTAGAGCAAATCGATTTTTAATTGCACCATAATGTTCCTCGCAAAAAACTACATAAGTTTTCATGTTTATACGACGCTCTAAGCAAGAAAGCAAAAAAAAGGTTTTCCTTGGGTTGGCTTTTTTATTCACTTTTAGCGTACAAAGATAAATTTTGAAAAAACAATACTAGAACTAATAGGAGAAAACAGTTTTCTGTTAGAGACATGAAAGTGGGTTATGAAAAACAAGTATTGTCAAAAATCCAATTACAATACGAAATGTCTGGAAGGATTTCTTTTAACTAGAGCAGGAAATTCATTTAAGAGTCGGTTCGCCTAGGTGAAAGCTCAGTTACTAGGATAACTTTTCCTGCCGGAAACGATGGAACAAGAATCAGTTGAATTGCTTCAGTATTAAAGAAGCTACGGCCATTTCGTCCACTTTTAGGTCTTCATTGTTGACGCTTAATTCTCTATCTCTGGCAATCTTAGAGCAAATCGATTTTTAATTGCACCATAATGTTCCTCGCAAAAAACTACATAAGTTTTCATGTTTATACGACGCTCTAAGCAAGAAAGCAAAAAAAAGGTTTTCCTTGGGTTGGCTTTTTTATTCACTTTTAGCGTACAAAGATAAATTTCGAAAAAACAATACTAGAACTAATAGTAGAAAACAGTTTTCTGTTAGAGACATGAAAGTGGGTTATGAAAAACAAGTATTGTCAAAAATCCAATTACAATACGAAATGTCTGGAAGGATTTCTTTTAACTAGAGCAGGAAATTCATTTAAGAGTCGGTTCGCCTAGGTGAAAGCTCAGTTACTAGGATAACTTTTCCTGCCGGAAACGATGGAACAAGAATCAGTTGAATTGCTTCAGTATTAAAGAAGCTACGGCCATTTCGTCCACTTTTAGGTCTTCGTTGTTGACGCTTAATTCTCTATCTCTGGCAATCTTAGAGCAAATCGATTTTTAATTGCACCATAATGTTCCTCGCAAAAAACTACATAAGTTTTCATGTTTATACGACGCTCTAAGCAAGAAAGCAAAAAAAAAGGTTTTCCTTGGGTTGGCTTTTTTATTCACTTTTAGCGTACAAAGATAAATTTCGAAAAAACAATACTAGAACTAATAGGAGAAAACAGTTTTCTGTTAGAGACATGAAAGTGGGTTATGAAAAACAAGTATTGTCAAAAATCCAATTACAATACGAAATGTCTGGAAGGATTTCTTTTAACTAGAGCAGGAAATTCATTTAAGAGTCGGTTCGCCTAGGTGAAAGCTCAGTTACTAGGATAACTTTTCCTGCCGGAAACGATGGAACAAGAATCAGTTGAATTGCTTCAGTATTAAAGAAGCTACGGCCATTTCGTCCACTTTTAGGTCTTCGTTGTTGACGCTTAATTCTCTATCTCTGGCAATCTTAGAGCAAATCGATTTTTAATTGCACCATAATGTTCCTCGCAAAAAACTACATAAGTTTTCATGTTTATACGACGCTCTAAGCAAGAAAGCAAAAAAAAAGGTTTTCCTTGGGTTGGCTTTTTTATTCACTTTTAGCGTACAAAGATAAATTTCGAAAAAACAATACTAGAACTAATAGGAGAAAACAGTTTTCTGTTAGAGACATGAAAGTGGGTTATGAAAAACAAGTATTGTCAAAAATCCAATTACAATACGAAATGTCTGGAAGGATTTCTTTTAACTAGAGCAGGAAATTCATTTAAGAGTCGGTTCGCCTAGGTGAAAGCTCAGTTACTAGGATAACTTTTCCTGCCGGAAACGATGGAACAAGAATCAGTTGAATTGCTTCAGTATTAAAGAAGCTACGGCCATTTCGTCCACTTTTAGGTCTTCATTGTTGACGCTTAATTCTCTATCTCTGGCAATCTTAGAGCAAATCGATTTTTAATTGCACCATAATGTTCCTCGCAAAAAACTACATAAGTTTTCATGTTTATACGACGCTCTAAGCAAGAAAGCAAAAAAAAGGTTTTCCTTGGGTTGGCTTTTTTATTCACTTTTAGCGTACAAAGATAAATTTTGAAAAAACAATACTAGAACTAATAGGAGAAAACAGTTTTCTGTTAGAGACATGAAAGTGGGTTATGAAAAACAAGTATTGTCAAAAATCCAATTACAATACGAAATGTCTGGAAGGATTTCTTTTAACTAGAGCAGGAAATTCATTTAAGAGTCGGTTCGCCTAGGTGAAAGCTCAGTTACTAGGATAACTTTTCCTGCCGGAAACGATGGAACAAGAATCAGTTGAATTGCTTCAGTATTAAAGAAGCTACGGCCATTTCGTCCACTTTTAGGTCTTCATTGTTGACGCTTAATTCTCTATCTCTGGCAATCTTAGAGCAAATCGATTTTTAATTGCACCATAATGTTCCTCGCAAAAAACTACATAAGTTTTCATGTTTATACGACGCTCTAAGCAAGAAAGCAAAAAAAAAGGTTTTCCTTGGGTTGGCTTTTTTATTCACTTTTAGCGTACAAAGATAAATTTCGAAAAAACAATACTAGAACTAATAGGAGAAAACAGTTTTCTGTTAGAGACATGAAAGTGGGTTATGAAAAACAAGTATTGTCAAAAATCCAATTACAATACGAAATGTCTGGAAGGATTTCTTTTAACTAGAGCAGGAAATTCATTTAAGAGTCGGTTCGCCTAGGTGAAAGCTCAGTTACTAGGATAACTTTTCCTGCCGGAAACGATGGAACAAGAATCAGTTGAATTGCTTCAGTATTAAAGAAGCTACGGCCATTTCGTCCACTTTTAGGTCTTCATTGTTGACGCTTAATTCTCTATCTCTGGCAATCTTAGAGCAAATCGATTTTTAATTGCACCATAATGTTCCTCGCAAAAAACTACATAAGTTTTCATGTTTATACGACGCTCTAAGCAAGAAAGCAAAAAAAAGGTTTTCCTTGGGTTGGCTTTTTTATTCACTTTTAGCGTACAAAGATAAATTTTGAAAAAACAATACTAGAACTAATAGGAGAAAACAGTTTTCTGTTAGAGACATGAAAGTGGGTTATGAAAAACAAGTATTGTCAAAAATCCAATTACAATACGAAATGTCTGGAAGGATTTCTTTTAACTGGAGCAGGAAATTCATTTAAGAGTCGGTTCGCCTAGGTGAAAGCTCAGTTACTAGGATAACTTTTCCTGCCGGAAACGATGGAACAAGAATCAGTTGAATTGCTTCAGTATTAAAGAAGCTACGGCCATTTCGTCCACTTTTAGGTCTTCGTTGTTGACGCTTAATTCTCTATCTCTGGCAATCTTAGAGCAAATCGATTTTTAATTGCACCATAATGTTCCTCGCAAAAAACTACATAAGTTTTCATGTTTATACGACGCTCTAAGCAAGAAAGCAAAAAAAAAGGTTTTCCTTGGGTTGGCTTTTTTATTCACTTTTAGCGTACAAAGATAAATTTCGAAAAAACAATACTAGAACTAATAGGAGAAAACAGTTTTCTGTTAGAGACATGAAAGTGGGTTATGAAAAACAAGTATTGTCAAAAATCCAATTACAATACGAAATGTCTGGAAGGATTTCTTTTAACTAGAGCAGGAAATTCATTTAAGAGTCGGTTCGCCTAGGTGAAAGCTCAGTTACTAGGATAACTTTTCCTGCCGGAAACGATGGAACAAGAATCAGTTGAATTGCTTCAGTATTAAAGAAGCTACGGCCATTTCGTCCACTTTTAGGTCTTCATTGTTGACGCTTAATTCTCTATCTCTGGCAATCTTAGAGCAAATCGATTTTTAATTGCACCATAATGTTCCTCGCAAAAAACTACATAAGTTTTCATGTTTATACGACGCTCTAAGCAAGAAAGCAAAAAAAAGGTTTTCCTTGGGTTGGCTTTTTTATTCACTTTTAGCGTACAAAGATAAATTTCGAAAAAACAATACTAGAACTAATAGGAGAAAACAGTTTTCTGTTAGAGACATGAAAGTGGGTTATGAAAAACAAGTATTGTCAAAAATCCAATTACAATACGAAATGTCTGGAAGGATTTCTTTTAACTAGAGCAGGAAATTCATTTAAGAGTCGGTTCGCCTAGGTGAAAGCTCAGTTACTAGGATAACTTTTCCTGCCGGAAACGATGGAACAAGAATCAGTTGAATTGCTTCAGTATTAAAGAAGCTACGGCCATTTCGTCCACTTTTAGGTCTTCATTGTTGACGCTTAATTCTCCATCTCTGGCAATCTTAGAGCAAATCGATTTTTAATTGCACCATAATGTTCCTCGCAAAAAACTACATAAGTTTTCATGTTTATACGACGCTCTAAGCAAGAAAGCAAAAAAAAGGTTTTCCTTGGGTTGGCTTTTTTATTCACTTTTAGCGTACAAAGATAAATTTCGAAAAAACAATACTAGAACTAATAGTAGAAAACAGTTTTCTGTTAGAGACATGAAAGTGGGTTATGAAAAACAAGTATTGTCAAAAATCCAATTACAATACGAAATGTCTGGAAGGATTTCTTTTAACTAGAGCAGGAAATTCATTTAAGAGTCGGTTCGCCTAGGTGAAAGCTCAGTTACTAGGATAACTTTTCCTGCCGGAAACGATGGAACAAGAATCAGTTGAATTGCTTCAGTATTAAAGAAGCTACGGCCATTTCGTCCACTTTTAGGTCTTCGTTGTTGACGCTTAATTCTCTATCTCTGGCAATCTTAGAGCAAATCGATTTTTAATTGCACCATAATGTTCCTCGCAAAAAACTACATAAGTTTTCATGTTTATACGACGCTCTAAGCAAGAAAGCAAAAAAAAGGTTTTCCTTGGGTTGGCTTTTTTATTCACTTTTAGCGTACAAAGATAAATTTCGAAAAAACAATACTAGAACTAATAGGAGAAAACAGTTTTCTGTTAGAGACATGAAAGTGGGTTATGAAAAAGAAGTATTGTCAAAAATCCAATTACAATACGAAATGTCTGGAAGGATTTCTTTTAACTAGAGCAGGAAATTCATTTAAGAGTCGGTTCGCCTAGGTGAAAGCTCAGTTACTAGGATAACTTTTCCTGCCGGAAACGATGGAACAAGAATCAGTTG